>CP125975.1:463008138-464258138 GCA_030063025.1 Avena longiglumis | reverse complement strand
CACCGCCACGCGCTGCCGCTGAGCGTCGCCCGAGTTAGGTTAGATCGTCGCTAGCCGTTGGATGCAAATCGTAGGGACACAATAGATGAATTAACGAACCGTTTTTGATCAATATGTGCCGCATGATCTAATTAGATCTAACGCCTCCCGTAGCGTAATCCAGACGAAACGGTATCAGTGAGTAAGAACACGCCACGTGTCTCTGTCGATTTGAATTAGAACAGATTTGATCTATTAGATATGTGATTTTGTAAATTGCATAACTTTTATTATACACGTCCAAATTTTGCAAAATTTATATCAATGGATTCAGAAAAACAAGCCCTAGCCAACCATACACTTTGTTTAGTAAAAATCTTCTGGTAAAATCTTGGTTTTTGCAGAAACTTATGTATGCTTGTTTAGATTATAAAAATTGTTCTAAAATGTTTTTGGGGATAAAATCTTTTGAAAATGGTGTGTTTTGAACCTACTGACCATAGGAATCACTTTGTAGATTCAAAAATGTATTTGGTGAAACAAAATAATGAATCTTTGATTTAAACCATTTCTAGTCAAATAAAAATATGGTTTGATTATTACAAATAGTTTTGGAAGAAAACCTTTGAGAATTTTTTTGGAAATAAACTCTCTGACCCTAGACACAAGGTTTTGTGGTTTTAAAACATATTGTGTGAACCCTATAGATTAATGCCTTATTGAAAACATTTTACACCACATAAAATGATACCTTGTTTTAAAAATGGTTTATAAAGTGAAACCTTTTGCAAATGACTTTGCCACTTTATAAAATGACCATTAGGTGTTTTCAAATGTTTGTGAACCTTTAGAGACCACTTTTACAAATAAAACAATCTTTGGCATGCTTACATGCATTATCTTGTTTCTATGATTTTATGTGATGAATTGCTTGAATGGTAGATTGAACTTGTGCCTTGCTTGATTGAATTGTAGTGACTTGAAGATTGTGATTTTAGCAAGGACAAGGAGTGAACTTATACTCTACCAAAAAGGCAAGTGATGCTTCATACTTTTTTCCCATTATTTTCACTATGCATTAGTGATATTTCTAAGTAATACTTGCATGGAATTTTGCTAAGTATAAACCATGCTATGGGAAATCCTAGTAGATGAAACCTTAGTAGAATTTTCCTAAGTTAAGATTCCTACTACTATCATGCTTAGCTTAGCTAATAGAAAACAAGGGTGGAATATATATTCATGCTATGGAAAATTTCTAAGTCTGAGGACTTGAGTTTTGTTTAATAAAACAACTAAGTAAATGAATCACCTAGGTGGAATGGAAGGAATGGTTTGTGTTGAGTGGTTACACAAGGCCAGGGGACTGGTGAACCTTGTGTATCTCACTTGTGGAAAGCCACCCAGGAACAAAGATATGTGAGATGTCAAATGTTGAGAAGCTTCAAGTGCAGACACTTGGCATTATGGGCTCTGCCTGGATCATATAGGTTGCAATAACTTAGCCAAATGGACAGTTGGTGGTACGGGTTTGATAGGTTGGAGCGCGTCCATTTTGTTCTAAGGGAAGGCTTCTGAAAGATCTTGTCTTGGTGAAACCAAGTCTTGTGGGGAAAGTGCACCAACTCTGCATAGTGTAAAATCTAAGTACTTAGCCATGTCCCTGGCAAAGGACAATTTGAGCATCAAGACATGGAAGCTATCAAGAATCTCATCATCCAAATTTCTAAGTTAAAAATTTGTGGATTGAGCAAGGGTTAAAGGATCTTCAATCTTTGATTGGTAGATGCCTTGGGTGATTTTTGCCAAACAAAACTTAGTGTTTTCAAATGATAAGGAAAATCTACTTTGAGCAATGCAAGCCTAAGCTCCACTTAGCCAAATGCATATAGATGACAGATACTACTATTCTACCATAGTATCACTTGCCAATACAATTCAAATGTATTGACCCTTGTGGTTGTAACTTGTTATGTTGCAGGTTTGTTTGATATTAATGAAGTTTAAATGATTAGGATTACAAGTCTACAACCAACATGTCTGCCTGTGGCACTTTGAAGATGAAGGACCCCATGCTTATAGATATTCTGATGCAATGTAATGTAATAGCCAAATGAGCTATGTAAGATGTAATAAATTATGTTATTTCTGGTTATAAAGTTGTATTATGACCTTTGTTTCTTGATATTAAATCTTAACTGTGGATGCTAGCTATTGATCCAGGGACTAGCATTGTAAACAGAGGGATCTCTACCTTATTAAAGGTTGGGAACCTTACAATTATATTCATACTATGGAATATTTCTAAGTCAAGGACTTGTGTTTTGTTTAATAAAACAACTAAGTGAATGAATCACCTTGGTGGAATGGAAGGAATGGTTTGTGTTGAGTGGTTACACAAGGCCAGGGGACTGGTGAACCTTGTGTATCTCACTTGTGGAAAGCCACCCAGGAACAAAGAGATGTGAGATGTCAAATGTTGAGAAGCTTCAAGTGCAGCCACTTGGCATTATGGGCTCTGCGTGGATCATATAGGTTGCAATAACTTAGCCAAATGGACAGTTGGTGGTAGGGGTTTGTTAGGTTGGAACGCGTCCATTCTGGTCTAAGGGAAGGCTTCTGAAAGATCTTGTCTTGGTGAAACCAACTCTTGTGGGGAAAGTGCACCACCTCTGTAGAGTGTAAAATCTAAGTACTTAGCCATGTCCCTGGTAAAGGACAATTTGAGCATCAAGACATGGAAGCTATCTGTCACATCCCAAGATTTTCCAAATCTTGTAATGTGAAAATAACTGAATAAAATAAAACTTTGTTTGATTTTCAGAGCCAGAAGAAACTTTTTGAATTCAATTGGAACTTCAAACCCATTTGAATTAAATAAATTCCTAAAGGGAATTAAAAAGATAAACATTTAATAAAAGGAAAAATAAAAACATTTGGAAATACTATTTTGAAACTCTTAAATAAAAAATCTAGTTTTCAAAAGAAAAGGTGGATTCATAAATAAAGATTATTTTATAAAGCCAAATTAAACCTTGGCCAAGCTTTGGAATTAAAACATATTGTTTTGAATAAAAATAGCAAAGACTTTATTTAAATAAATTAATAAGGATTTAATATCCAACTTTATTTAAATAAAAGGTTTTACCATTTTAATTAAAATATCAAAACTTATTAAATTATTTTAAATAAGTTTTCTAAGTATTTTATTTTCTTAATTAAAACCTACTAAAGTGTTTAGGCTTTATTTTAGATTTCAAATAAATATCCCAATAAAACAAATCCTATTTGATTTAATAATGAAAATCTATTAAATGTAATTAATAATGGACTCTAAAATAAAATGTTATTTTGTTTTAAAAACAAATTTCCAAGTATTCTACATTTTCTCAAATAAAACCTACTGATTTGGTTTTGAAAATATTTAGGTTTCAAATAAAAAAATTTATTAATAAAATCAAACTCTACTTGATTTAATAACTAAGGCCCATGTTATTTTAAACAAGTATTTCAAGTATCTTATAAATTCAAATAAAACTTACTGATTTGGATTTGAAAGTGTTTGGAATTCAAATGAGGATTTTATTGAATAAATCAAATCATGTTAAATAAATAAAGGTCCATTTTATTTAATTAAAGAATGGATCAATAAAATTATTATTTTATTTTATTTTATTTTGGGCTTTTGTCCATGTTACTGAACATAACTAAATTCAATATTACAAAGTTTGGTGTTGTTTGAATTGTTTGATTGATGTTTGAATGTTTGGGAATTTCAAAACAGAATTCAGAAAATAGAAATAGAAAAGGATTAAGAAAACAGAAAAAATAAGACATGGCCGACCCAACCCAGGCAGCCCAATAGGCCCAGCAACAGCCCAGCTTCCTTCCCCGAAGAAAACGTTTGGCACTTATTTTCTTACCCACAGAACCAATGACTGGTGGACCTTCCCCCTCGTTTCTTTTCCCACTGACCAGTGGACCTTCTCCTGTTCTCCTTCCCACCCATGTTGGTTCTTCCTCCTCTCATCGCCGTTGCAGACTTAATTTCGCGGCATCAATTCTCCTTAACGCGGCCACCTTAACTAGCAGTGATCAAGCTCGATAAAACGCCAGCACGTCCTCTCTCGTTCCCCTCTGCCTCCTTCCCCAAGCACGCCCCCAGGCTGCCGGATTTCGTCAGCCACTCTCTCTGTCTCCGACGACCCTTCTCGCCAATTCCGGCCAGCACACGCGCCCCTCTGCCTCCCTGAGCACACGAGCACGCTCACCATACCCTGGCGCATCTTTCTGTGTCAATCATTCAACCGCGGGTGCACCATAGCGTCGGCTACGTCAAACTCTGGACGACGCCGCCGTCTGCAACGTCTCCGTTGAGTACCTCCAGTAAGACCAGACCGCCCCTCTCTCCCTCAATCACACACGCATCATCCCCTCGACCATACGCCTCTAACCGTGCCTTTTGTTTGCCTCCGAATGAACTGCAACGTCGACTTCGACCTCAGACAGAGCCGTCCGACGTTGTCATCAACTCCGACGAGGAATTACTGCAACCCTAGTGCGCCCCTTGACCAACCGCGAGTACCTTGAGCTTCACCGTGTTCTCCTGAGCCTGGTGAGCATCTTCTTACCCTCTCTTGCTTCCTGCTCGCCAGCGGCCATAAATGGTCGCTCACTCGCCGATGACCTCGCGCCGCCAGTTCCTGGCAAGCATCTCGTAGCCATCCGATCTTGATCTGACGATTAGGATAGAACAAGAGTGAAGGGGTAAGTAGCATCTCTGGACCGTGCGATGCAACTAAAATCTAACGGCCCATATCTGTCGATCCACGTGAAACGTTTTCAGCGAATAAGAATGTGCCGCGTGTCACTGGATGAATTAGAATAGAGTTTGAAATCAGAATTTGATGCCATTTTCAAACCCTTATAACTTTTGATCCACACGTCCAAATTTGGCAAATTTTATATCAATGGACTCAGGAGAACAAGCCCTAGCCAACTGTGGAATTGGTTTAGCAAATAGTATTTGTTTGCTTGCTCATTTTTGCAGATTCATTTGTATGCTTGTTTAGAGTATAAAAATTGTTTAAAATTGATTTTAAGGTTAAAACTTTTGCAAAATGGTTTGTTGTGACCTTACTGACCCTAGGAACCAACCCTTGGTGTTAAAAATGATTTTGGAAAGATTTAGGTTGGATTACTTGACTTAGCCATTTTCTAGCCAAATAAAAAGAATGGTTTTTGTTATAAAAATATTTATGGAAAGAAAACTTTAAGAAAATGGTTTGATCAAACCCACTGACCCAAAACACCAAGTTTTGCAAATTAGCAACTCATTTGGTGAACAACTTAAGAGTTTTGCCTTAATAAAAACATTTTTCACCACATGAAATGATGAATGGATTTAAAAATAGTTTTTGGACAAAACCCTCTTGCTAATGACTTTGCCACTTTGGTAAATGACCAATTTGGATCTTACAAAGTTTAGAAACCCAATAGAGACCCTCTTTACAAAATAACACTATCTTGTGCATGCTCCCATGCATGACTTATATCCCATTGTTTTGTGTGTGTTAAATTGTTTGATTGATTTATTGGTTTGGAATGCTAGTTGAATTTTTGTTTGCTTGATTGACTTGTAGTGAAGTGTGAGACTAGCAAGACCAAGGAGTGAACCCATACTCTACCAAAAAGGCAAGTGATGCTTCATACTTTTTGTCCCATTACTTTCTCTATGCATTAGTGATTTTGCTAAGTAAACTTGCATGGATTTTGACTAAGTGTAAACCTTACCATAGGAAAATACTAATAGATGAATCCTTAGTAGGATTTCCTAAGTTAAGTTTCCTATTACTACCAAGCTTAGCCTAGCTAATAGAAAACATGGGTGGAAAATATATTCACACTATGGAAAAATATTCTAAGTCTAAGGACTTATGTTTTGTTTAATAAAACAACTAAGTTAATGAATCACCTGGGTGGAATGGAAGGATTGGGATATGTTGAGTGGTTACACAAGGCCAGGGGACTGGTGAACCTTGTGTATAACACTTGTGGATGGCCACCCAGGAAACAAAGGGATTTGAGATGTCAAATGTTGAGAAGCTTCAAGTGCAACCACTTGGCAATATGGGCTCTGCCATGATCATATAGGTTGCAAGAACTTAGCCATATGGACAGTGGGTGGTAGTGTTTGATAGGTTGGAACGCGTCCATTTTGGTCTAAGGGAAGGCTTCTGAAAGATTTTGTCTTGGGAAACCAAGTCTTGTGGGGAAAGTGCACCACCTCTGCAGAGTGTAAAATCTAAGTACTTAGCCATGTCCCTGGTAAAGGACAATTTGAGCATCAAGACATGGAAGCAATCAATAATCTCATCATTCAAATTTCTAAATTAAAATCTTGTGGTTTGAACAAGGGTTGTTTGAAATCTTCAATCTTTGGTTGATAGATGCCTTGAAAAGGATCTTCAATCTTTGATTGAGAAAAATGATTTTGTCAAGCAAAAACTTAGTATTTTCAAAATGTTAAGGAAAATCTATTTTGAGCAATGCAAGCCTCAACTCCACTTAGCCAAATGCATATAGATGTTAGACTCCACTATACTACCATAGTATCACTTGCCAATACAATTCAAATGTATTGACCTTTGTGGCTGTAACTTGTAATGTTGCAGGTTTGATTGATCTTAGTGAAGATTGTTTGAATAGGATTACAAAGTCTACAACCAACATTTGCCTGTGGCACTTTGAAGATGAAGGACCCATGCTTATATTTATTCCGCTGCAATGTAATGTAATAGCCAAATGAGCTATGTTTGATGTAATAAACTTATGTTATTCCTGGTTATAAAGTTATATTATGACCTTTGTTTCTTCATATTACATCTTAACTGTGGATGCTAGCTATTGATCCAGGGACTAGCATTGTAAACACAGGAGGCTCCATCTTATCTAAGATTGGGAACCCTACACTATCAAGAATCTCCTCATCCCAATTTCCGAGTTAAAAACTTGTGGTTGAACAAGGGTTGAAGGATCACCAATTTCTATTGGGAGATGCCTTGGGTGATTTTGTCAAACAAAAACTTAGTGTTTTTCAAATGATAAGGAAAATCTATTTTGAGCAAAGCAAGCCTAAGCTCCACTTAGCCAAATGCATATAGATGATAGACTCCACCATACTACCATAGTATCACTTGCCAATACAATTCAAATGTATTGACCCTTGTGGCTATAACTTATTATGTTGCAGGTTTGTTTGATGTTAGTAAAGTGTGTTGATTAGGATTACAAGTCTAAAACCAAAATGTTTGCCTGTGGCACTTTGAAGATGAAGGACTTCATGCTATAGTTATTTCTGCTGCATTATAATGAGATAGCCAAATGAGCTATGTAAGATGTAATGAATTATTTTATTCCTGGTTATAAAGTTGTATTATGACCTTTGTTTCTTGATATTACATCTTAACTGTGGATGCTAGCTATTGATCCAGGGACTAGCATTGTAAACACAGGGATCTCTACCTTATTAAAGTTTGGGACCTCTACAGATGGTATCAGAGCATTGTGTTGCCTGTAGGATTGTAACCCTAGGATTGGACAAAACCCCTTAGAAAAATAGGAGTTATATTTGTTCCAAAACTTATTTACAAACAATCTTGTAAACTCTTTCCTCAACCATTTTGGTTTTGATTCTACATCTCTTCTATTTCAACTTGATGGACAAAGACCTCACCATGAGTAAAGGACTTCACCAACTCCAATGACTTCAACTTCAACATCATCAAAGACTTCAACTTTATTTTCACCAAGGACTTCAACTTGGATATCCCTAAAGACTACAAGTGAGATAAGAAATATTACTAAAGACTTGAAGACTAAGGAGACACAACTTAGAAGGAACCATCATCACCTTTGAAGTTTTGTGACCAAGACACAAGAATTTTCCAAGGATACAATGATCTTGTTCATGAAGAATCAACTAAGAAGGATGGAAATAACTCAAGTGAACCATATAGTTGGACCACCATATTTAGATTAAATCAAACACACCAACTTATGTGGTGTAGCAAAAATGTTTTATTGCCTAAAAATGTACTTGAAACTTGTTGCTTGATTGGAATGTTGTTTGAGATTGTTTGCACATTGCTTGTGTGATTTGTGATGTGTGTGATTAGAATTATTTCCTTAGAAATATCTTGCCCATTCTAATCCCAATCCAACCCAAACAGACGACTACTCCAAGAAACTCCCACATCAAGAATGGTGACAACAACAACAATCAAGAGGTCAACATGAGAGAGCTCATAGTAACCCAAAACCAGTTGAACCAAGTGACCACTCAATTTTGGGCCAACAACAAGGATTTAGACCCAATCATGCAAAGGTTTTTGGAAACCCAAACTCAATTGTTGCATAGGATGACAAGTCAAATGATCAACATGGGAGATAACCCTTCCCAAGGAATTTTTGACAACAAGGATGTCAAGGATGATATCCTAGAAGGAACCCAAGCTTGAAATATTTTTGGAGACAAGGATCACACTTCCAAAGAGCATGAGGATCAATGCCCTAATTGTGAAGAGAAACATCCAACTAGTCAATGCCCCACATCTCAAGCTACTTGTTTCCTATGTGAAGGAAATAATCATGTCCCTATCCAATGCCCCATCTATTCCATAGTTCAACAAAGGAAACAAGGTGGAGTGCAACAACATATTGTAGACTTCCATGAGAGAACAACTTCTACCAAGAAGGATGAAGACAAAGGAAAATCTCAGCTTGCACCTCCATGCAATATGACTCAATTTGATGGACCAAAGAGGAGACATATGTATTATCCAAGGAAAATATCAAGGAGACCAGGAAAATTTCCCACCTTTGTGGTGAAGTATGAAGAGCATGAACTAGAAGAACTCCTAGCTTTGGAGAGACCCAAAAAGAAGAAGAAGGACATAAGCCAGTTGCAATGTTACAATTGCAAAGAAATGGGACACTATGCCAATGAATGTCCAGAGAAGAAGAATAAGTATAAGGAAATTAACCAAGTGTGGTGCAACAACTGCAAAGAGCTAGGCCATTATGTATCAACTTATCCACAGAAGATACGTGAAGAACTCCACCTTGTCACATGTTACAATTGTGGTGACCAAGGACATTATGCAAGCAATTGTCCAGAAAATATGAAGTACAAGACAAACAAGCCTATGAAGGATCTCAGCCTTGTCACATGTTTCAAGTGTGG
The DNA here is from genome assembly GCA_030063025.1 of Avena longiglumis. Taxonomy (NCBI): domain Eukaryota; kingdom Viridiplantae; phylum Streptophyta; class Magnoliopsida; order Poales; family Poaceae; genus Avena; species Avena longiglumis. Next base: position 464,248,915 of record CP125975.1, on the reverse strand, counting down.
AAACAAAGGACACTATGCAGATGTTTGCCCAGAGAAGTTTCATCAAGATCCTAAGCAAGCCAAGATGTAATCTAGTTGGAAATTTTTAAGGGTGGTAGTACCCTAGTTGCTTTGAGCCAACTTGTAACCTCTAGCCTCCCCAAATCTCGGGACGAGATTTCTTTTAAGGGTGGTAGCCTGTCACATCCCAAAATTTTCCAAATTTTGTAATGTGAAAAATAAATAAACAAAATAAATAATTGTTGAAATTTAGGGTGAAAAGAAACTTTTATTTCTAAATGTAAACTTAAAAATTCCATCTTTAACAAACTTTGAATAATGTTGAATCCAACTAAATTCAAATCAAGTGAAATGCTTTCTTCATAAAAGCATCTTGAAATTTAAACACTTGGAAAATAAACCAAAACCCTAATGGAAGAAAAACATTTCCAAGTTATCTCTAAGACCATGGTTTTGATCCATATAAAAAAAATTCAACAAACATTTATAAATGATTAATAATGACAAATAGAAATATTATAAAACCATATGAATTGGTTTCACTTTAATTTGGAGCCATAGATAAAATCTTATGAATTTAATAAGATAAGGAAATTGAATTTCCAAAAAACTAATAAAGCACCTATCTAGTAATCCATACCAAATGGTGAGCAAATAATCCTAAAGATATTTAAAAGGATAAACAAATATTAAATAAGATTTTACCAATTTGAATCACCAAGTTTGGATCTTTAAATAAAAAGATATAAATTCTATAAGATAAAGAAAGAAATATTAAATGAGGAATATTTAAATACCAAATTAAATCTTGGCCTAATCCATAAGAAAATGGAATAAATATAATCCAAATCCAAATAAAATAAAAGGATAAAGAATTTTCCAAATAAAATAAAATGGCACCAACCAAATTCTATTTCCATTTGAACAAAGAGAAAATCCCTATTAGAAATGATTAATTAATCATGGGAGAATAATATTTGGAATTTACCCAAGTGGGATAAAAAATTATTTAATTAACTTAAATGAAATCACCTAAATAAAAATTATGGAATTAAAACCATAATTGATTTCATTGGAATAAAAACAAATACCCAATTTAAATGATTTATAAATCATATTAAAAATATTCCAAATAAATCAAGGTGAATTATTAGACACCCTAATAAATAAATAAAACCTACTAAAACGGTTTGGAAAGATTTAGATTTCAAATGGAGTTTGAAAACATTATTAAATCTTATTTGAATTAATACAAGAGCCTATTTTAAATAATTAAGACCCTAAAAAGAATAAATATATTATTATAAATTTGACTTTGGAATGTATTACTAATTAGTATTAAAATCTACACAAAGTTTTGGTGAAGTTTGAATTCAATTGAATGTTTGAAATGATTAAACAAAATCAAAACAGATAAATAGAAAAGGAAAAATAAAAACAATTCTGAACAAAAAAAAGAGCTGAGCCAGCCCAGCCCAGCAAAGCCCAGCTAAGCCAGTCCAGCCCACTCCCTCACTCCCCGCAATGAAACATTTTTCACTCAGAAGGACACCCACCCAATCGCTGACTAACTTGACCCACCTCACCCCTCTCTCTTTCTCGCTGTCAAACAGGCCCCATCTGCCAGGCTTCTTTCTCACCCCCCGCTGACCTCGCCGGCCATTGCTGCCGATTGATTGCCGGAGTAATTCGCAGTAATGCCACGATTAAACAGCCCCGCGATCACGCGTACTAAATCACATGCGCCCCCTCTCTCTTTCCCCTCTCTCGCCCGGACCTCTCTGCCCCCAGGCCGTCCCCATTTCTGCTTGCATCACCGTTGTCTTCGACGTCTTCCGGCGACGATTCCGGCCAAACCCCGTCGCCCCTCGCCTCCTCGACCACACAAGCACGTTCCCCAGACCCCTGCGCACCTCCCAGTACTCCCCACTCACCAGAGCGTGTTGCCTAGGCTCGTCAACGATCAAGACCGTCAGCGTCGCCGTCTGTTTCCACTCCAGCGACACCCCCTGGTAACTCCAAACCATCCCATCCCCTCTGATCGATACTCTCGTGCTCGCTTTTCAGCGCGAACCTGATAGCATCATTTGTTTGTTGTGGTGTGGACTGAATACTCGCCTTCGACGACGACAGAGAGCAACTGACGCTGTCTTGAATTCCGGCAAAAGTTTGACAGCAGCCCCGTGCGCCCCTGCCTCCGCTTGAACATGTTGAGCATTGCAAAGATCCCCTGAACACGATGAGCTACCCCTCTCTCTCTCTCTCTAACCCCCTGTATCTCCGGCAACCTCGCTTGCCGAGCGCGCGCCACCAGTCGCCGCCGCCAGCGCCGCCCATTCGTGGTCACTCGCACCGCGGCCGTTGGATCTTGATCCAGTGGCATAGATAGAATCATTAAAACGAACCGGTACGCTCCATCTGCACCGTGCGATTTTAGTAAGATCCAACGCTCCACATAGCTCAATCCTCGTGAACCATTTTTGACCAATCAAAACACAACACGTGGCCAACCTTTTGATTTAAAAACAGAAACATTTCTATTAGATATGAGATTTTGTAAAATCTATAACTTTTGATCCACACGTCCAAATTTTGCAAATTTTATATCAATCGAATCAGCAAGACAAGTACTTTCCAACCATGCCCCTTGTTTAGTAAATCGCTTCTGGTAAAATGGATGTTTTTGCAGAAACTTGTGTAGGCATAATTTGAATATAAGAATTCATTCTAACATTATTTTTGTGATAAAATCTTTGGCAAATGGATTTTTTTGAACCTACTGACCATATAAACCAACTTGTGGATTCAAAAACATATTTTGTGAAGCAAGAGAATAAACCTTTGAATTAAAGCATTTCTAGTCAAATAAAAATGTTGTTTATATGTTAAAAATACTTTTGGAGAAAAATCTTTGGGAAATGATTTGGATTAAACTCTCTTACCCTAAACACAAAGTTTTAGATTTGAAAACATATTTTATGAACCCTATAAAAAATTATTGCTTTGCTAGAGGCATTTTCAACCACATAAAATATTGAATGGTTTAAAAATGGTGTATGGGTAAAATCTTTTGCAAATGGTTTTGCCACTTTTATAAAATGACCAATAGGTGTTTTATAATGTTTATAACATGTTAGAACCCACTTTTCCAAATAAAACAATCTTTGGCATGCTTGCATGCATTTTTTTTATTCTATTATTTTATGTGATGTTTGCTTGAATGGTAGATTGAATTCTTGCTTGCTTGATTGAATTGTAGTGGAATTTGAAGAGTGTGATCATTGCAAGATCAAGGAGTGAACTTATATTCTCTACCAAAAAGGCAAGTGATGCTTCATACTTTTGTCCCATTATTTTCACTATGCATTAGTGATATTTTCTAAGTAGGACTTGCATGGAATTTTTGCTAAGTATAAACTATGCCATGGGAAATCCTAGTAGATGAAACCTTAGTAGAAATTTCCTAAGTTAAGATTCCTACTACTATCATGCTTAGCTTAGCTAGTAGAAAACAAGGGTGGATTATATTCATACTATGGAATATTTCTAAGTCAAGGACTTGTGTTTTGTTTAATAAAACAACTAAGTGAATGAATCACCTGGGTGGAATGGAAGGAATGGTTTGTGTTGAGTGGTTACACAAGGCCCATTTCTATGGTTTACCTTGTGTATCTCACTTGTGGATGGCCACCCAGGAACAAAGAGATTTGAGATTTCAAATGTTGAGAAGCTTCAAGTGCAGCCACTTGGCATTATGGGATCTGCCTGGATCATATAGGTTGCAATAACTTAGACAAATGGAGAGTTAGTGGTAGGGGTTTGTTAGGTTGGAACGCGTCCATTATGGTCTAAGGGAAGGCTTCTGAAAGATCTTGTCTTGGTGAAACCAAGTCTTGTGGGGAAAGTGCACCACCTCTACAGAGTGTAAAATCTAAGTACTTAGCCATGTCCCTGGTAAAGGACAATTTGAGCATCAAGACATGGAAGCTATCAAGAATCTCCTCATCCCAATTTCCGAGTTAAAAACTTGTGGTTGAACAAGGGTTGAAGGATCACCAATTTCTATTGGGAGATGCCTTGGGTGATTTTGTCAAACAAAAACTTAGTGTTTTTCAAATGATAAGGAAAATCTATTTTGAGCAAAGCAAGCCTAAGCTCCACTTAGACAAATGCATATAGATGATAGAATCCACCATACTACCATAGTATCACTTGCCAATACAATTCAAATGTATTGACCCTTGTGGTTGTAACTTATTATGTTGCAGGTGTGTTTGATGTTAGTAAAGTGTGTTGATTAGGATTACAAGTCTACAACCAACATGTTTTCCTGTGGCACTTTGAAGATGAAGGACTCCATGCTATAGTTATTTCTGCTGCATTATAATGAGATAGCCAAATGAGCTATGTAAGATGTAATAAATTATTTTATTCCTGGTTATAAAGTTGTATTATGACCTTTGTTTCTTGATATTACATCTTAACTGTGGATGCTAGCTATTGATCCAGGGACTAGCATTGTAAACACAGGGATCTCTACCTTATTAAAGGTTGGGACCTCTACAATACCAAGGACATACCAAGGAATTGGTAAGCCCTGGATGTTGATTTTCTATCATCCTTGTTACCCGCCCAATCCTAATCCGTGTATCCACAAAGAGCAAATGTTGAGCCTCGAGGATACCAAAGACCATAAAATGGGGTATGAACTAAATATCGAAAGATTCTCTTGACCGCCATTAAATGGTTTTCTTTAGGAGCCGCTTGATATCTTGCACACACACCTACACTCAACACAATATCGGGTCTAGATGCACAAAGGTAAAGCAAAGAACCAATCATAGACCGGTATACCTTTTGATCCACATCTTTACCATTTGGATTTTGTTCTAGATGAGTCTTTCTAGCCATGGGAGTAGGAGCTCCATTTAAATCTTGCATTTTGAAACTCTTGAGCATATCTTGAGTATTCTTGGCTTGATTGAAGAATGTCCCTCCTCTAACTTGCTTGATCTCAAAACCAAGAAATACTCTCAACTCCCCCATCAAAGACATCCGGAACCTACTAGTCATAAGCTTTGAGAATTCATCATTAAAAGCTTTGTTAGATGAGCCAAAGATAATATCATCAACATATATTTGGCATACAAAAAGCTCCCCATTGACTTTCTTAGTAAAAAGAGTGGGATCGATTTTCCCAACCTCAAATCCACGGTCAAACAATAACTCTCTAAGGTGCTCATACCACGTGCGTGGGGCTTGATTGAGCCCATAGAGCGCCTTATCAAGTTTGTAGACATGGTTTGGGAAGTTGGGGTCCTCAAATCCCGGGGGTTGCTTAACATATACCAATTCATTTAGTGGTCCATAAAGAAATGCACTTTCTACATCCATTTGTTGCAACTTGAAGTTATGATGTGCCGCATAAGCAAGAAGGATACGGATGGACTCAAGGCGAGCCACGGGTGCATAAGTCTCTCCATAGTCAATGCCTTCAATTTGAGAGAACCCTTGTGCAACCAATCTAGCCTTGTTCCTTACTAAAATTCCATGCTCATCTTGCTTGTTCTTGAATATCCACTTTGTTCCAATAACATTGCGGCAATCCTTTGGCTTCTCTACTAACTTCCATACTTTGTTTCTCTCAAAGTTGTTGAGCTCTTTATGCATAGCTTCTAAACAATCCGAATATTCGAGAGCTTCCCACACTTTCTTTGGTTCAATCATGGATATGTGTGCTTGGTGTTCACTGAACCTCTTCAATTGTTCTCTTGTGGAAATACCTTTCCTTAGGTCACCAACTACATTTTGTAGAGAGTGCTCTCTTAATTCCAACATTCTATCTTTTCTAGCTTCGCGACGAGCGTGGATCTCCGTGTTGTTTCTTAGGGGACCCTCTTCATCATTTTGATCCTCGTCTTGACCATCAACTTGACCTTGATCATCCTCAGAAACATTCTCTTCATTTAGAGGCAAAGATTGACCTTGGTCTTGATCAAGTACTCTTCTAGCATCAATTTGTGCTTGTCTCAAAGCAGTTTGTACGGATCTTCCTTGAGTAATTTCCTTGGCACCACTTGACATCCTGGCGAATGAATCAACCTCTCCTTGACTAGAGTTATCACTATGATCATCATGTTGAGGGTCCACATCTTGTCTTTGGCTTGAGTCATTGTCCTCCTCGGTGGATGGAGCTTGTTGATGTTGTCAAGATGAGGGCTCCACTTGAGTGGAGCATAGTTCTTCTCAATCCTCCATAAGGGGTTCCTCAATGGGGCGGATATATCCAACACCCATTCTTCCTATGGCATCCTGAGGCATTTCATCATCTGCATCACAAGCATCAACACGCCCCCCTTGGGGACCATCATATTCTTTGAAGGTCACACTACAAGATTCTATGACGGCTCCGGAGAGCTTATCATAGATTCTATAAGTGTGAGATTCGAGACCATAGCCAACAAAAATACCCTCTAGTGCTTTAGACTCAAATTTGGACAAACGAACACCTTTTATGAGATAGAAACACTTACAACCGAACACCCGGAACTAAGACACGTTGGGCTTGTTACCGGTAAGTATTTCATATGGAGTCTTGTTGATTTCTTTGCGGAGGTAGAGCCGGTTTGAAGCATGGCAAGCGATGGAGATGGCTTTGGCCCAAAAGTTGTATGGAGATTTAAACTCCGCCAACATGGTCCTAGCCATCTCAATAAGAGTCCGGTTCTTCCTTTCGGCCACACCATTTTGTTGAGGGGTGTATGCAGAGGAATATTGATGTTTTATCCCCTCATCACTAAGGAAATCATTCAAGGTGTAGTTCTTGAACTCGGTGCCATTGTCGCTTCTTATAATCAACACGGGAACATTGTATTGCCGTTGAACCAAATTTATGAAGTCGATGAAGGTCTTTTGAGTCTCACTCTTCAACTTGAAGAAATAAACCCAAGAGTATCTTGAAAAGTCATCAACAATCACCAAGCAATATTTCTTCCCACCAAGACTTGCATGAGATGGAGGACCAAAGAGGTCCACATGGAGGAGCTCCAAGATCTTGGTGGACTTGATGCGGTTCTTAGGCTTGTGAGGAGCATCATGCATCTTCCCTAGAACACATGCCCTGCAAACACGATCTTTGGCAAAGGAGACATTTTCTTTTAGTCCAACAATATGGCCCTCCTTGTGGAGACTTTGCAAAGTTCTCATATTGACATGGGCTAGTCGGTGATGCCATAACCAACCCACATCGGCCTTTCCGAATAAGCACATCGCACTTGTAGTGGCTTGCCCCGAAAAGTCCACCACATACAAGTCATGTTTGACATACCCAACGAAAGCGACCTTGAGAGACTTGCTCCACATGAGAACCACAAGATCATTATGTAAAAAGACGGAAAACCCATCTTTCCAAGAGCACAGACTAAAAGTAAATTGTACCCAAGGGTCTCAAAAAGCATGACGTTCACGGGTGTAATGTCGTGAGCAACCACAACTTTGCCGAAACCCATTACCTTAGACTTTGACTTGTCGGCATAAGTGACAGATATTTGATCATCATTTGGTCTTAGATCTTGAACAATAGAGGAGCTTCCGGTCATATGACTTGTGCAACCACTATCAAGCACCCACTTATACCCCCTGGAAGCATATGTCTACAAAAGATCAAACTAATTTTTAGGTACCCATTTTTCAATGGGTCCTCTTTTGTTAGCAACAAGGGTCTTGGGAACCCAAATAGACCAAGCAATATAACCATCATATGGGCCAACATATTGTGCATACACATCACCATAATAATCACACATTAGAACATAGTGAGGGTTAGCACTTCCCGCAAAGTCATCATGAGTCATAGTTTTACCACTTGTGGTCTTACTATCCACGATGGCCTGGTTGGTCTCTTGTGTGGGTTTGGCCTTCTTCTTCTTGTTCTTCTTCTTCTTCTTCTTCTTCTTAGTTTTGGAGACAAAACCAATCCCCCCTTTGTCACCATTAGCCCTTTTCTTGCTCAAAAGATCATCAATGGACTTGTTGCCTTGTGGCAATGTGGCCTTAGCAAGTTCCCCCTTCAACCTAGCATTCTCTTCAAGAATAGTTGTACTACTAGATGGAATGAAGTTACTAGGTGAAGGAATATTGGCCAATTGAGTTTGAAGTGTTTCATGGGACTTTGTGAGTGACAAGAGTTCACTTTTCAAAGCCTTATGAGCCTTGTTAAGCAAGCTAAAGTCCTCGGCAAGTTTTTCATGAACCGCACCAAACTCAATCTTGTCCTTTTTAGCCCTTTTGTATTTAGCAATAGCATGATCACGCTCTTTGATGAGTTTGTTAACAATAATGTCATTTGCCTCATCAATCCCTTCAAGTTTTAATTCAAGAGACAGCCTTGTTTCTTGTTCTTCTTCTAGAGCTTTGTTTAAAGCCTCTAGCTCAATCATGTGATCATGCCCAAGTTTACATATTACATCTAGTAGCTCTTGTGTGTGGGAAAGTTGATCTAAGATGTTACCAAAATGTATCTTAGCATCCCCTTGTAGGTTAGTCATAAACTCATCAAAAGCAATTAATTCCCTTTTAACCTCAAGAGACATCTCATCATTAATTTCATCATTAGATAAAGGAGTGGAGTGAGATGATGAGGATACCTCTGTTCCTCTTGCCATAAGGCAAGTGGCGTTCTTGACAGGAGAATTCTCATTTGGAGAATCGAAGAGTGAGAATGTCGGAGTAGAAGTAGTGGCTAGAGCCGCCACACCATTGGGAGTTTCCTCTTCCTCATCTTCATCATCATTATTGTCGGAGGAGTATTCTTCATGAGTGATCAAGACGATTTCTCCCGACTTCTTGTTGATGGGATTCTTCTTGATGAAGGGTTTCTTGTAAGGTGCTTTGAGAGTTTTCTTCAACACAAGCTTACCCCCATTTTTTTGAGGGTAAAACAGTAGGGCTAAAAACCCCACTGCAGTTTTTATATTATAGAGAGTTACAAAAGAATATTTACAAACTCAATCCACCTCAAAGAATAGGGATAACATTCTAATCAGCTATCTCCTGTCTAAATTAATTTCAATCCAAACTTTAAGGCCCTGATGATACTTCTTCTTAATTCTATAAAGGACCATCTTAATTCCTGGGCTACAATAGCCTTCCAGTTCTCCATCGACGCATGCTGATTATTGAAAAATTCATTATTTCTACAAATCCAAATGCCCCAAGTTCCAAGTATCAGAATTTCCATTGCAAAAGGGACATTAAGATCTTTTTTAATATTGGCTAAGGCTTCAAAGATATTTTGATCAGCCATATTGACCTGTGAAATTTCGGCCCAGCAGGCTCTTGCAAAAGGGCATTCCCAAAACAAATGTAGCCTGGTTTCTTCACTGTTGCAACCCTGGAAAACACAGTCATAAGATGCCAGAGAAAAACATTTCCTTTTCAGAAGGTTTCTTGTGTTGAGCCTATCAAGCAGTAAGAGCCAGAAGAAGAATTTGTGCTTTTGCTGACAAGAAGATTTCCATAACCAAGAGAAATGTGGCTGAACCGGTTGGCAACCAGCTAAGGAGCACAAAGCCTTTTTTACCGAAAAATTACTGCCCCAAATGTAAGACCAAATATCAGATTCCCCTTGCCTGCCAGTATCGAGAATTTGTTCAAGACTTTGATATTCCTCTTCTCATAGGGGCAAATTGCCACAAAGTGATAGCGGTCGCCACAATTGAAGCAAGTTATCAATCTAGTAGTGTTTTATCTTTTCCCATTTGGGTTGCTTCTTCGTTGCATTTCCATCTTAGCCTTGGCGGGATTCTTCCAAAAGTTCTTTGCATAGAAAGCCATATATTGACTATGAGCAATCTTGACTTCATCGGGGTGGTCCATGGAGAGGCCTTCATCACTATCATCTTATCCCCATGGTCCACAACTTTGGCCTTCAAGGCAACATTGACAACATTGCTCAAACCAAGGGCACGAGCACAGGCATCTTTGGCATTCTTTGCGGCAACTTTCAAGGCGGCCATCTCGTGCATAACTTCATTGGAGGTCATGAGATGGTAGTTGTGTCTTCCTTGAAGGCTCTTCAAGTCGGTGGGATCAAAGGGCATGAGTGCACTCACATATTTCCTTTTTATCCACGCATCATACACATGTGAGGCCCCCACGTTTCTGAAAGCGGTGGCGGTGGTCTTAAGCCTTCGGTACATGTCCTCATGATCTTCACCTTCCACCATGTAGAAACCATCGGCATCATTGCATAGAGCATCATACCGATTCCTCCTCATACTCTCATTTCCAACAAACAATATAGTGAGGGCATCCCAAGCTTCCTTGGCAATGCTAAAGTGCTCAATGTGTGGATAATCCTTTGTACCCAAACCTTTTTGAATCATATGCAAAGCAGTGGCATTGAGTTGACTATTGACAACCTCTCTGAAGGGTTTCGCGGCATAGTAAATCAAAATTTTCTACGGATGCGAACAGAGGGAAAGCCAAGATCTAATCTAGGAGATGCAAACAACGAGAGAGATTGGATTAGATCTTCATACCCTTGAAGATTCGCCAATGAACGTTCGTCGGAACGTGGGTGATGTAGTCGTACTCGCTTCTCCTCCTCGCGATCCGATCCGATCTAGCACCACAAGTGGCGGTGCCTCCGTGAGATGCACACGTGCAGCACCTCGACGTCTCCTCCTTCCCCGGACCAGCAAGTATGGTGGAGAGATGGATTGGATCTATAACACGACGGCGTGGTGTATATGGTGGAGAATTTCTGCAGCAGGGCTTCGCCTACAAACAGTCGGGAGGGAGAGAGGAAGGGCAGTAGGGCGGCTAGGGTTGGAGGGGAAGGTGTAGGGGGTTGGTGCGCCCCCAACCCTCTTTATATAGAGGGGGGCGCAGCCCTAGCCCCTCCCCCAAGCCCAAACCGGCGGCCCCAAAGGATAAGGAGTGGGGGGCAAGGAACCCCCCCCCCCCTTCTAGAAGGTCTATCTCGAGTTTAAACCTCTCTTGGCTGGCTGGGCCCTATGGGGCCTTGTGCCCCTGGACCAATGCGGCCAGGGCACTCCCTCATAGGCCCATGCCCCCTCCCGGAAGGTGGGGCCACGTTGGTCCCCTTCCGGAAGGAAGCTTCCGGTACAATACCGATTAACCCGGAACAATTCCGAACTCCAAAAACTGCACTGCCTTATATGAATCTTATTCTCCGGACCACTCCGGAACCTCTCGTGATGTCCCAGATCCCATCCGAGACTCCGAACAAAAACTCATAAACCAATTATCCAATCTATCCTAGCGTCAAGACACGTTAAGTGTGTGACCCTGCGGGTTCGAGAATATGTAGACATGATCTTCTATCAATAATCAACAGCGGGGTCTGGAAACCCATATTAACTCCCACACATTCATCGATGATCATATCGGATGAACCACGATGCTAGGATTCAATCAATCCCATATATATATTCCCTTCATCTCGCGATATTTTACTTTCCCGAGATTCGATCGTCGGTACCGTCATACCTAGTTCAATCTCGTTCACAACAAGTACTTTACTCGTTCCGTAATCCGATATCACTTTGTGATTAACTCCTTAACCACATGCTTGCAAGCGGTGTTGATATCGATTACCGAGTGGGCCCGAAGTATATCTCTCCGACTTGGGAGGGACAAATCCCATCTCGATACATACAACCCAACAGGTACTTTCCGATCACCTGAGAGACACCTTTATGATCACCCTCTCATAGGATGACGTTTGATGACCTCAAAGCTTTCTTCCGATACCAGGGAGTTGTATTATCTCATGGTCTAAGGAATACAATATTTGACATAAGAAAAGCTTCGCAAAGACGAACACGATGACACGATCTAATTGCTTCGCTTAGTTTGGGTCTGTCCACCATATCATTCTCCCAATGATATGATCTCATTATTAATCGACAACTCATGTCCATGGTTAGGAAACCTTAACCATCATCAATCAATGAGCTAGTCCATAGAGGCGTACTAGGGACACAGTGTTGTTCACAAACCACACAAGTATTAAAGTTTCCGCTTAATACAATTCTAGCATGGAATATAAACATTATCATGAACAAGAATTATAATAATAACATCTTTATTATTGCCTCTAGGGCATAATTCCAACACTCTCGTCTTGTCAAGTTGTTTGGATCCCCAATAAAGAGTCCATGCTCGATGATGTTCCATAGTTCAATACAAGAGCTGCGCATATGAGTTCTCATTAGAGATTGCCATTGAGCAAAAGTAGCAGATTCTTCAAGCATAGGTGGGTCACCTCTATTGTAAACATGAGGGTGAGGGATTGGAGGGTCGGGAGAGTACCATGAATCACGGTGCTCACCCTTCCCACCATCATTTTGTGTGGAGGAATTAGTGTTGTCTTGTTTACCCCTAACCATTATATCCTCGAGGGATACCGGAGTATTCCCTTTAGGTAAAACGGATGGAGGATCCTCTTGAGGAGAGGGGGATGATGAGCCATCTTTGTCTTTAAGAAGTTGCTTAAGCATCTTCTTGACTTTGTTGAGCAAGGAAGAGCTCAATCTTGTTTCCAAGTTTTTGAGATCTTCCATGGTCACCGCGGTAGACTCACCATCACCCTCCCCATCTTGGCTACCCATATTCTCTTAGGCGGTAAAGCCCAAATAAAGAGCCAAGGCTCTGATACCAATTGAAAGGATCGTATGGGCACCTAGAGGGGGGGTGAATAGGTGCTACTTCAAATTTTCTTCTTTTTTAAATTAGGGTTTGACAAGAAAGGTAAATTCTCTAGATTATGCAACTATGGTGAATTTACCTATATGTCAACCATGCACTGATTATCACAACTCTAAGCAAGAACAAGTAAGTAAAGTGCGGTAAAGGATAGAAGTAACCAAAGGAGTGGACACGGAGACACAATGATTTGTTTCCCGTAGTTCCTTCCTTTTGAGGGGAAGTACGTCTACGTTTGGAGAGGGGGTGGTTTCAAACCACCAACGCCATGAGATGACTCCCTTGTTCTCCGATGAACCTCACCCCAAAGGGCTCGATCCACCTTCCACTATATCGGCAACCTTCGAGGTGGAAGCCGGCACCTTTACAACAAGTTCGGGGCACACATCCACAACTTAATTGGAGGCTCCCAAGTACAAGCAAGCTGTCAAGACAAATCAAAGACAAGCTTGTAAGAACCAAATCAAAGTTAGGGTTTCCAATGAAACACTAGAGCTTGGGGGCCCTCAAGTGAATGAGGGGCAAATGAAGATCTCTCTTAGTGAAGATGTAGATCAAGGCCTCCTCCTTCGATTCTCCAAAGATCAATGACTTTGGATGGTTGGATGAAGAGATCTTGTGGATTTGGTGGCTCTAATGGAGTTGGTGTTCTAGAGCAGCTCGAGCAACTAAAGGAAGAAGATAAGGGTCCCTTTTTATAGGCAGCCCCCTCCATGAACCGTTTTCTGACCGTTGGAGAAAAGTCAGACCGGAGACTCCGGTCTGCAGACCGGAGATTCCGGCCAATCTCCGGACCAGCCTCCGGACCGCCCATCTGAATGACCCATGCATTCCACGACCCAACAAGACCGAAGACTCCGGTTTATCAACACCGGAGACTCGGATCGATCCGACAGGAGACTCGGAGTATCCTCGGGCGAGCTCGGACCCCTGTCAAAATGTCCCACCGGATCCTGAAGTCACCATCGGAGATGATCCGAAACTCCGGACCACCGAGACTTGGTCTTGGCGGGCCGGAGACTCGATGCAGAGTTTCGAATCTGTGACACATGAGTGTGGTCTTTTCCCAAGAGTGAGGGTGCTTTTCATTTATCATAATACCAACTTGTAGATAGTGACAAACTGTAAAATCATCTACTTGTTGTTAACGAACACCAAAAGTGATTATGACAATAAATGCCCTTTCAGCAACCGCAGTAGGTGTCATGCTACCCTTAGCTGCGGGCGTAGCCGCAATAGGTGTCGTGCCAACAACGACAACAAATTACTGCTAATGGTTGTTTAGGTGTGCCTGTTAATGTGACAGCCAACAAGTGCATGCAACCAAACATCATGCTTCCGTTTATGTCATCATGCAAAAGAGCTTCATGCAGCCTAGCAAAAAAACTATAACAAATAACATTTTGCCTGTATGACCGTGGCAGTGCCACCTTAGCACTGCCCAACTGAGTCAAAATGGCATGAAGCCAAATCCGCCCCTGGTTGCTCCAAGAGCAGCGTCCAAGCGAACTCGCTGAGCTCTATGCGTATGATCGATAAGTCGTGTTTCTAGTGGTGGCAGTAGGAATTTGACTCTAGTATTCATTTTGCCAGAATTGTCTCTATTTTGACAAAATCATCGTTGTTTTGCAAAAAATTAGCTCTTTTGCCAAAATCTTTAGTATTCATGTGGATACCGCTAGGGCTGCCCCTGTTGTTGCGCTATTGGAAGTTTCCATCACTAGCAATGTACTCCCTCCGTTCGGTAATATAAGATGTTTAACAAAATCACGGTCAAGACTTTTTAGGCAACGAAATTTCCAGAGTTTCCATATTTGCCCTCACTTGTCGGTCTCCTGTCGGTTGTCCCTCTCTTCCTCCCGAGCACCGCATCGCCGGACCCGGACCTCGTTCCCCACTGCCCGGGCGCCACGCACGAGCCCCATCTCGCCGCCCGAGCGCCGCAGACGCCTTTCTCCCCTCCTTCCCCACACGAGCCCCAACTCGCCGCTCGAGCGTCGCCACAGCCGCCTTTCTCCACGCACAGATCCCCTCCACTGTCAAAGGTGGCAATTTTATGCCCCTAATCTGCGGGAACGACGAGGATGGCGCAGCTGCTGGATCTCAGAAGGGCGCGTCTGTGCCAGGCGGCGTTGGCCCGTTCGGGCTGCTGGTCCTGGCCTCCGGCGCCCGCCGCTGCGCCTAGACCACTGTCTACTGAGCCGAGACCAACACCGAGTACTACCTCAGAGCCGACATACCAAGTACGCTGCACGTAGATCGATCGACATACTTCAGATGTGGGAGCTACACTTTGCAGCTTAATTTCTTCTTGTTTGATTTCCACGTGTTCTGTAAAACTGTAGTGACAAATATTGATATGAGATGCTTGCGCAAATTGGCGAAACTTCAAGAGTTGAGATAACATGAAACAAACACCACTGATATTCCATACAATGCACTTCCAAAGAATTTATTGCTCCAAGAAGCACACGACATCTTTTCTTTGATCGTGTCAGATCAAAGCAATTCTGTCTGCTTGTGCTCGTTGATCTAACTGAATTGTATCTGTGTACTAATATTTTCACATCTGTTGATCTATGTAGTATGGGACTTGCAAAACAACCAATGTTCTCAGGGAAAAGAATACACCGATGCTGGTCTGTGGGCCGCGTCTCCTGGAGAAAATGAGGGGCAATGTACTGTGGTTATGGTAATTCATCTTTGTTACTGGCAACGTTATAATTTGACCTACTTTGGTTGTCTCACAGGCCTCACGGTTTAAGTTTTGTACATTATATATGTCTCTCTATGATAATGTGCACATCGAGAAATAAAAACAACTAAGACATTTTAGGGCTTGTTTGATTCATAGGAATTGCATAGGAATTATGTAGGATTTGAATCCTATAAGAATTTTTCTTATGTTATTGTTTGATTTATAGGAACATATCCTATATGAATTAATCCTATAAAAATTTTGTAGTGCAATTTCTATAGGAAAGAAACATTAGATCATAGCTTATGGAAAAATTCCTTTGCTACGTCAAACAAAATTCTTATTTTCATAGGATTCAAGTTGACATGACATCTCAATCCAGGGGCGAAGGACCCAGTAGGGCGAGGTAGGGTGGCCGCCCTACCTTAATTTTTGCCAAAATATCAATTATATGTATACATCTCCACCATGGGTAAGTTCGTTCAAGTTCGTGGGGGCAGTCAGTTCGTGTGTTCCAGGTCGTTTTGGAGAAGAATGGGGAAGAGAAGAGCTACCGGGCCTTTTGGGGCTGACTAGAAGGAGTGCTGGCCTGGTGCTCGACCTACTGGGACACGGCCAAGCAGTGCCAGCCACGAGTCGAATTCAGCTGGGGCGGCAGCGAAGGTATCCACAATTGTGTCTTTTATTTTTCTAGGTAAACAAAATACAAAATCAGAGGATTTAGCGTACTAGAATAAATATCTTCTGCATTCAGATTTGGAAGGTCAACATCTGTTAATTGGGCATTCGTGCCATTTCTTGTAGTCCCTATTTCTTGTAATTTAGCGACATCAACATTGCTAGACGTTTAAATATTTCCTAATCACCTTTTATGTATCTACTATTGCTTTAGTATCTGCTATTGCTAGTGGGCTTGATGTGGTGCTGTTCTTATCAAACAACATCAATTCTTCTATTCAGTAAATTAAGGAGCCAAAACTCCGGCGCTTATCTAGTTAATTTACATAACTTTCTGTTTTTCAAGTGATGTTGAAACCAACTGGTGTATCTTGCAATGGTAGTTAACCTGAATGTAATCGCAGATGTGTAACGAGAGTTGGTATCTGCGCATGAATAGTTTTATACAAGTATTCCCTTTTGTCATCTTAATATATTTAATCCCGGTGCATGGAGAGCAAAAAGATATGTTCTAGAGTTCGCCCTATCTCAAATTCTTTTGGTCGTCCGTCACTGTCTCAATTCTATGTTTTTCCTATTCCTATACTTTTTCTATCCTATGAATCAAACGTTTTGATTTCAGACCCATAAAAAAAGCTTTGGTTTCAGAGATAGGGCATGTCAGTTTTCTGTTTGGAGTAGTTGGAGTATTTTCCATGGTAATGTAAAGCAAGAGTAGTAATGTAACGACGACATGCATCTCATCATCTAAATAAAAGAACACTATCTTTCTCATGTTTATTTTAGTCTCAGTAGTGAGTTGTGTAATTTTGGATGTTTTCTTAGGGAGCAGTGTTGTGGACAATGAGAAGATAATGGAAGAGTCATGAGTTGACCTGATTAATCCGAGCTCACACGACTATTTTACACATTTGATAACTGAGAGAAAAAATATAAGAGGGACCCAGAGCTGAATATACTAATCTCTTTATCTTGTTCTGAAACAAAGTATATAATTTATCCCAATAAACTAACACTTGACTACAGAAAATTTCCCATCGGTTGGTAGTCCATCCATCAGGAGCAACTAGAAATAAGCATGGACATAACCAAGACCAGAACATCATTATTGTGCCATAGCCATACTGTCTGCAGGCCAAATGTTCTAATCTCTCTGAAGACTCTCTGAAGCATGTTCAAAGACGTCGATCATGCACGGGGTGTATGGAAATAACTTGTCTATGTCAAGTGTGTACCTTTTCTGGCTTAGTCTTCCCATATACTGAATTTTTGAGCTATTCAAATGATAAGCCACTCCGACTCCAATAGACGACGCTAATCCTAAGAAGACAACCTCTCTATAGGGGTGAAACCCAAGAAAGCGGACGTACCTGCATAATCTTGTATAACCATATCTAACATCCACAACATTATCATCGTCGGAGTTCCAGCCACAATTTTCTCCCCTTAGCAGCCGGACATCTTTGTTATCATCATCTAACATCCAAGTTTTTCCGACTCTCTCGAGATAGCGTAACCGCAATGTTACCGTTGCACATGCCTCAAGATCAATATGGTGCTTCAACACCCAATTTACATGTCCGCTGTATTCCATGAGATTCCAAATCCGAAGTTGATATTTATCATGTACTGCTGCAAAGTACACCCCTTTTTCCGATTTTCCAACATATGTCTGGGCATGTCTGTATTCCTCAATATCTATTGGCGCTTTTATTACTCGGTACTTACCGTCTGAAGAACATAACCTGCAAAATGTCAATCCATTCACAAAAATTGTTAAGAGGATTTTGAATGCTAGAGAGAGAACTACTAGTGTGCAACAATTGAGAAAAAGTGATTTTGCAAATGCGGTACGACATATACCTCACAAGAAAAGCACCACCAAAATGCACGTAGAGTGATCCTTGCCAGTACACACTACAACTCAACGATGTTGGCTCTAGTAGATCGAGTGGCATATTACTCATTGTTCCCATGGCCTCGGATTCACGGACAAAGGTCTTCTTCTTCCATTGCCTTGTACAGGATGAAAAGACATTTAACGTCCACGAGGATGGTGGGCATTCCATTAAATCGTGCGGGTCCTGATGCTCGCCGCTTCTCTGAATCGGCGGTGATGCTAAACTCGTTGACAAGTGAACTGCTTCCTCAAGGTCCTGATGTTCCAGCGATAATCTCACTTTGTTTTTGATGTGTAGCGATGAACTAATTGATCCATCTTCAAAATCTTGTTCCGTGTCTACAATTGCCGACTCATCGCTTGACCCTGATGGATTCAAAACCACCTTGTCAAGGTCCCGTGGGATCGAGAACACCTCATAGCACAGTGAGGCGATAGGGTCAAATACTAGGTAAGGGTTGCAGTCAGGGCCGGCTCTACCCTATGGCAGGGTTGTGCCATGGCCAAGGGCCCAGGCCAGAGGGGGGCCCAAAATTTTTTAGTTTTACAGGAGCCTAGACAAGGAATTGAAACCGAAACGCCGCAGTTGCCCAGACGCGGAGACGTCCACGTGGCCAGACACAACGCCGCGACCGCGAGAATCAAGGAAGGAAGATCGACAGATCGATCAGGAGCCCTGGCCTGGCCCTCGACCCCTCGTGGCTCGTGATGCCGTGCACGCGCGAACGCGCCCCTCCCGCCGGGTGCCCTGCTGCTCTGCTCGGCCTCGGACGCGGCGCGCCCTCGCCCTCCCGCTGGCGCTGGCTGCCGCTGCGCGGTGCCGTTCTGCTGCTGTCTTTGTGCGTGACAGGCCCCTGTGCGCCCCTGTGGCCTGTTGCCCTGTTCCTGACTTCCTGCCCTAGTGCGTTGCTCTCTTGATTATTTCAGTCAGGGCTGGCTCTACCCCGTGGCAGGGTTGTGCCATGGCCAAGGGCCCAGGCCAGAGGGGGGCCCAAATTTTTTTAGTTTTACAGGAGCCCATACTAGGAATTGAAACCGAAACGTCGCAGTTGCCCAGACGCGGAGACGCCCACGCGGCCAGACACAACGCCGCGACCGCGAGAATCAAGGAAGGAAGATCGACAGATCGATCAGGAGCCCTGGCCTGGCCCTCGACCCCTCGTGGCTCGTGATGCCGTGCACGCGCTGACGCGCGGACGCGCTCCTCCCGCCTGGTGCACTGCTTCTCTGCTCGGCCTCGGACGCGCGGCGCGCCCCTCGCCCCCTCCCGCCTGGCGTCTGGCTCTGCGTTGCGCCAGCGCTGTCACTGTCTTTGTCTGCGTGACACAGCCCTGTCTTGGTGCCTGTTGCCCTGTTCCTAACTTCCTTCCCTAGTGCGTTGATTATTTCAGTTCGATTACTTCAGTGCCGCTGCTCTGAATCTGACTCTGTAAGTTTACATTTAATCCCTGATTTAGTCCTTCTAATTAATCTCTTGATTCGGATTATAATTTTTAAGATTACATATGACGTAAATTTTATCATATTAATCTTCGATAGGTGTTACGATGGGAAAGCAATTGTCGGGTGCCGCGAAAAAGAAGAAAAGAAAGAGAGAGAATGAGCTTATTGATTCACAAAGAGGTGCTTTAAATAAGTTTTTTCTAACAAAAAGTAGTGTTGATGTCAACAATAATAATCGAAGGTAAGAACCTGATCTCGAAGAAGATGATGTAAATAATTCAAATGCAAACTTTGAGGCCAATGAACAATCCTCGGAAAAAGGTAAATAACTAACTAGCGTTAATTTTTCCAATTGTAAATAAATAAATAATTATAGTCTTTTGTTTGTCATGCAGATTTTAATGTTAATAAGGACAATATAGCGGAAGAACAAGATGCTCCTAGTGGTGATAAACAATTCCCGGAAAATGGTAAATAACTAACTAGCATCAATTTTTTCAAGTGTAAGTAAGTAATTAACCGATTACAATTTTTTGTTTACCATGCAGATGCTCCTAGTGGTGATGAACAAGATGATTCTCTTTCATCTATCTATGATCCCAGAACATGGAATAATCTTGATAATTGCAAAAGGGATATTTTAATTGAAAAGGGGCCTGTGAGAGAATTAGGTCTGGAGTTCCCTAAGGATGACAAAGGTAGACATTTTTCTTATGAATACTACTCCAGAAAGTTAGCCAATTATGAGGTTATTGATAGAAAGTGGTTGGTTTACTCTAAAGAGGTGGACAAAGTTTATTGTTTTTGCTGCAAGTTGTTCAAATCAAACAATAGTAAGTCCTTGCTAGCATCTGATGGATTGAGAGATTGGCAGCGTCTTAATCCAAGACTCAAAGATCATGAGAAGAGTGTTGAGCATTTGACAAACATGAATACATGGAATGAACTAAGATTGAGGTTAAGCAAAAAGCAAACAATTGATGATGACATGCAACGGTTGGTTGCAAAGGAAAAAGAGCGTTGGCGACAGGTTTTGCAAAGAATAGTTGCTGCAGTGAAGTTTCTTGCAAAACATAATTTGGCCTTTCGAGGATCAAATGAGAAGTTGTATCAAGATAGTAATGGAAATTTTCTAGGCACGGTTGAAATGATTGCTGAATTTGATCATGTGATGCAGGAACATATCAGGCGCATTCAAATCAATGAAATTCATCATCATTATCTTGGCCACAACATTCAAAATGAGTTGATCTCGCTCCTTGTCGATGCTGTGAGAAAGGTAATGTTAAAGATCATCAAGGATGCCAAGTATTTCTCTGTTATCTTAGATTGTATCCCGGATGTGAGCCATGAAGAACAAATGACGCTAATTGTGCGTTGTGTCAATATATCAAGTGACATCCCGAGAGTGGAGGAGTTTTTCCTAGGATTCATAAAGGTTGATGACACATCAGGATTGGGGCTTTTTAATGTATTGTTGGATACATTGGATGCTCTTGACTTGGATGTTGCTAATGTGAGGGGGCAAGGTTATGACAATGGTTCCAACGTGAAGGGAAAAAAGCAAGGTGTTCAAAATCGTTTGCTTATAGAAAACCCGAAAGCATTATACATGCCATGTGCATGTCATAGTTTGAATCTCACTCTTTGTGATATGGCGAAATCATGCGGACAAGCTATTTCATTCTTCGGTATTATCCAACGTATATATGTATTGTTTGCACGTTCTACTAAGAGGTGAAAGATTTTGCTTGACAATATTCCAAATATGACTCTCAAACCATTGTCAGATACCCGTTGGGAGAGTCGAATAAAGAGTGTACAACCTATAAGGTTCCAAACTGCCCAAGTAAGATCAGCTTTGAAAGAACTAGAGAAGGCTTCTACTGATGATCCAGCTACGGTTAGTGATGCTCAATCATTGTACAAAATACTTGGGAAATTTGAGACTTTAGTTGGTATGGTTATTTGGCACGAGGTTTTATTTTCTGTAAATATGGTGAGCAAGAAGTTATAGGAAAAAATGGTGTGCATTGATGCTACTGTCAAACACATTGAAGGGGTCATTGAATTTTTTCAGAAGTTCAGAGTTGAAGGATTTGATACTAGCATTGAAAGTGCCAAAAACCTTGCATCTTCTATGGACATAGAGCCAAAATTTCATACAAAACATCAAAGTAAAAGAAATAAGCATTTTGATGAAATCAATAATGAAGAAGAAGAATTACAGTTGTCAGCTATTGAATCTTTCAGAGTTTCTTACTTTCTTGTCATTGTTGACACTGCAATTGCTTCATTGAATAGTCGATTTGAGCAGCTGAAGGAATTTGAGAAGGTGTTTGGTTTCTTATTCAACTCAAAGAATCTAAAGTCCATGGATGAAAGTAATCTACAAAAATCTTGCACTACTTTTGCAGAAACTTTTACTCATGAGAATTCATGTGATGTCGATCTTAATGATTTTTTCTCTGAGTTAAAGGTATTGCAAGTAACTTTGCTAGATAATTTGATGTCAGCGCATGAGATTCTTCAATTCATTACAACCATAGATTGCTATCCAAATGTCTCAGTTGCCTATCGGATCCTTTTGACTTCACCTGTGACTGTGGCCTCGGCTGAAAGAAGTTTCTCTAAAATAAAGCTATTGAAGAACTGTTTGAGGTCAACTATGTTACAAGACAGATTGAATGGCTTGGCTACGTGTTGTATTGAGAAGGATATATTGGACAACATTAATCTTGATAGTGTCCTCGATGATTTTGCATCTAGGAATGCACGAAGAAGCTTTTTACGAAGCACTGAAGCTTAATTGTCGATGAACTAATTGGAGGCTGGGTGTTTTTGAGGTATTCACTAGCATGAAATACTTGTTATATTTTCCTATCATTTTTATTTTTTCTATCTAAATATCACAATGCTTTAGTGCTTGACAATTATTTATAGACATCTCGACTATAAACGTGTGGTTATATGCTTTTAAATATTTTGCAAGTGAAATTGGCACATATATCATCCATATATCTAGTTATACGTACGTATATATATTGTCTTTAGGGGCCCGTTTATCGACTTCGTCCAAGGGCCCAAAAAAAATATAGAGCCGGCTCTGGTTGCATTTGTAATCTTCCCAGGGAAGATGTTCCCAGCGTCTCGTGGCGGGGATGTGCAGTCCTTGTAGTTAACAAAGAGACCACACACCGTGTGCGGAAGGACGTACGGGAGCAACAGGCCATGGGCGTCGATGACGGCGCGCCACGCCTTCCGGACGCATCGGGAGGCGGCGAGGTTGCACGGCGGGAGGCGGCGGAGGATGTTGGCGAGCGTGTCGTCCGCCAGGATCCCTGTCTGATCCATGGCTTCAGCAGACATGAGGCACAGATCAACGCTGAGTTAGCAGGAGAGGAGGACCTCTAGGTTTCGATTGGGGGGGAAGGAAGGAAAGGGATGTTGCCGCTGTGTACATGGGGTATACGACCGCGGAGCCAATCCATGGCTTATAGGGCAAGTGCCAGCCGACCTGAACTCAGAGGGGGAGAGGTGCCCGACTCGAACGGGACATGGGAAAAAACCTGGCCAAAATCGGTCAAAGGGCAAGTCTTGTATGTACTACTTCTTCCAAGTTCTTAGTTTTGTGAATCGAATATATTTAGACTTCTTTTACTATATAGATTCGAGAGGTTTGGAATAAACCTATACGCTAAAAAAATGTTTAGATACATTTATTTCATCTTTACTATTAAAAGGCTTACGATCTTGATGGTCTGGTACGTCATAATTTTTAGACCGTTTTACCTCTCACAGTTTGGAGCTATTACATGATTGCCACCGCCAAAGTAAGACGGTCCGGTTTGGTGGAAAAAAAATCCCCAATCGCCGCGTGGCCAGAGACTCTGCGCTCTCCCCCGAGCTCTCTGGCCCGGATCGAGCAGACCTGCGGACCAGGCGACGACCTTCCTAGAGCCACCGCCAGCCGCAGCTCTTCTCTGTTGCCCCAAGCCGAAGAAAATCGAGCCCGTCATTATTCCAATCTGATCCCACCGTCCAAATCGATGTGTCGGTGTTGCTGGAATCGACCCGACTCGAGGCGCTGCAATAGGCACCCGTGGCCGGACTCGCGCCCGCCGCCTTCTCGAGATCGAGTTGTAACCCTCAGCCACGAACAGAAGTTGTCGGAGCTCCTCCCTCGCGATTCCCCGCGAGACTCATTCTCTCAGCCACAAATGAGACCTGCAGAGAGGAGATCCTCCCGCACGAACTAGCTCAGGCTGAGCCGCTAAGCTTGATTACTCACAGCTAGGGATGTTTCCGCTGTGTATTGTGCCATCTCTGCGCAAAAAAATTGCACTTTTAATATTTCTCAATGTAATAACTTCAGTATTCTACACTACTTATATGAGTTTAATTTAGTTCCCATGGCACAAGCGGCAGGTCAACGGTGGGTGGTGCTGCTATATGAACAAGAAAGCTATTCCTGTTTCATGCAAAGGTAAAGTGCTTGCTTAATTTTGATTGGTCATGTCGTGTGTTGTTGCTCCTGTGCATAGACTGATTGGGCTTTCAATTTGAATAGTCTTGATTTCCTGCCGATTTTAAAGAAGGGTTTGTTGGTCCTGACCGAGCTTAAGAAGCATCTCACCAGGAGGAAGCAAACGGTGTCACCCGTGATGGAGGCGAGGTAGCATATTCTTTGTCGCAGACGGAGAGCATGTCCGCAGAATCGTCTTCACAAATATAACTACCTCGGTGAATTACGCTCCTAGTTACAAGCCTGGATGAGCGGAAATGGTTGAAATAGTACGGTGAGGCACAAATGCCACTCACAGGTAGACCTTTCGGCCATCCCAACCATTTCCAATTCATCGGGACAAAAACGGGCGGCGTAATCGGCAGGTGAAGGGATCAACTACATACACAAATGAGTATGTATGCAAGCCACCATACAACAGTACATCAGAGCCATTCCATCTAAAAAGAAAGGAAATATAGCAACGCCATACGGCAAGATTCAAATGTCCTAGATAGATATAATAGTTTAGGATATCTCCTCATACATCACACATCAGAGTATCAGGCGGAAGCGGCAAACAAGATCCGATTACAGATAAGAAGCAAATCGGCATAAGATGCCCATAAATAAGCACATCCCGCCCACAGATCTCACGGATCCCCGTTCCCGGAATCTCTACACCGAACGATCGTTGCCCACATCATCCGCCTCCTCTACCCAGTATCCATCTTGGGAGTGTACCTGTTCATCTGAATCAAATAATTTATCGTGTGAGACCCTAGGGGTACTCAGCAAGTCTTTATGCCTCTAAAGGGGACACAACCTGGGGTGACGCAATTGCAGCGAAAGATAAACCCTAACAGTTCTATAGATACTCGCTAACCATCCGCCTAACCAAAGATAGACGGATGTCCATGAATTAATGACAACAGTTATAACAGTAATATCCACAGATCCATCCTCCTCATCGCTTACCAACGAGGAAGCGGACGAACAACCCCCCCATCCGTTGGCAATTTTATTAACCATTCCATGAGTGTTGCACTATTTACTAGTCAGTTACTTAGTCAAATTAGAAGCGGTACGTTAGTTATGCTTGTCTATGATCGAGAAACTGTGCTCCAATTCGTCCATAACCGCGGACACGGCTTTCAGAAAGTTTTACCCTGCAGGGGTGCACAAATAGCAACACACACTCGATCAACCTCGGAAAAACCAAATCAAAACCCAAGAGGCCTTCACGACAAAGCAATCACAGGATTCAGAAATATTTCAGGGGGCCACCCCACTGAGTACACCCGCAACGAAGTTAGATGACTCCGAGACGAACCCAAGGTTTGGATGGACGGCTGTAAACGACTGGGAACCCGAAAGTGTGACTGGGCTTGTCGATACCGCGAAATCGTGTCCCGATCCTAAACAGTACAGGTGCTCCTCGCACAATCGTAAATAAAGCAGTAAAGCATGGCATAAGTACAGGATAGTAAACAAAACCTCAAACTAGTTTGTGGCCCCAAGAAATAAGACTGAATCAAGCTCTGGCTCAGGGGGGGTCCCATAAGCCTCCCGGATGTGGATAGCGCGAATAATCAAGGAAAATGAATCAAGTACTCGGGGTCCTACGGGACACAAGTGAGCAGGAAAAACCAAATAGCAGATATTGCTCACCGGTGCCACTTTCATTAGTTATCCCATTACTACTCAAGTTAAGTTGTTTAGGTACCTCGTTATCCAACAGACACTCACATACCCTACACATGCTGTTCTACGACTCGCATGGCTCAAACAACTCCTGTAGTAATGGCTCATGGGATGGAGGAACAAGCTTCGGTGGGGTTTAATAGTAAAGGCTATGCAATACTTGGGATTCAATTTAATGCAATCGTGACTCAATGATGCAAGAATAAGATAGAGGCAATAGGTACTAAATGTATGCAAGCATATGGCAGTGCTTGCCTGGCAGCTCAGTTGAAGCGAGAGAAGGATCTGGGTAGTGCTCCTGGTTCTCTTGATATATCCCCTGCTCAGTGTCTATTCGAAGAAGAACCAAACAAACAAGGGCCAACATAAATACAGTGCACAAGCATATGAATAAAATGTGACAAGCAAACAATCATGCCATGATGAATGATGCACAAGTTGCATGGCAATAATGTAGCATGGCATGGGTGAGGTGTAGAATACAAGAAATAAATATTTTATTGAGTTTTGGCCACATTTTATCCTCATATTAGTTGCTGTTTACATTATATTTATATGATTCATGCTGCAATTTAGAACATGGAATGCATAAACAGAAAGGTCTCGTCGAGCTGATCATTTTAGACATATCATTTGTTAAATTTGGAGTTATAAATCAAAAGTTATTAATTAATTAAGGTGAAGGGCATTTCTTGTAATTTTAGTCAACTAGAAAATTTAAGTGTTCAAAATATATTTTGGATAGCATATTTGAATTCCTCATATTTTTCTGATTCAAAAACATATATCATTTGTATTGTTTGAATTCATATTTTAAAAGTTATTTAAACTCTGATTTGAATTTGAATTTAAATCATTTTGAAAAGATTTGAATTAAAACAGACTAACAGAAAACCTTTTGTCACACAGGCAGTCCTAGCCACATACGCTGACGGGTGGGGCCGGTGCTGGCTGGACGATCTGGCGCGGTAATAACTTTCCTCATGGTGATCCGCATGACGGTGACCCGATGAGGCCCAATGGCGGACCAGCGTCGATGGGTGGTCGCGTCTGTGACACGCGGCGGACCTAGGGACTGCGGGTTAATTACCGCAAAGTCGCGGAGCCTTTTTATAAAACGCACAGAGGCAGACAGGTGGGGTCGGAGGGGAGCGCGGGTTGACGGAATAAAAGGTTGGGGGGGCTAAGCGCAAAAAGCGGCATCGTGGTTCTTCTCAACTATCTCGACGGCTGACAGCGGCGGCAATGACAGCGCGGCGCTGGCTCGAACTTCGCGACAGGGTGCGCTGAGCAGCGCCCACCTGGTAGGCCTGGGTTGGTGACAGGAGGGAGTAGCGCGGCTAGGTGAGGCGTCTGCGAGGCCTTGACGACGGCAACACGCAGCCGTTCGCGTGTTAAACGAAGCAGGCACTAGGGCAAGACGTCTGGCGAGGTGACCATGTCAGGAGACGGAGGCTCACCGCGAGGTCGTTGCAGTGGTAGTTCGGGCGAGGCACCGGCGATCGGCAACGACGAGGCAGCGTAGCTAGGTTCCGTCGGGCGGCGTCGGCTGGGGGCTTGGTCCTGCTCCTCCTGGGCGTGGGCTGTTCAGAGGACGTCTTGTCCCCGATCACCCTCGACAAGCTTGACGAGCGTCGTGGCGCGAGTCTTGGCGATGGCGTCATTTGGTGGACGGGGAGGAGGAAGGAGGAGGAGGCTGGATCGGCCGGATCGAGAGCAGGAGGGTGCCGTGTGGGAGGGGAAAGAAGGAGGGAGAGAGGAGGATGCCGTGAGGAGGTGGGGGAGATAAAGGTGGTCTCGGCCACCTTTGTCCTTCTCCCTCACGTGCTTGGGTCGGGCAGGAGCAGGGGGAGGGTGATGGAGGCTGCCAGGTGGGGTCAGGGCGAGGCCAAGGAGGCAGGGGCAGGATCGGGCTAGGGGCCACAAGGCAGGGAGAGAAGAGAGGGAGAGAGGGTAGGCTCGGGCTTAGGATTTGGGGGAGCCTCGGTTTAGGGTTGGTGTTAGGTTGGGTGTAGAGTAGCTCGGGTTGGGGTGGGTGTAAGGAGTGGAGAGGGGGTGGTGGCCCCTTGCTGGCCGAGAGAGGAAGGAAGGGTAGCTTAGGGTTAGCTAGAGAAGGGTGGAGGTTTTAGATTAGGTGTAGATTAGGGAGAGGTTTAGAGAGAGGTGAGATGGGTGGATCATGGTGGTGGTAGGGTTTAGAGGTAGAATAGAGAGAGGGAGGTTTAGGGTTTTTGGCAAGATCCACATGACCAAGCATGTGTGGAGGTGAGATGAGAGAAAGTTGAGGAAAAGAGAGATATAGAGAGAGATGATCCACTCAAATAAGCAACTAAAAACAAGGAGGACCAAAGGTGGCAAAGGTTGCATGGCCCATGCAAGATGAGAATTACCATGATTAAAATATTGTAGAAACAATAATATTATCATGGCATTATTTATTTGCATCCTCCAAAGTTGGAGTAAGGGTCAAGCAAAAGGATTTGTAGAATTGGACCCACCCTACCCACATGAGCTAGAATAAAAGCCAAAATAAAATACAAGCCCATGGGGATTAGGGTGGTAGGATTATAAGGTGGTGACAAAGAAAGGTGGTGGAGTTGAATAAAAGATATGCCCCCAACTCAACTTGGGCATTAAACCATCTATCAAAAACCAAATACAATATCAAGAGGCAAAATACAATTTACAATGCATATGAGAGAAGAACCAAATCAAAAGGGTTTTATATGATGCTCAAATGCAAGGTGGCATGATGACATGAGCATGATAACAAGATGATGCAACAATTATATGTAGGAAGTAGCCAATATATTACTAGACCAAGTAGCATTACAATTGTTAGACAAATGGGATGCTACAACTCTCCCCCACTAAACAGGAATCTCGCCCCGATATTCTAGGAAGAAGAAGAAGACTCAAAGAGGGTAGGATAGTTGGTACGGAGCTCCTCTTCACGTTCCCAAGTGGCTTCATCAACGGAATGGTGCGACCACTGCACCTTGCAGAACTTGATGGACCTGTTGCGAGTCCTTCTTTCTGCGGTCTCAAGGATTTTTGTGGGGTGTTCTTGATAAGACAGGTCTTCTTGGAGATTGATTAGCTCATGATCCACGGTCCTGCCGGGACCTTTGAAGCACTTCTTGAGTTGAGAGATGTGGAAAACATCATGGACTTTGAGTTTTTCCGGGAGCTCAAGAGCATAAGCAACTTCTCCTCTTCTTCCACGAATTTTGAAAGGACCGATGTATCTAGGAGCCAGCTTTCCTTTGATACCAAAGCGGTGTGTGCCTTTCATGGGATTGACACGAAGGTAAACGAGGTCACCAGGGACATACACCATGTCCGTGTGCTTCCTGTCATAATTGCTCTTCTGGCGACTTTGAGCAATCTTCAGATTTTCAAGAATGAT
Organism: Avena longiglumis; assembly: GCA_030063025.1. Lineage (NCBI taxonomy): Eukaryota > Viridiplantae > Streptophyta > Magnoliopsida > Poales > Poaceae > Avena > Avena longiglumis. Next base: position 464,219,847 of record CP125975.1, on the reverse strand, counting down.
GTGCACCTTCTCCTCTGCTTGAGTTACAATGTCAGGGCCAAACCAAATTCTTTCTCCTGCACCTGACCAACCAATCGGAGTTCTGCACTTGCGGCCATAGAGAGCCTCAAATGGTGCCATCTTCAGACTTTTCTGGAAGCTGTTGTTGTAAGAGAATTCAGCATAAGGAAGACATTCCTCCCACTTCATGCCAAAAGAGATGACGCAAGCACGAAGCATATCCTCCAGAATCTGATTGATCCTTTCAACTTGTCCTTGCGATCGAGGGTGGTAAGTCTTTGAAGTTCAATTTTGTTCCCAAAGCATTTTGGAAACTTTCCCGAACTTGGAAGTGAAGATGCTCCACGGTCAGGCGATCTCAAGCGGAACCCCATACAGAGAGACAATTCTGTTGATATAGAGCTCAGCCAACTGAATTCCAGAAATTGTTTCCTTGATGGGGAAGAAGTGAGCCACTTTAGAGAGCCTGTCAATGACAACAAAGATTGCATTGTTGCCCTTCTGCGACCTTGGAAAACCAGTGATGAAGTCCATCTCTACTTTCTCCCATTTCCATTTCGGGGGTTTCAATGGCTGTAGAAGACCGAAAGGTTTCTGATGGACATCTTTCACTCTGCGGCAGACATCACACTCCGAGACATACTTGGCACAATATCGTTTCAATCCCGGCCACCAATATTGTGTTTTCAAGTCCATGTACATCTTTGTGCTGCCAGGGTGGATAGAAAGAACAGAATCATGTGCCTCCTTGAGAACTTGCTCTCTCAAACCCGGGTAGTTCGGAACAAACATCCGGTGTTCAAAGAAAAGCGTGCCTTGATCATCGACGTGGAAGGACTCATACTTCGGAAGCTGAAGTTTGGAGATGATCTTTTTGGTGTGGATCACCAAGTCGACGAGAGCGAATATTTTCTTCCAAGAGAGGAGTAGCGAAGGTTCAGAGATGCCCTTGTTCCACAACTTCCGAGTTGAGTCGACGGAATTCCTCGCACAAGAGAGGTTGTTCTTCCATCATGAGGTTGTTGACATAAGCTTTGCGGCTGAGAGCATCGGCCATGACATTAGCTTTGCCCGGAGTGTAGTTGATGGTCAAATCAAAATCATTGATTGCTTCAATCCATCTCCTCTGCCGAAGGTTGAGATCAGGCTGAGTGAAGATATACTTCAAACTCTTGTGGTCGAAAAAGATCTCTAGCAGGTTGCCAAGCAAGTAGTGCCTCCATAGCTTCAAAGCAAAGACAACTGCTGCGAGCTCGAGGTCATGTGTAGGATAGTTGATCTCATGCGTCTTCAACTGTCGAGAGGCATAAGCAACCACTTGTTTTTCTTGCATAAGGACCGCACCCAATCCTTGCAAAGAGGCGTCACAAAATATCTGGAAAGGCTTAGATGTGTCCGGAGGAACCAAGACTGGTGTGGAAGTGAGCTTCTCTTTGAGTGTCTCAAAGCTTGCTTGACATGCAGGAGTCCAAAGGTATTTCTTGCCTTTCTTGAGGAGATCGGTAAGAGGCTTCGCTATCTTCGAAAAGTTCTGAACAAAGCGACGGCAATAACTAGCTAAACCAAGGAAACTCCGCACTTCTTTGAAATTAACAGGAGGAAGCCATTCAACAATTGTCTTCACGGTTTCCGGGTTGACTGCAATGCCCTTAGCAGAGATGACGTGACCAAGATAGGTTACTTGAGGCAGCCAAAACTCACACTTTGAGAACTTTGCATACAAACGGTTCTCACGAAGCTTGTTTAGGACACACCGAAGGTGTTCTTCATGCTCTTCCTTTGACTTAGAATAGACTAGGATGTCATCCAGATAGACCACAACGAACTTATCAAGATACTCCATGAAAACCGTGTTGGAGATATGCCCTAGAGGCAATAATAAATGTAGTTATTATTATATCTTTTGTGTTTATGATAAAAGTTTACATTCATGCTATAATAGTATTAACAAGGAAACATTGATACTTGTGTGATTTGTAAACCTAATTTGAAGTCCCTAGTATAGCCTCTATACTTCACTAGCTTGTTGGTTGATTAATGATTGTGGTTTCCCTATCATGAACATTGAGATGTTATCAACAACAAGATCATATCGTTAGGATAATGATATGGTGGACATACTCCTATAGATAAGCGTAGCATAAAGATCAAGTCATTTCAATAGTTCAACTGCTATATGCTTTCTGATACATAGTAACCTAATTCCTTCGACCATGAGGTCATGCATATCACCTTTACCGAATGGATGCTTTGATGACATCAAACACCACACCGTAACTGGGTGGCTATAAAGGTGGCATTGAGTGTTCGGAAAGTATTGGTTGAAACACATGGATCAAGAGTGGGATTTGTCCATCCATATGACGGATAGATATACTCTGGGCCCTCTCGGTGGAATGTCATCCAATTAGCTTGCAATCATGTGACTGGCTCACAAGGGATCACATATCACGGAGCGAAAAGAGTACTTATCGGTAACGAGGTTGAACTAGGTATGCAGAGATAACGACGATAATAACCTCGGATAAGTAAACTATAGTGAGACAAAGGGAAATTGGTATCGTATGTAAGTGGTTCATTCGATCGCAAAGTAATCGTAGAAATATGTGGGAGCCATATGAATTTCCAGATTCCTCAATTGGTTATTGTTCGAGAAGTGTCTCGATCATGTCCGCATAATTCACGAACCGTAGGAGACACACTTAAGGATTCGACGTTGTTTTGAGTAGTTATGGTATTATGAGAAAGAGACCGAATGTTGTTGAGTCTCGGATGGGATTCGGGATATCACGAGGTGATCCGGAATGGTCCGAGAATAAGATTCATATAAGGAAAGTCCCGTTTGGAGTTCGGGAATGATTCCGTGTTTTCATCGGGAATGTTCTAGAAGGTTCCGGATTGTCCAAGCACTCGGGGAGGGTACATGAATGTGTCATTGAATGATTGCATCATGTACTAAGTGTTCTTGCTGTTCCAAAACTGAAAAGTCAAACTGCCAGTTTGAAAGTCAAACGGCTAAAACAGGAAACTGTGGAAAACAGAAAACTGTGGGAAACAGGAAACTGTGGGAAACAAGCAAGAGGTGGTTGGAACCGACTTGGGGGAGGAGTCCCTCCAAGCCGGCGCGCCAACCAAGGCCGACTTGGGGAGGGACTCCCCTCCCCTTGGCTGCCCCTCCCACCTATAAAAGGAGGGGCAGGGCCTCCTCCTCTAGACACACAAGTTCCTATCCTCTAATCTCCGGTTTAGAGCCGTTTTGGTTTAGAGCTTCTAATTGCTCTAGCCTGCGGTTTAGAGCCTTCTAATTGGTGTGTCTAATCCCTAGACCACTAATAGATCTCTCTCATACTCCACCATACTCGCTCCGGCTTAAGGCGAAGCCTGGGATCTCCCTCTACTTCGTACCACCGTTGTCTTTGGAATCGCGAGGAGAGTGCTACAACCTCCGCTCATGGAACAAGGGAGAGGAAGGTCTTCGTCGAAATCTCGACGTGTGACCGATCATGGAAGCTGCCGAGCATGGCCGGAAGGATCGTCTACACGATCTTGAGATCGGGAAGAGTACGACTACATCACCCACGAGAATCCGCTCTCGTTAAACAATTTGGAATCTTCGAGGGTAAGTTATTCCATCGACTCGTTGCTACAATCTAGTAGATAGATCTTGGCTTGTTTGTTTGTATGCGATAGAAAATTTTGTTTTCCATGCTACGAACCCCTACAGTGGTATCAGAGCCGTGTCTATATGTAGATCTGTTGCACGAGTAGAACACAATGGTCATTGTGGGCATTGATGCTTTTATTGTCGATTGCTTCTTGTGTACTTTGCATCTTGCGGTATTTTGGGATGAAGCGGCCCGGGCTAACCTTACATGACATCGTTCATGAGACTTGCTCCACGCTTGACATGCAACTTGTATTGCATAAGTGGCTTTATGGTGCTGTTTCTCCTAGCATAGTTAAGATCCAATTTACAACGGGTGATCAACAATGCTAGTATCAATGTTGTGGTTCTTGTTCGTAAGTTAGAACGACACTTATTGAAAGCCCCAAACCACGTAAAATATGCAAAGAAAGTAGAGGCGTCTAACTTTGTTTTTGCAGGGGTGTCAATGATGTCATATGGCCATGATTGTGATTATATTTGATGTATGCAATGTTCCTTATTGTAAGTTGGTAACGGCAAGAGCCATATGGTTGTCTTTAATTTATGTTAAGACCCGTGTCTATTCAAAGTATTTGTAATAGTTGAAGCGGTGGGCGACAACCATGGTGAAGCGTCATTGACCTTGATGCAATGCGGTGATGATGGAGATCATGTTCGTGCTTGAAGATGGAGATCGGAAGCACAAAGAAGAAAGGCCATATCATATCACATATTATTGAATTGCATGTGATGTTAATCCTTTATGCATCTTGTATTGCTTGGTAGGCAGCGGTAGCATTATAATATGATCCCTCATGCACATCAATTTCAAGTCATAAAGTGTTCGCCTTAGTTAGCACCGTTGCTAAAGCTAGTTGTTTCAAGCACCACGTGATGATCGGGTGTGTTAGATTACGCAAGTGTATACAACGTGAGCAAGCCAGATTTGCTCATGCGTAAACTAAGGTTTGATCTTGACGAGCCTAGCATGTACGGACATGGTCTCGAACACGGATCACCGAAAGGTAAAGCATGAATCGTATAGTAGATATGATGAACATGACGATTGTTCGCCATTGAAACTATATCAACTCTCGTGATGATCGGTGTTGATGTAGTGTATTTGGTTCGTGTGATCACTAAAACAATGTGAGGATGTTGTTTTGAGTGGGAGTTCACCTAGTTTAATTTCATTAATTAATTTGAACTCAATTTGTCATAAACTTAGTCTAAACTATTGCAAATATGTTGTAGATCAATGGTAGCCCTACCATCAATTTTAATGCGTTCTAGAGAAAGAAAAGTTGAAAAACAATGGAAGCAACTTCGGATTGGTTCCGCAATTTGAGGATTGTCCTCTCACAAGTAATTTGACCTATGTCTTTGGATGCACTGGTGACCCACAGGTGATGCTCCCGATGAAGTAAAGAATGTTTACCTCACTCGGAAGAATCGACTCCATAGTTCAAGTGCTATCTTGTATGGTTTAGAATCGGAGCTTCAGAAAAGGTTTGAAGAGTCAGACCCATATGATATTGTCGAGGATCTCAAATTGATTTTTGAGACTCATGCGGCAATTGAAAGCTATGAGGCTTCTGAAAAGTTCTTTAACTGTAAGATGGAAGAGGGCAGCTCCGTCAGTGAGCATGTGCTTAAGATGTCTGGGCACGCAAACAAACTTCAAAGCTTGGGTATAGTGATTCCTAATGCTTTGGGGATTTACCGTGTCCTCCAGTCACTGCCACCAAGTTACAGGAACTTTGTGATGAACTACAACATGCAGAACATGAACAAAGAGTTGCCAGAACTGTTTGCTATGTTAAAATATGCAGAAGTGGAGATCAAGAAAGAGAACCAAGTGTTGTTGGTCAATAAGACCACCAAACTCAAGAAAGGCAAGTCTAAGCAAAAGGGACACTTCAAGAAGGGTGGTATGAAAGTTACCACGCCGGCGAAGAAGACCAAGGCTCGACCCAAGCCTGAAACTGAGTGCTTTTACTGCAAGGGAGAAGGTCACTGGAAGCATAATTGCCCAAAGTACTTGGCGGATCTGAAGAACGGCAACATCAAGAAGAAAGGTATATCTGATATAGATGTTATTGATGTGTATCTCACTAGTACTCGTAGTAGTGCAGGTATTTGATCTTTGGTTCGGTTGCTCATATTTGTAACTCGAAACAGTCTGCGAATAAACGGAAGCTAGCGAAGAACGAGGTGACGATGCGCGTGGGAACGGATCAAAGGTTGATGTGATCGCGGTCGGCACGCTACCCTTCATCTACCATCGGGATTAGTTTTATACTTAGATAATTGTTATTTAGTGCTGTGTTGAGCATGAACATTATATCGGATCTTGTTTATTGCAGGACGGTTACTTGTTTAAATCGAGAATAATGGTTGTTCGATTTATATGAGTAATATGTTTTATGCACATGCACCTTTGATAGATGGTCTATTCTTATTGAATCTCGATGGTGGAAATACACATATCAACAACATTGAGGCTAAACGTTTGAAATCAAGCGATAATTAGACCTATATGTGGCAATCGTCTTGGTCACATTGGAGTGAAGCGTATGAAGAAACTCCATTCGATGGACTTCTTGAATCACTTGATTTTGAATCACTTGAAAGATGCGAAGCATGTCGATGGGAAAAATGACTAAGACTCCATTTTCTCGGTATGATGGAGCGAGCTACGGACTTATTGGAAATCATACATACCGATGTGTGTGGTCCAATGAGTGTAGCATCATGTGGTTATCGTTATGTTCTTACCTTCACGGATGACTTGAGTAGATATGGGTATATCTATTTCATGAAACATAAGTCCGAAACTTTAGAAGTTTAAGGAGTTTCAAAGTGAGGTAGAGAATCAACGTAACAAGAAGATTAAATTTCTACGTTCGATTGTGGAGGTGAATATCTAAGTTCTGAGTTTGGCGAGCATTTGAAGAAATGCGGAATACTTTCACGATTGACACCACCGGGAACACCACGCAGTAATGGTGTGTCCGAACGTCAATCGAACTCTCTTATATATGGTTCGTTCTATGATGTCACTTACAGATTTACCGCTATCATTTTGGGGTTATGCATTAGAAACAGCCACATTCACTTTAAATAGGGCAATCTAAATCCGTTGAAACGACACCGTATGAATTATGGTTTGGGAAGAAACCTAAATTGTCGTTCCTTAAAGTTTGGGGTTGCGAAGCCTATGTAAAGAAGTTACAAAGGACAAGCTTGAACCCAAAGCGGAAAAATGTGTCTTCATAGGATACCCGAAGGAAACTATTGGGTATACCTTCTATCATAGATCCGAAGGCAAAATCTTCGTTGCCAAGAATGGATCCTTTCTAGAGAAGGAATTTCTCTCGAAAGAAGTGACTGGAAGGAAAGTAGAACTCGACGAGGTTGTCGAACCTTCTCTCGAAATTGCGAGTAGCGCAGCACCGGAAGAAGTTCTTGTGGTGCATGCACCAATAAGAGAGGAAGCTAATGATGGTGATCATGAAACTTCGGTTGAAGTTGCTACAGAGCCTCGGAGGTCAACGAGAACTCGTACCACTCCAGATTGGTATGATCCCGTTATGAGTGTCATGTTGGTGGACAACACCGATGACCCCGAGACATATGAGGAAGCAATGATGAGCCCAGATTCCAATAAATGGAAAGAAGCCATGAAATCCGAGATTGGATCCATGTACGAAAACCAAGTATGGACTTTGGTGGACTTACCGGATGGCCGGAAGGCTGTCGAGAACAAATGGATTTTCAAGAAGAAAAGCAGATCTTGATGGTAATGTTATCTATAAAGCTCGACTTGTCGCAAAAGGGTTTCGACAAATTCAAGGAGTTGACTACGATGAGACTTTGTCACCAGATGCGAAGCTAAAGTCCGTGAGGATTATGTTAGCAATCGCGCATATTATGATTATGAGATATGGCGGATGGATGTCAAAACAAGCATTCCTCAATGGAGATATTGATGAAGAGTTGTATATGATGCAACCCAAAGGTTTTGTCGATCCTAAAGATGCTAACAAGGTATGCAAACTTCAACGGTCCATCTATGGATTGAAGCAAGCATCCCGAAGTTGGAATCAACGTTTTGATAAGGTGATCAAAAGTTTTGGTTTTATACAAACTTATGGAGAAGCTTGTATTTACAAGAAAGTGAGTGGGAGCTCTGTAGCATTCTTAATACTATATGTGGATGACATATTGTTGATTGGGAATGATGTAGACCTTCTTAATAGTGTCAAAGAATATTTGAATAATAGTTTTTCAATGAAGGATCTTGGCGAAGCAGCTTACATATTAGGCATAAAGATTTATAGAGATAGATCGAAACGCCAAATATCATTGTCACAGAGTACATATTTGGACAAAGTTCTAAAGAGGTTTGGAATGGAAGAAAGAAAGAAAGAAAGGGTTCTTGCCCATGTTGCCTAATACGACCTTGAGTAAAACTCAAAGTCCGACATCGGCAGAAGATAGAGAAAGGATGAGTAAGACTCCCTATGCCTCAGCCATAGGATCTCTAATGTATGCCATGCTATGTACTAGACCCGACATTGCATATGCTGTTAGTTTAACTAGCAGATATCAAAGTGATCCAGGAGTGGATCATTGGACAGCGGTCAAAAACATCCTTAAGTACTTGAGAAGAACTAAGGATATGGTTCTTTCTTATGGAGGTGATGAACAGCTCGTTGTTAATGGTTACACCGATGCTAGTTGGAACACCGATCCGGATGATTCTAAATCACAATCTGGATACGTATTTATTTTGAATGGTGCAGCAGTTAGCTGGAGGAGTGCAAAGCAAAGCGTTGTGGCGAGATCTTCAACTGAATCGGAATACATGGCTGCTTCGGAGGCTTCACAAGAAGCGATATGGATGAAAGAGTTCATTACAGAGCTGGGTGTGGTTCCTAGTGCGCTGGACCCAATGTCTATCTACTGTGATAACATGGGAGCCATAGCCAATGCGCAAGAACCAAGTGTTGGAGATATGCCCAAGAGGCAATAATAAAGTTTTTATTATCATATCTTCACACTTATGATAAATGTTTACATACCATGCTATAATTGTATTAACCGGAAACATTAGTACTTGTGTGATTTGTAAACTAAAATAAGAGTCCCTAGTAAAGCCTCTTATTAAACTAGCTTGTTGGTTAATATATGATCATGGTTTCCTGATCATGAACATAGAGATGTTATTAACAACAGGATCATATCATTAGTAGAATGATGTGATGGACATACTCCTATAGATAAGCGTAGCATAAAGATCAAGTCATTTAAATAGTTCAATTGCTATATGCTTTCTGATACATAGTAACCTAATTCCTACGACCATGAGATCATGCATATCACCTTTACCGGATGGATGCTTTGATGACATCAAACACCACACCGTAACTGGGTGGCTATAAAGGTGGCATTGAGTGTTCGGAAAGTATTGGTTGAAACACATGGATCAAGAGTGGGATTTGTCCATCCATATGACGGATAGATATACTCTGGGCCCTCTCGGTGGAATGTCATCCAATTAGCTTGCAAGCATGTGGTGGCTCACAAGGGATCACATATCACGGAACGAGAAAAGAGTACTTATCGGTAACGAGGTTGAACTAGGTATGCGAGATACCGACGATCATAACCTCGGATAAGTAAACTATCGTGAGACAAAGGGAAATTGGTATCGTATGTAAGTGGTTCATTCGATCAAAGTAATCGTAGAAATATGTAGAGCCATATGAATTTCAGATTCCTCTATTGGTTATTGATCGGAGAAGTGTCTCGATCATGTCCGCATAATTCACGAACCGTAGGGAGACACACTTAAGGATTCGACGTTGTTTTGAGTAGTTATGGTATTATGAAAGAGACGAATGTTGTTGAGTCTCGGATGGGATTCGGGATATCACGAGGTGATCCGGAATGGTCCGGAGAATAAGATTCATATAAGGAAAGTCCCGTTTCGGAGTTCGGGAATGATTCCGGTGTTTTCATCGGGAATGTTCTAGAAGGTTCCGGATTGTCCGGCACTCGGGGGGGAGGGTACATGAATGTGTCATTGAATGATTGTATCATGTACTAAGTGTTCTTGCTGTTCCAAAACTGAAAAGTCAAACTGCCAGTTTGAAAGTCAAACGGCTAAAACAGGAAACTGTGGGAAACAAGCAAGAGGAGGTTGAAACCAACTTGGAGGAGGAGTCTCTCTCCTCCAAGCCGGCGGCCAGCCTAGGCCGAGTTGGGGAGGGACTCCCTCCCTCCTGGCCAGCCCTCCACCTATAAAAGGAGGGGGGGCCTCCTCCTCTAGACACACAAGTTCCTATCCTCTAATCTCCGGTTTAGAGCCGTTTTGGTTTAGAGCTTCTAATTGCTTTAGCCAGCGGTTTAGAGCCTTCTAATTGGTGTGTCTAATCCCTAGATCACTAATAGCTCTCTCTCATACTCCACCATACTCGCTCCGGCTTAAGGCGAAGCCTGCGGATCTCCCTCTACTTAGGTACCGCCGTTGTCTTTGGGAATCATGGGAGAGTGCTACAACCTCCATTTTCTTTGGAACAAGGGAGAGGAAGGTCTTCGTCAGTACCGAACGTGTGACCGACTACGGAAGCGCTGCCGGAACGCAGCGCCGGAAGGATCGCTCTACGATCTTGAGATCGGAAGAAATCGACTACATCACCCACGAGAATCGCTCTCGTTAAACAGTTTGGAATCTTCGAGGTAAGTTATTCCATCGACTCGTTGCTACAATCTAGTAGATAGATCTTGGCTTGTTTGTTTGTATGCGATAGAAATTTTTGTTTTCCATGCTACGAACCCCTACAAGGTATCGTATCAGTCGTGTCTATATGTAGATATGTTGCACGCAGTAGAACACAATGGTCATTGTGGGCATTGATGCTTTATTGTCGATTGCTTCTTGTGTACTTTGCATCTTGCGGTATGTTGGGATGAAGCGCCCGGCTAACCTTACATGACATCGTTCATGAGACTTGCTCCACGCTTGACATGCAACTTGTATTGCATAAGTGGCTTTATGGTGCATGTTTCTCCTAGCATAGTTAAGATTAAATTTACACGGGTGATTGACAATACTAGTATCAATGTTGTGGTTCTTGTTAAAAGTTATAACGACACTTATTGAAAGCCCCAAACCACGTAAAACATGCAAAGAAAATTAGAGGCGTCTAACTTTGTTTTGCAGGGGTGTGCTGTGATGTGGTATGGCCATGATTGTGATTATATATGATGTATGCAATGTTCCTTATTGTAAGTTGGCAACGGCAGAGCCATATGGTTGTCTTTAAATTCTGTTTAGACCGCGTGTCTATTCAAAGTAGTTGTAATAGTTGAAGCCGGTGGACGACAACCATGGAGAAGCATCATTGACCTTGATGCAATGTCGGTGATGATGGAGATCATGTTCGTGCTAGAAGATGGAGATCGGAAGCACAAATAAGAAAGGCCATATCATATCACATATTATGAATTGCATGTGATGTTAATCCTTTATGCATCTTGTATTGCTTAGTAGACGGTAGCATTATAAGATGATCCCTCATGCACATGAATTTCAAGTCATAAAGTGTTCACCCTTAGTTAGCACCGTTGCTAAATCTTGTTGTTTCGAAGCACCACGTGATGATCGGGTGTGTTAGATTCTGCAAGTGTATACAACGTGAGCAAGCCAGATTTGCTCATGCGGAAACTAAGGTTTGATCTTGACGAGCCTAGCATGTACGCACATGGCCTCGTGAACACGGATTACCGAAAGGTAGAGCATGAGTCATATAGTAGATATGATGAACATGTTGATTGTTCGCCATTGAAGCTATATCAACTCTCGTGATGATCGGTTTGATGTGGTGGATTTGGTTCGTGTGATCACTAAAACAATGTGAGGGATATTGTTTTGAGTGGGAGTTCACCTAGATTAATTTAATTATTAATTAGAACTCAATTTATCATAAACTAAATCAAAGTGAATTTGCATAGTTGTTGTAGTCATTGGCATCCGCTACCACCTTGCGCTTAGTTATAATTGAGATGATAGAACTATAGAATTCTGGTTAGTTACTTTCTAACTGGTATCGTATTGTTTTGAAGTGTTAATCTAAAGTTTAAAGTCCTATTGCAAACTTTCAGTAAGTTCCGGTTACTCCATGAAGTTTAATAATTAGTATTAAATCAAGAGTAACAATTCCAAGTGTTAGTATATAAGTATCATGTTTGTCTCCATGATTCTTGATATTCAAAGGATTCTCTTAATATCAAGGTTATCTAGGATCTGAAAGAGTTGTTTCAGAAACCATGGTGTGTGGAAGATATTGTGATATCTGAAACGAAGTTTTGGTTGCAACATGATAGAGTATAATATGGCAAAGTTCATGATCTCATATTTTGATGAGAATTTGCAAAAGGTTGGAGACACTTGTTGTCCTAATCCTCCAAAAGGTTTTGGATAGCAACATTATACTCATAATTCATCGTTATAAGCTAAAAGTAGCTTGATCATGGACGATTCCATGATAAGGGTGAATATTTGATGTAGGTAAAATGTTTACTACACCAAGAGATTACTAAAGAAAGGAATTTGAAAGAACACCAAACATTTGATGATGGTGATCTACTTCAAAGTGCAAGTCCAAAGACATTGGTATTTAACTATACATGCTTTGTACTATATGTCATATGTATGACTCCACTATTGATGTTGATAGATTCTTTCAAATAGAAAAGGAAATACTGAAAGAGAATCTCATAAATATATGGCAGAAAGGAAAAGACTAGAATTGTTCAGCTTAAGTATATAGAAGATATACATGTTATGGCTATATTCTTTGCTTATTAAACAATGTGGTTCTCAAGTATTTGATACTGAATTTGTTGGTGTGAATCGTCATACGAAACAACACAATTCATGAACTACAATGGCCTAAGTAACTAGCAAAAGAATATGTGATGATGTTCATCGAAAACAAATAAAGGGTTATTGTGTTGCTCATTAAACATCAAAGCTTGCCTTCAAAGATTTGTTTTATCAGGTATTATGAGAACAAAAGGATTGTTCAAATAATTGCCGTAATCCATAAAAGATGGATGATTCAAAAATCTCATTGGAGAAATCACATCCATAAAACTAGTGCTAAAAATGTCGAAAGACAAATTGATTAAAAGATCGCTTAGGAAGTGACATCGCCGTTTAAATTATATTGGAAAGAAAACATGAATAAACTCCATATGGATGGAATTTTGGAGTCTATTTGATTTTGATCAAATGACGCTTGTGAAACTTTTCTAGAGATAATTAAAACTTCGTTCATTGGCCAAAAGGGAACGAATGACTAGCTTATTGGAACTTGTACATTTGTACGAAGTCCATTATGTGTAGTCAAGAGCGATGGATTTTAACTTCATTTGCTTTTTCCAAAATTTTGAGTGAATATATGAATATTTACTTAATAAGGATGAAGTATGAAACATTTGAAAAGTTCAAAGACTTTCAAGATGAAGTGCAAAATCATTGTAACAAGAATATAAACAGTTTATGATAAAGATCATAAAGGAAGATATTTGAGTTACAGAGTTTAGCATAATACCTAAGATTTAAGGAATCGTTCCGTGGATTTGCATTTCCCGAAACACCATAAGGGTATGGAGCGTTCGAGGTATGTAATTAAACCTTGTTTGACATGGTAAGATCAAAGGTATAATTCATAAAACTGCCATTGTATTTTAAAGATTAAAAGCTTTAGAGATTACCGTTTTTCCACTGAAAAGAGCTCCATCATAATCCGTTGAAATGACACCATATAAAGTTATGGTTTGGGATAAAACCCAAGTTGTCCTTTCTTAAACATTGGTATGCTTTGCATAAGAAAGATGTTTGCAACCAAAGTCGGATGAACCTGTCTTTGTATGTTATTTTGAATAACTGTTAAGTATTCCTCCATAACACCAGAGACAAAAGTGTTTGTCGCTTAGAACGTCAAGTTTCTTTGGGAAGGAATTTTTTGTGAAAAGTTAAGTGGGAGGACAATAGAACTTTGATAAGGTTAAAAGAACCTTAGCTATATGTGCAGAGTTGCGCAGCGCCGAAAAGTGTTCTGGAGGCAGCAACAAAGCTCATGGCTCACGTACCTCAAAGGTTGTGGTCGCGGAGATCTAAGTTCCAATTGAAACAAGTAGATCGGGTAAACAATTAAATACCAAGATTTGAGGGTTGAATCATTATTTGAGAATAATGAACCGACTACATGCAAAGAAGCGATGATGGGCCCTGACTCCGTCAAATGGCTTGAAGCCATAAAATCCGTGATAGTTCCATACACGAGAAATCAAGTTTTGAACTTGAAGGACCCTCGAGAAAGGTGTAAGACCTTACAGTTGTGTCTGGATCTATAAAGAAATAGACATGGATGTTTTACATCTATGAAATAGTCGACATGTTGGGAAAGAGTTCACAAAATGTTCAAAGGTTGACTATGACAAGATTTGATCTTTCATAGTGATATTTAGTCTAGACGGATTAATGTAGCAACCACTACATATAATTTGTTATATGGTAGTTGAATAAACAAAACAAGTTCTTCTAATAGAATGGTTACCTAGGACGTGTGCATGACACAGTCCAAAAGGTTTTTTGTTTTGTTAAAATTGAAGGGATGCTAAAAACATATGCAAACTTCAATGGTTTAAGTAAGCATAGCGGAGTTGGAATCTTCACTATGATGAAACTGTTAAAAGAGTTTAGTTTCATCAGAGACAATGAAGATGCTTGCATTTGCAAGAAATTAAGTGGGAGCGCTAAGACATGTTTCTAATACATTATGTGGAAGACATATTGTTGATTGGAAATGATGTATCTTTTATTAACACATATTAAGAATTTCATCTCGATGAAAGACTTAGGCAAAACCCAAATATTTGGCATCAATAGATGTTGATATGGTTGTGCCAGAAGTACATAGACGAGATATTGAATGAGTTCAATATAGAAACTACAAGAAAGGTTCTTGTCGCACAGAAAGGATTGAATGAGTTCAATATTGATGATATATTCAAGTGTATTGACATTTGGTAAGTGAAACAAAGATTCAAGTATAGATTGATACTTGATGTATGAAATCACAAAGAATATTTATATCAATCATACTGTGATATGTACAAATCCAGATATGTCCTATGCTCTAAATGTTATGAGCATATACCAGAATAATTCATAAGATGATTGTTGGACAATAGTAAGGATATTCTTATGATCTTTTGGAAGAACTAAGAGTATATTATTTGTAGAAGTGACAAATAGATGGTTAGTTCATTGTAAAAGTACTACATTGATACTAGTTTTGTCACAAAATACAAATTAAGTTTATCTCAATCTAAACTAAGGGTGGCACAATATAATGGAAAGTAAGTTCCATAATGGATTTGGATGAGTTCCAAAGTGGAAGACATTGTGACAGATACTACAACAAAAGGCTAAGTATATGACTGCTATAATAGCAGCTAAAGAGGGCATTTGTGTGAAGTAGTTTGTTATCAAACTAGGTGTAGTTCACAGCGGGATAATACTATGAAGATATATTGTACGACAATATTATCAACATGTTTTAACCCCAAAGAACTAAAGGTCACACCAAAGGACCAAATTTGTATGAAGCCATCTCATTAGAGAATGAGTGATGTGTAGAGACGCAAAGACATGCAATTACACACGGACCTGGAAGTGTCAGATCCGGAGATCAGTTGACCACTAGCAATCGTGTACATACAACACCGGAAAGCCATAGGTGTTGAATACACAAAGGTTTGAAACTAGAGTATTGACTCTAGTGCAAGTGGGAGACAGTTGGAGATATGCCCAAGAGGCAATAATAAAGTTGTTATTATCATATCTTCACACTTATGATAAATGTTTACATACCATGCTATAATTGTATTAACCGGAAACATTAATACTTGTGTGATTTGTAAACTAAAATAAGAGTCCCTAGTAAAGCCTCTTGTTAAACTAGCTTGTTGGTTAATATATGATCATGGTTTCCTGATCATGAACATAGAGATGTTATTAACAACAGGATCATATCATTAGGAGAATGATGTGATGGACATACTCCTATAGATAAGCGTAGCATAAAGATCAAGTCATTTAAATAGTTCAATTGCTATATGCTTTCTGATACATAGTAACCTAATTCCTTCGACCATGAGATCATGCATATCACCTTTTCCGGATGGATGCTTTGATGTCATCAAACACCACACCGTAACAGGGTGGCTATAAAGGTGGCATTGAGTGTTCAGAAAGTATTGGTTGAAACACATGGATCAAGAGTGGGATTTGTCCATCCATATGACGGATAGATATACTCTGGGCCCTCTCGGTGAAATGTCATCCAATTAGCTTGCAAGCATGTGACTGGATCACAAGGGATCACATATCACGGGTCACGAGAATAGAGTACTTATCCGTAACGAGGTTGAACTAGGTATGTAGAGATACCGACGATCATAACCTCGGATAAGTAAACTATCGTGAGACAAAGGGAAATTGTTGTCGTATGTAAGTGGTTCATTCGATCGCACAGTAATCGTAGAAATATGTGGGAGCCATATGAATTTCCAGATTCCTCTGTTGGTTATTGATCGAGAAGTGTCTCGATCATGTCCGCATAATTCACGAACCGTAAGGAGACACACTTAAGGATTCGACGTTGTTTTGAGTAGTTATGGTATTATGAGAAAGAGACCGAATGTTGTTCGGAGTCTCGGATGGGATCCGGGATATCACGAGGTGATCCGGAGTGGTCCGGAGAATAAGATTCATATAAGGAAAGTCCCGTTATGGAGTTCGGGAATGATTCTGGTGTTTTCATCGGGAATGTTCTAGAAGGTTCCGGATTGTCCGGCACTCCGGGGGGGAGGGTACATGAATGTGTCATTGAATGATTGCATCATGTACTAAGTGTTCCAAAACTGAAAAGTCAAACTGCCAGTTTGAAAGTCAAACGGCTAAAACAGAAACTGTGGAAAACAGGAAACTGTGGGAAACAAGCAAGAGGAGGTTGAAACCAACTTGGAGGAGGAGTCCCTCTCCTCCAAGCCGGCGGCCAGCCTAGGCCGAGTTGGGGAGGGACTCCTCCCTCCTGGCCAGACCCCTCCACCTATAAAAGGAGGGGCAGGGCCTCCTCCTCTAGACACACAAGTTCCTATCCTCTAATCTCCGGTTTAGAGCCGTTTTGGTTTAGAGCTTCTAATTGCTTTAGCCAGCGGTTTAGAGCCTTCTAATTGGTGTGTCTAATCCCTAGACCACTAATAGCTCTCTCTCATACTCCACCATACTCGCTCCGGCTTAAGGCGAAGCCCTGTGGGATCTCCCTCTTAGGTACCACGCCGTTGTCTTTGCCGGGTGGAGAGTGCTACAACCTCCGCTCACTGGAACAAGGGAGAGGAAGGTCTTCGCCGAGTACCGAACGTGTGACCGACTGAAGCGCTAACGCAGCGCCGGAAGGATCGTCTACACGATCTTGAGATCGGAAAGACTACGACTACATCACCCACGAGAATCCGCTCTCGTTAAACACTTTGGAATCTTCGAGGGTAAGTTGTTCCATCGACTCGTTGCTACAATCTAGTAGATAGATCTTGGCTTGTTTGTTTGTATGCGATAGAAAATTTTTGTTTTCCATGCTACGAACCCCTACACCAAGGTCACACAAGAAGTTGAAGCATATCAAGCTGCGTTTTCACGCTATTCGAGAACATATCCAGGATGGGGATATAAAGATTTTCAAAGTACACACAGATCTGAATGTGGCGGATCCGTTGACTAAACCTCTCCCGAGGGCAAAACATGACCAACACCAAACTGCCATGGGTGTTCGGTATATTACCATGTAATCTAGATTAGATGACTCTAGTGCAAGTGGGAGACTGTTGGAGATATGCCCTAGAGGCAATAATAAATGTAGTTATTATTATATCTTTTGTGTTTATGATAAAAGTTTACATTCATGCTATAATAGTATTAACAAGCAAACATTGATACTTGTGTGATTTGTAAACCTAATTTGAAGTCCCTAGTATAGCCTCTATACTTCACTAGCTTGTTGGTTGATTAATGATTGTGGTTTCCCTATCATGAACATTGAGATGTTATCAACAACAAGATCATATCGTTAGGAGAATGATATGGTGGACATACTCCTATAGATAAGCGTAGCATAAAGATCAAGTCATTTCAATAGTTCAACTGCTATATGCTTTCTGATACATAGTAACCTAATTCCTTCGACCATGAGGTCATGCATATCACCTTTACCGAATGGATGCTTTGATGACATCAAACACCACACCGTAACTGGGTGGCTATAAAGGTGGCATTGAGTGTTCGGAAAGTATTGGTTGAAACACATGGATCAAGAGTGGGATTTGTCCATCCATATGACGGATAGATATACTCTGGGCCCTCTTGGTGGAATGTCATCCAATTAGCTTGCAAGCATGTGACTGGCTCACAAGGGATCACATATCACGGGAACGAGAAAAGAGTACTTATCGGTAACGAGGTTGAACTAGGTATGCAGAGATACCGACGATCATAACCTCGGATAAGTAAACTATCGTGAGACAAAGGGAAATTGGTATCGTATGTAAGTGGTTCATTCGATCGCAAAGTAATCATAGAAATATGTGGGAGCCATATGAATTTCCAGATTCCTCTATTGGTTATTGTTCGGAGAAGTGTCTCGATCATGTCCGCATAATTCACGAACCGTAGGGAGACATACTTAAGGATTCGACGTTGTTTTGAGTAGTTATGGTATTATGAGAAAGAGACCGAATGTTGTTCGGAGTCTCGGATGGGATCCGGGATATCACGAGGTGATCCGGAATGGTCCGTAGAATAAGATTCATATAAGGAAAGTCCCGTTTTGGAGTTCGGAAATGATTCCGGTGTTTTCATCAGGAATGTTCTAGAAGGTTCGGATTGTCCGCACTCCGGGGAGGTACATGAATGTGTCATTAAATATTGAATGATTGCATCATGTACTAAGTGTTCTTGCTGTTCCAAAACTGAAAAGTCAAAGCCGGTTTGAAAGTCAACAGCTAAAACAGAAACTGTGGAAAGCAGAACTGTGGGAAAGCACTGGGAAACAAGCAAGAGGTGGTTGGAACCGACTTGGGGAGGAGTCCCTCCAAGCCGGCGCGCCAACCAAGGCCGACTTGGGGAGGGACTCCCCTCCCCTTGGCCGCCCCTCCCACCTATAAATGGAGGGGCAGGGCCTCCTCCTCTAGACACACAAGTTCCTATCCTCTAATCTCCGGTTTAGAGCCGTTTTGGTTTAGAGCTTCTAATTGCTCTAGCCTGCGGTTTAGAGCCTTCTAATTGGTGTGTCTAATCCCTAGACCACTAATAGCTCTCTCTCATACTCCACCATACTCGCTCCGACTTAAGGCGAAGCCCTGCGGGATCTCCCCTCTACTTCTGGTACCACGCCGTTGTGCTGCCGGAATCGCGAGGAGAGTGCTACAACCTCCGTTGCCTGCTGGAACAAGGGAGAGGAAGGTCTTCGTCGAGTACTAACGAGCGTGTGACCGATCATGCGCGGCCGCAACGCAGCTTGAAAGGATCGTCTACACGATCTTGAGATCGGTAAGAGTACGACTACATCACCCACGATAATCCGCTCTCGTTAAACACTTTGGAATCTTCGAGGGTAAGTTATTCCATCGACTCGTTGCTACAATCTAGTAGATAGATCTTGGCTTGTTTGTTTGTATGCGATAGAAAATTAAGGATGCCGAGAACGAAGAGCCACCAATCTCAACTTGATTGCCATGGCTGATATGAACAACCCTCATGTTTGCTCCAGGAGAAAGGACCATTAACCGCTTAAGGAGAGGAACCAAGACTAACTCATTCTCATTTGCAAACTTGTGAGAAACAAATGAATGTGATGCACCAGAATCAAACAAAACTCGTGCAGGGACTGAGTTAACGGGAAGCATACCCATCACAACTCCAGGTGCATGCTCAGCTTGAGCGGCGTTGACACAGTTGGCACGAGCAACAGTAGACCCGGGCTTGGTGTTGATGTTGAGAGCCCGAGGTGGTGGTGCACGAACCATAGGAGAGCTTGCCGCAGATCTTGGAGGTGGTGGCGGAAGAGCTTTGTTTTTCAACGGACAGTTCCAGTTTAGATGTCCAGAGTCTCCACACGTGAAACAAGCACCAGGTGGACGTGGAGCAACGTAGCCAGAGACTCCACCAGGCGCTCCAGGGTAGTGGTGGTTGTAGCCCCTGGGAGCAGCAGTGAGGAAGTTTGGTGGCCTTGCCGCGAAGCTTGAATGTCTTGGTGGAGCCGGGAGCGACGGTGGGGTGTTAGGAACCCAGACACGACGCTTAGAAGGTGTTGACATAGCTGAAGAGCTTGGTGCATCACGGTTGTGTTTCTTTGACTCCTCAAACACTTGCCTACTTGCTTCCTCCTGCAGAGCTGTATGCTGAAGTTCCAGAAAAGATGCCGGCCTTGCATGTGTGATTGCATATTTAATCGATGCATTGAGCCCTTGCCGGAACCTCTTTTGCTTCTTCTTGTCATCGGAGATCTCATCGCCACCATAACGAGAAAGATTCATGAAGTTCCTGATGTAGGTATTGACATTATCATTTCCCTGCTTGAGGTTGAGAAACACTTCCTTCATCCTTTCCACAATTTCGGACATCTTGCTCTTTGAATGCTCCAAAGGAACTGCTCCCAAGTAGGCTGAAAACCAATGCGGTTTGCCTTCGGTAATTCTCCCACCGAGAGTGCATCTCCCTTCGAAGGTGAGTAGCACACTTTACCCATTCTTGCTCAGAACATCAGCGGTCTCCAAGAGCCTTGACATCTCACGCAACCAATCATCGCATCAAGTGGTTGATCGAAACATCAAATTGGCGAGGTTGAACTTGAAGCTTTTGATGTCTCCTCGCTTGGGAGGTGGAGGTAGCGAGCAAACTCATTCCTCGACACTTTCCTCAAAAGCGTTCTTTGGTTCTCTGCATTGCTGCCAAGGCATTGGTGATGTTTGACAACGCGGACCCCGATTCAGTAGTATGTCCTCATCGTAAGCAGTGGTGGAGCCATCCTATGATTGATATAAAACACAAGTCAGTACTATAATGGAGAATAATAATAATCCAAAATAGTACCAAGATGGAATTAACCAAGATTAAAGGATACAATTTACTAAGATGATATTAGAATATCAACAAAGTTCAAAGCACCTAGAAGATATTAAGCATATCGCACACGACTGAAAAGGAGTGTGGTACACAGATATATCAAAGAAAAAAAATTCCACAAATTTCGGCATTAAAATACCAATAGATGCGCAAAATCACTTAACGAATCAAGATTAGTGACTCTACCAATTCAATATACAAAAGCGAATGATAAGAGTAGTGGTATGGTCGCGACTCCATCCCGCACTCAAATCATTACTCCGCACATGAATAAGTAGAACACATATCCTAACCCCTTCTTCTCACGTTGAACCTAAAGATTAGTAACTACGGAAACGAACACCCCAAACAAGATAACGTCGGATAACAAAGAGTAAGACAGATCGCGGCGGTATACAACGAACCAGATAGATCGCGTCGGTTTGCAAAAGCCTGTCGGTATGGAATGTACCAACAGTTGATAACCAAAAGGCCGATTGTGATAACAACTTGGATGCAACAGATAGACAAGGAATTACACACACACACACACACACAAAAATACACAACCTATGGTACTACGGAAACCCAGAACACGTGAATCCTAGTTTAAACTTTTAAGAAGAGGATTGAAAACGTTACACTTCCTTACCGTAAAAGGTGGGTGGGTGGGTAAGAAGAAAAATTGAAGCATCCTACTCTCACGTTTTGTTTTCCCTAGTATACATAACTACCAAAAATATTTGCTAGATCGACAACGACTGCTTGGCTGAGACCTCAAGGGCGGGATGGCTCGATACCAATTGTAACTACCTCGGTGAATTACGCTCCTAGTTACAAGCCTGGATGAGCGGAAATGGTTGAAATAGTACGGTGGGGCCCAAATGCCACTCACAGGTAGACCTTTCGGCCGTCCCAACCATTTCCAATTCATCGGGACAAGAACGGGCGGCATAATCGGCAGGCGAAGGGATCAACTACATACACAAATGAGTATGTATGCAAGCCACCATACAACAGTACATCAGAGCCATTCCATCTAAAAAGAAAGGAAATATAGCAACGCCATACGGCAAGATTCAAATGTCCTAGATAGATATAATAGTTTAGGATATCTCCTCATACATCACACATCAGAGTATCAGGCGGAAGCGTCAAACAAGATCCGATTACGGATAAGAAGCAAATCGGCATAAGATGCCCCATAAATAAGCACATCCCGTCCACAGATCTCACGGATCCCCGTTCCCGAAATCTCTACACCGAACGATCGTTGCCCACATCATCCGCCTCCTCCACCTAGTATCCATCTTGGGAGTGTACCTGTTCATCTGAATCAAATAATTTATCGTGTGAGACCCTAGGGGTACTCAGCAAGTCTTTATGCCTCTAAAGGGGACACAACCTGGGGTGACGCAATTGCAGCGAAAGATAAACCCTAACAGTTCTATAGATACTCGCTAACCATCCGCCTAACCAAAGATAGACGGATGTCCGTGAATTAATGACAACAGTTATAACATTAATATCCACAGATCCATCCTCCTCCTCGCTTACCAACGAGGAAGCGGACGAACAACCCCCCATCCGTTGGCAATTTTATTAACCATTTCATGAGTGTTGCACTAATTACTAGTCAGTTACTTAGTCAAATTATAAGCGGTACTTTAGTTATGCTTGTCTATGATCGAGAAACTGCTCCAATTGTCCATAACGCGGACACGGCTTTGAAAGTTTTACCTGCAGGGTGCACAAATAGCAACACACACTCGATCAACCTCGGAAAAACCAAATCAAAACCCAAGAGGCCTTCACGACAAAGCAATCACAGATTCAGAAATATTTCAGGGGCCACCCCACCGAGTACACCATAACAAAGTTAGTGACTCAGACGGACCCAAGGTTTGGGTGGGCCAGTAAACGACCGGGAACCCGAAAGTGTGACTGGGCTTGTCGATACTGAAATCGTGTCCCGATCCTAACAAGACAGTGCTCCTCGCACAATCGTAAATAAAGCATGGCATAAGTACAGGATAGTAAACAAAACCTCAAACTAGTTTGTGGCCCCAAGAAATAAGACTGAATCAAGCTCTGGCTCAGGGGGGTCCCATAAGCCTCCCGGATGTGGATAGCGCGAATAATCAAGGAAAATGAATCAAGTACTCGGGGTCCTACGGGACACAAGTGAGCAGGAAAAACCAAATAGCAGATATTGCTCACCGGTGCCACTTTCATTAGTTATCCCATTACTACTCAAGTTAAGTTGTTTAGGTACCTCGTTATCCAACAGACACTCACATACCCTACACATGCTGTTCTACGACTCGCATGGCTCAAACAACTCCTGTAGTAATGGCTCATGGGATGGAGGAACAAGCTTCAGTGGGGTTTAATAGTAAAGGCTATGCAATACTTGGGATTCAATTTAATGCAATCGTGACTCAATGATGCAAGAATAAGATAGAGGCAATAGGTACTAAATGTATGCAAGCATGTGGCAGTGCTTGCCTGGCAGCTCAGTTGAAGCGAGAGAAGGATCTGGGTAGTGCTCCTGGTTCTCTTGATATATCCCCTGCTCAATGTCTATTCGAAGAAGAACCAAACAAACAAGGGCCAACATAAATACAGTGCACAAGCATATGAATAAAATGCGACAAGCAAACAATCATGCCATGATGAATGATGCACAAGTTGCATGGCAATAATGTAGCATGGCATGGGTGAATACAAGAAATAAACATTTTATTGAGTTTTGGCCACATTTTATCCTCATATTAGTTGTTGTTTACATTATATTTATATGATGCATGCTTCAATTCAGAACATGGAATGCATAAACAGAAAGGTCTCGTCGAGCTGATCATTTTAGACATATCATTTGTTAAATTTGAAGTTATAAATCAAAAGTTATTAATTAATTAAGGTGAAGGGCATTTCTTGTAATTTTAGTCAACTAGAAAATTTAAGTGTTCAAAATATATTTTGGATAGCATATTTGAATTCCTCATATTTTTCTGATTCAAAAACATATATCATTTGTATTGTTTGAATTCATATCTTAAAAGTTATTTAAACTCTGATTTGAATTTGAATTTAAATCATTTTGAAAAGATTTGAATTAAAACAGACTAACAGAAAACCTTTTGTCACACAGGCAGTCCTAGCCACATACGCCGATTGGGGCGGTGCTGGACGATCCGGCGCGCGTAATAACTTTCCTCACCATGAATGATCCGCCAACAAGACCAGTAGGCCCGGTAGCAGCGACCTCTGTCGATGGGTGGCAGCGTCTGTGACACGCCGGACCTGTGGACTGGGTTAATTACATAAAAGTCGCGGAGCCTTTTATAAAACGCATGCAGGCGCATGTGGGTCGGAGGGGAGCGCGGGTTGACGGAATAAAAGGTTGGGGGGCTAAGCGCAAAAAGGCCGCGGGTACTGTGGTTCTTCTCTGAACTATCTGACGATAGACGGCGACAATGACGCCGAGCGCTGGCTCGAACTTCGCGACACAGGGTGCGGCGGCAGCAGCCACTGCGGTAGGCATGGGTTGGTGACAGGAGGGAGTAGCGCGGCTAGGTGAGGCGTATGCGAGGCGCAGCGGCGAGCAGACGACAGCGCCGCCGGCGCACGCAGCGTGTTCGTCGAAACGAGCGGCGACACTAGGGTGGTACGGCGAGGCTGACCATGTCAGGGGAGACGGGAGGCTCACCGCGAGGTCGTTGCCGGTAGTGGTTCGGGCGGAGGCGCCGACGATCGACGACGAGGCAGGGGCCGAGCGTAGCTAGGGTTCCGTCGGGGCGGCGTCGGCCTGGGGCTTGGTCCTGCTCCTCTCCGGGGCGACGGGCTGTTGCAGGACTCTCGTCCCCGATCACCTCGACGAGCTTTGACGGGCGTCGTGGACGGGCGAGTCTTTGGTGGCGACGTCGTCTGTTGGTGGACGGGGAGGAGGAAGGAGGAGGGGAGGCTGGCTCGGCCAGATCTGGGCGAGGCCAGAGGGGTGTCGTGTGGGAGGGGAAAGAAGGAGGGAGAGAGGAGGATGCTGTGAGGAGGTGGGGGAGATAAAGGTGGTCTCGGCCACCTTTGTCCTTCTCCCTCACGTGCTTGGGTCGGGCAGGAGCAGGGGGAGGGTGATGGAGGCTGCCAGGTGGGGTCAGGGCGAGGCCAAGGAGGCAGGGGCAGGCTCGGGCTAGGGGGACACAAGGCAGGGAGAGAAGAGAGGGAGAGAGGGTAGGCTCGGGCTTAGGGTTTGGGGGAGCCTCGGTTTAGGGTTGGTGTTAGGTTGGGTGTAGAGTAGCTCGGGTTGGGGTGGGTGTAAGGAGTGGAGAGGGGGTGGTGGCCCCTTGCTGGCCAAGAGAGGAAGGAAGGGTAGCTTAGGGTTAGCTAGAGAGGGGTGGAGGTTTTAGATTAGGTGTAGATTAGGGAGAGGTTTAGAGAGAGGTGAGATGGGTGGATCATGGTGGTGGTAGGGTTTAGAGGTAGAATAGAGAGAGGGAGGTTTAGGGTTTTTGGCAAGATCCACATGACCAAGCATGTGTGGAGGTGAGATGAGAGAAAGTTGAGGAAAAGAGAGATATAGAGAGAGATGATCCACTCAAATAAGCAACTAAAAACAAGGAGGACCAAAGGTGGCAAAGGTTGCATGGCCCATGCAAGATGAGAATTACCATGATTAAAATATTGTAGAAACAATAATATTATCATGGCATTATTTATTTGCATCCTCCAAAGTTGGAGTAAGGGTCAAGCAAAGGATTTGTAGAATTGGACCCACCCTACCCACATGAGCTAGAATAAAAGCCAAAATAAAATACAAGCCCATGGGGATTAGGGTGGTAGGATTATAAGGTGGTGACAAAGAAAGGTGGTGGAGTTGAATAAAAGATATGCCCCCAACTCAACTTGGGCATTAAACCATCTATCAAAAACCAAATACAATATCAAGAGGCAAAATACAATTTACAATGCATATGAGAGAAGAACCAAATCAAAAAGGGTTTTATATGATGCTCAAATGCAAGGTGGCATGATGACATGAGCATGATAACAAGATGATGCAACAATTATATGTAGGAAGTAGCCAATATATTACTAGACCAAGTAGCATTACAATTGTTAGACAAATGGGATGCTACAACTCTCCCCCACTAAACAGGAATCTCGCCCCGAGATTCTAGGAAGAAGAAGAAGACTCAAAGAGGGTAGGATAGTTGGTACGGAGCTCCTCTTCACGTTCCCAAGTGGCTTCGTCAACGGAATGGTGCGACCACTGCACCTTGCAGAACTTGATGGACCTGTTGCGAGTCCTTCTTTCTGCGGTCTCAAGGATTTTTGTGGGGTGTTCTTGATAAGACAGGTCTTCTTGGAGATTGATTAGCTCATGATCCACGGTCCTGCCGGGACCTTTGAAGCACTTCTTGAGTTGAGAGATGTGGAAAACATCATGGACTTTGAGTTTTTCCGGGAGCTCAAGAGCATAAGCAACTTCTCCTCTTCTTCCACGAATTTTGAAAGGACCGATGTATCTAGGAGCCAGCTTTCCTTTGATACCAAAGCCGTGTGTGCCTTTCATGGGAGTGACACGAAGGTAAACGAGGTCACCAGGGACATACACCATGTCCGTGTGCTTCCTGTCATAATTGCTCTTCTGGCGACTTTGAGCAATCTTCAGATTTTCAAGAATGATGTGCACCTTCTCCTCTGCTTGAGTTACAATGTCAGGGCCAAACCAAATTCTTTCTCCGCACTGACCAACCAATCGGAGTTCGCACTTGCGGCCATAGAGAGCCTCAAATGGTGCCATCTTGAGACTTTCTCGAAGGCATTGTTGTAAGAGAATTGCATAAGGAAGACATTCCTCCCACTTCATGCCAAAGAGATGACGCAAGCACGCATATCCTCCGTCTTATTGATCCTTTCAACTTGTCCTTGCGACTGAGGGTGGTAAGCTGTGCTGAAGTTCAATTTTGTTCCCAAAGCATTTTGGAAACTTTCCCAGAACTTGGAAGTGAAGATGCTCCCACGGTCTGAACTGATCTCAAGCGGAACCCCATACAGAGAGACAATTCTGTTGATATAGAGCTCAGCCAACTGAATTCCAGAAATTGTTGACTTGATGGGGAAGAAGTGAGCCACTTTAGAGAGCCTGTCAATGACAACAAAGATTGCATTGTTGCCCTTCTGCGACCTTGGAAAACCAGTGATGAAGTCCATCTCTACTTTCTCCCATTTCCATTTCGGGGGTTTCAATGGCTGTAGAAGACCGAAAGGTTTCTGATGGACAGCTTTCACTCTGCGGCAGACATCACACTCCGAGACATACTTGGCACAATATCGTTTGAATCCCGGCCACCAATATTGTGTTTTCAAGTCAATGTACATCTTTGTGCTGCCAGGGTGGATAGAAAGAACAGAATCATGCGCCTCCTTGAGAACTTGCTCTCTCAAACCCGGGTAGTTCGGAACAAACATCCGGTGTTCAAAGAAAAGCGTTCCTTGATCATCGACGTGGAAGGACTCATACTTCGGAAGCTGAAGTTTGGAGATGATCTTTTTGGTGTGTGGATCACCAAGCTGACGAGAGCGAATATTTTCTTCCAAGAGAGGAGTAGCCAGAAGGTTCAGGAGATGCCCTTGTTCCACAACTTCCAGGTTGAGCTGACGGAATTCCTCGCACAAGAGAGGATGTTGTTCTTCCATCATGAGGTTGTTGACATAAGCTTTGCGGCTTGCTGGCCCCTTGCTGGCCAAGAGAGGAAGGAAGGGTAGCTTAGGGTTAGCTAGAGAGGGGTGGAGGTTTTAGATTAGGTGTAGATTAGGGAGAGGTTTAGAGAGAGGTGAGATGGGTGGATCATGGTGGTGGTAGGGTTTAGAGGTAGAATAGAGAGAGGGAGGTTTAGGGTTTTTGGCAAGATCCACATGACCAAGCATGTGTGGAGGTGAGATGAGATAAAGTTGAGGAAAAGAGAGATATAGAGAGAGATGATCCACTCAAATAAGCAACTAAAAACAAGGAGGACCAAAGGTGGCAAAGGTTGCATGGCCCATGCAAGATGAGAATTACCATGATTAAAATATTGTAGAAACAATAATATTATCATGGCATTATTTATTTGCATCCTCCAAAGTTGGAGTAAGGGTCAAGCAAAAGGATTTGTAGAATTGGACCCACCCTACCCACATGAGCTAGAATAAAAGCCAAAATAAAATACAAGCCCATGGGGATTAGGGTGGTAGGATTATAAGGTGGTGACAAAGAAAGGTGGTGGAGTTGAATAAAAGATATGCCCCCAACTCAACTTGGGCATTAAACCATCTATCAAAAACCAAATACAATATCAAGAGGCAAAATACAATTTACAATGCATATGAGAGAAGAACCAAATCAAAAAGGGTTTTATATGATGCTCAAATGCAAGGTGGCATGATGACATGAGCATGATAACAAGATGATGCAACAATTATATGTAGGAAGTAGCCAATATATTACTAGACCAAGTAGCATTACAATTGTTAGAAAAATGGGATGCTACAACAAATAATAGGTGGCTCAACTTCCGATTACATTGTCATAGGCTCGTTGTCCTGGCGTTGGCCGCCATCGAAGCATGGATGACAAAAGGGGAGGATGAGGACTGAGATAAAACTATGGATAATTTTAGAAACAATAATAATGCTTAATAAAAATAATGTTAGGGACAGGACAATGCAATGCTATGCATGATATCATGATGATACACAAACAAATTTATTATGAAATATATTTTTCAAGGCGTTACAACTTGACACCACTAAAGATAGATCTCGATTCCAGATCCAAGCGAAGGCAAGGGAAAAGACCGGTTTCACTATCAGATCTTCTCATGTCGGGTTGATCCTCTCGAAACCACTAACAACAATTCCTACTTTATCTTAAACTTTGCGGCAACACTAACAAAAAATTGTTGCTCATGCTATTCGAGATAAATCTCCGGACAATGATCCTATTAAATAAAAGGAAAAAGAAAATATAACTA
Organism: Avena longiglumis; assembly: GCA_030063025.1. Lineage (NCBI taxonomy): Eukaryota > Viridiplantae > Streptophyta > Magnoliopsida > Poales > Poaceae > Avena > Avena longiglumis. The sequence continues at coordinate 464,190,947 of CP125975.1, read as the reverse complement.
AAATATTTTTGCGAAAACTATTTATCTTATTGCGTGTAAACACTATATCAATATATTTTCATAAACATCAATTCTCACATGCATTAGATTTGTTTAAGCGAGCGAAAAAACTAAGCTATCATGGCAACGCACGGGCATTATGCTAGTAAAGCTAAAATGTTTTATATTTCTAAACAGAGGAAGTACGTGTTGATAGGGTATGCTAGGCACAACGATTTTTTTTTGACCTGCACAGCGGAATCGGTGCAAGCACCGACGATTTTGAACGGATAAGGGCCGGAAGGCCATGGAAGCTACTTCGTTCAACAAGCGGTAGGTTAGAGCAACTCCACTTGTTAGGCGTTCTCGGGCCAAAATCAGGACGTAATTATCGTCGGATGAAACTAGTTTTCGTCTTGGGAAAACCGAGTTTCTCACTCGCGTTCCTAGACCGAGTTCTCGTGTTTGGCCAAAATTCAATCAAACTCGACAACTTTGGGCGAATATAGGCGGTTTTCATTAAAAGTGGGGGAATTCATAAATATTACATCAAATTTCTGAATTGCGACTTTATTTAGGCTAAAAAACTAAAAAAACTAAGAAAGATCGATGCCGATGCCGCCTCACGTGACGAAGTTGCTATAGAAGCTTGTGTAATGCGGGTCGTCCTTGCCATGTCGTTGCCATCGTCATCACTTGGCGGCTGTGGGGGCGCGAGCTCTCCTGGCTGATGTCGTCGTACCTCCACGGCTGGTACAAGGGGCCGGCGTCGTCATCGTCATCGAGGACGACGAGCGGCGCGCCCTGGAACTCGCGGCGTGCCCTGGCCTGGCGTTCGGCCTTTTCCTACTGGCGTTGAACATGGGACATATGTGTGTCCCGTATCATTTTTTTACATGTGTGCCCTATACTCCTATGTCAAGTAAATCCACTCAATACCTCTTTTTCAACTTCATCTCTGTGCCACAAAAAATAGGGATTGCTTACTAATTCCTACTCCGTCTGTTCGGGATTATAGGTCCTACACGCATACCTAGGTTGTTAATTTGACTAATAAAACATAATTTATATATTATAAAAATTATACCATTAGAAAATATAACCTCTAAAGTTTCTAATGGTATAATATTTATGCTATAATATTTATGATATACTATTTATATTTTATTGTTCAAATTAGCAACCTAGTTATCCGCGCGGGACTTATAATCTCAAGCAGAGGGAGTACTTTGCAGCATTGAACTGACATACACAATGTTCCTTATTCTTGGATCTACCTCATAAGTAACTCTGTGATTTTTTTTTTCCATACCATATTATTCCATGATGTTAGGATGTGCATTTACACGTGTACACGTACTAGTAAAAACAATAGATAAATCATGACTAGTAATATAGCGATAAAAGTAATCATGTCATCTAACATATAGATTGTAAATAGCAAGTCTAAACAGATTGCTATACATATTACAATAGATATAATTTACAGCAGTAGGAATATGATCTGAACAAGATAAAAAAAATATAGCATACGGTGTAGAAGATGAACCGCTCGCGTTGATGTTGACGTCAGTCATGTCGTCGAAGAGGTTGTCGATGTCGGGAAGAAGTCGTCGATGGGGAAGATGCGTTGCTTCCCGTAAAGAAGTCCGTGATAGAAACCAGTAGTCGCGTCTGAGCGTTCCCTAAAAACCTTATCGCCCTTCTCCCGTACTGGACTCAAAGCAGTGGGGTTTCAGATGCCTACCGTCCCGGCTCGCAGTGCATGACGCAAGGCGAGATGGGAAAGACTGGTGACTGCAGAAAGCTACGGAACTGGAGGTGCTAGGTGTTGGTGTGTCCGAGAGGAGGAGCAACCTCTCTCTCTCATGCACGGGATGAGTAGGCGACAGAATTCATGAGGATATGAAACGAGAAGAAAGAAAACAAAATGAATAGGCAGTGACCGAAGACGTGTATCCTCCATTGAGTTCGTATTCAATATCCACTGAGTTTATATTAAAACCCACTTGCACATGTTGTTAAGATTCCATTCCTGCGTAGCAAAATAAAACTAGGAACAACGAAGCAAGGCGAGCGGCGAAAGAGGAGGAGCGTGTGTGTAGGTTTCTCTCCTTCTCATGCTCTTACAAGTGGTGGAGTAGCATCCCTTATAAGGAGGTCAAACTTCTACTCAACTAGCAATGTGAGACTAAAATTTTGTCCCATGTTTAGCCATGCATAAATGGGCCAAGTGAGGTTTTAGGATTTCAGGAATTATTGAATAATATAAATGGGTTGAGCCTTTATTAGGCAAAATTTTAACAATTCCCCACCAGATCCCAGAGTCACACAAAAATTTTCTATGATTTTAAAGCATTGTTTTATATACTAGTAATACAATGGAGATTGTTAAGTTGAATTTCCACCTAGACTTCATGTTACACGAGACTCCTCTGAGCTCCGCCTACCACAAAGAAGCTCCACTCCCTGCCGTGCATGGTCAGCGAGGACAATGCCCTTCACACTTGGTCCTTTACCTCGAGGACGACTCATTGGCAGTTGGTGTGTGTGAGCCTTCCTAGATACGGCCTACGGCCGCTGCGACGAGCACCACCATGAGAACCACATGTACAACCTCGACTAGAATACAGATTCCACGCCGACGGTACGCTTCACCAACCCCAAGGACACAACTCTGCTCTATGTCCGTGCCTACCACTATTGCTACGAGATGCTAGTATTCACCCACACCAGCTACTGGGACCAGTTCCCTAACTGGTGCAGATTCATCCACCCAGAGCTGCTGATGGCTCCAGAGGGTTAAGAGCTGTCGATGGCATCGCAGGCCAAGGAAGTGGCGGTGGCATCGCATGAGCAGGAGTAGGCATGAGGAGGCGTTGGACCAGTATGAGCGCATAACTAGTGGGTGTAGTGTTAGTTCTGACAGTATCAAGTAGTAGTTAATTAGTAATGTAAACTTTTGCTGGTAATGAAAATATATTTATGGTTCATCAGATTTAAGTACTATATTTTCTATTTCAGTTTCGCCAAATACGTGACAACTCTTTTCAGTTTTAGCTTTGTCAGACTTGGTCCCTTATAATCATACATGCCTCAACTTGACCCCCTACCGTCAACGCCAACGAACCTGGTCCCTTAGCGTCAAACACAAACGAACTTGGTCCCTTAGCATCAAACACCAACAAACTTTAGAAAAATTGTAATTGCCATCTACCTCACTAATTAGTTGCCTCACTAACACACTATTGCAATAATAAATAGTGGCACCTTATTCGCCTCCTTGTGTCATTGCAAAAAACTATTTGTTGAGCTTCCCATCAGCCAGATACTTCTTTCTTACTATTTATTCTAAATTCAAATGGAATCTTGGCAACGACACCCATACTAACACATACACATCTACTATCTCCGGATCCACGCCATGGACGGAATCAACCTAAGGGTATGCATGCTGAGATTTGACGATCTTCCTATAGAAGCCATGGTGACGGAGGCGCTGAACCACGGGGATGTGCCAGAAATGTTGCCCCAGGAAAGCCAGTCCTTATAGGTGAAGGCTTGGCTGGAGGACCTAGGCACCCTCTCAAAGGAGTACGAGCTTGAAATTGTCCGCGACTTACCTGGATCGTCGATCAACTTCAAGCAACGGGTCACCATGCTTGTCACAAACGGCCTCAGTAGGTCACCACGCATGGCCAGACCTGCCAACGGGCCGTCGGCCAGTAGCAAGGATAGGCATACAAAATATATAAATCAGTTCCTACCGCCACACCATGGTAGATTCAAAATATGAAAAGGCACAAAAGCATCAAAGATCTTGCAGAATGTGTTCTACTCATTGTGTTCTATTTATACTCGTTTAGTAAGAGGATAAATGTGAGGTTTGTTTGATTATTTCTGATCCATTCAATAAACAACTAACATAGTACTCACATTCGACCCAAACTTGGCTCAAACTCGTTTCTTTCTATGGACGTCATGTTTCTATGAAAATAAACACGTGGTCGCAAGTGTGTAGGATCAATCGTATCGTGGTGTAGAAATCAGCAGAACACGACTGACATGCCTGTGGAGCTATTTAACATGCCCAAAACGTCTGCGTCGGGGATTGGGAGGCTCGGGGTAGACTTTGTTGACCATTATTTTTCAGCTGCTGACAAGGCCAACTGATAGGTCATGCATGTCAGAAGGAATACATATCTATTTGTTTTTGTCTTTGCTAATTGTGTTGTGTGTTAGGTCCCACATGTTAAAAGTCAACATATCTATTTGTTTTTATCACTGTTGGCGGGGAAAAGCGGGGGATCTCACATGTAAACAAATGAGTCAAACAAACGATAAGCTAGCCCAACATAATGGCAGCCGGTGTCAAGTCTGTCTAGGGATATAGACGTAACGAATCGGCGTCGACTGGTGGCATTTTTTCAGTTCCCCTATTCGTGGCGACACAATCCAATTTTCGCGTGAGCTGTGACACCGTCGTAATAAACTCTATAATATAATAGATAGATAGATAATAGAAATAAATTTCCCTACACTTGTCGTTCGTGATTGAGACAAGATCAATAGTGAGAGCGCAAGTGTAGGGGTGTTTGGTAGCCTGCATGCTTTTTTGGCATAATTGGGCAATGCTACGACTTGCACTGCCCGCACGTATAAGCACTAAGCCCATTTTGGCTTCTCGTTTGGTAGCCTGCAGTTATAGAGGATACATCGATTGAGATACTATGCCCATGTTGTTTGGTTGCCTGCATTGAATTTGGGCGCCACATTATCTGTACACCTAAACCGTCATTAGCATTTAGTGTTCTCTGTGTTCGCTTGCTAGCACGACAGCTGTTTCGGCGACGGACGGCGGCGCAGCGCCATCTTTGGCGGACCTGGCGACGGACGACAGCATGGGAGGATACAGAGAGGGCTGGCCGTTGTAGCTCTTCCACCTTCACGACCTGGGCTTCCATAGACTTTCATCTTCAACCTTAGGTAAGCTACAGATGAATTCCTACACCTCCACCAGAACGAAAAACTTCGAACACGAGAATTGTGGAGAACATCATGATCAAGCTACACCTCAAAGGACCACCTCGAACGGTTGAATCTGTGTGACGAATCTGACGAAATTCGCCCAAAAAACAACAACTTTGACCACAAATCTGAGAAGATACGGAGCATAAAACTCGGTGCCAATGGTTGGAACGGAACCCCGTCATCGACGTGTTGGAGATATTCCCAAGAGGCAATAATAAAGAGGTTCTTGTCATGTCTTCATGCTTATGATAAATGTTTACATACCATGCTATAATTGTATTAACCGGAAACATTAATACTTGTGTGATTTGTAAAGATGTAAGAGTCCTTAGTAAAGCCTCTTGTTAAACTAGTTTGTTGGTTAATATATGATCATGGTCTCCTGATCATGAACATTGAGATGTTATTAACAACATGGTCATATCATTAGAAGAATGATGTGATGGACATACTCCTATAGTTAAGCGTAGCATAAATATCAAGTCATTTAATATAGTTCAGTTGCTATAAGCTTTTAGATACATAGTAACCTAAATCCTTCAACCATGATATCACGCTAATCACCATCACCGGATGGATGCTTTGATGACATCAAACACCACACCATAACTGGGTGGCTATAAAGGTGGCATTGAGTGTTCGGAAAGTATGTGTTGAGGCACATGGATCAAGAGTGGGATTTGTCCATCCATATGACGGATAGATATACTCTGGGCCCTCTCGATGGAATGTCATCCAATTAGCTTGCAAGCATGTGACTGGCTCACAAGGGATCACATATCACGGGAACGAGAAAAGAGTACTTATCGGTAATGAGGTTGAACTAGGTATGAAGAGATACCAACGATCGGACCTCAGATAAGTAAACTATCGTGAGACAAAGGGAAATTGGTATCGTATGTAAGTGGTTCATTCGATTGCAAGGAAATCGTAGAAATATGTGGGAGCCATATGAATTTCCAGATTCCTCTATTGGTTATTGATCGGAGAAGAGTCTCGGTCATATCTGCATAATTCACGAACCGTAGGGAGACACACTTAAGGATTCGATGTTGTTTAGTAGATATGGAATGTAAGCAGGGAGACCGAATGTTGTTCAGAGTCTCGGATGGGATCCAGGATATCACGAGGAAATCCAAAATGTTCCAGAGAATAAGATTCATATAAGGAAAGTCCAATTTCGGAGTTCGGGAATGATTCCGATGTTTTCATCGGAGAGGTTCTAGAAGGGTCTAGAGGGTTCACCGAACCGAAAGGGGAAGGGTACATGAATGTTTCATGAATAAGTGGAATGATTGCATCATGTCCTAGGCCACTTGGTTGGGCATTTGCAAGAAATAAATTGAGCTCCAAATTGGAAATCAAAAGGCAAGTTTGAAAATTCAAACTGGGACAATGTATCCTGGTGGAGGAAGGAAAGAATCCTTCTTTCCCTCCACCACAAGCCAATAAGGAGAGGGAGTTGGGGAAGGATTTAAACTCCCCTCTCCCAAGCTGCCCTCCCTCTCATAAATAGAGGGGAAGGGGTGCCCCAAGAGACACACAACACCGCCCCCTCCCCACCTAGCTGACGCACCGCCGTCGCGCCGCCGCCAGCCACACCTCCTCCTCTCCGGCCCTCTAAACCGTAGATCGCCAGAAACCCTAGATCCACCATAACCTGCTCCGGCTTAGGCAAAGCCCTGCAGGATCTTCCCTCTACTTCCGACACACCACGCCGTCTTTGCCGTAATCACGAGGGATAACTACAACCTCTCACCTTGGAACAAGGGAGAGGACGGTCTTCATTGAGTACCGAACGCAGACCGATCAAGGGAAGCTGCCGCAGCGGAAGGATCGTATACGCGATCTTGAGATTGGCAAGTGTACGACTACATCACCTACGAGGGAATCTTCGAGGGTGAGTACTATAATCGACTCGTTGCTACAATCTAGTAGATAGATCTTGGCTTGTTTGTGTTCATGCGGTAGGAATTTTTTATTTTTCATGCTACGAACCCCTACAGGGGTATCAGAGCCGTGTCTATATGTAAATATGTTGCACGAGTAGAACACAATGGTCATTATGGGTGTTGATGTTTTTGTTGTCGGTTGCTTCTTATGTACTTTGCATCTTGCGGGATAGTGGGATGAAGCGGCCTGGTATAACCTTACATGACATCGTTCATGAGACTTGCTCCACGCTTGTGATACGTCCAATGTGCATTACCATTCTATATCATAATTTGTATCTATTCTTTGATATATTTCTTATTAAGAGGTGTTACTTATGTCTTTTCATCTGTTTTTGCATGTTGGATGATTCTTGGAGGATGAACTGCCGGAGTCAGGATTCTGATGGAAAAAAGAGGTGTTTTGATGCAATTTCGCGAAGATCAGAAAAATACCAGAAAAACTACGGAAAATCATATTTTCCCAGAAGACGAAGAATGGCAGAAGGGGAGGTGGAGATGGGCCACAGGGGGCCCACACCCCCCAGGCGCGGGCCACCCCTAGGCCGCGCCTACAGGGGTGTGGCCCACCTGTCCCACCTCTGGCTCCGCCCTCTCGCCTATATATTCCTCTCGAAACCCTAATACATGAAGAGCGACCACAGAAAGATTCCGCCGCCTCTGCGGGGCGGAAAACTCCGAGAGAAAAAGAGCTCTCCGGCAGATAGATTTCTGCTGGGGAAATTCCTTCCTAGAGAGGGAGATCGTTGCCATCAACACCATCATCAAGCTAGACTTCATCGGGATCATCATCATCATCCACACCATCATGTCCACCAGCACCATCATCACCACTCCATCCTGTTGTAACAATTGTGTTGAATCCTAGTTCTTAGGGGAAACTTTCCCGGTGTTGATTACTATTGCAGTGTAGAGGTCTCAACCTGATAAGGTAGATTCCTCCTGTGTTTACAATGCTAGTCCCTGGATCAATAGCTAGCATCCACAGTTAAGATGTAATATCAAGAAATAAAGGTCATAATATAACTTTATAACCAGGAATAACATAAGTTTATTACATCAACCATAGCTCATTTGGCTATTACATTACTTTGCAGCGGAATAACTATAAGCATGGGTCCTTCATCTTCAAGGTGCCACATGCAGATGTTGGTTGTAGACTTTGTAATCCTAAACAATCATTCTTCACTAAAATCAATCAATCCTGCAACATACAAGTTACATCCACAAAGGGTCAATACATTTGAATTGTATTGGCAAGTGATATTATGGTAGTATAGTGGAATCTATCATCTATATGCATTTGGCTAAGTGGAGTTGAGGCTTGCATTGCTCAAAATAGATTTTTCCTTAACATTTGAAAATACTAAGTTTTTGCTTTGACAAAATCATTTTTCTCAATCAAAGAATGAAGATCCTTTACAAGGCATCTCTCAATCAAAGATTGAAGTCTTCAAACAACCCTTGTTCAAACCACAAGATTTTAACTTAGAAATTTGAATGATGAGATTCTTGATTGCTTCCATGTCTTGATGCTCAAATTGTCCTTTACCAGGGACATGGCTAAGTACTTAGATTTTACACTCTGCAGAGGTGGTGCACTTTCCCCACAAGACTTGGTTTCCCAAGACAAGATCTTTCGAAGCCTTCCCTTAGACCAAAATGGACGTTGCTCCAACCTATCAAACACTACCACCCACGTCCATATGGCTAAGTTCTTGCAACCTATATGATCATGGCAGAGCCCATATTGCCAAGTGGTTGCACTTGAAGCTTCTCAACATTTGACATCTCAAATCTCTTTGTTTCCTGGGTGGCCATCCACAAGTGAGATACACAACCCAAGTCCATGGCCTTGTGTAACCACTCAACATATCCCAATCCTTCCATTCCACCCAGGAGGTTCATTAACTTAGTTGTTTAATTAAACAAAACCTAAGTCCTCAGACTTAGAATATTTTTCCATAGTGTGAATATATATTCCACCCATATTTTCTATTAGCTAGGCTAAGCTTGATAGTAGTAGGAATCTTTAACTTAGGAAAATCCTACTAAGGATTCATCTACTAGGTTTTCTTATAGCAAGGTCTATACTTAGCAAAATCCATGCAAGTTTTACTTAGCAAAATCACTAATGCATAGAGAAAGTAATGGGACAAAAAGTATGAAGCATCACTTGCCTTTTTGGTAGGGAATGGTGGTTCACTCCTTGATCTTGCTAGTCTCACACTTCACTACAAGTCAATCAAGCAAACACCAATTCAATTTACATTCCAAACCAATAATCACTCAAACAAATTCACACACACAAAACAATGGAAACCAATTCATGCATGGGAGCATGCACAAGATAGTTATATTTTGAAAAGGGGTATCTATGGGGTTTCTAAACTTTGTAAGATCCAAATTGGTCATTTACCAAAGTGGCAAAGTCATTAGCAAGAGGGTTTTGTCCAAAGACTATTTTTTTTAAATCCATTCATCATTTCATGTGGTGAAAAATGTTTTTATTAAGGCAAAACTCTTAAGTTGTTCACCAAATGAGTTGCTAATTTGCAAAACTTGGTGTTTTGGTTCAGTGGGTTTGATCAAACCATTTTCTTAAAGTTTTCCTCCCATAAACATTTTCATAATAAACTTAATAATTTTATTTGACTAGAATTTGGCTATGTCAAATAATCCAACCTAAATTTTACCATAATCATTTTTAACACCAAGGGTTGGTTCCTAGGGTCAGTAGGTTCTTCACAAGCTAATTTGCCAAGGTTTCAAACTTATAAACATTTTTGAATCATTTTTCCATTCTAAACAAGCATACAAAAGAATCTGCAAAAACAAGCAAACTAACAGATACTATTTGCTAAACCAAGGGCATGGTTGTCTAGGTCTTGTTCTCCTGAATCCATTGATACCAAATTTGCAATTTTTGGACGTGTGGTTTAAAAGTTACAGGGTTTTCAAAACTGCATCAAATTCTGATTTCAAAATCTGTTTTTAAACAGAAACTGGCCACGTGGCTGTTCCTGATTCGCTTATACCGGTTCAGTGTTGATAGCTGGTGTGGGTCGCACGATTTACATAAAACGAACGGTGCAGATTCAACAAGGCTCGAGCTAGGCTGTAGGCTTGGCTCACGGCGCGTGGCTCGGCTAGGCTCGGCTAGATCTAATCGTGTCCGTCGAAGTAAGATCAAGGGTAAGGAATGAGGTCTTGGCTCACTGGTGGCTCGTCACCGTGATGGTGAGTACGGGCGGCGATGCTCGGGATGTGTAAGAAGGCGTTACGGTGGTTCCAAGATGGTGGAGACGGAGACGATGCATGGGTTCCGGGCAAAGCCAGTGGCGTTGGAGCGGTGGAGGTTTGCTTCCTGGAATGGTTCCTAGGGGTGGCCGGAGTCGATCTTGCGGAGACGCTTGCAGATGTTGTCACTGTCGAATGCCTGGGGGTCAAGAAATCAAACCAAGGAGTCAGGAGGGCGCGAGGAATACCAGGGAGATTCAACAGAAAAATGAAGGTGGGTGTGTTCTTTTCACGAATTTGTCTCGAACTCGCTTCGCGGCAAGGCCGCTGGTTTCTTGGAGACGGCGTTACGGCGCCCATGTAAATGGAAAGTGCCGGGAGATGCTCCTGGGAGTGGGGAAGGTGTGAGATTGGTCGGGGAGAACAGGGGCGGCGAGGGGCAGCCGGAATCGGTGTCGGAGCGTCGTCGGACACAGAGCGGTTCGGGGAGAAATTAGAGTGGTCTGGGGACAGGATTGGGGAAGGAAACAGAGGGGAACGAGAGAGGAGTCACTGGCGTTTAAGCGTGTGTGGTCAGGGGGCGTTGATCGCGCGGCATTGAAGCGAATTGACGAGGTGCAATCAATCGGCGAATAGCGAGGACGAGGTCGTGTTGAAGACGATGAATAGGAGGGTGGGGTACCGGTCGCTTGAGTGAGAGGGAGAAGAGGGTCCACATGTCGGTTGCTCATGGTCGAGATCGAGTGTGAATCGTTTTCTTCGGGAGGAGTCTGGTTGGTGGGCTTCTTGGGCCTTTGGGTTGGTCCGTTCAAATCGATTTTTTTATTCGTAACCTTTTTTTTCTATTTCGATTTCATTTTGAAATTCCAAACAAACAATTTACACCCAAATCAATTCAAACAATCATCCAACTTTGTAATATTGAAATTAGTTCTGTTTCAAGAACATGAACCAAAATCCAAAATAATAATATTTTAAATCTTTTTAGGTTCCATTTATTAATTAAGTAAAATGGTCCATGGTTTATTAATAAAATAGGGTTTGGTTTATTTAATAAAATCTTCATTTGAAATCCAAATGCTTTCAAAACCCAATCAGTAGGTTTTATTTGGAAATAAGAATATTTGGAAAACTTGTTTAAAACAAAATAACCTTTTACTTTAGGGTCCATTAATAATTAAATAAAACAGACTTTCATTATTAAATCAAATAGGATTTGCTTTATTGAGATATTTATTTTGAAATCTAAAATAAAGCCAAAACTCTCTAGTAGGTTTTATTTGTGAATATCAAATATTTAGAAAGCTTATTTTAAATAATATTAATAAGTTTTGATGTTTCAATTAAATTGGTAAAACCTTCTATTAAATAAATTTGGATATTAAATCCTTATTAATTTATTTAAATAAACCTTTGCTGATTTTATTTAAAATAAAATGTTTTAATTCCAAAGTTTGGTCAAGGTTTAATTTGGCTTTATAAAATAATATTTATTTATGAATCCACCTTTTCTTTTGAAAACTAAATCTTTTTATTTTAAGATTCAAAATAGTAATTTTAAAACATTTTAATTTCCTTTAATAAATGTTTATCTTTATAAATCCCTTTAGGATTTATTTAATCCAAATAGATTTGAAGTTCCATTTAAATTAAAAAGTTTCTTCTGGCCTTGAAAATCAAACAAAGTTTTATTTTAATCATTTATTTTCACATTACAAGATTTGGAAAATCTTGGGATGTGACATGCAGTTGATGCTTGTGAGTGGAACCATTAGATTATTGTTTATGTTCAGATTGTTATCCATCACCATATCATCTTTGATCTTGATCCATATGATGTCTTGTGAGTAGTTCGTTTAGTTCTTGAGGACATGGGAGAAGTCATGTTGTTAGTAGAGGATTTGTGTTGAGATATTATTCAATGGTTTAGTATTCTTCTAGTGGTGTAATGTGAACATCGACTACATGATACTTCACCATTTATGGGACTAGGGGAATGCATTGTGTATTTGGCTACTAATTGTGGGGTTGCCGGAGTGACAGAAACCTGAACCCCCGTTAGGACACCATTGCACAAGGGAGCGTAGGATCTCAGAGTTTAAGGCTGTGGTTAGGTTTATACCTTAATTGTTTTCATGTAGTTGCGGATGCTTGCAGGGGGTTTAACCACAAGTATGTATTAGTCCAAGTAAGGTCGGTACATTAGCACAGGTTCACCTACACAACACTTACAACACCAAAGAAGACTACTCAGCTATTTGAAGCGAAAGCACTTGACAGAATTCCCATGTGTCCTCGAGAACGTTTGGTCCTTATATGTATTTCCACTGGCTTGTCCTTATCTAAGAAAGGATTGGGCCACTTTCTGCAATTGTTTGTTGTCTTTATTACTTGAACTTTGTTTCTTTGCTCTATCAGAAACCCCTAAAAATCCGTTTGCTAAGTATTTTTAGAGATTTACTGCTCCATAACACTATTCAACACCTTCTGCTCCTCTTTGGGATCGACACTCCTATTTATCGAAAGTACTACGATACACCCCCTATACTTGTGGGTCATCAGCTTGACATGCAACTTGTATTGCATAAGTGGCTTTCCGGGTGCCTGTTTCTCCCAACATAGTGAAGATTCAATTTACAACGGGTGATTGACAATACTAGTATCAACGTTGTGGTTCTTGTTCGTAAGTTAGAACAACACTTATTGAAAGCCCCAAACCACGTAAAACATGCAAAGAAAATTAGAGGTGTCTAACTTTGTTTTGTAGGGGTGTGCTATGATGTGATATGGCCATGATTGTGATTATATATGATGTATGCAATGTTCCTTATTGTAAGTCGGCAACCGGCAGGAGACTTATGGTTGTCTTTGAATTTCGTTAAGACCTGAGTGTCTATTATTCAAAGTAGTTGTAATAGTTGATGCTGGTGGACGAAAACCATGGAGCGGTGCCATTGACCTTGACGCCAAGCCGGTGATGATGGATATCATGTTCGTGCTTGAAGATGGAGATCAGAAGCACAAGAAGAAAGGCCATATCATATGACATATTATGAATTGCATGTGATGTTAATCCTTTTATGCATCTTGTATTGCTTAGATCGCAACGGTAGCATTATAAGATGATCCCTCTCACAAAATATCAAGTTATAAAGTGTTCATCATTAGTATGCACCATTGCCAAAGCTCGTTGTTTCGAAGCAACACGTGATGATCGAGTGTGTTAGATTCTGCGAGTGTATACAACGGGAGCAAGCCAGATTTTCTCATGTGGAAACTAAGGTTACATCTTGACGAGCCTAGCATGTACAGACATGGTATCAGAACACGGAATACCGAAAGGTAAAGCATGAGTCATATAGATGATATAATGAATATGATGATTGTTCGCCTTTGAAACTACATCATGCCACGTGATGATCGGACTTGGTATAGTGGATTTGGTTCATGTAATCACTAAAACAATGTGAGGGATATTGTTTTGAGTGCGAGTTCAATATCAATATGATTAAAAGTTGAACACTATTTATCATAAATTAAATCAAAGTGAATTTGCATAGTTATTGTAGTCATTGGCATCCGTTGACCACCTTGCGCTTAGTTAATTGAGATAATAGAACTATAGAATTCTGGTTAGTTACTTTACGAACTGGTATCGTATTGTCTTGAAGTGTTAATATAAAGTTTAAAAGTCCTATTGCAAACTTTCAGTAAGTTCCGGTTACTCCGTGAAGTTTAATAATTGGTATTAAATCAAGAGTAACAATTCCAGTGTTAGTGTCACATCCCAAAATGTGAAATAAATAAATAAGTTTGATTGATTGTTTGACTATGTTGAAAATTCTCAAAGAGAAGAAACTTTTTGAATACAAAATCCTCTCAATCTTGATTTCAAAACCTTATATTATTTTGTTATGACCTAAGTAGCCATATAGGCAAAAGGGCTTGGATTGATTATGGATTGTAGAATTGGTGTGCAAGTTTTAAAATTTCAAAATCATGAAGCATGCATGAACACCATTCCACTTAAACCCTAAGGAAGAATTCTATCATCAAAAACAATTGATTATCCAATACCCTAAATGGGAATTTCCCATTCTAACTGGAACCAAAGACCTATGGTTTTTCCATACAAAAACTTGGGAAAAGACATTCATGAAGGGGTATGTTGGTATGGGGCATATTTATAAAACAATAGGAAGTGTTTTGAATGGTTTTGGAGCAGATATGAAAAACATATGATTTAAGTAAGAAAGGAATATAATGCTCTATAAAACAAAGAAAATAATTGATGTTTTTTTTGGAATTAAATAGTTTCCTTAATGTCCTAAAATCTTTGTTTGAATTTTTACAAATTTTTAGAAATTGATTTGATTCAATTTGGTGCCCTAAAACAAAAACAATAAAAGAAATAATAAACTGAAAATAGAAAAAAGATAAAATCAAAAGAACAGAAAAAAAACTAGAACTAACCTACCCGGCGGACCAACCCCGGCCCAGCCCACCTAACTATCGCGCGCAGAGCGTCGCATAGGCCGCAGCAGCGCAGCAGCGCGCAAGCAGCCCAAGGCTGGCCCAGGAGCAGCCCGCGCAGCCTGCCTCCTCTCCCCGTGTCGCTGACGTCTGGGGTCCACCCCGCCCATCTTCTTCCTCCCGACGAAATCCCTGATGAACACGGCTCGAACTGCCCTGTTTTACGTTCGTTTCGGTTCCGATTTTGTTGCCCCCGCGCGCGACCCGGCCTCTATAATCCCCCTCCTCCACCTCACATCATTTTTCCCTCTTTTTCAAAACCCTAGCCGCCATCTGGAGCTCCCCAACCTCGCCACCATTATCGCCGCCACCGAAGCTCACAGATCGTTTTCGATCTCGAGGTCCTCGCCACCCCGTGCCTTCTCCTTCCCTCCATCCTCTTCCTTGAGCTCTTCTGCATCGTCTCATCTCTTTTTCCCCATCATAGGAACACAGGAGAGGCCGCAATCTCTCGTCGGAGTGCTCGCCGGAGCCGCAAGGACTGAAGCCCGTCCGCCGCTGCTTGTCGTTGAACCAGGAGGAGAAAGGACAAGCGAAGATCATAGACGGGGACGCCGAAGCCGCCTGCTTCACGTGGGCCTATTCACCATCGCCAGGAACCGCCGAGACAGCTGCCACCATCACCGCCAGTCGCCACCGCCGCCAGTCGCCGCCGTCATCAGCGAGGTAGAGCACCAACCTCTCTAGAGCCATCTGATCTCTGATCGATGGCCGCGATTAAAAGGACATGCGAACCGGTACCCACCAGTACCAGTGCGCCACTTGCCCCCCCCCCACGCCAGCTCACGCCGCGTCAGCGCTGACCCGCCAGTCAGCGTTGACTGCACAGTATAAAGATTTAAATTATTATGGAAATTACAGAAAATTATGAAAACTTGTAAAATGCATAGAAAAAGGTCTACTGGTCCAAAAATCGCAAATAATATATCAATGAACAAAAATGTGTAGAATAATAATATGAGATCATATCTAATATTTGCAGCACATAATTACTATAATGATTTAATTAGTATTAATTGCTTTTTAGATCAATAAATCTATAGTAGATTATTTATAAATCACATAAATATAAATAATATGTCCCTGGAATCACAATCCTGTTGTCAACACCCGGATTTTTCAATCCTAGATGCCTGTTATGCCATACATCGCAATCCCAGGATTACCATTTTTGCGAGACATAACAGAATTGGATACCATAGTACATCATCCATTACAAACGATACATAAGTTCTTACACAAATAGGGATCTCATGATCCAGTTCTTAATACAACATCAAGCAGCGGAATACGTAATAATAACGGTAGCGTAGGTGAAGCTCCATCTTCGGGGTCACAGGCAATGCTGACGATGGGAGATGATCCTAGTTGTCGTAACCTTCCTAGGGTCCATCTTCCAGGTACTCCTCTTTATAGTCTGGCCATGGGAATAGCCAGGGACAAAGCCATGAGTACTCTTTAACTACTCGCAAACTAATACTAACAAGGGAAAGGGGGTTTTGCATAATAGGACACTAGGCTCTAGGGTTGTTTTGCAAAAGCCAGATTTATCTCTACTAAGTTCTGAAGCTAGTCACAATTTTATAACTCCTAAGTGGGATCTTGTAACTCATGTCACAACCCTGTTGTGGTCAAGTCAAAGTCTCAATTCATTTCACAAGTCATTTTGAAAAGTGTGACGGGGAAGATGGCCACTCCAATCGTCCATAATCATGACGCTGCTATTCAATAGTTTGACACTCTGCGGAGATTGTACACTTTCACCACAACATTCGATACATCCGTGAACAAATCCTGAATTCACCATACTCAAAGTATGGATAATCAATCCTAACCTTTCAATTACACGCCCTAGTATAAGCACCTCTCCTGTGAGTTTGGCCTCCCAACCATGACCAACTGTCATCTTGGATACTGCACAGGTGGACAATCTTCACAAGGTAGCCTCAGCTCAGACCTTGGCCGTGAGGGAACTAATACCAAG
Organism: Avena longiglumis; assembly: GCA_030063025.1. Taxonomy (NCBI): domain Eukaryota; kingdom Viridiplantae; phylum Streptophyta; class Magnoliopsida; order Poales; family Poaceae; genus Avena; species Avena longiglumis. The sequence continues at coordinate 464,174,228 of CP125975.1, read as the reverse complement.
GTATATTAGTTTCTAGTCAAGCCCTACCCAAATCTTCGGGTATTGTGGTTGTACGATAAAATTGGAATGGTATCGCATCCAGACAACCTTCAGTTTTATAAAGGGATAAGGCTCATGCCTCAACATTTTCATCACCAAAATCATCAAGTGTTCGGAAACACATGTCCAAAACATTTCAATAGAATGATCCATCATTCCAAGGTTTTCATAACCATTTTTCCACCAAGTATTCCCATCTAAAGTTGATCAAGTTTTATGCTTAGCACTAGCATCTACAGGTGGGGGTAAGCAATAGTGAGGGGTGGTAAACTAGTGGAGTTTTAACTAAGTACAACATATATCTTAGGATGATATCAAGGTTTCTAACTTAGGCCAAATTTTATCCTCTTTATGCAACCTTCAGAATCTTTCTAGTATCTACAAGTCACTTAAGTCAACTCTAAGTTAAAGCTTTGATAAAGAAATAAAGTAAGAAGCTTGCAAATAAAACTAGGATTGGTTTATCAAGTGGGTATGATCATATATGCTTAAGGCATATAGTAGGCATAGTAACAAGCAGGTATTTGCTTGCACAATATCAGTATAAGCTTGCTAAATTGCAAGTGTTAGCTTGCATAGGTCAACTTGATTAGTAGGGCTTGCTAAATTGCAAGTGTTAACTTGCACATTCACTAATAGTATTAGGCTTGCCTTGTGCAGAGCAGTGGTTGAAGTTCTCCTCGGCTTCTTCTTCGTAGTATCCTCCTTCCTCCTTGTATCCTTGGTCGGTACTAGCATCTATGAATAAATACGAGGTACACAATCACCAAACAATACTTAACTACTTGCAATCATCACACACAAGGGTCCTATAGATGATCTAGCATCATCTCTAACATTACAAGGTTAAGGCTTGATTTAATTCCTTTTATTTTTAGAAAAGTAATTTCTACTCATTGAAAAAAAACTACTTAAGATTTAATATTCTCCAAACCAAACATGGGATCATGTTGACACATGTCATAACCACATATTGTAGTCCAAGGGAATGTGATTTAAAGTGGTGTCACAATTTAATAAGGTTTTACCCTTTTATTTTAATTAATTAAAGTGGCTAGAAATGCTTATGTAGCATTCTTTTATTACTTGAACAATATTCCTGCAAGTAAACCTATATATTTTTATATATTCTAAAAGGTATGGTTAAATGTGATTTTTGAGAGTTGGAATCAACTCAAAATCTATTATGGTTTAAATTTGAAAAATGTTTGAATGCAGAAAATCTCCTGCCTTGTTATTTTTACCATGGGTGATCTATATATCCAAATGACTTGAATCCAACGGGCTTGGATTCAGCATTCACAGACCTTTCCAACAAAATTGGTTTCATTCAAATTGGTGCACTGAATTGACCTGGATTGATTTTTGAAAATGGTTACAGAAGTGTGTTTGAATTAAAATAGAAAAGGTTTAATTCAAATCACTAGGCTGCGCGGGAAAAGTTAACGGGCCGGCCTGCTAAGCACGGTGCTCCAGCGGGCTGCTTAAGTGGGTGTCCCCACTCGTCAGTGACACGGGGCTGGGCGAAGCGGTATGGGGCAACATGGGTCGTTCGATCTGATTCTAATCCAACGGCTGGGAGTCATCATCGACGCAAGACAACGCCGGCGAGAACGAAACCTAGCGCGTCCAGTGGGGATGCTGGGGACTCACCGGGGTGCTGGCGAGGGTCGGCGAGGCGGGCGAACGACGAAGTCGACGACGGCGAACTCAGGGGTGGTCGCGGCAGCTCCTGGGGTGGACGAAATAGATGGCTCCCTTCTTCTCCAGAGGTGGCGGGCTCCGGTGAAATTCCGGCGGGGTGGTGCTCGCCTTGCTCTGAGAATGGTGTGGCACGATTAGTGAGGAGAGGGGAGTGAGATGGTGTGAAGAAATCGAGCGGGGGTGGCCTCTATTTATAGTCGAGCGAGGGGACCGATGGGGCGCACGGTGAGCTCATCGGGGGCGGTGTTATAGGCGGCTACTGGCATGGGCGACGATAGGGGACGGTGTGGTGTCTCCTGGCGATGCTCAACGACATGGTTTCGAGGCATGGGGCGGTGCGGCTTGGTCTGGAACATGCGACGCTCTGCATGGCAGAGGCGGCGTCTTCGACTGCGAGTGGTGGCTGTGCGGCACGAGGCTGCGAACGGGGATGTCTGGCGGTCTCCTGGGTCGGTGGTGATCGTGTGTGCACCCGGTGAGGGCGGCACGCGGTCTGTGGGCGCTGGTCGAGGGTGGCGCTCTGGCGCACGCTCGGCATGGTCACTGGCGACGTTGGCATGGTCCGTGCGTGTGGTCCAGGGCTTGGCAACGCTCGCGGCTAGGACAGTGAGTGGCGGTGGACGGTGGGCTGTCTCCCAGACATGCTGGCTAGGCTTGCTGCTTCTCCTAGCTTGTTGTCGACTATGGGGTGGCAAGGGTGTGCTCGGTTGTTCACCATTGATGGCAATGGCAAGCTCACAGTGGTGCTAGTAGTTAGTTAATCTTTCTAAATGATCTACTGAGCTGGTTGTGAGCTAAATGGGGAACCAGTTAGGCAAGAATCACTGCTCACAATAGTGTTTGATGTTTGTTTGATTTGTGTCTGCAACTTGTTTGATGAAATGGCCGCATGAAATCAAGTTTTAAATTTTGAAAAGATTTTTGGTGGGTTTGCTAGATTGGTGCTGGTGAGTCTGCAGATGCTTGGGTTTTGAAAGTTGAGCTTGTTTGAGTGGTTTTTGAATAAGTAGGATATTCCCATATGATAAAGATTCAATTTTGAAATGTCATTTAAACTATGCATTTGAAAGTTTCTGTATGATCACAAAGTGGGCCTTGATACTTTGTTATGAGTACATTCAAGGGGTGCAAAGATCCAGAAAAGTTTCTGTTAGGTTCTGAAAGTTTGAGACAGCCAAAGTAGGCATGGGAGTTAAATTGGTCAAAATGACCATTCCCTTAATATATGTGTTCATTTACTTGTCTTTAGGAAAAGTGTGGGAAATGTTTTAGATGATGTTTATTTCATCTAAGAAACATTTTACAAGCAATGAAACAATCAAACAAGGTGGTTCAAAAGAATTTCAAATTAAATGCATACCCATATGCATGCCTTCATAATTTTAATTAGCAAAGTTTTTGTTAACCCTAATTTTGATGATTAGAAAATGGATGATCCAGGTTTAGTATTTTTGGGATGTTACAAACCTTCCCCCCTTAAACAAAATCTCGTCCCGAGATTTGAAAAAGGACGAAAAGATTACATATGATTTAAAGAGATCGGGAAACTCCGTCCTGATGTGATCTTCGCGTTCCCAGGTTGCTTCCTCTTCTGTGTGGTTGCTCCACTGAATCTTGAGAAACTTGATGCTTCGGGTTCGGGTAGTTCGAAAAGCTTCTTCCAAAATGCGGATGGGTACTTCGGGATAGGTCAGGTCATCGTTGATCTCTATGGTCCGGTGGTCGATATTCTTGAACACTTTGGTCTTCTCGGGGACTTCGAGACACTTGCGAAGTAACGAGATATGGAACACATTATGCACGGCTGACATCTCTTCGGGTAGTTCTAATTGATATGATACTTCTCCTCGATGGTTCAGAATCTGGAAAGGTCCGATATATCTGGGGGATAACTTTCCTTTGAGTTGGAAACGCTGCATTCCCTTCAATGGCGACACTTTCAGATAAACAAAATATCCTATGTTGAAGGCGAGGTCTCGACGTCTCTTGTCGGCGTAACTCTTCTGTCGGGATTGGGCAGTCTTGAGGTGTTCACGAATCTTGTGAACCTTCTCTTCTGCTTCTCGTAGGATGTCGGGTCCGAAGATCTGACTCTCTCCTACTTCCGACCAGTTCAAAGGGGTGCGACATTTTCTTCCGTACATGAATTCAAATGGGGCCATTTGCAAACTGGCTTGATAACTATTGTTGTATGAAAATTCTGCAAACGGCAGACAGTCTTCCCACTTGGATCCATATTCTAACACGAATGCTCTCAGCAGATCTTCGAGTATTTGATTTACTCGCTCCGTTTGTCCATCAGTCTGAGGGTGATACGCGGTACTGAAATCTAGGCGGGTTCCTAAACCTTCTTGGACTTTCTTCCAGAATCTCGAGGTAAATTGCGTTCCTCGATCCGATACTATGTTCTTGGGGACTCCATGCAAACTAACTATTCTAGCGATGTATAACTCGGCTAGTTTCGAACTCTGATATGTGGTTTTGACGGGCAAGAAATGGGCTACTTTGGACAATCTGTCCACTATGACCCAGATAGAGTCATTTCCCCTACTAGAAGTAGGTAGTCCAGTGATAAAGTCCATTTCTACAGAATCCCATTTCCATTCCGGAATCTGCAAAGGTTGCAACAATCCAGCGGGTCTTTGATGTCCTGCCTTGACTCGCTGACATATATCACACTTGGCGATATACCTTCCGATTTCTCTCTTCATCTTATGCCACCAAAATTGCTCTTTTAAATCTTGATACATCTTAGTTCCTCCAGGATGGATAGAATAAAGAGTATCATGAGCCTCCTTCAAGATAACTTCTTTCAACTCCGAATCTGCTGGTACACAAAGGCGTCCTTTGTACCACAACACTCCTTCTTTGTCCTCGGTGAATCCGGGTACTTTGCCTGTACCGATACGACGCTTGATTCCATCGATACTAGCATTTTCCTTCTACGCCTCCTTAATCTGACTGATCAAAGTGGGCTGGAGTTCTATGCTAGCCAGAAATCCTTCACTTACTAATTCCATTCGGAAATCTTCCATCTCCTTGTGCAAACTTGGTTGCTCCTTCAAAATCATGGAGTTCAATCGGCATGGCAATCTGCTAAGGGCATCGGCTACTACGTTGGCTTTACCAAGGTGATAGTGAATGTCCAGTTCATAATACTTGATTAGCTCAATCCATCTTCTCTGCCTCATATTCAGCTCCTTCTGAGTGAATATATACTTTAGGCTCTTGTGATCCGAATAAATGTCACAACGGTTTCCCATCAGGTAATGTCTCCATGTCTTCAGGGCTAGAACTACGGCTGCGAGTTCGAGGTCATGGGTTGGGTAATGTTTCTCATGTTGCTTCAATTGTCGCGATAGATAAGATATAACTTTGCCTTCTTGCATTAGCACACATCCGAGACCAATCTTGGATGCATCACAATACACATCGAAGGGCTTCGTGATATCCGGCATGATCAAGATTGGGGCTAAAATCAATCTCCTTTTGAGTTCTTGAAAACTCGCTTCACATTTGTCGGTCCATTCAAACTTCTTGTCCTTCTTCAGCAATTGGGTCATGGGTCTGGCGATACTCGAGAATCCTTCTACGAATTTGCGGTAATATCTCGCCAATCCGAGAAAAGCACGAACTTGGGTTTGAGTGGCTGGGGCTTGCCAATCTTCTACGTCTTTCACTTTGGCAGGGTCAACGGCAATTCCTCCGGCTGATACAATGTGACCGAGGAATCCTACCTCCTGTAACCAGAATTCACATTTGCTAAACTTTGCATACAGCTGATGCTCTCTAAGGGTTCCAAGAATGGTCCTTAGGTGTAGCTCATGTTCTTCTTCTGATTTGGAATAAATCAGAATGTCATCGATGAAAACAATGACAAACTTATCCAGGAAGTCCATAAATATCTTATTCATGAGGTTCATGAAATAAGCGGGGGCATTGGTTAATCCGAAAGACATGACTGTATACTCGTACAATCCATATCTGGTGGTAAAGGCAGCCTTTGGAATATCCTCTGCACGAATTTTGACTTGATGATAGCCAGTTCTAAGATCAATCTTAGAAAACACTTTGGCACCGGTTAACTGATCAAACAAATCTTCTATCTTGGGCAAGGGGTACTTGTTCTTGATAGTGACATCATTCAACTTCCGATAATCCGTACACAAACGGTTACCTCCATCCTTCTTGTCCACGAACAAGACAGGTGATCTCCATGGTGACGCACTTGGTTGAATCAATCCAATTTCCAGCATGGAATCCAGTTGCTTCTTCAGTTCTGCTAGCTCCGACGGGTTCATACTATAGGGTCTCTGGGCTATGGGTCCAGTTTCGGGGATTAGTTCAATGATAAACTCGATATTCGATCTGGGGGGCATACCGGGCAAAATATCTGGAATTACATCGGGGTATTCACAGACTATCCGGACTTGGTCAATGGTAGGTTGGGCTATACTCTTGTTGCATTTGAATTGGCGAGGTAAGGTTTCAGATATATGTTCGACTGATATTCCGGCTGTACTGGTCATGGTGATGGCTTTCTTGGCACATTCAATCAATCCTTTATGTTTGGACATCCAATCCATTCCTAGTACTACTTCCAAACCTTTAGTTCTGAGTATTATCAAATTAGCATAAAAATCTATGCCATGGATTCGGATGGGGACGGCTTTGCAAATTTGCCTAGCCTTGGTGGTGGATCCGGGAATTTGAACAATCATAACATGCTTCAGTTTGGTTGGTTGAATTTTACTAGTGCATGCAAATTCTTCGGTGACAAATGAATGCGATGCACCAGAATCAAACAACACTCTTGCAAGTACTGAATTAATAGAAAACATACCCGGCACGACGTCTGGCGCTTTCTGAGCTTCTTCAGCATGCAAGAAGAAAAGACGGCCATTGCGGTTGAGTAAATTCCCTGGGGCAAATCTTCTCCCTGGATGAACACGACACTGTTGCTGAGCTGGGGCATTGGCATTGGGGGTTGTAGCATTCTTCTTGTTGGGGTACTCGTTGGAATAGTGGCCTTTATTTCCACAGTCATAACAAGTCACTTGCGACTTGTCCTTGGCTGCGACAGGCACAGCATTGCTTCCAGTCCTCGGGGAAGTGTTGGTGTTGGTGGTAGCATTGTTGGTGTTGAACTTGGGTGGGGCACGGGTGAAATTGCTAGAGTTAACGGGGTTGTTGTGATTTCCTCCGGGTCTAGGGTTTCCACGGTTGGGATAGGTCAGACGGTTCATCGGGGGTCTGTTGGTTCTTGGGGCAAATCCTGGAGATGGGTTGGGGAGATACTTTGGGGTCTGATGGGTTCCTGGTTGGTGCATCATGCGATGCTTGCGGTTCTCATTGGCTTGGTTGATCTTTCCTTCCATCTGGATAGCAGAGTCGACAAGGGCTTCAATATCCGCAAAGGGGGATATTAACTAACACCGTCTGCATCCCGTCATGCAGACCATTCAGGAACCTCTCCTTCTTCTTGGCTTCAGTGTCTATCTCGTCCTGGGCATACCTAGCTAATGACAAAAATTTGTCACGGTATTCCACTATAGTCATCCTTCCTTGCTTCAGCTCTCTGAACTCGTCTCTCATTCTCTTGATCAAACCCGGAGGCACATGGGTTCTGCTAAACTTGACCTTGAATTCCTCCCAGGTCATCATCTGGCCTCCGGTCATTGCACGAACACTGTTCCACCATGCCCTGGCATCTCCGTCTAGATAATGGGTGGCAAACAGAACTTTCTCGTTGGCTTCCACTCCAGCGACTTCTAGGTTATTTTCCATGGTTTGCAGCCAATCATCAGCGTCTAGGGGTTCTTCTGACTTAGTGAAAACAGGTGGATTGGTATTCTGGAAATTCTTGAGCTTAGATCCATGGTTGTCCTAATTTCCGTGGCCTTGGTTGTTGTGGGCTAGCTGGGCTATCTGTTGCAGAGTGGCTAGCTTGGCTTGACATTCCGCTCTTTCAGCTTCACGGTCAGAAGTCAACATTTGCAGGATCTGCAACATCGGGTCCGGGGTTGAACCACTTCCTCCACGTGGCATCTGAAGATTTAGATAGATCATGAGAAAAGAGGGAAATTTCTAAGGTTTCGGGGACTTTGAAAAGTTTTAAAGGTTTGACTCAGATTTTTCTATCAACTTTCTTTTTCATTCATTCATTCATAGCACACAGTACAACACACACCACAACAACGAAAAACAGATGGTTTTAAGAACCATTCTGAGAACTACGATACAGTGGGACCGAATACTACTCACTACGCTAGTGCTTAAGTGCTACTACTCCTTGGAGTCTGTGGCTTCATCATCTTCATCATCATCGATGAAGGCGAAATCGTCCTCATCGGTGAAGAAGTCCATGGCCTGATCCTCCAGAAAATCGTCGTCATCACTGAGATAGGAGTAAGGGTCTCCACGAAGATCCTCTCCGGCATTCTCCCTTTCCTCCAACTGCATGTCTCTCTCGTGGATGGTCTCCTCCAAAGATGAGATGCGTATAAGACGGCAATAATGCGCTCCTTCTTGTCGAAATGACGGGCGAGACTTGATCCTTTCCTAGCGAGGCGATGGTCCGTCCTTCGTCTTGATGATGGCGACTTATGGTTGCGAGAGTCACGGCAGCTTGTCCAACTCCTGGCCGACGATCGTACATCATGAAGCTAAGGTGGTCCAATTGAGTCTTCACTCGGGGTGGTATGGGGCTTCCGGTGGTTGTCCATTTGCATCACGCCTTGGGCAAAACTCAAAGCGAGTACCCTTGATCCGATTGATGCTCGCCACACATACGGGAAAGAGCTTCTGCATTGCTCGGCAAGTCCATCGAGCAGTTGTTTTCCTCATGGTAAATCAATTCCTCCGCATTGGGAGGTTCAATCTTTCCTGAGACTTGCAACAATTAGCCACTGTGTCTTCTCCTCCTTTATCATTGAGCTGAGCTCAAGAACTCAAAAGCGGACGCCCGTGGTTACGAAAGCTGATCCAAATCCCTCTCAAAGATAAGGTCTCCTCCATTCCCCAGTTGGTAAAACTTGTTGTACTTCACGTCCATTTATAAAAATAGAGGATGAGTAGGTTAGCAGAGTGATCAAGTGTGTCAAAATTTTATGTATTTTGCAAGAGTTTTTGAGTAACATGAATTTTTATGAAAGAACCAAAGAGATAAGAATGAGAATAAGTTTTTTGTAAATATTTGTTTTCTTTGGTTTTGAAACTAAGTTTTTGATGCAACGTCCAGTATAACTAGGGTCTCCTATGGTCAGGATGGCTCTGATACCAACTTGTCAACACCCGGATTTTTCAGTCCTAGATGCCTGTTATGCCATACATCACAATCCCAGGATTACCATTTTTGCGAGACATAGCAGAATTGGATACCATAGTACATCATCCATTACAAACGATACATAAGTTCTTACACAAATAGGGATCTCATGATCCAGTTCTTAATACAACATCAAGCAGCGGAATACGTAATAATAACGGTAGCGTAGGCGAAGCTCCATCTTCGGGGTCACAGGCAATGCTGACGATGGGAGATGATCCTAGTTGTCGTAACCTTCCTGGGGTCCATCTTCCAGGTACTCCTCTTCATAGTCTGGCCATGGGAATAGCCAGGCACAAAGCCATGAGTACTCTTTAAGTACTCGCAAACTAATACTAACAAGGGAAAGGGTTTTTTGGATAATAAGACACTAGGCTCTAGGGTTGTTTTGCAAAAGCCAGATTTATCTCTACTAAGTTCTGAAGCTAGTCGTAATTTTATAACTCCTAAGTGGGATCTTGTAACTCATGTCACAACCCTGTTGTGGTCAAGTCAAAGTCTCAATTCATTTCACAAGTCATTTTGAAAAGTCTGACGGGGGAACAGTATGGCCACTCCAAATGTCCATAATCATGACGCCGCTATTCAATAGTTTGACACTGCAGAGATTGTACACTTTCACCACAACATTCGATACATCCGTCAGGAACAAATCCTGAATTCACCATACTCAGTATGCGGATAATCAATCCTAACCTTTCAATTACACGCCCTAGTATAAGCACCTCTCCTAGATGATCTACTGAGCTGGTTGTGGTTAGTTAATCTTTCTAGATGATCTACTGAGTCGGTTGTGGTTAGTTAACCTTTAAATTACAGTGGTGCTAGTGGTTAGTTAATCTTTCTAGATGATCTACTGAGCTGGTTGTGAGCTAAATGGGGAACCAGTTAGGCAAGAATCACTGCTCACAATAGTGTTTGATGTTTGTTTCATTTGTGTCAGCAACCTGTTTGATGAAATGGCCGCATGAAATCAAGTTTTAAATTTTGAAAAGATTTTTGGTGGGTTTGCTAGATTGGTGCTGGTGAGTCTGCAGATGCTTGAGTTTTGAAAGTTGAGATTGTTTGAGTGGTTTTTGAATAAGTGGGATCTTCCCATATGATAAAGATTCAATTTTGAAATGTCATTTAAACTATGCATTTGAAAGTTTCTGGATGATCACAAAGTGGGCCTTGATACTTTGTTATGAGTACATTCAAGGGGTGCAAAGATCCAGAAACGTTTCTGTTAGGTTCTGAAAGTTTGAGACAGCCAAAGTAGGCATGGGAGTTAAATTGGTCAAAATGAACATTCCCTTAATATATGTGTTTTGATTTACTTGTCTTTAGGAAAAGTGTGGGAAATGTTTTAGATGATGTTTATTTCCTCTAAGAAACATTTTACAAGCAATGAAACAATCAAACAAGGTGGTTCAAAAGAATTTCAAATTAAATGCATACCCATATGCATGCCTTCATAATTTTAATTAGCAAAGTTTTTGTTAACCCTAATTTTGATGATTAGAAAATGGATGATCCAGGTTTAGTATTTTTGGGATGTTACACCCGTGTAGATTACATATCTGATTTTAGTTTGATTTATAGACAACAGAAACTATTTAAATTATTTAAAACCCATTAAACGCTATTTAAATCATAAGAAAAGAACTATAGCTCTGATTAGGGTGAATCCAAGTGCTAAGGTTTTGTATTGACAATATCTATACAGAGAAATTGCATGCCAAATTATTTGGTACTGTTAAAATAGAAATTCATACAGAAATATTTAAACCCATTGAAATAGTGTTTTAATCATAAGAAAATATCTATAACTCCTTTTTAGGTGATTCAAATTGTTACTGTCTCTAAATTGCATTACCTCTATCCAGTAGCATCTAGTTCACAATTTAATACGACATAAACATATTTAGTTCAATTAAAGTGGTATACACCATATTAAATCGATATAACTTTAGTAATAAAAGCTTTAGTGCATTAAATGACTTTCCACATGAATCATGTAATCTAGTTATGTTCAGAACACTAAATGCAACCATTGTGACTCATTAAATTGCCATGCATCCATTTGTTACATTTGTTTGATCTCTATGTGCTATTGTTTATGATTGTATGCAATTGTTTGCTCGATAGATTGCGAGGAGTGCAACGTGTGTGATTTCAACTACTATGATTGCAAGTACTGTGGTTATGACGAGAGCAACCATTATATCTATGAGAATTGTGAGGATTATCTAATCGACTACATCGAAAACAAAGGCAACTGGTGCTATCTTGGTCATAAATGTCCTACTGTTTTCCTATGCATTGTAGATGCTTTTGTAGAATTGCATATGTAGGAATTGATGTGTATATGCTATCCTATGTCCCATATTATTCCCTAGCATTCCTTGTTTATGATCCACCGTTGGTAGATGTGCTTAGCCATGCTATGATGAACGAGGGCTGGGTTACATCACTGATGTTGATTCTAAATGTGTTGGTTTGCTAAAACTAAAACAACTTAATCAATGAATCTCCTAGGTGTGATGAGATTGATAATTTTTGGTGGTATCATTGCGAAAAGGCACCCAGGACACTGAGAAAGGATTGGTTTCTTTGTTTGGTAACTTACGTGTACAACCATGTGCCAATAATGGAATGGGCGGTTGGTTGGACTCAGTAGGTTGTGGTAACTCGAACCCACGTATCCAGAGATGTAGATAGTGTAGGTTGGACCGGTGCATGTCGGGTTTGGGGAGCTACTTCCCGAACGGTTCCTTCTTGGACTTCTCCCTATCATCACCCAATATGAGAGTGGTGGTACGAGCTGGGCTGGCCAAGTCACATGGGTAAAGTGTACTAACCCCTGCAGGGTGTATAAACTAAGTACTTAGACGTGTCCCCGGTTATGGACAATTTGAGCGACATGATACTGATGCTATGATATTTCTCACTCATCCTTATTTCTTAATTGCTTAAAACTTGTTGGGTGAACATAATTGGGTAGGAGCACCTGGGAGTGAACCAGAGTGTCCTATTTATCGTATTGGAAAACTACTTTGTTACAAATGTTAGGATAAAATTGTTGCTTTATGCAAATGAGCCTGAACTCCACTTGGCCAAATAAGCATGTAGTTGATAGATATGTTGTTAACCACTTTAGCCTACTTGCCATACATTCAATGTATTGACCATTCGTACTGCAACGCTTATGTTGCGGTGTTATATCGTATCTGAGTGATCGTTCATAGGTCGCGAGACTCCACTCAACAATTGTTCGCTTGTGGCACATTTGGAGGATGGAGATCTACCTTGTATTCGTTTTCCGCTGTGTACTTAAATAAATAATATAAATTCTAGATCATATTCGTTGTATTTATGATGCACAGTTATATTTGGTATCATTTTGTACTGTGTGTGCCAGTGAACCGATCCAGTGATTGGCACTATACACATGAACTCAGCCTTATCAGGCGAGGGTGTTACAAGATGGTAACAGAGCTGTGTGTTGACTGTAGGATCGTGACCTTAGAAATGGATTAGCAATAGGAGACCTCTATTAGGAGAACTATCATATTTTATACTTATTAGAGTTCTTATATTCCTTGTCTATCTTTTCTATAACCTCTTCTTGTTCAAAATTTGTAGTTGTCCATTCTTATGATACCTATATGAGAGTTGGCCTACAAGTAAAGAACAAATAACATGACATAAATGAACATCTCACCAAGTTTGGATAGGTCTGGACCACCATATTTTATCTCTTTAGGAGATCATCGCTATCGTGTTAGCATATTGTTCTTACCAACTTATGTGGTATGACAATATAGGTTGCTTGATTATTTGTACTGAACCATATCGTGTGATGCCTTGTTTAGGATCTATTGTTTTGAAACTCTAAAGTTGCTGGAGTTTTCGTGTGGTTTTAAAATTATTTTAATGGTGTGAATTGATTGAAATTCGTGGGATTACTGCTGTAGTTTTCTGCCTAACCTGTTGTACTGCGTGATTTTTCATATTTTATTGGTAACTCAGAAAAATCTAAAACAAATAGGATCTGGAGCGTAATTACCTGTAGTACATGCACAAAAATTGGCTAAAATTCCTGACGAGTTTAGGTCGGTCAGAAAAAATCGTGAAGTCTGCTGTACTGTTTTGACGGATTTAGTTTAGTGCTTATATGTTGCTATGTTTTACTCTAGTATTGTTCACAATGCTTTCAAACTATTTTGTGGTTATATACTGCTATATTTAGACCTCTGTATTATTGTTATGCAAGTGCTTGCTTGTGTGTTGAATTCTTATGATTGTTTCATTGTTTGTGACATTGATTGCTTCATATATTATGGGTAGGATTATTTTCCTAGTCGTCCCTTTCCTATAGAATCTATTATTCCCTATCTTGAACCCTTGGAGATAAAATGATGTGTTAAGTGGAAGTTTTCACAACACAATGCATTTAGTAATAAGAATGCTTTATCTAATAAAAAAAGAAAAAAAAGATGTGGGAGTATGAAGTGTTGAAATGATGTTATGTAGTAGATTACGCAACCGAAAAGTTGAAGTATCGATAGTTTAGTTTTAGTAGTAGCTTTGTTGATTGAATACATGGGACTATACATAGAGCATTAGTTTGTGCCCATGGAAACATTCTTCAAGGCAAGTGAGAATGCCCGAGTGATAGAAAAACGTGATTCACCTATCCTCATAAAGGGTAATAATTTGGGTGTAGGATGGATTGATCACCATTCCTACTACTCTTATTATTCGCTCTTGTACTGTTGGCTTTGCGAATCTTGAGTGCCCTTTTCGACCTTAGCAGAGAGTCGACGTTGAGCCTAAACCCTAGAATGGTATATTGTTACACCCTTCTAAAAGCATCCATTGCTAAGCATAGGAATGTACGGTAAGGATGAATCCCAACCGTGAATTATGGACACCGTGAAGTAAACGTTCCCTAATTGACCACCATGAGAGTTCTGCTAGTTCAAGTAGTGTTTGTTTTTTGAATCTGTCAATCATGAAGTTTAGAATGTGCAAGAGACATCGTGTCAATAAATGTCTAGAGGAGAAGTTACCAGAGCCAAGTGAACCCTCAAGAAGTGACCTAGTCAATTTTCTTTTAAGGGTGGTAGCACCCAAATGGCTCCTGAACCTTTCTTTCTTTCTAGCCTTCCCAAATCTCGGGACGAGATTTCTTTTAAGGATGGTAGTCTATCACATCCCAAAATTCTCCTAATTTTGGAATGTGAAATAAATAAATAAGTTTGATTGATTGTTTGACTATGTTGAAAATTCTCAAAGAGAAGAAACTTTTTGAATAGAAAATCCTCTCAATCTTGTTTTCAAAACCTTATATTCTTTAGTTATGACCTAAGTAGCCATATAGGCAAAAGGGCTTGGATTGATTATGGATTGTAGAATTGGTGTGCAAGTTTTAAAATTTCAAAATCATGAAGCATGCATGAACACCATTGCACTTAAACCCTAAGGAAGAATTCTATCATAAAAAAAAATTGATTATCCAATACCCTAAATGGGAATTTCCCATTCTAAGTGGAACCAAAGACCTATGGTTTTTCCGTAAAAACTTGGGAAAAGACATTCATGAAGGGGTATGTTGGTATGGGGCATATTTATAAAACAATAGGAAGTGTTTTGAATGGTTTTGGAGCAGATATGAAAAACATATGATTTAAGTAAGAAAGGAATATAATGCTCTATAAAACAAAGAAAATAATTGATGTTTTTTTGGGAATTAATGTCCTAAAATCTTGGTTTGAATTTTTACAAATTTTTAGAAATTGATTTGATTCAATTTGGAGCCCTAAAACAAAAACTATAAAAGAAATAATAAATTGAAAATAGAAAAAAAAAGGTAAAATCAAAAGAACAGAAAAAAAACTAGAACTAACCTACCCGGCGGACCAACCCCGGCCCAGCCCACCTAACTATCACGTGCAGAAGGTCGATAGGTCAGTGACAAGAAGCAGCCCAAGGTCGACCAGAGCAGCAGCCTGCCTCCTCTCCCCGTGTCGCTGACGTCTGGGGTCCACCCCGACCATCTTCTTCCTCCCGACGAAATCCCTGATGAACACGGCTCGAACTGCCCCGTTTTTCGTTTGTTTCAGTTCCGATTTTGTTGCCCCCGCGCGCGACCCGGCCTCTATAATCCCCCTCCTCCACCTCACATCATTTTTCCCTCTTTTTCGAAACCCTAGCCGCCATCTGGAGCTCCCCAACCTCGCCACCATTATCGCCGCCACCGGAGCTCACAGATCGTTTTCGATCTCGAGGTCCTCGCCACCCCGCGCCTTCTCCTTCCCTCCATCCTCTTCCTTGAGCTCCTCTGCATCGTCTCACCTCTTTTTCCCCATCATAGTAACACATGAGAGGCCGCAATCTCTCGCTGGAGTGCTCGCCGGAGCCGCAAGGACTGAAGCCCGTCCGCCGCTGCTTGTCATTGAACCAGGAGGAGAAGGGACAAGCGAAGATCATAGACGGGGACGTTGAAGCCGCCTGCTTCACGTGGGCCTATTCACCATCGCCAGGAACCGCCGAGACAATGCCGCCATCAGCCATCACCGAGGTAGAGCACCAACCTCTCTAGAGCCATCGATCTCGATCGATGGTCATGACAAAGGACATGCGAACCGTACCCACGATCGGCGCCACTTGCCCCCCACGCCAGCTCACGCTGGTCACAATTGACCAATGACAAAGATAAAGATTTAAATTATTATGGAAATTACAGAAAATTGTGAAGACTTGTAAAATGTATAGAAAAAGATGTACTAGTCTAAAAATCGCAAATAATATATCAATGAATTCACAAAAATGTGTAGAATAATAATATGAGATCATATCTAATATTTGCAGTACATAATTACTGTAATGATTTAATTAGTATTAATTGCTTTTTAGATCAATAAATCTATAGTAAATTATTTATAAATCACATAAATATAAATAATATGTCTCTGGAATCACAATCCCGTGTAGATTACATATATGATTTTAGTTTGATTTATAGACAACAGAAACTATTTAAATGATTTAAAACCCATTAAACACTATTTAAATCATAAGAAAAGAACTATAGCTCTGATTAGGGTGAATCCAAGTGCTAAGGTTTTGTATTGACAATATCTATACAGAGAAATTGCATGCCAAATTATTTGGTACTATTAAAATAGAAATTCATACAGAAATATTTAAACCCATTGAAATAGTGTTTTAATCATAAGAAAATATCTATAACTCCTTTTTAGGTGATTCAAATTGCTACTGTCTCTAAATTGCATTACCTCTATCCAGTAGCATCTAGTTCACAATTTAATACGACATAAACATATTTAGTTCAATTAAAGTGGTATACACCATATTAAATCGATATAACTTTAGTAATAAAAGCTTTAGTGCATTAAATGACTTTCCACATGAATCATGTAATCTAGTTATGTTCAGAACACTAAATGCAACCATTGTGACTCATTAAATTGCCATGCATCCATTTGTTACATTTGTTTGATCTCTATGTGCTATTGTTTATGATTGTATGCAATTGTTTGCTCGATAGATTGCGAGGAGTGCAACGTGTGTGATTGCAACTACTATGATTGCAAGTACTGTGGTTATGACGAGAGCAACCATTATATCTATGAGAATTGTGAGGATTATTTAATTGACTACATCGACAACAAAGGCAAGTGGTGCTATCTTGGTCATAAATGTCCTACTGTTTTCATATGCATTGTAGATGTTTTTGTAGAATTGCATATGTAGGAATTGATGTGTATATGCTATGCTATGTCCCATATTATTCCCTAGCATTCCTTGTTTATGAGCCACCGTTGGTAGATGTGCTTAGCCATGCTATGATGAACGAGGGCTGGGTTACATCACTGATGTTGATTCTAAATGTGTTGGTTTGCAAAAACTAAAACAACTTAATCAATGAATCTCCTAGGTGTGATGGGATTGATAATTTTTGGTGGTATCATTGCGGAAAGGCACCCAGGACACTGAGAAAGGATTGGTTTCTTCATTTGGTAACTTACGTGTACAACCATGTGCCAATAATGGAATGGGCGGTTGGTTGGACTCAGTAGGTTGTGGTAACTCGAACCCACGTATCCAGAGATGTAGATAGTGTAGGTTGGACCGGTGCGTGTCGGGTTTGGGGAGCTACTTCCCAAACGGTTCCTTCTTGGACTTCTTCCTATCTGTAGGGGTTCGTAGCATGGAAAACAAAAAATTTCTATCACATACAAACAAAACAAGCCAAGATCTATCTACTAGATTGTAGCAACGAGTCGATAGAGGAACTCACCCTCGAAGATTCCAAAGCGGTTAACGAGAGCAGATTCTCGTGGGTGATGTAGTCGTACACTTGCCGATCTCAAGATCGCGTAGATGATCCTTCCGCTGCGTTCAAGCGCTCGCAATCGGTCACACGTTCGGTACTTGACGAAGACCTTCCTCTCCTTGTTCCAAAGAAGCGGAGGTTGTAGCACTCCTCGCGATTCCAAAGACAACGTGATACCTAAGTAGAGGAGATCTCGCAGGCTTCGCCTTAAGCGCCGAGCGAGTATGGTGGAGTATGAGAGAGGCTTTAGTGGTCTAGGGATTAGACACACCAATTAGAAGGCTCTAAACCAAGGCTAGGGCAATTAGAAGCTCTAAACCAAAACGGCTCTAAACCGGAGGTCGTGGCTAGGGTTTAGATTTAGAGGATAGGAACTTGTGTGTCTAGAGGAGGAGCCCTGCCTCCTTATATAGGTGGAGGGCAAGGCCAAGGGAGGGAGTCCCTCACCAACTCGGCTTGGAGGAGGCGCCGCTGGAGGAGGATTCCTCCCCAACTCGTTTCCTCTCTTTCCTCTTTCCTCTTTCCAATTTTAGTCGTTTGACTTTTCAAACTTGCTATTTGACTTTTCAATTTAGGATTCAATTTAATCCTTTATTTGGAACAGCGAGAACACTTAGTACATGATGCAATCATCCCAATATGCAATGACACATTCATGTACCCTTCCTCCTGAGTGCCGACATTCGAACCTTCTAGAACATTCCCGATGAAAACACCTAATCATTCCCGAACTCAAACGGACTTTCCTTATATGAATCTTATTCTCCGACCATTCCGGATCACCTCGTGATATCCTGGATCCCATCCGAGACTCCGAACAACATTCGGTCTCTTTCTCATAATACCATAACTACTCAAACAACGTCAATCCTTAAGTGTGTCTCCCACGGTTCGTGAATTATGCGGACATGATCGAGACACTTCCCTAACAATAACCAATAGAGGAATCTGAAATTCATATGGCTCCACATATTTCTACGATTACTTTGCGATCGAATGAACCACTTACATACGATACCAATTTCCCTTTGTCTCACGATAGTTTACTTATCCGAGGTTATGATCGCTTGATCTCTACATACCTAGTTCAACCTCGTTACCGATAAGTACTCTTTTCTCGTTCGTGATATGTGATCCCTTGTGAGCCACCACATGCTTGCAAGCCAATTGGATGACATTCCACCGAGAGGGCCCAGAGTATATCTATCCGTCATATGGATGGACAAATCCCACTCTTGATCCATGTGTCTCAACCAATACTTTCCGAACACTCAATGCCACCTTTATAGCCACCCAGTTACGGTGTGGTGTTTGATGTCATCAAAGCATCCATCCGGTAAAGGTGATATGCATGATCTCATGGTCGAAGGAATTAGGTTACTATGTATCAGAAAGCATATAGCAATTGAACTATTGAAATGACTTGATCTTTATGCTACGCTTATCTATAGGAGTATGTCCATCACATCATTCTCCTAATGATATGATCCTCTTGTTAATAACATCTCTATGTTCATGATCAGGAAACCATGATCATATATTAACCAACAAGCTAGTTTAACAAGAGGCTTTACTAGGGACTCTTATTTTAGTTTACAAATCACACAAGTATTTAATGTTTCCGGTTAATACAATTATAGCATGGTATGTAAACATTTATCATAAGTGTGAAGATATGATAATAACCACTTTATTATTGCCTCTTGGGCATATCTCCAATAGTCTCCCACTTGCACTAGAGTCAATAATCTAGTTTCAAACCTTTGTGTATTCAACACCTATGGCTTTCCGGTGTTGTATGTACACGATTGCTAGTGGTCAACTGATCTCCGGATCTGACACTTCCAGGTCCGTGTGTAATTGCATGTCTTTGCGTCTCTACGCATCACTCATTCTCTAATGAGATGGCTTTGTATAAATTTGGTCTTTCGGTGTGACCTTTAGATCTTTGGGGTTAAAACATGTTGATAATATTGTCGCACAATATATCTTCATAGTATTATCCCTCTGTAAACTACACCTAGTTTGATAACAAACTACTTGATGAAATGCCCTCTTTGTCGCTAAAATAGCAGTCATATACTTAGCCTTTTGTTGTAGTATCTGTCACAATGTCTTAACTTTGGAACTCATCCAAATCCATTATGGAACTCACTTTCCATTATATTGTGCCACCCTTAGTTTAGATTGAGATAAACTTAATTTGTACTTATCAATGTAGTACTTTTACAATGAACTAACCATCTATTTGTCACTTCTACAAATATTATACTCTTAGTTCTTCCAAAAGATCATAAGAATACCCTTACTATTGTCCAATGATCATCTTATGAATCATTCTGGTATATGCTCATAACATTTAGAGCATAGGACATATCTGGATTTGTACATATCACAGTATGATTGATATAAATACTCTTTGTGATCTCATACATCAAGTATCAATCTATTCTTGAATCTTTGTTTCACTTACCAAGTGTCATTACACTTGAATATATCATCAATATTAAACTCATTCAATCTTTTCTGTGTGACAAGAACCTTTCTTGTAGTTTCTATATTGAACTCATTCAATACATCATCTATGTACTTTCGGCACAACCATATTAGCGTCTATTGATGCCAAATATTTGGGTTTTGCCTAAGTCTTTCATCGGGATGAAATTCTTTAATATGTGTTAATAAAAGATACATCATTTCCAATCAACAATATGTCTTCCACATAATGTATTAGAAACATGTCTTAGCGCTCCCACTTAATTTCTTGCAAATGCAAGCATCTTCATTGTCTCTTATGAAAATAAACTATTTTAACAGTTTTATCATAGTGAAGATTCCAACTCCGCTATGCTTACTTCAACCATTGAAGTTTGCATATGCTTTTAGCATCCTTTGAATTAACAAAACCCTATGGACCGTGTTATGCACATGTCCTAGGTAACAATTATATTAGAAGAACTTGTTTTGTTTATTCAACTACCATATAACAAAATTATATGTAGTGGTTGCTACACTAATCCGTCTAGACTAAATATCACTATGAAAGATCAAATCTTATCATAGTCAACCTTTGAACATTGTTGTGAACTCTTTCCCAACATGTCGACTATTTCATAGATGTGCAACATCCATGTCTATTTCTTTTATAGATCCAAACACAACTGTAAGGTCTTACACCTTTCTCGAGGGTCCTTCAAGTTCAAAACTTGATTTCTCGTGTATGGAACTATCACGGATTTTATGGCTTCATGCCATTTTTTGAGTCAGGGTCCATCATCGCTTCTTTGCATGTAGTCGGTTCATTATTCTCAAATAATGATTCAACCCTCAAATCTTGGTATTTGATTGTTTACCCGACCTACTTGTTTCAATAGGAACTTAGATATCTATGACCACAACCTATGAGGCACGTGAGCCATGAGCATTGTTGCTGCCTCCGGAACACTTTTCGGCGCTGCGCAACTCTGCACATATAGCTAAGGTCTTTTAACCTTATCAAAGTTCTATTGTCCTCCCACTTTACTTTTCACGAAAAATTCCTTCCCAAAGAAATTTGACGTTCTAAGCGACAAACACTTTTGTCTCTGGTGTTATGGAGGAATACTTAACAGTTATTCGAAATAACATACAAAGACAGGTTCATCCGACTTTGGTTGCAAACATCTTTCTTATGCAAAGCATACCAATGTTTAAGAAAGGACAACTTGGGTTTTATCCCAAACCATAACTTTATATGGTGTCATTTCAACGGATTATGATGGAGCTCTTTTCAGTGGAAAAACGGTAGTATCTAAAGCTTTTAATCTTTAAAATATAATGGAAGTTTTATGAATTATACCTTTGATCTTACCATGTCAAACAAGGTTTAATTACATATCTCGAACGCTCCATACTCTTATGGTGTTTCGGGAAAATGCAAATCCACGGAACGATTCCTTAAATCTTAGGTATTATGCTAAACTTGTAACTCAAATATCTTCCTTTATGATCTTTATCATAAACTGTTTATATTCTTGTTACAATGATTTTGCACTTCATCTTGAAAGTCTTTGAACTTTTCAAATGTTTCATACTTCATCCTTATTAAGTAAATATTCATATATTCACTCAAATTTTCGGAAAAAGCAAATGAAGTTAAAATCCATCGCTCTTGACTACACATAATGTACTTCGTACAACAATATGTACAAATTCCAATAAGCTAGTCATTCGTTCCCTTTTGGCCTACGAACGAAGTTTTAATTATTTCTGGGAAAGTTTCACAAGTGTCATGTGATCAAAAATCAAAAGACTCCAAAATTCCATCCACATGGAGTTTCTTCATGTTTTCTTTCCAATATAATTTAAACGGCAATGTCACTTCCTAAGTGATCTTTCAATCAATTTGTCTTTCGACATTTTTAGCACTAGTTTTATGGATGTGATGTCTCCAACGAGATTTGCGAATCCATCTTTTATGGATTACGGCAATTATTTGAACAACCCTTTTGTTCTCATAATACCTGATAAAACAAATCTTTGAAGGCAAGCTTTGATGTTTAACGAGCAATACAATAACCCTTTATTTGTTCTCAATGAACATCATCACATATTCTTTTGCTAGTTACTTAGGCCATTGTAGTTCATGAATTGTGTTGTTTCGTATGACGATTCATACCAACAAATTCAGTATCAAATACTTAAGAACCACATTGTTTAATAAGCAAAGAATATAGCCATAACATGTATATCATCTATATACTTAAACTGAACAATTCTAGTCTTTTATTTTCTGCCATATATTTATGAGATTCTCTTCAAGATTTCCTTTTACATTTGAAAGAATCTATCAACATCAATAGTGGAGTCATACATATGACACATAATCCAAAGCGTGTATAATTAAATACCAATGTCTTTGGACTTGCACTTTGAAGTAGATCACCATCATCAAATGTTTGGTGTTCTTTAAATTCCTTTCTTTAGTAATCTCTTGGTGTAGTAAATATTTTACCTACATCAAATATTCACCCTTATCATGGAATTATCCATGATCAAGCTACTTTTAGCTTATAACGGTGAATCATGAGTATAATGTTGCTCTCCAAATCCTTTTGGACGATTAGGACAACTAGTGTCTCCAACCTTTTGCAAATTCTCATCAAATATGAGAACATGACTTTAACCATATTGTACTCTATCATGTTGCAACCAAAACTTCGTTTCAGATATCACAATATCTTCCACACATCATGGTTTCTGAAACAACTCTTTCAGATCCTAGATAACCTTGATATTAAGACAATCCTTTGAATATCAAGAATCATGGAGACAAACATGATATTTATATACTAACATTGGAATTGTTACTCTTGATTTAATACCAATTATTAAACTTCATGGAGTAATCAAAACTTACGAAAGTTTGCAATGGGACTTTTAAACTTTAGATTAACACTTCAAAACAATACGATACCAGTTAAGTAAAGTAACTAACCAATTCTATAGTTCTATCATCTCAATTATAACTAAGCGCAAGGTGGTAAACGGATGCCAATGACTACAACAACTATGCAAATTCACTTTGATTTAATTTATGATAAATAGTGTTCAACTTTTAATCATATTCATTGAACTCCCACTCAAAACAATATCCCTCACATTGTTTTAGTGATCACACAAACCAAATCCACCACATCAAAACCGATCATCACGAGAGTTGATGTAGCTTCAATGGCGAACAATCAACATGTTCATCATATCTACTATATGACTCATGTTTTACCTTTCGGTGATCCGTGTTCCTGAGACCATGTCTGTACATGCTAGGCTCGTCAAGATCAAACCTTAGCTTCCGCATGAGCAAACCTGGCTTGCCCACATTGTATACACTTGCGGAATCTAACACACCTGATCATCACGTGGTGCTTCGAAACAACAAGCTTTAGCAACGGTGCTAACTAAGGGTGAACACTTTATGACTTGAAATTCATGTGCATGAGGGATCATCTTATAATGCTACCGTCGTCTACTAAGCAATACAAGATGCATAAAGGATTAACATCACATGCAATTCATAATATGTGATATGATATGGCATTTCTTCTTTGTGCTTCCGATCTCCATCTTCAAGCACGGACATCATCTCCATCATCACCGACATTGCATCAAGGTCAATGATGCTTATCCATGGTTGTCGTCCACCGGCTTCAACTATTACAACTACTTTGAATAGACACGCGGGTCTTAACAGAAATTAAAGACAACCATATGGCTCCTGCCGGTTGCCGACTTACAATAAGGAACATTGCATACATCATATATAATCACAATCATGGCCATATCACATCACAGCACACCCCTTCAAAACAAAGTTAGACGCCTCTAATTTTCTTTGCATATTTTACGTGGTTTGGGGCTTTCAATAAGTGTCGTTCTAACTTACGAACAAGAACCACAACATTGATACTAGTATTGTTAATCACCCGTTGTAAATTGGATCTTAACTATGATAGGAGAAACAGGCACCCGCAAAGCCACTTATGCAATACAAGTTGCATGTCAAGCGTGGAGCAAGTCTCATGAACGATGTCATGTAAGGTTAGCCCGGGCCGCTTCATCCCAACATACCGCAAGATGCAAAGTACACAAGAAGCAATCGACAATAAAAGCATCAACGCCCACAATGACCATTGTGTTCTACTCGTGCAACAGATCTACATATAGACACGGCTCGATACCTTTGTAGGGGTTCGTAGCATGGAAAACAAAATTTTCTATCGCATACAAACAAAACAAGCCAAGATCTATCTACTAGATTGTAGCAACGAGTCGATAGAGGAACTCACCTCGAAGATTCCAAAGCGGTTAACGAGAGCAGATTCTCGTGGGTGATGTAGTCGACACTTGCCGATCTCAAGATCGCGTAGACGATCCTTCCCAAGGCGTTCCTGGCGCTTCCAATCGGTCACATCGCTCGGTGACGAAGACCTTCCTCTCCTTGTTCCAAAGAGGCGGAGGTTGTAGCACTCTCCTCGCGATTCCGGCAGCACAACGGCGTGGTACCGGAAGTAGAGGGGAGATCTCGCAGGGCTTCGCCTTAAGCCGGAGCGAGTATGGTGGAGTATGAGAGAGGCTTTAGTGGTATAGGGATTAGACACACCAATTAGAAGGCTCTAAACCGAAGGCTAGGGCAATTAGAAGCTCTAAACCAAAACGGCTCTAAACCGGAGGTTGTGGCTAGGGTTTAGATTTAGAGGATAGGAACTTGTGTGTCTAGAGGAGGGAGCCCTGCCCCTACTTATATAGGTGGAGGGGCCGGCGCGCCAAGGGGATGGAGGGGAGTCCCTCCCCAACTCGGCTTGGAGGAGGCGCCACCGGTTGGAGGAGGGATTCCCTCCCCAACTCGGTTTCCCTCTCTTTCCTCTTTCCCTCTTTCCAATTTTAGTCGTTTGACTTTTCAAACTTGCTATTTGACTTTTCAATTTAGGATTCAATTTAATCCTTTATTTGGAACAGCGAGAACACTTAGTACATGATGCAATCATCCCAATATGCAATGACACATTCATGTACCCCTTCCCCTCCGGAGTGTCGGACATTCCGGAACCTTCTAAAACATTCCCGATGAAAACACCTAATCATTCCGAACTCAAACGGGACTTTCCTTATATGAATCTTATTCTCCGGACCATTCCGGATCACCTCGTGATATCCGGATCCCATCCGAGACTCGAACAACATTCGATCTCTTTCTCATAATACCATAACTACTTAAACAACGTCGAATCCTTAAGTGTGTCTCCTACGGTTCGTGAATTATGCGGACATGATCGAGACACTTCTCCGAACAATAACCAATAGAGGAATCTGGAAATTCATATGGCTCCACATATTTCTACGATTACTTTGCGATCGAATGAACCACTTACATACGATACCAATTTCCTTTGTCTCACGATAGTTTACTTATCCGAGGTTATGATCGCTTGTATCTCTACATACCTAGTTCAACCTCGTTGCGATAAGTACTCTTCTCGTCCGTGATATGTGATCCCTTGTGAGCCAGTCACATGCTTGCAAGCCAATTGGATGACATTCCACCGAGAGGGCCCAGAGTATATCTATCCGTCATATGGATGGACAAATCCCACTCTTGATCCATGTGTCTCAACCAATACTTTCCGAACACTCAATGCCACCTTTATAGCCACCCACTTACGGTGTGGTGTTTGATGTCATCAAAGCATCCATCCGGTAAAGGTGATATGCATGATCTCATGGTCGAAGGAATTAGGTTACTATGTATCAGAAAGCATATAGCAATTGAACTATTGAAATTACTTGATCTTTATGCTATGCTTATCTATAGGAGTATGTCCATCACATCATTCTCCTAATGATATGATCCTCTTGTTAATAACATCTCTATGTTCATGATCAGGAAACCATGATCATATATTAACCAACAAGCTAGTTTAACAAGAGGCTTTACTAGGGACTCTTATTTTAGTTTACAAATCACACAAGTATTTAATGTTTCCGGTTAATACAATTATAGCATGGTATGTAAACATTTATCATAAGTGTGAAGATATGATAATAACCACTTTATTATTGCCTCTTGGGCATATCTCCAACACTATCATCACCCAATATGAGAGTGGTGGTACGAGCTGGGCTGGCCAAGTCACATGGGTAAAGTGTACTAACCCCTGCAGGGTGTATAAACTAAGTACTTAGCCGTGTCCCCGGTTATGGATAATTTGAGCGACCTGATACTGATGCTATGATATTTCTCACTCATCCTTATTTCTTAATTGCTTAAAAATTGTTGGGTGAACATAATTGGGTAGGAGCACCTGAGAGTGAACCAGAGTGTCCTATTTATCGTATTGGAAAACTACTTTGTTACAAATGTTAGTATAAAATTGTTGCTTTATGCAAATGAGCCTGAACTCCACTTGGCCAAATAAGCATGTAGTTGATAGATATGTTGTTAACCACTTTAGCCTACTTGCCATACATTCAATGTATTGACCATTCGTGGCTGCAACGTTTTATGTTGCAGGTTATATCGTATCTGAGTGATCGTTCATAGGTCGCAAGACTCCACTCAACAATTGTTTGCCTATGGCATATTTGGAGGATGGAGATCTACCTTGTATTCGTTTTTCGCTGTGTACTTGAATAAATAATGTAAATTCTGTATCATATTCGTTGCATTTATGATGCACAGTTATATTTGGTATCATTTTGTATTGTGTGTGCCAGTGAACCGATCCAGGGATTGGCACTATACACATGAACTCAACCTTATCGGGCGAGGGTGTTACAGTTAGTATATAAATATCATGTTTGTCTCCATGATTCTTGATATTCAAAAGATTGATTTAATATCAAGGTTATCGGGGAGCTAAAAGAATTGTTTCAGAAACCATCATGTGTGAAAGATATTGTGATATTTGAAACGAAGTTTTGGTTGCAACATGATAGAGTATAATATGGCAAAAGTCATGTTCTCATATTTGATGAGAATTTGCAAAAGGTTGGAGATGCTAGTCGTCTTAATCCTCCAAAAGGTTTTAGAGAGCAACATTATACTCGCAATTCACCGTTATAAACTAAAGTAGCTTGATCATGAATAGTTCCATGATAAGGATGAATATTTGATGTAGGTAAAATGTTTACTTACACTAAAATATTACTAAAGAATGGAATTTGAAAGAACACCAAACATTTGATGATGGTGATCTACTTCAAAGTGCAAGTCCAAAGACATTGGTATTTAACTATACATGTTTTGACTATGTGTCATAAGTATGGCGCCACTGTTGATGTTGATAGATTCTTTTGAAAGGATAAATAAATACTGAAAGAGAAATCTAAGAAATTTGGCAGAAGAGAAAATACTAGAATTGTTCAGCTTAGGTATGTAGAGGATATATATGTTATGGCTGTATTCTTTGCTTGTTAAACAATGTAGTTCTTCAGTATTGGATACTGAATTTTTTTTTGTGAATCGTCATACGAAACAACACAATTCATGAACTACTATATCTTAAGTAACTAGCAAAAGAATATGTGATGATGTTCATCGAGAACAAATAAAGGGTTGTTGTGTTGCTCGTTGCAATCAAAACTTACCTTCAAGATTTGTTTTAATAATTGTTATTTTGATTAGGTATTATGAGAACAAAAGGGTTGTTCAAATAATTGTTGTAATCTATAAAAGATGGATGATTTACAAATCTCGTTGGAGAAATCACATCCATAAAACTAGTGCTAAAAATGTCGAAAGACAAACTGATTGAAATATCACTTAGGAATTGACATCGTCGTTTAAATTATATTGGATAGAAAACATGAAGAAACTCCATGTGGATGGAATTTTGGAGTCTTTTGATTTTTGATCAAATGACGCTTGTGAAACTTTCCTAGAGATAATTAAAACTCCGTTCATAGGCCAAAAGGGAACGAATGACTAGATTATTGGAATTTGTACATATTTGATGTATTAAGTCCATTACGTGTAGTAGAGAGCGATGGATTTCAACTTCATATGCTTTCTCCGAAAATTTGAGTGAATATATGAATATTTTACTTAATGAGGATGAAGTGTGAAACATTTGAAAAGTTCAAAGACTTTCAAGATGAAGTGCAAAATCAATGTAACAAGAAAATAAAGAATTTATGATAGGATCATAAAGGAAGGTATTTGAGTTACAAGTTTAGCATAACACCTAAGATTTGAGGAATCGTTTCATGGGTTTGCATTTCCCGAAACACCATATGAGTATGGAATAATCGAGATATGCAATAAAACCTTGTTTGACATGGTAAGATCAAAGGTGTAATTCATAAAACTGTCATTATATTTTAATGATTAAAAGCTTTAGAGACTACCGCTTTTTCACTGAAAAGAGCTCCATCATGATCCATTGAAATGACACCATATATAGTTATGGTTTGGTATAAAACCCAAGTTGTCATTTTTTAAACATTGGTATTCATAAGTAAGATGTTTACAACCAAAGTCGGATGAGCATGACTTTGTAGGTTATTTCGGATAATCGTTGGGTACTCCTCCATAACACCAAAGACAAAAGTGTTTGTCGCTAAGAACATCGAGTTTCTTGAGAAGAATTTTTTTGTGAAAAGTTAAGTAGGAGGACAATAGAATTTTGATAAGGTTAAAAGAACCTTAGCTATATGTGCTAAGTTGCGCAGCACCGGAAAGCGTTTCGGAGGCAGCAACAATGCTCATGGATCACGTGCCTCAAAGGTTGTGGTCACGGAGGTCTAAGTTCCTATTGAACCAAGTAGGTCGGGTAAAAATTCAAATACCAAGATTTGAGTGTTGAATCATTATTTAACAATAATGAACATACTACATGCAAAGAAGCAATGATGGGCCTTGACTCCGTCAAATGGCTTGAAGCCATAAAATCCGTGATAGTTCCATACACGAGAAATCAAGCTTTGAACTTGAAAGACCCTCTGGAAAGGTGTAAGACCTTACAGTCATGTTTGGATCTATAAAGAAATAGACATGGATGTTTCACATCTATGAAATAGTCGACATGTTGGGAAAGAGTTCGCAACAATGTTCAAAGGTTCACTATGACAAGATTTGATCTTTTATAGCGATATTTAGTCTAGACGGATTAATGTAGCAACCACCACATATAATTTTGTTATGTGGTAGTTGAATAAATAAAACAAGTTCTTCTGATAGAATTGTTACCTAGGACATGTGCATAACATGGTCCATAGGGTTTTGTTAATTCAAAGGATGATAAAAACGTATGCAAACTACAATGGTTGAAGTGAGCATCGCGGGGTTGGAATCTTCACCATGATGAAACTATTAAAAGAGTTTAAATTCATCAGAGACGATGAAGATGCTTGCATTTGCAAGAAATTAAGTGGGAGCGCTAAGACATATTTCTAATACATTATGTGGAAGACATATTGTTGATTGGAAATGATTTATCTTTTATTAACACATGTTAAGAATTTCATCTCGATGAAATACTTAGGCAAAACCCGAATATTTGGCATCAATATCTATATAAATAGATTGAGACACTAATATGGTTGTGCCAAATGTACATAGATGAGATATAGAATGAGTTCAATATGGAAATGACAAGAAAGATTCTTGCCACACAGAAAGGATTAAATCAAAATTCAAGTGTACCGACACTAGGTAAGTGAAACAAAGATTCAAGTATTGATTGATACTTGATGAATAAAATCATAAAAAGTATTTTTCAATCATACTGTGATATGTACAAATCCAGATATGCCCTATGCTCTAAATGTTATGAGCATATACCAGAATGATTCATAAGATGATCATTGGATGATAGTAAGGATATTCTTATGATCCTTTAGAAGAACTAAGAATATATTATTTTGTAGAAGTGACAAATAGATGGTTAGTTCATTGTAAAAGGTACTACACAGATACTAGTTTTGTCACAAAGTACAAATTAAATTTATCTCAATCTAAACTAAGAGTGGCACAATATGATGGAAATTAAGTTCCATGATGGATTTGGATGAGTTCCAAAGTTAAGACATTATGACAGATACTACAACAAAAAGCTAAGTATATGACTGCTATTATAGCAGCAAAAGAGGGCATTTCTGTCAAGTAGTTTGTTATTAAACTAGGTGTAGTTCACATCGGGATAGTACTATGAAGATATATTGTACGACAATATTGTCAACATGTTTTAACCCCTAGGAACTAAAGGTATCACCAAAGGACCAAATTTATACAAAACCATCTCATTAGAGAATGAGTGATGCATAGAGACGCAAAGACATGCAATTACACACGGACCTAAAAGTGTCGGATCCAAAGATCGGTTGATCACTAGCAATCATGTACATACAACACCGGAAAGCCATAGGTGTTGAATACATAAAGATTTGAAACTAGATTATTGTCTCTAGTACAATTGGGAGACTGTTGGAGATATGCCCAAGAGGCAATAATAAAGAGTTTATTATCATGTCTTCATGCTTATGATAAATGTTTACATACCATGCTATAATTGTATTAACCGGAAACATTAATACTTGTGTGATTTTTAAACATGTAAGAGTCCTTAGTAAAGCCTCTTGTTAAACTAGGTTGTTGGTTAATATATGATCATGGTCTCCTGATCATGAACATTGAGATGTTATTAACAACAAGGTCATATCATTAGAAGAATGATGTGATGGACATACTCCTATAGTTAAGCGTAGCATAAATATCAAGTCATTTCATATAGTTCAGTTGCTATAAGCTTTTAGATACATAGTAACCTAAATCCTTCAACCATGAGATCATGCTAATCACCATCACCGGATGGATGCTTTGATGACATCAAACACCACACCATAACCGGGTGGCTATAAATGTGGAATTGAGTGTTCGAAAATTATGTGTTGAGGCACATGGATCAAGAGTGGGATTTGTCCATCCATATGACGGATAGATATACTCTGGGCCCTCTCGATGGAATGTCATCCAATTAGCTTGCAAGCATGTGAATGGCTCACAAGGGATCACATATCACGGGAACGAGAAAAGAGTAATTATCGGTAACGAGGTTGAACTAGGTATGAAGAGATACTGACGATCGGACCTCGGATAAGTAAACTATCGAGAGATAAAGGGAAATTGGTATCGTATGTAAGTGGTTCATTTGATCGCAAAGAAATCGTAGAAATATGTGGGAGCCATATGAATTTCCAGATTCCTCTATTGGTTATTGATCGGAGAAGAGTCTCGGTCATGTCTGCATAATTCACGAACCGTAGCGAGACACACTTAAGGATTCGATGTTGTTTAGTAGATATGGAATGTAAGTAGGGAGACCGAATGTTGTTCAGAGTCTCGGATGGGATCCGGTATATCACGAGGAGATCCGGAATGGTCTAGAGAATAAGATTCATATAAGGAAAGTCCAATTTCGCAGTTCGGGAATGATTCCGATGTTTTCATCGGAGAGGTTCTAGAAGGGTCTAGAAGGTTCACTGGACCGAAAGGGGAAGGGTACATGAATGTGTCATGAATAAGTGGAATTATTGCATCATGTCCTAGGTCACTTGGTTGGGCATTTGTAAGAAATAAATTGAGCTCCAAATTGGAAGTCAAAAGGCAAGTTTGAAAATTCAAACTGAGACAATGTATCCTGGTAGAGGAAGGAAAGAATCCTTCTTTCCCTCCACCACAAGCCAATAAGGAGAGGGAGTTGGGGAAGGATTCAAACTCCCCTCTCCCAATCTGCCCTCCCTCTCATAAATAGAGGGGAAGGGGTGTCCCAAGAGACACACAACACCGGCCCCTCCCCACCTAGCTGATGCGCCGCCGTCGCCGCTCTAGCCGCCGCCGGCCACGCCTCCTCCTCTCCGGCCCTCTAAACCCTAGATCGCCAGAAACCCTAGATCCACCATAACCGGCTCCGGCTTAGGCGAAGCCCTGCAGGATCTTCCCTCTACTTCCGACACCACGCTGTCGTGCTGCCGGAATCGCGAGGGTAGAACTACAACCCCCGCTGCCTGTTGGAACAAGGGAGAGGAAGGTATTCATCGAGTAATTCAACATGTGACCGATCACAGAAGCGCTACCGAACGCAGTCACGGAAGGATCGCTCACGCGATCTTGAGATCGGCAAGTGTACGAATACATCACCCACGAGAATCTGCTCTCGTTAACCGCTTTGGAATCTTCGAGGGTGAGTACTCTAATCGACTCGTTGCTACAATCTAGTAGATAGATCTTGGCTTGTTTGTGTTTATGCGGTAGAAATTTTTTGTTTTTCATGCTACGAACCCCTACACGATGCTCATATTTTTTATGTGGAATTTGTTTTGAATTCAAGCATAATTGTGTTGATTAGAAGTGGATATGGGAGAGCATGTTTGGGTGGAGAGAGAAGCCCTTCATCCTCCACACATACAAGTTACATATAATAGGTACATCTTCAGAGCGATCCCTAACTCTATATAAAAACGAAAAACTTGCAATATAAGAGTTGTAGGGAACAACAAGATCAAGCTACATCTCAAAGGACCTTCGAAAGATTGATTATGTGCGACAAATCTAAAGAAATTCCTCTCAAAAAGCTCCAACTTTGATTGAATCTGAGATGATACGGAGCACAAACCTCGGTGTCGATTGTCGGAATGGGATCCTACCGTCGATGTGCATATTTTTTATGTAGAGCTTGAGTTGATTTGAAGCATATTTATGCTAATCACAAGTGGTTGGGATAAACACAGTTTAAGAGAGGAGAGAGAAAAAACCATCAAACGAGTAGGTGCAAGAATTGCATCATCGATGGGTGCTTTAATATTCGTGCACAGGACTGGCTCCATGGAAACAGACGATTTGAACATTGTCGTTGGGTTTGGCTGAGGGCTTCTTTGAGACTCGTGCCTATATAGCCCAAACTCGCATGCAGGCAACCAATCGAGCCAATTTTGTCACCCTAGAGGCTGCCCGATCCGTTCGCGCTAGTAAAGACAAAGCATTTACCATCTCCTCTTTCAAGTAGAGTTGGGCAGCGCTGAGAGGACATAGAATTTTGGAATCTAGAAACTTAAGGCTCTAATTTACTCGTTCCTGAAGAAAGCTAAATTCTCTATTGAGATTTTGTCCCATTTGTGGTCTGATTTTTCTGTCACTAGTTTTAACTCTAATTTCAGTGTTCGTTCACATGGGAACACCTATGAATAAGATATATTTGGTCTGCGTTTCATTTTTTGGCTTCCGATATGCATGGGCTCAATATCTTCTGAAATCATTGCCAACGAATTAAGTTTGTTTGCTTTGAAATCTTACTAGACACTAAGATGGTATTTTCTATTTCTGAAAGATGAAAGAGACTACATAAGGCTACGTACGTAGAGCATGGGCTTTGGCAATCAGTTTCAAGTTCTTCCATATACTACATCTGAACCTGCTGGTTCGTCTTTTCCTGGACTGCGCTATAGGTGATAGGGGTTCATTGTATGTTTGAGGGGTTGATCCACAAGTTTATTCTTCTTCCAACTCATGCAAATGTATGGCAACAAGCATCAAACTCAGACCAGGATAACAACAGTTAGCTAAGCCCCATCAAGATCAAAGTGTGGATGTGGTTTACATCCTCTGCTCGAAGGAGGCAAACACTAATTGGTGAGACTGATTCGAACAGTGCATAATCTCGATACCTCTCAAACCTAAGGATCTGCTAGATAGTATGTGACCCCGATCACACTGGAAGATTTGTTTACCTAGCACCGAATAGTACATGATTCTGCCTAGGCGCCTAGCTACAGTCTTGGATGACTAGCCAGACCCGGTTCTCTTCTCACAGTTTTATACTACTATATGGTTAGAAGACAATATCTTGGGCCGTTACTAGCACATATCTTTGGTAGTAATGCTTCCGTCAGCTCGAACTTGGAAAGTCCTTGCCTTATTTCTAAATATAAGATGTTTTGGCAAGTTAAATTGATTTGTCAAAACATTTTATATTTAGAAAAGAAGGGAGTAGTACATTACAATGCGTTATGATATCTACCAACCTCTAGAATTGTAAATTTACTCTCATTTCTCAGAGATGGGTAGGCTGAGCCCACCTGCTGGATTCAGATACTGAACTCGGAGGGCGGTTCACACTAGGAACTACATGTGTCATCTAACAAATTTTATTAGATAGCATTAGATCCACCACCCTTTAGCATGATCTTTTTCAAATTTTGAAGAGACCTATGGCATGATCAAACACCTCTCGGTCAACTGTGCAAACGCCTTAAACCCCTACTGCAAACACCATTATGCCCGCCCAATTCAGAAAAAATAGTTAGATCAAGAAAGACCACCTGTTTTAACATGCACCTCCCCTTCTTTTAACAGCAAAATCATGCACCGTCCCTTGCCTCACACACGGCCATATCATTGCTGCCACTCAGACCAGAATTGTAAAACCTAGTTAGTCACCAAGTAAGTCGATGCAGTTCTCGTTTCAAAAGTAAGGCTCTACAGTTTCACTGAACATTGTGAGTATCAAAGTTAAATGAGAGGACATTCCATACCTAATCAACCAATGTATACAGAAAAGATATCGATATTAAATCTATTAATCACAGTCTAATCACAATAGTCACTGCATTCCAAACAAGATCTTCATACATAACTTTATACTGCATGGAAAGTTGAAATTTACACAGATGATAACACAAAGGACATGTAACTTCATATATTGATATACCCCAGGACAAATATACATTTTATATATTCCCCATCTTACGGTTTAATTTACCTACACCTCAAATTTACATCCAAGATCAAGGTGGCATGGCATTAGCCAGAAGGCCAGAAAACTGCATATTTATCACCCTCTCCCACCTAGACTTATCTCGTGACTGACAAAAAATGATGGTAGTGATTTTGTGCCTATTATTTCGACAAAGAACTATACAGATGAACGGTTTACTTTTCCAGCTCTAGAGACTCTTGAGTTATGATGCTTCATTCAAGAAATTAGTGCCACCAGCTTGCCTCCGGGCAAGTTACTAATTATATTTCTCATAGTCTACCTTTGCCTTGTCAACATTCACCTTGAGTTCCATATACTTCTGCAGTGAAGCATCCGAGAAATATACGAGCTTCCCTAGGAATGTTTCCAAGCTTGACTGTAAATCCGTAGGAGGAGCATTTCTATGGTTTGCCCCCATTTCATCGGTCCACCCTCCATTATGGGGTAGTGAGAAGGTAGACCTTGAACCACCACGCCTCTTCTCTTGGCGAGGCACGCAGTGGTTTATATCTGCAACCAGACCTTTAATAGCATTTTCCAAGTCTTCCATTGGTGAATCATCCAATAACTTTATCCACTGGTCACAGATTGTAAATATGGGAGCAACAGCATAATCTGTTATTTGAAAATCGGTATCCTTATTTCTGGATTTCTTCTTTTTCTTTCTTAGTGATTTCACACACTTGAGTAACCATGAATGTAGGCTGCTCAAGTAAGATCTGTGTGATCCTATCCACCGATGGAAGTTTGAACATAGAGTGTTTAGTTCGACCTGAAGGAGTAGAGTTGCTTGGAACTGTGATTCCGACCGAATTAAGACCTTTAGATTGCCAGTGTTGGATACTAGCTTAATAATGTCGTGTTGATGAAGGTGACACTCGAGCATTGTTGCCCACATGCGAGTTAAGCTGCAAAGAATGTGAATGTGAAGTTTCATCCAAGAGGAAATACTAAACTAAAGCTCATTCCACAAAGTGCCTACTGAATCATAGCATGTATATAGTTTAGTAGAAACTGAATGGAGAACCAATACCTTCCAATTAATTCTTCAAGCTGCGGTTGAAG
Organism: Avena longiglumis; assembly: GCA_030063025.1. Lineage (NCBI taxonomy): Eukaryota > Viridiplantae > Streptophyta > Magnoliopsida > Poales > Poaceae > Avena > Avena longiglumis. Next base: position 464,138,458 of record CP125975.1, on the reverse strand, counting down.
CTCTTTGTCCCTTAGATCCTCTATGTTTTTAGAAACCATGTCAATTCTCTGAATGGCCACCAAAATTCTTGAGTACAGATCCTTCACGGCAGCACGGGTTCTATCAACACTCATTTGGTTTTCGCCTCTTGATTCCTGGTTTCTCAGGTGCCTACATTTCTCATCATACTGCCTGCAAATTGTACCGCTGGCCTGAAGGAAAATATGAAGGTCAGCATATGAAGAAATACTTAAACTTAAAAATACATGGAGAGCTGTCAATTACAGAATTAAGGCAAAAAGACATGGAGGTGTCCACCAATTCACAGGCTTAAGGCAAATAGAGACACGGAGAGGTTCTAATTTATTCAGGGATATTAGTACTCCCTCCATTCACTAATGCAAGACATTATAGTCTTTTTCTAAGACACATGTATGTAGATATGTTTTAGTGTGTAGGTTTACTCATTTTGGAGTGTATCTAGTCCACTTTGAAATATCTAAAAGGTCTTACATTAGTGAACTGAGTACAAATAATTCAAGCACAGGAAATAGGAACGGCACAAACTGCTAAATGAACATTTACGTGGGTATTTAATGAAAATTTTATATGGTTCCAGAGATTATGAATAGTATATCACTTCACAGATTTAATGTTCACTCTGTCCCGAATTACTTGTCGCAGATTTGTTTAGATACAAATGTATCTAGACACGTTTAGTGTATAGATACATGCGAATCTAGACAAATATGCGACATCTAATTTAGGATAGAGGGAGTAGATCACTATAGCCGAAAAGCAGGAATGGACAGTGCACTGCGGTTGTTATAGTTATCTGTACAGTTGCGGTGCTGTAGAGGACTAAAGGAGCACTAAGGCCTGCTACAGGGAGTGCGAACGTTTTGGGTCACGGGCTACACAGCGCCCAATTTTTGAACAATTCAAAAAAAGATACTTTCAAGTTTCAAAAAAATCCGAGCAAAAATTCTAGATGTAGAAAATAATGTACTCTACCAACATGAAAAAATCTCAACTCGAAATATCTCGTATTTTGGGCTGCACAAAAATGACAAAATCTGACATCTAAATTAGTGAACAGGTACAAAATTTTAATGCTCCAGATCCTGTCATTTTAGTTAAGCCCAGAATATAAGGTATTTCGAGTTGAGATTTTGTACGTTGGTAGAGTACATCACTATCTACATCTAGGATTTCTTTTCAGAATTTTTAAAACTTTGAAATGTTGTTCTCAAAATTTGAAAAAAAAATCAGCCTCCATGTAGCTCGAGCTCTAAAGTGAATTTCTGCTGCTACAGGATGCCATAGCTACTATAGCATATCATGTCTACGAACATTCAATACAGATCTGTTTTAAGGATATTTGTATGATGCATTTGTTTCATATTTTGTCCATCTTCCATTTTGAATCAATACTCACAGCTTAAGATAAGAGAAGAACATCAAATAGTCCCGCTGCAATATGCATTAGGCCCCGTTCGTTTAATCCTACAACAACATGGATTAGCCTGGATTGGTCTGGATTGGCCTGGATTAAGCCCCGCGCTAACTTTTTTCCAGTCCACTATTTCCTGGTGTTCGTTTACTCCCGCATTGGATTTCTGGCCCAACATATCCAGTCCATCTACATGGACTCCGCCTGGAAAAAAATTATCTCCATCTGCTGTATGGATTAATTTCCAAGTCGCGAGCGAGCTAGCGAAGGTTTCAGGCGGCGCAGCGATCTGGATAGGCATGTCGCACATGCAGCCTAGCATGGAAAACAGAACGGCTGGAAAACGAACAAGAAAATCTGGAAAAACGGATTAACCGGGTTTACTTGGGTTTGGGTGAAGGTATGGATCAACCCAATCCATGTTTGGATCTATTCCATGTCTGGATTTAATCCTAACAAAACGAACGAGGCCTTAATATTTTATTTCAGAACTGTTTAATTAAGTTTGTACATCAGCTAATATATCGCTGCTATCTTCTATCCACTATATAAGCACTTCATACCTAAGCGTCTGCTGCATGATATTTAAGACATTGGCTTGAACAGATTGCGAAAAAAGACTATCTCGGTAAATGAACCATCCAAGATAAGTTTCTTACCTTAACTTCATCATAAAGCTTCCTCTCCCATGCATACAACCTATCTAGCGTGGAAGCGTGACTGCCAGAATTCATGTATACACCACTGAAGATATTCCCAGTGAGACCATCAACATCAACTTTTGCTGCTGGCCCAAGAGGATTTCTAGATGATGAAGAGTGTGAAGACACTGATCTATGCCATGTAAGATACTTCACTTCAGTCTGAGGAGGAGCTGCATTAAACACAAGATATTTGTCTGTCATGATGGCAGGAAATGAGAACTGAATGCTAGCTCAGTGGCAGGAGTTCAAGTTGCTGAACCCGCCCACCCGTGTTCGTGTCCTGCGCAGCACACGGACTCCAGTTACAGTTATTACTCACGTTTTGTTTGCGGAGAGTCTCATCAGTAAAGGAGGGACTCTTCCCCCTTTAGTCAATGTTTTTATGATGGGGGAAATAGTAGCGCTACCATTTACAGAACAAGATAACAGGTGAAATAATAGACCCTTTTTAGAGGAAGTGCGAAACTCTGACATTTTATCATTAAGAACAAATAAGATCTTGGTCACATAAAATGTAGACAATACCTTATATTCAAAAAAAAATATATACTTCCCCCAATGATACATATCAAAGTATAAACGATAAGTTATACTAACATGTAAGTAAATCTGTGAATGGTTCTTGTTTAACCGGGTATTTTGGGTTGGTTTCACCTGCGGTGCTTGTTAGTTCGGTTACTAACGGGCTGAGTTTGACTACAGGTTGGTTTAGTTTGGTTTCATGTAGGAAACAGTTGGGTATGGTCAGGTATGGGTTTTAGTGGTTCCAGTCGCAAACAGGTTTGACCCATAGTTCTCACCCGGTTGGTGAGATTGGTTAACTGCTAGTACTTGCCTCCTCTGCTCGGAGTGTATGCGTGGCTGCTCATGGCTCACTGGATAATCTGGTGAAGAGTGTGCTGGCTTCACGTGCATGTGCATGTGACTCGCTTTTTGCTCTATTCGACACTCGTGACAGCTAGTATAGCTGACAGAGCTCAACCCGGAAATGTACAGGTTCAACCCATTTGACCGAATGGTTCTCAAACAGTTTCAACCCATGGATTGGCGCTTGGTTCAGTTAAGTTTGGGTGGAAATATCGGACAGGTCTGGTTTTAGTTGGGCTGACAAAACTTTAAAACGGGTTTAGTTTAGGTTGGGTTTCCACATTTATTCCTGTGGGTACGGTTGAGGTATGGTGCAGTTATCAAACCATTCTCAGCTTCACATGTAAGGGATCAATGTTCGAACTCTATATAGGAGACCACGAAAAGTAAACAATGACTACGTTGCAAGTTTAACAAAATATCACAGAAGAAATAATATGTAAATGACATCATATGATGAAAAAGGATTCACAGGAGCTTGATTTTGTGTTGGAGAATGGAAAGAAGGCCGTCACTAAGAGTTTAAAAAACTTACGCTGAGGAACAGGGACTTCCTCCCTGCAGCAAGCAAAGAGTGTTGCAAAAAAGCCTGATGCCTTCAATCCATGTGCTGCCCATAATTAATATAAGTTAACACAAATTGTAAGTCATAATTAAACAAGAAAAAGAAGGAATGTGAAATGATAATGGTCACAAGTGCAAGTAGTATTAATATGATCTCACAACATGATTTCTGTATTCATTTCGCAAGGAACATGATTTCTGCATGACTGCATTCAAAACTTTCTACTCCCTCCGATCCATAATAAGTGTCGTTGATTTAGTAAATCAGCGACACTTATTATGGATTGGAAGGAGTGTCATTTTTTTAAGCCAAGCTCCAACCAAATATTACAGAGAAGGGATCTAAATTCATTGAGTTCTAACCTTTTTCTTCAGGCAACAAAGGGCGAAAATTGACTTTATCGGCTTCAAGCATCCTTGGGACTTCTTTTCCGCAATCAGATGCCTTGACAAATAAGATTTCTACCTCTTTCATGGATGTATACAAGTCCTTCACCCCATTTCTAACATCATGCAGAGGTTCCTTGGATTTCCCGTTCATAGGAAGTGCAGTAACTGAAGATGCCACTTCTTTCACAGGACTTGCCGCGGGGGTTTCATCAGTTTCATACATACTAATGTCAAGTAACCTGTTGTCAACTTTTGGCTCGTCCGTTTTAGAATCAGTATTTTCCAACGCAACCTTTTCCGAAGCAAGATGTGCAGGTGACTGATTTGTTACAGTATTTTCAACAGGTGTATCATTGCGGTTCGCAAACATCCGCACTAAAGGTTCAGATGATGGGTTCTCAAAATCATCTTCTGACTCTGCAAAATCATCCTCCCTTCCACTCGTAGTAGATTTTGCAAAATCATCCTCCCTTCCACTCGTAGTAGATTTTGCAAAATCATCCTCCCTTCCACTTGTAGTAGAATGGTCTCCATCTTTGACATCTCGAGTTTTCTCCTGTAGCGAGTGCTTCATAGCACCAGCATGAGCATGAGACTTCTCCAATTCCTCCTCAAGCTCTGGAATTCCTTCCTTCTCCCGAAGGCGCCTAATATCATCAGCATTTTCAAAATCATGAACAGATGCCTTATCATCATGAAATGACAGCTGGCTCTCAACAGGTTGAAAAAGGCCAAAGTAGTCCCATGGTGGTGTCCCTGGAGGAGCTTCAAAAGTGGAACTATCATCCAGATCATGTACTGATTGTATGGGAACCGAGGATGAGGTCTCCAGAGTTGCCGTTACAGGAACAGGCACCTTCTCCTGAATAGTCTTCACTGGGTTCCTCCCAGCTTTCATGCGATTGACATGAAAATGTCCTGAAGATAACGGGGACGGAGCTGGGGAGAAAGAGTCACTAGCCTGATGTGACACAGATGGTGATAGGTTCATCGATCTATGCCGAATGGCAGGAGGCTCTGGTGTTGCGGATGTTGATGTGTACAGCGAAGAATCTGTTGGCACATCAGGTTCTACAAATTTTCTCAGAGCGAATCCTGTGTGTCTCAGTGATTGAATATAAGCAAAGTGAGCAGCTGCAAATGCACATCTTCCATCAAGTGCTTCTCTCACATAACGTTTTCTTTCCTGGCACAAGACAAGGGCCTTGTCATCTTCACTCTTTGCTCGTGTAGAGCCCATCTTAATGTGTATCACTCTCAGTTCCAAACAAAATTTACAACGACGTGCAAAGTCACGGCCATGCACTGAAGATCAAAGCTAGTATTGATGTGAGATGCTTCAATGAATAAAAGATTGCCCAGGCAGTGTAACTTTGAACCTGCGTATATTGAAGAATGTGCAATTAGATAACATCCTAAAGTTACTTAGCTGGCAAGGAAGAAGATGGCCTGATGTTTCATGAGCAATTGTAGACTATTCAGCAGTTAATTTAACTGAGATCATCATTTTATATGCAACTTGTAAAAAGAACTCAGTATGCGTCATAACTTACACGCAAGCATTTTGGTAACACCAGAAAAATTCACTTCCACTAAAAGTAGCCTACTCAAATCAGTCCCAAAATTTGAACCTCCTCAGCAAAAACTAAGAAAATTCAAAAAGGGAAAAGGAAACTGACACTGACATGCTAGAAACAAAGCCAGCAGTTAACCTCGGACGATCCTGAATTACAGAGAGGGCTGCTTTCCCAGTCTATAACAATATACACAATGAGACAGTCATAAATAAGCATTTATTAAGAACAGAGAACTGGAAATGACCAACTCTAGTTAAACGACCAAGCAGGCTGTACAAGAGATTTTACTCTAAATCACCAACAGAACAATTAAAAGCAACACACACACACACACACACACACACACACACACACACACACACACACACACAGCGAATTCCACGATTGTCTACAGAAAAGCATATATACATCCAAGTACTACAAGGAGCAGGAATCTAAATATGCAGTAACCCAGCACATAAACCCGTTAAAAACCAAGACAAGAGTATCTGCTGGATCTTGGACAAGCCATGTAAGGCAGCAGAGCAGATTAGGCCTTTGGGGGATCCTCAAACAGCATGAGACCGACCTCGATTAATTTAATTCCAGGAACATCCATTAGAGTTAGTCTATTCAGCAGGTAACATGAACTGAGATCACCATTTATATAAATTTGTGAAAATAACTGCATGGGTCACAAGTTAGCAAGCATTTTGAGTAGCACCGGACAAATTCGCCTCTACTACAAGTAGCCTGCACAAATCGGTCCCGAGATTTTAGCTTTCTCAGCAAACACTGAGGAGATTCAGAAAGAAATAAGGAAACTAAAACTCGCATGCTGGAAACAGAACAAGCAATTAACCACCTACGATCCTGAATTAGAAGACCTCCCTAATGATATACTCCCTCCGACCCATATTAGTTGACTCAACTTTATCTAGATACGGATGAATCTAGACTAGATACATATGAACCTATACAAAGTTGAGTCAACTAATATGGGTCGGAGGGAGTACAATAAAACGGTCCTAAATAAGCATTTCTTAAAAACAGAAGATCTGGAGATGACCAGCTCCGGTTAACCAAGCAGGTTGCACACGTGACATTCCTCTAAGTCCCCACTAAATAAAACAATTAAAAGGAATATACACACTCCAAATTCATGGATAGTCTTGCAGAAAAGCATATAGAAATCCAAGTAGCACGACAAGCAAACCTAATATACATGTAGTAACCCAGCACATAAATCCGTTAAATACCCAGACAAGAGTATCGGATGAATCTTGGACAAGCCATGTGGGGCAGCAAATTGGGGCTTTGGGGAATTCTCAAACAGCACGAGAACGATCTCAACTAGTTTAATTCCAGGAAACGTTCAAGTTATTTAGAGGAACCAGCAGGTATAACCAACCCACCTCTGAAACCAGCTCTCTTGGACTAAACGAGCTCAAACTGGACCACGGGGCAACAAAGAACACGCACATGAGAAGGAAAAGTTCGAGCTCTACCAACCCGAAAAAGAAATAAGCAGAATCAAACTCAGTCGCCCATTGCCACCAAGCAATTCACAACCTCGTCACCAACCAGAACTAACCACCCACAGTTCTCCATTAATGCAAGTACACCCTAGCCCGGACGAACAAGTGATTCTCTGCCGCAAGCAGAACGGAAACCCCCGCAGAAACAGCGAGCAGCTAATTTTCGCCCCGCAGGGACCATCTAGAACACGAGCAAGACCCAATTCACCCACCCACGGTGCTAGCCGCACCGCAATTGGACTATTCAACGCGGAGCAACCACCTCAGAGGAATCCGGGGGGAAAGTCTTGAAGAGAATCACCTGGGTGGGCCGGGAAGAGGCGGCGTTGGGCGCGGGATCTCTGCCGCGCGGGGCTCCGGCGGAGGAGCTCGGCGTCGAGTGAGGTGGAGGAGGAGGAGGAGAGAAGCTTCGAAGATGATGGGCAGGGGCGGTGCCTCCAGCGGCAGCAGATGGGAGAGATGCGTATGCGCGTGTAGCCCTGTACTATGCGTGTTTGCCGGCGCGTTGGAGTGGGTATGTATGTATGCGGGTCGCTGCGCGTGGGGTCACTGGCGGTGGGGTCGGACGGAAGTGGGCTGGACCTGGGTAGAGGAGGCGTGTGGCCGTAGCCTGGCAGATTGTCAAGGGGGATCGAGCCGAAAGGCGAAACGGCTGGCACTTGTTCTCTTCCCTTCTTTCCAAGGATTTTGGTCGTTTCCGAGAACGAGTTGGATTGATGGGCATTACCACCGCATTAGCGCGATCTGCCCAGTTTGTCCTCGTCTAGGGCGTACTCGTGCGCACACCTCCCGTCACGTACTCATCTAATGTGAGCATATACGGTGGCCAACTCCAAAATTATTCGAAGCCTGAGCAAATGGTGTATTCACCGCCTTTTTAGTAGACATCTTGGCAAATGATTGTAATCTCAGTGGTTAAGTAATGAAGCTCCTTAATTCGAAAAAAAAGACTAATGTCATTATTTTTGTTAAATTATCATTAAATTAGACTTGCTGGCCGGCCGAAAGTCTGGACACGTGCCCACACTGGCTGAGCAGGAATGGAGCAAGCGCCAGGCCAAAAACTAAACATAAAAAAACTACTAGCAATATTTCCTTTTTGTAGTAGCTTAGGAAATTTCGCTCGAGAGCAAACATAAGCATATGATTTAAAATCCATCCAATGTACCAAATCATTAGTTTTGTTTGTTCGAGCTTCCGGTAACATCATCAAACTAGAAGAAGAAGTACCTTCTTTGGATGAAAAGTTTACCATACCAAAAGGAACAGATATGAAATGGAACGTACATAAGAGATTCACATTTGCTGATTGATTTGTTTTCGCGGACAAAATCTTTTCATCTTGTGTTCCTGCAACATTAAATCAATTACAAACAAGAAATTCAATGTCCGGTCATTGGAGTATCCAAGTATCCAATTAAATTACCTAACAGAATCCTATATTCAAAATCCGAGTACACCCGTATAGGGGAATACCTAGCTGAATTCCAATCGGTGTAGCAGTAGCCTAGCAATCTGCAGTAGAAACAATAGGCGGCGGCTAGGTAGGAGAAAGCGACGCCCTGACGGAGAGGGGAGAAGATGACGCAGGTCGTAGGGCGGCAGAGGTCAGGCCACCTATAGGGTTCGCAGCATAGAAAACAAAAAATTTCCTACGATGTGAACTATGTACCAAGATCTATCTACTAGATACAAACAACGGGCGAATGTATATCCGTAGAGAACATACCCTTGAAGACCGACAAAGCTTAACGAGTTCAACTCGTGGTTGATGTAGACGTTCTCTTGCCGATCTCAAGATCGAGGGAAGTCCTAGCACCGCAAATCAGCAGCGCATCCGTGCTCACACACACGTTCGAGGCACCGAGCAACCTCCGCCTCCTCGCTCCAGCGATGCAGCGGAAGCACAACTCTTTCTTGCCGAATAGCCACCGGGAACATGTATCTCGCTAGTCCGAGACCATGGGGGATAAATTCTAGAGGGGGAGAGAGATCCTTCACGAGGAGGTGTAAGAGACAAGTGAGGAGGGATCCTTTTATAGGAGGAGTGGAACCCCAAGGGGTGGCGCATGGGGGCTGCCCTTGCCCTCCCTCTTCATGTGGTGGACACTCCACTCACAAATCTCCTTTAAATTCCCTCCACTCAAAAGTCCACTCAAATTCCCATTAAATTTCCACCAAATTTAATACAAACTCTCATTAAATAAAACTCTTTTATTTTATTCAGAATTTTGTCAATTACTTTAATGACAAACATTCACAAATAACCCTTGCTAGAATTCCATTTCACATGCATAACCACTTTATGCAATTTCACCCGAAAACTTTGTTTGATCTAGTGAAATAAATTCTGCGCTTGTTCATTCTTTCGGCATGAAACTTTTGCTCCAATTGGATGTCGGTGTCTCTTAAGTGTGTCACCCTACGGTTTGTGAATAATGCGGACATGATCGAGACCCCTCGGATCAATAATCGTAAAGCGGATCCGAGACCCATACACTCCCACACATTCAACGATGACTTTCTTGTGATCGTCGGAACCTTTTACGCTAGTATCTTAATCCCTTTGTTTCACGATATATTACATGTCCGAGATTCGATCGGGTATCTCCATACCTAGTTTGATCTCGCATCGACATGCACTCTTTTCTCGTTCCGTGATATAACATTCTAGTGATCAAATCACTTGCTTGCAAGCTAACCAATGTGATATCACCGAGAGGGCCAGAGTATATCTATCCGTCATCGGATGAACAAATTCCACTCGATCCATGAGCCTCAACATAACACTTTATTAGTTCTGAATCCATCTTTATAATCACCTCACATTACGGTGTGACGTTTGATGTTATCAAGAAACTCTTCCGGTGTTAGTGATTGACATGATCTCATGGTCTAAGGATTAGGATCACTTCGTAAGTTGTTATAGCAATATAAAGTCAATGACTTTGATCGTAATGCTATACTTCGGATGAATGTTCATCACACCATTACACTAATGTTGTGATCCCGTTATTAACAACATCCAATGTCCATGATCAGGAAACCTTGATCATCTTGTTAATCAACGAGCTAGTTTATGAGAGAGGCATAACTAGGAACTTTTCTGTTTATTTATTAAACACACATGTATTAATGTTTCCGTATTAATACAATTATAGCATGCAAAATAAACATCTATCATATACTTGGAATACACATAATAAACACTTTATTATTGCCTCTCAAGGCATATTCCCTTCAGTCTCCCACTTGCACTAGAGACAATAATCTAGTTACATAGTGATAAATCTAACACCCATTGAGTTCTGGTGTTGATCATGTTTTGCTCTAGGGAGAGTTTTAGTCAACGGATCTGCTACATTGAGATCCGTATGTACTTTACAAATCTTTATATCTCCATCCTTGACATGCTCGCGGATGGAGTGAAATCGGCGCTTAATATGCTTGGAATGCTTGTGAGACCTTGGTTCTTTGGCATTGGCAATACCATTGTTGTCACAATAGATCACCATTGGGTCCAACGCGTTTGCAACCACTCCTAGTTCGGATATGAACTCCTTCATCCAAATCGCCTCGAGCCGCTCACAAAGAACATATTCGGCCTCCGTTGTTGATCCCGCTACCACAGGTTGTTTGGAGCTCCTCCAACTAACCGCTCCGCCATTCATGAGAAATACGTATCCGGATTGAGACTTAGAGTCATCCGGATCGGTGTCAAAACTAGCGTCAACATAACACTTAGCGACGAGCTCTTTTTCACCTCCGTATACAAGAAACATATCATTAGTTCTTCGTAAGTACTTAAGGATATTCTTGACCGCTATCCAGTGTTCCGAACCTGGATTCGATTGGTACCTACTAGTCAAACTAATAACATGTGCCACATCTGGTCTTGTACATAGCATGGCGTACATTATAGAGCCTATGGCTGAAGCATAGGGGACCTTGTCCATTATCTCTCTTTCGTCCGCCGAAGCCGGACTTTGAGTCTTACTCAATGTCTTGCCTTGCAACATAGGTAAGAACCCCTTCTTACTTCCGTCCATTTTAAACTTCTTTAAAATCTTATCAAGGTATGTACTTTGCGATAGCCCTATTAGGCGCCTAGATCTATCTCTATAGATCTTTATGCCTAATATGTATGACGCTTCACCTAGGTCCTTCATTGAAAATTTGCTGTTTAGATAACTTTTAACACTGTTTAAAAGATCTATATCATTTCCGATCAATAATACGTCATCCACATATAATATCAGAAATGCCACATTGCTCCCACTCACTTTCTTGTAAATACAAGCTTCTCCGTAAGTTTGGACAAATCCAAACTCTTTGATCACCTCATCAAAGCGGAGATTCCAACTTCGTGATGCTTGCTTCAATCCATAGATGGATCGCTGAAGCTTGCACACCTTGTTAGCATCCTTAGGATCGACAAAACCCTTTGGTTGTATCATATACAACTCTTCTTCAATATTACCATTGAGAAACGCGGTTTTGACATCCATCTGCCATATCTCATAATCGAAATATGCAGCAATTGCTAACATAATCCTAACTGACTTTAGAATCGCTACGGGAGAGAATGTCTCATCGTAGTCAACTCCTTGAATTTGTCGAAACCACTTTGCGACAAGTCGAGCTTTATAGACGGTCACATTACCATCAAAGATCGCTTTTCCTTTTGAAAATCCATTTGTTCTCCACGGCCTTTCGGTCGTGAGGTAAGTCCACCAAGTTCCAAACTTGATTTTCATACATGGATTCCATCTCGATTTCATGGCTTCTAACCATTTGTTGGAATCCGGATCATCATCGCTTCTTCATACGTCGCAGGTCATCATTTTCATCAACCATGAAATTCATGACAGATTTCCGTGACTCGGAGCTGACGCGCCCTGCTTGACCTGCGAGGTTCGGTAGTACTCTCTTCGGAGTTTCATGATCATTATCATTAGTTCCCTCTTCAATGTGGAGCCAACTCCGAAAAAATTCGGCTACGCGCTACTCGCCATACTTTGAAGAGAAGGTTCAATAATCTCTTCGAGTTCTACCTTCCGACTACTCACACCTTTCGCGAGAAACTCTTTCTCTAGAAAGGATCCATTCTTGGCAACAAAAACCTTGCCCTCGGATCTGTGATAGAAGGAATACCCAATAGTTTCCTTAGGGTATCCTATGAAGACGCATTTTTCCTCTTTGGGTTCGAGTTTATCCGGTTGAAGTTTCTTCACATAAACATCACATCCCCAAACTTTAAGAAAATACAGCTTAGGTTTGTTTCCAAACCACAATTATTACGGCGTCTTTTCAACGGATTTAGATGGTGACCGATTTAAAGTGAATGCAGCAGTTTCTAGTGCATAACCCCAAAATGACAACGGCAAGTCCGTCAAAGACATCATAGATCGAACCATATCTAATAAAGTACGATTACGACGTTCCGACACACCATTTCGCTGTGGTGTTCCGGCAGGCGTGAGTTGTGAAACAATTCCACACTCTTTCATATGAGTGCTAAACTCGTAACTTAGATACTCACCTCCACGGTCGGACCGTAGAAATTTGATCTTTCTATTACGATGATTTTCCACTTCATTCTGAAATTCCTTGAACTTTTCAAAAGTTTCAGACTTGTGTTTCATCAAGTAGATATAACCGTATCTACTCAAATCATCCGTGAAAGTAACAAAATAACGATATCCACCTCAAGACACACTCATTGGACCACATACATCGTAATGTATGATTTCCAATAAATCATCGCCTGCTCCATTGAACCGGAAAACGGCGTTCTAGTCATCTTGCCCATAAGGCATGGCTCAAATGTATCAAATGATTCAAAATCAAGTGATTCCAAAAGTCCATCCGAATGGAGCTTCTTCATGCGTTTAACGCCAATATGACCTAGACGGCAGTGCCACATATATGCGGATATATCATCATTAAGTTTAATCCTTTTAGCATCAACATTATGAATATGTGTAACATTATCATCGAGATCTAATATAAATAAACCATTCATCATCGGTGCATGACCATAAAAGATTTCATTCATATAAATGGAACAACCATTGTTCTCGGATTTAAATGAATAACCACTTTGCATCAAACACGATCCAGATACAATGTTCATGCTCGCAAGGTGCACCGGATAACAATTATTCAAGTTTATAACTAATCCCGACGGCAAGTGGAGAGGCGTTCGACGCGATCACATCAATGCTTGATCCATTGCGACACACATCTTGACCTCACCCTTGCTAGCGGTCGCTTGTTCCGCCCCGATTCGAGTTACAAATATTAGCAATCAACGGTATCAAATACCTAGGTGCTATCATGAGCACTAGTCAAGTACACATCAATAACATGTATATCATATATACCTTTGTTTGCCTTGCCGGCCTTCTTGTCCGCCAGATACTTGGGGCGATTCGCGCCAATGGCTCCCCTTACAATAGTAGCACTCGGATCGGACTTAGGTCCAACTCGGGTTTCTTTTTAGGCACGGCAATGTGCTTGCCGCCTCTTACCCTTCCGCTTTTCCTTCTTGTCTTTCTTGAAACCGGTGTTCCTATTGATCATCAACACTTGATGTTCCTTTTGATCTCCACTTCGCAGCTTTTAAGCATTGACGTAAGATCGGGAGAGACTTCTTCATGCCTTGCATATTATAGTTCATCACGAAGCTCTTATAGCTAGGTGGCGAGACCCAGAACACGATGGATGCCTAAGTCAATGGGAATCGATATTCCCAAGGACACAAGCTTATCGGCGTAACCCGACATCTTGAGTACATGCTCACTAACAGAGTTGTGCTCTTCCATCATGCAGCTAAAGAACTTTTCTGAAGCGTTGTAGCTCTCTACAGCAGCATGTGTGTCGAAAATCATTTTCAACTCACCCATTGTATCAGAAGCATTGCCATTTTTGAAACGCTTTCGAAGTTCCGGCTCTAGCCCATACAATATGCCGCAATGAACTAAGTTGTGGTCCTCCTAACGAGTCTGATAGACATTCTTCTCCTCGTCAGGGGCATCATCTAAAGGTGGGGGGCCTAACGGCGCTTCTAGCACATATTGCTTTTGTGCAGCAGAGAGGAGAATCCTCAAATTCATGGCCCATTCGGTAAAGTTGCTAACGTTCGTTGCTAGTTTCTCTTTCTCCATGAACACATTGAAATTAAAAGCAGGTGGTGCCATCTACAACAGAATTTGTAAAGTTTAGACTAAGTGTATGATAGATTGAGTTCAACTAATCCATATTATGAATGAACTACCACTCAAAAACGACATCCCTCGTGCCTTTTTTGGTGATTACATGAACCAAATCCACTATACCAAGTCCGATCATCACGTGAGTCAGTATAGCTTCAAAGGCGAGCACCAAATGGGCATCATATTAACTATATGACTCATGCTTAACCTTTCGGTTCGTGTTCCGAGGCCATGTCTGTACATGCTAGGCTCGCCAAGTTAGAACCTTAGTATTCGCGTGTGTAACTGTTTTACACCCGAAATATGGTCGTGGATCCAAGAACACCCGATCATCACATGATGTCTTGGAGCGACGAAGACATAACCGGTGCATACTAAAGGAAGAACACATTCTTATCTTGATATTTAAAAGAGGGATCATCTTATTATGCTAACAAAGCGCTAAACAAGCAATATAAGATGCTATCAAACATCACATGTTTATTAGTGAAATGATATGATTCCCGCAGATGATCTCTATCATGTGCATCGTGGTATGATCACTATCATACCTATATGTGTAAATCCAAGGTCTATGGAGTTTACACGCTATGTGTGTTGTAAGAGTATCATCTCATACTTCTACTTACAACACTACCATATCATAACACTAGCCCAGCAACAATCTAAACTAGACGCCTCTAATTTATCCATTGCAAGTTTTACGTGGCTTAGGGCTTTCGAGATAGAACCGTTCTTACCTACGAACATGAACCACAACGAGGATAACCAAATTGTTGACAACTCGCTTGCAAAATAGATATTGACTATAGTAGGAGAGACAGACACCCGCTAGCCACTTATGCAAACTAGTTGCATGTCAAGTGTGGAACAGGTCTCATGTGCGAGGACATGTAAAGTTTGTCCGGGCCGCTTCATCCCACTATGCCACCAATATCCAAAATTACAACAAAGGAGAAACAACATGATCATCATCGCCCACATACTCATATGTGTACTACCCGTGTAAAGTATCTACGCATAGATCCGGCTCTGATACCACTGTAGGGTTCGCAGCATAGAAAACGAAAAATTTCCTACGATGTGAACTATGTACCAAGATCTATCTACTAGATACAAACAACGGGCGGATGTATATCCGTAGAGAACATACCCTTGAAGACCGACAAAGCTTAACGAGTTCAACTCGTGGTTGATGTAGACGTTCTCTTGCCGATCTCAAGATCGAGGGAAGTCCTAGCACCGCAAATCAGCAGCGCATCCGTGCTCGCACACACGTTCGAGGCACCGAGCAACCTCTGCCTCCTCGCTCCAGCGATGCAGCGGAAGCACAACTCTTTTTTGCCAAATAGCCACCGGGAACATGTATCTCGCTAGTCCGAGACCATGGGGGATAAATTCTAGAAGGGGAGAGAGATCCTTCACGAGGAGGTGTAAGAGAGAAGTGAGGAGGGGGGGTCCTTTTATAGGAGGAGGGGGGAACCCCAAGGGGGTGGCCGACGCATGGGGGCTGCCCCCTTGCCCTCCCCTCTTCATGTGGGTGGACACTCCACTCACAAATCTCCTTTAAATTCCCTCCACTCAAAAGTCCACTCAAATTCCCATTAAATTTCCACCAAATTTAATACAAACTCTCATTTAATAAAACTCTTTTATTTTATTCAGAATTTTGTCAATTACTTTAATGACAAACATTCACAAATAACCCCTTGCTAGAATTCCATTTCACATGCATAACCACTTTATGCAATTTCACCCGAAAACCTGTTTCGGTATCTAGTGAAATAAATTCCTGCGCTTGTTCATTCTTTCGGCATGAAACTTTTGCTCCAATTGGATGTCGGTGTCTCTTAAGTGTGTCACCCTACGGTTTGTGAATAATTAGGACATGATCGAGACCCCTCTCGGATCAATAATCAGAAGCGGGATCTGGAGACCCATACTGACTCCCACACATTCAACGATGACTTTCTTGTGATCGTCGGAACCTTTTTACGCTAGTATCTTAATCCCTTTGTTTCACGATATATTACATGTCCGAGATTCGATCATCGGTATCTCCATACCTATTTTGATCTCGTTACCGACATGCACTCTTTTTTCTTGTTCCCGTGATATAACATTCTAGTGATCAAATCACTTGCTTGCAAGCTAACCAATGTGATATCACCGAGAGGGCCCAGAGTATATCTATCCGTCATCGGGATGAACAAATTCCACTCTAGATCCATGAGCCTCAACATAACACTTTATTAGTTCTGAATCCATCTTTATAATCACCCTGTAACGGTGTGACGTTTGATGTTATCAATAAACTCTTCCGGTGTTAGTGATTGACATGATCTCATGGTCTAAGGATTAGGATCACTTCGTAAGTTGTTATAGCAATATAAATTAAATGACTTTGATCGTAATGCTATACTTCGGATGAATGTTTATCACACCATTACACTAATGTTGTGATCCCGTTTTTAACAACATCCAATGTCCATGATCAGGAAACCTTGATCATCTTGTTAATCAACGAGCTAGTTTATGAGAGAGGCATAACTAGGAACTTTTCTTTTGTTTATTAAACACACATGTATTAATGTTTCTGTATTAATACAATTTATAGCATGCAAAATAAACATCTATCATATACTTAGAATACACATAATAAATACTTTATTATTGCCTCTCAGGGCATATTCCCTTCACCACCGTCGTATGGACTCGGGGGACAGGGCACAAGGGAAGATGGCGAGGACGAGACGCAGCCAGACAGGTTCCTGTCGACGAACGGGGAAGGGCGTTCGACGTCGGCGAGCGGGAACAGGCGGCCGGCTTCGACTGCAGGCTGCCCTGGCTGGCTAGTGGCGGCGTGTCGATGGTTCCCTCAAAGTCTCGAACGACCGAATGAGACAAGGATGCATGAGCGACCAGAAGTCGAGCGAGCCAGGCAGGGAGGCCAGACTGGGCCACTCTTGGGCTAAGCCCAGGGCCAAATTATTTTTTCACTGATGGTAAGGAGGATTTTTCCTACGCCCCGGCCATGGCCCAGGTTGCCCTGGGCCTGGCTCCACCCCTGTGTGTCTAGGCTTAGAGACGGTTGGGTCCGCCTATGAGCATATGCATGTCATGGGTACATGAATTGGATGTTGTAGATTTGTCACGGGTACTTGTTTTAATATATGTGAATCTAGAAAAAAATGACATCTAATACATGTCCGAGAGAACAAACCATGATGTTGTAATTAAGAATAGGAGAGATGATCCAAGTATTAGTATTATCAAGTATCACAATGAAAGATATAAAAATAATAGGAAATATGGTATATCATATCCACAACTTCACATTGTGATTCAACAAATGAATAACTGAGGTGGCACTATGGTACCGATATATGATGCTATGCAATTTGAAAGTATTAATATGGTACCGACATATGAGGCCCAACCGAAGAAATGTAAAAAATAATAATTCATCACCAACTCGAAACTGCAACTCTGGAACTTTAAAAGAGAATTCATAACACCGGATAAGATATACATGGCTTGTGAAAAAAATAAGACATGAGTTGCATAACAAGCAAAATAGACATGTCATGGTCATCCCCACGCAAAATTCCCAACACAAGACAACAACCTCCCGACACGCCATTGTGTCATATGGAGAGATCCTTGTTTTATCTATTATGTATTTAGGTTTTTTTTCAAAAAATTCAAACCAGACCTTGGCCTCTGTATTGAAATGATGCACACGGCCTTAGGGTTCATATAGCCTCCATTAAGAGAACCACAATTGTGGTAAGAGTGTATGTCAATCTGCAGTGAGTAGAGTTCACAGGTAGGCAGCCCATTTAAAGGAAAATACTAGTATAGGTACATGTGTTGTTGAACACATTCTTTTAGTTGTGAAAAAATCATAATTTAATGATTCTTTTATGTATGGAAAAACTTATGTATACGGGTATTGTGATGGGACTTAGCAAATAAGTTGTAGAAAATTGATCCTTTGCGGCATATGTGATTGCAAAATAACTTTCAACAACATAGGTTTCTCAAGTTACCGTGTATATTGAGTTACGCGTGGTACTTTCATGAATGGATAGTTTTTTTTATAAAACTATAAAATGGTACTCCCTTTGTTAGTGGTTATAAGACCTTAAGGGACAATTTGTTGAGATCAACAAGGTTAATTACCCCTTCCTATTGATTCTTGCATGTACCAATAGTTTTCATATGGGAGGAAAGAGAAAAGACGAGATGTCGGGGGGATAAACCCCGGTAGGGTCACGAGATGTGAAACATAGCACATCTTGGTTAGCTCCGAATAAAGAAAGAACCAGGCCGGGTAATAACGGCCGGGTAAGATAAGCATGAGCGGCCGACATATAAACTATGTCGGCCCGCATAAGACAAAGTTGTAATCCTTGCAGGAACCGACGAGCCGAGTCTACCGAGGAAGGGCCGAGTCAAGAAGGACGCGTGGCACCTTTCCGAGTAAGGTTCGGGAGGGACCATGGTAAAGCATGGTCAAAAGAGAAGGGCGACGCCGGGTGACACAAAAGGAGCCGGGTGATGCCCAAAGCATACGCTGACGTACAAAGTTACAGCATGACGCCAAAAGGAACAGGAAGCAGCGTACCAGAAGACCGTTAGCTGTCAAGCTTTATGTACTGGACCATTTGGCTTAGGGCAAGCCCATGACCCGGCCCACATTGTAGGGACCAAGATCCAAACAGTAAACCCTAAAACCCAAAGGGATATAAGCTAGTTAGCACTACCTATATAAGGAAGGACATAGCTACAGTAGTCGGAGGTTGGACCAAGTAGGGAACTAGTGCACAAAACCCTAGTTCATACAACTCAAGGAGCACTTGTAACCTTCGGGTATCAATCAAATCGCTAAGTCTGGAGAGTTCTTCTTGTTCTTCGTGCATGGCTCGACCGTGCACTCCCTTCCCAATGACCACAAACACCCATTCGGCCCCTAACTTAAGCCTACACATGGCATCTGTCGTGCTACCACCACGACGAGATGTGCAAGATACGCAACAACATACACCGGAGAAAAGAGAGAAGAGATAGGAGTCTGAGTTAATTACTCAATGAAGTTAAGAAGTGAGCCTAGCTCAATTGGTTAGGCAAGTGGATGTACAGCCCAGCCACCCAGATTCAAGTCCCCACATGCACAAATTTAGATTCTTATTATTTCAAAAACAAAATCGTTGTAGGACTTCTCCTACCGGATTCCTTTAAAAAAACTTAGCAATGTCAAAACAGATGTTCTATAATCTCTAATGGAGGGAGCAACATTGAATTTCTATCCAATATTTGTTTGAACAACTATAATCATTTCCACATTTAGATGCAAGCTTACCAACATCACGGTTGCTTTGTCCAAGGAAACAATTTTCCCCTCATGTCACTCATGCGGGCGATGCTAGGGGTAAAAACCCTAGCTGTTGTCGCAAAATATTTGTTCTTCGGTGATCCATCCAACTCATTCTCTCTCCTTTCCATATATGATCGGATGGTCCTCAACATGGTTGGGGAAATCGACGGTGGTTGCCAGGTCGCCCATTCTTGCAACCTATTATGGGTTGCAGGTGGATGGTGCAGTATGAAGGGTCCAAGTGCGCATCTCAGGTGTCAGCTTGCATGATGGTGTTGTCAATACGGATGTTGTAGGAATATGACAGAGGTCTAGTCATGGGGAAAGAACATACCCCCATGATGGTTCAGAGCCTTTCAGCCGCGTAATTCATAACTTTGGATATTATTGGTGCTTCTAGGCATTTTTGTTCTTGGCGTCACTTCTCAAGTGCCCGTGTACTCAGCTTGTTAATTTGTGTCCGGAAAACACTTTCCCTGATCCCTATACATATCATCATCCCACTCATGAGTAGGTTTATCCAAAGTCCCCAACCAATCAAAAATATTGCCAACAATCAAATCATCATTCGGTGGGAAAAAAAGATCCCAAACACAAACCCAAGAAGATTTGACATGTCGCTCGACGTGCGCGCAAGATTAACTAGCTAGGCTAGCTCAGGGGGACGCTATCGCTGTGCATGATTCCCTGATCCGATAGATTATTACAGCACAAAAAAGGCCAACTCACGATCAATCGGGCAGATTCTTTTTTCAAGACGGAAGAGGTGCATTATATGTGGCTTTTCCCCTAAAAAGTTCCTTTCGTGAGGTTCGGTGTGTGGAATCGTTGTGGCCTCTGTACGTTTTTTTTTGTCCATCCATTTTCGTTCGACGAATCACTGTTGTGGTGACGTCGGACGCACGCGGACGCACCTTTTAATCGCAAAGACAAAAGGACAACCAAATGCACCTCCTGAAAGCGAAATAGACACTGTAAGGTAGGAAAAACTAGCAGTGCCAATATTCTCCGGAAGACTCATTGGCACATGACAAGTTGTCACACGGCAAAAAAAGCGAATATTACTCTATATTTGTTCCATAATACTACCTCCGTCCCAAAATAGATTTATTAAAATTTAGATGAACCTACATATTAAATAGTGTCTAGATTCATCCAAATTTTGACAAATGTGAGACATCTATTTTGGGATGGAGGGAGTATAAAATATTACATGTTTAACGTTCTATATTAGTATAATATGGAGGTATTAATAAGTAAGCCAAATAATAAAATTGGAGCCTCTTCAGTTTTATGGCCCGGTTGTTCAACTTTTTTTTAACAAAACCGGTCTGAAATTGGGTCCGGTAAATATTTCCAAACTTGGCGTTTGATTTGTCCTTACTTTTCTTGGTAGTTTTTTCCTCGTTTACTTCTTAGAGTAGAAAATTCATAGTCATGTTTATAGGACATAAATTATTATATTATAAAACTACATTTCATGACGCATTTTTCGTTTTAAAATTGCTATTTTTCTATCAAGTCGGTCAAACCTTTAA
Organism: Avena longiglumis; assembly: GCA_030063025.1. NCBI lineage: Eukaryota > Viridiplantae > Streptophyta > Magnoliopsida > Poales > Poaceae > Avena > Avena longiglumis. Next base: position 464,117,271 of record CP125975.1, on the reverse strand, counting down.
AAAAATTAACTTAGAACAAAACCTAAAAGTATACTCCCTGCATTCATAATTAGATAAAGGTTTGTCTAGATTCATATGTACCTATACAATAAAACATGTTTAGATATATATGAATCTACACAACGTCTAATTCAGCATGGAGGGTAAGAATTTAATTAAAATCTGGCGTGCAAGAACCCAGTGCATGCAATGGGAGCGGGAAGCACCGCCATCGCCAACGTGCGCTCTTCGTCATTATTCCTGACGATGTGCGCTTCCCGTTGTTGTTCCTTCTGTCGCTAACATGAAGGTTGCGCTCGTTGCGAGACTTAACCCAATACCTTACGACACGAGCTAACGACCGCCATGAACCACCCGTGTCCATGTTTCCAAGGGCACCCTCTCAAGAGAGAGATAGCATCACCCTTTGTAACGATCAAGACGAGGTTACCTTAAGTCCATCAGTTCAAAACATGGTCCATGAGTTAAAAGATCTAGAGGGGGTGGAAACTTTAGAGATAGGTCTGAAATCGTGGGCATGTCAAACACGATTGTAAATATTCAGGGGTGGGGAAACAAATTAGACGGAGGCTTAGGATTTCCATATGAAATTGCCTAGTGATTAATTTGTGTGTAGAAACCTTGGATCGTATATCTAGAATGTTCAAATTATTATGAACTGCATTCATGAGGATCTCGATTCCATGCATAGAGAAACAAATGAGCTCATTTAACCACATTTATCTCTTTCTTTTATTTGAGAAATGCAATGCGCTATCCGGCCTTGTCTAGTATTTTTTTTAATAAATGGATTTGCTAGTTCTCATGCGCTTGAGAACTTCTTAATTCTCAGTCACCTCTCTCGTCATTGGATTTACCTCGCGAACGTGGGATTATATATGAGTTGCAATTAGGTTGTAATTGAGATTTTAATAAGTTACAACTAGATTGTAACTGAAAATTAGTACAAATTGTATATGTTGCAAATAGGTTGCAACTAAGAATTAGCACAAATAGTAGAATGATGTGCTTAGACATAAAAAGTTTGGAGACTCCTAAGATCTAGGTTCTTCCTTTAATAAAACTGGCAGTGCAACCGAGATTCCTCCCTTGGTTATTCATGCGTTTCTTTCTTACCGCTTTGATTTACCTTTTGAAATTCTGTAAAGATCCATGCCATGCCCGCTTCATGTGTTCTGAAGAGACGTGCGCGCTGCCGCTGAATGCCCCTCTCAGCTTGGAAGGAACGGAAATACAAATACTGCACAACGTCTCTACTCGAATACAGTACTCGATGGTACATTTGCACTGAAACTAGCACGTGCTCATACTAACTATTCCAAGGGTCGGGGACACGGTACTCCGTATGGACGTGTGCGTGGACAGTCTTCAGACGTACGGTGCCAGTGAAGAGTGGAGACGAGGCGATGAGTCATGAACACGTGCATTTCCCACCTCGCCATCTTGCACCGAGCTGAAAGAAAGGTGGTTGTACTTTTCCCTTCGAATCCAATGAGGGTTTATTAGACTAAAAAACACCATGCATCGACGTACGACGTTGGTAGTAGTAGACAGCAGTTTTGTGATCGATCTAGTACATTAACACTGTAGTAAACCATGAGGTTCTGAGCTGGAAACAATAGAAAAAAGTGTACCTCAGTTGGACGTACTTTAGGGCCCCATGTTAACATGTCGGTGCAAACTGTACAACTTATAAAAGAAAAAAATCTTACACATCCGTCGATCGAGACGATCACTTCCTCGTGGTGCCTTTGTGGACACGCGCCTCCACTCACTCGGATGCAACGGCAAGCTGCGCCCACGCTCCGGTTAATTTTGTAGGACTCCAGTCGTGTCGCGACATTTTCGGGAGCCGACCAATGGCAATTTTGTGGTATCCCACCTTCTCCGTGTTACTAGAAAACCTTTTTTCTTCTAAATCTCGCGTGTTAGAACACTCGATTTTGTATGCTTTGCAGTGAATTTCACATGCTGAGCTCATGTCCTGATACATCTTCAGAAGATGCAATCGCTAACTTTTCCCCCTTTTCTCACAAGATGTGCATGTGCATACTACTCATTTTCCCACCTACTAAAACCAACGGCTATTACAAGTCAATAGTATTAGTATCATTAGTCATGCACGCCAAAACAAAATCCAAGCGGTCTGTTTAGAATTTGTCCCGGCAGCCCTGAAGTCGCAACGGCACCCTTAGTGCCCTATACAGCTTTCATTCTCATCAGATCCAAATAAAACATGGCATCTAAGGAATATCAACAGGTCATTGATGGTTGGCAACAAGGATATGGTATTCAAACGGAAGAATATATGTCTTTTGGGACCTCATGTGATGCAGCCCGACCTATGGTTCTTACTACATCAAGGTCTCCAACTTATGCCAAGTCGTCATGGACTCTAAAGGTGAATCCGTTCCTCTATGCGAGCCCACTTCCTACCCTAGTGAATGGCATGCTACTTCATACTCCGTCACACATGCATGATAGGTTCACACCGACCAGTACGGAGGCGAGGGAGGAAGCCCGAAACATCAAGCCCGACAAGACGGAGGCTTGGAAGAGGAGACGGAAGAAGACAGGTCGGCAACTGCCACGTCCAAGCGGTACTACCGGTTGTCGGAACGCATTACTACGGTCAGGTACTACGCCCTTCTACCGCTTCATGACGGCTCCAACGGATGCTCCAAGACCGCAAGCGGTACTACCGGTCCCAGAGCGGTACTACCGGTGATGACCGGTACTACCGGTCCCTAGTACGGTACTACCGGTCATGTATGTGCCTGCGCGCACCTGTTGGGCCATAGCCCATGTATCCCCCTTTACTTACCTATTCGCCTAGTTTATCCCCAAACTACCCTTGTTTAGTAGTTGGCCTATAAATAGAGCCCCCACCCCTCATGTATCCCTTAGGCATAGATGATAGACTAAAGAAAACCCCCATTGTGGAATCTCTAGTTTTGCCTCATCCCATTTACCAAGGGGACCGACTATCGTCACCAACCTCGATTGGACTTTGCATCACGCATCTATCGTTGAACAAGGCCTTGGAGTTCGATGTCTCGTCTCCAAGTTGTCAAGACCCTCCCCAAGGTGTTCTTCCCTCTCCGATGTGGATTTGAGGGAGCACGTTGACCGATCTTTCCTTGCGAGGATTCTATTGGACCGGTGGCCGCCGTTCGGGAGCAATCGGCCTTGTATCGTGTGAGTTTTGCGTGTGTTCATCGTGTTCTTCGCGAGGTGTGTGTTCGCTTCCGCTACCTTCTCCCTTTCCCCTCGCTTTCCCATCGATTTGACCACGAGATCCATGAAGATCGGGCACCCAAGAGGTTAACCCCTCCATCATCTGGTATCAGCAGCTTTTGGTTGCCACGGATTTCTCATCGATTTGGTCTTTTCCCCATAAATTCAAAAATTCCACCAAAAATAGCCCCAATTCGTGTTTTGGATCGATCTGTGATTTGAGTGCGTTTTGGTAGGTTTTGATCCGTGGATTACTTGCTAAACTTGTTGATCTACCTTCCTTTGCGTTCCCATAGCCTAATTCCTTGATTTCCCCCTTCGATTTGGTGCTTTTCTTGAAGATTTTCTGTCCAAATCATCCCAAAATCGCAAAAACGCGTCAAATCTAGGCGTCCCAGGTCCAAGCGGTACTACCGGGTCCAAAATCCGGTACTACCGCACTTAACCGGTACTACCGGGCTCAAAAATCCGGTACTACCGCCCTATACTGATCAAAAACAGCAAGTTCCAGATTTCAGCCTCTCACCGTTTTGAGCATAACTTTTGCATCCGAACTCGGATTTTGGTGTTCTTTAGCTCGTTTCGAAGAGGAGAAGGAGCTCTACATCATCATCCACGTTGTTCATGCTATCTACTCCATCCAAATTCCGTGAGCAAGGCAGAAAATCCAACAATAAAGGGTGAAGATCGTCGACGAAAGGTATAAACATTCCGCGACTTCTCCCCACTTGCATTCCTTTGTGAACCCCACTATCTTTGCGAGCAACAAACACCTATTGATACTATTTCCTCTTATGATTGCTTGGGCTATGCACATTTGATACCTTGTAGATTCCGAGCAAACATTGTGAGCACTATCTTATATAGTTATCTTGTATAGTTGTTGGCACAAGGAAGAGGCAAGTGAAAAGAAAAAGAAAGAAAAATAGATAGAAAAAAAATAGAAAAAAAGAAGAAAAGAAAAAGAAAGAGATATACAAGTGCCTCATAGAATAGGAAGCGCAAGCTCGATGAACATCAAATAGGTGGTACTTATTGTGCATATCTTGTAGCCCACCAATCTTATGCAATCGAACTAGCGTATCTCCTTGTACTTGTGTGACACGAGCTTATAGTCTTCGCTAGGTAATCATTTGGTTATTAGCTCACTTTCTCCGTCGCACAAGTCCCATTTATCCCACCGTGTGTGTTTCCTTGTACATATTTCCTATCTTGTGGATTGACTTGTTTGCTTGGTGATCATTGTGGTTCTTTACTTGCCAATACAACATCTTGATTTCGGGTTGGTTCTTGACATGCCACTTTCCATACCTATCCACCATAGGCCTTGTGTGTGTGTGTTTTTTGGTTAGTAGTTGGTTTTGGTGTTCCGCGTGAACTTCACTTTGCTTGGTTTATTGCTCTCAAGTGTGGCCACTTGCACGATACGATCTTCCAAGGTAAAGTAAGGTTTGACGTTGTATCCCTAACACCCTTTACCACTTCCATATACACCACTTGGTCTTGTGAATCATGTCTAGGGACTCCGGAACCGAGGATTATTTCTATGAAGAATCCACGATGAGCCACCATGCCTATGTCTCCACAAGCATGGATAACATGATGGAGCACTACACCAACAATGGCTCCACATGCTTGGGTGATATGGAGTACTACAACAACAATGACTCCCCAAGCATGGACGACTTCAAGAACGACAACGTGAAGCTCCTCACGTCGCACCGACCAAGACGGAGCCTCCAACTCGAGTGCGCAAAGGTCCATCATCAAATGGACAAGTTCCAAAGCGACCTCCACAACTTCAAGAAGGGCATGGACAACAACTTCGACAAAAACATGAGGATGGTCGCCAAGACTAATGATGCTTTGCGCTCATTAGAAAAACTCACCAAGAAGAGTGCCAAGGACAAGGGTCATCATCGCGAGCGTCATGTGGATGACCAAGTGCGCCACCTACACCAACCATCGGCAAGGCACGCCAATGACCTCCGTCGACACCGTCACAAGGCACCTTCAACTACTAGTGCCACCACCAAAATGGTACCAAGAGCAAGCCTTCGTCCACGCCATCAAGCTTCAACGACTACGCTTGCATTTGAAGACCTCATGAACGAGGAAAATGAAGACCTCTACTTCGCCAAGTTGGATAGCATGAGCCTACCTCCACCACTACTACAAGATGGCCACAAGACGGTCGAGCATGGGATTTTCCCTTCGACCATGGAGGCGAGCAATGATGCCCATCTTATGGCATCCAACCTTGGAGGCGACAAGGTCAAGAATGGTGAGCATGGGATTCTCCCTTCACCAAAGGAGGCGCAAGGAGTTGAGGAAACCGAGCCTACCCCCATATGCTTGAGTGATGATGTGGTACCAATCCCATGTGAGTATGAGAGCCACTTAGCCCACTTGAGTGAGAACAAGAGTGACATGAGTGACTCCACCTTATGTGAGATTGAGTGCTTCCACTTAGAGGGCATGAGCGATACTCCTAGTGAGTTGAGAGTGGTAGTTGATAGGTCAAGTGAGACCATTTCGAATTCTAACAACTTACCCTCTACCTCTAGTGTGTTCTCTTGTGTTGTGCTAGGTTCCATGGATGAAGACGTGCCAAACCATGAAGCAATGATGCCTCAATTGGAGAAGATGTACATGGTTCACGAAGATGATGCTACGCCATGGCTACATAAAGAAAACGAAGTCGTCCACAAGGAGGCCACTACTTCCACAACACCCACTTCATATGAGAGGTATGACCAAGGTAACAATAAGGGTGTTGATGATGCCATGATCCCACTAATGGACATGATGAATTGTGAGGATATGCATGTTTTGGATGATACTTGTGACATTACATATGCTTCACTCATATTCCCATGTGATGCTTTGCCTTTGCATAATATTGATCATGTGGAATTGTCTGATTACGAACTCATTGCCATAAACATGCCATGCTATGCATCTTGTGTGTATCCTCCAATTGCTTCGGACTTGTCTTGTCATGCTAGTCATTCAATTTCTCCCGTTGCTTGCGATAAGATGAATGCTTGATATTTCACTTGTTTTTCTTGCAACAATATTGATCATATGCGCTATAATGAGATGGCCCCCATAGCTTTCTCAATTTTTGTAGATTTTGATGATTGCCATGATAATCATGTTCCCCACTTGCATACTCACCATGCATCTATGTCGTACTTTATTAACATTAATGGTGATGTGCACAAGAAGAGATACGTCATGATGGATGATGTATATCTCTACCATGCACACACGTTCTTCCTTTGGTGTATGATGTGTGTAGGTACCCGCACAAGAATGTCAACCTCGGTTGAGCACGAGTTAACAAAAAGAGCTCTAGAGAGCATCCCACAAGTGAGTTCAAGATCGAACCCAGCTCTGATACCTTTTGCATGCTTTGCATCTTTCATGTTGGCAAATTGCTCTTTCCTATGGTTTGATTGCAAGCATGTTGATGGTATTATCTCACCTTGTGACATTCATGTTTATTCGCATCTAGATAATGATGTTTTGTGTGTTGTAACAAAAATGTTGAACATTTTCTCTTTCCGATGTTTTGGGTGCAACCACAATTCCATTAAGAGCATGAATTGTCATGAGAGCTTCCAAGAATCTCGTCTTGTTGTTGCAACAAACATAAGGACCAGTTGCTCTTTCATTTGGTTTGTTTGCAAACATAATACGTTTGTTTTGGATATGCTTCCTTGTGTGTTTTTGCCAAATTCTCCTATTCTTGCATCAAAGATGTTGTTTGAAATTTGGATCCAATGCTTTGAATGCCCCACTTCTATGTTATATGGAGTTTTTGAGTTTCCACATTTGGATGATGTTCAAACGATGTCCATGCACATTGACCTTGCATATGCATTCCGTTTGCTATACTTGAGTTGTGCTAATCGTGTTGTGAACAAGAATGGACATGCCACAAATGACATGCTCCTCTATCACACACAAACATATGTTGCTTGGTCTTTGTTGTATGAAGGTACAAATGCATACACGTCAACCTCTATGGACTATATGTTGACAAGAAGAGACGAAGAGAGTTACCTATGGCTACCCTTCATCGAGCTATCTCTACAAGCTAAGGTGACTTCCTTCTACTTGAGGACTCATGCTATAATCTTCATGAATTGGCTACGCTTTGAGTGTTGCTTCGCTTTTGTCGTGAGCTTTGTAGGCTTCATGGAAGGTGAAGGAACATTGAAATGTTGTCAAGTCAATCTTCCCGAGGACGACTATATGGTGAACCCCAGGATCAAGGATGTCCTTCGACCTCTTCTACTTCATGATGAACATGGAGAGTCGAGGACGACTCTTTTTGAAGGGAGGGGAGATGATGCAGCCCGACCTATGGTCGTTACTACATCAAGGTCTCCAACTTATGCCAAGTCGTCATGGACTCCAAAGGTGAATCCGTTCCTCTATGCGAGCCCACTTCCTACCCTAGTGAATGGCATGCTACTTCATACTCCGTCACACATGCATGATAGGTTCACACCGACCAGTACGGAGGCGAGGGAGGAAGACCGGAACATCAAGCCCGACAAGACGGAGGCTTGGAAGAGGAGACTAAGAAGGCAGTCGGCTGCCAGTCCAGCGGTACTACCGGTTGTCGGAACGTACTACCGGTCAGCGGTACTACGCCCCTTCTACCGCTTCATCGACGGCTCCAACGGATGCTCCAAGACCATAAGCGGTACTACGGTCCCAGGCGGTACTACGGTCCCTAGTCCCAGATTACCGGTCATGTATGTGCTCACAGCACTGTTGGGCCATAGCCCATGTATCCCCCTTTACTTACCTATTCGCCTAGTTTATCCCCAAACTACCCTTGTTTAGTAGTTGGCCTATAAATAGAGCCCCCACCCCTCATGTATCCCTTAGGCATAGATGATAGACTAAAGAAAACCCCCATTGTGGAATCTCTAGTTTTGCCTCATCCCCTTTACCAAGGGGACCGACTATCGTCACCAACCTCGATTGGACTTTGCATCACGCATCCATCATTGAACAAGGCCTTGGAGTTCGATGTCTCGTCTCCAAGTTGTCAAGACCCTCCCCAAGGTGTTCTTCCCTCTCCGATGTGGATTTGAGGGAGCACGTTGACCGATCTTTCCTTGTGAGGATTCTATCGGACCGGTGGCCGCCGTTCGGGAGCAATCAACCTTGTATCGTGTGAGTTTTGCGTGTGTTCATCGTGTTCTTCGCGAGGTGTGTGTTCGCTTCCGCTACCTTCTCCCTTTCCCCTCGCTTTCCCATCGATTTGACCACGAGATCCGTGAAGATCGGGCACCCAAGAGGTTAACCCCTCCATCATCATGGGTAGGACAGACTTTTTATATTCTTTTGAATACTTTAGGACGTGTTTGGTTCATTTTTTTTGAACCAAGGGAAGGGACCCGAAGGTCCCAGAACTGGCATTAACTTAATACAAAAGTGATACAACGTTGCAGGAAGGACCTAAAAGAAAGGCAAAATTACAATAATGTCCCTCCAGATTACAAAAGGAACCCCAGAAGAAAACATAAAAAGCAATCAGGTCCTTGAGTAATCCTCGACCTCGCCGGGGATGCAAATTGCCACCATCGCCGGCCGCGTCCTTACCATCAGGCAAGGTTGGAAGGGCCTCCCGCCGGAGGTTGAAGAAGGGCATCGGAAAATTCCAAAAAGCAAACTGGCCCTGAGAACCACCCTAGCCACCCAAACGCATCTTTGGAGAGATTTGATATTTGGTACCAAAGCTCCAGGTGAAAAGAGATCGATGCGGAAGAAGAGTAGTCGCGATTGCCGATGCGGTTAAATCTCCCAGCGATCTCCGGGCCACCATCGATTGCCATATCAACATCTCTCTCAAGACCTTGCCGATAGAGGATGCGGTCGCGAATCTGCAGGGAGAGCCAGAAACCACAAGAAGGGACCTTGATTGGAGGAGGTGCATATCCCGCGCCACCTTCGTCTTCCACCACAAGCACCGCAGCGGTGAGGAGCACACCACGAGAAGAGCCAGCCCCTCGCTCCCCTTTGCAGGCCTTATTTCGGGGATGCACGAGCTCCAAATCCCCATGCCACAAAGACCGCCACGAGCCGATTAACAGAGAGAAGGATATTCATGGCGTGGAGGATCTGGCCGCCGGGATCCTCCATCCTACCCCCAGACTCCACTAGGGGAAACAACACAGAGAACAGCTCGAAACCTACAACTACTATGTACAAGGGGGGCCAGCCACCTAATCCATCCTCACGCCGGCGGGCAGAGCCACCGGAGGGAAGGAAGGAGAGGGGCGGCGGCGGAGTCTGGAGACGACTCTCAATGGGCTCTAGAAGGGGCGAGAGGGGGAAAGATGTACAAGAGAGGCCGTTTGGTTCATTAAATTGTGACATAATCCAATTAAGGCGGTCATGCATACTGTAGCATCCCAGTTGTCTAACACTTGTAATGGTACTTGTTCTAGTAATAAAAAGGGCCACTTCCAACATATAATTGTTGCATCATCATCATATCATGCTCATGTCATCATGTCACCTTGCATTTGAGCATCATATAAAACCCCTTCTTGTTTGGTTCTTATCTCATGTGCATTATTAATTGTAGTAGCCTCTTGATATTGTATTTGGTTCTTGATATATTGTTAAATGCCCAAGTTGATTTGGGGGCATATCTCTTAACAACTCCACCACCTTTCTTTCACCACTTTATAATTCCACCATCCAATTAATATGAGCTTGGCATTTTATTTGAGTTTACCTCTAGCTCATGTTGGTTGGTTGGATTCCACCATAATCTTTTGCTTGGCCTTTGCCCACCTTTTGGGAATGCAAGGAATAATGCCACATGAATTAATGTTGTTTTCACAATATAACTACATGGCAAATATTGTTTGCATGGGCCATGCAAGTGCCACCTTTTCTTGACTTTGGAATGTTATTTGGCTTTGCTTGCATGGATCATCTCTCCTTTGTTTAAATCTTGTTTTGGCTTGTAGTTTTCTTCACCATATCATCTACCTCTCTATCCCCCTATAGTTAAAACCCTAATCACCATGCTCCATGCATACACATGTGATCATGTGTGAGCATAAGCCTAAAACCCCATCCCTCTCCCTACCTCTTTTCTTTTGATCTTGCTTGGTCTTTGAATGGAACATGCATGATTCAAAAATCCCTAGCTCTATCTTTTTCTCTTGGCTTGAACCATGTTGTTCTTGCTCAAATTCTACCACCACATCTCTCTCTCTCCTTTCTTGTCTTGATCTTGTTAGAGTTTGTCTAGTGCATGGTTTGGTCTTGCCCAAAGAACCCTAGCAACTATCCTCTCCCTCTCAAAACCAACCCTAAGCCACCCCCATACCCCAATCTAGCTAAACCTAAACCCCATCTATCTACCCTCCTAAATAACCCTAGCTAACATGCTCTTGTCCACCCCCCCAAACCTAAACCTAGGCCGAGCACATCCCTCTCCCCCCCTCATCTCTCCTCTCTCTAGCCGAGCCACCCCACCATGACCTACCCTAGCCCGAGCCTCCTCTCTCTCTGCGTGGTGTGCCCCACCCCGAGCCTGGCCTGCCCTGTCCCACCTGGCAGCTCCCCAGACCCACCTGCAGCCCCTCCCTAGCTCTACACCTTGCCAGCCACCTGCCTCGGCCGCCCATGCACGTGAGAAGACAAGGTGGCACCAAGGCCACCTTTCCATCAACCCCTCTCCCACGCTAGCCCCACGCCATCTACCTGCCCCCTTGTTGATCTTATCCTTCCCCCCCGCCCTAGCCTCCCCAGATCCCCTGGTCTCCTCCTTCCTCCCCAATGAGCCATCTCTCCACCATGTCCTCTAAACCCTAACGGCGGCCCCCCTGCATCCCTTCGCTCCAGAGCACCCCGAGGCGAGCCAGGAGCACCAGGAGCGTCGTCGGCTTCCTCACTCTTCGACGCCGGAGCCGCTGGATCTCGCGGAGGAGCCCGCCGTGCCCGTGACCGCCAGACGCCCGACCTGCTGCCCCCTCGCCGATCCTCGCCACCTCAGCGCCCGGCTCGGCCAGACCACGGTGAGCTCCTGCGGCCCCTAGACACTCCTGGTCTCTAGTTCGCCCGTGCCCATGGACACACTCGTCCGGCGCTCCCGTCTCGTCGCGGCGATTGTCAGTCTGAGTCTGCTGGCGTGGGCCCCGCAACAACCGCTCCTGTCCACCCCACACCTTAGCAGGCAGGCCCGTCTCCGTGTGGCGTGGCATGTTGACCCCTCTTCATCTTTCGTTTTGGCCGCGACGCGTTTCTCCCAGTGGATTCGTCGCCATCGTCGACAAAGAACGGCCAGATCCGCCGCCGTCAAGGTTGGCGTCGTCGTGACGGCGGCCCGCTTTTTTGCAGATAGGCCTTCCCTTTTCCCGCCTAAAACCCAAGCCCCGACCCCACCTACGCTGCGAGTTTTTTGCAAAAGAGTCCTCGACTTTCGGTTTTCCACCAGCGGTCCACGGATGTCGCCGCTAGATAGTCAGCTGCTGCGTGGCCCCGTTCGACCTCTGGACCCACACGTCAGTGCCTCGGGCTAGGATTACCTGAGTGCAGAAAGGTTCATGTGTGTGTGACTGCCCAGTCAGCTAAGGGACCCACCTGTCATCCTCTGGTGTAGATTTCTGCTGCGTAACAAAAGTCCAATGGTTTACTGATTCAAAATTTTCAAACAGTTTCAAATAAATTCAAATCTGTTCCAAATTTAATTGAATTCATAACTTATTCCTGGTTTGGAATTTGAATTCAAACCTTATATGAAAAATGTTTAGTTTTTGAATTACAATTCAAATCCTTATTCAAATATTTTTCAGAATTATTTTGTTTAGTCAACCTTTGACTTTGACCCTAATTAATTAATTTTGACTTAAAATAAATTTAAAATTCATATTTTCAAATAATACAAATAATACATGTTTTTGAATCAGAAAAATGTGAGGATTTCAAATATGCTATCCAAATTGCCTTTTGCACATTTAAAATTTCCAAGTTGAGCTAAATTACACAAATGCCACTGGAACCAAATAATTTAACAACTTTTGATTTATAACTCCGAATTTAACAAATGATATGTCTAAAATGATCAGCTCGACGAGACCTTTCTGTTTATGCTATCCATGACTTCAATTGCAGCATGCATCATATTAATATATAGTAAACAGCAACTGTTATGACAACGAAATGTGATCCAAAACCCCATTAAAATGTTATTACTTGTCTTCCACACCTCACTATGCCATGCTACCTTATTGCCATGTAAATTGTGCATCATTCATCATGGCATGATTGTTTGCTTGACGCATCTTATTCATATGCTTGTGCTCTATATTCATGTTGGCCTTGTTTGTTTGGTTTTTCTGATGACACCTTTGGCGGGGTTATATCAAGAGAACCAGAGCACTACCGGATCCGTCCCTCGCTTCAACGGAGTTGCTGTGCAAGCACTTCCACATGCTTGCATACATACAAGACCTATTGCCTCTATCTTATTCTTGCATCATTGAGTCGCGATTGCATTAAATTGAATCCCAAGTATGCATAGCCTTTACTTTTAAACCCCACCAAGCTTGTTCCTCCATCCCATGAGCCATTACTACGGTGTTGTTTGAGCCATGCGAGTCGAGAACAAACATGTGTAGGGTATGTGAGAGTCTGTTGGATAACGAGGTACCCAAACAACTTAACCTGAGTAGTAATGGGACAACTAATGAAAGTGGCACAGGTGAGCAACATCTGCTATTTGGTTTTTCCTGCTCAATTGTGTCCCGGATGACCCCGAGTACTTGATTCCTGTTCCTTGATTTATCGCGCTATCCACATCCGGAGGTATATGGGACCCCTGAGCCAGAGCTTGATTCAGTCTTATTTCTTGGGGCCACAAACTAGTTTGAGGTTTTATTTACTATCCTGTACTTATGCCATGCTACTGTTTATTACGTTGCGAGGAGCACACTGTACTGTTTAGGTAAGCGGAATGTTTTCGCGGTATCGACAAGCCCAGCCACACTTTCGGGTTCCCCGTTTCTGACCATTGACGCAAACCTTGAGTCCGTCTCAAGTCACTAACTTCGCTATGGTTCATTCAATGGGTGGCCCTCAAATAATTCTCAATCTGTGATTGCTTTGTCGTGAAGGCCTCGTTGGGTTTTGATTTGGTTTTTCCGAGGTTGATCGGCGTGTGTTTCTATTGGTGCACCGCCGGGTAAAACTTTCTCAAAGCCGTGTCCATGGATATGGACGACTTGGAGCACGTTCTCGATCATAGACAAGCATAACTAAAGTACCGCTTTAATCGACTAAGTAATTTGTCTAGTAAATAGTGCAACACTCATGGAATGGTTAATAAAATTGCCAACGGATGGGGGTTGTTCGTCCGCTTCCTCGTTGGTAGCGAGAGGAGGATGGATCTGATGAGATTACCATTATAATCGCTGTCTTAATTCACGGACATCCGCTCTATCATTGGTTAGGCGGATGGTTAGCGTTATCTCAGAGAACGCTAGGGTTTATCTTTCGCTGCAATTGCGTCACCCTGGTTGTGTCCCCTTTAGAGGCATTAAGACTTGCTGAGTACCCTTAGGGTCTCACACGATAAATTATTGGTTCGATGAGCGGTACCCTCACAGACGGATCTTGGGTGGAAGAAGCCGATGATGTGGGCAACGATCGTTCGTGTAGAGATTCCGAACGGGCATCCGAGAGATCCGTGGTTGGGATGTGCTTATTTCTATGGCATCTTATGCCGATTTGCTTCTTATCCGTACTCGGACTTGTTTGCCGCTTCCGCATGATACTCTGATGTGTGTTGTATGAGGAAGTATCCTAAAATATTAGATCTATCTAGGTCATTTGAATCTTGCCGTATGGCGTTGCTATATTTCCTTTCTTTCTAGATGGTATGGCTCTGATGTACTCTTGTATGGTGGCTTGCATACATACCCACTTGTGTATGTAGTTGATCCCTTCGCTTGGATTACGCCGTCTGAGTCCCGTTGAGATGGTAGTGTTTGGGACGGCCGAAAGGTCTACCCATGAGTGGCTTTTGGGGCCCCACCGTACTATTTCAACCACTACCGCTCATCCAGGCTTGTATCTAGGAGCGTAATTCACCGAGGTAGTTAAAATTGGTATCAGAGCCATCCCGACCTTCAGGGTTTCAGCCAAACGGTCGTTGTCAGTCTAGCAAATATTTTGGTAGTTATGTATACTAGGGAAAAACAAAACGCGAGAGTAGGACTGCTTCCACTTTTCTTCTTACCCTCCCACCCACCCTTTTCTGGTAAGGAAGTGCAACGTTTTCAATCCTCTTCTCAAAGTTCAAACTAGGATTCACGTGTTCTGGGTTTCCGTAGTACCATAGGTTGTGTGTGTGTGTTTAATCCTTTGTCTATCTGTTGCATCCAAGTTGTTATCTTATCTGCCTTTGGTTATCAACTGTTGGTATATTCCATACCGACAGGCTTTTGCAAACCGACGCAATTTGTCTTCTCTTTGTATCCGACGCTATCTTGTTTGGGGTGTTCGTTTCCGTAGTTACCAATCTTTAGGTTTCGTCGTGAGAAGAAGGGGTTAGGATACGTGTTCCACTTGTTCATGTGCGGAGTAATGATTTGAGTGCGGGATGGAGTCGCGACCATACCACTACTCATATCATTCGCTTTTGTATATTGAACCGGTAGAGTCACTAATCTTGATTCGTTACGTAATTTTGCGCATCTATTGGTATTCTAATGCCGAAATTTGTGGAAAATTTTTCTTTGATATATTTGTGTACCACACTCCTTTTCAGTCGTGTGCGATATGCTTAATATCTTTTAGGTGCTATGAACTTTGTTGATATTTTAATATCATCTCGAAGAATTGTATCCTTTAATCTTGGTTAATTCCATCTTGGTACTATTTTGGATTATTATCATTCTCCATTATCGTCTTGACTTGAGTTTTATATCAATGACGGGATGGCTCCACCACGTCGTGCAAGAGGACATACCTCGGGCTGGGCTCCGTCTTTGTCAAACATCGCTAATGCTTTGGCAAAGAATGCAAGAGAACCAGCAGCGCTTTGAGGAGAGTGTCGAAAAGCGAGTTTGCTCCACTTCCTCCACCTCCCAAGCGAGGAGACATCAAGAGCTTCCTCAAATTCAACCCTCGTCGGTTTGATGTTTCGACCGACCTGCGGACGCGGATGATTGGCTGCGTGAAATCTCAAGGTTGCTCGAGGCTGCGATGTTCGGGCAGGAGTGGGTCAAGTGTGCTACTCACCTTCTCAAGGGAGATGCAGCTCTTTGGTGGGAGAACTACTTGAAGGCAAGCTGCTTTGGTTCCGACCAACTTGGGAAAGGTTCACTGGAGGCGTTCAAAGAGCGGTTTCTCTCGAGATTGTAATGGAAAGGATGAAGGAGGCTTTCCTCAACTGAAGCAAGGAAATGATAACGTCAACACCTATCGGGAACTTCATGAATCTCTCTCGTTATGGTGGTGATGAGGTATCGATGACAAGAAGAAGCGAAGAGGTTCGTGCAAGGGCTCAATGCATCGATCAAGTATGCAATCACACATGCAAGGCGGCAACTTTCACGGAACTCCAACGCACATCTGCAAGAGGAGGCAAGCGAGCAAATGTTTGAGAGTCCAAGAAACACAACAGGGATGCATCAAGCTCTGCAGTTATGGCAGCTCCTTCTAAGCGGCGTGTCTGGGTTCCTAACACCCCACCGTCGCTCCCGGCTCCACCAAGACCTGCAAGTTTCGCGTCAAGGCCACCAAACTTCACCACTGCGGCTCCCAGGGGCTACAACAACAACTACCCGGGAGCGCCTGGCGGAGTCCCTGGCTACTCTGCTCCATGTCCACATGGTGCTTGTTTCACATGTGGAGATCATGGACATCCCAACTGGAACTGTCCGATGAAGAACAAAGCTCTCCCTCCACCCCCGCCAAGATCTGCAACAAGCTCTCCTTCGGTTCGTGCACCACCACCTCGGGCTCTCAACATCAACACCAAGCCCGGGTCTGCGGTTGTTCGTGCCAACTGTGTCAACGTCACTCAAGCCGAGCATGCACCTGGAGTTGTGATGGGTATGCTTTCTGTTAACTCAGTCCCTGCACGAGTTTTGTTTGATTTTGGTGCATCGCATTCTTTCGTGTCTCACAAGTTTGCAAATGAGAATGAGTTAGCAATGGACCCTATCCTTAAGCAGTTAATGGTTCTATCGCCTGGAGCAAATATGATAGCATCTAAGATCAGTCATGGCAATCAAATTGAGATTAGTGGTTCTTCATTCTTGGCTTCTTTGATTGTTCTGGGCAACTCTGACATTGATGTCATCTTGGGCATGGATTGGTTGACGGCAAATGCAGCTGTGATTGATTGTGCTGAACGCTCAGTGTCTCTGAAGATTCCTGAAGGTCATATAGTCTTTTCTCCAAGTCTGACTCCTGTTTGTCGGCTCTTTTCCTTGGCGGCTCTGAATGATGATGTTATGCAAGCTATTCAGAGTGTACCGGTGGTCTGTGAGTTCCCAGATGTTTTTCCTGAAGAGTTGCCAGGTATGCCTCCGGATCGCGAGGTTGAATTCGTGATTGAGCTTGAACCTGGAACGGCTCCTATATCCAAGCGGCCATACAAAATGGGTCCTTCTGAGTTGGCTGAACTCAAACGACAACTTGATGAACAAGAGAAGTTGGGTTTTATTCAACACAGCACTTCTTCTTGGGGTAGCCCAACAATCTTTGTGAAGAAGCGTGACAGAACCGATAGACTCTGTGTTGACTACCGGACTCTAAATGCTAAAACCATCAAGAACAAATATCCTCTCCCACGGATAAATGATCTTTTTGATCAGCTAGCAGGAGCTGTGGTGTTCTCTAAGCTGGACTTGAGAAGTGGTTATCACCAAATCAAAATTCGCAAGGAAGATGTGCCCAAAACAGCTTTCACCACCCGCTATGGCCTGTATGAGTACACGGTCATGTCTTTCGGTCTCACCAACGCACCTGCTACCTTCTCGAGGCTGATGAACTCCGTTTTCATGGAGTACCTTGATAAGTTCTTCGTGGTCTATCTGGATGACATTCTGGTCTATTCTAAGTCCAAGGAAGAGCATGAAGAACACCTGCGGTGTGTCCTAAACAAGCTTCGTGAGAACCGCTTGTATGCAAAGTTCGCAAAGTGTGAGTTTTGGTGAAGTAACATACCAGGTCATGTTATCTCTACCAAGGGAATTGCGATCCGAAACCGTGAAGACAATAGTTGAATGGCTTCCTCCTGCTAATGTCAAGGAAGTGCGGAGTTTTCTTGGTTTGGCTAGCTATTGCCGTCGTTTTGTTCGAACTTCGAAGATAGCGAATCCTCTTACCGATCTCCTCAAGAAAGGCAAGAAGTACTGTGGACTCCTGCATGTCAAGAAAGTTTTGAGACACTCAAGAGAAGCTCACTTCCACCAGTCTTGGTTCCTCCGGATACATCTAAGCCTTTCCAGATATTCTGTGACGCCTCTTTGCAAGGATTGGGTGCGGTCCTGATGCAAGAGAGACAGGTGGTTGCTTATGCCTCTCGTCAGTTGAAGACGCATGAGATCAACTATCCCACACATGACCTCGAGCTAGCAGCAGTTGTCTTTGCTTTGAAGCTATGGAGGCACTACTTGCTTGGTAACCGTTGTGAGATCTTCTCTGACCACAAAAGTTTGAAGTATATCTTCACACAGCCTGATCTCAACCTTTGGCAGAGGAGATCGATTGAAGCAATCAATGACTTCGATGTGACCATCAACTACACTCCGGGCAAAGCTAATGTAATGGCAGATGCGCTTAGCCGCAAAGCTTATGTCAACAACCTCATGGTGGAAGAGCAGCAGCCTCTCTTGTGCGAGGAATTCCGTCAGCTAAACCTGGAAATTGTGGAACAAGGGCATCTCCTGAACCTTCTGGCTACTCCTCGCTTGGAAGAAAAGATTCGCTCTCGTCATCTTGGTGATCCGCACACCAAAAAGCTCATCTCTAAGCTTGACCTTCCGAAGTATGAGTCCTTCCACGTTGATGATCAAGGAACGCTCTTCTTTGAACACCGGATGTTTGTTCCAAACTACCCGGGTCTGAGAGACCAAGTTCTCAAGGAGGCGCATGATTCGGTTCTTTCTATCCATCCTGGCAGCACAAAGATGTACATGGACTTGAAAACACAATACTGGTGGCACAGGTTGAAGCGGTATTGTGCCAAGTATGTCTCGAATGTGATGTCTGCCCAGAGTGAAGGCATCGCCGAAACCATTTGGTCTTCTACAGCCATTGAAACCTCCGAATGGAAATGGGAGAAAGTAGAGATGGACTTCATCACCGGCTTTCCAAGGTCATGAAGGGCAACAATGCAATTTTGTTGTCATCGATGTGCTTTCTAAAGTGGCTCATTTGTTCCCGATCAAAGAAACAATTTACGGAATTGATTGGTGAGCTCTATATCAACATAATTTTCTCTCTCTGTATGGGGTTCCACTTGAAATCAGTTCGACTGGGAGCATCTTCACCTCAAAGTTCTAGGAGAGTTTCCAAAAGCTTTGGGAACAAAGTTGAACTTCAGATCGCTTACCACCCTCGATCGCAGGACAAGTGGAAAGAATCAATCAGTTACGGAGGATATGCTTGAACTTGCGTCATCTCGTTTGGCATGAAGTGGGAGGAATGTCTTCCATATGCTGAATTCTCCTACAACAACGACTTCGGAAGAGTCTGAAGATGGCACCATTTGAGGCTCTCTATGTTCGCAAGTGCAGAACTCCGATTGGTTGGTCAGGTGCAGGAGAAAGAATCTGGTTTGGCCCTGACATTGTAACCCAGGCAGAGGAGAAGGTGCATATCATTCTTGAGAACCTGAAGATTGCTCAAAGTCGTCAGAAGAGCAACTATGAAAGGAAGCACACAGATATGGTGTATGCCCCTGGTGATCTCGTCTACCTTCGTGTCACTCCAATGAGAGGTACACACCGCTTCGGTATCAAAGGAAAGTTGGCTCCTAGATACATCGGTCCTTTCAAGATACGTGGTAGAAGAGGAGAAGTCGCTTATGCACTTGAGCTTCCGGAAAAACTCAAAGTCCATGATGTTTTCCACATCTCTCAGCTCAAGAAGTGTTTCAAAGATCCCGGCAGGACCGTGGACCATGAGCTAATCGATCTCCAAGAAGACATGTCTTATCAAGAACACCCCACCAAAATCCTTGAGACCGCAGAAAGAAGGACTCGCAACAAGTCCATCAAGTTCTGCAAGGTGTAGTGGTCACACCATTCTGTTGATGAAGCCACATGGGAGCGTGAAGATGAACTCCGTGCCAACCATCCTTCTCTCTTTGTGTCTTCTTCTTCTTCCTAGAATCTCGGGGCGAGATTCCTGTTTAGTGGGGGAGAGTTGTAGCATCCCAGTTGTCTAACACCTGTAATGCTACTTGTTCTAGTAATAAAAAGGGCCACTTCCAACATATAATTGTTGCATCATCATCATATCATGCTCATGTCATCATGTCACCTTGCATTTGAGCATCATATAAAACCCCTTCTTGTTTGGTTCTTATCTCATGTGCATTATTAATTGTAGTAGCCTCTTGATATTGTATTTGGTTCTTGATATATTGTTAAATGCCCAAGTTGATTTGGGGGCATATCTCTTAACAACTCCACCACCTTTCTTTCACCACTTTATAATTCCACCATCCAATTAATATGAGCTTGGCATTTTATTTGAGTTTACCTCTAGCTCATGTTGGTTGGTTGGATTCCACCATAATCTTTTGCTTGGCCTTTTCCCACCTTTTGGGAATGCAAGGAATAATGCCACATGAATTAATGTTGTTTTCACAATATAACTACATGGCAAATATTGTTTGCATGGGCCATGCAAGTGCCACCTTTTCTTGACTTTGGAATGTTATTTGGCTTTGCTTGCATGGATCATCTCTCCTTTGTTTAAATCTTGTTTTGGCTTGTAGTTTTCTTCACCATATCATCTACCTCTCTATCCCCCTATAGCTAAAACCCTAATCACCATGCTCCATGCATACACATGTGATCATGTGTGAGCATAAGCCTAAAACCCCATCCCTCCCTACCTCTTTTCTTTTGATCTTGCTTGGTCTTTGAATGGAACATGCATGATTCAAAAATCCCTAGCTCTATCTTTTTCTCTTGGCTTGAACCATGTTGTTCTTGCTCAAATTCTACCACCACATCTCTCTCTCTCCTTTCTTGTCTTGATCTTGTTAGAGTTTGTCTAGTGCATGGTTTGGTCTTGCCCAAAGAACCCTAGCAACTATCCTCTCCCTCTCAAAACCAACCCTAAGCCACCCCCATACCCCAATCTAGCTAAACCTAAACCCCATCTATCTACCCTCCTAAATAACCCTAGCTAACATGCTCTTGTCCACCCCCCCAAACCTAAACCTAGGCCGAGCACATCCCTCTCCCTCCCTCATCTCTCCTCTCTCTAGCCGAGCCACCCCACCATGACCTACCCTAGCCCGAGCCTCCTCTCTCTCTGCGTGGTGTGCCCCACCCTGAGCCTGGCCTGCCCTGTCCCACCTGGCAGCTCCCCAGACCCACCTGCAGCCCCTCCCTAGCTCTAGCTGCCCAGCCCGCGCCTGCCCTGCCCTGGCCGCCCATGCACGTGAGAAGACAAGGTGGCACCAAGGCCACCTTTCCATCAACCCCTCTCCCACGCTAGCCCCACGCCATCTACCTGCCCCCTTGTTGATCTTATCCTTCCCCCTCGCCCTAGCCTCCCCCAGATCCCCCAGGTCTCCCTCCTTCCTCCCCCCAGCGAGCCATCTCTCCACCATGTCCTCTAAACCCTAACGGCCCTCGTCCCTTCGCTCCAGAGCACCCGAGGCGAGCCAGAGCACCAGAGCGTCGTCGGCTTCTCACTCGCTGCAGCCGGAGCCCGGATCTCAGGAGGAGCCGCCGCCGTGCCCGTGACCGCCAGACGCCTGACTGCCCTCGCCGATCCTCGCCACCTCAATGCCCCGCCGACAAGACCACGGTGAGCTCCTGCGCCCCTAGACACTCCTGGTCCTCTAGTTCGCCAGCCAGCGCCGGACACTCCGTCGGCGCTCCGTGCGTCTGCCATGACGTCCGTCGAGTCTGCGGCGTCGGCAGCAACCGCCTCTGTTCCTCACCACCTTGCCTTGGCCGTCTCCGTGTGAGCGTGCAAAACAAAACTTGTAGGCCGTTGACCCCTCTTCATCTTTCGTTTTGGCCGCGACGCGTTTCTCCCAGTGGATTCGTCGCCATCGTCGACGAAGAACGGCCAGATCCGCCGCCGTCAAGGTTGGCGTCGTCGTGACAGCCAGCCGTTTTGCGAGATAGGCCCTTCCCTTTTCGCCTAAAACCGCAGCCAGACCCGCTACCAGCGCTGAGTTTTTTGCAAAAAGAGTCCTCAGCTTTCTGGTTTTCCCACCCGCGGTCCCTGGATCGCCCACGTGTCGCCGCTAGATAGCTGCGCCCGCGCGTGGCCCCGTTCGACCTCTGGACCCACACGTCAGTGCCTCGGGCTAGGATTACCTGAGTGCAGAAAGGTTCATGTGTGTGTGACTGCCCAGTCAGCTAAGGGACCCACCTGTCATCCTCTGGTGTAGATTTCTGCTGCGTAACAAAAGTCCAATGGTTTACTGATTCAAAATTTTCAAACAGTTTCAAATAAATTCAAATCTGTTCCAAATTTAATTGAATTCATAACTTATTCCTGGTTTGGAATTTGAATTCAAACCTTATATGAAAAATGTTTAGTTTTTGAATTACAATTCAAATCCTTATTCAAATATTTTTCAGAATTATTTTGTTTAGTCAACCTTTGACTTTGACCCTAATTAATTAATTTTGACTTAAAATAAATTTAAAATTCATATTTTCAAATAATACAAATAATACATGTTTTTGAATCAGAAAAATGTGAGGATTTCAAATATGCTATCCAAATTGCCTTTTGCACATTTAAAATTTCCAAGTTGAGCTAAATTACACAAATGCCACTAGAACCAAATAATTTAACAACTTTTGATTTATAACTCCGAATTTAACAAATGATATGTCTAAAATGATCAGCTCGACGAGACCTTTCTGTTTATGCTATCCATGACTTCAATTGCAGCATGCATCATATCAATATATAGTAAACAGCAACTGTTATGACAACGAAATGTGATCCAAAACCCCATTAAAATGTTATTACTTGTCTTCCACACCTCACTATGCCATGCTACCTTATTGCCATGTAAATTGTGCATCATTCATCATGGCATGATTGTTTGCTTGACGCATCTTATTCATATGCTTGTGCTCTATATTCATGTTGGCCTTGTTTGTTTGGTTTTTCTCGGATAGACCTTTGGCGGGGTTATATCAAGAGAACCAGGAGCACTACCCAGATCCGTCCCTCGCTTCAACGGAGTTGCCAGGCAAGCACTTCCACATGCTTGCATACATACAGTACCTATTGCCTCTATCTTATTCTTGCATCATTGAGTCGCGATTGCATTAAATTGAATCCCAAGTATGCATAGCCTTTACTTTTAAAACCCCACCAAGCTTGTTCCTCCATCCCATGAGCCATTACTACAGGTGTTGTTTGAGCCATGCGAGTCGTAGAACAGCATGTGTAGGGTATGTGAGAGTCTGTTGGATAACGAGGTACCCAAACAACTTAACCTGAGTAGTAATGGGACAACTAATGAAAGTGGCACCGGTGAGCAACATCTGCTATTTGGTTTTCCTGCTCACTTGTGTCCGTGAAGACCCCGAGTACTTGATTCCTGTTCCTTGATTTATCGCTATCCACATCCGGAGGTATATGGGACCCCCACAGGCGAGCTTGATTCAGTCTTATTTCTTGGGGCCACAAACTAGTTTGAGGTTTTATTTACTATCTGTACTTATGCCATGCTACTGTTTATTACGTTTGTGCGAGCACACCTTGTCTTTGTTTAGGTAGGCGGAATGTTTTCGCGGTATCGATAAGCCCAGCCACACTTTCGGGTTCCCCGTTCTGACCATTGACGCAAACCTTGAGTCCGTCTCAAGTCACTAACGTTCTTGGGTCTACTCAATGGGGTGGCCCTCAAATAATTCTGAATCTGTGATTGCTTTGTCGTGAAGGCCTCGTTGGGTTTTGATTTGGTTTTTCCGAGGTTGATCGGCGTGTGTTTCTATTGGTGCACCCGGGTAAAACTTTCTCAAAGCCGTGTCGCGGATATGGACGACTTGGAGCAGTTTCTCGATCATAGACAAGCATAACTAAAGTACCGCTTTAATCGACTAAGTAATTTGTCTAGTAAATAGTGCAACACTCATGGAATGGTTAATAAAATTGCCAACGGATGGGGGTTGTTCGTCCGCTTCCTCGTTGGTAGCGAGGAGGAGGATGGATCGATGAGATTACCATTATAACTGTTGTTCTTAATTCACGGACATCCGCCTATCATTGGTTAGGCGGATGGTTAGCGTTCTGTAGAACTGCTAGGGTTTATCTTTCGCTGCAATTGCGTCACCCTAGGTTGTGTCCCTTTAGAGGCATTAAGACTTTGAGTACCCTTAGGGTCTCACACGATAAATTATTGGTTCAGATGAGCAGGTACCCTCACGGGACGGATCTTTGGGTGGAAGAAGCCGATGATGTGGGCAACGATCGTTCGGTGTAGAGATTCCGGAGCGGGATCCGTGAGATCTGGTTGGGATGTGCTTATTTCTATGGCATCTTATGCCGATTTGCTTCTTATCCGTACTCGGACTTGTTTGCCGCTTGCATGATACTCGATGTGTGTTGTATGAGGAAGTATCCTAAAATATTAGATCTATCTAGGTCATTTGAATCTTCTTGGTATGGCGTTGCTATATTTCCTTTCTTTCTAGATGGTATGGCTCGATGTACTCTTGTATGGTGGCTTGCATACATACCCACTTGTGTATGTAGTTGATCCTTCGCCTGCCGATTCACGCCCGTCTGAGGTCCCGTTGAGTTGGTAGTGGTTGGGACGGCCGAAAGGTCTACCCGTGAGTGGCTTTTGGGGCCCCACCGTACTATTTCAACCACTACTGCTCATCCAGGCTTGTATCTAGGAGCGTAATTCACCGAGGTAGTTACACATACCATTAGATTTTGTTTGTTTAGGTAGTACATTAATCTAATTACACGGTATTACATTCCTACGTAGAAAAAAGGATCAGTGCCAAATTCAGGCATAATCCGAAAGCAACCGCACACATTGAGTCCTCCTCTTCCATGACTTCTTCTCCGTGGGTTTGTGGGGTTTTTACTTCTAGCTAAAAGTGCATCCTCTTATTCTCTGATTCTCCTTGATCCTCCCTCTAGCTCAAGCGCTGCCGCCATAGGCCATATGCTTTCCCTTCCCCCTTCTCAGCCCAACCCCCTCCAAATATACATGGTTGGTAGTGGCGGAGCTAGGGGGACCGGCAGGGGCCTCGTCCCCCTATGGCGTTGTGCATCATGAAGGAAATTCTTGCTTAAGGCTAGATTAGACAGGATTTTTAGAAAAAAATAGCTTAGTTGCTCCCCTTCCTCCCTAATTGAAAATTATCAAGTTTGGTCCCCTCGAAGTTGCAATCCTGCCTTTGTCGCTGATGGTTGGTATGTGGGCAAGAAACTCTAGCAAAGCCAACCCCTACATGACACGCCAATGTTGATGTGGTGGATCAGCCGCATCTAAACCGGTTCTACTCCAACGAACGGCGACACCAATCACTCGTACGCATGGCCCCGTGCGAAACCGGTGGCCAAGTAGCTATGGATTCGACTTATTTTTTATAACCTACTCTAGATTCGATTTATGTTAGAAGCGAAGTAATGTAACAAGTTTACCTTTTCCCTCATTCCATTTACATTAACAGTGTAACCCAATTACATTTATGTCTCCATCGCTTCCGGTGGACCAAACAAGTTCAGTCTAGTTTAGAAGGGGAAAGGCTCAGTTAAATGTACTTTTTCCCACTTTGTGATTCGGTCACAAGTACCTGAGGAAAGGCTCATGCCATCACGGTAGTATCCTACCATGATGCAATGCGAGCTAACACAACAAATCAGCATTGTTATGCTGCAAGATAATGACCGATTCTTTTATCAATACACATGGTGAATCGCTGACGCACACAAAAAAAATTCCGAAGCCTCGCCAAAGTACTTAGGGCTAATGCTTTTGGTCAAATCACCGTAAAAATCACAGGTGTTACACCACGGCCAGGTATGGAGGGGGGGGGGGGGGGGGGGGCGGCGACAATGAGCGAGAGTAGCGACATGTAGCGTGGCGTCACCATGCAGCATATCGCGATGGTTCTCACGCGGCGGAGATCCAGTAGGGTAGACATGATACATTTATTCACGTTCGCTTGTTATAACTGGAAAAATTATAAGAAGAAAAAACCCTAAGCAGTATAAAAAAATAAATAAACAAAACAGTGTCCCCTGGGCAGGCCAGACACACTTTGCAGGTTGAGAAAAAAAAAGGGCGTTACGGCCCTGGGCTTATATGCATGCCTCATGGGTTGTATTTCTGCGGCCCCATTGAGTGATACCATGCCACACGAGTAGGTTGTTCTGTGAGCTTGCGTGCTTCGCTTGGCTTGTCACATGCGAAACTGCGAATATACGATCCTTCATCCGCACGGCGCGGGGTGGCGTGGCGGGCTGCCGGCGTAGCCGCATTGGATTTGGGCTTATCAGTTTGGCAGAATTGCGCCCGTTTTGTGCGCTTCCCAACGGAACTACTCCACAGCCGCTGGAAATCAGATTGGTGTAGTCCCAATTAAAAAGAACAACTCCATGCGCCTACCCAGGACATTGGTCCGAACGCCGAATTTTGGTTCGGACGCTGAAAATTGGTCTAGTCATGTACCCAGGGACCTGTTTTCGTCCGGATTTTGGCGTGTTTTGATTCGGCCTATCCAGGCCGTACCCAGGATCCCGGGTACGTCCTGGAAACGCCGGACTCAGCGAAAACGGGCGTGGGCTAGCTCTGTCGGCGAGAGAAGGCACCACTCCCGCCCTTTTCTTTCCCCCTTCCGCCTTTCTTCCCCATTCCCCCACACCCGACGCTCTGCCGATCACCCCGCCCGACATGCCGCCCAAGAGTTTCATCCAACCCAGATCGATCCTCAGCGAGGGTCCGGCGGAGAAGAAGGCGAGGAAGCCGAGAGCGCCGCCGACCAAGCCGGAGGGCATGTCCTCGGCCGAGTGGGAGAAGAAGGAGCATGCCAGGAAGATCTCGTCGGCCGAGCGGAAGGACAGGAAGGACAGGAAGGAGAGGACGAAGCTCCGGCAACAGCAAGCGGAGGAGGAGAAGGCGATGGTGAAGGCGGCGGCGGAAGAACAGGCGATGGTGAAGGCGGCGGCAGCAGCGTTGATGGTCATGCCGTACCCACCATGGGGAGCGAGGCTAGCGGCTCACCGCGGCTCTCGCCGATCTCGGCCCGGCTTCGGGGCGGCGGTCGCTTTCGGCAGAGGTACTCCTCGTCGCCCGAGTTCGACGACGGCTTCAACCCCAATGTGCTCTTCCCCTGCCCGGTGACGCGCCCTCCTTCGGCCTTCGGCGTCGACATCAACATCCCCTACTCCGCCTCTCCGGCGTACGCAAGCCCCGCTCTGCGCCGCGGACCGCTGCCCTTCGGCGGAAGCTCGAAGCCCTTCGGCGAGGCCGACGAGTGCAACTTGTTCGGCGGAATGCCGGGCGCCCTTCCGGCCGGCATGATGGCCGAGGCGCACATGGAGGACCTGATCGCAACAGGCTCGGCGACGAACCATCCCTCCTTCTTCACAGAAGAGCAGACCCGGGCCGACGCCAGGCACGACATCGAGTCCCAGGACCTCGCCGACATCGATGCTGATGAGACCCAGGCCGAGCAGACGCAACCAGAGGACGCCGAGACTGAGGCGAAAGGCAAGAAGGGGAAGAAGAAGCCGGCGGTAGTCTTCTTGGAGGCTCCACCCTCCATCTTCTTCTTCTTGCCTCCGTCGACAACGTTAGAGGTGGAGCTCTTCCGCTTTCGAGCCAATGGGACATCGTCGTCGGACACGACGGTGACTTCCTTCATCTTTGGGTCATAGATTTGGACAACCATGCTATCCTCCTCTAGACTGCTAAGGTGTTAAGTGAAATCCTACAAGTGTTAGATGAGATGGATATATCTAGACAGAAGAACTGGAGTATATGTCATACACGGAAAATAAACATCATACCTTTTGGGCACGTGCCGTCAACGAACATGTCGTAGGTGATGGTGAAGCCTCGCTTCCTATCCTTCACCTTGACGATGTCCTTGAGGCGAAGCTTGACGGAGTCACTCGAGAAATTGTCCTCGGAGATGCGGAGGCTATCCTTCCTATCCTTGGTGCACTCATGCATCAGCTTCGAGCGGTGCTGCAGAGGCTGGATCCGCCTGACGAACCAGCACATGTCCAGGTCCAATCCGGTCAGACCCGTCTCTACGAACCACTCTATCCTCCTTATTGCGCGGGGAGCGTCAATGTCGGAGGGAAGGGAGGCCTGAGATCTCCATGTTGAAGCTTCGGTGGCGGATCCATCGGCGAAATCCGGGTACGTCGCTTCTCGGCCAGTCGGAGGGATATCTGGGACATAGAAGTACGCTTGTTGCCAGTTCTTACAGGACTCATGACCGACGATGTCAGGGAACCGCCGGCCAGGCCGGATCTTAAAACTAATAGTGCCACAGTTCCTGAGCTCGTCCTTGCCGGCTCCGGCTTCCCGCTTGACGGTAAAGAAGTAGATAAAGAGATCTAGCCTAGGCCTAATCCCTAAGTGTTGGAGATATGCCCTAGAGGCAATAATAAATGTAGTTATTATTATATCTTTGTGTTTATGATAAATGTTTACATTCATGCTATATACAATATTAACCAGAAACATTAATACTTGTGTGATTTGTAAACTAAATTAGAGTCCCTAGTAAAGCCTCTTCAAAATACTAGCTTGTTGATTAATAGATGATCATGGTTTCTTGATCATGAACATTTGAGATGTTGTTAATAACAAGGTCATATCATTAGGAAAATGGTATGATGGACATACTCCTATAGATAAGTGTAGCATAAAGATCAAGTCATTTTAATAGTTCAATTGCTATAAGCTTTTAGATACATAGTAACCTAATTCCTTCGACCATGAGATCATGCTAATCACCATCACCGGAAGGATGCTTTGATGACATCAAACACCACACCGTAACTGGGTGGCTATAAAGGTGGCATTGAGTGTTCAGAAAGTATGGGTTGAGGCACATGGATCAAGAGTGGGATTTGTCCATCCATATGACGGATAGATATACTCTGGGACCTCTCGGTGGAATATCATCCAATTGGCTTGCAAGCATGTGACTGGCTCACAAGGGATCACATACCACGGGAACGAGAAAAGAGTACTCATCAGTAACGAGGTTGAACTAGGTATGCAAAGATACCGACGATCAAAACCTCGGATAAGTAAACTATCGTGAGACAAAGGGAAATTGGTATCGAATGAACCACTTACATACGATCGCAAAGTAATCGTAGAAATATGTGGGAGCCATATGAATTTCCAGATTCCTCTATTGGTTATTGATTGGAGAAGTGTCTCGATCATGTCCGCATAATTCACGAACCGTAGGGAGACACACTTAAGGATTCGATGTTGTTGAGTAGTTATGGAATGATGAGTAAGAGACTGAATGTTGTTCGGAGTCTCGGATGGGATCCGGGATATCACGAGGAGATCCAGAATGGTCTGGAGAATAAGATTCATATAAGGAAAGTCCTGTTTCGGAGTTGGGGAATGATTCCGGTGTTTTCAGCAGGAATGTTCTAGAAGGGTCCGGAAGGTCCGGCACTCCGGAGGGGAAGGGTACATGAATGTGTCATGAAAATTAGGAATGTTTGCATCATGTACTAGGTAACATGGCTGGGCAAAATAAAGGAAGAAATCAAATCCTAGTTTGAAAGTCAAACGCCAATTTGAAAAGTCAAACGACAAGTTTGCTTGGTGGAGGGAGAATAGGAAACCTACTTGGGGAGGAAGTCCTCCTCCCTCCACCCGCCGGCCAAGGAGGCCAACTTGGGGGAGGACTCCCTCCTGCCAACCGCACCCTCCCATCTATAAAAGGAGGGGCAGGGCGGCCCCTCTCCCTTACACCCAACATACCCCAAAACCCTAACCCTAGCTGCTGGCCTAATGCAAGTCGCCGCCGCCCCTAGGTTTTCTCCTAGCCACCGACTTGGGGCTTCCCCAAGACCTAGCCACCGGAAAAGCTCCGCCCCTTGCTGCCTTCTAAACATTATATCGTCAAGGCCTCTCTCATAGTCCACCATACTCGCTCCGGCTTAAGGCGAAGCCCTGCAAGATCTCCCCTCTACTTCCGGTACCACGCTGTCGTGCTGCCGGAATCGCGAGGAGAGTGCTACAACCTATCTTTCTTTGGAACAAGGGAGAGGAAGGGCTTCATCAAGTACCGAACGTTTGACCGACTGCGGAAGCTGCAGCATGGGAAGGATCGTCTACACGATCTTGAGATCGGCAAGAGTACGACTACATCACCCACGAGAATCTGCTCTCGTTAACCACTTTGGAATATTCGAGGGTGAGTTCCTCTATCAACTCGTTGCTACAATCTAGTAGATAGATCTTGGCTTGTTTGTTTGCATGCGGTGGATTTTTTTGTTTTCCATGCTACGAACCCCTTCAGTGGTATCAAAGCCGTGTCTATTTGTAGATCTGTTGCACGAGTAGAACACAATGGTCATTGTGGGCGGTGGTGCTTTTATTGTCAATTGCTTTTTGTGTACTTTGCATCTTGCGGTATGATGGGATGAAGCGTCCTGGGCTAACCTTACATGACATCGTTCATGTGACTTGCTCCACGCTCAACATGCAACTTGTATTGCATAAGTGGCTTTGCAGGTGTCTGTCTCTACCATTATAGTATAGATCCAATTTACAATGGGCACTTGATAGTTCAAACATCAACGTTGTGGTTCTTGTTCGTAAGTTAGATCGACACTTATTGAAAGCCCCAAACCACGTAAAATATGCAAAGAAAATTAGAGGCGTCTAACTTTGTTTTGCAGGGGTGTGCCGTGATGTGATATGGCCATGATTGTGATTATATTTGATGTATGCAATGTTCCTTATTGTAAGTTGGAAACCGGCAGGAGCCATATGGTTGTCTTTAAATTCCATTAAGACCCGCGTGTCTATTAGTTGTAATAGTTGAAGCTGGTGGACGACAACCATGAAACGGTGTCATTGACCTTGACGCTATACCGGTGATGATGGAGATCATGTTCGTGCTTGAAGATGGAGATCGGAAGCACAAGAAGAAAGGCCATATCATATCACATATTATGAATTGCATGTGATGTTAATCCTTTATGCATCTTGTATTGCTTAGTTAACGACGGTAGCATTATAAGATGATCCCTCAAGCACACAAATTTCTAGTTTTAAAGTGTTCATCCTTAGTAAGCACCGTTGCTAAAGCTCGTTGTTTCGAAGCACCACATGATGATCGGGTGTGTTAGATTCTGCGGGTGTATACAACGTGAGCAAGCCAGATTTGCTCTTGCAGAAGCTAAGGTTTGATCTTGACGATACTAGCATGTACAGACATGGTCTCGTAACACAGATCACCGATAGGTAAAGCATGAGTCATATAGTAGATATGATGAACATGTTGATTGTTCGCCATTGAAGCTACATCAATTCTCGTGATGATCGGTTTTGATGTGGTGGATTTGGTTCGTGTGATCACTAAAACAATGTGAGGGATATTGTTTTGAGTGGGAGTTCACCTAGATTAATTTATCTATTAATTAGAACTCAATTTTTCATAAACTTAGTCTAAACTATTGCAAATATGTTGCAGATCAATGGCGGCCCCTACCATCAATTTTAATGCGTTCCTAGAGAAAGAAAAGTTGAAAAACAATGGAAGCAACTTCGCAGATTGGTTCCGCAATTTGAGGATTGTCCTCAATGCTGGTAATTTGACCTATGTGATGGATGCACCGCTGGGTGAACCACCTGCAGCTACTGCTACCGATGAAGTAAAGAATGTTTACCTCACTCGGAAGGATCAGTACTCCACAGTTCAATGTGCTATCTTGTATGGTTTGGAATCGGAGCTTCAGAAAAGGTTTGAGAACCAAGACCCATATGATATTGTCCGTGAACTCAAAATTATTTTTGAGACTCATGCGGCAATTGAGAGTTATGAGGCTTCTGAAAAGTTCTTTAACTGCAAGATGGAAGAGGGCAGCTCCGTCAGTGAGCATGTGCTTAAGATGTCTGGGCACACAAACAAACTCCAAAGTTTGGGTATAGTGATTCCTAATGCTTTGGGGATTTACCGTGTCCTCCAATCACTGCCACCAAGTTACAAGAACTTTGTGATGAACTACAATATGCAAAACATGAACAAGACGTTGCCAGAACTCTTCTCCATGTTGAAATCTCCAG
Source organism: Avena longiglumis (assembly GCA_030063025.1). NCBI lineage: Eukaryota > Viridiplantae > Streptophyta > Magnoliopsida > Poales > Poaceae > Avena > Avena longiglumis. The sequence continues at coordinate 464,085,512 of CP125975.1, read as the reverse complement.
AAGTGGAGATCAAGAAAGAGCATCGAGTGATGTTGGTCAATAAGACCACCAAATTCAAGAAAGGAAAGTCTAAGCAAAAGGGAAACTTCAAGAAGGGTGGTAAGAAAGTTACCGCACCGACGAAGAAGACCAAGGCTGGGCCTAAGCCTGATATTAAGTGCTTTTACTGCAAGGGAGAAGGTCACTGGAAGCGGAATTGCCCAAAGTACTTGGTGGATGTTATTGATGTGTATCTCACTAGTACTCATAGTAGTACCTGGGTATTTGATACTGGTTCGGTTGCTCATATTTGTAACTCGAAACAGGTACTGCAGAATAAACGGAAGCTAGCGAAGAACGAGGTGACGATGCGCATTGGAAATGGATCAAAGGTTGATGTGATCGCGGTCAGCACGCTACCTCTTCATCTACCATCGGGATTAGTTTTATACTTAAATAATTGTTATTTGGTGCCTGCGTTGAGCATGAACATTATATCTGGATCATGTTTGTTGCGAGACGGTTACTTGTTTAAGTCCGAGAATAATGGTTGTTCGATTTATATGAGTAATATGTTTTATGCACATGCACCTTTGATAGATGGTCTATTCTTATTGAATCTCGATAGTGGAAATACACATATTAATATCATTGAAGCTAAACGTTTGAAATTGAGCGATAACTTGACCTATATGTGGCACTGTCGTCTTGGTCATATTGAAGTGAAGCGTTGAAGAAACTCCATTCTGATGGACTTCTTGAATCCTTGATTTTGAATCACTTGAAAGATGTGAAGCATGTCTGATGGGTAAAATGACTAAGACTCCATTTTCTAGGATGATGGAGCGAGCTACGGACTTATTGGAAATCATACATACCGATGTGTGTGGCCCAATGAGTGTAGCATCACGCGGTGGTTATCGTTATGTTCTTACCTTCACGGATGACTTGAGTAGATATGGGTATATCTATTTCATGAAACATAAGTATGAAACTTTCGAGAAGTTTAAGGAATTTCAAAGTGAGGTAGAGAATCAACGTAACAAGAAGATTAAATTTCTACGTTCTGGTCGTGGAGGTGAATATCTAAGTTACGAGTTTGGCGAGCATTTAAAGAAATGCGGAATACTTTCACAATTGACACCGCCGGGAACACCACAGCGTAATGGTGTGTCTGAACGTTGTAATCGAACTATCTTAGATATGGTTCCTTCTATGATGTCACTTACAGATTTACCGCTATCGTTTTGGGGTTATGCATTAGAAACAGCCGCATTCACTTTAAATAGGGCACCATCTAAATCCGTTGAAACGACACCGTATGAATTATGGTTTGGGAAGAAACCTAAATTTTTGTTCCTTAAAGTTTGGGGTTGCTAAGCTTATGTAAAGAAGTTACAGCCGGACAAGCTTGAACCCAAAGTGGAAAAATGCGTCTTCATAGGATAACCGAAGGAAACTATTGGGTATACCTTCTATCATAGATCCGAAGGCAAAATATTCGTTGCTAAGAATGGATCCTTTCTAGAGAAGGAATTTCTCTCGAAAGAAGTGACTGGAAGGAAAGTAGAGCTCGACGAGGTTGTTGAACCTTCTCTCGAACTTGCGAGTAGCGCAACACCGGAAGTAGTTCCTATGGCGCCTACACCAATAAGAGAGGAAGCTAATGATGATGATCATGAAACTTCGATTGAAGTTGCTACAGAACCTCGCAGGTCAACGAGAACTCGTACCACTCTAGATTGGTATGATCCCGTTATGAGTGTCGTGTTGGTGGACAACACCGATGACCCTACGACATATGAGGAAGCGATGATGAGCCCAGATTCCAATAAATGGCAAGATGCCATGAAATCCGAGATTGGATCCATGTACGAAAACCAAGTATGGACTTTGGTGGACTTACCGGATGGCCGGAAGGTTGTCGAGAACAAATAGAATTTCAAGAAGAAAACAGATGCTGATGGTAATGTTACTGTCTATAAAGCTCGACTTGTCGCAAAAGGGTTTCGAAAAATTCAAGGAGTTGACTACGATGAGACTTTCTCACCGGTAGCAAAGCTAAAGTCTGTGAGGATTATGTTAGCAATCGCTGCATATTATGATTATGAGATATGGAAGATGGATGTCAAAACAGCTTTCATCAATGGAGACATTGATGAAGAGTTGTATATGATGCAACCCAAAGGTTTTGTTGATCCTAAAGATGCTAACAAGGTATGTAAACTTCAACGGTCCATATATGGTTTGAAGCAAGCATCCCAAAGTTGGAATCAACGTTTTGATAAGGTAATCAAAAGTTTTGGTTTTATACAAACTTATGGAGAAGCTTGTATTTACAAGGAAGTGAGTGGGAGCTCTGTAGCATTCTTAATACTATATGTAGATGACAAATTGTTGATTGGGAATGATGTAGACCTTCTTAATAGTGTCAAGTATTATTTGAATAATAGTTTTTCAATGAAAGATCTTGGCGAAGCAGCTTACATATTAGGCATAAAGAGTTATAGAGATAGATTGAGACTCCTAATATCATTGTCACAAAGTACATATTTGGACAAAGTTCTAAAGAGGTTTGGAATGGAAGATAGCAAGAAAGGGTTCTTGCCCATGTTGCCCAATACGACCTTGAGTAAAACTCAAAGTCCAGCAACGACAGAAGATAGAGAAATGATGAGTAAAACTCCCTATGCCTCAGCCATACGATCTCTAATGTATTCCATGTTATGTACTAGACCCGACATTGCATATGCTGTTAGTTTGACTAGCAGATATCAAAGTGATCCAGGAGTGGATCATTGGACAGCGGTCAAAAACATCCTTAAGTACTTGAGAAGAACTAAGGATATGGTTCTTTGTTATGGAGGTGATGAACATCTCGCTGTTAATGGTTACACTAATGCTAGTTGGAACATCGATCCGGATGATTCTAAATCTCAATATGGATACATATTTACTTTGAATGGTGCAGCAGTTAGCTGGAGGAGTGCAAAGCAAAGCGTTGTGGCGAGATCTTCAACTGAATCGGAATACATTGTAGGGTTCGCAGCATAGAAAACAAAAAATTTCCTACGATGTGAACTATGTACCAAGATCTATCTATTAGATACAAACAACGGGCGGATGTATATCCTTTGAGAAAATACCCTTGAAGACCGACAAAGCTTAATGAGTTCAACTCGTGGTTGATGTAGACGATCTCTTGCCGATCTCAAGATCGAGAGGAAGTCCTAGCGCGCCGTGAAGCGCATCCGTGCTCGCACACACGTTCGAGGCACCGAGCAACCTCCGCCTCCTCACTCCAAATATGCGTGGAAGCACAACTCTTTCTTGCCGAATAGCCACCGGGAACATGTATCTCGCTAGTCCGAGACCATGGGGAATAAATTCTAGAGGGGGAGAGAGATCCTTCACGAGGAGGTGTGAGAGACAAGTTAGAGGAGGGGATCCTTTTATAGGAGGAGGGGGGCACCCAAGGGGGTGGCCGCCGGCCATGGGGGCTGCCCCCTCCCCTCCTTCATTCATGTGGGTGGATACTCCACTCACAAAATGGCCCTTCAATTTTCTCCACTCAAAAATCCACTCAAATTCCCATTAAATTTCCACCAAATTTAATGCAAACTCTCATTAAATAAAACTCTTTTATTTTATTCGGAATTTTGTCAATTACTTTAATGACAAACATTCACAAATAACCCCTTGCTAGAATTCTATTTCACATGCATAACCACTTTATGCAATTTCACCCGAAAACCTGTTTCGGTATCTAGTGAAATAAATTCCTGCGCTTGTTCATTCTTTTGGCATGAAACTTTTGCTCCAATTGGATGTTGGTGTCTCTTAAGTGTGTCACCCTACGGTTCGTGAATAATGCGGACATGATCGAGACCCCTCTTGGTTCAATAATTAGAAGCGGGATCTGGAGACCCATACTGACTCCCACACATTCAACGATGACTTTCTTGTGATCGTCGGAACCTTTTATGCTAGTATCTTAATCCCTTTGTTTCACGATATATTACATGTACGATATTCGATCATCGGTATCTCCATACCTAGTTTGATCTCGTTACTGACATGCACTCTTTTCTTGTTCCCATGATATAACATTCTAGTGATCAAATCACTTGCTTGCAAGCTAATCAATGTGATATCACCGAGAGGGCCCAGAGTATATCTATCCGTCATCGGGATGAACAAATTCCACTCTCGATCCATGAGCCTCAACATAACACTTTGTTAGTTCTGAATCCATCTTTATAATCACCCTGTTACGGTGTGACGTTTGATGTTATCAAGAAACTCTTCCGGTGTTAGTGATTGACATGATCTCATGGTCTAAGGATTAGGATCACTTCGTAAGTTGTTATATCAATATAAACTCAATGACTTTGATCGTAATGCTATACTTCGGATGAATGTTCATCACACCATTACACTAAGCAGAAGCCGGACTTTGTCCATTATCTCTCTTTCTTCCGTCGAAGCCGGACTTTGAGTCTTACTCAATGTCTTGCCTTGCAACATAGGTAAGAACCCCTTCTTACTTCCGTATATTTTAAACTTCTTTAAAATCTTATCAAGGTATGTACTTTGCGATAGCCCTATTAGGCGCCTTGATCTATCTCTATAGATCTTTATGCCTAATATGTATGACGCTTCACCTAGGTCCTTCATTGAAAATTTGTTGTTTAGATAACTTTTAACACTGTTTAAAAGATCTATATCATTTCCGATCAATAATATGTCATCCACATATAATATCAGAAATGCCACATTGCTCCCACTCACTTTCTTGTAAATACAAGCATCTCCATAAGTTTGGACAAATCCAAACTCTTTGATCACCTCATCAAAGCAGAGATTCCAACTTCGTGATGCTTTCTTCAATCCATAGATGGATCACTGAAGCTTGCACACCTTGTTAGCATCCTTAGGATCGACAAAACCCTTTGGTTGTATCATATACAACTCTTCTTCAATATTACCATTGAGAAACGCGGTTTTGACATCCATCTGCCATATCTCATAATCGAAATATGCAGCAATTGCTAACATAATCCTAACTGACTTTAGCATCGCTACGGGAGAGAATGTCTCATAGTAGTCAACTCCTTGAATTTGTCGAAACCCCTTTGCGACAAGTCGAGCTTTATAGACGGTCACATTACCATCAAGACGCTTTCTTTTTGAAAATCCATTTGTTCTCCACGGCCTTTCTTCGTGAGGTAATTCCACCAAGTTCCAAACTTGATTTTCATACATGGATTCCATCTCGATTTCATGGCTTCTAACCATTTGTTGGAATCGGGCTCATCATCGCTTCTTCATACGTCGCAGGTCATCATTTTCATCAACCATGAATTTCATGACAGATTTCCGTGATACCGGAGCTGCCGCGTCTGCTTGACCGCGAGGTTCGATAGTACTCTCTTTCGGAGTTTCATGATCATTATCATTAGTTCCCTCTTCAACAGGTGGAGCCAACTCCGGAACAACTTCCGGAGCTGCGCTACTCGCCATACTTTGAAGAGAAGGTTCAATAACCTCTTCGAGTTCTACCTTCCGACTACTCACACCTTTCGCGAGAAACTCTTTCTCTAGAAAGGATCCATTCTTGGCAACAAAAACCTTGCCCTTGGATCTGTGATAGAAGGAATACCCAATAGTTTCCTTAGGGTATCCTATGAAGACGCATTTTTCCGCTTTGGGATCGAGTTTATCCGGTTGAAGTTTCTTCACATAAACATCGCATCCCCAAACTTTAAGAAATGACAGCTTAGGTTTGTTTCCAAACCACAATTCATACGGTGTCATTTCAACGGATTTAGATGGTGCCCGATTTAAAGTGAATGCAACAGTTTCTAGTGCATAACCCCAAAATGACAATGGCAAGTCCGTCAGAGACATCATAGATCGAACCATATCTAATAAAGTACGATTACGACGTTCCGACACACCATTTCGCTGTGGTGTCCCGGTAGGCGTGAGTTGTGAAACAATTACACACTCTTTCATGTGAGTGCTAAACTCGTAACTTAGATACTCACCTCCACGGTCGGACTGTAGAAATTTGATCTTTTTATTACGATGATTTTCCACTTCATTCTGAAATTCCTTGAACTTTTCAAATGTTTCAGACTTATGTTTCATCAAGTAGATATAACCGTATCTACTCAAATCATCCGTGAAAGTAACAAAATAACGATATCCACCTCGCACCGACACACTCATTGGACCACATACATCAGAATGTATGATTTCCAATAAATCTGTTGCCCGTTCCATTGAACCGGAAAACGGCGTTCTAGTCATCTTGCCCATAAGGCATGGCTCAAATGTATCAAATGATTCAAAATCAAGTGATTCCAAAAGTCCATCTGAATGGAGCTTCTTCATGCGTTTAACGCCAATTTGACCTAGACGGCAATGCCACATATATGCGGATATATCATCATTAAGTTTAATCCTTTTAGCATCAACATTATGAATATGTGTAACATTATCATCGAGATCTAATAGAAATAAACCATTCATCATCGGTGCATGACCATAAAAGATTTCATTCATAACAATGGAACAACCATTGTTCTCGGATTTAAATGAATAACCACTTCGCATCAAACACGATCCAGATACAATGTTCATGCTTAGTGCAGGCACCAGATAACAATTATTCAAGTTTATAACTAATCCCGACGGCAAATGGAGAGGCAGCGTTCCGACGGCGATCACATCAACGCTTGATCCATTGCCGACACGCATCTTGACCTCACCCCTTGCTAGCGGTCGCTTGTTCCACAGCCCTTGATTCGAGTTACAAATATTAGCAATTGAAACGGTATCAAATACCCAGGTGCTACTGCGAGCACTAGTCAAGTACACATCAATAACATGTATATCATATATACCTTTGTTTGCATTGTCGGCCTTCTTGTCTGCCAAATACTTGGGGCGGTTGCGCTTCCAGTGGCCAGTTCCCTTACAATAGTAGCACTCGGTATCAGACTTAGGTCCAACTCGGGGTTTCTTTTCAGGCACGGCAACAGGCTTGCCGCCCTTACTTCCCTTCCATTTTCCTTTCTTGTCTTTCTTGAAACCAGTGTTCCTATTGATCATCAACACTTGATCTTCCTTTTTGATCTCCACTTCTGAAGTTTTAAGCATTGATAGAAGCTCGGGGAGAGACTTCTTCATGCCTTGCATATTATAGTTCATCACAAAGCTCTTATAGCTAGGTGGCAGAGACTGCAGAACACGATGGATGCCTAAGTCAATGGGAATCGTTATTCCCAAGGACACAAGCTTATCGGCGTAACCTGACATCTTGAGTACATGCTCACTAACGGAGTTGTGCTCTTCCATCACGCAACTAAAGAACTTTTCTGAAGCGTTGTAGCTCTCTACAGCAGCATGTGTGTCGAAAATCATTTTCAACTCACCCATTGTATCAAATGCATTGCCGTTTTCGAAACACTTTTGAAGTTCCGGCTCTAGCCCATACAATATGCCGCAATGAACTAAGTTGTGGTCCTCCTGACGAGTCTGATAGACATTCTTCTCCTCGTCAGGGGCATCCTCAAAAGGTGGGGGGCCTAGTGGCGCTTCTAGCACGTATTGCTTTTGTGCAGTAGAGAGGAGAATCCTCAAATTCATGGCCCATTCGGTAAAGTTGCTACCGTTCGTTGCTAGTTTCTCTTTCTCCATGAACACATTGAAATTAAAAGAAGGTGGTGCCATCTACAACAGAATTTGTAAAGTTTAGACTAAGTGTATGATAGAGTAAGTTCAACTAATCCATATTACGAATGAACTCCCACTCAAAAACGACATCCCTCGTGCCTTTTTGGTGACTACATGAACCAAATCCACTATACCAAGTCCGATCATCACGTGAGTCGGTATAGCTTCAAAGGTGAGCATCAAATAGGCATCATATCAACTATATGACTCATGCCTAACCTTTTGGTCCGTGTTCCGAGGCCATGTCTGTATATGCTAGGCTCACCAAGTTAGAATCTTAGTATTCGCGTGTGTAGCTGTTTTACACCCGAAATATGGTCGTGGATCCAAGAACACCCGATCATCACGTGATGTCTTGGAGCGACGAAACATAATCGGTGCATACTAAAGTAAGAACACATTCTTATCTTGATATTTAAATGAGGGATCATCTTATTATGCTAACAAAGCGCTAAACAAGCAATATAAGATGCTATCAAACATCACATGTTTATTAGTGAAATGTTATGGTTCCCGCAGATGATCTCTATCATGTGCATCGTGGTATGATCACTATCATACCTATATGTGTAAATCCAAGGTCTATGGAGTTTACACGCTATGTGTGTTGTAAGAGTATCATCTCATACTTCTACTTACAATACTACCATATCATAACACTATCCCAGCAACAATCTAAACTAGACGCCTCTAATTTATCCATTGCAAGTTTTACGTGGCTTAGGGATTTCGAGATAGAACCGTTCTAACCTACGAACATGAACCACAACGAGGATAACCAAATTGTTGACAATTCATTGCAAAATAGATATTGACTATAGTAGGAGAGACAGACACCCGCTAGCCACTTATGCAAACTAGTTGCATGTCAAGCGTGGAACAAGTCTCATGTGCGAGGACATGTAAAGTTTGTCCGGGCCGCTTCATCCCACTATGCCACCAATATCCAAAATTAAAACAAAGGAGCAACAACATGATCATCATCGCCCACATACTCATATGTGTACTACCCGTGTAAAGCATCTACGCATAGATCCGGCTCTGATACCACGGTAGGGTTCGCAACATAGAAAACAAAAATTTCCTACGATGTGAACTATGTACCAAGATCTATCTATTAGATACAAACAACGGGCGGATGTTTATCCATAGAGAACATACCCTTGAAGACCGACAAAGCTTAACGAGTTCAACTCGTGGTTGATGTAGACGATCTCTTGCCGATCTCAAGATCGAGAGGAAGTCCTAGCGCCGCAAATCAGCAGCGCATCCGTGCTCGCACACACGTTCGAGGCACCGAGCAACCTCCGCCTCCTCGCTCCAGCGATGCAGCGGAAGCACAACTCTTTCTTGCCGAATAGCCACCGGGAACATGTATCTCGCTAGTCCGAGACCATGGGGAATACATTCTAGAGGGGGAGAGAGATCCTTCACGAGGAGGTGTGAGAGACAAGTGAGAGGAGGGGATCCTTTTATAGGAGGAGGGGGGCACCCAAGGGGGTGGCCGCCGGCCATGGGGGCTGCCCCATCCCCTCCTTCATTCATGTGGGTGGACACTCCACTCACAAAATGGCCCTTCAATTTTCTCCACTAAAAAATCCACTCAAATTCCCATTAAATTTCCACCAAATTTAATGCAAACTCTCATTAAATAAAACTCTTTTATTTTATTCACAATTTTGTCAATTACTTTAATGACAAACATTCACAAATAACCCCTTGCTAGAATTCTATTTCACATGCATAACCACTTTATGCAATTTCACCCGAAAACCTGTTTCGGTATCTAGTGAAATAAATTCATGCGCTTGTTCATTCTTTCGGCATGAAACTTTTGATCCAATTGGATGTCGGTGTCTCTTAAGTGTGTCACCCTACGGTTCGTTAATAATGCGGACATGATCGAGACCCCTCTCGGATCAATAATCAGAAGCGGGATCTGGAGACCCATACTGACTCCCACACATTCAACGATGACTTTCTTGTGATCGTCGGAACCTTTTACGCTAGTATCTTAATCCCTTTGTTTCACGGTATATTACATGTCCAAGATTCGATCATCGGTATCTCCATACCTAGTTTGATCTCGTTACTGACATGCACTCTTTTATCGTTCCCGTGATATAACATTCTAGTGATCAAATCACTTGCTTGCAAGCTAAACAATGTGATATCACGGAGAGGGCCCAGAGTATATCTATCCGTCATCGGGATGAACAAATTCCACTCTTGATCCATGAGCCTCAACATAAAACTTTGTTAGTTCTGAATCCATCTTTATAATCACTCTGTTACGGTGTGACGTTTGATGTTATCAAGAAACTCTTCCGGTGTTAGTGATTAACATGATCTCATGGTCTAAGGATTAGGATCACTTCGTAAGTTGTTATAGCAATATAAACTCAATGACTTTGATCGTAATGCTATACTTCGGATGAATGTTCATCACACCATTACACTAATGTTGTGATCCCGTTATTAACAACATCCAATGTCCATGATCAGGAAACCTTGATCATCTTGTTAATCAACAAGCTAGTTTATGAGAGAGGCATAACTAGGAACTTTCTGTTTGTTTATAAAACACACATGTATTAATGTTTCCGTATTAATACAATTATAGCATGCAAAATAAACATCTATCATATACTTGGAATACACATAATAAACACTTTATTATTGCCTCTCAGGGCATATTCCCTTCATACATAGCTGCTTCAGAGGCTACACAAGAAGCGATATGGATGAAGGAGTTCATTACAGAGCTCGGTGTGGTTCCAAGTTCGCTGGACCCAATGTCTATCTACTGTGATAACATGGGCGCCATAGCCAATGCGCAAGAACCAAGGTCACACAAGAAGCTGAAGCACATCAAGCTACGTTTTCACGCTATTCGAGAACATGTCCAAGATGGTGACATAAAGATTTGCAAAGTACACACAAATCTGAATGTGGCGGATCCGTTGACTAAACCTCTCCCGAGGGCAAAACATGACCAGCACCAAACCGCCATGGGTGTTCGGTATATTACCATGTAATCTAGATTAGTTGACTCTAGTGCAAGTGGGAGACTGTTGGAGATATGCCCTAGAGGCAATAAGAAATGTAGTTATTATTATATCTTTGTGTTTATGATAAATGTTTACATTCATGCTATAAACAGTATTAACCAGAAACATTAATACTTGTGTGATTTGTAAACTAAATTAGAGTCCCTAGTAAAGCCTCTTCAAAATACTAGCTTGTTGATTAATAGATGATCATGGTTTCTTGATCATGAACATTTGAGATGTTGTTAATAACAAGGTCATATCATTAGGAGAATGGTATGATGGACATACTCCTATAGATAAGCATGCATAAAGATCAAGTCATTTTAATAGTTCAATTGCTATAAGCTTTTTGATACATAGTAACCTAATTCCTTCGACCATGATATCATGCTAATCACCATCACTAGAAGGATGCTTTGATGACATCAAATACCACACCGTAACTGGATGGCTATAAAGGTGGCATTGAGTGTTCGGAAAGTATGGGTTGAGGCACATGGATCAAGAGTGGGATTTGTCCATCCATATGACGGATAGATATACTCTCCTATGGAATGTCATCCAATTGGCTTGCAAGCATGTGACTAGCTCACAAGGGATCACATACCACGGGAACGAGAAAAGAGTACTTATCAGTAACGAGGTTGAACTGGGTATGCAGAGATACCGACGATCAAAACCTCGGATAAGTAAACTATCGTGAGACAAAGGGAAATTGGTATCGTATGTAAGTGGTTCATTCGATCACAAAGTAATCATATAAATATGTGGGATCCATATGAATTTCCAGATTCCTCTATTGGTTATTGATCGGAGAAGTGTCTCGATCATGTCCGCATAATTCACGAACCGTAGGGAGACACACTTAAGGATTCGATGTTGTTGAGTAGTTATGGAATGATGAGTAAGAGACCGAATGTTGTTCGGAGTCTCGGATGGGATCCAGGATATCACGAGGAGATTCGGAATGGTCCGGAGAATAATATTCATATAAGGAAATTCCTGTTTCGGAGTTGGGGAATGATTCCGGTGTTTTCACCAAGATAGAAGGGTCCGGAAGGTCCGGCACTCCGGAGGGGAAGGGTACATGAATGTGTCAGGACAATGAGGAATGGTTGCATCATGTACTAGGTAACATGGCTGGGCAAAATAAAGGAAGAAATCAAATCCTAGTTTGAAAGTCAAACGCCAATTTGAAAATTCAAACGGCAAGTTTGCTTGGTGGAGAGAGAGAGTAGGAAACCTACTTGGGGAGGAAGTCCTCCTCCCTGCACCCGCCGGCCAAGGAGGCCGACTTGGGGGAGGACTCCCTCCTCCCAAGCCGCGCCCTCCCACCTATAAAAGGAGGGGAAGGGCTGCCCCTCTCCCTTACACCCAACATACACAAAACCCTAACCCTAGCCGCCGGCCTCCTGCAAGTCGCCGCCGCCCCTAGGTTTTCTCCTAGCCACCGACTTGGGGCTTCCCCAAGCCCTAGCCACCGGCCAAGATCCGCCCCTTGGTGCCTCCTAAACCCTATATCACCAAGGCCTCTCACATAGTCCACCATACTCGCTCCGGCTTAAGGCAAAGCCCTACGAGATCTCCTCTCTACTTCCGGTACCACGCCGTCGTGCTGCCGGAATCGCGAGGAGAGTGCTACAACCTCCGCTGCCTGCTGGAACAAGAGAGAGGAAGGTCTTCATCAAGTACCGAACGTGTGACCGACTGTGGAAGCGCTGTCAGAACGCAGCGCCGGAAGGATTGTCTACACGATCTTGAGATCGGCAAGAGTACGACTAAATCACCCACGAGAATCTGCTCTCATTAACCGCTTTGGAATCTTCTAGGGTGAGTTCCTCTATCAACTCGTTGCTACAATCTAGTAGATAGATCTTGGCTTGTTTGTTTGCATGCGGTAGAATTTTTTTTGTTTTCCATGCTACGAACCCCTTCAGTGGTATCAGAGCCGTGTCTATATGTAGATCTGTTGCACGAGTAGAACACAATGGTCATTGTGGGCGGTGGTTCTTTTATTATCAATTGCTTTTTGTGTACTTTGCATCTTGCGGTATGATGGGATGAAGCGGCCCGGGCTAACCTTACATGACATCGTTCATGAGACTTTCTCCACGCTCAACATGCAACTTGTATTGCATAAGTGGCTTTGCGGGTGTCCGTCTCTCCCATTATAATATAGATCCAATTTACAACAGGCACTTGATAGTTCAAACATCAACGTTGTGGTTCTTGTTCGTAAGTTAGATCGACACTTATTGAAAGCCCCAAACCACATAAAATATGCAAAGAAAATTAGAGGCGTCTAACTTTGTTTTGCAGGGGTGTGCCGTGATGTGATATGGCCATGATTGTGATTATATTTGATGTATGCAATGTTCCCAAAGGTGGACTTCTAGTCATAGATGCAGTTGGATGGCGGTCTATGTATCTTGTTGTATTGCCCAATCAAATATCATAGGATCTTCATGTCTAGTATTGCATTTGTTATGCCTTGCTCAGTCCTGTCAATTGCCTTGCTGTAATTTGTTTTATCCAGCATGCCATGTTTGTTTATCTAAGGAGAACACCTCTAGTGAACTATGGACCCCGGTCCAATATTTACCATTGATACATCTTCCACTGTTACTATTTACTTGTTGCAAACCATTATCACCTTCCACACCATACAGTTAATCCTTTGTTACCACAACCGGTGAGATTGACAACCTCACTGTTCCTTGGGGCAAAGTCTTGAGTTTGTGTTGTGCAGGTTTCCAAGTTGCTTGCAAGACCTTTAAGACGTTTCCTTCGTCCTACTGGTTCGATAACCTTGGTTTCTTACTGAGGGAAAACTTGCTGCTGTGCTGCTTCATACCTTGCTCTTGGGGTTTCTCGATGAAGCGCTCCATATCAACGAAGCGCCATCATCAAGCTTTTCTGGCGCCGTTGCCGGGGAGGTTAATGACGTATTCACAAGGGGAGTCCTTCTCAACCTTTCTCTTTACTTTGTTTTTGGTTTGCTTAGTTTCTTTTGCTTGGTTTTGTATGCCTCTTTTTGATCAAAAACTCCAAAAATATTAGTTTAGTTTGGTTTGCTTTCTCTTATAAAAAACACACAAAAAATTAGTTCCCACTCTAGTTGTCGCCTTGCTCTAGCTCACCATGTTGTTCCCCAAGTTCACCCTGAAGGACCTTTCGATAGGTAGTGGCTCCATAATTGGAAAAGAAAATATTGAAGAGTTCTTTAATCATGTTAGCAATCATGAGGATATTGAGGATAGATCTATAGCAGAACTTGCTCCTAATTGTGAAATTGATGCAGCTTCATTAGTTCATATGTTGGAGGCTAGGTTTGTTATCCTTAACCCCATGATGCAAATTTTGTTCCTTAAACTAAAATAAGAAAAGAATGCTAAAAAGAGAGAATTTATCCTTGAAACTTTACTAAAATAGTTCCATGATGTTGCTAAGGAAGCCAAAAAAGTCTTTGAGCGTTTTAATATGCTAGGATCATGTGTAGATATTGTGGTACTTTAGATAAAACCAAACCTAGAGAGGAAATTAAGATACCCATACCCTTTAAGCTTGTTGGGATGCATGAAGCCTTTGAAAAGAATTTTGATTGGATTGTTCCTGAAAATCCTTTTGATGAAAGCAGTGAACCAAAGAGAGATGAGAAGGGATCCTCCAAAACTCATTTGGATGAGATACCCTTCATAGTTGAATTGTTTGCAAGTATTAATGTTAATGCTTCTTCATTTGAAAATAGTTGATTTCTTGATTCTTATGCCTAACTTAAAGGCGTTAAAGAAAAGTACTTGTTGGGAGATAACCCAAGAGTTTTCTTGAGTATTAGAAGTTATTAATTTAGTAATGACCTCTCCTTATCCTTTTTGTTTGCTTTTTATGCCAAGAATGACCTCTAATGAGAGGGAAGTAAGATTTGGGGAGTTGATGTCCCGAAACAGATTTTTGTGCTCCACCGCAAAAATTCGTGAGGAATCTTTGTAAGTCAGATTGAGATGATATTTTACTAATAAATCCCCCAGTATGTTATCTAACTTTTGTTAGTTCAACACCTTTTGATTTGAGCAACATAAGGTCTTTGAAAAAATCGGTTTCTACCTGATGGTCTGTTTTGACAAATTTCTGCCATTATTTGCATTTGCTTCTTATTGATTCCTTTTTTGGTTCTTTTTGAGAAATTGAGATCTTTGAAGGAATTGCTACAGTATCTTGTGTTTTTAGTGAAAAGTTTTGCTGTTCTAAAGCTAAACCTAAGGGTCTATTATATTTTAAATACACTAATGTTGTTAATGAAGATTGTGTGAAGTTTTGTATGAAGTAAAAATTTTAGGTGTAGAGTGAGAATGATATAATGAGATGAAGAATGGACAAAAGCTCAAGCTTGGGGATGCCACCCCGGTGTCTCCCCAATAAATATTCAAGAGGTACAAGCGTCAAGCTTGGGGATGCCCAGGCATCCCCTTCTCCATCAATAAAAAGCTGAGGTCTCTCTAGACACTTTGTTTTTATTGTTTTATACACTGTAGTGTTGTTCTTGGAGCGTCTTAGTTTTCGTTTGCTTTGCTTAGTTTGCTTGAATAAAGTAGTTTGGACCCCTGCTCTCGTTGTGTTGTTTCAAATACGTTGATTGGTGTTGGAAAGGAGTAGAAAGTTCTTGATTGAATAGTGCAAGAGGAGCATGCTTTGACTGTGAAAGGGCCTGTTTAGTTGGGATTAAATCTAGCTTTTAGAGTTTGGCTTATAAGCCACAAAAGCACCAAAATAGGTGCTTTTGGCTTTGGATTTTGTCTTTTAATTAAACATGGTAGTACAATGGTATAAGCCAAAAGCCAAAATGAAAAGCATCTATTTAGGTGCTTTTGTGGCTTATAAGCCAAAAGCAAAAAGCCATAAATAAGCACAACCAAACAGCCCGACTTTAACATGTCATGGTAGGTTTTGTTTTGACCTTATGCTTAGTGATTATTGTTGTAGCATGAGTTGTTACAAACAATTGGGATTGCTTAGTGTGCCTTGAAAAAATTATGCGTTGTTTTAGCATGCAAAAGCATAGTATTGTGGTATTCTCCTTTGCTGCTTTGTTTGGGTTGACTTGGCACATGCTCACACCATGTTATGACTATGAACAAGTCACCATAGCCTCTATTAGTCCTTGACTTGTAGTAACACTTGATACGTCGGAAACGTATCTATAATTTTTGATGTTCCATGCTTGTTTAGTATCTACTTTGCTTTGCTTTGTCTTTCTTTGAGGTGTTTTTATATATTTTCTGGAATGAACCTATTAACAAGTTGCCACAGTGCCAGTTGCATGTTTTCTTCTGTTTTTGGTTCCAGAAAGGCAGAAAAGCAATATTCTCGGAATTTGACGGGACAAAATCCAAAGTCAATAACTTTCCGCGAGGGACACGAATCCAGAAGGAGGGACAGAGAGGCACCAGAGGGTGGCCAGACCCCCCTGGGCGCGGCCAAGCCTGGCCCTCGCCTGGGGAGGGTGTGGGCCCTCTTGTGCTTCCCACTTCGCCTATAAGAAGCCTCCGACCCAAAAACCCTAGGGCATCCAGAAGAAATCCACGAAAACCTCTATAGCGTCGCCGCCACCAAAGGGGAGATTCGGGGGACATAAAGTCTCTGTTTCGGCACCCTGCCGGGACGGGGAAGTGCCCCCGGAGCCATCTCCATCGATCTCGACCACCATCTCCATCACCGTTGTTGATTCCCATGATGAGGAGGGAGTAGTTCTTCCTCGAGGCCAAGGGCTCTACCGGTAGATATGTGTTCCTCGAGGTCATGAGCTTTGTAATCAAGTAGATCTACCTGCTACTCAAGTGCTTCATTAGATCTCTGCTCTCCCCATGTGTGTGAAAGTAACAGCGTGCACGCCATGGTGGCACTTAGGCTTGAGTCTACATAAATACTCTCTGTGCTTTAATAGATCTATGCTTTTCCCCACGTGTGTGAAAGTGACAGCGGGCATACCGTGTGTGGCACTTTGGCTAGATTGAATATTTGTTATGAGTTATATTTGGAGTTGGATGTCTCTATGAAATTGTGGTGTTTGTTGGAACCATCTAGCGCTCAAGGTGACAGTGTGGCGTTATCTAGATTAGGGAAGGCGGACTTTGAGGAGTGATGTTATAGCCCTACCGATGATTAGAATGTCCAACCGGAGATTACTTAAGAGTAGTATCATGAAGAGAGGATATTTACATGAGAGAGTGTTCACTAGTGAAAGTAGGCCTTGTTTCTAAGCATGGAAACACCATTTGCTTCTAGATCTGTTGCATGTTTGCTTGCTTCCTTCTTGTTGCCTTTAGTATTTGCCTCACCGTCAAGCTATTTTCTGGCACCATTACCACTTGTATTTCACTATATCTTCGCCGAACTAGTGCACCTATATTGGGTGTGTTGGATACACAAGAGACTTCTTGTATATTGATTGCAGGGTTGCTTGAGAGGGAATACCTTTGACCACTTCCTCCCTGAGTTCGATAAACCATGGGTAATCCACTTAAGGGAAACTTACTGCTGTTCTACAAACCTCTGCACTTGGAGGCCCAACAACTATCTACAAGAATATAAGTGCGTAGACATCACCACCCTATGCTCTGATTAGTAATGTTTTGTCGCTCTGCATGATTATGGCCATTATTGCTCTCTTAGTTGGTCACTCCCAGTCTTTTGCTAGCCTCCACTTGTATGAGTTAGCTCTACTCATGCTTCCAACTCCCAAGAAACCACGTTATTCCAAAGTGTCCACTATAAATTCCTATGCATGGTGTGTTACACCATTCCAAGTATATTTTTGTTTTCAGATATCTTCCAATTAAAAAGTATTTTGTTATGTGAAAACTTAGTGATTAAAGCTCTCACGAACTTGATGGCACACTTTATTTTTCTTGCCCCTAATAAACTTGAACCATTGTGTCATCTATGTTGTATATGCTTGCACTTATACGTTGGAATTAGCAGAACCGTGTTGTCACGGGGAACGCTTTCAACATTGCACTTGTACATTGTACACAGTTGATATCATGCTCTTTTGTCTATGGATGTCGTCAGTGTGAAATAAAAGGGGAGCTTTTCAGTACATGGAGTTATGTATTTTGTGTTAGAGAAACGCCTGGGCCGCTAGCCTAAGCCATGCCTAATCATGGTGTAAACTTGCAGCATCACCATAATGAGCAATCTGTGAAGCATCCTCAATAAAAACCTAAGCAAATAGCAAATAAAAAGATCGCTGAGATGCTCATTGTCTGCTTGCCTTGTCAGTTTGGTTATGGGATAGCTCCTGTACCATGTGCAAGGGGTACCCCTTTGGCGGTTCTCTATGATACACATATACATACTATGACAAGAACTTGCAAGTAACTAAAGTTGAGTAGCATGAGGAGCAGCCCTCATATTCAAGGGACATGAGATTGCCAACTTATACTTTGTCAAGCATATACTCCATAGTTTGTTCACTTTAACCTTAATCACTTCAAGATGCTTATGAGAGGGGCAATGAGGGCTGAAAGCTAAAAAGTACCATACTTTTTGGAAGCTCTTTTTGAAACTTGAAATCCCTGCTTCCCTTTATGAAAGGCCTTTCTTCCACTATTATATTGAGTCTCCACTTTCTACCTTTAGGCACAATTTAAGAGAGCATAGTTGCCATTTTCTATGTGCATTGTCTCAAAACTTAATGATTGTTGCATATTGTTGATATTACTTGTTCTTGTGCTATTTGTATCTAGTCACTCTTATGAACTTTGAGGGACAAGCTGAATGCCACTATGCTATGTTTTATGTGAAACAAACAAACGTTTTCAATTGCATGTTATTCATGATCTTTGTTTGTAGCCTTTCATGTTGCATGCATAGTTACTTTGTCTTATTGTTAGAACTCCATCTTTCATGCACATGTTTAGAGTTCGTTGATCCCAGCTTTCAATGCTTGCAAATGGTTTGATCTTGGTTTTGATGGTGCATGTCACCTCAAAAAATATTCTTTTTATCACTTACCTACTCGAGGACGAGCGGGAGTTAAGCTTGGGGATGCTTGATACGTCGGAAACGTATCTATAATTTTTGATGTTCCATGCTTGTTTAGTATACACTTTGAGGTGTTTTTATATGTTTTTTCGTACTAACCTATTAACAAGATGCCACAGTGTCAGTTGCCTATTTTATTCTGTTTTTGGGTTCCAGAAAAGCTAGTAAGGAAATATTCTCGGAATTGGACGGGACAAAAGCCAAAGTCAATATTTCACCGAGGAGAACACGGAGTCCAGAGGAGAGACGGAGGGGAGCCACATGGCGGCTGCACCCCCTAGGCGCGGGCCCACCCTAGGTCGTGCCTGGGCAGGGTGTGGCCCCCTGGCCACCGTCCTGCCTTGCCTCTTCGCCTATAAGAAGCCCCAGATGCCTAAACCCTAAGGACCCAATCAATATTCCATGAAGCCGTCTGTAGCCGCCACCACCATTGTCCCTAGATCGGGGGGATCTGAAGCTCTTCCCGGCACCCTACCGGAGGGGAGATCATCCCGGCGGCCTTCTTATTCATCATGCCAGCCTCCGGTATGAAGTGTGAGTAGTTCCACCTTGGATTATGGGTCTATGTAGTAGCTAGATGGTTGTATCTCCTTCTTTGTGCTTTCATGTCTAGATCTTGTGAGCTCCGTTCATGATCAAGATCTCATCTATTTGTAATCATGCATGTTATGTTTGTGGGGATCCAATGGATACTGAGATTACTATGTCAGATTGATTAATGGTTTTGTCTTATTGATTCTATCATGTCTGTGTTGTTTGTGATCTTGCATGCTCTCTGTTGTTAGTAGCTATCTTGGCCAAGTAGTTGCTAGTGACTCCAAGAGGGGGTATTTATGCTCGATAGTGGGTTCATTCCTCTATTTAATCTAAGGGAAGTGACAAAAATCTCTAAGGTTGTAGATGTGCTGTTGCTACTATGGAGAAAACAACGGTCTCTTGTTCATGGAACAAGTGGATTGTTTACCTTACACACTTTGCTTAAAGCAGTTGTCTGTTGCTTGCAACTTAATACTAGAGGGGGTTCAAATGATAACACAAAGGTGGACTTATAGTCATAGATGCAGTTGGAAGGCGGTCTATGTATCTTGGTGTATTGCCCAATCGAATCTCATAGGATCTTGATGTCTAGTATTGCATTGTTATGCCTTGCTCAGTCCTGTCAATTGCCTTGCTGTAATTTGTTTACCTAGCATGCCATGTTTGTTTATCTAAGAAGAACACCTATAGTGAACTATGTCCAATCTTTACCATTGATACATCTTCCACTATTACTGTTTACTTGCTGCAAACCATTATCACCTTCCACACCATAGAGTTAATCATTTGTTATAGCAATCGGTGAGATTGATAACCTCACTATTTGTCGGGGCAAAGTCTTGAGTTTGTGTTGTGCAAGTTTCCAAGTTGCTTGCAACACCTTTGAGACGTTTCCTTCCTCCCACTGGTTCGATAACCTTGGTTTCTTACTGAGGGAAAACTTGCTGTTGTGCTACTTCATACCTTGCTCTTGGGGTTTCCCGATGAAGCTCTCCATATCAACGAAGCGCCATCATCAGCGATCCCCTCTTCGATCATACTTTCCACTCAGAGCGAATCTTGCTGCTGTTCGCTTAGGGTCTCACCGAATGCGTGCTTTTTTATGCTACCCTAGTTGATGGTTCGCGAAGAGTTGCATTAAACAAGTATTCCTAGGATTAGCCCTACAACAATGAATTCCTAATATCCTAATAATAAAAAGTTGCCAAAGGATTTCATAATAAGCCATGTGAAAGGGTAATTGCCCCTATGTGTGGTTTTGGTGATTAATGACAATCCCTATGGACCAATGCTTTCACTGAGTCTTATATGAAGGAATATTCTATAGGTCATGCTTGTAGTCCATGTGTTGAATTCAAGTATGGATGCCATGAATATAAAGATATACCTTGAGTATTGGCATCAAAATCATTGAGTTGAATAGAAGAATATGATATGATCAAGATCCTGAGAGTGTGAATTCAAGATATGGCTCTAAGTCGGTGGCATGGTAGCCTCATTAGTTGAGATACAGTTGACTAAGATTTAGAGCATGTAATCAAATGAAGAGTTCTTTATTTACCTCAAAATATTAAGATGGATCATGGGAATATACATGGTTGACCTATACAAAGAGTGAAGAGTGATTTCAAGTTGGTCAACACATGAAGCATAAAGAATATATCACATGGTTCTTGTGGTATGGTAAGCCTTGTCAATTATGCATCCTGAACTAACCCATTATATATGCGCCTTTGTGTTTTCTATATGGGATAGGTATATTTCCATGGGAATGCTTCCAAAGTGAAGATTTCATATAGCCCATGAGAGGATGACATCAAGTGGTGACCGTCATTAAGGTTGAGAAGGGCAAGTTCAAGATATGCATCTCGAGAAGATCATTTGCTTGAAGCTTGCCATCCATATTGGTGATAATGTATATGTGAATACATGTGTCAATGAAGATATGCCATAGTGGTGTATGTGGGGGGGCAAATTATGAGTCTTCATGAAGCAACAATGATCAAGTGATGCATTCCGACTTAGATGGAGCTTGAAGTGTTGTCATCAAGATCAAACGGGATGCGCAAGGCAAAGGTATGGTGCTGCTAGGTTTTCCTTTCATCGGTCTCAAGGTGGTTTTGGGGATACCGGGTTATAGGATAGATAGCCGCACTATCAAGAGGGGCTTTCGGTTGGGTAACTTGACCAATTGTCTTAGGAAGATCAATCCTTTGCATACTTTGCATCTTTATATTTTGTTGCTTATTGGTGTTTCTACATGTGAGGTTTGTTAGCTTGTTTCTAGCTCTTCAACAAGCCCAAGTTCATCGAAAATAGAATTCGTATGCATCTTCTATGGCATTTTCGAGTTTGAAGGTTTTACTAATTCTTCTTATAGGTAGGCTTCATACCTTTTTTCATTTGGTATATCCTCCTTTGTTGGTCTATTATGTTTCTCTGCAACATCTTGTTGTCCTCATCAAAACAAGCCCAAGATCACCGAAATTGGAGTCCGGATGCAAAATTTATTGCGTTTTTCGTGAAGTCTCTTTCATCCACGTTGTGGATCCGATCAGACCGGTTCCCACATCGGACGGTCCGGTGCCAGTGCTGGTAGACCGGATTCCCGGTTTTCGTGACCGACTCTATTCCGAGTTGGTAAATAGAGCCTTTTAGGTCTGAAGGCCGGTCCACCGGCCCGGAGACCGAGTTTCCCGGTCTCGGGGCCAGTCCAACTAACTTCTAGATCGGGTTTTCGCAGGAAGCCTCACAACGTCCATATTTGCTTTCCCTTATAAAAGGGGGTTCTTCCCCAACGCGTTTTAGGTGTTCTTTACCACGAAATTGACCACCATTGTTGAACCTCTTGAGCTTGCTTCCTTCCCATTCCCTCCTATGATTGTTGCATCTTTTTGAGGGCTTTGGAAGAGGAGATCTAGATCTATAATCCCCACCAATCAATTCCTCCTCTAAGTGAGAGAAATCCGTTGGATTTAGATCTTGAAGTCATTGGTTGATTTCCATCATTGTACTTCCTCTATAATTCCTCCCTAGCACTTGTTGCTTTGGTGGGATTTGAGAGTGAAGTATTTGAGCATCCTTGGTGTTCTTGCTTCGCATTCTTGTGATACGTCGGAAACTTATCTATAATTTTTGATGATCCATGCCTGTTTAGTATCTACTTTGCTTTGATTTGTCTACACTTTGAGGTGTTTTTATATGTTTTCTGGAACTAACCTATTAACAAGTTACCACAGTGCCAGTTGCCTGTTTTCTTCTGTTTTTGGTTCCAGAAAGGCAGGAAATCAATATTCTCGGAATTGGATGGGACAAAAGCCAAAGTCAACATTTTACCGTGGGCAAAATGAAGCCAGAAGACGTGACGGAGGGGCGCCATAGGGCGGCCAGACACCCTAGGCACGGGCCCGCCCTGGGCCGTGCCTGGGCAGGGTGTGCCCCCCTGGACGCCTACTAGTCTCGCCTCTTCGCCTATAAGAAGCCCCCGATACAGAAACCATAGGCACCCGATCAAAACTCCACGAAACCATCTATAGCCGCCGCCACCATCGTCCCTAGATTGGGGGGGGGGGGTTGAAGTTCTTCCCGGCACCCTGCCGGAGGGGAGATCATCCCGGAGGCCTTATTCTCCGGTATGAAGCGCGAGTAGTTCCACCTTAGACTACGGGTCCATGTAGTAGCTAGATGTTTGTATCTCCTCCTTGTGCTTTCATGTATAGATCTTGTGAGCTTCGTTCATGATCAAGATCTAATCTATTTGTAATCATGCATGTTGTATTTGCGGGGATCCGATGGATATTGAGATTACTATGTCAGATTGATTAATGGTTTTGTCTATTTGATTCTATCATGTCAGTGTTGTTTGTGATCTTGCATGCTCTCCGTTGTTAGTAGCTATCTTGGTCAAGTAGTTACTAGTGACTCCAAGAGGGGTATTTATGCTCGATAGTGGGTTCATGCCTCTAGTTTCCAAGGTAAGTGACAGAAATCTCTTAGGTTGTATATGTGTTGTTTCTACTAGGGAGAAAACAATGGTCTCTTGTTCATAGAACAAGTGGATTGTTTACCTTACACACTTTGCTTAAAGCAGTTGTCTGTTGCTTGCAACTTAATACTGGAGGGGGTTCGGATGATAACCTGAAGGTGGACTTCTAGTCATAGATGTAGTTGGATGGCGGTCTATGTATATTGTTGTATTTCCCAATCGAATCTCATAGGATCTTTTTGTCTAGTATTGCATTGTTATGCCTTGCTCAGTTCCTGTCAATTGCCCTGTTGTAATTTGTTTACCCTTCATGCCATGTTGTTTATCTAAGGAGAGCACCTCTAGTGAACTATGGACCCCGGTCCAATCTTTACCATTGATACATCTTCCACTGTTACTGTTTACTTGCTACAAAACATCATCACCTTCCACACCATACAGTTAATCCTTTGTTACAACAACCGGTGAGATTGACAACCTCACTGTTAGTTGGGGCAAAGTCTTGAGTTTGTGTTGTGCAGGTTTCCACGTTGCTTGCAACACCTTTGGGATGTTTCCTTCCTCCTACTGGTTCGATAACCTCGGTTTCTTACTGAGGGTAACTTGCCTGATGTACTGCATCATACCTTCCGCTTGGGGTCTCCCAACGAAGTGCTGCTGCACTCATCAAGGCTTTTTCTGGCGCCGTTGCCGGGGAGGCTAAGGACGTCTTCACAAGGGGATTCCTCCTCAACCTTTCTCTTTACTTTGTTTTTAGTTTGCTTAGTTTCTTTTGCTTGGTTTTGTTTGCCTCTTTTTATCAAAAACTCCAAAAAAAAAATAGTTTAGTTTGGTTTGCTTTCTCTATTAAAAAACACAAAAAATTAGTTCCTACTCTAGTTGCCACCTTGCTCTAGCTCACCATGTTGTTCCCCAAGTTTGCCCTGAAGGACCTTTCGATAGGTAGTGGATCTATAATTGGGAAAGAAAATGTTGAAGAATTCTTTAATCATGTTAGCAAGCATGAGGATATTGAGGATAGATCTATAGTAGAACTTGCTCCTAATTATGAAATTGCTGCAGCTTCTTTAGTTCATATGTTGGAGGCTAGTTTTGTTAGCCTTAACCCCATGATAAAAAATTTGTTCCTGAAACTAAAAGAAGAAAAGAATGCTGAAAAGAGAGAATTTATCCTTGAAACTTTACTGAAAGAGTTCCATGATGTTGTTAAGGAAGCCAAAAAGGTCTATGAGCATTTCAATATGCTAGGCTCATGTGTAGATGTTGTGTGTACTTCAGATAAAACCAAACCTAGAGAAGAATTCAAGATACCCATACCCTTTAAGCTTGTTGGAATGCATGAAGCCTTTGAAAAGAATTTTAATTGGATTGCTCCTGCATACTCATCATCTTGCATAAGTGTTGAGCTCTCCATTACGATTTGTTTGAGTGAGAGACCGTGAGCTTGTTACTTCTTGAGGGTGACCTCCTAGTTGGCTTGGCGGTTGGTACCAAGTGTCCTCTTCCTGGAAGATTGTGAAGACATCCGAGCTTCTCCTTCGTGGAGCCTATGAAGTGGTTGTCGAGCTTGCCATCTCGGGAGTGGAGGAAAATCTAGTCATAAGGAAAGAGCCTATTCCTTCGTGGGATAGACTCGGAGAAGAAGATGAGACTTCGTGTCATTGGGAAATCCTTCGTGGAATCCTACACCTCTCCAACGTGACATACCTTACTTGTAAGGGAACACTGGAATACATCTTCATCTCCGTGTGCCTCGGTTATCTCTATATCCGAGCTTATTTTCCTTGTGATAGCCATCCATCTTGAAGTACATATATCTTTCTTATCACTTGTGGTATATTTATCTTGTGCTATCTTGCTTAGCTTAAGTTTTTGTTAGTGCACTTAGTTGAGCCTAATGTATTTAGGTTTTGTGCTTGTAAAATAAACGTTAGTTTAATTCCGCATTTTATCAAGTCAAAACCGTAATAGTTTTGAAATTGCCTATTCCCATATCCCTCTAGGCGATATTTCTATCCTTTCACTATGGCAAATCTATGTTGAATTCTCAGGAATAGGAAAACTAAAATGTTTCAGTTAACTACGGTACAACTGGATATTTTATTTAGTGCAAGTTCTACCACTCCTAACTTGAACTGGAGAACACATAAAATCTGTAGACACAGATGATGCAAGAGGAACAAACTTAATTTTTGGAGCTCCTTTGTTCATCTCATACTATTTATACATGGCACTACCAGGATTCAGTTAAGTTGGTACTTATATGAAATCTAACAATCACTCTATCCAATTTCATCTTATACTATTTATACATGACACATGCTAGTATTGTTTAATTCTTGTAAGCTTCTGTTCTTTCATCATTGAAAATCGATCTATCCAGTTCCATTCACCATTGTTTCGTTGATTTTGTTTAGGTATGGCGTGTTATTACTGTTCTTCCATTAGTAAAATGATTTTGTTCTTACATCAGTGAAAATCTACGACGAGTCTTTCTACGCAATTTTTTTTATTAAAGGGGTTGGACCCTGGCCTCTGCATCCGTGGATGCACACAAACCTTTATTATGAAGTATCAAGTGCGTACTTATTATAGCTCAAGGGTCAGAGAGGGTTGATACAAACAATAACCATCTGGAAACGAAAAGAAGTCTAAAAGTGCTAAGCATACAATAGCTCGACATCACTCAATCTACTAGTATGCCTCCATGATGCCTGGTAGTAGATATCCTGTGCAACCATCACTAGAAGGTTGCATCTAGAAACCATCATTGTGTGTTGGTGATCTGGGATTAGTAAAGCCCAAAGTTGAATCCAATGAGACACCGATATAATAACTTGCAAAAAGGATGGAACTCGGCCCTTGTTAAATTAATACCATTGCGACATTTCCAAATGGACCAACATAAGGCCCACACACCTATACATATTCTAGCTTTCTTAATCCTATCCATCCCATTCAACCAATTCCAAACATATAAATAATATTGGTGGGAGGTGGAATATCATATGTAAAGAAAACATTGCGCCAAATAATTTTAGCAAAGGGGCATGAAAGGAATAAGTGTTCAATAGTTTCCTCTCCGTCACAGAAACAACGCTTCTTGCAACCTTTCCAATTCCTTCTTGAAAGATTGTCTTTAGTCAGTAAGAATTTTTTATTTAAAAACCACATGAAGATCTTAATCTTTAGTGGTATTTTAAGCTTTCATAAATATTTTGTGGGGAGTCTCTAATGATCATTCATGAGTTCCTCATACATCGATTTAACCATGAAACCCCCATCCATCGTCAGCTTCCACATAAACGAATCAGGTTCATCAGTCAAGTTAACCTACATTAATCTCTGACATAGATGCAACCATGCATCCCATTTCTTCCTAGACAAATTCCTCCTAAAACCAATATTAAGAGGGTTGTGAGATAAGATTTCATGTACAAAGACATTTTTTCCTATGGAGAATATTATATAGCAAAGGATACTGTTGTGCAAGGGGCATGTCCCCTAGCCAAAAATCTTCCCAAAGCCAAGTTGTCACCCCATTCCCTACTTTAAAGTACCTCTGGTAAAGAAACCATCCTTTACTTGCATTAGGCCTTTTCAAAATGGGGAATCAGTCGGTTTAGCTTGAACTTGTGCCAAGGTTTTATTTTTTAGGTACTTCTTATGAAGTAGTTCTTGCCATACCCCTTCCTCGGAAAGTAATTTATAAAGCCATTTGCATAGAAGACACTTGTTTTTAATCTCTAACACCTCAATTCCCAATCTACCCTGATCCTTGGGTCTACAAATTATATTCCACCTAGTTAATCTATATTTCTTTTGTGTTAATCATTTTGCCAAAAAAATCTTGAACAATAGAAGTCTAATCTTGTTGGAATTATGCCCTAGAGGCAATAATAAAGATGTTATTATTATAATTCTTGTTCATGATAAAGTTTATATTCCATGCTAGAATTGTATTAAGCGGAAACTTTAATACTTGTGTTGTTTATGAACAACACCGTGTCCCTAATATGCCTCTATGGACTAGCTCATTGATTAATGATGGTTAAGGTTTCCTAACCATAGACATGAGTTGTCGATTAATAATGAGATCATATCATTGGGAGAATGATATGATGGATGACCAAACTAAGCGGAGCAATTAGATCGTGTCATCGTGTTCATCTTTGCGAAGCTTTTCTTATGTCAAATATTGTATTCCTTAGACCATGAGATAATACAACTCCCTGGTATCGGAAGAAAGCTTTGAGGTCATCAAACGTCATCCTATGAGAGGGTGATCACAAAGGTGTCTCTCAGGTGATCGGAAAGTACCTGTTGGGTTGTATGTATCGAGATGGGATTTGTCCCTCCCAAGTTGGAGAGATATACTTCGGGCCCACTCGGTAATCGATATCAACACCGCTTGCAAGCATGTGGTTAAGGAGTTAATCACAAAGTGATATCGGATTACGGAACGAGTAAAGTACTTGCTGTGAACGAGATTGAACTAGGTATGACGGTACCGACGATCAAATCTCGGGCAAGTAAAATATCGCGAGACGAAGGGAATATATATATGGGATTGATTGAATCCTGGAATCGTGGTTCATCCGATATGATCATCGATGAATATGTGGGAGTCAATATGGGTTTCCAGACCCCGCTGTTGATTATTGATAGAAGATCATGTCTGCATATTCTCGAACCCGAAGGGTCACACACTTAACGTGTCTCGACGCTAGGATAGATTGGATAATTGGTTTATGAGTTTTTGTTCGGAGTCTCGGATGGGATCCGGGACATCACGAGAGGTTCCGGAATGGTCCGGAGAATAAGATTCATATAAGGCAATGTAGTTTTTGGAGTTCGGAATTGTTTCGGGTTAATCGACTGCACTTCGAAGCTTCTAGAACCTTCCGGAGGGGGACCAACGTGGCCCCACCTGCCGGGAGGGGGCATGGGCCTATGAGGGTGTGCCCTGGCCGCATTGGTCCAGGGGCACAAGGCCCCATAGGGCCCAGCCGGCCAAACCTAGGGGAAACCCTAGGGGAGCTTCTAGAAGGGGGGGAACTTGCCCCCACTCCTCCCTCCTTGGCCGTCGGGCTAGGGCTTGGGGGAGGGGCTAGGGCTGGCGCCCACCCCTCTATATATAGAGGGCTGGGGCGCACCCTCCCCCACACCTCCTCCACAACCCTAGCCGCCCTGCTGCCCTCCTCTCTCTCTCCCTCCCGACTACACGTAGGCGAAGCCCTGCTGCAGAAACTCTCCACCACTTGCACCGCGCCATCGCGTTGTAGATCCAATCCGTCTCTCCACCATACTTGCTGGACCGAGGAATGAGGAGACGCCGAGGTGCCACATGTGTGCATCTCTCGGAGGCATCGCCACTTGTGGTGTTACATCGGATCGGATCACGAGGAGGAGAAGCGAGTACGACTACATCACCCACGTTCCGACGAACGTTCCGCTGTGCGAATCTTCAAGGGTATGAAGATCTCATCTAATCCCCCTCGTTGTTTGCATCTCCTAGATTAGATCTTGGCTTTCCCGTTCGCATCCGTAGAATTTTTTTGATTTACTATGCTGCGAAACCCTTCAAATCTTTTCCTAACACTCTTTGGTATTTCCAGAAAAGATAACATAAACATAGGCATACTTGTTAGTACAGAGTTGATTAGCACAAATCTATCTCCATATGACAAAAGTTTGCCTTGTGCCAACATCCTAACTTTCCTTCAAAATGATTCTCAACGGGATTCCACTTGGAATTCCTGAGCCTTCTGTGGTGAATAGGTACCCCAAGGTACCTGAATGGCAAGGAACCCGATTCACAGCCGAATATATCTCTATATTCCTGTCCATGCTCCTTCACATTTTCAAAACAATAAATCTCACTTTTGTGGAAGTTAATTTTAAGTCCCGATAGTTTCTAAAAAATGCACAATGTAAGTTTCATGTTAACTGCCTTTGCAAGATCATGTTCCATGCAAAGGATTGTGTCATCTGCCTATTGAAAGATGGATATCCCTCCCTCCACAAGATGAGGGATTAAACCACCAACTTGACCCTCTTCCTTAGCTCTAGCTATGAGGATGGCCAACATATCTGCCATAATATTAAAAAGCATAGGTGATAAAGGATCACCCTGTCGTACCCCATTTTTTGTTTGAAAGAAATGTCCAATGTTATCGTTCACTTTGATCCCTACACTCCCACCTTGAATAAAGTTTGCAATCCATTTGCACCACAAAGGATTGAATCCCTTCAAACGAAGTGCTTGTTGTAAACAGGGCCATTTGACTTTGTCATAAGCTTTTTCAAAATCGATTTTGAAAAGCACTCCATCCATTTTTTCGTATGAAGATCATGCAAGGTTTCATGAAAAATAACTACCCCCTCCAAAATATGCCTTCCAGGCTTGAACGCTGTTTGAGTTGGTTGAATAACCTTGTGAGCAATCACAGAGATGCGATTCGTGGCCACTTCTGTAAAAAAATTAAAACTAACATTTAAAAGGAAAATCGGTATGTATTGATGAATCTGAACCGTATTTTATTTCTTGAGGAGAAGCATGATAACTCCAAAACTTAGCTTATAGAAAGGTAACTTGGCTGTTTGCAACTGTGCAAATAAAGCCATCAAGTCACTTTTAATTACTTCCCAAAATGTTTGATAGAATTTCTTAGGAAAACCATCAGGACCCGGAGACTTGTTGTGTTTCATATAACAAATTGCTTCAAGCACATCCTTCTTCGAGAAAATCGATGTTAGAATTGAATTTTCGATCGTTGACACTTGTGGAATATCAAGATTCATCTTCTCCATAAGTAAAAAACTATTTGGTTCTGGCTCACCGAAAAGCTTCTTATAATATTCAGAAATATAGGTTCGCAAATTCTCATCCCCACGAAAGTTTCTTCATCGTGCTCTAGTTGAAAGATCTTTTTCTTCTGATGTTTTTCATTGACAATTAGATAAAAATATACTTAGTGTTATTTCCTTCTTTCTGTATAAGCTTAACTTTTGCCTGTTGAGCCCACTTAGTGTCTTCATCTCGTCTCAGCTTTGATATTTGATCATTTGCTGTTGAGTATAAACCATCGACACCCTTTAATCTCTAGTCGTCCCGACTACAACACCTAGCCTTGAGTATAAACCAGGATTACCGACAGTGGTATCGTGACGGTGGCACACCTATTCGTTGCAAGCAGAGAAATTAAAATGCGAGAAACAATCACCAAGAAAATCAATGGAATGGTCAAAAGAAAATGAGTTATTTGCATACATATTTTGTTATATTTCTAGGACGAAAAGTTTGACTGCATTTTAAATGGACCAATGAATAAAGTGGAGATGTGGTGACGACGTGAGAAGAACAGCTGCTAACACCGATCACAGTCCAGCTTGTCATGCAAGACTAATCTGTCCAACCGGAAGAGTTAACCAAACCATGGGCACCAACAAGAACATCTTCTCGTCATTTTTATTTTCTGTTGCTTTTTTCCAGTTCTGGGATTCCAGCAACAACATGACGAAGCAACCCAATCAAATCTCTGTTGACCGGCGGTGGTCCGCTCTGAATAATTCATAACGCAATACGTACTACTACTAGTATACAAGTATTTAGTACCAGCTAGAAGCACAACGCATTTCTTTTTGTTTTCGAAGGGTAGGTCCGCCCAACATTTTTTGGAAAGTAGTCTACAAGAAAGTGTCAATCTTCTCGATTGTCTTGTCTTAATTAATGGATATGTGTGTCAAGCTACGAACTTCTCATATAAGTATCGTCTAGAGAAAGTACCAAGAAAGGAGAGAAAGCTCCCGGCCCCAACCCTAGTGCCACCAGGCCCTTTCCACTGGCGCCCCTCCCCCTCCCGGGCCGCTCGGGCGGCGGCGGCTCCGAAGGGTTTCGGTTCCCTGCAGAAGCTCCCAAGGTTAGGTGCCTGGCGCCACCAAAAGGTGGAGGGCTAGGAGACGCTCCTTGCCAAGCCTCTCCGCGTGAAGATGATGCAGCGAGGGATGCGTGGCGGATGGGCGGTCGTCGACAAATGCAGAGGACGGGTGAAGCGGTCGGGCAATGTGGCGGTCGGCCGACAACGCGACGTCTGGCGCCCAATGGGCCTGATCTAGGTCCCACGGGCTCGATTTGGGCCACACGGATCGCACGCAGGATCCATGGGTTGCCTGCTAGCCGCGATAGTTCTTCCGCTCATAGGGGCACATGGTGCTACGACTTTGTCGTTAGGCGTGTTGCTTCCTTCTGCGGTGGAGGTGTCTAAACCTCCTTTGTCGTCGATGGGCGACGGACGACAACGTGGGGGGTTGTTCCTCTGCTTCAAAGAATAAAGGCGGCGGTCCTAGGGTTCCATCCGCGCGAAGACGAAGGTCTGCTGGCTTTCTGTCCTCGTTGATCTGACATGGAGCGGCGTGTTCCCGAAGGTTCCGCCGGCGAACTTCCATGGATGTATCATGCTTGAATTTTGCTGGATCGAAAGGAATTTGGTTGTGCACACTCATGTTTTCTCTAACCGATCAATTTCAGAGAGATCGTTGCGAAGCTCTGTATCTTCTACCATCATGTGTCATGTCTTTGGCGATCCATGGTGAAGTCAGATGTGGAGAATGTCATAAAAGTAGTAACACGAGGGCTAGCGACGGTGGTTTGAGTCTTTGTAGCGATAAGAAACTGACTTGGTGATCTATGACTCACAACAACGACTGTTAGTGAGGGCGATAGCACAAAGAAAGTTCATAGTCTTACCTTGCAGGTGAAAATCTAAGATCTAGACTTAATCGGGCATGCCTTACAATGGCCTTGTTAAAAGCATTGTTTTGTGCGTAAGGATTTTCTTCAGTGTGAAAACTTACGATCTTTAATTGAACGGCGCGACGACTATGCATTGTTTCTTCTCGGAGGCGTCGCTATTGGAAATATTGGATTTCTGGTGTTATTTTGGTGGTGTTAGTATCACTGCTATAAGGAATTGACCGAAATTTTTCTTTTTTATAATATTTTTTTAGACTGCGTGGGTATCCATAATACCACTAGAACAATACGTTATTGCAAAGATTATATAAACCTTCGTAATATTAATATATGCTCTCGTAAAAAAAATGGCTACGACAAGTAGTCTTACAACTAATTCGGTGACCAGACTTGCCGGCTTGCGCCACCCAAAGATGTTGTTTTGTCTGACTTCAAAAAAGTGAGGTCAGTTTTAACAAAGACCAATTGGCGAATAACAAGTGCTTTCCAAAAGTAATGACTGCGCTAAGAGTCCATTTTCCACAAGACAGTTTGGCGCTATTGTCTACAAACAAACAGCTTGTGGTTTGGCGTTTGGTCCTAGTGCTGGCGGCTCACTCTGTTAATTATTTCCACAAAGCTTAACTGGCCTGCATTACCCAAAAAAACTCCCTTTTCAGACGGCCAATTTGGAGTTAGCACTGGATAGTCATACCGTATTTCAGTTATTCTCAACAATTGGTAATTTCAGTATAGCTTCTTTCTCTTGGTCTCAAAGTACTACAAATTATTTCTATTTTAGAGTAAATTCTTCATATCTATTTAAGCACATAGCTTATAAGTGTTGGCATAATCCCTACATATTCAGTTTAGTTACAGTTTTTCAGATTCTGTTATTTCGACAGGTTATTCTCTGTCAGTAGTTTCAGGTTAGCAGATAGACTTAGCTGTTTTTCCTCGTTCGTTTTGTAACAACTGGACCAAGTCCGATGGATGCACGATCCCTCGTGGGATGGCACGAGATACACGGATTATGGAGATCACCCCACGTTCCAGCACTCTGAATAAAAGGAGAAAGAACCCCAGAAAAGCTGTGACATTTTTCACACAGCGCAAACCCTTGTGTCTTGATCATCTGTGAGCAGAGAAATCGAGGATAACACTTGGTATCAGAGCCATGTCAGCCCCACCATCGACCAAGGCAAAGGCGGCGGAGAAGGACAAGGGGGCACAAGGGGGTGTGACGGGCAGCAACAGACTGCCGGCAGTGCGTCGCACTTTGGTGTCCCCGATCCGTTGCGGGCGAAGCCTGGCGAGGCACGGAGGCGGAGAGGTGGTCGTGAGGGAGAGCGGCGTCTCTGCCCAATACCCGACGCTCACGTGCACCAACTACGCCGAGTGGGCCACCTTGATGCATATCCAGCTGTAGGCTGCGCACCTCTGGGACACGATCGAGTTGGGGGTCGATGATCCCCATGACGATTGTGCGGCGCTGTCCGCGCTTCTCCGTGTGTTTCCCCCGAAACTCGTGCGCACGCTGGCGGCCAAGGACAGCGCCAAGGGCGCTTGGAAGACCATCAAGACCATGCGCCTCGGGTGCGAGAGCATCCGCGAGGCGAAGGCGCAGACGCGCCACCGCGAGTACGAGAATCTCGAGTTCAAGCCAGGCGAGGGCATCGAAGATTTTGCTATTTGTTTGAAGAATTTGCTTAGTGATCTCGAGCTCCTTTGTGACCCCATCAACGAGTACAAGGCAGTGCTGAAGTTCCTCCGCATCGTGCCGCGCAAGTACCGCTCGATGGTGATACGTCGGAAACGTATCTATAATTTTTTATGCTCCATGCTTGTTTAGTATCTACTTTGTTTGTCTACACTTTGAGGTGTTTTATATGTTTTCTGGTACTAAACTATTAACAAGATGCTACAGTGTCAGTTGCCTGTTTTCTTCTGTTTTTGGTTCCAGAAAGGCAGAAAATCAATATCCTCGGAATTGGACGGGACAAAAGCCAAAGTCAATATTTACCGTGGGGAACACAAAGCCTGAATACGAGACGGAGGGGAGCCAACAGGGCCACACTCGGACGCTGGGCCCCCAGCCTCACTGTGCAATGCCCCTGCCTCACCTCTTCGCCTATAAATACCCCCGATACAGAAACCATAAGCACCCGATCAATATTCCACGAAACCGTTTGTAGCCGCCGCCACCATCGTCCTTAGATAGGGGGGATCAGAAGCTCTTCCCGGCACCCTGCCAAAGGGGAGATCATCCCGGAGGCCTTCTTCTTCATTATGCCAGCCTCCGGTATGAAGTGTGAGTAGTTCCACCTTGGACTACGGGTCCATGTAGTAGCTAGATGGTTGTATCTCCTCCTTTGTGCTACCATGTTTAGATCTTGTGAGCTCCGTTCATGATCAGGATCATCTATTTGTAATCATGCATGTTGTGTTTGCAGGGATCTGATGGATATTGAGATTACTATATAAGATTGATTAATGGTTTTGTCTTATTGATTCTAGCATGTCTGTGTTGTTAGTGATCTTGCATGCTCTCTGTTTCTAGTAGCTATCTTGGCCAAGTAGATGCTAGTGACTCCAAGAGGGAGTATTTATGCTCCATAGTGGGTTCATGCCTCTATTTAATCTGGGGAAGTGACAGAAATCTCTAAGGTTGTAGATGTATTGTTGCTGCTAGGAAGAAAACAACGGTCTCTTGTTCATGAAACAAGTGGATTGTTTACCTTACACACTTTTTTTAAAGCAGTTATCCATTGCTTGCAACTTAATACTAGAGGGGGTTCGGATGATAACCTGAAGGTGGATTACTAGTCATAGATGTAGTTGGATGGCGGTCTATGTATCTTGTTGTATTGCCCAACCGAATCTCATAGGATCATGAATGTCTAGTATTGCATTGTTATGTCTTGCTCAGTCCTGTCAATTTCCCTGCTGCAATTTGTTTACCCAGCATGCCATGTTTGTTTTTCTTAAGGAGAACACCTCTATTGAACTATGGACCCCGGTTCAATCTTTACCATCGATACATCTTCCACTACTACTGTTTACTTTCTGCAAACCACTATTACCTTCCACATCATACAGTTAACCCTTTGTTTTCAGCAAACCGGTGAGATTGACAACCTCACTGTTCGTTGGGGCAAAGTCTTAAGTTTGTGTTGTGCAGGTTTCCAAGTTTCTAGCAACACCTTTGAGTCGTTTCCTTCCTTCTACTGGTTAGATAACCTTGGTTTCTTACTGAGGGAAAACTTGATGTTATGCTCATCATACCTTCCTCTTGGGGTCTCCCAACGAAGCTTATAAGCACCATCAAGACTTTTTCTGGCGCCGTTGTCGGGGAGGCTAAGGACGTATTCACAAGGGGAGTCCTTCACAACCTTTCTCTTTACTTTGTTTTTTGTTTTGCTTAGTTTATTTTGCTTGGTTTTGTTTGCCTCTTTTTATCAAAAACTCAAAAAAAAATCGTTTGGTTTGCTTTCTCTTATCAAAAACACAAAAAAAATAGTTTTTGCTCTAGTTGCTGGTCTGTTATTGCCTTGCTTTGTCATGCTTTCTATCAATGGATGGTTTCTTTGAAACTAGTTCTTATTGGCAAGGTGGGTTCACGGAAGAACAAAAGTATTATTAGAAGAAACTGATACGTCGGAAACGTATCTATAATTTTTTATGTTCCATGCTTGTTTAGTATCTACTTTGCTTTGCTTTGTCTACACTTTGAGGTGTTTTTATATGTTTTCTGGGACTAACCTATTAACAAGTTTCTACAGTGCCAGTTGCCTTTTTTCTGTTTTTGGTTCTAGAAAGGCAAAAAATCAATATTCTCGGAATTGGACGGGACAAAAGTCAAAGTCAATATTTTACCGTGGGGGACACGAATCCAGAAGACGAGACAAAGAAGCAAACCAGGGCGGCCAAACAACCCTAGGCGCGGCCAGGGGTGGTCCCGCGCCTGGGCAGGGTGTGCCCCCCTGGTCGCCTCCTGGCCTCGCCTCTTCGCCTATAAGAAGTCCCCGATGTAGAAACCTAAACACCCGATCAAAACTCCACGAAACCATCTGTAGCCGCCGCCACCATCGTCCCTAGATCGGGGGGATCTGAAGTTCTTACCGGCACCCTACCGGAGGGGAGATCATCCCGGAGGCCTTCTCTCCGGTATGATGCGTGAGTAGTTCCACCTAGGACTATGGGTCCATGTAGTAGCTAGATGGTTGTATCTCCTCCTTTGTGCTTTCATGTATAGATCTTGTGAGCTCCGTTCATGATCAAGATCTAATCTATTTGTTGTTTGCGGGGATCCGATGGATATTGAGATTATTATGTCAGATTGATTAATGGTTTTGTCTTTATGATTCTATCATGTCTGTGTTGTTTGTGATCTTGCATTCTCTCCGTTGTTAGTATCTATCTTGTCCAAGTAGTTGCTAGTGACTCCAAGAGGGGGTAATTATTCTCGATAGTGGGTTCATGCCTCTAGTTTCCAAGGTAAGTGACAGAAATCTCGTCGGTTGTAGATGTGCTGTTGCCACTAGGGAGAAAACAGCGGTCTCTTGTTCATGGAACATGTGGATTGTTTACCTTACACACTTTTTTAAAGCAGTTATCTTTTGCTTGCAACTTAATACTGGAGGAGGTTCAGATGATAACCTGAAGGTGGACTTCTAGTCATAGATGTAGTTGGATGGCGGTCTATGTATATTATTGTATTGCCCAATCGAATCTCATAGGATCTTTTTGTCTGGTATTGCATTGTTATGCCTTGCTCGGTTCCTGTCAATTGCCCTGCTGTAATTTGTTTACCCTTCATGCCATGTTGTTTATCTAAGGAGAGCACCTCTAGTGAACTATGGACCCCGGTCCAAACTCTACCATTGATACATCTTCCACTGTTACTTGTTATTTGCTGCAAACCATTACCTTCCACACCATACGTTTAATCCTTTGTTACAGCAAACCAGTGAGATTGACAACCTCACTGATTCGTTGGGGTAAAGTCTTGAGTTTGTGTTGTGCAGGTTTCCACGTTGCTTGCAACACCTTTGAGACGTTTCCTTCCTCCTACTGGTTCGATAACCTTGGTTTCTTAATGAGGGAAAACTTGTTGTTGTGCTCATCACACCTTCCTCTTGGGGTTTCCAACGAAGCATCCCACGACAGTGCTGGGAGTCATCAAGCTATTTTCTGGCGCATTAGCCGGAGGCTAAGGACATCTTCACAAGGGGAGTCCTCCACTTCCTTTCTCTTTACTTTGTTTTTAGTTTGCTTAGTTTCTTTTGCTTGGTTTTGTTTGCCTCTTTTCAAAACACCCCAAAAAAAATTAGTCTAGTTTGGTTTGCTTGCTTTATTCAAAAAACACAAAAAAAATAGTTCCTACCTTAGTTGCTACCATGTCTGTTTTGGACCAATATTTATTTCACCTATGGAAGAGATCTCCAATTTTAAGCATAAAAGTGAAGAGAGTTTTAAAGAATCTTGGTCTAGAATCTCCGCTTTACAGAGGGAAACTGAGCCTAAGATGAGTCTTAGCTTGGTTATTGATAGTTTCTACCGCGGTATTGCTCTTCGTTATAGATATGCTTTGGATGTTGTGGCTGAGAGAGATATTTTGCTATGTACTGAGGATGAAGCTTTTGATGCCATAAAGAAATTGATTATGATTTATGGTACACCTGGAAAGTCTAATCCCTCTTTCACAAATATTTTTGCTAGGTCGAACACTCTTGAGACCAGTATTGCTGCTATGAATAGTTGCTATCACACGCTTAGGGCTTACCATGATTATGTTCCTATAAA
Organism: Avena longiglumis; assembly: GCA_030063025.1. Classification (NCBI taxonomy): domain Eukaryota; kingdom Viridiplantae; phylum Streptophyta; class Magnoliopsida; order Poales; family Poaceae; genus Avena; species Avena longiglumis. Next base: position 464,047,633 of record CP125975.1, on the reverse strand, counting down.
CTCTGAGCCTTCAAAGTGGTTTCCCACAATCAAAGTCTCTATAAATACTACCCATTTTGATGCTCGCTGTGATATCATATCTGAATTTTGTCTCATGCCTAAAGATATTTATGATTATTTGAGTCGTTGGGGGCTTTCTGAAGGAGGATAGGAAATCTCTCTTACTAATAATGCCACTTTATTACCCATTGGAATATCTAAAGGAGTGTTTACAAAAATCTCAGGTAAAATGGTGTATACTGATTATCTTGTTATTAAATGTGTAGGCAAAGGACAAATTACACTTGCAAGATCCCTACTAAAACACCTTGGAGCAGTAATAGATGTGGGAAAAGGAATTATGCATTTTTATCCTCCGGTAAGCAATCATATTTTCCCTAAAGGGAAGAAGAAAGGTAAGGAAGGAAAGAACAAGAGAGTTGCTTCGTCATTTGAAAATACTTGATTCTTCTTGCTTCTTATGCCTAACTTAAAGGAGTTAAAGAAAAGTACTTGTTGGGAGATAACCCAAGAGTTTCCTTGAGTCTTGGAAGTTATTAATTCAGTAATGACTTCTCCTTATCATTTTTTGTTTGCTTTATGTGCCAAGAATGACCTCTAATGTGAGGGAAGTAAGATTTGGGGAGTTGCTGTCCCAAAACAGATTTCTGTCCTCCACCATAAATATTAGTGATGAGTCTCTGTTACTCGGATTGAGCTCAAAATTTATGAATAAATCCCCCAATATTTTAGCTAACTTTAGTTAGTTCAACACCTTTTGATTTGAGCAACATAAGATGTTCGAAAAAATCGGTTTCTACATGCTGGTCTGTTTTGACAGATTTCTGCCATTATTTGCATTTGCTTCTTATTGATTCCTTTTTGAGTTCTCTTTTGGAGAATTGAGATTTTTTAAGGATTTGCTACAATAGCTTGTGTTTTTAGTGAAATGTCTTGATGTTCCAAAGCTTTCCCTAAGGTCTAATATCTTTTGAATACACTAATGTTGCTAATGAAGATTGTGTGAAGTTTTGTATGAAGGAAAAAATTTAGGTGTAGAGAGAGAATGATGTAATGAGATGAAGAATGGACAAAATCTCAAGATTGGGGACGCCACCCCAGTGTCACCCCAAGAAATATCCAAGAGGTACAAGCGTCAAAGATTGGGGATGCCCAAGGCATCCCCTTCTTCATCAATAAAAATCTCAGGTCTGTCTATACACTTCGTTTTTATTGTTTCATGCACTATTGTGTTCTTCTTGGAGCGTCTTAGTTTTCGTTTGCTTTTCTTAGGTTGTTTAGTTTGCTTGAATAAAGTAGTTTGGACCCCCGTTCTTGTTGTGTTGTTGCAAATAAGTTGCTTGGTGTTGGAAAGGAGTAGGAAGTGCTTGCTTGAAAGTGCAAGAGGAGCTTGCATTGACTGTGACTTAGACTTTAGCATGACATGTTAGGTGTTGTTCTGACCTTATGCTTAGTGTTATTGCTGTAGCATGTATTGTTCCAAACAATTGGGATTGCTTAGTGTGTCTTGAAGAAATTATGCGTTGTTTTAGCATGCAAAAGCATAGTATTGTGGTATTCTCCTTTGATGCTTTGTTTGGGTTGACTTGGCACATGCTCACACCATGTTATGACTATGAAAAGTCACCATAGCCTCTATGATCATTTAGTCCTTGACTTGTAGTACAACTCTATGCTTTGATTAGTAATGTTTTGTTGCACTGCATGATTATGGCCATTATGCTCTCTTAGTTGGTTACTCCCAGTCTTTTGTTAGACTCCACTTGTATGAGTAAGATCTACTCATGCTTCCAACTCCCAAGAAACCAATTTATTCCAAAGTGTCCACTATAAATTCCCATGCATGGTGTGTTACACCATTCCAAGTATATTCTTGTTTTCAGCTATCTTCCAATTAAAAACTATTTTGTTATGTGAAAACTTAGTGATTAAAGCCCTCACAAACTTGATGACACACTTTATATTTATTTGCCCCTAATAAACTTGAACCTTTGTGTCATCTATGTTGTATATGCTTGCACTTATACGTTGGAATTAGCAGAACCATGCTGTCATGGGGAACGTTTTCAACATTGCACTTGTACTTTGTACTCAGTTGATATCATGCTCTTTTGTCTATGGATGTCACTGGTGTGAAATAAAGAGGGAGCTTGTAAGTCCATGGAGTTTGTATTTTGTGTTAGAGAAACTTCTAGGCCGCTAGCCTAAGCCATGCCTAATCATGGTGGAAACTTGCAACATCACCATAGTGAGCTATCTATGAAGCATCCTCAATAAAAGGCTATGCATATAGTAAATAAACAGATTGTTGAGATGCTCATTGTCTGCTTGCCTTGTCACTTTGGTTATAGGATAGATCCTGTACCATGTTCAAGGGGTACCCTGTTGGCGGTTCTCTATGATACGCATGTACTTACAATGACAAGAACTTACAGGTGACTGAAGTTGAGTAGCATGAGGTGTGGCCTTCGTATTCAAGGGACTTGAGATTGCCAACTTATACTTTGTCAATCATATACTCCATCTTTATTCACTTTAACCTTAAGCACTTCAAGATGCTTATGATAGGGGCAATGAGGGCTGAAAGCTAACAAGTACCATAATTTTTGGAATCTCTTTTTGAAACTTGAAATCCCTGCTTCCCTTTGTGAAGGGCATTTCTTCCACTATATTGAGTCTCCACCTTCTACCTTTAGGCACCATTAAGAGATCATAGTTGCCATTCTGTGTGTAGTGTCCCAAAGCTTATTGATTGATGCATATTGTGATATTACTTGTTCTTGTGCTACTTGTGTCTAGTCACCCTTGTGAACTTTGAAGGTGTCCTATGCATCTATTTTCTACTCTATGAGGGACAAGCTGAATGCCACTATGCCATGTTTTCTATATGTGAAACAAACAAACGCTTTTTAATGCATGTTATTCATGATCTTTGTTTGTAGCCTTTCATGTTGCATGAATAGTTACTATGTCCCATTGTTAGAACTCCATCTTTCTGGCACATGTTTAGAGTTCTTTGATCCCAGCTTTCAATGTTTGCAAATGGTTTGATCTTGGTTTTGATGGTGCATGTCACCTAAAAAATTATTCGTTTTATCACTTACCTACTCGAGGACGAGCAGGAGTTAAGCTTGGGGGTTCTTGATACGTCGGAAACGTATCTATAATTTTTTATGCTCCATGCTTGTTTAGTATCTACTTTGCTTTGCTTTGTCTACACTTTGAAGTGTTTTTATATCTTTTCTGGGACTAACCTATTAACAAGTTGCCACAATGTCAGTTGCTTGTTTTCTTCTGTTTTTGGTTCCGGAAAGGTAGAAAATCAATATTCTCGAAATTGGACAGGACAAAAGCCAAAGTCAATATTTTACCGTGGGGGACACGAATCCAGAAGATGAGAAAGAGAAGCAAACCAGGGCCGCCAAACCACCTAGGCGCGGCCAGGGGTGGGCCTGCGCCTGGGCAGGGTGTGCCCCCCTGGTCGCCTCCCGGCCTCACCTCTTCACCTATAAGAAGCCCCCGATGCAAAAACCCTAAACACCCGATCAAAAGTCCATGAAACCGTCTGTAGCCGCTGCCACCATCGTCCCTAGATCGGGGGGATCTGAAGTTATTCCCGGCACCCTGCCGGAGGGGAGATCATCCCGAAGGCCTTCTCTCTGGTATGATGCGTGAGTAGTTCCACCTTGGACTATGGGTCCATGTAGTAGCTAGATAGTTGTATCTCCTCCTTTGTGCTTTCATGTATAGTTCTTGTGAGCTCCGTTCATGATCAAGATCTAATATATTTGTAATCATGCATGTTGTGTTTGTGGAGATCCGATGGATATTGAGATTATTATGTTGGTTTTATTAATGGTTTTATCTTTATGATTCTATCATGTCTGTGTTGTTTGTGATCTTGCATGCTCTCCGTTGTTAGTAGTTATCTTGGCCAAGTAGTTGCTAGTGACTCCAAGAGGGGGTATTTATGCTCGATAGTGGGTTCATGCCTCTAGTTTCCAAGGGAAGTGATAATAATATCTTCGGTTGTAGATGTGTTGTTGCTACTAGGGAGAAAACAACGATCTCTTGTTCATGGAACATGTGGACTGTTTACCTTACACACTTTGCTTAAAGCAGTTGTCTGTTGCTTGCAACTTAATACTGGAGGGGGGTCGGATGATAACCTCAAGGTGGACTTCTAGTCATAGATGTAGTTGGATGGCGGTCTATGTATCTTGTTGTATTGCCCAATCGAATCTCATAGGATCTTTCTGACTAGTAATTGCATTGTTATGCCTTGCTCAGTTCCTGCCAATTGCCCTGGTGTAATTTGTTTACCCTTCATGCCATGTTGTTTATCTAAGGAGAGAACCTCCTTAGATAAATAGGCCGATTAATCGCTACTAGGGACCTGACCGTGTCGATTATCGCTAATCCTTTATGTTAATCGTTTAGCCCGATTAATAGGTCTGACACTTCGATTACTAGGTATGTTCCCGGTTAACCACTACAATTGGTCAAAAAAGTTGAAAAATTATCAACACATATCGCCCATCAATCCGCTAGCCCGCCCTAATGAAGTAGGTTTTCCGAAGCTCCCGTTCGATTCATTCCTCTAGGAGCATGATTTCAGCCATCACCAACTAGTTCCTTGTCGTTGTTGACCAGTTTTTTGTATTTCCCGACTAGACCTCAGATACAAGAGCTCGAGCGCCTTGAGGATCTCATCCGAGAGCTTAAGGCTGAGGATTCATACGTGTTTTAGGTTCTAATTTTTGTAGGTTGCACCGATTAAATCAGTTAATCGTATGAATTCCGATTAATCGCTACTCCCAAGCCAACTGAGCAGCTAACGATTACCGATTTCCTTAACATTGGTATCTCCTCATTTGTCCTTTCATGTATAGATCTTGTGAGCTCCGTTCATGATCAAGATATTATCTATTTGTAATCATGCATGTTGTGTTTGCGGGGATCCGATGGATATTGAGATTACTATGTTAGATTGATTAATGGTTTTGTCTTTATGATTCTATCATGTCTGTGTTGTTTGTGATCTTGCATGCTCTCTGTTGTTAGTAGCTATCTTGGCCAAGTAGTTGCTAGTGACTCCAAGAGGGGGTATTTATGCTCGATAGTGGGTTCATGCCTCTAGTTTTCAAGGGAAGTGACAGAAATCTCTTCGGTTGTAGATGTGTTGTTGCCACTAGGGAGAAAACAACGGTCTCTTGTTCATGGAACAAGTGGATTGTTTACCTTGCAGACTTTGATTAAAGCTGTTGTCTATTGCTTGCAACTTAATACTGGAGGGGGTTTGGATGATAGCCTGAAGGTGGACTTCTAGTCATAGATGCAGTTGGATGGCGGTCTATGTATATTGTTGTACTGCCCAATCGAATCCCATAGGATCTTTTTGTCTGCTATTGCATTGTTATGCCTTGCTTAGTTCATGTCAATTGCCCTGATGTAATTGTTTTATCCTTCATGCCATGTTGTTTATCTAAGGAGAGCACCTCTAGTGAACTATAGACCCCGGTCCAATCTTTACCATTGATACATCTTCCACTGTTAATTGTTTACTTGCTGCAAACCGTTACCTTCCACACCATATGTTTAATCCTTTGTTACAGCAAACCGGTGAGCTTCACAACCTCATTGATTCGTTGGGGCAAAGTCTTGAATTTGTGTTGTGCAGGTTTCCACGTTGCTTGCAACACCTTTGAGACGTTTCCTTCCTCCTACTAGTTCGATAACCTCGGTTTCTTACTGAGGGAAAACTTGCTGCTGTGCTCATCACACCTTCCTCTTGGGGTTTCCAACGAAGCGTCCCACGATAGTGTTGGGCGTCATCAGAAACACCGTTTGAGATTACTATGTTAGATTGATTAATGGTTTTGTCTTTATGATTCTATAATGTCTGTGTTGTTTGTGATCTTGCATGCTCTCTGTTGTTAGTAGCTATCTTGGCCAAGTAGTTGCTAGTGACTCCAAGAGGGGGTATTTATGCTCGATAGTGGGTTCATGCCTCTAGTTTCCAAGGGAAGTGACAGAAATCTCTTCGGTTGTAGATGTGTTGTTGCCACTAGGGAGAAAACAACGGTCTCTTGTTCATGGAACAAGTGGATTGTTTACCTTGTAGACTTTGATTAAAGCAGTTGTCTATTGCTTGCAACTTAATACTGGAGGGGGTTTGGATGATAGCCTGAAGGTGGACTTCTAGTCATAGATGCAGTTGGATGGCGGTCTATGTATATTATTGTACTGCCCAATCGAATCCCATAGGATCTTTTTGTCTGGTATTGCATTGTTATGCCTTGCTTAGTTCCTGTCAATTGCCCTGCTGTAATTTGTTTATCCTTCATGCCATGTTGTTTATCTAAGGAGAGCACCTCTAGTGAACTATAGACCCCGGTCCAATCTTTACCATTGATACATCTTCCATTATTACTTGTTTACTTGCTGCAAACTGTTACCTTCCACACCATATGTTTAATCCTTTGTTATAGCAAACCGGTGAGCTTGACAACCTCACTGATTCGTTGGGGCAAAGTCTTAAGTTTGTGTTGTGCAGGTTTCCACGTTGCTTGCAACACCTTTGAGACGTTTCCTTCCTCCTACTAGTTCGATAACCTTGGTTTCTTACTGAGGGAAAACTTGCTGCTGTGCTCATCACACCTTCCTCTTGGGGTTTCCAACGAAGCGTCGCACGATAGTGTTGGGCGTCATCAGAAACACTTATGGGAACAAATTGATAAGTTGAATATTATTGCTAGAGACGTGTGCTCTACTTATAATGTTACTTATTGCTTTGATAAATCTTGTTGTTGTAGGAGGTATAAACACCTTCCTTTTCAATGTGAGTATAATGATAATGTTACCATATCTTCTTTTGTTAAGGGAAATTATGACTTTTATGATGTGGAAAAAATTGAAGAATTTATTGCTTTGAAGGGTGCATTTGAACTTGCTAGTTTGCTTAAAAATACTGATGATGGACCTTATGAATATGAGGTTTATGAGATACTTAAATTTTGCTTTGATAATTACAAGGAAGCAAATGGCTATATTCTTGAATATTTTAATAGATGCTTTCCACAAATGGAAGAGATTAATGCCTTGCAGGATCCTATGGAAGACGAAATTGCTGAACCTGAAAGCTCATTAGATGAAAAAGAGGAGGTGAGTGATGGTCAAGAGGAGGAAGAATGGATCTACTCATGCCTACCTTCTAATGAGAGTAACTCTTTACCTCTTACATTATTTGATTGTCCCCCATGCGTACCAAAGGAGGATGAATGTTATGTTCCTGTGGATTCTTTTGTAATATCTGCTATGGGTAAAACTTGTGATAATAGTTATGCTCCTGTTATCTATGATAATCCTATATTTGTGCCCAACTTCGAAATGCATGGTACTAAAGAGTTTTGCTTAGAAAATGTTTATGATAAAGCTCTAGATGATGGTCCTATATTGAATGATCAGTCTTCTTGTTATAAAATTGTTAAGGGTGTGTTTGAAGGTTTTAATCCCACTATTTTTGTGTTTGATAAAAATTATGTGTTTGTAGATCATGAAAATCATACTTTCTGTGATAGTTATATTGTTCAATTTATTCATGAGGCTAATGAAAATTATTATGAGAGAGGAGAATATGGTAGTATAAGTTTTCATGGTACTAAAACACCTCTCTATGTGCTGAAAGTTTTGAAGTTGCTCTTGTCTTACCTACCCATTCTTGTTACTATGTGCTTCTTTGAATTATTTTCTTACAAGATTCCTATGCATAGGAAGTGGGTTATACTTAAATGTGCTTTGAATTTGCTTCTTTTTGCTCTCTTTTACTTCAATTCATATTTCTTATGTGAGCATCTTCTCAAACTATCATGCCTAACTTAAAGGCGTTAAAGAAAAGTACTTATTGGGAGATAACCCAAAAGTTTTCTTGAGTCTTGGAAGTTATTACTTCAGTAATGACCTCTCCTTATAATTTTTGTTTGCTTTTTGTGCCAAGAATAACCTCTAATGAGAGGGAAGTAAGATTTGGGGAGTTGCTATCCCGAAACAGATTTTTGTGCTCCACCATAAAAATTCGTGTAAAATCTCTGTAAGTCGGATTGAGTTGATAGTTTCGAATAAATCCCCCAGTATGTTAGATAACTTTCTTTAGTTCAATCCTTTTTTATTTGAGCAACATAAGGTCTTCGAAAAAATCGGTTTCTACCTGCTGGTCTGTTTTGACAGATTTCTACCATTATTTGCATTTGCTTCTTATTGATTCCTTTTTGGGTTCTTTTTGGGAAATTGAGATTTTTGAGGGAATTTATATAGTAGATTGTGTTTTTAATGAAAGTTTTGTTGTTCTAAAGCTAAACCCAGAGGTCAATTATATTTTGAATACACTAATGTTGCTAATGCAGATTGTGTGAAGTTTTGTATGAAGGAAAATTTTCAGGTGTAGAGAAAGAATGATGTAATGAGATGAAGAATGGACAAAAGCTCAAGCTTGGGGATGCCACCCCGTGTCACCACAAGAAATATTCAAGAGGTACAAGCGTCAAAGCTTGGGGATGCCCAAGGCATCCCCTTCTTCATCAATAAAAAGCTCAGGTCTTTCTAGACACTTCGTTTTTATTGTTTCATGCACAGTTGTGTTGTTCTTGGAGCGTCTTAGTTTGGTTTGCTTAGTTTTCTTGAATAAATTAGTTTAGACCCCCGTTCTCGCTATGTTGTTTCAAATAAGTTGATTGGTGTTGGAAAGGAGTAGAAAGTTCTTGCTTGAATAGTACAAGAGGAGCTTGCTTTGACTGTGACTTAGACTTAGACTTTAGCAGGTCATGCTAGATGTTGTTTTGACCTTATGCTTAGTGATTATTGCTGTAGCATGACTTGTTCCAAACAATTTATAATGCTTAATGTGCCTTGAAGGAATCATGTGTTGTTTTAGCATACAAAAGCATAGTATTATGGTATTCTCCTTTGGTGCTTTGTTTGGGTTGACTTGGCACATGTTCACACCATGTTATGACTATGAACAAGTCACCATAGCCTCTATGATCATTTAGTCCTTGACTTGTAGTACTACTTTCTGCTTTGATTAGTAATGTTTTGTCGCTCTGCATGATTATGACCATTATTGCTCTCTTAGTTGGTCGCTCCCAGTCTTTTGCTAGCCTCCACTTGTATGAGTAAGTTCTACTCATGCATCCAACTCCCAAGAAACCAAGTTATTCCAAAGTGTCCACTATAAATTCCTATGCATGGTGTGTTACACCATTCGAAGTATATTATTGTTTTCATCTATCTTTGAATTAAAAATTATTTTGTTATGTGAAAACTTAGTGATTAAAGATCTCACAAACTTGATGGCACACTTTATTTTTCTTGCCCCTAATAAACTTGAACCATTGTGTCATCTATGTTGTATATGCTTGCACTTATACGTTGGAATTAGCAGAAATGTGATGTCACGGGGAACACTTTCAATATTGCATTTGTACTTTGTACACAATTGATATCATGCTCTTTTGTCTATGGATGTCGCCGATGTGAAATGAAATGGGAGCTTGTAAGTCCATGGAGTTATGTATGTGTGTTAGAGAAACGCATGGGCCGCTAGCCTAAGCCATGCCTAATCATGGTGGAAACTTGCAGCATCACCATAGTGACATCTATGAAGCATTCTTCTTATAAAAAAAGAGATAGAAAAAGAGATTGAGAAAAAGAAAAATATGAGAAAAGAGGAAAGAGAGAAAAAGCACCATATTCCCATGGTAAATAAGAAGATTGCTGAGATGCTCATTGTCTGCTTGCCTTGTCATTTTGATTATGGGATAGCTCATGTATCATGTGTGCATTAGAGCTTAGAAATAAGCTGAACACAGATGTGTGCATTGCATTCATGCATAGAAAATCCGAATAATTTTCGCGCTTTTAAATAAAAACTTTTCAAAGAGATTGAAGCTTCTCTTAACTTGATTGAATTGAAGTAGATCATCAAGTTGACTGCGATAAGTTTCAATATGACCATTGTTAAAGCCTTATTTTGGATAAACATGATTTGATCTAAGGGTAGATCAAATATAATAAAATTAAACCACAATACATTGTTTAAAGATTAATATTTGATCTTTTAAGAGATCATATCCTAGTATTCATTACCATCCCTCATGAATAGCAAGTTATAAATATAACTTAAGTAATAAGAATGTAACAACTAAATCTTAATCTCATCTACTTATACCATGAACATCATGGTAATACAATCTTAACCCTTTAATTGATTGAGTAGGAAAGAAACCAAATCAAGATCATTCACCATATATATTTTTATCCATACCAATCTTTACCATTCCTTATGGAATCCTATCCTTATAATTGTTGTTCATCAATATTAAGTAATTAACTATTGATCTATCAACTCATGTTCTTATCATAACAATTACTCTAAGTCCTTAGAGAAGGAAGTAAGAAGAGGTAAATAGTAATGCTAGCCTTAGATATCATCTATAGGATAATTGATGGAGTTAACCCACTCCTGAATAGATATAATATTTATGTAGAAGATATAATTATATGTCAACAAATAGGATTATAAGGTTGAACATTGAAGATAGTTACCAGGAGTAGTCCTATTGGATCAAGTAGGTATAGTCAATGAATTATATCTCTTAATCCAATAGAGCTAAACAGAAGATGATCATAATACAACTATAATGTTGTATGTATGGAAGCCTTGATTAGCCAATTGGAAACCTAAACCATAAAGGATCAAAGGATTATAATGACCATGCATTATTCACCAAGATTGAATGCTTATATCAAGTATAAGTGACATTGGTGGATAAAACATGATTAAACCCTAGTATAGATATATTATCCTAGGTTAGCCATGACAAGTCACATTAATATAATGTGAGGTTGGAGTATGAGATACTGGAGTTAAGTAGAGACAAGATAGTATGATCAAGATGATGCTAGAGTAACATTGGATTCTAGAAGTAGTAGTTTCCTCTTGGGAAATACTCACGCTTGAGGTGAAGTAGTTTGATATAGACACCTACTGGAGTAATCTTAAGGAGGATGATTAAGGAAGAGTATGAATGGAGTTAGAAGTAACTACTTGTTGGATTGGAGATTATCAGCAGTAGAATAGTTGATTTTACCAAGTATGGATATGAGAAGATTAACAAAAGCTTTAGTGTCAAGCTCATTGATTTACAAATGGATTTAGGAGGAGAAATTGTTGATAGGATATATTTTTTGTGAAGTAAAGCTCATCATGTTAACACATGATGATGGATAGGAATAGGTAGGATATCTAGGAAAGGAATTCCTTAAATAGAAGTCTAGAATTGTGAATTAAGGAAGATAGAAATTATTGGTAAACACTAAAACCTAATTCTATAACCAAACCTAATATCCATATCAACTGATTGATTTATCACCTTATGTCCACCATGATTAATAAGAATAATTTCCTATATCAACTCACTTAAGCATATCTTTGTCATTTTCAACCATCATTATCTTAGGTGCTTAAGAACTATCTTTATCAATTCTGCCTCATAAGTTAGCCTAGAAAACAATCCCACTATTTTATTCTAAATGGTGATATCATTCAATATCTTTAACATAAAGATAATATATCTTAACCATTCACCTTTATTCACAATTATCAAAGGATATAAAAATATTAAAACTCACATAATTCATGGTAGACATTTATAATCTCAAACCTTTAACTCTTAAGTTAGTAATAATAAATTATTTATATTGCTATTTCCTAAATTCATAGGAATAATATTAACCCTATTAGTACTTATAACTTTATGTATCTAATACTTATGAAGGATCACTAAATATAAAAGTTGCCTTAATATTATGTATTAATGAGAATAAAATATCATTAGTTAGTAAGTAATGCATTCTATAATAAGTTATGAATTTTTGCCCAATTAAGTTTATATTAAAGGCCTCACAAATAATAATAGGAAAAGTATCTATATAAAGAAAATAAAGAAACTCTAAACAATATATAATAAAAGTTCACAAAATGACTTTAAATACATTCATTATTGATGCAATTGTTTAATAAGTTAATTCTACAAAGAAAACTCAAAACAATTGTGTAATATACAAATCTGAAAATAAAACAGTAAAGAGAAAAGGGAACAATAAAGAAAAAACTGCAAATAGGCCAGCCCAGATGTTTCCCTCTCTTAATTACTGCCTGGTGCACCTAGTAGCAGCCCAGCAGCAACCCAACAGTGGCCCTTCCGGGATACCTCTTCGTTGTCTCGCTGGCAGGTGGGGTCGTGGAGGGACTGCGGAGTGAGCTCGAAAACTGCCAGGGGGTTTTCTGCGAATTGTCCGTCGTCGTCTTCCTCGCCGACTGGAATCAGCTCGCTGGCGAGTGCTCTGCTGTATGCCGCCATTCGTGCAGTCGCCGACGTCACCCTAGAAGATAAGAACGCCACTGCAACGCTCAGTCTCGTCCTCATCCTCTCCCACTCGCCACTCTCTTCCTCTTTGTCTGCTCTCGGGGTCGAAACCCTAGCTTCGAGATGTGTAACACCCTCAGAATCGGACCTATGCAAGTTTTAGCAAAATTCGCCAAACCCGCATAGAAACGATTCAAAGGTGCCCACCAGGCACTTTCGTGCGGGTGGAAAACGAAGTAATAACATTACACAACAGTCCTCGATGGGACCCACGAGATATATATAGCAGCGACTCAAGGAGCCAAGAATACAGATATAATATACAAAGATCCATCACCTTGAAGCGATATAGCGTCCATTCACGGACAAGATGCAAATGGGGCTAAGAGCCTGAAGAATAACCAATGGCCCATAACCTGCCTGTGCCAAGCCGGAAGGGTAACCTCGCTAACGACGTCGATCTCACACCGCTTAAACAAAAGGTGCCGGCAAGGCAAAGGAAAAAGAGGAGCCAAGATCTGAGGCCAGTACACGGCGAGGCTAGAATTCGGCGGTCCTCGCCTACATAGGTATGGTGGACTGAGGCGGCAGCGGCAGCATACACTAAACAACCTATAGAGACTCGATGCAACTGGCGGATATCAGAGAGGGATAAGAATGACCTAACCGGATCCAACCTGAAGCTACCACCAAACAAACCCATCCTGGTGTTTCCCCCTCGAGACCAACGAGGAAGTCAACCGAGGAACTCACACAGTTGGCAGTTTTACTTATTCAGTTATCGTTGCAGCAATTACTAGTCAGGTTTAGTTAATCGTCCTGATAAAATAAGCAGTGGGCACTTTTAGTTAACCATTCCGTTAGAGTTGCATCAATTACTAATCAGATACAAGTAGCATGAGATAAACCCAAAACCCAGCAGTTGTTGGTACTTTTATTCAGCCATTCCGTTGTAGTTGCAATACTTACTAGTCAGATACAATTGTCGCAAGCGACAAACAAACAAGCACTTGTGGGCAGTATTAATTAGCCATTCCGTTGTAGTGGAGCTGATTACTAGTCATTATAAGTCAAATTTATAGCAGTAAACTTTAGTTATGCTTGTCTATGATCGAGATACTGTGCTCCAAGTCGTCCATATCCGCGGACACGGCTTTCGAAAGTTTTACCCGGCCGGTGCACCAATAGCAACACACGCCGATCAACCTTGGAAAACCAAATCAAAACCCAACGAGGCTTTCACGATGAACAATCACAGGATTCGAAATATTTGGGGCCACCTTAAGTAGAATCCGAACGGAGTAAGCAAGCTCGAGACGGCCTCAAGGTTTGGGTAATACCCGTGAACGATGGGAACCCGAAAGTGTGGCTGGGCTTGTCGACACCATGGAATCGTGTCCCGATCCTAACAAGCAGTGTGCTCCTCGCACAATTTAAATACGAAAGTAGCATGGCATAAGTACAGGATAGTAAAACACCTCAAACTAGTTTGTGGCCCCAAGAAATAAGAATGAATCAAGCTCGCTCGGGGGTCCCATATACCTCCGGATGTGGATAGCGTGATAAATCAAGGAACAGTATCAAGTACTCGGGGTCTTACGGGACACAAGTGCTCGAAACCAAATATTTTCTATCACCCACCGATGCCTCTGCTTATTTCAATTTTAGTTGTTAAACAGAAATTAAAGTGACGATAAATAAAACTAGAATCATCTCCAACATCAACATGCGGCAATACATCAGCAACTGTGGCATATGACGACACACAACAGCACTTGAGCAAGCAACTACGACGCGCAAGTCCAACTATCTACCAAACAACAGGTAATAGGGTGTGTCCAAGGCAATATAGGGCTGCACGGTATATCAAGGGTGCAGAAACTAAAGCATCGCAACACAGATAGCAAAAGATCAACAGGAGGGAAATAAAGACTATAAAAGTAAGATAGGTAGAAAGAGGGAGATGCTCGCCTGAAAACATTGTCGAAGGTTCAACCGAAGATCGGGGCGATGCTCACATCAACTCAACGACCTTATCCGCGAAGAAGCAAAACACTAGAATAAACACCGGATGCGATATTTAATAAAACGGCAGAAGATCGGCATGATGCATGCATGATGGATGACATGGCAAAGGTGCGATGCAATTAGGTCAAATTAAGCGGAACCGGGGTCCCGACAATTATTTAGGTGGTTCATGTTATTTAGATACCCCGTATTTTAAATGTTGTTTAGCAAGGCAAGATAAGATACCGGTTCGCTACACGAGTTTAAATGAGGCCGATATGAGACTAGATTTGCCCGCATATGGGCCCCATATTTAATTAAGAGGTGAATCGGCATAAGGCCCCCAAACCACATGAATGTATGCATGCAAGGCAATTATTATGCGACAAGTTATATTATGTTATAAAATAGGGTTTCGGGAAGGGGTTCACACATTAGGGGGTCTCGACGAACTTGGGGTTCCGGGGTCCGGGGTCGGTCTCAGGGTCCAGGGTTCGACGGTTCGGCTCGGCGGGATCGTTCTCGGACTCCGGGGTTAGGGTCTCGGATCGGGGTAGGTCTTGCCGCAACCGGGAAGCAGGGCTTGGTTGGCGTCAGGGGCGCAGGGGCGAGGCGGGGAACAGCAGCGGCCGGAGAAGGCGGTGGTTGAGCGGGGGGACCTGGGCGCGGTAGGAGGAAGAAGCACAGGGGAGAGAGACGCGCGGCGGGAGGTTGGGGACGAGCGGGGCAGGCGTGGTAGGTGGGGGGACAGGGTGGGTCCCGCGTGCTGGGGCAGGTTGGCTGCAGGTGGGCCAGGCGGGACCCGCGGGCAGGGTGGGACCCCGCTGGCAGCCGCATGCGTGCGCGTGTGTGTGCTGCTTGGGTTGGTGGGGGTTGAGAGAGGAGGGGGTTGGGGTGGTGAGGTGGCAGGGAGGGATTGGCGGAGGGAGAGAGGTGTGCTGAGGTGGCGTGTGGGGATTGGGTAGGGTGAGGTGGAGGGTTGGGTGTGGGTAGATAGGTGGGTGGCTTTAGGAATTAGATGGGGCAGATAGGTGGACCGATTTGAAAACAGGGGTGGTCGTTCGGGTCTACTCGGCCCGTTCGACTGCCCCACTAAACCAATTAAATCTTTTATTTAATTTAAGTGGGCCGTTTGCAACCCGAAAGCAACAAAACAAAATACTCCGGAGCCCCGGGGTTTGGCGTTTGAATGAGAGAGGGCGTTTTCAGAAATCAAAAATAGGTTTTTCTGAAATAGTTTTAGACAAACAACACATGAGGATGACGATGCAATGCACAAATTCAACGCGATTTTCTAGTAGTGGTTTTGCGGGATGCCACAAGATGCCACCATTCTAATCTCCGTCGTGCTCCGTTGATCAAGCACACGGCTTCGCCATGTACCCCTGAGTCTCCTTGCCAGAGGAATTGAAGGGGCGTCGAGTCGCGGCGACTGCCTTCTTCAAGTCCGTGCCGTCGTCCATCTCGATTCCGGCTACCCCAAGTCTTCTAAAGCCCATCAACGGCATGCTGGTGAGCTCGCGGTGCTCTGTCACCCCCCGTTTCTTTCCTCTCTTCCTCCATCTCGTCCGCGCCGTGCACCTCTGTGCGCCGCCACAGATGCTCGTCGGAGCTAGTGCTCCGGTGAACAAATATGGGCGACGCGACCACCAATCGAGTCGCCTTGGTCTCCAGCGTCCGAATCTCCTAACCTAGCAAGTGTGCATGCGTCCTGTCGCCGGATTCGAGCATCGTCTGCAGGTTCCCCATTGTCGACGTAAGCATGACGTCATGCTCTCGTCTGCCCAGCCCAGTCAGTTGGTTTGACCTAGTCTTGCACGCGTGGCATGTGACGTGGCCAATGGCCCACGGTTCAGTCACTAGGGTAGGTTCAGTATTGGTAAGAAAAGTATTATCTGTGTAGAAAAAATTGATAAACACAATATAAATTCAGATATCAAATTCTAGAAATCAAATAAAGTGATTAAATCTTGTAAATTTAATATCTTTTGTTTTATAATTCAGAAAAATATATGTAATATATGAAAATGTTTATAAAAATAAAATCTATAACCTAAAACTATTATCCAACATTATTATGTTAACCATTTAAATAAATATTATTTAATAAATATTTTATAAGTAATAAAACTTTGATATTCATATTTTAATAATGGTAAATGTTAAAACTATAAATAACATACCAAAAATCTTAGAAAAATAAGAATTATAATTTAAAACTATAATCATGCATTATTATTCCACCCAATTAAATATTTATTATTTATTAAGTCTTTATAAAGAAATAAGTATAATAAAAATCATATATTATTATTTATAAATCACAAAAATAAATGTAATATACCAAGATGATCACAAAAATAATACCTACATATTAAAAATGTAACATTCCACTTTTAAGGTAAATAAAAACTTAATACCCTAATAACTTGAATTTAAACCTATTTCCTTAGTTGATAATTCATATAAGGGAAAATAAAAATTTGTTAATATTTCTAAAATTAGCCAATTGAGTCTAATAAATAGTATTAGTCTTAAAAATTGATTATATTAAGTTAAAATGGTTCAACACATCTTAAATACAATTCTATTTGATTTATCATTCAACATTAAGTGTATATTATTTTCCAAATGGAGTTATCAATTATAAAAAAATCCTCAAGAATGGTATTTTCAACCAAATAAAATCTTTAACCATTGTTTCATTCACAACTTTGTAATGGACTAAATCCAGAGATAATTCATAAGTTGTAAATAATATTGTTTACTTATTCACAAACCATAACCACACCCTTATAAGGAGATAAATCCTATTATACAATTAAGAAACCACTACTCAAATAGAAGTAAAGCCATTCTTAAGTAACTTTAAGGAAACAACATAAAGTGAACAAGATACAAGTATCATAAGTAATACACCATAGGTATATCTATGTCTTTAAAGTTAACTTTAGTCCACAAGACTTTAAATATTATGATAAAAACTTCATTATGTGTTTTATAGTTTACTTTGGTATGTTTCAATTAAGACCTAGTACATCTCAATACCAAACTAACCAAGTTAAAAACCAAGATAGATAAGTCTCAAATACTAATGATGTCATTATTAATTCTTTCTTACTCAAGGACTAAAACAGGTAAGAGCACCTAATAAGGTTAACTTAAAGTTTAAATATTCCTTCTTAGCTAAATAAGATTTTCTTCAAAAGTTATTCTTTTAAGATACATTATAAAGCAAAACATAAACATTCCTCTAAAGGCTCTAAATGATGATCACACCTGGTATCCACCGTCTTTAGGAACCTTCCACACTTATATGTTTTATTATGATATGCTACTTGTTATGTTTACATATTGTTACACACACTCACAAGCCTTAATACGAAGCACAAGTATGGAATTTAATCTAAAAGGGGAACACATTCTAAAGTAACCATTTCCAATATCCAAACCCTAGAACCACGCTATCCCCGGGATTCGAGTTTACGAAAGTGCATTACATTACTTATGCATAAGAACATTTTGCTTCTTTAAACATTAGTCCTTACCGAACCAATGATGCTGATTCCAGATATTGGATCTTATATTGTCTTGAAGACCATGAGTGCATAATCTTACAATCACAAAAGGCAAGTTCACACTTGGTCATGTCATTTGATTATTTTCTGTAAAGTATTTTACAAATCCAGTGTTGTTATCACTTGCATTTGAAAAAGGACAGAAAACACTGTTTTCATAATAATATGATTATAGGTTATTTACCATGAGGTAATAACCTACTATAAGAGTTCCGGTGGTAAAGGAACATGTTATATAGGATTTAACAACCAATGTCGCCAGTGATTCTTGCGCCGTATATTACACGTTGACCATGAGATTTGGAATGGGACGAAGAAGTCAGCTGTGTCTTTTCCCTCTCGCATGGAGCCAGATGTACGGGTCGTGGCTGTTATCACTCGTAGCGTGCATATTATATGGTAATTCGTAGAGGATATGCAGCATATGGATGGGAGCCCTTAACGTCCCATGATAGTTCCGACATCTGAACGGTCTGTACTGCCAATTGCCGTAATTCAATAGGTGGGCTGACGTACACCAAGGAGACATGCGGGGTCGTAGAGAAGGCAGTGAATGGCTTGGGTCTTAGTCTGGGACTCACACCAAGAAAGTGTGAACGGTTTCACGGCCCGGATGTGCAAAAAATCTAAGATCTCTCATGGGTAAAGTGACGCACCTCTGCAGAGTGTAAGAACTGTAACTTGTTACTCCCTGTTCCGGGAAGGACCTGCGAACGCGGAGGGAAAGGAACTCCATGAAAGTTCTGGTAAACCCGTGAAGGCTGACAGACATAGCTTTTCAGAATAAAAGCAACCTTTGAAGTGGCCTATGACCTATGGTCAGTGGCTGTAGATATAGTGCATCAAACACTCCTTTTATAGTGAACTTGCTGAGTACGCTCGTACTCAACATATCTTCTTAACCCTTGCTAGGTTCTAAAGCCAGTATAGACGATGTATACATCAAGTTATTCTCCAGGAATTATCACCAGAATCTAAAGTTATTCAATAAAGTCAACATATACGTCAACTCAAGTGAAGACGAAGTTACTAATTAGATAGGAATATAATCTCTAGCCACAGAACGTATTTCTATAGTGTATTGCACTAGCAGCAATGCCAGACCATTAGTTAAATACTAGTGTTAATAGTATGATAGTTTTTGAGTTGTTTATTTCTGATTCTTCTTTGTAAGAAGTTTCTTTCTCTCTCTTTAACCTAGAGTGTTCTCTGGATCTTGTGTAAAGAGTTGAGTTGTAACCTATAGTCATGTCTTGGACCTGTTGCGTTTCTGTTGTACCACTCTGATGGATGTAATACTAGTGAACGGTGTTTCATTGGTGTTATGTCAACGACTATAGTGTACTACATCATGCAGTGGTATGCTGGGTCACCACAATTATATTGAGTCTCCACCTTCTATCCTTAGGCACCGATTAAAAGAGCATAGTTGCCATTCTTAGTTCTATGTACATTGTCCCAAAACTTATTGCTTGATTCATATTGATGATATTGCTTGCTCGACCGGGGCAAGCAGCAAGCCGGCGGTGGGCGTGGCGGCAAGGAGATCGACCGTGATCGGCAAGAAGAAGGGTCACTAGGCCCGCGACTGCTGTAAGAAGAAGAGGGACGAGCAGACTCACCTGGCACAGGCCGAGAACGTCGACACCGATGACGACGCGTATATGCTCATGGAGCGCATGGTCGGGAGCACAGAGCCGCAAGAATCTGACTTCGTGCACGTCGAACTGGTGGAGGAGCGCGCCGAGGCGCACCTGAACCAGGTGGAGGGCGACCACGACGCACGCTGGTTCCTGGACATAGGGGCCAGCAACCACATGAGCGGCGTCGAGGAAAGCTTCACCAACCTGGACCGGGCACGTCAGCGGCATGGTCAAGTTCGGTGACGGATCGGTTGTTGACATCCGCGACCGTGGTCAGGTCATCTTCAACGACCTAGACGGCGGCCAACACATCCTCAACGGTGTGTACTTCATTCCCTGGCTCAAGAGCAGCAGCATCAACATGGGACAGCTGGACAAGAGCGGCCATGAGTCGCGGATCAAGGGTGGCTTCTTCATCCTCATCGATCGACGAGGCCACGCCATCGCCAAGGTCATGTTGGAGATATGCCCTAGAGGCAATAATAAAAGTGGTTATCATTATATCTTTCTGTTTATGATAAATGTTTACATTCATGCTATAACAGTATTAACAGGAAACATTAATACTTGTGTGATTTGTAAGCTAAATTAGAGTCCCTAGTAAAGCATCTTTATAATACTAGCTTGTTGGTTAATAGATGATCGTGGTTTCTTGATCATGAATATTGAGATGTTATTAACAACAAGATCATATCATTAGGAGAATGGTATGATGGACATACTCCTATAGATAAGCGTAGCATAAAGATCAAGTCATTTCAATAGTTCGTTTGCTATAAGCTTTCTGATGCATAGTAACCTAATTCCTTCGACCATGAGATCATGCTAATCCCCATCACCGGAAGGATGCTTTGATGACATCAAACACCACACCGTAACTCGGTGGCTATAAAGGTGGCATTGAGTGTTCGAAAAGTATGTGTTGAGGCACATGGATCAAGAGTGGGATTTGTCCATCCATATGACGGATAGATATACTCTGGGCCCTCTCGGTGGAATGTCATCCAATTGGCTTAAAAGCATGTGACTGGCTCACAAGGGATCACATATCACGGGAACGAGAAAAGAGTACTTATCGGTAACGAGGTTGAACTAGGTATGCAGAGATACCGACGATCAAAACCTCGGATAAGTAAAGTATCGCGAGACAAAGGGAAATTGGTATCGTATGTAAGTGGTTCATTCGATCGCAAAGTAATCGTAAAAATATGTGGGAGCCATATGAATTTCCAGATTCCTCTATTGGTTATTGATCAGAGAAGTGTCTCGGTCATGTCCGCATAATTCACGAACCGTAGGGAGACACACTTAAGGATTCGATGTTGTTTAGTAGATATGGAATATTAGTAGGGATACCGAATGTTGTTTGGAGTATCGGATGGGATCCGGGATATCACGAGGAGATCTGGCATGGTCCAGAGAATAAGATTCATATAAGGAAAGTCCGATTCCGGGGTTCAGGAAAGATTCCGATGTTTTCATCGGAGAAGTTCTAGAAGGGTCTAGAAGGTTCACCGGTTCGGAAGGGGAATGGTCTATGAATGTGTCATGGGTAAGTGGAATGATTGGATCATATCCTAGGTCACTTGGTAGAGAATTAAAGCTCTAAATTGAAAGTCAAACGGGAAGTTTGAAAAGTCAAACTGGAACAATGGTTTCCTAGTGGAATAAGAAACAAGTCCTTCTCTCAATCCAACTTGGGTTTGAGTTTGGATTCAAACCCACCCCTCCCAAGGCTGCCCCCCTCTCATAAATAGAGGGGGAGGGCTGCCCCAAAAACCAAGCCCTAGCCCCTCACCACCAGCCACCCGCCCGCTGCCGCCCTTGCTTGCCACGCCGCCACGTCTGTCACCTTAGCCACCGCCGACACCTCCTCCTCCTCCCGGTCTTCTAAACCCTAGATCACCGGAAAACCCTAGATCCACCATAACTCGCACCGGCTTAGGCGAAGCCCTGCGAGATCTTTCCTCTACTTCCGACACCATGCCGTGTTGTTTTGACTACAACAATACCTAGCCTTGAGTATAAACGAGGGTTACCCTACAGTGGTATCGTGACGACAACACACCTCTAGTCGTTGCGAGCAGAGAAATTGAAATGCAGAAAACAATCACCAAGAAAATCAATGGAATGGTCAAAAGGAAATGAAATATTTTCACATACATGTTCTATTATACTTCCTCTATCCCAAGGCTTAAGGCATATAACTTTTTTAAAAAGTCAAGTCATGTAAAGTTTGACCAAACTTTTAGAAAAAACTATTAAAAACTACTATATTATATAGATACCATGTAAGAATATGTTTCATGATGTATATATGAATTACGTATTGTAAATATTAATATTTTTCTCTAAAAACTTAGTCAAATTTTAGTTGGTTTGACTTTTAAAAAAGTGACGCAGGTAGTATTTCTAGGACGAAAAGTTTGACGGCATTTTAAATGGACGAATTAATAAAGTGGAGATGTGGTGACGACGTGAGAAGAACAGCTGCTAGCACCGATCACCGGCCACGACAAGACTAATCTGTCCAACCGGAAGAGTTAACCATGGGCGCCAACAGGAACATTTTTCTTTCCTGTTGCTTTTTCCCAGTTCTGGGATTCCAGAAACAACATGACGCCCAACCCAATCAGATCCCTGTTGACCGATGGTGGTCCGCTCTGAATAATTCATAACGCAATACGTTCTACACAGTACTATACAAGTATTGAGTACCAGCTAGAAGCACAACGAATTTCTTTTTTGTTTTTCCAAGCGTAGGTCCGCACAAGAAATTTTGAATAGTACTAGTAGTCTACAAGAAAGTGTCAATCTTCTCAAGCTACGACAAGTACTTGTACAACTAATTCGGTGACCAGACTTGCCGGCTTGCGCCACCCAAAGGAAGATGTTGTTTAATCTGACTTCAAAAAAAGTGAGGTCAGTTTTAACAAAGACCAATTAGCGAATAACAAGTGCTTCCACATAAGTAATGACTGTGCATTTTCCACAAGATAGTTTGGCGCTACTATCTACAAAATAAAAAAAAATTGTGGTTTGGCGTTTGGCCCTAGCTAGTGCTGGCGGCTCACACTGTTAATTATTTCCACAAAGCATAACTGGCATGCATTACAGAAAAAAACTCATTTTTCAGACGGCCAATTTGGAGTTAGCACTGGAGTAAGCCTACTGCTAATTTGGTGACCAGACTTGCCGGCTTGCGCCACCCAAAGATGTTTAATCTGACTTCAAAAAAGTGAGGTCAGTTTTAACAAAGACCAATTGGCGAATAACAAGTGCTTCCACACAAGTAATGACTGTGCATTTCCTACAAGATAGTTTGGCGCTATTGTCTACAAATATATTTTTGTGTGGTTTGGCGTTTGGCCCTAGTGCTGGCGGCTCACACTCTAAATTATTTCCACAAAGCTTAACTGGCATGCATTACCAAAAAAACACTATTTTTTCAGACGGCCAATTTGGAGTTACCACCGGATATTCATACTCATATCATATTTCAGTTATTTTCAAGTACGTAGTAACAATTATTACAAATCATTTCTATTTTGGGGAAATTTCTTCGTATCTATATTTAAGTGCACACATGTGTCTATATATATGACCTTGAGAGATATTTTGGAAGTGTGAACATGGTCGCGCTTTCGTGTAAGCCGTGTTGTGCATTTTGTATGCCTGTCGACTGGCCTAGCCGCAATTGTACACTTTTTTTTCTATATCATCGCTTGGCCCAGGATTGTTAATCGTGTAGTTCATTGTGACCACACTTCAATGCTTCTTTTATCTTCCCCCATCAGGACCGTGACGACCTATTTTAGTCGGTAACCAACTCAATTAGCAGGACATTTACTAACGCAATATAAATACTACTCTATCGTGCAAAGTCAATGAATAAGCCAAGATCTAGTAAGATGGCAATGCATCCCCCTTCTCCGTCTACGTCGACCAGCCAATGAGAAGGCGTAACCTGTCCTCCTTCTAGAACAAGCTAGGTGTTTTAAGTAAATATAAGTAAATTCCCAGGAGGAGGAAGATTATATGGGGGTTAAAAAAAAGTCAGAGCTTGGGCCAGACAGGTCTTAATTTTAGTAACATGCCGGTACACTAAACAATGTGATCTTTCTCTTGGCGCTCGTAATAAAGAATGTGATCTGGTGTACTGGTTTTCCTTCTTTCTGAATTCTTTGACCTAGCATCATCTGTGAGCTGTCTTCTTCTTATACTAGTAGTACAATTGACAGCAGCTCCTCATGGTCGCCATCAGCGTTTGATTTTTTTAATTCTTTTTTATTTCAAAAAGAGCAAAAAGATTTGCTTGTCATTTGTTAAAAATGCTATTTCAGGACAAAAGGAAAAGAAAGTCTGAAACAAAAAAAAAGGAACATTTGGAGTAATTCAGAACACCGATGCTGCGCCAACTAGCTAGCACACGCTACTGACGCTAATCAAGCGTCGTGATTCAGCAGCAGGGCCATTTGGGCATAACATATTGCTCCGGTGACCAGGCATCCATCCAGTTGCCCCTGAGAAAACCTCAGCGATGATCTCATGCTCGAGGGGTCCTAATTTAGGGGGAAATCTTTTGTAGAGATTCCTTCCCTCCTCAACTTGCCGCTATGGCATGTGCAGGTCTTATAAAAAATATACTACTACCACTACCCGTGGATGCGCGTTAGGTATCATCATCAGCCAAGCTAGGGAGCTAAGCTAATCTCCCTCGCCAAGCAACGAGACGATTCCCGACTAGAAGAATCCGGAGGCCAGGTCCGACTAGTTTAATCTCCCGGCGGTACCAAACTTCCATTTTGGACAAGATTTGAACCGGTCCGGCCGAATACTAAAATACTATTACCTCCTCAGCAAGCCCCGATCAACGGAAGGGATTAGTATTATTCAGACTATTAGACCAAGTTGCGATGAGAGTGCTGGCTTATATAAAAATAATGGCGGAACACATCACCCGAGGCCACTTGTAGCCAGGACGGAGCTCCTCCCTTTGGAGGAAAGGAAAAGAGGAGGAAATTTCTCAGGGTCCGTCACTCACCCCGTCGGTGCGGGGGGAGCACGTGATAGCGATACGGTGGGAGGGAGGAGAAGATAATCTTTGCATCTCATCTCGAGCTGAGCTCCCTCCCTTGCCGGTCTCAGTTTATGACGGGAGTTTTATAATCCGAAATGCTGCATCAGGGACTCAATTATAGGGGTCTTGACGTTAAGCTAAAAAGGGTGCCCCGGTCTACTTCGCTTCTCTCTCTCTCTCTCTCTGATTAAGGCTTAGCTGCTACCTTTTCCTTCTTCTTCGTCCTCCTCCCTCCCTCCTCGTCCGGCCGGCGCCGCTCTCCCAGTTTTCTTCTTGCCCTTGGGGACCGGGAACAATGTCTCCTGTGCCCAGCCCACATCAGTCGCACCTTCTAGGCCATGGATCAAGGTAACACAGATTCAGATACTCTGCTTCTATATGTGTCTTGTGATGTTTCTGCGCCAGCTCACTTGGTTTCTTGATTTGTTTCTGATGATGCAGGAAAGAGAAGCGGATGAGGAAGGTGGATACCTTCGCGCCGCACAACGACGGCCACCAATGGAGGAAGTACGGCGAGAAGAAGATTAACAACTGCAACTTCCCCAGGTCCCGCCCTCATTTGCTGATCTGCATCTGCATAGCAGTACTTGTCTTATCATCTGTCTTGACATATCAGAAACTCTTACCTCTTTTACCCTGATGCTTCTTTCTCCGATGAGTCTTCCCACAAAAATCTGCCATAAGTGGAAGATGCATAGTGTACCAAACATATAGACACGGAGAAAGCCGGATCTTTATGCGAGTTTGTTTTACTCACAAATTCGTGCTTCTTCTTCTTCCGTCCTGCCGCAGGTACTACTACAGATGCACCTACAAGGACAACATGAACTGCCCTGCGACGAAGCAGATTCAGCAGAAAGACCACAGCGACCCGCCATTGTACCAGGTCACCTACTACAACGAGCATTCCTGTAACAGCGCCTTCCTCGCCCTCACCCCCACGGAGTTCCAGCTGCAGACCGCCTCCGGGAAGGCGGTCTCCATCTGCTTCGACTCGTCCGGGGCTCAAGAACAGGGGGGAGGCTCGCCTTCTTCCAGCGCGGCGGCGGCGGCAGCGCCACGCGGCGCGCCTTCGGAGAGCAACAACAAGAACCAGACCACCACCCTCAAGCTGCGGTCGGAGGCCCTCTCCTGGGGGCCCGGTGTCGTCGTGGAGCAAAAGCCGGAGCCCCCCCAGTCCTGCAGCACCGAGTGCCAGGATGCGTATTCGGCCGCTACCATGTCCGAAGACATAGATGCAGGCAGATTCGGCTCTATCAGATTCTTCCATTTTTTGTAAATGGGATCAGTGGAAGACACTTGGTTTTACTTCAAAGAACTAATATGATACACATGTTCTTTCTTTTTTTCCTTCCCATCCGCATGCTAGAGCGCCAGATATTGGCGTGTGAGATGTGGCCAAGATTTTCTTAGTTCAGTTCAAATGAAATACCACTGCTAATTTCAGATGGCAGAGTTCGTTTCTGCAAAACTCTCATGTTATTTCTGTTTGAGACACTGCAGCAGCAGCTTCTTGTACCTTCAAAAGCAATGAATACATTCCTTGCCGCATCATGCAACATACTACACAATAAGCCCAATGCATTAAGGTGGGGAACACACAAGATGAGAAAAGGCAGAACTCTGAAATCATAGTAAAAATACAGGCAGCATGGTCAGAAAATAAGCTACCAAATATCTTGGTGAAATTATGAAACAAAGCACAGAAAAGACCACAAGTGTATTTGATCATATAGACAGCACAATCTTATTCCAAACCATATCATGTACCTTGCCATGGACTGCTGAATGACACTTGCAATATGCACAACTGCAATTCAGAGAAAACATAGGACCAATATACCAGCTTTACCATCTCAGTGAATCAGGAGGCGTGCCAATGAAATTGAAGAAACGGAGATAGAGTATATCCCATAGTTGGAGAGGTTATTGGTGCAAATTTACACATGAATTGCATTCTTAAAAGACTTCTTTGTCTTCAAGCATAGAGCAGCCAGGGCTTGTCCAAATGGACCTAATCATGAAGAGAGAATAAAACAAGGACAAGACATCAGATCAGTCAAAAAGCCTGCATGCTCAATAATTGAAGGAAAATCAGTATCTATATTTCCTAGCTCTATTCAACATCCACAGCACCTGTTACTATATATCCACAGAACAGAAATCGCCAGCTCCATGAAGTAGGGTGCTGTCGACTGAATATTAAGCAGATACAGATAGACTTCTTCGGTTGTTCAATGCTGGCCTATATACACCATCATGTTAATTACCTTAGTTTCCATTTGTCTGCAACAAACATAATCAGATAATTTCATCCAAATGTTCTTACCGAATTCGATGACAAGGAGTTCCCAACATATTTTAACAATGTTGTTATATGTCCACGCATAATTATCATCTCCATGAAGCAGGATGTTGTTGGAAGCATACCAAGCAGACACCAATAAGATCAGTCAAAAAGCCTGCATGTTCAGTAATTGAAGAAAATTCCGTATCTATATTTCCTAGCTCCATTCAACATCCGCAGCATCAGTTGCTATACAGAAATCGCCAGCTCCGTGAAGCAGGGTGCTGTCGACTGAATATTAAGCAGATACAAGTAGACTTCTTCAGTTGTTCGCTGCTGGCATATATACATCAGGTTCTTTTTTACCTTAGTTTCCATTTGCTTGCAACAAACATAATCAGACAATTTCATCCAAATGCTGTTACCGAATTCGATGACAAGGCGTTCCCAATATATCTCAACAATGTTATCATATGTCCCACATAATTATCATCTCCATGAAGCAGATGTTGTTGGAAGCATACCAAGTGGATACCAATAAGATGGTTCAAATGTAAGATCTTGGCATAGGATGGGAATCACCTCCCTTCGCGACGAATATTAGCAGACAAAAAATCTCAAACCCAAATTGTATAACAATGTATTCAGAGGAATCCCCAGTATACAGAGTAAAATACACATCATTGTTGCGCAGTTGTAGCTGAGTAAATCATCTCTACCACATGTCACATGTGGGTAAGCAATCTCAAAATTGAGTATGGGGTAATGTTAAGAGTAAATCATCTCTGCACACTCTGAATCATCCTTGACCTGAACATCACTGAAACGGAAGGTTGTCGCCAAGCTCTGCACGAGCTGATCATGGATCACCTCGTCAGGAGGGAGTTCCACCGCCGCCTCCCGTCGCAGGGACGTGACCTCCTTGTTGGCGATGCCGCAGGGAACGATGTGCTTGAAGTAGCCCAAATCAGGATCGATATTGAACGCAAGGCCATGGCAGGTGAACCCGGACGAGATCCTGACCCCGATGGCCCCAATCTTCCTGTCCCCGACCCACACGCCGGTGCACGCGCCCCCTGGCCGAGCCTTGACGCCGTACATCGAGGCCACCTCGACCATGGCGGCCTCGAGCCCCTCGACGTACCTCCGGGCGCCGAGCCCGATGTCCCGGAGCGAGAGGATGGGGTAGAGCACGGCCTGGCGCGGACCGTGGAAGGTGATGTCCCCGCCCCGCTCCGTGCGGTGGAGCTCGGCACCGAGGCCCTCGAGGCTGGACTCCGGCACGAGCAGGTTGTGGTCGGTGGGCCGCTTGCCGATGGTGTAGGTCGGCGGGTGCTGCAGCGACAGCACGAGGTCCTGGACCCGGCCGGCTTTCCGTTCGGCGACGAGCCTCTCCTGGAGCTTGAGGGCGTCGCCGTACTTGACCACCCCGAGCTTCCACGCCTCCAGAACCCTCCTCGCGCCACCACCACTCATCTCCGCTCCGCCGATGGGTGAGACCGGGCGGCTTCCCTCACGGCTTGGGTAACAATTGAGAGTTGAGACGACGAGCCAAGCCACTAGTGGATGGGCTGTCTTCCTGGCCCACGGCCCCAGCCAGCAAGCAAAACCTAGACGACCGGTTTGCCAACAAAAAAAAACTAGACGACCGCCCACTTCGCGTCGCCGCCGCCGCCGAGATAGCTCTGCTCCACCGCAGCGCCTGGCCTGCCCTTGCTTCGGCGTGCACTCTTCTCCTGCCCGGCGACTACGCCCCGTCCTTGCCCTGCTCGGCTTGGCCGCCTCTCCCCTGGCTCGGCCAAGGGGACTGCGCCCGCGACATATAGCAATTCGTCTCCTCGCCGCTTCTCCCCTCGTGGCCACGCCGAACGACGCCTCGCCACCGGTCTGCCTTTCTCCGCTCACTCGCCCTGGCGACCCTTCGTGCCCAACCAATGTCAGCGACGGAATTTATGGAGCTCGCGCTCGATCAGGTATGGCTCCAATTCTAGTCTTTCACCGTGATTAGCAGACGCCCAAGTTTTATGCGTATCTGTTTAACTAGTGCCTTTTGTATTGAATGGTTGATCTGCTAACTGAAACCCCTGCGCTAGCTGTGGAAAACATCAGCTATTAATGGATAACCAAAATGAAAGTAGTATTGTGAAGAATAACCATTCAAACTGACCAACCTTATATAGTTTCCTAGCTTCTATTACTTTTGACAATTGCGATTTAAACTAAGCTGCAACTATACTTCATCTATATGCATGCCAGTAAGCTGCTGTAATGAACAAAACTCATTCTACATCCAAAGTAGAAAATTTAAGTACTTTAAAAAACGACAACATTGTCAATGCCTTTAACACAATCATTTGAAACTAACAGGAAGTTAAAGTACTATCTCTTGTTAGAACAAAATTCAACATAACCTGCTGGTTGCCTACTTGTTTTTTGAAAATCTTTATGCAAAAATATAATCAAAGAACCTCACAAAGATTTAGAAAGTAGAGTCATCAATAGTGAATATATGGTTCAGAGCTGATGAAATGCTCACACACACTGTAATTGTATGAGTATTTCTCTAAAACGAAACCAGGTACAGTTCAGTAAAGTGTGTTCAACATGTGACACTGTAACCAATGGATTGAAGTATGGTTTCCAGGTGGTTAGAGCATCAAAAGTTCGAATTCGAACTTTCTAAAACTGCGAGACTGCATGAAAAATATCGTATCAGAGCAACTACTCACGGTTGCAGTAGCAAAGCAAAGCAAACATGACATTGATTCTACAATCCAAGCTGTGAGGGTGGCCTGTCGCAGCTGTGAGGGCGGTGTGGTGGCATGGGCTGTGGGCGTGTTCCTCCCCTGCGGCGCATTGGTGTTGGGAGGTCATGATACGGTGGGCGTTGTGGGGGTAGGCGTGTGGCGCCAGGTGCTGGGGGTTTGATCCGTACCAGAGGTGTGGCTGGCGGATTGCCTGCCGCTGCGCGTTCCCCTGAAGAAATGGTTTTTTCTTCTCCCTACAGCTAGCTTGAGATTATGTTGTCAACTCTTCCAAACTAGTTCCATCTTAGTTCATCCTGCAGATGCTTTAGATAGTTCATAGTTAGTAAGCATGATTGAGCTTAATCTGGATTAATCAAACCTGATATAGACCAATTAACGTTGAAGCAAAATATGAAGGCGTTCTGAAGAAAACTACTAATAGTAGAATTGAGGGCATAATCTCAGGCTATCCATAGGGAGAAGAAAACAATTTGATGTGGTGGCTTCACATCTAGGGATGGAGGGAATCTGCCCCTTGGTGTGGTGCAGTGGCTGTTTAGACTGGAGTCGCGGGTCGGGTATGAGAACGCGTGCCTGGTGCGACCGGCGCTCCTTCCATGCACCATCGTGCAGGCGGCATGGGCTCTGGGCGTTTTCCCAGTGAAGCCGAGGCAAGTGGATGCCGGGGCGCCAGCCATGAAGAGCAATGCAGTGGTGACCTAAGTGGTGATGTTGTTGCTACGTGCTATGTGGGTGGCAGAGTTGGTCCGCGGCAGGGTCATCGTCTTGGTCGGTGCATCTCTTTTGAGTAGGCTTGCGTGAAAGTCAAGAGGCCACCCCAGATATCAGTGTGGCAGTAAGGGACTGCAGACGGTTGTATCTTGTAACGAGGGTTTCATGGTGGCCGGCGTGGTGTAAAGGCCGAACAGAGACCAGGGACCGCCACCCCGGAGGCGAGTCGACAACACATTACACTGCAGATAGTTCAAGGATGGTTGCATGCTGTCATTCTCATCGAGGCAGTAGCGCCCCAGATTCACGCCACGTACAGTGAGTTTGGATTCTCTCTTCTTTTCACGGTGGTCGCGGCGGCTTGTTGGTGGTGATCAGAGTCCTTGGTCTTTTGTATGGCATCCTTCATGCTTCTTTGAAGCCTAGCGGGAATCATGTGCCTTTCTTATATGTGGGCTATGCCAGATCTGGTCTGCTTGATGAAGGTGTAGTATGTGTATTGAATAGCGAGGACATCTTTTCACAGAACTGTATGTTTTCTTGTCGCGTCAAATGTTCCTTGGTTTGTCGGTGGTTTGGGTGGTGAGCTTGTTCGGTGTGTTCATTGTGTTGTCGGCAAGTGTGGTGCTCCAGGCTTAATTTAGCTATGAAGGTTGAGCCAGTTTTATCGGTTTTTGGCTGCTTTTCCTCATAAGTCAATTCCATTTCTATTTGTGAAGCGGTAGAGCTACTGCCGGTTGCTCAAATAAAAAAAATTGGTTTGTTTTTGTAGGCCAAGCTTGCGCTGGACAACCTTGAGGTTCCTGTAGGGTAGGCTCCAGTTTGCTTTGAATATTGTTACAGTTTACTAGGTAAATATGTAGTTCCTAAGGTGCTAACTGTATTGTTCTAGATGCGTGATTGTGGAGAATGGGAAGGTTATTTCCTCTGGTAGCAACAAGACCAATGCCACCCGGAATGTATGGTATTCTTATCTGTGCTGGATATTTGTGCTTTGGAATGTTTTTGTGGTTTTTTCTCTAAAAGAGATAACTTCCATTTTAAGGCTACCAGACATGCTGAGATGGAAGCAATCGATGTCCTTCTCCGGGAGTGGCAGAGTATTGGCCTTGACCAGGCACTAGTCGCGGAGAAGTTCGCAGGATGCGACCTCTACGTCACGTGCGAGCCCTGCATAATGTGTGCATCGGCATTGTCGATACTAGGTATGAATATCTTAATTGTTCTATTTTCCTGTTAAAAGTATGTTAAACAGTGTAAGAATTTCTGATTGTTTTTGTTAGGAATAAGGGAAGTATACTTTGGTTGTGCGAACGATAAATTTGGAGGATGTGGGTCAGTCATGTCACTGCACAAGAGTTCTTCGTCAGATGAATTGACAGGGTGAGGGAAATAATAGCAGCAAATTGGAGCTAATATGCTCACGAGATTTTTTTAACGCTTTTCTGCCAGTATTTCAAAATGCTAAATGATGTGTCATGACATGTTAGTTATCACAACTCTCATAGTCTTATATATTTCTTTTCTAGGAGCCAAGATACTAGACCACGAGGTTTTAAATGCTCCAGGGGGATAATGGCAGAAGAAGCAGTATCTCTTTTTAGGAATTTCTATGAACAAGGAAACCCGAATGGTTTGTTCTATTGCATGTTAGAACTCTCAGTTCTGTGTTAAAATGTTGCTTGAAATTCAAACTGTACCTGTTCTGTTGATATGTAGTTGGGATCTCATAGCAGCTAGCACCATAGATCCAATCAGTGCAATTTCATTTCCAATCAGAATTTGAACAACTGATGTTGTCGGATTAGTAACAAGCTTTTAGCATGCCATATAATGGTCTGTATGATGATGATTACTTTCTCCCACACATTGCAGCACCGAAGCCTCACAGACCTGTCCGAGTAGATCAGCAGTGACTGGTTCATATAATTGATGGAAATCTTCTCAAGGTTCGTCTCTTGATTTGAGTTGAGCATTGCTGTCGTTAAATATTATCATTGTGTACTTTGCAATATTCTGTGTATTGAAATATACTGCTGCATTTGTTTATGGGGTTGCTGCTGTTCTTTGCATATCTACATCCTACAGGGCAGGCGATTCAAGAAGATTTTTTCCAGTGTTGATTAACTTCTTCTCCCAAAAGTTCAGCCTTACGCTGCTGCAGATATCCATCATTTGTAACCTTGAGAGACATTTAGTTTCTCCCTCCTGGGCCAGATGCATTGTGTTTATATAGTATTGCCTACCTTGCTCCAAGTTGAGTTACTAGCGATTTGTTTGACTGAATGTAAATGGACAAAATTGAGTGGCTTTGAATATAACTCTTGGCAAGGTGCATTGGACCTTATTGTTTGTTAAAAATGGTTTATTTTAGTTGATTAATCTAGTTAGCCACAATCACACATTCAAAAAAATGTTATACAAGTACGATCCTTAGCTCTAGGTAGGTGGCAAGCCACATAGCAGGTGACACGCATGAGCATCGCTTTTTTACGCCACACTTAGAGCATCTAGCAGATACCACATCTCGGGAACCGCAAAACGCGGATCCAGTATTACTGTAAAACGTGGATAGGTTTGATGTAGCGTTGGCAGAATAGAAACTTGCAACTGGGACTGCATATTTTGAAAAGAACATTCAACCTCGAGTTTAACTAGCAGTTCATACATACGGGATGATCCAGGGACAAATTTACATCCAAAATAAAATGGCCACATATTGTGTTTTCTCTCAAGCCTTAACCTGCGTGTCCAGGAATCTATCTAACCGGAGCTTTTGTGGCTATGGGCGGCACGCACCGGCCGGACTACTCGGAGTCGTCGGCGTAGTCGATGATGTAGAAGCCGAGGGAGCGTTGGATAGCCTTGTCCACGGCCTTCTCCTGCTCACGAGGGAGGCGGTGGCGCTTGGCCTTCTCCCGCATGTCGGTGACGATGCTCTCGCGCCTCCGCTGCACCGCCGCGTGGACGAGGGGGTCACCGCCGCCAGAGATATCGCCATCGTTGTCGTCAGGAGCTCGACAATGTACAACGCCGCTACTGGTGTAGCGAGGCGAAGAAGGCAGAGCCCGCGTAGATACGTGCGAGTTTTCGGTCTCGCCATCGTGAAGGCCCCGAGCGAGGCCCATCCTAGCCCACGCGGGAGAGGTACCGTGGCGAAGAGAGAGGGTGCCACGACGACGTGCGGCCTCGGAAATGCGGCAGCGGCACTCCGGGCGAGGACGCTTCCTCGCGGTTAGGGTGGCGGCTGTTTTGCGGGAAACCACATAAATGTTTGGAGGACAGGCTTTGATACGGTATCTGCTCTGTCTTTTTCGTGCAAAAATCGCATAAACATTTCCGGGTTGGGTCAATATGCGGTATCTGCTAGAGATGTTTCTATGCCGCACTTGGGCAAAAGAGGCATTAATAATTGCATCCTTCATTCTAAGCAACGTTGGAAGTTGGCCAATACCCGAGTCATCAAATACATCCTCCTATTGAATTTTTTTTGAGAATCAGATCCTTCCTTTATTGATTAATAATATTTGGTACAAGGATGGGATCTGGTATCATGCCTAACCAGATATGACGACGTGAGCCTAGACTTAAAGAGGTTATCTCTAAATCATGTGCTTCCACATTGGATGATCTCTTCTCATGAACTACTACCGATGATTCAAAATGACGACGCCTCGCGTGTATCTCCTTGATTACAGTAACATACGCTGACAAGCTCCCCTCATTAATTTCTCTTGCGACCCCTAGGCAAACGTGGCCAACATCAGCTTCTTTATGTTCAGTTCTTCTGCTAGTGCCAGTCCTTCAGAGCAAGCGATCGCCTCAAGAGTTGGTGGATCAACAATGCCTTCGATCACCCTTGCAGAGGCGCCTAAGAGAACCCTAGCCTCATCCCTGCAGATAGCACCAACAGCCCCAGAGACTGTTGACTTCGAGACAGTCGCGTCCACATTTAATTTGCACATGAAAGTCGGAGGAGGGCACCACCGAGGCTATCGAGGAATCCTAGCTGCATTGCAAGGTTGAGGATCGACAATCGGAGAAGTATCATGTGCAAGTTTCAACTCTCCCAGAAAGTTGTGTACAAAACCCATGATAGACAGTGGGCTTTGGAAGATATTCTCGTGAATTGCTTTCAGTCTTGCCGTCCAGATCGCCCATAGAATGACTGTTGCGCGAATGAAATCAGTATGAGACAGAGTTTCCATTATAAAGAACATCCATTCCTTTGTATCAGCACAGTTGTTCGCCTTCATATGTTCTATTAGATCCTCATCCATCAGCGCCCATGTGTTACTCACCATGTTACAGTCAAGTAAAGAATGACGCCATGAGTTCGAAGGATCATGACACAAAGCACACGCACTGGAGTCAGAAATATGACGACGATGCAGTGTTGTACCAATGGGCACGGACTGGTGCGAAAGCCGCCAGAGGAAGACTCTAATTTTAGATGGCGCCTTCGTTTTCCAAAGAGACGGCCAACTACTTTGCTCGATGTTCGAGCTGGAGCTTGCACGCCCTTCCATCCAATCCTCCC
Source organism: Avena longiglumis (assembly GCA_030063025.1). NCBI lineage: Eukaryota > Viridiplantae > Streptophyta > Magnoliopsida > Poales > Poaceae > Avena > Avena longiglumis. The sequence goes on along the minus strand of CP125975.1, from coordinate 464,012,594 downwards.
TTAACTTTTTGGTTTTAACCAACATCCGGTAAGCCGATTGTACAGAGAAGTTGCCAAGTTTCTCAAAATGCCATGCCCAGACATCATCATGTTCAATCGTGCCAAGGGGTATCGACCTGATCACCTCCACATCCATAGGCAAGAAGTGATGCTCAAGCAGCGGGATCTTCCAGGTTTTTTATGTATGATCAATCAGTTCAGAGACAAGCACATGAGGGGATTCTTGTCTTGTGACATAAGGTTGTAGCCTCACGTCTCTGGGAAGCCAATTTTCACTCCAGATCCTCGTATTACGGCCATTACCAATCCTTCTAATTAGCCCAGCTTTAGTACTTCCACACCTTCATGAATGGCTCTCCAGATTTGAGATGGTCTGGTTCCCAGCTCAGCATTCAGAACGTCAGATGTTGGATAGTAAACGACTTTCAGAACTCATGCACTCAGCGTGCATGGGCGTGTGAGGAGACGCCAGGCCTGACGTGCCAACAAGCTCAAGTTGAAAAGCTCCATGTCCCGAAAGCCTAGTCCACCATCGCATTTTGGTTGTGTCATGGCCTCCCACGAAACCCAATGGGGTTTCTTCTTCCCTTCCTTTGAGCCCCACCAAAAACTTCTGATGATGGAGTTGATATGTTCACATAAACCTCTTGGTAGCTTAAAGCACGACATGGCAAACATAGGGATTGCTTGCAGGACAGACTTGATCAAGACACCTTTCCCTCCAACCAATAGAATCATCTCAATCCATCCAAAACATTTTTCCAGATTTTGTCCTTTATACACTTGAAAGAATCACCGACATATCTTCCCACACCAGTTGGCATCCCCAGATATTTCTCTGCTAGAGATTCATCAGAGACATCCAACATCTACTTGATCTCCCCCCGGATCGAGTCGGAACAGCCTTTCCCGAAGAAAATAGATGATTTCCCACGATTTATCCTTTGACCTGAAGCTTGGCAATAGTCTTGCAAAAGGTTTTTCACTTCCACTGTTGCACCATATTTGACTTAAAGAAAAGCAAGTTGTCGTCTGCAAAAAGAAGATGATTGATTGAGGATGCACTAGGCGCCACTTGGATGCCTACAAGGTTTTGTCATATCCCTCTGCTCCTTAATAGGCAAGACAGACCTTCAACTACTATAAAAAACAAATAAGGTGAGATAGGATCTCCCTCACAGATCCCTCTCGTGGATTTGAACTCATCAAGATGATGACCATTGAACAGGACAGAGAAAGAGACATGGTGACCACCTTCATAATAGATGCAACCCATTGGTGATTGAAGCCCAACCTGAGCATCATAGCCTCCAGATAGCTTCATTCGATGCGATCATATGCTTTCATCATGTCTAGATTTAATGCACATAATTGTTTGGCCTCTTTATTTTCATAAAATGAAGGCATTCATATGCAAAGATTATATTATCAGTTATTAGGCGACCAGGTACGAACGCAGATTTCTCCTCGGAGATGATCTCCGGTAGAATCTCCTTAAGCCTGTTGGCCTGAACTTTTGACACAATCTTCAGAATAACATTACATAAACTTATTGGGCGGAATTAAACAAGAGAGGTTGGGTGAGGGACTTTCGGAATTAATACCAGGACCGTCTGGTTGATTAACTCCGGAGACTCGTCATTATTCAGGACAACAGCTGTCAGTTCTAGGTCACAAAGATCTCAATGTTTCTGGTAGAAGTGAGCTGGCATCCCATCGAGGCCTGGTGCCTTTGTCGGAAACATTTGAAAAAGCGTTCTTTTGACCTCCTTCTCAGTATAGGGTTGCAGTAGACCCTCGTTCATTTCCCAAGTCACTTTGTGCGGTAAAGAAAGTAGCACCGCGTCCATATTTTACGTGCCCTCTGCCTCATAATGATTCTTATAGAAAGAGATTGACATCGCTCTCATTTCCTTGATGTCTGAGGTCACAGATACATCATCACGTGTGAGCTGCTCCACCTTGTTTTTCTTCCTCCTAACCGAAGACTTCTGATGGAAAAACTTTGTGTTATTATCTCCCTTACTCAACCATTGAACCCTTGATCTCTGGCGCCACATAATTTCTTCACGGGGATTGAGCTTGATTATCCGATCTCACGTTTTGATCTCCTCATGGTTTGGTCCTAAACGTGACGGTTCAGCTCGTAGAGCAGAAAGGCGCGCAGTTAGCGTTTTTATCTCTTTCCGAACATGGCCAAATATGTCCCTACCCCATATAGACAGTGCCCCAGATATAATTGAGATCTTGAAAAAGACCGAAGGGAATATGCCCGAGAGGCAATAATAAAGTGGTTATTATCGTATTCCTTATTTATGATAAATGTTTATTTTGCATGCTATAATTGTATTAATACGGAAACGTTAATACATGTGTGTTTAATAAACAAATATAAAGTTCCTAGTTATGCCTCTCTCATAAACTAGATCGTTGATTAACAAGATGATCAAAGGTTTCCTGATCATGGACATTGGATGTTGTTAATAACGAGGTCACAACATTGTTGGAATGATGTGATGAACATTCATCCAAAGTATAGCATTACGATCAAGTTCATTGTGTTTATATTGCTATAATATCATACGAAGTAATCTTAGACCATGAGATCATGTCAATCACTAACACCGGAAGAGTATCTTGATTAACATCAAACGTCACACCATGACAATGTGACTATAAAGATGGGTTCAGTGCTACGAAGGTGTTATGTTGAGGCTCATGGATCAAGAGTGAAATTTTTCCATCCCGATGACGGAGAGATATAATCTGTGCCCTCTCGGTGATATCACATTAGTTAGCTTGCAAGCAAGTGATTTGATCACTAGAATGTTATATCACGGGAACGAGAAAAGAGTACATGTCGGTAACGAGATCAAACTAGGTATGGAGATACCGATGATAGAATCTCGAACATGTAATATATCGTGAGACAAAGGGATTGAGTTACATGCATATAAGGTTCACACGATTACAGAAGTCATCATTGCATATGTGGGAGTCAGTACGGATCTCCAGGTCCCGCTGCTGATTATTGATCGGAGAGGAGTCTCGATCATGTCTACATTATTCGCGAACTGTAGGGTGAAACACTTAAGGGATACCCACACCATTTGGAGCAAATAATATTCTAGAGAAAGAAAAAGATAAGCGTAGGAATTTATTTCATTAGACACCAAAACTGTTTCGGTTGAAATTGCTGAAACTGGTTCTGCATGTGAAATTAAATACTAGCAAGGGTTTTATGTGAATGTTTGTTAATTAAATTAATTAACAAAATTCTGAATAAATAAATAAAAGAGTTTTATTTAAATGAGAGCTTGCATTAAATTTGGTGGAAATTTAATCCATGTGAGTGGATTTTTGAGTGGGGGCTCTTTTATGGGAGTGGAGGCTTTTCATTTTGAGTGGGAGCTCCACCCACATGAATGTGGAAGAGGTGGGGGCAGCCACCATGGCTTGGCGCCATGCCCCTTGGGGTGCCCCCCTCTACCTATAAAAGGCCCCCCTCTCCTCCTCTCAAAGCACACCTCCTCGTGAAGGATCTCTCGCCCCTTTAGAATTTACCATGGTCTCGGATCAGCGAGATACATGTTCCCGGTGGCTTTTTCTGGAAGGATTTGTTGCTTCCGCTGCTTCGCTGGAGCGAGGGCGTGGAGGTTGTTGGGGTACCCGGACGTGTGTGCGATCACGGATGCACCACTGCTTTGCGGTACTGGACCGGCTGGACCAGATGGACTTCATCACGATCTTGAGATTGGCAAGCGTTCGACTACATCATCCACGGGTACAACCTTGTTAACGCTATTCGGTCTTCGAGGATATGTATTTCATGGATGTATATCCACCTGTTGCTTGTATCTAGTAGATAGATCTTGGTACTTAGTTGTTCCCATCGTAGGAAAATTTTGTTTTCTATTCTGCGAACCCTACAAAGACTCCCCCCATGGTAGATGTAGATCCTCCCTCTCTCCATTGGTCTTCTAGGAAGGCTTTGAAATCCCCGTGTGTCTCCCACATAATCTCATAGTGGAACTGACGAGGCTGATCATCAATGGTCCTCCAGCTGGTTCTCTCCAGCTCCAGCAGAATCAGACAATGGTTGGATTTTGCCGCCATGAGATGACGCACAACAACGTCAGGAAATCTTGCCCCACCATTGCTTAATGGCCAAGGCTCTATCCAGGCAGACACGAGTATACGTTCCTCCTCTGAATTTTTTCTCAAACGTCTAGTCGAGACCAACATAGCCAAGGTCGCAGAAGCCGCATACATTTACTGCCTCCCGAAAGCCATCCATCTGAGCTGCATCACTCTCCCCCACTCCAAAATGTTCCTCCTGGTGTAAAACCTCATTGAAAGCACCTCCGCATACCCAAGGTAAATCAGATTCTGACCTTAGGAACTTTAGCAGATCCCATGTTTTCTTTCTCAACCTAACATTGGCCTCGCCATAGATGAAAGTCAATCTCCAGTCCTCCTTATTCTGCTCATGCACAATCATGTCAATGTGATACTGTGAAAAATTAATAAGCCCCATTGATAAATTATTATTCCAATACATTGCAATTCCACCCTTCCCTCCATCACTACTAACCGCAAAACAGTTATCATAACCAAAAGAATGAGCTAGATTTTTTACTCAGGTATCCCGTACTTGGGTTTCTAGAATGCATAACACCAAGGGGTGGTTTTGCGCTGCAAGATTGCACAGTTCTCGAATTCTCGCGTCACCACCCAAGCCGCGACAATTCCAAAACAAAACAATCATTAGGCTTGACAGCGCTCCTCGCGGGAGCCTGCCAATGCGCCAGTATTGGTGTCATATTCATTTGCTTTTTCCTCCTCCATACGAATCTGCTTCGGGTCCCTCTTTGGGTTAGGGCTCAGTGGGGACCGTGGGTTAAACTGGTTAACCATCGCACTAACTCTGTTTAAATTTGACGTTTTGCTCGCACCCTTCCCCCAGAGTCGGCGTGAGAAAGCACTATCTTGTTTTACGCACTAGAGTTGTACCCTCTCTTCCTCATGGTGCCAGTTTCATCTTCAGGCATGTCATCAAATCCTTGCTCATAGTCATCTTCCGTAGATTTCCTAGTCCAGCTGCCCCGAGCCTGACCCCGGCCACTCCTGCCACCGCCCCTTGGGCCACCCATTCCACATCCAGGGTGAGACCCCTGACGCATGCTCCAGGTCGCACGTAAATCCTTGAAGACCAGAGCCTGGGGAGGGTGTATACCGTTGCCATGGCCCTTGTACTCATGACCTAGGTGCCCACACACTTGGCACCAATTTGGTAGTCTCTCGAATTTTACTAGGAAGATCTCACGCTTCCCTCCACGAACTATTGAAACAAAGTTCTTCAGAGCTTCCTCACGTCAAGTTTCACCTTCACCCGGAAGAAATTCCCCTCGAAACTGTTGGATATGCCTTCGGCAGATATGAACTCTCCCACTTTCGATGCCAGCGATTTTAACATGGGCGCGAAACTGACCGGCAAGTCATGAATATGAATCCAAATTGAGAATTGAAAGAGCTCAATGGTCGACGGTTTTGTGAAGCCGTCATACTCCTCAATGAGAACCGGATTGCCTCTAAAATCCACGGCCCGCCATGCATGACTCGCTCCCAATCCCCTAGACAATCAAACTGAAATGTGTGTAGATTATCCTCGAGGGCTTTGGTCTTAACATCCCTTGCCAGATCCCAAGCGGACCTCATGTTCTTGTAGAACCAGAAGTTGGGATACTAGCCCTCTGTGAAAACCCTAGCAATTGCTAGCCACCGTGTAGCTTCCATCGACGGTGTACCTTCTTCCTCAAAGACCACATCATCCAGATCCTCTTTCGTGATGCCTAGCTGCTGCATCATCTTCTCGATAACACTCCCTTCCCCAATTGGCGAGTCCATCTCCTTCTGTGTCGCCATGGCCACCAGAAATGACCCTCAGCGAAACCACCAAGAAACCCTAAAAAACCCGATCGTTCCTTAAGATCACACGAACCAAGGCCGGGTAGCGATGCACGATCGCCCCTTGATCAGCCCGGGGACGCGAACCCTAGAGGAAACGGAAGGGGGAAGACGGGAACGAAAACTCAACGCCGGCGGACGCCGCGAGAGATAAAAACCATAGCTAGAGGGAAAGTCTACATCCTCCTATTGATTGCTCAGGATGTTTTCCTTATTGTCGTGGCCCAACTCTGGTCGTGCCTAGCCTATGTATCTTGACCTACACGTATGGTCCCTTTGTGCAAACTAGGCCCATATAGTGGGCCAAACATGTTCTAGAGATTGTAAAACAAATCATAACAAAAAGGGCATTTCATGTCCTATATTATTTTGGTGCTTGATAACAACACTAGGATGCATTTTACCGTGTGTCAATGGTTTCAGGTTTTTAGTGAAATGTTGCAGATATATATTTGACCAGTACTCCCATTTTTTTAGGGTGAAACAGTGGGAAAACCCACTGCAATTTTTTATATATAAGGTAAAATTATTTACAGACTAGGAAAGAAAATAAAAGTACTCCCTATTTAAAAAGTGAAAAGACTATTGTTGAAGAATGGAAGAGGCCATCTGTTTTGAAGTTTTCATGACCAGAGTATTCGGTGTCACAGACTGGAGTCTCTGGTGTGTCAACGACTGGAGTCTATGAGAGTCCTCGTTCTAGCGCTCAGCGAGAAGACATCACGATAAATAAGGGGTTTGGAGATAGACCGTAGATTAACCGGAGTCTCCGGTATGGTTTTCCACAAAACGGAGTCTCCAGTTTGAGGACTCTCAGCAAGTAGGTCGGCTTTCGGAGGCCCTATATAAATACCCTTCTGAAGGAGATACATCCTAGAGGAAATAATAAAGGATGTTTATTATCATATCTTATTAGTTTATAATAATTTGTATCATGCTATAGTTATATCAATCAGAATTCAGAAACATTGATGCACGTGTGATATATAAACAAGCCAGAGTCCCTAGTATCCTCCATTTAACTAGTTTATTGGGCAACTAATGATCAAGGTTTCCTGATCATGGTGCATTCATGCCAACTGAAAATGAAGTTATATCATTAAGGAATGATGTGATAGACATTATCCAATATAAGTATTGCAACAGGTTTAAGTCACTGGTTCATCGTTGCAATAGTTAGAAATGAAGTGTCCTAATTCTTAGACTGTGAGATCATGTTTAATCACTATAACCCGAAGATTCTTTGAGTACATCAAATGTCCACTGGGTGATTATAAAGGTGTATGTTGGGTATTCCAGAGGTACAGGTTGAGGCACATGCATCAAAATCGGGATTTGTTCTCATGTGTGATAGGAACATACACTGGGCCCACTCACTGTGATTATATCCATAAATGTTTGCGCAACATGTGACTAGGTCACAGGGATGGAATATCACAGAATGAGTAAAAAAACACTTGTCAGTAATTAGATTAAATAAGGTATGAAGATACCGGTGATTAGATCCCAGACGAGTCATGTATCGAAACAACAAAGGAAATTGGACTTCAAACGACAATAGACATCATGGAATGCATAGGGTCATTATGGGCATCTCGGTCCCGCTATTGATCATTGATTCGAGATGAGTCTCGATCATGTCTGTGATGTTCCCGAACCGTAGGGGTAACATACTTAAGGGTATGATGGAATTTGGAGATCATTTTGGTTGAATAGAATCAACGAAGCATGAAAGTGAGAATGCCAGAATTGTTCCAAGAGTAAGAACTGAAATTGTTCTAGGAGGATCCGAAGTTGTTCGGAGTAGACCGAAAGATGTTTCGTGTCAAGAGGATATTAATAATATGTATTTATATATTAATTATTGGAATTAATATTAAATAAATATATATTATTAAATTTTAGGGGCAACTTCCTCTAATGGGCTAAAACCCCAAAGGGAAATGTCCCAAGAAGGCAAGCCACCCGAATAGGGAAAGGGGGCAGCTGCTGCCGTGCGGCTAGGGCCCACTCGATCGCCGTGCCACCTCGGGCTACGAGCGCCACTAGGACCACCTAGCCGGTCGGCACCCCTCTTCCCCACGCACCTCCACCTCTCCCTCTCCCTCTCCTTTAGTATCACCGCGGGACTTGGGGAGAAAGATGTCTCCCCTTTTCACCTATATAAGGAGGGGCCTATGGCAGGGAAAAAGACAGAACAATTGCGATATTTTCTAAGGGTTTTTTCTTAGAGATTCTCTCCCACTCCTCTCTTGCAACTACGGCCCCATATTAGGCATGTGCGCACAAGGGAGTGCTTCACTACGGCGGGGCGTAGGGCTACGGGGATTCCAACCAGGATATCTACTTCTGCACTATCGACGGGGTCCATGGAGCCGGAGGTCGTCATCATACACCGCACGTGTGCGAAACCTCGGAGGTGCTACCACTAGTGGCACCTGGGATACCGCACAAGGACCAGGGGTGATTTGCGAGGAGCTCCACGACCTTGAGGTTGGATACGGTTTTGACTACCTCACCCACGTTCCCCGCAGAACGTTAAGCGCTTTCGATCTACAAGGGTATGTCACTAAAACCTTCCCCATTACAACATTACTCCGAGATAGATCCTAGCATTAGGTGTTGCGCTAGTCATGAAAAATTTGTGTTTTTGTTATGAACCCCTTCACCTTCTTCCCCAAGTTGAGGTTGCTCGTCCTCCTCTCAAAGAACCCTATTTTCTAGGCCACTAAAATTGCAAGATCTCCTCACTCAACCACTCAAAGCTCCCGATCTTTGGAGAATCGAAGGAGAATACCTAGATCTACATCCTCACCAAAGAGATTTGATTTTACCCCTCATTCACTTGAGGGCCCTGCTCCTAGTGTTTATTTTGGAAACCCTATGTGTTGATTTCATATTAACAACTTTGTATTTGTGTTGTGGCAGCTTGTATTGTACTTGGGAGCCTCCAATTCAGTTGCGGATGTGTGCCTCGAGCTTGTTGTAAAGGCGTTGGTTTCCTCCTCGAAGGTTATCGATAGTGGAAAAGTGAATTAGGCCACTTATGGCGAGATCCACATGAGAATAGGGTAAGGTTTTTCATGAAGTGGTGGTCTTAGTACCGCCCATCCCTCCAACACGGACGTACTTTCCATCAAAAGGAAGGAACCACATGAATCATACCCTATGTCCCCCCGTGCTTCACTTTAGTTACCTCTATTCTTTACCACACTTTACTTGTATCTTGTTTCTCGCGTAGTTGTTAGTTGCTAGCTTGTCATATAGGTAATTCATCTTAGTTTCATATATAGAGAACTTACCTTTTGTGTCAGGCCTAAAATGAAAAAAAAACTAAAATTTAAAGTAGCATCTATTCACCCCCTCTAGGTTTCCAAGCGATCCTTTCAATAACTTCCACTTTGTAGTCCTGCTTCTTTATATAATACATATAACCCTTAGTGCTAAATGCCCACTCTGCACTCTATACACCATCGTATTCCCTGTAGTCACTCCAACTCACCAAGACAAACCCTAGATCTGAGCATCATCGTTTTGAAAAGGACCCTAAATCTCACGAACTCCCATCTCTGGTACTAACCACCCTCGCTATTTTGGTCATCCTAAGGAGATGAAGGGCAAGCTCATTTTTCCACATCGGGTATTATCCCCCAATATGGCACAGCCTTTGAAGCCACGCCAAAGTCCTCCACCAGCATTCCTGAGCCGCAAGTTTTTTCATCTCATCTACATACCGATCTTGTGATTTATTTAATTAATCCGATGTATCTTTCAGATCTACGGTGATGTCGTAAGTGTAAGACCCACAAGAGATGTCACTCACATGGCGTAGATCCTCGAGACACTAAGGGAATCTGTAAGGTTCCCAACCTTTAATAAGGTAGAGATCCCTGTGTTTACAATTCTAGTCCCTGGATCAATAGCTAGCATCCACAGTTAAGATGTAATATCAAGAAACAAAGGTCATAATACAACTTTATAACAAGGAATAAAGTAATTTATTACATCTTACATAGCTCATTTGGCTATCTCATTACAATGCAGCAGAATATAACAATAGCATGGGGTCCTTCATCTTCAAAGTGCCACAGGCAGACATGTTGGTTGTAGACTTATAATCCTAATCAATAAACTTCACTAACATCAAACATACCTGCAACATAATAAGTTACAGCCACAAGGGTCAATACATTTGAATTGTATTGGCAAGTGATACTATGGTAATATAGTGGAGTCTATCATCTATATGCATTTGGCTAAGTGGATCTTAGGCTTGCTTTGCTCAAAATATATTTTCCTTATCATTTGAAAAACACTAAGTTTTTGTTTGACAAAATCACCCAAGGCATCTCCCAATAGAAAATGGTGATTCTTCAACCCTTGTTCAACCACAAGTTTTTAACTTAGAAATTAGGATGAGGAGATTCTTGATAGATTCCATGTCTTGATGCTCAAATTGTCCTTTACCAGGGACATGGCTAAGTACTTAGATTTTACACTTTGCAGAGGTGGTGCACTTTCCCCACAAGACTTGGTTTCACCAAGACAAGATCTTTCAGAAGCCTTCCCTTAGACCAGAATGGACGCGCTCCAACCTATCATTCCCCTACCACCAACTGTCCATTTGGCTAAGTTATTGCAACCTATATGATCCAGGCAGAGCCCATAATGCCAAGTGGCTGCACTTGAAGCTTCTCAACATTTGACATCTCAAATCTCTTTGTTCCTGGGTGGCCATCCACAAGTGAGATACCAAGTTTTCCCCAGTATACTGGACTTGGTGATGCCCAAGTTTTCCCCAGCATAATGTACTTGCATAACCACTTAACACAAACCATTCCTTCCATTCCTCCCAGGTGATTCATTCACTTAGTTATTTTATTAAACAAAACACAAGTCCATAGACTTAGAAATATTCCATAGCATGAAAATACATTCCACCCTTGTTTTCTACTAACTAAGCTAAGCATGATAGTAGTAGGAATCTTAACTTAGGAAATTCTACTAAGGTTTCATCTACTAGGATTTCCCATGGCATAGTATATACTTAGCAAAATTCCATGCAAGTCTTACTTAGAAATATCACTAATGCATAGTGAAAATAATGGGACAAAAGTATGAAGCATCACTTTCCTTTCTGGTAGAGAATATAAGTTCACTCCTTGATCTTGCAACAATCACACTCTTCAAATTCCACTACAATTCAATCAAGCAAGCAATATTTCAATCTACCATTCAAGCAAAACATCACATAAAATAATAGCAACAAAACAATGCATGCAAGCATGCCAAACTTTGTTTTATTTAAAAAAGTGGTTTATAATAGGTTATAAACATTCTAAAACACTTTATTGGTCATTTCATAAAGTGGCAAAACTATTTGCAACAGATTCTATCTATAAACCATTTTTAAACCAAATCATTATTTTATGTGGTTGAAAATGTCTTTAGCAAAGTAATAATTTTTATAGGGTTCACCAAATACATTTTAAAATCATAAAACTTGGTGTTTGGGGTCAGAGAGTTTAAATCAAAACATTTTCCCAAAGATTTTCTCCCAAAAGCATTTTTAATAAATAAACATTATTTTTATTTGACTAGAAATGGTTTAAATCAAGAGTTTATTCTTTTGCTTCACCAAACATATTTTTGAAACCACAAATTTATTCCTATGGTCAGTAGGTTCAAAACAAACCATTTTCCAAAGGTTTTATCTCAAAAATCATTTTAGAACAATTTTTATATTCTAAACATGCATACACAAGTTTCTATAAAAACAATCAATTTAACAGAAGCATTTTACTGAACAAAGTGCATGGTCAGAAATTACTTGTCTTGCTGATTCCATTGATATAAAATTTGCAAAATTTGGACGTGCGGTTTGAAAGTTATGAATTTTTCAAATTGGCAAATCTAATAGAACAAATCTTGTTTTTAAAACAGACTCTGAGCCACGTGGAGAAATTTGATTGGATGAAAACGTTTTGCATGGATCGACAGACACAGACCGCAGGATCCAACTTGATCGCACGGCACAGATCGCATACCCCTTCGTTTATAAGTGATTCTATCGTATCCAATAGATCAACATCTAACGGTCCTCAACGCTTTGACCATTAAGCATCGGCGCTGGCGGCGGCGACTGGCGGCGCGCGGTCAGACGGTGGCGATGCTGGTGATGCAGGAAGCGAGATAGGGTGGGGAGAAGCTCACCAGGTTCGCGGCGTGACACTGAAGCTCAACGTGGTCTCGGCAGGGTCAGGGGTGCACGTGGTCACTGGTGATTCCTCGCCGGAGTTCAAGACGACGTCTGGCGGCTCTGTCTATCGTCGGGGTGAAGCTAGAGGTCACCATACGGCAAGTGGAATATACGGTTAGACGCGCACGGTATTAGGGAACATGCGAGCATCAAAGATAAGCACCGGGGCGGTTTGAGATTACCAGGGAGAGGTCGTCGGAGTGGAAACAGACGGCGGCGGTGACGACCTTGGTCGTTGTCGAGGCTGGGGGTCAAGCGCAAGCAAGATGAGGTCACTGGGAGGTGCGGTGGTTGATGGGGAACAAGTTAGCGTGGTCGAGGAGGCAAGGGGTGGTGAGAGGTGGCCGGAATCGTCAAGCTTCGGATCTACAAGGCAATGCAAAGTAAATTAGGGCAACTGGTGGCTCACTCAATGGGTTTGAGGGGAAAGGAAGAGGAGAGGGAGGGGATTTATCAGGCGTGATTGCGAGGATTAAACGTCGAGCCATTGCAGCGAATTTACTCCGAGAAGTTAACGGCAGGAAACGGCTGGGAGGAGGGTGTGGTCTACGCGCGGGTGGATACGATGGTGAGGTGGCTGTGGGGCCTGGCGTCAGCGAGAGAGGAAGAGGGGGAATGGGGTCCAGTAGTCAGCGACCTTGCGGGTTTATCTGTGGGTGCGAATCGTTTTTCTACAGGAGAGAAGGAGAGGTGGCTGCTAGGCCTTAGTGGGCTGGGCTGGCTAAATTCATTTTTTTTGTACTACTTTGTTTTTCTTTTTCTATTTCCATTTCTGTTTTGATTTTGTCTAAAAAATTCAAACAACTTTTGAATTTCAAACTTCAACAAAACTTTGTGTGGATTTAAATGCTGATTAGTAATATAATCTGAAGTCAATTTTGGAATAAAACTTTTATTCTTTTTGGGGTCTTTTAATTATTCAAATAGGCCCTTGTTTTAAATCAAATAAGATTTAATAATATTTTCAAACCCATTTAAGTTTCTAAAAACCTTCCAAATCTTTTTAGTAGGTTTTTATTTGTTTATTTGGGTGTCAAATAATTCATCTTGAATTTTTTTGGAAAAGTTTTTAACTAGATTTATTAATCATTTAAAAATTGGATTTCTCTTTATTCAAATAGCATTTGGCTTATACCATTTTAATTAATTTGGATAATTCTTTATCCTATTATTTTATTTGGATTTGGATTATTCAATCCATTTGCTTATGGTATTGGCCAAGATTTAATTTGGTCTTTATATATTCTATATTTAATATTTCTTTCTTCATCTTATAAAATCCATATCTTTTTATTTAGAGATCCAAACTTGGTGATTCCAATTTGTAAAATCTTATTTAATATTTGTTTATCCTTTTAAATCCCTTTAGTATTAATAGCTCACCATTTTGTATGGATTTTAGATAAGTGCTTTATTAGATTTGGAAATTCAATTTCCTTATCTTATTAAATTCATAAGATTTTATCTATGGCTCTAAATTAAGTGAAACCAAATTCTATGGTTTTATAATATTTCTATTTGTCATTATTGATCATTTTGAAATGTTTGTTTGACAATTTCTATTTGGATCAAATCCATAGACTTAGAGATAACTTGAAAATGATTTTCTTCCATTAGGGTTTTAGGGTTTTGGTTTATTTCTCAAGTGTTTAAATTTCTAGATGCATTTATGAAGATTGCAATCCACTTGATTTGAATTTAATTAGATTCAAACATTAACCAAAGTTTGTTCAAGATGGGATTTTAAGTTTCCATTTAGAAACAAAAGTTTCTTTTCGCCCTAATTTTCAACAATTATTTATTTTGTTTATTTATTTTTCACATTACAAGATTTGGAAAATCTTGGGATGTGACAGGCTACCACCCTTAAAATAAATCTCGTCCCGAGATTTGGGGAGGCTAGAGGTTACAAGTTGGCTCAAAGCAACTAGGGTACTACCACCCTTAAAAATTTTCCAACTAGATTACTTCTTGGCTTGCTTGGGATCTTGTTGAAACCTCTCTGGGCAAACATCTGCATAGTGTCCTTTGTTTCCACACTTGAAACATGTGACAAGGCTGAGATCCTTCATAGGCTTTATCGTGTGCTTCATCTTTTCTGGGCAATTTATTGCATAATGTCCTTGGTTACCACAATTGTAACATGTGATAAGATTGAGTTCTTCACGTATCTTCTGTGGACAAGTTGACACATAATGGCCTAACTCTTTGCAGTTGTTGCACCATACTTGGCTAATCTCCTTATACTTTTTCTTCTTCTCTGGACATTCATTGGCATAGTGTCCCATCTCTTTGCAATGGCAACATTGCACATGGATTTTGTCTTTCCTCTTCTTGGGTTTCTCCAATGCTAGGAGTGCTTATAATTCATGTTCTTCATATGTTATCTCAAAGGTAGGAAAGTTTCCTGGTCTCCTTGACCTTTTCCTTGGATAATGCATATGTCTCCTCTTTGGTCTTTTAAATTGAGTCATATTGCATGGAGGTGCAAGCTGAGATTTTCCTTTGTCTTCATCCTTCTTGGTAGACTTTGCTCTCTCATGGTAGTCTGCAATTAGTTGTTGCACTCCACCTTGTTTCCTTTGTTGAACTATGGAATAGATGGGGCATTGAATTGGGACATGATTATTTCCTTCATATAGGAAACAAGTAGCTTGATATGTGGGGCACTGGTCAATTGAATGTTTCTCTTCACAATTGGGACATTGATCTTCATGCTCTTTGGAAGTGTGATCCTTGTTTCCACAAATATTGCAAGCTTGGGTTCCTTCTAGGATATCATCATTGACATCCTTTGAAAGAACATGTTGGGCCCCCATGTGTGGTTTTGGTAATTAATGACAATCTTTATGGACTAATGTGTGTACTAAGTTATACTTGTAGGATTTGTCCATTGGCATCGCTTGGAGCATGTGTTGGCTTCAAGGTTGATAAAATGCATAGAAGATATGTTGGGCAAGCTCAATATGCGAGGTCGATGATGAGGAATTAAGAAAGGCGTTCCATCTTGAAAAGGGCAAGGTCGTCTACATCGAGCTCAAGTGGAATGCTCAAGGCAAAGGTATAATCTTGATAAGTTTTCCCTTTTGCCGGTCTCTCGTTGTGTGTGTGAGACCGTGTTTAGGATAGATAACCGTACTATCAAGAGGGACTCTCGTATGAGTAATTTGGTCACATCGTTCAGAGAGAGCTCAAACCTTTGCATACTTGCATCATCGTATTTGGTTGTTATTTGGTCTTATCCATGTGAGGATATAGAGCTTGTGGTAATCTCCATAACAAGCTCTTGTTCATCAAAATCGGATCTCCCATATATATCTTGTTGCGATTTTGATTTATGCGGCTTTTCGGTTTCTCACCAAGTGAGATATCTCACATTATTCTACTTGATAAATTCTTACTTGGTGATAATCAATATTTTCACCTTTTATTGAGAAGCCCTTGTCGTCCTTTATCCAACGCAATTGGAATCGAGTCAATCGGAGCTACCGTTTAAAAGTTATGACTGTTTGATTATTTGTCGTTTTTAATTCTAAAAAAAAAAACAGTGTTTCTGGGCCGACCAGTACTACCAGGCCCAGTACCGGTCGTGCCTGGCTGCGCGCAGCCCATTCCTGTGTGGCCCGGTACCTGTTTCCGGTCCTACCGTATCGGCCCGGTAGTACCGCCCGGGTGGGCCGGTCCAGTTTATTTGTCTAGATTTTGTTTCGATCCAGATCCAGATCCCGCGCTGCCGTTTCTGTCGCTGGCGTTGACCCGCGCGCTGTCGCTCATCTCGCTGCGCGCGCCCTGTCCCACTCGCGGGCATGCAACGCGGCTTCTCACGCGCGCGCATGCCGCTCCGCTCACTGCTGCTGGGCCCGCGCGGCCGCCCCTCGCCCTGGCTCTCGCTCGCTCGCTTGCTGCCTAGCTGCTGCGCAGCGCCTGCGCATGCTCTGCTGGGCCCTGCTGCCTCCTGCCTTGCGCGCGTGCTGGCCGCGTGCGAGCTGCTGCGCTGATGCTGCTTTGTGTCGGCTGCTAGCTGCTGATGCACGCATGCATGCATGCTGCTTCTGGGGCTCACGCTGGCATCGCTGCCTACCCCATGCGCCGCACTGCTTTTCCCAATCTCGTTGCCCCGATTCGATTTGCTCATTTCGTTTTGGTTGGACCTGTGCGGTACGTAAAATCCGGTAGTACCGGACCGGTTTAAAAAACTGTCCAAACAGCTAGTTTTTCTGAGCCTCTATTTATACTCTTTGTCCTTTTTCAGTTTAGTCTACTTCTCTCTTATCTATTAGATTAAACTTTGTCCACACTTGCTCTAGATCTTGAAGCTTGCCTAATCTTTTTCCTCCGATGATTCTTGCCCATTTTTGAGTGGAAGGGAGAGGAGATCTAGCCCCACGTTTTGACCTAACCGGTTCATCTCTTTGTGAGTGCATCTTTGGGGATCTAGATTTTGGGGGATTTTGTGTCTCTCTTTGATTCCTCCTCTCTTGTTCCCCCAATAGCTTTAGTAGCTTTGTTGGAACTTGAGAGTGAGGGATTTGAGCATCTTTGTGGTGTTCTTGCCATTTGCATTTGGTGCATCGGTTTGAGTTCTCGTTGGAGGATTTGGTTTGAATTGCTCATTGGAGCTTGTCCCTCTTGGGTTCTTGGAACCCTAGACGGTTTTGTGGCCTTGGTGGCATTGTGGCCTTTTGTGGCATTTGTTGGGAGCCTCCAATTAAGTTGTGGAGTTGTGCCCCAACCTTGTGAGAGGTTCCGGTTGCCACCGACAAGTGCACCGATAGTGGAAGCGTGGATTGATCCCATTGGGGTGAGATTCACCGGAGAATAAGGGAGGCTTTTTGTGGCGTTGGTGGTTTGATACCACCCCCTCTCCAAACAAGACGTACTCCATGTTGGGAGGAACTCGGTAAAATTTCGGTTTCCCCGCGTGCCTCGGTTATCTCTATACCCGAGCTCTTTACTTATGCACTTTACATTGTGATAGCCTTCGTGCTTGAAGTAATATATATCTTGCTATCACTTTGTTGCTTGTATTGCTTAGCATAAGTTGTTGCTGCACATAGGTAAACCTTAGTTGTTTCTAGGTTGTGCTTTAGAAAGTAAACACTAGTTTTATTCCGCCTTTGTTGAGCCACTCTAGGAAAAAATTTAATCGCCTATTCACCCCCCTCTAGGCGACATCCGTATCCTTTCATCCTTGTTGTCACAAATTCCTTGGGAAGAGTTGTCTCCCATGTTGATCATTTGATCTGTCACCTTATGCAACAATTGGGTTTGGGTTTCCAAAAACCTTTGCATGGTTGGATCTAACTCACTGGTGTTGGCTAAAAATTGAGCTGTCACTTGGTTCAACTGGGTTTGGGTTACTATGAGTTCTCTCATGTTGTCCTCTTGGTTGTTGTTGCCATCCTTGATGTTGGAGTTTCTTGGAGTAGTCATCTGTTTGGGTTGGATTGGGATTAGAATAGGCAAAATATTTCTAAGGAATCAATTCTAATCACACACATCACAATTCACTCAAGTAATGTGCAAGCAATCACAAACAAACATTCCACTCAAACAACAAGTTTCAAGCATATTTTTAGGCAACCAAAAATATTTTTGTTACACCACATAAGTTGGTGGGTTTGACTTAAACTAAATATGGTGGTCCATCTATATGGTTCACTTGAGATCTTTCCCTCCTTCTTGGTTGATTCTTCTTGCATGAGATCATGGTTTCTTTGGAAAACTTCTTGTGTCTTGGTCACAAAACTCCAAAGGTGATGATGATTCCTTCTAAGTTGTGTTTCCTTAGTCTTCAACTCTTGAGCAATATTTATTGTCTCACTTGTAGTCCTTAGTGACATCCAAGTTGAAGTCCTTGTTAAGAATAAGATTGAAATCACTTGAAGATGTTGAAGTCATTAGAGTTGATGTAGTCCTTTGCACATGATGAAGTCTTTGGCCATGGAGAAGGCTTTATCCATCAAGTTGAAATAGAAGAGATGTAGAGTCAAAAACAAAATGGTTGAGGAAAGAGTTTACAAGATTGTTTGTAAATAAGTTTTGGAACAAATACAACTCCTATTTTTCTAAGGTTTTTTTATCCAATCCTAGGGTTACAATCCTACAGACAACACAATGCTCTGATACCATCTGTAAGGTTCCCAACCTTTAATAAGGTAGAGATCCCTGTGTTTTACAATGCTAGTCCCTGGATCAATAGCTAGCATCCACAGTTAAGATGTAATATCAAGAAACAAAGGTCATAATACAACTTTATAACCATGAATAAAATAATTTATTACATATTACATAGCTCATTTGGCTATCTCATTACAATGCAGCAGAATATAACAATAGCATGGGGTCCTTCATCTTCAAAGTGCCACATGCAGACATGTTGGTTGTAGACTTGTAATCCTAATCAATAAACTTCACTAACATCAAACATACCTGCAACATAATAAGTTACAACCACAAGGGTCAATACATTTGAATTGTATTGGTAAGTGATACTATGGTAATATAGTGGTGATGGGGGGATACCAATCGGGGTATTACCCACGAAGCGGATTCGCCAGCTGGATCGAGCCGACTGAAGCCAAGCCCAGAGCGGGTCGACTCGCCGAATACGGCGACTGGCGCATGCTGGACCCAAACGACTGGCACCGACTGGAGGCCCAAGACGATGACTCCAATACAAAGCCCATTAGTGCACTTGTAAACCCTAGGTGGCTGCATATATAAAGCCACCAGGGGCACCCCCACGGGGCATCTTCTTCCACATCTCATTAGATCTAGTCTCTCCCTCCGCCTACGGCGGCTTCCATGTAAACCAATCTATGATCATATACTGGATTGATAGCAGGACGTAGCGATCCTCCACCGAGGGGACGTGAACCTGGGTACATCGTGTGCCAATCTCGCTCCCGGATTCTCCTACGTCGCCTTGCTCCCTCTACGTAAGCTACCCCCAGTAGCATCTGCCGTGCAATACCACGACAGTTGGCGCCCACCGTGGGGCTAGCGATGCTTGGAGGGTGATAATCTGGGCGAGATCCCTTGTGTTTTCGTCAATAAGGCCGAAGATTAGTCAGATCCAATCGTCCAGATGGTACAGCCGCCACGACCGTTCCTCGATAAATATTCTGCACACGATCGGCGCACCGTTGGTGGCGATTCGCTAGCATGCAGATTGATTACTACGATTCCTTCCGAGCTACGCGCTGAGGCAGATCGACTGCGACATGTCACCTGCGAGCTGCATATACATGCAAGCAAATTCATAGTTGCATGCATGGACAGACTGGTCACGTGGCTTTGATCAGGCATCCACAGATCTCTTTATCTTTGATGCTAATTAAGTTAGACTATTTTATTCAGATCTAATCTATTGTATGATGATTCTTTTTTCATGTATACACCGTTTGGAGAACCGTTCAATGAGGCAGAATCAGAGTTCATGTCCTGGAGCGTGGAGCAATTCTCCGCTCATTCTCCGCGTCCATACCCGACGAAGCAAGCAGATAAAAGAGTGCACATGGTCATGCATCGGTGCGGGATCGTTAATCCCTGGTGGACAACCAATGCATCGTCGTGGACTCGCTATGATCGGAGGCTCATCCGTCGAGACGTCGACGACTCTTCTGTGGCGGACTCGCCACTCCCGGCGACTCGTCCATCACGGACTCACCACGTCCGGTGACTCGTCCATCGCGGACTCGCCATGCTCCGGACCTTCGCCTAAACGCGGACATGCTTAAACGCGGACTCGCTAGGCTCGGGGACTAGCCCGTTGCGGACTCACCCGCCGCGTCGACTTCACCATAGCGCGACCTCTGTCCGCCGCATCGACCCCGAGTCCGCCGCGTCGACTTCGCCATAGCGTGACCTCTGTCCGCCGCGTTGACCCCGTGTCCGCCGCGTCGACTTCGCCATAGCGCGACCTCCGTCTGCCGCGTCGACCCCGTGTCCACCGCGTCGACTTCGCCATAGCGCGACCTCCGTCCGCCGCGTCGACCCCGTGTCCGCCGCGTCGACTTCGCCATAGCGCGACCTCTGTCCGCCGCGTTGACCCCGTGTCCGCCGCGTCGACTTCGCCATAGCGCGACCTCCGTCCGCCGCGTCGACCCCGTGTCCTCCGCGTCGACTTCGCCATAGCGCGACCTCTGTCCGCCGCGACAAATGCGTACGCCGCGCCTGCTAAGGGACCTTCATCGTCCGAGTCGCCAGAGAGGGTCGCATGCCATGCTGCATGGACTCACCACTGGGCTTCTCTTCCACCCGGGAAAAATCAATTCGCCTTTGTCAACCTTTGAAAGAGCGACTCGCAATGGCCAAGTAGTGCGGACGAGGACTCGGAAACCGAGCCTCGGATCGTCCACGAAAAACGCTAACCGAGAGCCATCATTGGAGTCGCCTTGCTCGGCGGCCTTCGGGCCAAGACAAATGGTAGTGCTACACAAAGCACCATGTCCTCCTCAACCTTAGACAAGGTCACTCGCGACGGCCAAATCTTGGACGAGGACTCGCAAACCGAGCCTCGGATCGTCGAAAACGCCACCGAGAGCCGTCTTTGGAGTCGCCATCGCCCGGGCCAAGACGAGAGACTCGCTACATAGCGCAATCAACATCATCGCGGACTCGCAATCATCGCGGACTCGCCATACTTGGGGACTTTCCCCTCGCGGACTCGCAATCATCGTGGACTCGCCACACTCGGGGACTCTCCCCTCGCGGACTCGCCATCATCGCGGACTCACCACACTCGGGGAATTTCCCCTCGCGGACTCGCAATCATCGCGGACTCGTCACACTCAGGGACTCTCCCCTCGCGTACTCGCAATCATCGCGGACTCGCCACGCTCGAGGACTCTCTCCACGCGGACTCGCTCGACCTCACGCGCTACCCTTGGGGGCTTGGCGCTCGCCGGTCACTCGACCTCGCCACACGCTGTGCTCGGGCACGCTATAGATAGCGTCGCTCGCCGGTCACTCGACCTCGCCACACGCCGTGCTCGGGCACGCTATAGATAGCGTCGCTCGCCGGTCACTCGACCTCGCCACACGCCGTGCTCGGGCACACTCTAGATAGCGTCGCTCGTCGGTTGCTCGACCTCTCCACTCGCAGCACTCGAGAACTCGGCGCTCGCCGGTCGCCCGACCTCGCCACTCGCCGCGCTCGGCAGCAACCAATAATATTTTCAAAATATGCATCTCTAAAGAGCCTCAAGTCGCCTCTACAAGCCAACTCGAGCCTCGGGGACTACTCCTAGGCATGCAGTGTGTATGCGTGGTTCCACGACCGCGGCTCGCCCTCGTCGACTCGCCATCGTGCACTCGCCCTCGCGTACTCAACACGCTCGGGGACTCTCCACCGCGAACTCGCCCTCGCGTACTCAACGCGCTCGGGGACTCGCCACCGCGGACTCACCCCTCGCGTACTCAACGCGCTCGTCGACTCGCCGCCGCGGACACTCGCCCTCGCATACTCAACGCGCTCGGGGACTCGCCGCCGTGGACACTCTCCCTCGCGTACTCAACGCGCTCGGGGACTCGCCGCCGCGGACACTCGCCCTCGCGTACTCAACGCGCTCGGGGACTCGCCGCCGCGGACACTCGCCCTCGCGTACTCAACGCGCTCGTCGACTCGCCGCCGCGGACACTCGCCCTCGCGTACTCAACGCGCTCGTCGACTCGCCGCCGCGGACACTCGCCCTCGCATACTCAACATGCTCGGGGACTCGCCCTCGCGTACTCAACGCGCTCGGGGACTCGCCACCGCGGACTCACCACTCGCGTACTCAACGCGCTCGGGGACTCGCCACCGCGGACTCGCCCTCGCGCACTCGCCGCGCTCGGGGCCTCGGCACGTTCCGCGATCGGATACTCGTGCAACTGGCGACTTCACCGACTCCCTGCGTCTTATACCAACTGTCCATCACCGACTGGCTCACGCCGACCGCCTCCCGCTTCACGTTCTTTTCTCTGTTCAGGAGCTCGTCGCCGATTCGCCACGACCCATCGTCAAGACTCTCCGCGCCCTGCCTCAAGCCCGCGTCGAATCGACAACGCGCTCGGGGACTACTGATGGGGGGATACCAATCGGGGTATACCCACGAAGCGGATTCGCCAGCTGGATCGAGCCGACCAAGCCAGGCGGGTCGACTACGAATCTGACGGCGGCGCATCTTGGACCCAACGATGGCGCCATGGAGGCCCAAGGCAGCGACTCAATACAAAGCCCATTAGTGCACTTGTAAACCCTAGGTGGTTGCATATATAAAGCCACCAGGGGCACCCCCACGGGGCATCTTCTTCCACATCTCATTAGATCTAGTCTCTCCCTCCGCCTACGGCGGCTTCCATGTAAACCAATCTATGATCATATACTGGATTGATAGCAGGACGTAGCGATCCTCCACCGAGGGGACGTGAACCTGGGTACATCGTGTGCCAATCTCTCTCCCGGATTCTCCTACGTCGCCTTGCTCCCTCTACGTAAGCTACCCCCAGTAGCATCTGCCGTGCAATACCACGACAAGTGGAGTCTATCATCTATATGCATTTGGCTAAGTGGAGCTTAGGCTTGCTTTGCTCAAAATATATTTTCCTTATAATTTGAAAAACACTAAGTTTTTGTTTGACAAAATCACCCAAGGCATCTCCCAATAGAAAATGGTGATCCTTCAACCCTTGTTCAACCACAAGTTTTTAACTTAGAAATTGGGATGAGGAGATTCTTGATAGCTTCCATGTCTTGATGCTCAAATTGTCCTTTACTAGGGACATGGCTAAGTACTTAGATTTTACACTCTGTAGAGGTGGTGCACTTTCCCCACAAGACTTGGTTTCACCAAGACAAGATCTTTCAGAAGCCTTCCCTTAGACCAGAATGGACGCGCTCCAACCTATCATTCCCCTACCACCAACTGTCCATTTGGCTAAGTTATTGCAACCTATATGATCCAGGCAGAGCCCATAATGCCAAGTGGCTGCACTTGAAGCTTCTCAACATTTGACATCTCAAATCTCTTTGTTCCTGGGTGGCCATCCACAAGTGAGATACCAAGTTTTCCCAAGTATACTGGACTTGGTGATGCCCAAGTTTTCCCCAGCATACTGGACTTGCATAACCACTCAACACAAACCATTCCTTCCATTCCACCCAGGTGATTCATTCACTTAGTTATTTTATTAAACAAAACACAAGTCCACAGACTTAGAAATATTCCATAGCATGAATATATATTCCACCCTTGTTTTCTACTAGCTAAGCTAAGCATGATAGTAGTAGGAATCTTAACTTAGGAAATTCTACTAAGGTTTCATCTACTAGGATTTCCCATGGCATAGTATATACTTAGCAAAATTCCATGCAAGTCTTACTTAGAAATATCACTAATGCATAGTGAAAATAATGGGACAAAAGTATGAAGCATCACTTGACTTTTTGGTAGATAATATACGTTCACTCCTTGATCTTGCAACAATCACACTCTTCAAATTCCACTACAATTCAATCAAGCAAGCAATATTTCAATCTACCATTCAAGCAAAACATCACATAAAATAATAGCAACAAAACAATGCATGAAAGCATGCCAAACTTTGTTTTATTTACAAAAGTGGTTTATAATAGGTTATAAACATTCTAAAACACTTTATTGGTCATTTCATAAAGTGGCAAAACTATTTGCAACAGATTCTATCTATAAACCATTTTTAAACCAAATCATTATTTTATGTGGTTGAAAATGTCTTTAGCAAAGTAATAATTTTTATAGGGTTCACCAAATACATTTTCAAATCATAAAACTTGGTGTTTGGGGTCAGAAAGTTTAAATCAAAACATTTTCCCAAAGATTTTCTCCCAAAAGCATTTTTAATAAATAAACATTATTTTTATTTGACTAGAAATGGTTTAAATCAAGAGTTTATTATTTTGCTTCACCAAATATATTTTTGAAACCACAAATTGATTCCTATGGTCATTAGGTTCAAAACAAACCATTTGCCAAAGGTTTTATCTCAAAAATCATTTTAGAACAATTTTTATATTCTAAACACGCATACACAAGTTTCTGCAAAAACAATCAATTTAACAGAAGCATTTTACTAAACAAAGTGCATGGTCAGAAAGTACTTGTCTTCCTGATTCCATTGATATAAAATTTGCAAAATTTGGACCTGTGGTTTGAAAGTTATGAATTTTTCAAATTGGCACATCTAATAGAACAAATCTTGTTTTTAAAACAGACTGTGGGTCACGTGGAGGAATTTGATCGGCTAAAAACGTTTCGCGTGGATCGACAGACACATACCGCATGATCCAACTTGATCGCACGACACAGATCGCATACCCCTTCGTTTATAAGTGATTCTATCGTATCCAATAGATCAACATCTAACGGTCCTCAACGCTTTGACCATTAAGCAGCGGCGCTGGAAGCGGCGACCAGCGGCGCGCGGTCAGACGGTGGCGGTGCTGGTGATGCAGGAAGCGAGAGAGGGTGGGGAGAAGCTCACCAGGTTCGCGGCGTGATGCTGAAGCTCAACGTGGTCTCGGCAGGGTCAGGGGTGCACGGGGTCACTGGTGATTCCTCGCCGGAGTTCAAGATGACGTCTGGCGGCTCTGTCTGTCGTCGGGGTGAAGCTAGAGGTCACCATACGGCAAGTGGAAGATACGGTTAGACGCGCACGGTACTAGGGAACATGCGAGCATCAAAGATAAGCACCGGGGCGGTCCGAGCTTACCAGGGAGAGGTCGTCGAAGTGGAAACAGACGATGACGGTGACGACCTTGGTCGTTGTCGAGGCTGGGGGTCAAGCGCAAGCAAGATGAGGTCACTGGGAGGTGCGGTGGTTGATGGGGAACAAGTTAGCGTGGTCGAGGAGGCAAGGGGCGGCGAGAGGTGGCCGGAATCATCGTCGGAGCTCGCCGGAGACAGCGGCAATGCAAAGTAAATTAGGGGCAGCCTGGTGGCTCACTAGCAGCGGGGTTTGAGGGGAAAGGAAGAGGAGAGGGAGGGGATTTATCAGGCGTGATTGCGAGGATTAAATGTCGAGACATTGCAGCGAATTTACTTCGAGAAGTTAACGACAGGAAACGACCGGCAGGAGGGCGTGGTCTACGCGCGGGTGGAGACGATGGTGAGGTGGCTATGGGGCCTGGCGTCAGCGAGAGAGGAAGAGGGGGAATGGGGTCCAGTAGTCAGCGACCTTGCGGGTTTATCTGTGGGTGCGAATCGTTTTTCTACGGGAGAGAAGGAGAGGTGGCTGCTGGGCCTTAGTGGGTTGGGCTGGCTAAATTCATTTTTCTGTACTACTTTGTTTTTCTTTTTCTATTTCCATTTCTGTTTTGATTTTGTCTAAACAATTCAAACAACTTTTGAATTTCGAACTTCAACAAAACTTTGTGTGGATTTAAATGTTGATTAGTAATATAATCTGAAGTCAATTTTGGAATAAAACTTTTATTCTTTTTGGGGTCTTTTAATTATTCAAATAGGCCCTTGTTTTAAATCAAATAAGATTTAATAATATTTTCAAACACCATTTAAGTTTCTAAAAACCTTCCAAATCTTTTTCAGTAGGTTTTTATTTGTTTATTTGGGTGTCAAATAATTCATCTTGAATTTTTCTTTGGAAAAGTTTTTAACATGATTTATTAATCATTTAAAAATTGGATTTGTCTTTATTCAAATAGAATTTGGCTTATGCCATTTTAATTAATTTGGATAATTTTTTATCCTATTATTTTATTTGGATTTGGATTATTCAATCAATTTTCTTATGGTATTGGCCAAGATTTAATTTGGTCTTTAAATATTCTATATTTAATATTTCTTTCTTCATCTTATAAAATCCATATCTTTTTATTTAGAGATCCAAACTTGGTGATTCCAATTTGTAAAATCTTATTTAATATTTGTTTATCCTTTTAAATCCCTTTAGGATTAATAGCTCATCATTTTGTATGGATTTTAGATAAGTGCTTTATTAGCTTTGGAAATTCAATTTCCTTATGTTATTAAATTCATAAGATTTTATCTGTGGCTCTAAATTAAGTGAAACCAAATTCTATAGTTTTATAATATTTCTATTTGTCATTCTTGATCATTTTGAAATGTTTGTTTGACAATTTCTGTTTGGATCAAATCCATAGACTTAGAGATAACTTGAAAATGATTTTCTTCCATTAGGGTTTTAGGGTTTTGGTTTATTTCTCAAGTGTTTAAATTTCCAGATGCATTTATGAAGATTGCAATCCACTTGATTTGAATTTAATTAGATTCAAACATTAACCAAATTTTGTTCAAGATGGGATTTGAAGTTTCCATTTAGAAACAAAAGTTTCTTTTCGCCCTAATTTTCAACAATTATTTATTTTGTTTATTTATTTTTCACATTACAAGATTTGTAAAATCTTGGGATGTGACAGAATCCCTCGTCGCAGGGAATAGACATGCATGTAGGGACTCCGGTACAATGTGCAGAGCAGAAGGGGGTGCTAAATAGAGAGCCTGGAATTTATTTATTTTATTTTTTCGATCTCCCTTATTTTTGGAGTTATTCACGGTAAAGAGTAGGGCTACAACCCTTTATTGAGAAGATTTCTTTAATTAGCGGAGAAGTCGAACACAAGGACTAAATCCTTGAAAAAGTGGTTGTAGTGTGATGTAATATAATAAAATGGATTTCTATCTGAATGAAGAATAAACAACATGATTTTTTACAATGGATTATGTATAACTTATGTGTCATAAAAGATCTACCAGTTTATCTATTGAGGCACATCGTTCGGATGACACTAACAAGATCGCATGGCAGATTTATGTGCCGAGACAAGTAAAATGTCACACATATATCATCCGGACGAAGTTATCTCTATCGGCTTTTAGGTGTTATCGTAGCACGAGCACTGTGACTAAGTGTGTGTCTCGACATTTAAAACCGCCAATGAACACCGACGCTCTTGTAGTCAGGGCCTCCGAACTATAGGTTGAAAGAACACCATCCATGACATCGGGAGAGTCCGCCTCTTCGGTCTTAGATCATGGTGGTGAGTCATGGACACCATGTGTGGATCTCTGCTATGTAGCTCCAAACTTCCCTGTGACCACATGGAACCGTCAACAATGTCCACTCGCCTCCTCCCTGCCAACACTAGGCCAACGAAGAAGAAGAAATCCAATTCCGCCACCAACCCACCCGAGGTTGTCAGCTCGAGCATGGGCCTTATTGAAGGATTCCATGTTGGATTGTTCCTCCACCATCCTCTGCTCCGACCACCAGAGCACCTCAGCGAGGATAAGTGCTCCTAGGTAGCACCGGATGAGATCTAGAGGATCTAGTGCTCTCCCATCTACCGGCATATAGCCAAATACCAACATCATGCTGAAAACAAAGTCTAAACTACTATTACAGTATTGTTGTGTATCCCCTTCCACGCGCTTGACAACACCACCGGAGAGGAGAGTGGAGGGATCCAGGATTTCTTCGTCGAATCTCAAGAAAGTGAGCGGTGGAGGTGAGAGGGGAGGGAGATGAAAAGAGAAGGACACACCTGCTATTATATGTTGATCCAAATTCTATAAAGTAAAGGCTATCTTCTGCCAAGCGGAGCAAGGCCGGTTGATGGCTCGGATATTTATAGAGATTCGTTGGGAAACCCCAAGAGGAAGGTCTGATGAGCACAACATTAAGTTTTCCCTCAGTTATGAAACCAAGGTTATTGAACCAGTAGGAGAAAGGAAACAACTCCAAAGTTTTGCTAGCAACTTGGAAACCTGTACAACACAAACTCAAGACTTTTCCCCAACTTACAGTGAGGTTGTCAATCTCACTGGTTTGCTGAAAACAAAGGATTAAACGTACGGTGTGGAAGGTAATGGTTGCTTGAAGAAAGTAAATAGTAACAATAGATGATGTAACAATGGTAAAGATTGGACCGGGGTCCACAGTTCACTAGAGGTGTTCTCCTTAAGATAAATAACATAACATGCTGGGTAAACAAATTACAGTGGGGCAATTGACAGGACTGAGCAAGGCATAACAATTCAATACTATACATTCATGATCCTATGAGATTTGATTGGGCATTACAACAATATACATAGACCGCCATCCAACTGCATCTATGACTAGTAATCCACCTTCAGGTTATCATCCGAACCCCCTCTAGTATTAAGTTACAAGCAACGGATAACTGCTTTAAGCAATGTGTGTAAAGTAAAGAATACAATTTTTCCATGAACAAGAGATTGTTGTTTTCTCCCTAGTAGCAAAATGACATCTACAACCTTAGAGATTTCGGTCACTTCCCCAGATTCAATAGAGGCATGAACCCACTATCGAGCATAAATACTCCCTCTTGGAGTCACTAGCATCTACTTGTCCAAGATAGCTACTAGAAACAGAGACATGCAAGATCTCAAACAACACATACT
The DNA here is from genome assembly GCA_030063025.1 of Avena longiglumis. Lineage (NCBI taxonomy): Eukaryota > Viridiplantae > Streptophyta > Magnoliopsida > Poales > Poaceae > Avena > Avena longiglumis. The sequence continues at coordinate 463,983,938 of CP125975.1, read as the reverse complement.
TGATAGAATCAATAATCAAGAGACATGGTAGAATCAATAATCAGTCTGAAATAGTAATCTCAATATCCATCGGATCCCCGCAAACACAACATGTGTGGTTCGAATCCACAACAGAACAATGAACGAATGAATGTGGGCGGTCCCCAAACGACAAGTGTGTGATCAGTTCTTTTGAATGTACAGGAACGAATCAATCAAGTTTCTACTAGAACAGAACTATAGAATCAGTCATGATTACAAATAGATGATCTTTATCATGAACAAAGCTCAGAAGATCTAAACATGATAGCACAAAGGAGGAGATACAACTATCTAGCTACTGTATGGACCCATAGTCCAAGGGTGAACTACTCACGCATCATATCGGAGGCTGGCATGGTGATGAAGAAGGCCTATGGGATAATCTCTCCCCTTTGATAGGGTGCTGGGAAGAGCTTCAGATCCCCCCAATATAGGGACGATGGTGGCGGCGGCTACAGACGGTTTCGTGGAGATCTGATCGGGTACTTAGGATTTTGGCATCGAGGGGCTTTTATAGGCGAAGTGGCGAGGCAGGAGGGCGGCCAGGGGGGCCCACACCCTGCCCAGGCACGGCCCAGGTTGGGCCCGCGTGCGTGTGGGGGGGGGGATGCGGCTGCCATCTGTGTTCTCCTCGGTGAAATATTGACTTTGGCTTTTGTCCCTTCCAATTCCAAGAATATTTCCTTACTAGCTTTTTTGAAACCAAAAACAGTAGAAAACAGGCAACTGGCACTGCGGCATCTTGTTAATAGGTTAGTCCTAGAAAATATATAAAAATAACTCAAAGTGTAGACAAAGCATAGCAAAGTGGATACTAAACAAGCATGGAACATCAAAAATTATAGATACGTTTACGACGTATCAAGCATCCCCAAGCTGAACTCCTGCTCGTCCTTGAGTAGGTAAGTGATGAAAACCATTTGCAAGCGTTGATAGCTGTGATCAAAGTACTCTAAACATGAGAATGAAAGATGAAGTTCTAACAGTAAGACATAGTAACTATGTTGCAACATGAAAGGATACAAACAAAGATTCATGAATAATAATGCATTGAGAGACGTTTGTTTGTTTCACATATAGAAAACATAGCATAGTGGCATTCAGCTTGTCCCTCATGGAGTAGCAAAACATAAATGCATAGGACGCCTTCAAAGTTCATAAGGGTGACTAGATATAGTTCAAGAACAAGCAATATCAACATTATGAATCAATCAATAAGTTTTGGGACAATGCACATAGAACTAAGAATGACAACTATGCTCTCCTAGTTGGTGCATAAAGATATAAGGTGGAGACTCAATATAAAAGTAGAAGAAAGACCCTTCACAAAGTAGGGTTTTTAAGTTTCATAAAGAGCTTCCAAAAATTATGGTACTTATTAGCTTTCAGCTCTCATCGCTCCTATCATAAGCATCTTGAAGTGATTAAGGGTCAAGTGAACAAAGTATGGATTATATGCTTGACAAATTATAAGTTGGGAATCTCATGTCCCTTGAGTACGAGGGCCGTTCCTCATGCTACTAAACTTTAGTTACCGATAAGTTCTTGTCATAGTAAGTATATGTGTATCATAAAGAACCGCCAAGGGGTACCCCTTTCCCCATGATACATGAGCTATCCCATATCAAAATGACAAGGCAATAGACAATGAGCCTCTTAGCAATATTCTTATTTACCATGGGAAAATGGTGCTTTTTTCTCTTCTTTCCTCTCTTTTTTCTCTCTCTTTTTTTATAAGAAGAATGCTTCATAGATTGCTCACTACGGTTATGCTGCAAGTTTCCACCATGATTAGGCATGGCTTAGGCTAGCGGTGTTGGAGATATGCCCAAGAGGCAATAATAAAGTGGTTATTATCATGTCTTTGTACTTATGATAAATGTTTACATACCATGCTATAATTGTATTAACCAAAAACATTAATACTTATGTGGTTTGTAAACATAAAAGAGTCCCTAGTAAAGCCTCTTATTAAACTAGCTTGTTTGTTAATATATGATCATGGTTTCCTGATCATGAACATTGAGATGTTATTAACAACAAGGTCATATTATTAGGAGGATGATGTGATGGACATACTCCTATAGTTAAGTGTAGCATAAGGTCAAGTCATTTAAATAGTTCACTTGCTATAAGCTTTCAAATACATAGTAACCTAAATCCTTCGACCATGAGATCATGTTAATCACCATCACCGGATGGATGCTTTGATGACATCAAACACCACTTCATAGCTGGGTGGTTATAAAGGTGGCATTGAGTGTTCGGAAAGTATGTGTTGAGGCACATGGATCAAGAGTGGGATTTGTCCATCCATATGACAGATAGATATACTCTAGGCCCTCTTGGTGGAATGTCATTCAATTGGCTTGCAAGCATGTGACTGGCTCACAAGGGATCACATATCACAAGAACGAGTAAAGAGTACTTATCGGTAACGATAATGAAATAGGTATGCAGAGATACCGACGATTAAACCTCGGATAAGTAAAGTATCGCGAGACAAAGGGAAATCGGTATCGTATGTAAATGGTTCATTCGATCATGAAGTAATCATAGAAATATGGAAAGTGAGTAAAGAGACCGAATGTAGTTCTGAGTCTCGGATGAGATCCGGGATATCACGAGGAAATCCGGAATGGTCCGGAGAATAAGATTCATATAAGGAAAGTCCAATTCCGGAGTTCGGGAATGGTTTCAGTGTTTTCACCGGAATGTTCTAGAAGGGTCTAGAAGGTCCACCGAACCGGAAGGGGCAGGTGATGACCCACAAGTATAGGGGATCGCAACAGTCTTCGCGGGTAGTATTACCCAATTTATTGATTCGACACAAGGGGAGCCAAAGAATACTTGCAAGCCTTAACAATTGAGTTATCAGTTCAGCTGCACCTGGAAATAGTTCTTGCTCTTATCAGTAGAAACAGTTTGTAGTAGAAACAACAAAGCAACAGCAACAGTGAAACATGAGCAATAGTAACAGTAACAGTGGGATTCAAGTGCAGTAGGCATAGGGATGGATGGACGGGCGTTGCATGGACGAGTCTAAACATGCAACTTCAAGATCTAGGGCATTGTAGATAAATAATAATAAGTATCCAAGTACTAAACAATCCTAGGCATGTGCTCTAAATATAGTCATACATGCTCGCAATGAGAACTTGCACAACATCTTCTGTCCAGCTAGCCCGTGGCAGCGGGGCCGCTAGGGAACTACTGGCAATTAAGGTGCTCCTTTTAATAGAGCACCGGAGAAAATCATTAACACTCCGTGAACACATGTGATCCTCGCACCATAGCCATCCCCTCTGGTTGTCCCAATTATTATCACTTTGGGGCCTTTGGATCCGGACAATGATATGTGTACACAACTTGCAGATAAGATCACAAACAATACTATCATAATGATTCAATAATAATTTCAGATCTGAGATCATGGCACTCGGGCCCTAGTGACAAGCATTAAGCACAACAAGTTGCAACAAAGTCAAATAGCACTAATAGAGATACTTGGCACTATGCCCTAAGATATCTTATTTGATTACATGATAGAACTCATCCAATCCCTACCATCCCCAAGCCTACATCGGGGGATTACTCACTCATGGATGAGGGAAACATCGGTGGTTTATGGAGATGCGTTGGTGATGATGATGGCGATGATCCTCTTCAAATTCCTCGTCCCGGCAGGGTGCCAGAACGGAGTTTCTGGATCCGAATCTTGGTTTTTGGTGGCGGCGGCGGAGCAGAACTCTTTCTGGAAAAACTATCGACCCCCCTGAGTTTTTAGGTCAGAAGGCAACTTATAGGCGCAGAGGGAGGCCGAGGAGCTGCCTGGGGTGGCCTCACCCCCGCCAGGCGCGGGGTCAGGTGGGTCCGCGCCTGGGGTGGGTCTGGGCCCTCCAGGCCCCCTCTCTGTCTCTCCTTCTGGCTCCGTGGATCTTCTGGTGAAAATAGTTTTTGGCATATTTTTCAGGATTTTTCCTGATAGTTGATTTTCTACACAAAAACAAGACACCAAGGTAATTCTGCTGAAAACAACGTCAGTCCGTATTAGTTGTATCCAAATCACACAAGTTTAGAGAAGAAACAATAGCAAAGTGTTCGAGAAAGTAGATACGTTTTGGACGTATCAACTCCCTCCAAGCTTAGCTTATTGCTTGTCCTCAAGCAATTTAGTTGAAAACTGAGTGCGATAAAAGAACTTTCACGAACACTTTGCTTCATATGATGTAAATATTCTCAGCACAGGAGTAGATGCTTAGAAAATTTATAATAAAGAGTATGCAACTAAGTCTACTCAATAGATATTTCAAGCTATGAAGAGAAACCAACTCAATAATAATAAGTAGCATGAAACATACACATAAGCAACATTGCAATGCTCATAATAAGGTATGATAGAGTGGTATCTCGCTTGCCTTTATTTGATGAGCACAATATAAATGCTGAGGCACCTCTGAAGTTCACATGAAGACTAGAGATAAAGATATTAGAGATACAAGCATCAAAGTCATGACATAATTAACCAAGTTTTGGAACAAACACAAGAATGACAACTATGCTCTCAAGGAGGTGCTCATAGAATAAGTGGTGACTCAACAAGGTTGTGAAAACGGTTTTGTGAAGGTTTGAAAGGCTTCCCAATGCTGAAAGGAAGGTACTCATTAGCTTTGAGATCTCATTGCCCCTATCATAGGCATCTTCATGTGGTTAAGGTGAAAGTGAGGTCCATTCTGAATCATATGCTTGACAGACCATAGACTGGAAATCGCAAGTCCCTTGAGTACGAGGGTCGCTCCACATGCTACTCAGCTTTGGTCACCTGAAAGTTCTTGTCATTGTAAATACATGCATATCATTGAGAACCGCCAACGGGGTACCCCTTGCACATGGTACAGGAGCTTTCCCATAACCAAAATGACAAGGCAAGTAGACAATGAGCATCTCAACAATCTTTTTATTTACCATATGCATAGATTTGAATTGAGGATGCTTCATGGATGCTCATTATGGTGATGCTGCAAGTTTCCATCATGATTAAGCATGGCTTAGTCTAGCGGCCCAGGCGTTTCTCTAACACAATGTATAAACTCCATGAACTCACAACCTCCCCTTTTATTTCACATCGTCGACATCCATAAACAAAAGAGCAAGGAATAAACTTGATAAGATATCCAACAAGTGTTGATAGCGTTCCCCGTGACAACATGGTTCTGCTGACTCCCAGTATATAATTAGCAAGCATATAACTTTCATGGACTAGTCACAATGGTTCAGGATTATTAAGCGCAAGGAATAAAGTGTGCCATCAAGTTTGTGAGAGTTTTACTAACTAACTTCCACAAAACAGACAAACATTTTATTTTGGAAGAAAACACGGCATATGGAATATGCACTGAAATAGCAAATGATGCTAATAGGTAGGTATGGTGGACACAGCTGGCGATATTGGTTTTGGGGAGTTGGAAGCACAGGTAGAGCACATACTCAGTGCAAGTGAAGGCTAGCAATAGAGAGGGAGCGACAAACGAGAGAGAAATAACTGTCATAATCATGCTTGCAACAAAACAGGACTAATTATGGCTTGGAAGTGATATAATAACTCTGAGGCAAAATAAATCATCGAGGCTTACTGACTATTGATTAGTCATATGCATGCGTGAGCATGTGCCAAGTCGATTCACATGAACAGTCAGAGGAGGATACCACAGTATCATACCAAAGTATGAATAAAACAATGCAAGCAAACATTCACATGACATGCTACAAACTATTAGCAAGCTGGAGCTAATCATAGACAAGAAAGAACTACTAAGCATCCATAATGATATACACCTTACACAAACAGGCTAAGCATTCTCACAATGATGAGTATATGTACAAAAATGAAACAAATAGAATTTGTTACCAGCCTCTTACCACACCTCGAGTTTTCTTAATCTTCATTATTGCCCTTCACTTGTGTGACTTGAATAACTAACATGAAACCAAAATCCACTGAGAACGGCTGAACCCTGCAAAGAACTCACAAAACCAAAGAAGAACAACAAATATGTTTGGTGTTTTCGATTTTTTAGAAATAAGCAAACAAAGAAAAACCAAACAAAAACAAAGAAAACCAAAAAAAGCAAACCAAACAAAGCAAAATCTTTTTGGATTTTTTCTTTTAAGGGAAACCAAAGCAAAGAAACAAACCTAGAGAGACAACAAAAATATTTTTGGTAATTTTGGGATTTTAGAAAGAAGCAACAAAAACCAAAAAGAAAGCAAAAACAATGGATATACAAAGAACCGACCGAACATGATATATAGATGAGTGTGACATCGGTGTACCTCCCCCAAGCTTAGGCTTTTGGCCTAAGTGGGGCTTAATCCCATGGTGCCCAAGTAGATGCACCTCCGTAGTATGTCGAAGAAGCTCCCTCGTCCTGGTACAAGCTCGAGGCCTTCCCTGTGTATGCAAGGGGGGGACGTATGATGGTGCTTCCTCCTGATAGTGCCCATGGAAATTCAGAGAGCGCAACTCGTCATCCATCTCCGCCTTCGAGCGTGACCAAGGTCCCTGAGAAATACTAAGCAAAGTGGTTTGGGGTAGAGGGATTTCTCTCTCTTCCCCGACAATAAACATCATTCTATAAACCAGGTTATCAAGAGTAGAGATAGTGGTGTGCCTTCATGGAAGCAAGATCAAGCCTCTGAGGAGCCAAAACTGTATCATGAGGATCAATAGCAATGTCCAAGGCAGCAGCAACACGAGTAGCAATAATCCCCCCATAAATGGGTGCCTTAGCGGCTAGACGACGAGCAATGAGAGAACCAAGATTATACTTTTCCTCACTGTTGAGCGCAGCAGCTAGAAGTCCAATTGATAGTTGGAAATATTACTAGTGTTCTCCCTACCAAGAACACTGGTGGCAAGATAGTAGGCAAAATACCTGATGGCTGGAAGTTGAATGTTATCTTACCTCGCTGAGCTCTACGATCATCATCATTTTTTATTCCTCGGTAAAGCTCTAACAAATCAGCAGGTAGAGCTTAAACTTCTTTGATGACCCTGTTGTACCAAGTCCCAGGGCCTTGCAAAATTTCTTCAATGTCATAGAATGAGCCCTGCCATAAATTCTAAAAGACACAGAAGGATTGAACATACTATTGGTAAAGGAGAAACTCTCCACAAATGTTTTAGTAAGCAAAGCATATTGTGCACTCTCATCCTGCATGTAATTTTTAGTCCAACTCTCTGCACCAAAGTCATGAAATCATTAAGAATCCCAGCAGCTCGCAAGAAAGTTTGACAAGGAAAGGTGGAGGGGTGCGCATCCCCTTTGTCTCCCTCGTCACCAAATCGCGGAGTGATGAGATCCTCATTGTATGAGGGTCTAGTACTGGTAGATGACCTTGGAAGCCTTGCCCTTCTAGGTGCATCACTCTCAAAAATGTCACCAAAGGTGTGGTGGTCCATTACTTCACTTTTCTGAAATTTTTAACTACCCTCAAACCAAGTGATTTCTAAGTTGATAAATGATCTGCAACTATGTAGGAACTTGCTAGAGGACTACACATGCATCAAAACAAAGTTTCTAAGCATAGAACAAGCATGCAAGCTCAAACAACCTGTCACCTATAGCAGCAAAATACTCAAGATACAATCTACCAATCACAAATCTAATTGGACAAGTAGATGAGGCACATACCAAGGAGCAAACCCTCCAAAAATCAGCACTTGAGATGGGCTGAACAAGGAGATAAAAATTGCGATAAAGAACAGCAAAACTCGAGCTTGATCAAGTTTTCTGGTGTTTTTCGAGAGAGAGAAAGAAGGTGGCTTTGAGGAGGCAACCTGGAGGGGCCCAGGTGAGCGAAACCCCCCAGGCGCCGCCACCTGGTAGGCCGTGCCTACCAGGGGTCTGGTGGCCTGGGGTGGCCCCCTGGGTCATCTCAGGTGCCACTCTGCCCCTTTTTTCGAGGAAAAAATTATTTTGAATTTTCTAGGATTTTTCGAGAAACTTTATTTTTGGCCAATTTTGAGGGTATGAAAATTGATTTTCTCGCAGAAACAGTTTTTTCAGAAGAAGCAAAAGCAAACCAAAAGCCAAACTACAGGAGCTCTAAGAAACTCAAACAAGCAAACAACTAGAAAAACTAAAGCTAAAGCAAAGACTGGGAAGGAGAAAGGTAAAAGAAAGCAAGTATAACCATAGTGGAAACATTATTTTGTTCATTAAAATCCTTTTGTTAACAAGGTTGATCAAGTCTTGTTACCAAAACAATCTTATATGAAACAAAACTTTGCATTCCACAAGGTGATTATGTTACCTCATACTTGATAGCAATGGTCCCAATCATAATAGTTTCAAAATTTTCTTGTGGAATGGGACAATATATTTCTCCAACCTTAATGCCTTCAATGTTTTCAATAGAATTCAGGCAATAGCTCTTAACAACCTTCTTGGGGAAATAGATAGTGTGCTCTTTTTCATTAATATTGAATGTTAATTTTCCTTGATTGCAATTGATGATAGCACCTGCAGTATTAAGAAAAGGTCTCCCGAGAATAATAGACATATTATCATCTTCAGGCATTTCAAGCACAACAAAATCAGTTAAAACCATGCAGTTATGAGCTACTTGAACAGGAACATCCTCACATATACCAACAGGAATAGTAGTTGACTTATCAACCATTTGCAAAGAAATATCAGTTGGTATCAACTTTTCTAGTTGGAGTCTCTTATATAGAGAAAAAGGCATGACACTAACTCCAGCTCACAAATCACATAAAGCAGTTCTAACATAATTATTCTTAATGGAGCAAGGAATAGTTGGTATACCTGGATCACCAGGTTTCTTTGGAACCTTAACATTGAAGGAATAATTAGCAAGTAGAGTAGAAATCTCCTCATTAGGAATCTTCCTTTTATTAGAGACAATATCCTTCATATACTTTTAATAAGGAGGCAACTTAATAGCATTAGTCAAAGGAATTTGCAAGAATAAAGTTTCATCCACTCACAAAACTTGTTGTAGTGTTCTTCCTTCTTTGACTTGTGTTTCTTACCTAGAAAAGGCATAGGTTTCTGCACCCAAGGTTCTCTCTCTTTACCATGTTTATTACCAATAAAATCTTCATTGGTGTACCTAGTGTTCTTAGTGTGCTTCTCAGGTTCTTCCTCACCTTCCTCCTTATCAGGAGACTCATTTTTATTCATTACCACTCTCAGTTTTAGCATCAGAGACAGATATACTATTAGGATCTACATCAGGTTCAAGTGGTTCCTCAACTATCTTATGTTTCTTTTTCTTCCTCTTACGAGGACTACCACTATATTCACCTTGTTGAGAATCCTACTCTATTCTTTTAGGGTGTCCTTCAGGATATAAAGGATCTTGAGTAGCTATACCACTCCTAGTTGTAATTCCATAAGCATGTTTATCTCCTGAAGCATTAACTAGCATATCCTTTTGTACCTTAGAAAGTTGATCAAGTTGGGTTTGAACCATTTGAAAGTGTTTACAAAGCATTTTAATATCATTAGAAGTTCTTTCAACAATATCTTTCAACTCATGGATAACTCTAGAGTTTTCCAATAAATGATTCTAGACTTGTTTATTAAAATACCCTTGTTTAACAATAAAAGTGTCAAGTTCCTCTAAACATTGATCAGGAGGCTTACCATAAGGAATATCACCTTCATCAAAGTGTTGGAGAGAGTGTACCTCAATAGTAGATGAGTGGGGAATTGGCTTACATAATTCTTCTATAGGAGGTAGATTCTTCACATCTTCAGCTCTAATACATTTCTCCTTTAGACACTTCTTAGCTTCCTTCATCACTTCATCATTTAATGTAATAACTCCCCTCTTCTTTGTTGTTGGTGTTGGAACTGGTTCAGGCATAACTGGTTCAGGAGTAATAGGCTCAGGTGCATTCATCTCAGTTGAAGTCCAATCATCATCATTCTTGCTTATCTTGGTCATTAATTCTTCAGCATCTGTAGGAGTCCTTTTCCTGAAAACACAATCATCAAAGCTATCTAGGTATGTCCTAGAATCATCAGTTAGTACATTATAATAAATATCAAGAAGTTCATTCTTAGGCAATGGACATCTAGGATGTGCATGAATCAGGGCACATAATCTTTTCCATGAATCAGGCAATTTATCTTCTTCTCCATGTTTGAAATCAAAAAGTCTCTGCAAAGCAGCATGTCTAGCACTGGGAGGAAAATATTTCTGGAAGAAAGAAGCAATCAAGCAATCAGGGCTATCAATGGAACCAGGAGGTAATCTATTAAACCAAGCTCTAGCTTCTCCTTTTAGTGAAAAAGGGAAGATCTTAGCAACAAAGTATTTGCGCATCTTAAAATCATCAGAGAACAAAGCACTCATAGTGGAAAGCTCATTCATATGAGCCACAACACTCTCATTTTCAATCCCACAAAAAGGTTGTTTCTCAACAATATCTAAATAAGATAAATCAAGAGAGAAATCATAATCTTCATCTTTAATATCTATGGGAGAAGTGGCAAACTTAGGATCAGAGGAAAACTTAGGCATAATAGCAAGGAGACTCTTCATAGCACTAGTACCATGTGTGTTTCGGCACTCTTCAACAAAATCATCAGTGAACTCAATGTAACCATAATTAATATCATAACTCTCACTAGCCTCAGGTGAGCTAACAGGTGTAACAGTGTCTTCACTAGGAGTTTCGGTATTTCCTAGACTAGCCATAGTAGTATCTAGAAAAGGACCTACTGAACCACTCGCATCAAGCACAGTAGAAGTAACATCATGAGCATCAAAAGCAGTTTCAGACTCAGCATTAGTAGAAGTGAGTGTAGCATGTGTATGTGGTGGTGGTGTGACAAGCTTACTTATAACAGACGGTGAATCAATAGCAGCAGAGGTGTTTAGGACTGTACCTCTTCTTGTAGTGGATGGTAAAATAGGGAACTTTCCATCACGAGACTTCACCATGTTGAAAGGAGTAGTAGTGAACAATAATAGATCCAAGTGGACTTAAAAATAAAGCTATGCTCCCCGGCAATGGCGCCAGAAAATAGTCTTGATGACCCACAAGTATAGGGGATCGCAACAGTCTTCGCGGGTAGTATTACCCAATTTATTGATTCGACACAAGGGGAGCCAAAGAATACTTGCAAGCCTTAACAACTGAGTTGTCAGTTCAGCTGCACCTGGAAATAGTTCTTGCTCATAGAAGTTTATCAGTAGCAACATTTTGTAGTAGCAACAACAACATCAATAGCATCAGCAACAGCAACAGCAACGGCGAAACAGGAGCAATAGTAACAGTAACGGTAACAGCAGGATTCGAGTGCGGTAGGCATAGGGATGGATAGACGGGCGTTGCATGGACGAGTCTAAACATTTAACTTCAAGATCTAGGGCATTGTAGATAAATAATAATAAGCACCCAATTACTAAACAATCCTAGGCATGTGCTCCAAATATAGTCATGCGTGCTCGCAATGAGAACTTGCACAACATCTTCTGTCCAGCCATCCCATGGAAACGGGGCCTCTAGGGAACTACTGGCAACTAAGGTGCTCCTTTTAATAGAGCACCGGAGCAAAGCATTAACACTCCGTGAACACATGTGATCCTCACACCATAGCCATCCCCTCCGGTTGTCCCAATTATTGTCACTTTGGGGCCTTTGGATCCAGACAATGATATGTGTACACAACTTGCAGATAAGATAACAAACAATACTATAATAATGATTCAATAATAAGTTTAGATCTGAGATCATGTCACTCGGGCCCTAGTGACAAGCATTAAGCACAACAAGTTGCAACAAAGTCAAATAGCACTAATAGAGATACTAGGCACTATGCCCTAACAGATCTTATTCAATTACATGATAGAACTCATCCAATCCCTACCATCCCCAAGCCTACAACGGGGGATTACTCACTCATGGATGAGGGAAACATCGATGGTTGATGGAGATGCGTTGGTGATGATGATGGCGATGATCCTCTCCAAATTCCCCGTCCCGTCAGGGTGCCAGAACGGAGTTTCTGGATCCGAATCTTGGTTTCTGGAGGCGGCGGCGGAGCGTAACTCTTTCTGGAAAACTATCGAACCCCTCTGAGTTTTTAGGTCAAAAGGCAACTTATAGGCGCAGAGGGAGGCCGAGGAGCTGCCTGAGGTGGCATCATGTAACACCCTCAGAATCGGACCTATGCAAGTTTGAGCAAAATTCGCCAAACCCGCATAGAAACGATTCAAAGGTGCCCACCAGGCACTTTCGTGCGGGTGGAAAACGAAGTAATAACATTACACAACAGTCCTCGATGGGACCCACAGAACAGATATATATAACGACGACTCCATGAGTCAAGAATACAAATATAACATACAAAGATCCAAATCACCTTGAAATCGATAGAGCGTCCAGCTACGGACAAGATGCAAATGGGGCTAAGAGCCCTGAAGAATAACCAATGGCGTCCATAACCCTGCCAGCCAAGCGGAAGGGTAACCACCTAACGGCGTCGATCTCAAAACCTGCTTAAACAAAGGGGTGACAAAGGGCAAAGGAAAAAGAAGGCGTCGATCGAGGCGATTGCAGCGAGGCTAGATCGGGTCCTCGCCTACATAGGTATGGTGGACTAAGGCGGCGGCGCGGCATGCACTAAACAACCTATAGAGACTCGATACAACTGGCGGTTATCAGAGAGGGATAAGATTGACCTATCCGGATCCAACGAAACTAACACCAAACAAACCCATCTGGTGTTTCCCCTCGAGACCAACGAGGAAGTCAACCGAGGAACTCCCACAGTTGGCATTTTTATTTATTTAGTTATCGTTGCAGCAATTACTAGTCAGGTTTAGATAATTATCCTGATAAAGTAAGCAGTGGGCACTTTTAGTTAACCATTCCGTTATAGTAGCAACTCTTACTAATCAGATACAATTAGCATGAGATAACCCAAAACCCAGCAGTTGTTGGTACTTTTATTTAGCCATTCCGTTGTAGTTGCAATACTTACTAGTCAGGTACAATGGTCCAAGCGACAATCCAAACAAGCAGTTGTGGGCAGTATTATTTATCCATTCCATTATAGTGAAGCTGATTACTAGTCATTATAAAGTCAAATTCATAGCAATAAACTTTAGTTATGCTTGTCTATGATCGAGATACTGTGCTCCAAGTCATCCATATCCGCGGACACGGCTTTCAGAAAGTTTTACCCGGCCGGGGTGCACCAATAGCAACACACGCTCGATCAACCTCGGAAAAACCAAATCAAAACCCAACGAGGCTTTCACGACTGAACAATCACAGATTGAAATATTTGGGGCCACCCCATTGAGTAGATCCATAGCGGAGTAAGCAAGCTCAGACGGACTCAAGGTTTGCGTCAATGGTACATGTAACGGGAACCCGAAAGTGTGGCTGGGCTTGTCGATACCACGAAAACATTCCGCTTACCTAAAGCGATGTGCTCCTCGCACAATTTAAATACAGAAAGTAGCATGGCATAAGTACAGGATCGTAAATAAAACCTCAAACTAGTTTGTGGCCCCAAGAAATAAGACTGAATCAAGCTCTGGCTCAGGGGGGCCCCATATACCTCCCGGATGTGGATAGCGCGATAAATCAAGGAACAGGTATCAAGTACTCGGGGTCCTACGGGACACAAGTGGGCGTTCGGAAACCAAATATTTTCTATCACCCACCGATGCCTCTGCTTATTTCAATTTTAGTTGTTAAACAGAAATTAAAGTGAACGATAAGTAAAACTATGATCATCTCCAACAACAACATGCGGCAATACATCAACAACTGTGGCACTTGACGACACGCGACAGCACTTGAGCAAGCGACTACGACGCGCAAGTCCAACTATCTACCAAACAACAGGTAATGGGATGTGTCCAAGGCAATATATGGCTGCAAGGGATATTAATGCGAAAACTAGAGCATCGCAACACGAGATAGCAATAGATCAACAGGAGGAATAAATACTATAAAAGTAAGATAGGTAGAAAGGGAGATGCTGCTTTGAAAACATTGTCGAAGGGTTCATCCGAAGATCGGGGCGAAGCTCACATCAACTCAACAGCCTTATCCGCGAAGAAGCAAAACACTAGAATAAACACCGGATGCAATTTTTAATACACGGCAGAAGATCGGCCTGATGCATTTATGATGTGTGACATGGCAAAGGTGCAATGCAATTAGGCCAGATTAAGCGGAACCGGGGTCCCGACAATTAATTATATGGTTCAAGTTGTTTAGCTACCCCGCCATTAAATGTTGTTATAACAAGGCAAGATAAGATACCGGTTCGCTACACAAGTTTAAATGAGGCCGATATGAGACTAGATTTGCCCGCATATGGGCCCCATATTTAATTATTAGGTGAATCAGCAGAAGGCCCCCAAACCACATGATATGCATGCGAGATGTCAATTAAGTATGCAACAATTCATATAGTTGACCATTTATAAAAATAGGGTTCTCGGAAAGGGGTTCACACATTGAGGGTCTCGACGCACTTGGGGTTCCGGGGTTCGGGGTTCGGGGTCGAGGTCCTGGGTTCGACGGATCATTCTCGGATATCGGAGGTAGGGCGTGTCGCATCCGTGGGGAAGTACTTGGCATGCTGCGTCGGCGACCTTGGTGTCTTCGGGTTCGGGTCTTCGGGGTTCATGAGGCGAACTTGGCGTTCCGAGGGGTCCGGAAAGGGAAGCTGCGTGTCATCGGGTCCGGGAAGGAGCACTTGTTGCACGGGGTTCCGGTGTCCGGGGCGAAGAACTTGTCGTCCTTCGGTTCCAGGGCGACGACCTTGGTTTCCTCGGTGGAGAACTCGGAGCATCCGTGTCGTGATTCTTGTCGGGGTTCTCGACTCCGGCGCCGGGGTCGGTCTTGGAGATAGGAGTACTTGGCGTCCTTGAAGAAGAGCCTGGCATCCCGAGAGGAGGCCCTGTTGTTCCATGTCGTAGATGTTCGGTGTTCGCGTACAAGATCTTGTCGATGGTCCTTCTAGTGACGTTCGGGTTCGGGTTTGGCTTCTCGCATCAATAACCGGGTGGCTCTATCGTCGGTTGGTTCTCGGGGGCACAAGCTGCTGCCTGGGATGCGTGCAAGGGCACTTATAGAGAGGAGCCAAAGGGACCTCACCGAGTGCGAGCACGCCGGCAGGGATCGTAGCCAGAAGGGGCGTCCATGAGCGGCATGGAGGCGGCCAGAGGAGGAGAGCGGTGGTGCTCGCGGTCGCAGGTGGCGGCCGGCTCGAAGCGGCAAAGGCGAGCGAGGTGGAGGCCGGAGGAGGGCGGCGGCGGCGAAGAAGGTGGGCGGCGGCGGATCGGGCTCAAGGGAGGGAGAACGCGTGAGGAGGAGGCTGGCTCGAGGAGGAACCACGGGCGGGCGGGCGCTGGTGGAGCAGCGGCTCAGGCGGGCCACAGGCAGCGGTGGCGGAGGCCGAGCAGGCGGAACAGCTGCCGATCGGCAGGCGGCGAGGGGATTCGCCCGGCGGTCGTGGCGGCGACGACGCTGGTCGAGGCAGCTCGGCGGGCGGAGAGGAGCTCAGGCGGCGGCAGAGGCGGTGACCGTGCAGACGGGAGAGGCCGGGCAGCGGCGTAGGCGCTCATGACGCTGGGGCAGCTGGCGGCGCGGAGTTGGTGGTGACGGGCGGGCGGACTGGTGGCGGCAGCGGCCAGTGAGGCCTTGGCCGGAGGGACTAGGCGGGAGGAGGCGAAGGAGGTGGGGAGGCGGACGTGCGCGTTGAGCGGGTGGGGTCGAGAATAGGTGGGGTCGGGGAGCAGGGGCCCTGGTGGGGCAGGTGTCGGGGCCACGCGGTGGAGGGCGTCTTGGTGGCCGGCGTCTTGGCGCGTGCTAAGCGCGTGCCGGCGTCTTTGGGCGTGTGTAGGGAGGCGGGCGTCAGGCTGCTGCGTGTGGGGCAGGTGGGCTGTGAGGGAGAGTGGTGGAGTGGAGGCTGATGTGGCGGTTGGTGGTTGGGTGGGGAAGAGAAAAAGTGAGGTGGCATGTTACGATTGGCGGAGTGATGTGGAGGCAAGGGTGGGTAGGAAGTTGGGTAGTTTTAGGATTTCTGGTGGGCGTTTGTATTTTTCTGGGGTGGTCGTTCGGGTCAATCGGCCCGTTCGACTGCCCCACTAAAATAATATAACTAAATTATTTATTTCAACCAGCGCTGTTGCAATCCGACGGCGGACAAAACAAAATAATCCGGGGACCCGGTTTTGACGTTTGAATAAAAGACGGGGCGTTTTTAGAAAACAAAACGGGCTTTGCGAACATAGTTTTTGACAAACAACATATGATGATGACGATGCAACGCACAAATTCAACGCGATTTTCTAGTAGTGGTTTTGCGGGATGCCACAATTCGACACCATTAACAATGGATCTCGCCCTCGAGATCCGCCTCATGGTACCAGAAGGGAGGTCGGCGATCTGCATCTTCTCGCTTCGTGTAGATCCTCGCGACACCACTAACAAGAGGTCGTTGTCCGTGATCGTCGAGAGAACACTCCGGGAACAACAGGTCGAAGGTAGAGGTATCAACAAATAAAGCCACCTCTAACTCCGGTAGAAAGAGGGAACCGATGCATTCTCATCCACTTCAATGTACAAAAGCGAATAGAAGGGGTAGTCGGCATGGGGGCCAATCCATCACGCACCCAAACTATTACTCCGCTGTCAGTGGAAAAGCGTGCAACCATTCTCGGAATCAGACTGAAGATCTCGACAAGCGAGGTTCGGAAACAAAGGAGTGATGCAGACTCTGCATCGGGTCTAGCGTAGGGGATGTCGTCGCGTCGGAAACACCGGAAAGCACATCAAGGAACAAAGGAGGGTACCCCAGACGAAGGATTCCTCGGATAGCATGAAGACCGGACGTAGCAACACCGTTATCAGAGGAGGAAGCGAAACCCTGAAGGTACGACGGAAACCCAACCACGAGAATTCCTGGACTCGAAGAAAGAGATGAGTGCAGATTTAAAACGCGTAGAGATAAGAGGAGAATAGCAGAGGGGTAAGGAGTAAAATCAGACCTAACCAGAACTATCCAACCGATTTTGCAAAAATAGTTTTGACACTCTACTTCGGCCGTTAGCTAGGTTATCCTACAGGCTGGACTTGTGGGGTATCGTGGCTGAGCTCGATACCACTCTGTAACACCCTCGAGAATCGGACCTATGCAAGTTTGAAAAATTCGCCAAACCCGCATAGAAAGCGATTCAAAGGTGCCCACCAGCACTTTCGTGCGGGTGGAAAGCAGTAATAACATTACACAACGTCCTCGATGGGACCCACGTAGCGAGATATATAACGACGACTCCATGAGTCAAGAATACAAATATAATATACAAAGATCCAAATCACCTTGAAATCGATAGAGCGTCCAGCTACGGACAAGATGCAAATGGGGCTAAGAGCCCTGAAGAATAACCAATGGCGTCCATAACCCTGTTGGCCAAGCGGAAGGGTAACCACTAACGTCGATCTCAAAACCTGCTTAAACAAAAGGGGGTGCCGACAAAGGGCAAAGGAAAAAGAAGGAGCGTCAGTACCGAGGCCAGTACACGGCGAGGCTAGAATTCGGCGGTCCTCGCCTACATAGGTATGGTGGACAAAAGCGGCAGCGGCAGCATGCACTAAACAACCTTTAGAGACTCGATACAACTGGCGGTTATCAGAGAGGGATAAGATTGACCTATCCGGATCCAACCTGAAACTAACACCAAACAAACCCATCCTGGTGTTTCCCCCTCGAGACCAAACGAGGAAGTCAACCGAGGAACTCCCACAGTTGGCATTTTTATTTATTTAGTTATCGTTGCAGCAATTACTAGTCAGGTTTAGATAATTATCCTGATAAAGTAAGCAGTGGGCACTTTTAGTTAACCATTCCGTTATAGTAGCAACTCTTACTAATCAGATACAATTAGCATGAGATAACCCAAAACCCAGCAGTTGTTGGTACTTTTATTTAGCCATTCCGTTGTAGTTGCAATACTTACTAGTCAGGTACAATGGTCGCAAGCGACAATCCAAACAAGCAGTTGTGGGCAGTATTATTTATCCATTCCATTATAGTGAAGCTGATTACTAGTCATTATAAAGTCAAATTCATAGCAATAAACTTTAGTTATGCTTGTCTATGATCGAGATCATGCTCCAAGTCGTCCATATCCATGACACGGCTTTGAGAAAAGTTTTACCGGTAGGGGTGCACCAATAGCAACACACGCTCGATCAACCTCGGAAAACCAAATCAAAACCCAACGAGGCTTTCACGGTGAACAATCACAGATTCAGAAATATTTGAGGGCCACCCATTGAGTAGATCCATAGCGGGTAAGCAAGCTCGAGACGGACTCAAGGTTTGCGTCAATGGTCGTAAACGATGGGAACCGAAAGTGTGGCTGGGCTTGTCGATACCGCGAAAACATTCCGCTTACCTAAGCGATGCAGTGTGCTCCTCGCACAATTTAAATACAGAAAGTAGCATGGCATAAGTACAGGATCGTAAATAAAACCTCAAACTAGTTTGTGGCCCCAAGAAATAAGACTGAATCAAGCTCTGGCTCAGGGGGGCCCCATATACCTCCCGGATGTGGATAGCGCGATAAATCAAGGAACATGTATCAAGTACTCGGGGTCCTACGGGACACAAGTGGGCGTTCGGAAAACCAAATATTTTCTATCACCCACCGATGCCTCTGCTTATTTCAATTTTAGTTGTTAAACAGAAATTAAAGTGAACGATAAGTAAAACTATGATCATCTCCAACAACAACATGCGGCAATACATCAACAACTGTGGCACTTGACGACACGCGACAGCACTTGAGCAAGCGACTACGATGCGCAAGTCCAACTATCTACCAAACAACAGGTAATGGGATGTGTCCAAGGCAATATATGGCTGCAAGGGATATTCCGGGTACGAAAACTAGAGCATCGCAACACAGATAGCAATAGATCAACAGGAGGGAATAAATACTATAAAAGTAAGATAGGTAGAAAGGGGGGGGGAGATGCTCGCCTGAAAACATTGTCGAAGGGTTCATCCGAAGATCGGGCCGAAGCTCACATCAACTCAACGGCCTTATCCGCGAAGAAGCAAAACACTAGAATAAACACCGGATGCAATTTTTAATACATGGCAGAAGATCGGCCTGATGCATGTATGATGTGTGACATGGCAAAGGTGCAATGCAATTAGGCCAGATTAAGCAGAACCGGGGTCCCGACAATTAATTATATGGTTCAAGTTGTTTAGCTACCCCGCCATTAAATGTTGTTATAACAAGGCAAGATAAGATACCGGTTCGCTACACAAGTTTAAATGAGGCCGATATGAGACTAGATTTGCCCGCATATGGGCCCCATATTTAATTATTAGGTGAATCGGCAGAAGGCCCCCAAACCACATGATATGCATGCGAGATGTCAATTAAGTATGCAACAATTCATATAGTTGACCATTTATAAAAATAGGGTTCTCGGAAAGGGGTTCACACATTGAGGGTCTCGACGCACTTGGGGTTCCGGGGTTCGGGGTTCGGGGTCGAGGTCCAGGGTTCGACGGATCGTTCTCGGATATCGGAGGTAGGGCGTGTCGCATCCGTGGGGAAGTACTTGGCATGCTGCGTCGGTGACCTTGGTGTCTTCGGGTTCGGGTCTTCGGGGTTCATGAGGCGAACTTGGCGTTCCGAGGGGTCCGGAAAGGGAAGCTGCGTGTCATCGGGTCCGGGAAGGAGCACTTGTTGCCGCAGGGTTCGGTGTCCGGGGCGAAGAACTTGTCGTCCTTCGGTTCCAGGGCGACGACCTTGGTTTCCTCGGTGGAGAACTCGGAGCATCCGTGTCGTGATTCTTGTCGGGGTTCTCGACTCCGGCGCCGGGGTCGGTCTTGGAGATAGGAGTACTTGGCGTCCTTGAAGAAGAGCCTGGCATCCCGAGAGGAGGCCCTGTTGTTCCATGTCGTAGATGTTCGGTGTTCGCGTACAAGATCTTGTCGATGGTCCTTCTAGTGACGTTCGGGTTCGGGTTCGGCTTCTCGCATCAATCACCGGGTGGCTCTATCGTCGGTTGGTTCTCGAGGGCACAAGCTGCTGCCTGGGATGCGTGCAAGGGCACTTACAGAGAGGAGCCAAAGGGACCTCACGAGTCTGAAACACGCGGCGGGATCGTAGCTGAAGGGGCGTCCATGGCGGCATGGGCGGCGGAGGAGGAAGCGGTGGTGCTCGCGGTCGCGGTGGCGGCTCGGCGGCAAAGGCGGCGAGGTGGAGGCGGAGGAGGCGACGCTGGCCGAAGAAGGTGGGGCGGCGGGGATCGGCTCTGGGAGGAGAGAAGCAGCGTGAGGAGGCTGGCTCAAGGAGGAACCACGCGGCGGGCGGGCGCTGGTGAGCAGCGGCTGGGCGGGCGGAGCGGCGGTGGCGGAGGCCGACGGCGGAACGCAGCTGCTGATCGGCGGCGGCGGCGAGGGATTCGGCGCCGGGCGGCGAGCGGCAGGCGCGGCGAGTCAGGGGCAACTCAGCGGCGGCGGAGGGAGCTTCGGGCGGCAGGTGGTGACAGTGCGAGCAGGGCCGCGGCAGCAGCGGCGCTCATGACGCCGAAGCGGCGTGGCCTTGGCGAGGTTGGTGGCGGCAGGCGGCGGGCGGGCGGTGGCGGGCGGCCGGCGGCAGCTGGGTCGGCCTTGGCCGAGCCCGGAGGACTAAGCGGGAGGAGGGCGAAGGAGGTGGGGAGGCGGACGCGTCTTGTTGAGCGGGTCCAGGGCAGTGGGGTCGAGAATAGGTGGGGTCGGGAGCAGGGGGCCTGCGGTGGGGCCAGTGTCGGGGCCTGCGGTGGAGAAGCGTCTTGGTAGCGTCTTGGATGCTGGCGCGTGCTAAGCGCGTCTTGCGTCGTGTGTAGGGAGGCGGGCGTCTGCTGCGTGTGGGGTGGGCTGTGAGGAGAGAGTGGTGGAGTGGAGGCTGATGTGGCGGTTGGTGATTGGGTGGGGAAGAGAAAAAGTGAGGTGGCATGTTACGATTGGCGAGTGATGTGGAGGCAAGGGTGGGTAGGAAGTTGGGTAGTTTTAGGATTTCTGAGTGGGCGTTTGTATTTTTACGGGTGGTCGTTGAATTGATCGGCCGTTCGACTGCCCCACTAAAATAATATAACTAAATTATTTATTTCAACCAGCGCTGTTGCAATCCGACGGCGGACAAAACAAAATAATCCGGGGACCCGGTTTTGACGTTTGAATAAAAGACGGGGCGTTTTTAGAAAACAAAACGGGCTTTGCGAACATAGTTTTTGACAAACAACATATGATGATGACGATGCAACGCACAAATTCAACGCGATTTTCTAGTAGTGGTTTTGCGGGATGCCACACATCACCCCTCCAGGCATTGGGTCAGGTGGGCCCGCGCTTGGGGTGGGTCTGGGACCGCCAGGCCCCCTCTCTGTCTCCCCTTCTAGCTCTGTGGATCTTCTGGTGAAAATAGTTTTTGGCATATTTTTCAGGATTTTTCCTGATAGTTGATTTTCTGCACAAAAACAAGACACCAAGGTAATTCTGCTAAAAACAGCGTCAGTCCGTGTTAGTTGTATCCAAATCACACAAGTTTAGAGAAGAAACAATAGCAAAGTGTTCGAGAAAGTAGATACGTTTTGGACATATCAGAAGGGTACATGGATGTGTCATGAAAAATTGGAATGGATGCATTATGTCCTAGGTCACTTGGTTGGACACTTGGAAGAGAGAAATCAAACTCTAATTTGAAAGTCAAAAAGGCAGGTTGAAAAAGGTTTCCGAGTTAGGGATGGTTTCTAAGTTAGGGATGGTTTCCACCTTGGTTGTAAACACCCTTGGACGCCCCCACCTATATAAGGACGGGTGGGGGCACACCCCAAGGTATCCCCTTGCCCTTGGCGCCCAAGGCCCAATCCCTAGGCCGCCGCTGCCCCCCCAATCCGCCGACGCCCTAGATCCCCTCTAAACCGCCGCTACCATCTAGCCTAAACCCTAGCCGCCGGCTGCCCTCTTCCCACGACATCTAAAACCTAGATCGTTGAGGCCCTCTTCTACTCCACCATACTTGCTCCATCTTAGGAAAAACCCTGCATATCTCCCATCTACTTCCGACACCACGCCGTCGTGCAGGAATCACAAGGAGAGAGCTACTACCTCCGCTGCCTGCTGGAACAAGGGAGAGGAAGGTCTTCATCGAGTACCGTACGTGTGACCGACTGCGGGAGCGCTACCGAAACGCGACACCGGAAGGATCGTCTACGCGATCTTGAGATCTGCAAGTGAGACTACATCACCCACGAGAATTTGCTCTTGTTAACCGCTTTGGATCTTCGAGGGTTAGTACTCTATCGACTCGTTGCTACAATCTAGTAGATGTATCTTGGCTTGTGTGTTCATGCGATAGAATTTTTTTGTTTTCCATGCTATGAACCCCTACAGTGGTATCAGAGTCATGTCTATAAGTAGATCTATTGCACTAGTAGAACACAATGGTCATTGTGGGCGTTGATGCTTTTGTTGTCGATTGCTTCTTGTGTACTTTGCATCTTGCGGGATGGTGGGATGAAGCGGCCCAGGCTAACCTTACATGACATCGTTCATGAGACTTGCTCCATGCTCGACATTCAACTTGTATTGCATAAGTGTCTTTGCGGGTGTCTGTCTCTCCCAACATAGTGAAGATTCAATTTACAATGGGTGATTGACAATACTAGTATCAATGTTGTGGTTCTTGTTCGAAAGTTAGAACGACACTTATTTAAAGCCCCAAACCATGTAAAACATGCAAATAAAATCAGAGGCGTCTAACTTTCATTTGCAGGGGTGTGTTGTGATATGATATGGCCATGATTGTGATTATATATGATGTATGCAATGATCCTTATTATCAGTTGGCAACCGGCAGGAGACTTATGGTTGCCTTTTAAATTTCGTTAAGACCTGCGTGTCTATTATTCAAAGTAGCTGTAATAGTTGACACTGGTGGACGACAAACATGGATTGGTGCCATTCACCTTGACGCCACGCCGGTGATGATGAAGATCATGTTCATGCTTGAAGATGCAGATTGGAAGCACAAGAAGAAAGGACATATTGTAAGGTTCCCAACCTTTAATAAGGTATAGATCCCTGTGTTTACAATGCTAGTCCCTGGATCAATAGCTAGCATCCACAGTTAAGATGTAATATCAAGAAACAAAGGTCATAATACAATTTTATAACCAGGAATAACATAATTTTATTACATCTTACATAGCTCATTTGGCTATTACATTACATTGCAGCAGAATATCTATAAGCATGGGGTCCTTCATCTTCAAAGTGCCACAGGCAAACATGTTGGTTGTAGACTTGTAATCCTAATCAATAAACTTCACTAACACCAAACCAACCTGCAACATTACAAGTTACAGCCACAGGGGTCAATACATTTGAATTGTATTGGCAAGTTTCACTACTATGTAGAAATAATTGGATCCTAACATTACATGCATATTTGGCTAAGTAGGGTTTTAGGCTCATTTGCAGAAAGCAGTATAATTTATCCTATCTTTTCAAAATAGTTTTGATCTTTTGTAAAATCTTTCTGAACTCCTTGGAAACCTCAAGTGCTTCAAGTCTCTTGTTATCACTTTCAAGTTTTTCTTTTAGAAATTGGAATGTCGAGATTTCCCATAGCTTCAGGCCTTAGTTGCTCAGTATTGTCCAAAACCGGGGACACGGCTAAGTACTTAGATTTCTATCTTCTGCAGAAGTTGTACACTTTACCCACATGACACAGTCTCATCTTGTTGCCACCAGTGGCCGCTGGATAAGTACTCACCAAGATGGAGTACTGGCAGATTGAGAATGTGACGAAGTCTTTCCATAGGAGTCCTCCCAATACACAATGTTGGCTTGTCTTCCAGGCACCAATGTAGGGTTCCAAGTTCCCTCATTCTAGTTAACCTGAAGAGGACAGTGCATGGGTCTTCCACTATGTAGTTGACTAAGCCAGTGCCCATTTAGCATGTGGCTGTACACGGAAGCCACTGTACGAGAAACATGTTCAATCTCTAAGTCCCTGGGTGGTTTTCTTATAGTGCACAACAAAAAGAGATCGCCATATAAACATGGTTCCTCTTGTTGCCACCTTGTCCAGAACTTGAGTATCCTTGTCCACCTAGGTGGTTCATTGAGTACTTGTTTTATTATATAAAACACAAGTCTTTTCAATACTTCTCATAATCTCAACATGTATCCCTTCTCAATATATAAAGCAGGGCTAAGCATATTACAACTACATTGTTTTCACTAAGGAATATATAGGGGTACCCTATTAGGATTTAGCATAGCAAAATATAGTAGACCTCATCATGCATGTTTCAAAATCCACTAAGTGTAATGAAAAATAGTAGGACTTGGATGATAGTGTCACTTGCCTTTTTGGTAGAGAATGTTGGTTCACTTCTTGATCTTGCTAATATCACACTCTTCTAACTTCACTACAAATCAATCAATCAAACATAGATTCAACTAGCATTCCAACCAATATTCAAACAATTTAGCACACATAAAAATAATAGAAACAAGGTCAAGCATGCAAGTATGCAAAAGATAGTTTTATTTGCAAATGTGGTTTCAACTAGGCTCTATACATTTTAAGGTTCAAAGTGGTCATTTCCTAAAGTGTCAAACCCATTTGCAAAATGGTTTTATCTATAACCATTTTTAAATCAAACCATTATTTCATGTGGTGGAAAATGTTTTTAGCAAGGCAACAATTTTATTTTGTTCAACAAATAAGTTGTTAATTCACAAAGCTTGGTGTTTAGGGTCAGTAGGTTTGAATCAAAACATTTCCAAAGGTTTTTTTCAAAAATCATTTCCATATTAAAATCAATATTTTTATTTGACTAGAAATGAGCTAATTCAATTATTCAATCCTAATCTTCACAAAATAAAATTTTTTAAATCCATAATTTGGTTCCTAAGGTCAGTAGGTTCACAGCCAACCATTTTGCAAAGATTTCATCTCCAAATAAAAACTAGAACAATTTACTTATTCATAACAAGCCTACACAAGTTTCTGCAAAAACAATCATTTTACCAGAAGCTTTTTATTAAAAAAGTGCATGGTTGGCTAGGGCTTGTTTTTCTGAATCCATTGATATAAAATTTGCAAATTTTGGACGTGTAGATTTAAAGTTATGCAATTTACAAGTTTGCATTTAAATCAGATTCTAAATTCTGTTTTAAACAGATCCAGTGCCACGCGGCGCAACCTAATTGGCTGGTACCGCTTCGGGGTGGATTGGCCTCCGTTGATTGTTGGATCTAACTTAAACGAATGGATCATATGGGCGCGTACCCCTTCGTCTAGTTCTAATCTCAGCCGCAGGATTAACATCTAACGGTGTATATCTAATTGACCATACTCGAGCGGCCGAGGGCGCGCTCATGGCAAGATCGGCGTGGTCGCCGACGATGTACGACGCGAGAAGGCATGGGAGAGGGATCACCGTGCTCGCAGGGAGGTGCTGAAGCTCAAGGTGGCGTTGGTTTGGCGAGGGGCGCTCGGAGCAGCTGGCAATTCCTCGCCGGAGTCGGTGGTGGCGTCAGGCACGCTCAAGCGTCGTCGCTGGCATCGTTTAGGACCACGCTAAGACAAGGAAGAGGTATGGGTAGGTGCGCACGAGGGTCGCGAGTAAGGGAGCGTCATCGGGGGGTGCTGGGGAGGTCGAGACTTACCAGGAGGTCATGAAAAAGGATAAACGCTTGCTCGATTGATGAATGCGAGCTTCAGGCGCGGGAGTGAGCTGGGGCTATGGGTAGGTGCGCATGGGTCTGGAGAGCGAGCTAGCGTGCTCAGTGAGGAGAGGGGCGGCTGTGGTTCGCCGGAATTAGCCGGAAACGCCGTCGGAGGCAGAGGTGGTGTGGGGGCAAATTCGAACAGCCCTGGGGCAGAGGGGGAGAGGTGAGTGGTGGAAAATGTAGGGGAGGAGCGGGCGGTTAAATGTGCGAAGTCACTGGAGGAATTAGGGCCGCTATTAACGCGTAATCAACGCCGGAGTTATTCAGCTGCAACGGCAGGGGCGACGGGGTCGTGGTGGAGACGATGAACAGGAGGGTGGGGCCTTGCTGTCAGTGAGGAAGAGAGATAGGGAGAGGGGGCCACCTGTCTGTGACTTTGCGGGTGGGTTTGTGCGTAGAAAACGTTTTGCTGAGGGGCGAGCTGGTGGGCTGCGTTGCTGGGCTGTTTGGGCCAGGTGGGTTGGGCTGTTGGTTTCATTTTTTTTAATCAGTAATCTTTTCTTTTTCTATTTGATTTTCCTGTTTTGAAATTCAAACAACAAATCAAACACCCAAATGAATTCAAAACCTTGCTAACTTTGTATTGATTTTTAGTTCTGTTTAACAACACAATTCCAAAGTCTAAAATAAAATAATATTTTTATTCTTTTTAGGATCTATTTAATAATTAAATAAAATAGTCCTTAGTTATTAATTCAAATAGGTTTTGATTTATTAAAATCTCCATTTGAAATCTAAATATTATCAAAACCAAATCAGTAGGTTTTATTTGAAAATATAAAATACTTGGAAGACTTGTTTAAAATAATTTATCAAGTTTTTGATGTTTAATTAAAATGGTAAAACCTTTATTTTTAATAAAATTGGATATTAATAAATCCTCATTATTTTGTTTAAATAACCCTTTACTCCTTTAATCAAAACAAAATATTTTATTTCAAAAACTTGGCCAAGGTTTAATTTGGCTCTATAAAAATAGTCCTTATTTATATTCCTACCTTTTCATTTGAAAACCGAATCTTTTTATTAAAAGATCCAAAAAAATCACTTATTTAATATTTTCTTTATTAATTGTTTATCTTTTCAAATCCCTTTAGGATTTGTTTGATCAAAAATAGGTTTGAAGGTTTCCAATTGGAATCAAGAGTTTCTTCTCACCCTGAAAATCAACAAAGTTTTATTTTATTCATTTATTTTTCACATAACAAGATTTGGAAAATCTTGGGATGTGACACATATCATATCACATATTTTGAATTGCATGTGATGTTAATCCTTTTATGCATCTTGTATTACTTAGATTGCGATGGTAGCATTATTAGATGATCCCTCTCTCAAAATATTCGCCTTTGAAACTACATAATGTCACGTGATGATCGGACTTGGTGTAGTGGATTTGGTTCGTGTGATCACTAAAACAATGTGATGGATATTTTTTTGAGTGGGAGTTCAACAGTAATATGATTAAAAGTCGAACACTATTTATCATAAATTGAATCAAAGTGAATTTGCATATTTGTTGTAGTAATTGGCATCCATTTACCACCTTGCGCTTAGTTACAATTGAGATAATAGAACTATAGAATTCTGGTTAGTTACTTCACGAACTGGTATCGTATTGTTTTGAAGTGTTAATCTAATGTTTAAAAGTCATATTGCAAACTTTCAGTAAGTTCTGGTTACACCGTGAAGTTTAATAATTGGTATTAAAGCAAGAGTAACAATTCCAATGTTAGTATATAAGTATCATGTTTGTCTCCATGATTCTTGATATTCAAAAGATTGTTTTAATATCAAGGTTATCGGGGAGCTGCAAGAATTTTTTCAGAAACCATCATGTGTGGAAGATATTGCGATATCTAAAACAAAGTTTTGGTTGCAACATGATGGAGTATAATATGACAAAAGTTCATGTTCTCATATTTGATGAGAATTTACAAAAGGGTGGAGACACTAGTTGTCCTAATCCTCCTAAAGTTATTGGAGAGCAACATTATACTCGCGATTCACCGTTATAAGCTAAAGTAGCTTGATCATGAATAGTTCCATGACAAGGATGAATATTTGATGTAGGTAAAATTTTTACTACACTAAAATATTACTAAAGAATGGAATTTGAAAGAACACCAAACATTTGATGATGGTGATCTACTTCAAAGTGCAAGTCCAAAGACATTGGTATTTAACTATACACGCTTTGGACCATGTGTCATGAGTATGGTGCCGCTGTTGATGTTGATAGAATCTTTTGAAAGGATAAATAAATACTAAAATAGAAATCTAAGAAATATTTGGCAGAAGAGAAAAGACTAGAATTGTTCAGCTTAAGTATATAGAAGATATACATGTTATTGAAGGGAATATGCCCTGAGAGGCAATAATAAAGTGTTTATTATGTGTATTCCAAGTATATGATAGATGTTTATTTTGCATGCTATAATTGTATTAATACGGAAACGTTAATACATGTGTGTTTAATAAACAAACAGAAAGTTCCTAGTTAAGCCTCTCTCATAAACTAGCTCGTTGATTAACAAGATGATCAAGGTTTCCTGATCATGGACATTGGATGTTGTTAATAACGGGATCACAACATTAGTGTAATGATGTGATGAACATTCATCCGAAGTATAGCATTACGATCAAAGTCATTGAGTTTATATTGCTATAACAACTTACAAAGTGATCCTAATCCTTAGACCATGAGATCATGTCAATCACTAACACCGGAAGAGTTTCTTGATAACATCAAAGCGTCACACCGTAACGTGGTGATTATAAAGATGGATTCGAACTAATAAAGTGTTATGTTGAGGCTCATGGATCGAGAGTGGAATTTGTTCATCCCGATGACGGATAGATATACTCTGGGCCCTCTCGGTGATATCACATTGATTAGCTTGCAAGCAAGTGATTTGATCACTAGAATGTTATATCAGGAACGAGAAAAGAGTGCATGTCGATCGAGATCAAACTAGGTATGGAGATACAAATGATCGAATCTCGGACATGTAATATATTGTGAAACAAAGGGATTAAGATACTAGCGTAAAAGGTTCCGACGATCACAAGAAAGTCATCGTTGAATGTGTGGGAGTCAGTATGGGTCTTCAGATCCCGCTCGATTATTGATCGAGAGGGTCTCGATCATGTCCGCATTATTCACGAACCGTAGGGTGACACACTTAAGAGACACCGACATCCAATTGGAGCAAAAGTTTCATGCCGAAGAATGAACAAGCGAGGAATTTATTTCACTAGATACCGAAAGCAGGTTTTGGTGAAATTGCATAAAGTGGTTATGCATGTGAAATAGAATTCTAGCAAGGGGTTATTGTGAATGTTTGTCATTAAAGTAATTGACAAAATTCTGAATAAAATAAAGAGTTTTATTTAATGAGAGTTTGCATTAAATTTGGTGGAAATTTAATGGGAATTTTGAGTGGACTTTTGAGTGGAGGAATTTAGAGGAGTTTTGTGAGTGGAGTGTCCACCCACATGAAGAGGGAGGGCAAGGGGCAGCCCCATGCGCTGCCACCCCTTGGGGTTCCCTCCTTCTATAAAGGATCCTCCTCTCACTTCTCACTCACACCTCCTCGTGAAGGATCTCTCTCCCCTCTAGAATTTATCCCCATGGTCTCGGACTAGCGAGATACATGTTCCGGTGGCTATTCGGCAGAAAGAGTTGTGCTTCCGCTGCATCTCTCGGGCGAGGAGGCGGAGGTTGCTCGGTGCCTCGAGCGTGTGTGCGAGCACGGATGCTGGTTTGCGGCGCTAGGACTTCCTCTCGATCTTGAGATCGGCAAGTGATCGTCTACATCAACCACGAGTTGAACTCGTTAAGCTTTGTCGGTCTTCAAGGGTATGTTCTCTACGGATATACATCCGCGTTGTTTGTATCTAGTATAAATAGATCTTGCTATATAGTTCACATCGTAGGAAAATTTTTGTTTTCTATCTGCGAACCCTACGAGGGTATCGAGCCGGATCTATGCGTAGATACTTTACGGGTAGTACACATATGAGTATGTGGGCGATGATGATCATGTTGTTGCTCCTTTGTTGTGATTTTGGATATTGGTGGCATAGTGGGATGAAGCGGCCCGGACAAACTTTACATGTCCTCGCACATGAGACCTGTTCCACGCTTGACATGCAACTAGTTTGCATAAGTGGCTAGCGGGTGTCTGTCTCTCCTACTATAGTCAATATCTATTTTGCAAGCGAGTTGTCAACAATTTGATTATCCTCGTTTTGGTTCATGTTCGTAGGTAAGAACGGTTCTATCTCTAAAGCCCTAAGCCACGTAAAACTTGCAATGGATAAATTAGAGGCGTCTAGTTTAGATTGTTGCTGGGCTAGTGTTATGATATGGTAGTGTTGTAAGTAGAAGTATAAGATGATACTCTTACAACACACATAGCGTGTAAAATCCATAGACCTTGGATTTACACATATAGGTATGATAGTGATCATACCACGATACACATGATAGAGATCATCTGCGGGAACCATATAATTTCACTAATAAACATATGATGTTTGATTGCATCTTATATTGCTTGTTTAGCGCTTTGTTAAGCATAATAAGATGATCCCTCATTTAAATATCAAGATAAGAATGTGTTCTTCCTTTAGTATGCACCGATTATGTTTTCGTCGCTCCAAGACATCACGTGATGATCGGGTGTTCTTGGATCCGACCATATTTCGGTGTAAAAGCGATTACACGCAAATACTAAGGTTCTAACTTGGCGAGCCTAGCATGTACAGACATGGCCTCGGAACGCATCGAAAGGTTAAGCATGAGTCATATAGTTGATATGATGCCCATTTGATGCTCGCCTTTGAAGCTATCTTGACTCACGTGATGATCGGACTTGGTGTAGTGGATTTGGTTCATGTAATCACCAAAAGGACACGAGGGATGTCGCTTTTTGGTGGGAGTTCATTCGTAATATAGATTAGTTGAACTCGATCTATCATACACTTAGTCTAAACTTTACAAATTCTGTTGTAGATGGCACCACCTTTTTAATTTCAATGCGTTCATGGAGAAAGAGAAACTAGCAACGAGCGGTAGCAACTTTCTTGAATGGGCCATGAATTTGAGGATTCTCCTCTCTGCACAAAAGCAATATGTGCTAGAAGCGCCGTTAGGCCCCACCTTTGATGATGCCTGACGAGGAGAAGAATGTCTATCGACTCGTCAGAGGACCACAACTTAGTTCATTACGGCATATTGTATGGGCTAGAGCCGAACTTGAGCGTTTGGCGGCAATGCATTTGATACAATGGGTGAGTTGAAAATGATTTTCCACACACATCTTCAGAGAGAGCTACAATGCTTGAAAAGTTCTTTAGCTGCATGATGGAAGAGCACAGCTCCGTTAGTGAGCATGTACTCAAGATGTCGGGTTCGCCGATAAGCTTGTGTCCTTGGGAATAACGATTCCCATTGACTTAGGCATCCATCGTGTTCGCGGTCTACGCCACCTAGCTATAAGAGCTTCGTGATGAACTATAATATGCAAGGAATGAAGAAGTCTCTCCCGAGCTTCATCAATGCTTAAAAGCTGCGAAGTGGAGATCAAAAGGAACATCAAGTGTTGATGATCAATAGGAACACTGGTTTCAAGAAAGACAAGAAGGGAAAAGCGGAAGGGAAGTAAGGCGGCAAGCTTTGTCGCTACGAAAAGAAACCCCGAGTTGGACCTAAGTCTGATACCGAGTGCTACTATTGTAAGGGGACTGGCCACTGGAAGCGCAACTGCCCCAAGTATCTGGCAGACAAGAAGGCTGGCAAGGCAAACAAAGGTATATATGATATACATGTTATTGATGTGTACTTGACTAGTGCTCATGATAGCACCGGGTATTTGATACGGTTCGATTGCTAATATTTGTAACTCGAATCGTGGGCGGAACAAGCGACCGCTAGCAAAGGGTGAGGTCAAGATGCGTGTCGGCAATGGATCAAACGTTGATGTGATCACCGTCGGAACGCTACCTCTCCACTTACCGTCGGGATTAGTCATAAACTTAAATAAATGTTATCTGGTGCACCTTGAGCATGAACATTGTATCGGATCATGTTTGATGCAAAGTGGTTATTCATTTAAATCTGAGAACAATGGTTGTTCCATTTATATGAATGAAATCTTTTATGGTCATGCACCAATGATGAATGGTTTATTTCATTGGATCTCGATGATAATGTTACACATATTCATAATGTTGATGCTAAAAGGATTAAACTTAATGATGATATATCCGCATATATGTACTTGCCGTCTAGGTCATATTGGCATTAAGCATGAAGAAGCTCCATTCGGATGGACTTTTGGAATCACTTGATTATGAATCATTTGATACATGTGAGCCATGCCTTATGGGCAAGATGACTAGAACGCCGTTTTCGGTTCAATGGAGCAGGCGATGATTTATTGGAAATCATACATTCGATGTATGTGGTCCAATGAGTGTGTCGTGAGGTGGATATCGTTATTTTGTTACTTTCACGGATGATTTGAGTAGATATGGTTATATCTACTTGATGAAACACAAGTCTGAAACCTTTGAAAAGTTCAAGGAATTTCGAATGAAGTGGAAAATCATCGTAATAGAAAGATCAAATTTCTACGATGCGACCGTGGAGGTGAGTATCTAAGTTCTGAGTTTAGCAATCACATGAAAGAGTGTGGAATTGTTTCACAACTCACACTGCGGAACACCACAATGAAATGGTGTGTCGGAACGTCGTGTCGTACTTTATTAGATATGGTTTGATCTATGATGTCTCACGGACTTGTCGTTGTCATTTTGGGGTTATGCACTAAACTGCTGCATTCACTTTAAATCGGGCACCATCTAAATCCGTTGAAAAGACACCGTATGAATTGTGGTTTGGAAACAAACCTAGTGTCATTCTTAAAGTTTGGGGTTGCGATGTTTATGTGAAGAAACTTCAACCGGATAAACTCGAACCCAAAGCGGAAAAATGCGTCTTCATAGGATACCCTAAAGAAACTATTGGGTATTCCTTTTATCAGATCCGAGGGCAAGGTTTTTGTTGCCAAGAATGGATCCTTTCTAGAGAAAGAGTTTCATGAAAGGTGTGAGTAGTCGGAAGGTAGAACTCGAAGAGGTTGTGGAACCTTCTCTTCAAAGTATGGCGAGTAGCGCAGTCGGAAGTTGTTCCGGAGTTGGCTCCACTGTTGAAGAGGAACTAATGATAATGATCATGAAACTCGAAAGAGAGTACTACCGAACCTCGCAGTCAAGCAGACGCGTGCGACTCGGTGTCTGAAATCTGTCATAAATTTCATGGTTGATGAAAATAATGACCTGACGTATGAAGAAGCGATGATGAGTCCGGATTCCAACAAATGGTTAGAAGCCATGAAATCCGAGATGGAATCCATGTATGAAAATCAAGTTTGGATCTTGGTGAAATTACCTCACGACCAAAAGGCCGTGGAGAACAAATGGATTTTCAAAAGAAAAAGCGATGATGGTAATGTGACCATCTATAAAGCTCGACTTGTCGCAAAGGGGTTTCGACAAATTCAAGGAGTTGACTACGATGAGACTTTCTCTCCGTAGCGATGCTAAAGTCGATTAGGATTATGTTAGCAATTGCATATTTCGATTATGAAATATGGCGGATGGATGTCAAAACCGCGTTTCTCAATGGTAATATTGAAGAAGAGTTGTATATGATACAACCAAAGGGTTTGTCGATCCTAAGGATGCTAACAAGGTGTGCAAGCTTCGATCCATCTATGGATTGAAGCAAGCATCGCGAAGTTGGAATCTCCGCTTTGATGAGGTGATCAAAGAGTTTGGTTTTGTCCAAACTTATGGAGAAGCTTGTATTTACAAGAAAGTGAGTGGGAGCAATGTGGCATTTCGATATTATATGTGGATGACATATTATTGATCGGAAATGATATAGAACTTTAAACAGTGTTAAAAGTTATCTAAACGACAAATTTTCAATGAAGGACCTAGGTGAGCGTCATACATATTAGGCATAAAGATCTATAGAGATAGATCTAGGCGCCTAATAGGGCTATCATAAAGTACATACCTTGATAAGATTTTAAAGAAGTTTAAAATGGACGGAAGTAAGAAGGGGTTCTTACCTATGTTGCGAGGCAAGACATTGAGTAAGACTCAAAGTCCGGCTTTGGAAGAAAGAGATAATGGACAAAGTCCCTATGCTTCAGCCATAGGCTCTATAATGTACGCCATGCTATGTACAAGACGGATGTGGCACACGCTATTAGTTTGACTAGTAGGTACCAATCGGATCGTGTTGAACCTTTGGATAGCGGTCAAGAATATCCTTAAGTACTTAAGAAGAACTAAGGATATGTTTCTTGTATATGGAGGTGAAGAAGAGCTCGTCGCTAAGTGTTATGTCGACGCTAGCTTTGACACCGATCCAGATGACTCTAAGTCTCAATCCGGATACGTATTTCTCATGAATGGCGGAGCGGTTAGTTGGAGGAGCTCCAAACAACCTGTGGTAGCGGGATCAACAATGGAGGCCGAATATGTTGCTGCTTCGGAAGCGGCTCAGGAAGCAGTTTGGATGAAGGAGTTCATATCCGAACTAGGAGTTGTGGCAAGCGCGTTGGACCCAATGGTGATCTATTGTGACAACAATGGTGCCATTGCCAATGCCAAAGAGCCAAGGTCTCACAAGCATTCCAAGCATATTAAGCGCCGGTTTCACTCCATCCGCGAGCATGTCAAGGATAGAGATATAAAGATTTGTAAAGTACATACGGATCTCAATGTAGCAGATCCGTTGACTAAAACTCTCCCTAGAGCAAAACATGATCAACACCAGAACTCAATGGGTGTTAGATATATCACTATGTAACTAGATTATTGTCTCTAGTGCAAGTGGGAGGCTGAAGGAATATGCCACGAGAGGCAATAATAAAGTGTTTATTATGTGTATTCCAAGTATATGATAGATGTTTATTTTGCATGCTATAATTGTATTAATACGGAAGCGTTAATACATGTGTGTTTAATAAACAAATGAAAGTTCCTAGTTAAGCCTCTCTCATAAACTAGCTCGTTGATTAACAAGATGATCAAGGTTTCCTGATCATGGACATTGGATGTTGTTAATAACGGGATCACAACATTAGTGTAATGATGTGATGAACATTCATCCGAAGTATAGCATTACGATCAAAGTCATTGAGTTTATATTGCTATAACAACTTACGAAGTGATCCTAATCCTTAGACCATGAGATCATGTCAATCACTAACACCGAAAGAGTTTCTTGATAACATCAAACGTCACACCGTAACAGGGTGATTATAAAGATGGGTTCAGAACTAATAAAGTGTTATGTTGAGGCTCATGGATCGAGAGTGGAATTTGTTCATCCCGATGGCGGATAGATATACTCTGGGCCTCTCGGTGATATCACATTGATTAGCTTGCAAGCAAGTGATTTGATCACTAGAATGTTATATCACAGAACGAGAAAAGAGTGCATGTCGATGCGAGATCAAACTAGGTATGGAGATACCGATGATCGAATCTCGGACATGTAATATATCGTGAAACAAAGGGATTAAGATACTAGCGTAAAGGTTCCAGCGATCACAAGAAAGTCATCGTTGAATGTGTGGGGTCGTTATGGGTCTCGGATCCCTTCGATTATTGATCGAGAGGGTCTCGATCATGTCCGCATTATTCACGAACCGTAGGGTGACACACTTAAGAGACACCGACATCCAATTGGAGCAAAAGTTTCATGCGAAAAAGAATGAACAAGCGCGAATTTATTTCACTAGATACCAAAGCAGGTTTTGGGTGAAATTGCATAAAGTGGTTATGCATGTGAAATAGAATTCTAGCAAGGGGTTATTGTGAATGTTTGTCATTAAAGTAATTGACAAAATTCTGAATAAAATAAAAGAGTTTTATTTAATGAGAGTTTGCATTAAATTTGGTGGAAATTTAATGGGAATTTTGAGTGGACTTTTGAGTGGAGGAATTTAGAGGAGTTTTGTGAGTGGAGTGTCCACCCACATGAAGAGGGAGGAGGCAAGGGCAGCCCCATGCGCGCCACCCCCTTGGGTTCCCCCTCCTCCTATAAAGGAGCCCTCCTCTCACTTCTCACTCCACACCTCGTGAAGGATCTCTCTCCCCTCTAGAATTTATCCCCATGGTCTCGGACTAGCGAGATACATGTTCCCGGTGGATATTCGGCAAGAAAGAGTTGTGCTTCCGCTGCATCGCTGGAGCGAGGAGGCGGAGGTTGCTCGGTGCCTCGAACGTGTGTGCGAGCACGGATGCGCTGCTGGTTTGCGGCGCTAGGACTTCCTCTCGATCTTGAGATCGGCAAGTGATCGTCTACATCAACCACGAGTTGAACTCGTTAAGCTTTGTCGGTCTTCAAGGGTATGTTCTCTACGGATATACATCCGCCCGTTGTTTGTATCTAGTATAAATAGATCTTGGTATATAGTTCACATCGTAGGAAAATTTTTGTTTTCTATGCTGCGAACCCTACAGTTATGGCTAAATTCTTTGCTTGATAAACAATGTGGTTCTTAAGTATTGGATACTGAATTTGTTGGTGTGAATCATCATACGAAATAACACAATTCATGAACTACAATGGCCTAAGTAACTATCAAGAGAATATGTGATGATGTTCATCGAGAACAAATAAAGAGTTATTGTGTTTCTCATTGATATTAAAGCTTACCTTCAAGATTTGTTTTATCAGGTATTATGATAACAAAAGGTTATTCAAATAATTTCCGTATTCCATAAAAAAATGGATGATATACAAGTCTAGTTGGAGAAATCACATCCATAAAACTAATGCTAAAAAAATATCGAAAGACAATTGATTAAAAGATCACTTAGGAAGTGACATCGCCGTTTGAATTATAATGGAAAGAAAACGTGAACAAACTCCATGCTTGATGGAATTTTGGAGTCTTTTGATTTTGATCAAATGACGCTTGTGAAACTTTCTTAGAGATAATTAAAACTCCGTTCATAGGCCAAAAGTGAACGAATGACTAGCTTATTAGAACTTATACATATAGATGTATGAAGCCCATTATGTGTAGTCAAGAGCGATGGATTTCAAACTTCATATGCTTTCTCCAAAAATTTGAGTGAATATATGAATATTTACTTAATGATGATGAAGTGTGAAACATTTGAAAAGTTCAAAGACTTTCAAGATGAAGTGCAAAATCAATACAACAAGAAAATAAAGAATTTATGATAGGATCATACAATAAAAATATTTGATTTACAAGTTTAGCATAACACCTAAGATTTGAGGTATCGTTCCATGGATTTGCGTTTCCTGAAACACCATATGAGTATGGAATATTCGAGATATGCAATGAAACCTTGTTTGACATGGTAAGATCAAAGGTGTAATTCATAAAACTACCATTATATTTTAAAGATTAAAATCTTTAGAGACTACCGCTTTTTCACTAAAAAGAGCTCCGTCATGATCCGTTGAAATGACACCATATAAATTTTTGGTTTGGGATAAAACCCAAGTTGTCATTTCTTAAACATTGTTATGCTATGCATAAGTGATATGGTTACTACCAAAGTCGGATGAACATGTCTTTGTATGTTATTTCGAATAATCATTGAGTATTCCTCCATAACACCGAAGACAAAAATGTTTGTCGCTTAGAACGTCAAGTTTCTTTGAGAAGGAATTTTCCATGAAAAGTTAAGTGGGAGGACAATAGAACTTTGATAAGGTTAAATGAACCTTAGCTATATGTGCAAAGTTGCGCAGCGCCGAAAAGTGTTCCGGAGGCAACAACAATGCTCATGGCTCACGTGCCTCAAAGGTTGTGGTCACGGAGGTCTAAGTTCCTATTGAACCAAGTAGGTCGGGTAAATAATCAAATACCAAGATTTGAGGGTTGAATCATTATTTGACAATAATGAACCGATTACATGCAAAGAAGAGATGATGGGTCCTGACTCCATCAAATGGCTTGAAGTCATAAAATCCGTGATAGTTCCATACACAAGAAATCAAGATTTGAACTTGAAATACCCTTTGGAAAGGTGCAAGACCCTACAGTCATGTTTGGATCTATAAAGAAATAGACATGGATGCTTCACATCTATGAAATAGTCGACATGTTGGGAAAGAGTTCACAACAATGTTCAAAGGTTGACTATGAAAAGATTTGATATTTCATAGCGATATTTAGTCTAGGCAGATTAATGTAGCAACCACTACATATAATTATGTTATATGGTAGTTGAAAAAATAAAACAAAGTTCTTTTAATAGAATTGTTACCTAGGACGTGTACATAACACGATCCATAGGGTTTTGTTAATTCAAAAGGATGCTAAAGGTGTATGCAAACTTGAATGGTTGAAATAAGCATCGAGGAGTTGGAATCTTCACCGTGATGAAATTGTTAAAGAGTTTAATTTCATCGGAGACGATGCTTGCATTTGCAAGAAATTAAGTGGGAGCGCTAAAACATATTTCTAATACATTATGTGGAAGACATATTGTTGATTGGAAATGATGTATCTTTTATTGACACAGGTTAAAAATTTCGTCTCGATGAAAGACTTAGGCAAAACCTGAATATTTGGCATCAATGTCTATAAGTATAGATTGAGGCGCTAATATGGTTGTGCCAAATGTACATAGATGAGATATTGATAGAGTTCAGTATGGAAATGATAAGAAAGGTTATTTCCACATAAAAAGGATTAAATCAAAATTCAAGTGTATCGATGCTTGATAAGTGAAACAAAGATTCGAGTATTTTTTATACTTGATGAATAAAATCACAAAGAGCATATTACTCATACTGTGATATGTACACATCCAGATATGTCATATGCTCTAAATGTTGTGAGCATATACCAGAATGATTCATAATATGATCATTGGACGATAGTAAAGATATTCTTATGAACTTTTGGAAAAACTAAGAATATATTTGTAGAGGTGACAAATAGATGGTTAGTTCATTGTAAAAGTACTGCATTGATACTAGTTTTGTCACAAAGTACAAATTAAGTTTATCTAAATCTAAACTAAGGGTGGCACAATATAATGGAAAGTAAGTTCCATAATGGATTTGGATGAGTTCCAAAGTTAAGACATTGTGACGGATACTACAACAAAAGGCTAAGTATATGACTTCTATTATAGCATCAAAAGAGGGCATTTGTGTTAAGTAGTTTGTTATCAAACTAGGTGTGGTTCATAGCGGGATAATACTATGAAGATATATTGTACGACAATATTATCAACATGTTTTAACCCCAAGGAACTAAAGGTCTCACCAAAGGACCAAATTTATACAAAGCCATCTCATTAGAGAATGAGTGATGCGTAGAGACGCAAAGACATGCAATTACACACGGACCTAAAAGAGTCGGATGCGAAGATCAGTTGACCGCTAGCAATCATGTAAATACAACACCGTAAATCCAGAGGTGTTAAATACACAAAGCTTTGAAACTAGATTATTGTCTCTAGTGCAAGTGGGAGATTGTTGGAGATATGCCCAAGAGGCAATAATAAAGTGGTTATTATCATATCTTCGTACTTATGATAAATGTTTACATACCATGCTATAATTGTATTAACCGGAAACACTAATACTTATGTGGTTTGTAAACATAGAAGAGTCCCTAGTAAAGCCTCTTGTTAAACTAGCTTGTTGGTTAATATATGATCATGGTTTCCCGATCATGAACATTGAGATGTTATTAACAACAATGTCATATCATTAGGATAATGATGTGATGGACATACTCCTATAGTTAAGCATCGCACAAGATCAAGTCATTTAAATAGTTAACTTGCTATAAGCTTTCAAATACATAGTAACCTAAATCCTTCGACCATGAGATCATGTTAATCACCATCACTGGATGGATGCTTTGATGACATAAAACACCACTTCGTCGCTGGGTGGTTATAAAGGTGACATTGAGTGTTCGGAAAGTATGGGTTGAGGCACATTGATCAAGAGTGGGATTTGTCCATCCATATGACAGATAGATATACACTGGGATCTCTCGGTGGAATGCCATCCAATTGGCTTGTGTAAGACCCCACCTTTATAAATGTAAAGGTCCCTTGATTGCAATGCTAGTCCCTGGATCAAATGCTATCATCCACGGTTTAAGATGAAGTACACATATACAAAGTTCTTTATTACATTGTCATTTCAGAGATAAACATAGTCTTTTACAACTCCATAGCCAAAGGCTAGTACAAGAGTGCATAGCATAAAATAAAGTAAATTCTTCCATCTTCATGTGCCATAGGAAAGCATATTGAGTTTAGAATCATAACCCTAATCCTCATTAGAGTAACCTGCAACATCATAAGTTACAGCCACAGTGGGTCAATACATTGGAATAGTATTGGCAGGTGATACCTTAGTAGAAATATAGTGTCTAACTTCTACATGAATTTGGCTAAGTGTAGCTTAGGATTGGCTTGTTCAAAATAGGTTTTTCCTATCAGTTGAAATCACTAAGTTTTTGTTTGTCAAAACTCCCAAGGAACCACCAATAAACATTGGTGAACCTTTACCCTTATTGAACCACAAGTTTTTATCTTAGAAATTGGGATGAGGAGATCCTTGATAGCTTCAATGTCTTGATGCTCAACTTGTTCGTTGCCGGGGACACGGCTAAGTACTTAGATTTTTCCTTCTCGAGAGGTGGTGCACTTTCCCCACAAGACTCGACATGCATCGAGACGAGATCGTTCAGAAGCCTTCCCTTAGACCAAATGGACGCGTTCCATCCTATCACCCCTACCACCTTCTGTCCATCTAGCTAAGTTATTGAAACCTATATGATACAGGCAGAGCCCATATTGCCATGTGGCTGCACTAGAAGCTTCTTAACATTTGGCATCTCAAATCTCTTTGTTCCTGGGTGGCTTTCCACAAGTAAGATAAACAAGTTTTCGCCAGTTTTCTGGCCTTGTGTAACCACTCAACATAAATCCATCCAAGCAATTACCATTCCACCCAGGTGTTTCATTCACTTAGTTGTTTTATTAAGAAAAACATAAGTCAAAGGACTTAGTGGAAATTTTCATAGCATGTGTATAAAAACCACCCTTGTTTGCTACTAGCTAGGCTAACCATGATATCAACAAGTATCTTAACTTTAGAGAATATTGTTGCCTGCCAAAACTCACCGGCGGGCAGCAGCGAGCAACACGAAGAGCCGGGAGGCTCCAGGTCTTGGTGGGCCTGGTCCCTCAGCAACGCCATAAAACTCCGACACGCATACAGCTTGGTTCGGCGTGCCACGACCTATACCTGGTCGGGAAGGTGAAGGATTGCTCCGATTGATTTCTGCATGGTAAACAAGTATCGTAAAATTCGAGCCGTGAGGCTCCCGAGGTTTCCGTGAATCGGCTCCTAGAGCCGATTATCCCATGATTCTGCATTAGATTTTATGATAACATGGGGTTTTGCTTTATCGTTACAAGTTAAATCGATCTACGACAGTTTGACGTTTTCACCACGTAACTGGAACGTCCTACACGTGATTGAGCCTGGTATATACAAAAGATGAAGAATACTAACCCTAGAGGAGGCCTAATAAACAACGTAAAGTTAATTACCGGAACAACTTCTCTAAAACGAGTAAGCCACGTCTTTGTGCACTACTGGATCGTTCAACCCGTCTGTAAGGCCTGACTACGTAGATATCAAACTAAACCTTGGCGAACAAGGCATCACCATAAAAGATCGAAACAACTAAATAAAGATGAAGCAAGATGCTACCCTCGCACTTGGGAAAAGGTGCAAAGGTAGTGAGATAGCTAGAGGCAGCGTAAATCAAAGAGTTATAACGAAAATCACCGATGCTAGACTCAACAAATCCATGATAGTAGTGTTACTCGCCATCAACAAGGCTTCAGTACGAGTAACACTAAATAACACATAAGTAAAAATACTGCCTAGATCGCGAGATGCGATCTAGGCAGCATGGCACTTACCCGAAAGAAACCCTAGAACAAGGGGTGACGATGCGCCGAGATTGTGTTTGTTGTGAACGTGATTGTACTCCTTTTCTCAATAACCTTAGGTACATATTTATAGTCCGGAGACTCTCTACTTTTGGAATAACTCTACAACTCTATCTTTACCTAAACTGAAACGGAACCTAAACTAACACGAAACCTACTATGATACAAGATACACGGGCAATTTAGCCCAAATCCACGCGCTAGGCCGATCCAACAACACGTTGAATATATATATTTTCCAAGCCCATCTTGATCACGGCCCATCTCCTTCTTTGGCCAAAATATGGCGATAACACATGCCCCCCTGGTTTTGGCAATGATAATTCCAAAACCATTCTGCTGATATATTTTTTTTCTTTCCTCTCTCCCCCTTTTTTTTGTATCGGGTTACGCGTTGACAGAATGCGTTGCAGAACAGGATCGTCACGCCACCCCTTCATCATGATGCCCTGTCTTCTCAACTCCTTCGCAGTGCATGATTTGACGATTTTGGCAGCACATTCTGGGAAACCGCTATGGCATTGAACCGTCTCTCCACTATTCCCTTTATTTAAATCCACCTAAGCAGTTCGCAATCCCCATCTTCCTCCAACAGCCAAAAAACCCTTCTTCCTCCGCCGAAAAAACCCTGTTTCTTCGCCATGGCCTCCTCTGCTTCCTCTGGCCTGTCCTCCCACGCCTCCAACTCAATGAGTGACCAGGAGCCAACGCGGAGCACCCGATGGCGGCGTACAACCTCGCCCACAATGGTGGGGCGAGAGGGTTGGGATTCGCCGTTTGGTCGGAGGGCGGCGCGTCCTTAACCGCGGCGAAGAAGACCTGCGGTTCCTTCGATGGGGAATCGAGGCGGACGACATCGGCGATGCCATGTCACGGGGCGTCGACTCCTCCGAGGAGGAGGAGGAAGAGGAGGACACCTCCTCAGGAGTACCAGCGGTGAAGTACTTCCGCCGGGTCCAGCGAGGACACCGAAGCGGCAGCGAAGCGAGGAGGCCCTGCTGGCTTCTTCAAGGCAGAAGGCGGCCGAGCGGCGGCGAGGATAGCGCACAAGACGGCGGCGACGACAGCGACGACGACCTCGGCCTAGATTAGGAACCAGTAGCAGTAACGGCAGTAGTCATAAGCCCCCTTTTGTAATCAATTAGTCCTTTTGTAACCAACCAGCTTCTGAATGAAATGAAAAATCCGTTCTCTCAAAGACTGCTCTTGTCTCCCCAATTTTTTGCCGATAAAAAAAATAGGTCGATGCTCCAGAAGCCGATAGCAACGCAT
Source organism: Avena longiglumis (assembly GCA_030063025.1). Lineage (NCBI taxonomy): Eukaryota > Viridiplantae > Streptophyta > Magnoliopsida > Poales > Poaceae > Avena > Avena longiglumis. The sequence goes on along the minus strand of CP125975.1, from coordinate 463,940,748 downwards.
CGGCTTTTACCTTGCTACGTTTACTCAGTCAACCAAGCACAGCTCAAAGAGTCGATGCATATCGGTTTTCCCAAAAAACGTTGACAAGGTCTGACTTGGCCACATGCTCAGGCAAACCTAAACGGTCACTTCTTAGTCTCAAACGGTAACCTGCGATCTTCTTCAAAAAAGGGCGACCTAGATCTCCAATTGCCCATCAAAATACGTGCCCTGAACAAACAGCTAATGACGGGCAAGAATGAAGATTTCCTCAGTAGCTTGTATGTGGACACTGGCACCTGTTTGTAGCATATGCGTACCTCTAGAGTCGATGACCATGCATCGGCTATATATATTTTTTTTATTATTCGGCCGATTTTCAGTATCGCCCCCCCATACTTCACTGTCCAACATCTCACGTGCTTTTACCTGGCCGATTTCATGTATCGGCTCCCATGTTTTACTGTCCATCATCCCACATGCTTGGGAAATATTTCTTGAGATGTTGACCGTTGACCGCCACCGGGAATTTCACGCCGTCCAGCTCCTCAAGCATGTATGCGTTTCCTCTTAAAACTTGATCAACCCTGTATGGCCCGTGCCAGTTTGGAGACCATTTACCATATGTTGCATCCTTAGTCCCTAATGGCAACACAGCTTCCCATACCAGATCACCAACGTGGAATTCCTTTGGCTTCACTTTCTTGTTGTATGCACGAGCTACCTTGGCCTTGTTCTCTTTGATCTTCTCAAGCGACCATAGCCTGAGCTCAGTTAAATCCTCCACACTGTCACTCATCAGGGTTGCATATTCTTCAGTTGTTAGATCGTCCTGAAAAGTGACACGTCTCGATGGCGAAGTTTTAATCGCCCCATGGCATGACATGCGATAAGCCCACAATGCCTCTGACAAAACCTCGTGCCAACGCCTAGGGTGCTCATCGACTTTTCTCTTGATCAGCTTGATGAGGCTCTGGTTGGATGCTTCAGCTTGCCCATTAGCCTGAGCATAGTATGGAGATGATCTGATCAGCTTAATCCCCATGTCCTCGCAGAACTTTCTAAACTCCTGAGAAATAAAGACCGAACCCCCATCGGTCGTGATAGTTTGGGGAATCCCGAATCTATGGATGACATGCTCTTTCACAAAGTTGATAACATCCTTTGAGTTCACTGATTTCATCGGGACAACTTCCACCCATTTAGTGAAATAATCAGTGATGGCTAAAATCCACATGTGGCCTTTGCTTGATGGAGGATTGATTTTGCCGATCATATCCATGCCCCAACCTCGGAACGGCCAAGGCTTGATGATGGGGTTCATTCTTGTGTGGTACCATCTGAATTTTCCCAAATTTCTGACATGCTTGACACCCTTTGTAGTAATTGAAACAGTCCTCAAGCATGGTGGGCCAATAAAACCCTGATCGCCTGATCAACCATTTCATCTTGTGAGCTGATTGGTGAGTTCCACAGGCACCTTCGTGTACCTCGTGCAGGAGCCTCTTAGCCTCGGCTGTCCCCAGACATTTGAGCAATAACCCTTCCAGAGTCCTGTAAAACATGTCATCCCCAATAAGTACATACTTCATGGCCTTGTACCTTATCCGTTTAGGTGCCCCCCGAGCCGAATCCTTCAAGTAATTGAAGATATCGGCTCTCCGATCCGACTTCGAGGCATGCGAATATCGGCTCCCTCTTCTACATCCTTGTAGCCTGAAGCCATCTGTGCAAGATCATTTGCCTCTATGTTCTGCGACCGCGGGATCCAAGTGAAGTTTAGGTACCGGAACTGTGTCATCAGCTCACGTCAGTGCAACCATAATGGGAAGAGGGACTCGCTCTCACACTTGTACTCCTCCGTGAGTTGGGAAATCACCAACTTGGAATCTCCAAAAATTTCCACTGCTTCTGCTCCGGCTTCGAGGAGTAACTCCATTCCCCTGCGTATTGCCTCGTACTCAGCGACGTTGTTGGTGCGAGAGGTAGATAATCTGATGGAGAAGGAAAATGTTGCCCCGGACACAAGTAAAATGCCGATGCGACCATCGTCAAACCGATCCATCAAAGAACATAGCCGCGCTTATAGGCAGTCTTTGCTATGTTAGTGTTGATCCTCTCAGCGATAAGGTCGTGCGCTTTGTCCCTTAACGCTTTGCGGGTTGATACGGATGTCAAACTCGATAATGCGAACATCCATTTGCCCAGACGGCCTTTCAACATAGGAGCCGACAACATGTGCTTTATGACGTCGGTTGCATATGATGATGATCTCTGCGATAGCAAAATGTGGCGCAACTTGGTGCAGGTGAAAAAGCAGAGGCACAACTTATCGATATCGGGATACCTTGTCTGCGTCCGGCATCCATACGCTTATGTAAAATCGACTCGCTCTAGCCCATCATAAACTTGTACCACCACCGAGGCGATGGGCGTGTCGACCAGCGACAAGTAAATGTAGAATGGTGCAGTCCGTGAGGCGGAACCAACACCGGCGGCTTTCGGATATTCTTTGATCTCGTCGAAGGCTCGTTCTTATTACGCCCCCGTGAAATTCCTCGTCGATTTAGTTTTCACCGGTCCATGAACGGTTCTATTCTTCACAGATTGGAGATGAATCTTACGGCGAAGTTGATCTTGCCGATTAGAGGCTGGCTCTTTCTTTGTGGTAGGTGGCTTCATTGTCCGTCGCCTCCGACTTTTCAGGCCGATCTCAATCCCTCGTTCATGGACCAAAAACCCAAGAACGGCCGTGACCCGAAGGCACACTTCTTTGGATTCATCCGTAGCGAATTTTCTCGTTCGGTCGAGCGGCGAAGATCGTCCAAGTGTCCGTGCGGAAGCGGACTTGACCACCACGTCATCGATGTAAATTTCCACCAACTTGCCGATCGGATCATGGAAAATGTAATTCATGGCCCTTTGGTAAGTGGCGCGGCATTCTTCGATCCGAGCGTCATGACTACATACTCGAACAACCCCACCGAGCACAGGACTCGAGCCGTCTTGTGTATATCTTACGAGCCATAAAAATTTGGTTGTAACCGCATTGCCATCCATGAAGCTCAGATTTTATGACTAGCCGCTGCGTTAATTAACGTCTCTGCCACCGGCATCGGATACTCATCCTTTGGGGTAGCTCTGTTTAGATCCCGAAAATCTATGGCAACACGCCATCGGCCATCCTTTTTCTCTACAGGTACTATACTAGAAATCCAGCATACACGCATGGCTGATTAACTTGGCGTCAACATTTTCTCGACCTCTTTTTGACTTCTTCAAGAATTTCGGCCTTCATTTGTCGCTTGCTTTGAAATGGCGAAATCCTTTTAGCGGAGTCGATGCTCAATGATGCTCTGTCTAACCGGGCATTTACGTAGTCGGTGAGCGATGCGGATATTTTCTCAACAGGCTATCGCCGGACCCTTGAGACTCGGGTCTAACTTCTGCGATAAATGTTGGTCGTGGCTTATCCCGGGACCAATGTCGATCTCTTCTAGCTCATCGGATGTAAACCCATACCCTAGCTTTCCGTCACCTGTCAAATCGATGGTAAACACCGGGCAAACATTGGATGAGGGTAACAAAAATAATTTGGGCCGATCGCCTGAATCGGCCCCCTTTTTGCTTGCATTAGTCAAGGATGGTTTACGCCTTATTGTTTTACAATGGGATGGCGTCTCCTTGCTACGACTGCGTGATCCTCTTGTCGTGTGATTGGTGCTTTTCATTTTTTGTGGCCGATCGCGAGGATCGGCCGTACCACGCATGGTTGTGAATTTTCCTACTCTGTCAGGCCAGTGGATAAGACCAGCCTCACCCCGTTTTTTGTAGCTTCAATGCGCTCACAGCCGTCTAAACTGATTCCAGAGATCGGCTCTTGGTCTTCTGCTTCCCAGACGTTCATGCCAGCTATGGAAACCTCGATAGAATCATCTGCATGGATGACCTCCACTTCATCTCCGTCCCACTGTATGAGGCACTGGTGCATCGTGGATGGAATGCAGCAACTAGCGTGAATCCAATCTCTACCTAGCAAGACAGCGTAGGTACTTTTGCTGTTCACGACGAAAAAGGACGTGGGTATGGTTTTTCGCCTTATCGGATCCATGTTCGATCGCCTTGTGTTTCGAAGGCGTTGAAGTCGCTTAACGTGGCGTTGGTTTTGATCGGATCTGCGATGGCGCCCCAACCGTAGCATGGCGTCTGGCATGATATTGTTGCCGCCCGGTGTCTACCAACATCTTGGCAGGTTTCCCATTGATGTAACCTCGCGGTCAGGGCTTTCGGATGTTTGTAGCCCTTCTCACGTGGCTTCTCAAAATAATCGGCCGTGGGCGATCGGCTGTGCCCTTTGGTAGCTCATTGGTTCTTGGCGTAGAACTCGGCGGAAGTATGAACACCATGTTTGTACGGCCGATGTCGTGCATCGGCTTTTATTGTTTAGGCGCCACTCTTTCTTTGTCGGCGGTCTCCGTTTCCAAGTCTGCTGACTTTGGCGGCTAGATCGGTCGCGCTTTCTTTAAAGCATGGAGATACCGTGCTTGACTTCCTCAAGTTCTTGCAGCTGCACTCTCGCTTTTGGGTATGTCGAGTTCGTCGGAAACCATCTTGGGCGGTGATATCTGTCTTCTTCCTTGTCACCCTTGGCTTCTCGAGGTCCTTTGCTCGGCGGACTCCCTGGTGGCTACGAGGTGGAGAGGCCCTAAACGTTTGAATCTTGAAACCGGCCTCGTGTCCTTCCTCTGCTCCACTCCGGCGGTTGTCATTGTAGGCAATCGACTCATTCAGCGTCCCAAGATGCTTGAAGAAAGGACAATTCCAATGTTTATCTGCGCCTTCCTTTTCTTTTTGACGGTCTCCTAGCGAGGTGCTCATATCCTTTATCGTCTCCATCGTCTTTGGCGCGTTGGTCATCTTGGCGCTCATACTTGTTAAGGAGATCGTGGAATGCGACCGATACCGCTCTCTCACTGTTCCTCTGTTAAGTCACTTTGTTGTTATGGCGGGCGATCGCATGGACCAGCCTCTTCTCTTTCTTTGCCCGAGGCGACCACCTTCCTCCTTATGCGTGTCATGGTGGTACCCGGACCTGCCATATTAACACGAGCGAAAAATCCAAATGGCGCCTCATGAGCTTGCGAAGTTCTACCATGTTGGCCTTAGAAATGGGTTTGTGTCCACTTTCATGGCGAACTCCCAAGGATCGAACGGCCTTGCTCTATCACCATTTGGATTTGGCGGCGTAGCTCTTTGCGGTCATTGGTGGTGTGGGTGAGCAGTGATGCCACTTGCGGTATGGTCTCCGTTCATTTCTGAGCCGTGGGGATTTTATGGCGTCGGGTAACCTCATTGCTTCTCTTCAGTGATGAAATCGAAAATCTGCTCGGCTTTGCTCACGTCAGTCGAACCCTTTTGCGGCCCTTTGTTTCACCCATTTGAAGGACACGGGTTGCCCCGAGCCCATTCAGCCACGGCCACCTCCTGGTCTTGCGTGGATCACCTTCTTCTCAGACGACCAGGCCTATCGGACGCTTGAACTTGTCTTGGTATAACTCGGTGGCGCTGTTCATACATCGTCGGTTTAGGCCATGTGCCAATGAGTTGTACTCTACTTGAAAGCCGGATCCTTGATGGGTCTTTGAGAGACCCAATCTGCCGATTATTGCTTCCTTCTCGATTAAGCAGCGAGTAACATCGGTTCTTACGGTCTGGCGTTGGATGTACTCGACTGTTTCTCCTCGCTTCGCGCTTTGTGCAGTGCGCAATGCCGACCTCGGTAGCCTCGAATGATATTGGATGTGGGCTGCTCTTCCGGTTGCTTCAGTCTGAATCGAATCGGTGGCGGCGAGGTGTACCCAAAAGCGGTCTGTCGAGATTGCGCCAAAAACCTTACGCGCGCCGATCCGATGCGAATTATGCCTAGTTGTGCCAGGTATCGGCTTACGTGCTCGATTGAGCTCGATCCTTCCGACACGCTAAACCTTGAGAACTCAGGGAGTCGATACTTGGGTGGCAGCGGAATCAGATCAAACTCGTTGGGGTACGGCTTTGAATAGCTGATTGTCCTTCTCTTGACGCAGCGAACTGGTCTCTCAAGATAGTGCGGATTTGCTCCTTGTTTGAGCGCGAGGCTAGATTCTCATGGCTTGTTCCGGTGGAGTACTTGGCTATGCGCTGTTTATCGGCGTCCACCCTGCATATCGCTGCTCGAAGCCTGTTCCGGAGCTCCTGCCCAGAACCCTGCCAGAAACTCCTGCGGTTGCAATCTGGTTGGTGCGTGGCAGGTTGTTGCAATCCGGCACGTAGGTGCATATGTATCCGTGTGGGATTTCCTTAGGTGGCTCGAACAGGAATTGGCGATCGCTGGGTCGCCTCCGACCTTGTAGACGGCGTCTGGCTGCTCTGGTGGCTCTGGGGGCCCTGGCGTGAATGGCGATTCTTGGCCTGATGCAGCGGTCTTTCTCCTGGTGAGTCCCTAAAGTAGGCCCGACGGAGAGTACTGATGTTTCATGATTTCTTGAACTACGCGAACGCGACCGCTCAGCGTTCACCGGGCTCGTAATGGCGGTGAAGAGAATGGGCCACCATGTAGTTGACTTCCTGTCGTATAGCTCTGGTGCGCTCCTCCGAAGGAACAGACAGGTCCACCTCATCAAGAGCACCCTCGGGGGAGAACCCCCTCCACTTGATGCCATGCTTGCGGGTCCTTTCAAAAGAGCCGATAAGATCGGCTTCGACGAGATTTCTGATCTCGTCATACTTCGCCTTGTGCTCTTCAGGAAGCTCGTCGTACGTGACTGGTCTGTTCTCCATTGCAGCGTCGGATGTTGATGTAGACGTTGTTGAAGGTCCCGCCGGGCGTGCCAGAATGTGTTGCCTGCCAAAACTCACCGGCGGGCAGCGGCGAAACAAGAGCGGGAGGCTCCAGGAATCTGGTGGGCCGGTCCCTCGCAACGGCCCGCAAAACTCCGCAGCATACAGCTTGGTTCGAGATGCGTGCCACTGACCTATACTGGTCGGGAAGGTGAAGGATTGCTCGATTGATTTCTGCATGCTAAACAAGTATACGTAAAATTCGAGCCGTGACCGGCTCCCAGGTTTCCCCGTGAATCGGCTCCTAGAGCCGATTATCCCATGATTCTGCATTAGATTTTATGATAACATGGGGTTTTGCTTTATCGTTACAAGTTAAATCGATCTACGACAGTTTGACGTTTTCACCACGTAACTGGAACGTCCTACACGTGATTGAGCCTGGTATATACAAAAGATGAAGAATACTAACCCTAGAGGAGGCCTAATAACCAACGTAAAGTTAATTACCGGAACAACTTCTCTAAAACGAGTAAGCCACGTCTTTGTGCACTACTGGATCGTTCAACCCGTCTGTAAGGCCTGACTACGTAGATATCAAACTAAACCTTGGCGAACAAGGCATCACCATAAAAGATCGAAACAACTAAATAAAGATGAAGCAAGATGCTACCCTCGCACTTGGGAAAAGGTGCAAAGGTAGTGAGATAGCTAGAGGCAGCGTAAATCAAAGAGTTATAACGAAAATCACCGATGCTAGACTCAACAAATCCATGATAGTAGTGTTACTCGCCATCAACAAGGCTTCAGTACGAGTAACACTAAATAACGCATAAGTAAAAATCGCCTAGATCGAGATGCGATCTAGGCGACATATTACTACCCGAAAGAAACCCTAGAACAAGGGATGGCGATGCGCCGAGATTGTGTTTGTTGTGAACGTGATTGTCCCCCTTTTCTCAATAACTTTTGGAATAACTCTACAACTCTATCTTTACCTAAACTGAAACGGAACCTAAACTAACACGAAACCTACTATGATACAAGATACACGGGCAATTTAGCCCAAATCCACGCGCTAGGCCGATCCAACAACACGTTGAATATATACATTTTCCAAGCCCATCTTGATCACGGCCCATCTCCTTCTTTGGCCAAAATATGGCGATAACAAATATTTATACCAAGACTACAACTACTAGGATTCCCCAATCATAGCATATAGATACTTAGCAAAATTTCATGCAAGCTTTATACAAAATAAAACTAGTGCATAGTCAAAATATTAGGACAAATACATGTAGCACCACTTGCCTTGGTAGTTGGGAGAGTAGCAACAATCCTCACAATCACAATCACCACTAGCACCAAAATCTACACATGAAATGATAGCACCAAATTTACATTCAAAACAATCAAGCAAAAATATATGAATGCATGCAAATGCCATGTGATGATTTTTATAAAATAAACAAGACAAGTAAAACAGTACTGAACACAAAACTAAACTTCTATAGTCTAAATGAACCCAATTTGACCTTAAAAACATTTTCAAAATAATTTATATAGTCAAAATAAGCCTATATTTTTCTCTGAATAAAAACCCATTTTTACAGAAGAAAAATTCAAAACTAAGCCCACAGTAGTGTAGGATTTATTTTTGTGAATCCATTGATATATAATTTGCATTTTTTGGATAAAAATAACAAGAGTTATGAATTTTAAAAGTTTAAACTTTCTAAAACCTTTTCTGGATTTTTAAACAGAAAACACTGACACGCGGCACGATCTTGTTGGTCGATACCGCTTCGTGCGGATCGGGCCTGTGCACCGTTAGATCTAAGTTAGATCGTGCGGTCCAGATCGGACCGTACCTCTTCGCGCTAACTTCTAATTCTAACCCCTAGATCTAGATCTAACGGTCCACGATGCTTTGACCATCAAGTGGCGACGCAAATGGCCTGAGCGGCTGCGACGCTTCTGCCGGAGATGAACTAGCGGCGCTAGGGGGAAAGTGGGGAAGGTGTGGATCATTACCGAAGCATGGAGACGAGGTGATGACAATGGTCGATGAGGTAGAGACGCGGGCGTGCGGGACCGTCGGGAATTCCTCGCCGGAGGTGAGGACGGCTTCTGGTGTGCTCAGGCATCGACGTTGGCGGTGCTACAAGGCTCGGGAAGGGAAATAAAAGGTTGCGTTAGACACGCACTGGGACCGTGAGTGTGCGTGCGTGAACCAGAGAGGAGGGGGAGGGCTAGATTACTGTAGTCGCTCGCCGGAGTAGAGCACGTCGTCGGGCACTTGCGGTCATCGACAAAGACGATGCTGTAAGCCACCAAAAGGAAGACTGTGTGCAGCATTAGACGCGACAGAGTGAGGAAAACACGACAGCAAGATCGAGAGGGCAAGGGGCGGGGAGTTCTCACCGGAATCGGTCGCCGGAGAGAGTCGGGGCAGCGGCGTTGCAACTCGAAATCCTAGCAGCCTGGTGGAGTAGAGGGTGTGCTGAGTGAGGGGAAATGGGGAGGGGGAAAGGGAACTTAAGTAGGGTGTGGTCGTGGGGCGAATCACTGGTGCAATCAACGCGAATTGACACCGGGATTTCATTGCAGGAAACGGCAGCGAGGAAGAGGGGAGCGGGTCACTTGGAGACGGTGAGATGAGATGGCAGTGGGCCATGTCTGTCAGCGAGAGGGGTACATCGCGTGTAGGTGAGAGAGAGGAAGAGGGGGAAAGTGGCCGGGTGGGCTCATGGGCTGTTTCCGGTGTTGGGCTGAAACGGTGGCGCCGGCCTGTTTCCCTTTATTTATTCTTTTTCTATTTTGATTTTTAGGAAACCAAATCAAATCAAATTCAAATGGTTTTAATTTCAAATTAATTCTAGATTTTTGTAGTGCAAGCCCTGCACCCCTTTGTGTATAAAACATCACTTATCAATCAAATGCACTTTCATATTTTGAAAAATAAAAATAAAACCATTGCCTTAGTCACATAAAATAGTAGGCATCATATGGTTTCTTATTTGAAATTTTGTTTGGGAAAATTTGATGCAAACCAAATGCTATGAATGCATGAATGATATGATAAATTTATAAGCCATGATTTTTGGGATGTTACAATCTAACCCCCTTAAGAGAATCTCGCCCTCGAGATTTGCATTTGATAGCAAATAGGTGTGGGTGATCCTTCTGAAGGTCATATTCTCTTTCCCATGTTGCTTCTTCTTCGGAATGATGGTTCCACTGAACTTTGCAGAATTTGATAGTCTTGGTACGAGTAACTCTTTCTGCAGTCTCAAGAATCTTGATACGTTTCTCCTCATAGGTGAGGTCACTCTCTAACTGAACCTATTCCAAAGGTATAGTATCCTTAAAAGAAGTTTCTTCCATCTCTGGATGGCATTTCTTCAACTGACTTACGTGAAACACATTTTGTACGACAGACAGTGATTCAGGCAATTTGATCTCATAAGCCACTTCTCCTTTTGTGACTCAGAATCTTGACTGGTCCAACATACCTTGGTGCCAATTTTCCTTTGACTCCAAATCTCTTCACACCACGAAGTGGTGAGACTCTAAGATAAGCTCTATCACATATCTCATAGGTGACTTCTCTACGCTTTGGATCTGTGTAGCTCTTCTGTCGGGACTGTGCTATCTTCAATCTGTCCTTTACTAACTTGACTTTCTCTTCAGCTTCCTTGATTAGTTCTGGCCCGAACAAATTTCTTTCTCCAACACCACTCCATAGCAATGGCGTAGTACACTTTATTCCATAGAGAAATTCAAACGGTTCCGTCTCAATACTGGCTTGATAGCTGTTATTGTAAGAGAATTCTACGTAAGGCAGACTTTCATCCAAACTAGCACCATAGTCTAGGGCACATGCTATAAGATCCCACCAAGTAAATGTAAAGATCCCTATGATTGCAATGCTAGTCCCTGGATCAATTGCTAGCATCCACGGTTTAAGATGAAGTACACAGAAACAAAGGTCATTATTACATCGTCATTCCTGAGATAACATAGTCTTTTACAACTCCATAGCCATAGGCTAGTATAAGAGTTTATCATAACAATATAAATAAAATTCTTCATCTTCATGTGCCATAGGCAAGCATGTTGAGTGTAGACTCATAACCCCTGATCATCATCAGAGTAACCTGCAACATCGTATGTTACAACCACAGTGGGTCAATACATTGGAATAGTATTGGCAAGTGATACCTTAGTAGAAATATAGTGATTAACTTCTACATGAATTTGGCTAAGTGTAGCTTAGGCTTGCTTTGCTCAAAATAGGTTTTACCTATCAGTTGAAAACACTAAGTTTTTGTTTGGCAAAAACTCCCAAGGAACCACCAATAGAAATTGGTGAACCTTCACCCTTGTTCAACCACAAGTTTTAACTTAGAAAATTGGGGTGAGGGGATTCTTGATAGCTTCCATGTCTTGATGCTCAAATTGTCCATTACCGGGGACACGGATAAGTACTTAGTTTCTTCCTTCTGCAGAGGTGGTGCACTTTCCCCACAAGACTTGATTTTCACCAAGACAGGACCTTTCAGAAGCCTTCCCTTAGACCAAATGGACGCGTTCCAACCTATCACCCACTATCACCAACTGTCCAAATGGCTAAGTTATTGCAACCTATATGATCCAGGCAGAGCCCATAATGCCATGTGGCTGCACTAGAAGCTTCTTAACATATGGCATCTCAAATCCCTTTGTTCCTGGGTGGAATTCCACAAGTGAGATACACAGGGTAGACCATTAGAAAATGGGCCCTGGTAACCACTCAACCAAAAACCACCAAGCAATTACCAATCCACCCAGGTGTTTCATTCACTTAGTTGTTTTATTAAGCAAAAATATAAGTCAAAGACTTAGCAATATTTTTCCATATCATGTATATATTCCACCCTTGGTTGCTACTAGCTAGGCTAAGCATGGTAATAGCAAGTATCTTAACTTAGAGAAAATTCTAACAATTCTACAACTACTAGGATTTCCCAAGCATAGAATATAGATACTTAGTAAAAATTATCATGCAAACCCTATACAAAATATTTCTAATGCATAGTCAAAATATTGGGACAAAAGTATGAAGCACCACTTTCCTTGGTAGTTGGGGGAGTAGCAACAATCCTCACAATCACAATCACCACTAGCACCAAAATCTACACATAAAATGATAGCACCAAATTCACATATCAAACTAAACAAGAAAAAATATATGAATGCATGTAAATGCCATGTGATTATTTTCCAATTCAAACAAGACAAGTAAAATAATACTGAACACTAAACTAAACATTTATACACTAACTAAACTTAATTTGATCTTTAAAACATTTTTCAAATAATTTTTTATACTCAAAATAGTCCTACAAATGTCTCTACAAAAATAACCAATTTTACAGAAGCAATTTATTAAAAAAAGTGCATGGTTGGATAGAATTCTTTCTCCTGATTCCAATGATATAAAATTTGCAAAATTTGTACATGTGGATCAAAATTCATGAATTTTGCAAGTTTGAACATCTAATAGAAATGTTTCTGCCTTTTTAAATAAAACAGCGCCACACGGCAGCTTCTGATTGGACGATACCGGTTCGCGGTTCGTCCGGATCATGCTCGTGGATCGCAAGATCTAACTAAAGATGCACGGCCCAGATCTATACGTACCGCTTCACCTAATATCTAATCGTGGCCTTAGGATTTAGATCCGATGGATCAGATCCATCTGACCAAGAACCGGCGATGCAAATGGTGCCTGCGGCGGCGACGGTTCTGGCGGTGACACGCCGGCGAGGACAGAGGGGCAGGGGGGTCGGTCTAGTGCTTACCGAGATCGCGAGGTCGTGGAGATGCTCAACATGCAGACGGACTGGGTCGAAGCGCACAGACACAGCAGCAGGAGCTCGTCGGAGTTCGTCTGAGCGTCGGGTGCTCACTATCGGAGTTGAAGGCGACGTCCTGGGGCGCAAGGATTCAAACGGAAAACTTAACAGATGCGCGAGGCACTGGCGAACACGATTGCGTGAACCAGAGACAGAGGGGAACACGGAGCTCACCGGAATGGCTCGTCGGAGTCGAGTCAAGCTTCGGCCGTTTCCAGATGTTGACGAGGGCGACGACCTAGGGCGATTCAGGATGAATCGAAAGCATGAGAAGGTGCGCAAGATGATGGCAAAGCAGCTCGCATGAACCAGAGGGAAAGGCGCGCTTGAGACTCACCGTGACGGCTCACCGGAGTACCTCGGTGCTGCGGTGTTGTTGGGTGAAATTTGGGGAGCCTGGCAGAGATCTGGTGGTGCTGAGTGAGGGGAAAGGAGCGGGGTGGGGAGGTGGTTAAGTAGCCGGAGCCTGGGTGAGGATCGCGCACGTAAACATCGGCATTTACTCGAGTTATGGCGCGGCAGTGAAGGAGGAGAAACATCCGGCGACGACGTGGTCGTGGGCGTGATTTGGGGAAGAAGGAGGTGAGCTGGCAAGGGTCCACCAGTCAGTGACCGTTTGGGTAGCGCGGGTGCGGTGAAAAAAAACAGAGAGAGGGGGAAAACCCGGGTGGGCTGGCTAATAGGCTGCTTCTGCTGTTGGGCTTATTTGCTGGCGTCGGCCTTTTTCCATTTCTTTTGCCTTTTTCTTTTTTTGATTGATTTTCCAGGAATCTTTTTCAAATGATTTTAAAAGAGTTTGAATCCAAACACTTTCTAGATTTTTGTAAAGTGCAACATGTTCATAATTGTGTATACAGTATAGCTATTCACTTAAATTTGTAATGGCCCAATGATATTTAAAATAAACCTTGCTTTTATCATTTATTTAAATAGAACACTAGAATGATTTTGAATTTCATAATTTGTTTTGAAAACCTTGAACAAGCCTTAGAAACAACACTCAAACTTATGTTCAAATCTTTACTTATTAAAGTAAGTATTTTCTTATTAGAAGGTAGCAATATGGCAATTGCCTTGCTTACATAAAATAATAGATCACAAAGTTTCTGTTTTTGAAGAAATGATCCTAAAATGATTATGAATGCATGAATGATATGCAAACTTTGAAATCATGATTTTTGGGATGTTACAAATCTAACCCCCTTAAGGTGAATCTCGCCCTCGAGATTCGGATTGGCTAGCAAATAGGTGAGGGTGGTCTTTCCGAAGGTCATCCTCTCTTTCCCATGTTGCTTCTTCTTAGGAATGATGGTTCCACTGAACTTTGGATAATTTGATGGTATTTGTCCGTGTAACTCTTTCTGCAGTCTCAAGAATCCTGATAGGTCTTTCCTCATAGGTGAGATCACTTTCCAATTGGACCTCCTCCAATGGTATAGTATCCTTCAAAGAGGTCTCTTCCATCTCCGGATGGAATTTCTTTAGCTGAATCACATGAAACACATTGTGAACGGCAGACAATGATTCAGGCAATTCAATCTCATAAGCTACTTCTCCTTTACGACTCAGAATCTTGAATGGTCCAACATATCTTGGGGCCAATTTTACTTTGAATCCAAACCTCTTCACTCCACGAAGTGGTGATACTCTAAGATAAGCTCTATCACCCACCTCATAGGTGACTTCCCTACGCTTGGGATCTGTGTAGCTCTTCTGTCGGGACTGTGCTATCTTCAATCTGTCCTTTACTAACTTGACTTTCTCTTTAGCTTATTTGATTAGTTCTGGCCTGAACAAGTTTCTTTCCCCAACACCATTCCATAACAATGGTGTAGTACACTTTTTCCCATAGAGAAACTCAAACGGTGCCATCTCAATACTGGCTTGATAGCTGTTGTTATAAGAGAATTCTGCGTAAGGCAGACTTTCATCCCAACTGGCTCCATAATCTAGGGCACATGCCCTCAACATATCCTCTAAAATCTGGTTGGTCCTTTACATCCATCCCATCCGGGGATGAAAAGCAGTGCTGAATTCCAATCTAGTTCCCAATGACTCATGCAGTTGCCTCCAAAAATGGGAAGTGAATTGAGTCCCCTATCAGACACAATACTCTTGGGTACTCCATGCAGACACACAATCCTATTCATATAGATCTTGGCCAACTTAGCACTTGTATAGGTTGTCTTCACGGGTATGAAGTGAGCCACTTTAGTTAAGCGATCCACTACCACCCAAATAGAATCATATCCTGATCTGGTCCTTGGCAATCCGGTGATGAAATCCATGCCAATCTTGTCCCACTTCCAATCAGGAATAGGTAATAGTTGTAACAATCCTGCTGGCTTTTGATGTTCCGCTTTCACTCTACTACATACATCACACAAAGCAATATGTTCGGTGATGTCCTTCTTGAGATTATTCCACCAAAATATTTCCTTCACATCCATGTACATTTTGGTGTTACCCGGATGAATGGAATACGGTGAGTTGTGTGCTTCTTGTAAAATCAGATTCCGAAGCTCCGGATCTTGCGGAATGTAGATAATTTTTCCATACCATAAAGTACCCTATTCGTCTTCATGGAATCCTTTGGCTTTTCCCTTGCCAATCTTTTCCTTAATCTCTTCAATTTCCTTGTCCGTCTTTTGGGCTTCCTTGATTTTGTCCAACAAGGTGGGTTGAACATCCAATGACATGAGATGTCCTTTAGGCACAATATCCAATCTGAGATCTTTGAATTGGGCACACAGATCATCTGGCAATTCTCCCTTAGTAAGGCCATTCACATAAACTTTACGGCTTAGTGCATCCGCTACAATATTTGCTTTACCGGGGTGGTATTGCAAAATCAAGTCATAGTCCTTGATGAGTTCTAGCCATCTTCTTTGTCTCATGTTGATTTCTTTCTGAGTAAAGATATACTTCAAACTTTTGTGATCTGTGAACACTTCACATCGCTTTCCCAAAATATAATGTCTCCATGTTTTGAGTGCATGGACAACAGAGGCTAACTCTAAATCATGAGTAGGATAATTCACCTCATGAGTTTTGAGTTGTCTCGAGGCGTAAGCCACAACTTTTCCTTCTTGCATCAGAACTGTACCCAACCCTTGGTGAGATGCATCACAATACACTTGGAAATCCTTTTCCAAATCTGTCAGACATAAGACTGGTGCTGTCACTAGTCTCTTCTTCAACTCTTGGAAACTGAGTTCACATCCTTCAGTCCAATCAAACTTCTTGTCTTTCTTTAGTAACTGTGTCATAGGCTTAGATACCTTGGAGAAATTCTCAATAAACCTTCTATAGTATCCTGCCAAGCCAAGGAAACTATGAACTTCTTTCACTGACTTAGGAGATTCCCACTCAGTTACAGCCGACACTTTCGCGGGATTAACTGCTATACCATCTCCTGACACAATGTGTCCAATAAATCCCACTTCATTCAACCAAAATTCACACTTGCTTAATTTGGCATACAGTTTATGCTCTCTAAGCTTCTCCAGTATCAAACGCAAATGTTCTTCATGCGCTTCGTTGCTCTTGGAGTAGATCAAAATGTCATCGATGAAAATGACGACAAAATTGTCAAGAAACTCCATGAACACTTTGTTCATCATATTCATGAAGTAAGTTGGTGCATTGGTCAAACCAAATGGCATCATAGTGTACTCATACAATCCATAACTAGTGGTGGAAGCTGTCTTAGGTATGTCTTGTTCCCTTATCTTAAGCTGAAAATATCCTAACCGGAGATCAATCTTTGAGAACACACGGGCTCCTTCTAGCTGATCAAACAAATCATTGATTCTGGGCAAAGGGTATTTGTTCTTGATAGTCACCTCATTGAGTGAACGATAATCTATGCATAACCTTTGACTTCTGTCTTTCTTTTCCACAAACAAAACTGGTGCTCCCCAAGATGAAGAACTTGGTTGAATAAATCCTTTCTGCAACTGTTCTCCAAGTTGTTTCTTGAGTTCTTTCAACTCATCAACTGACATCTTGTAAGGTCTTTTTGCTATTAGTCCTGATCCTGGCAGCAAGTCAATCAGAAACTCCACATCTCTATCTGGTGGCATTCCCGGTAATTCCTCTGGAAACACATGTGGATATTCTCTCACAATTAGCACAATGTCTATGCTAACCCCCTTAAGAGAATTTAGCTTACTCCCTTTTGATTCAAAGTTAGTCTTGAATCTAATCCTTTTATTATCCGGGGTTGTGAGTGTGACAGTATGATTGGCACAATCTAGCACTGCCTTGTACTTAGTCATCCAGTCCATTCCCAAAATGACATCCAATCCTTGGGAATTTAGGATTATCAAATTAACGGTAAACTTATACTTCCCAAATTCTATGACTAGATCATTACATCCTGAGTTCACTATCATTTCTCCACCAGGAGAACTTACTTTTATAGGACACCCAATAGTTTCAACTGGAAGTTCATTTCTATCAACAAATGCTCTTGATGTGAATGAATGCGATGCTCCAAAGATAAAAAGAACAAGTCTTGGAAGTAATTGAGTTTGAACTTACCAGCCACAACATCAGGTTCCTCATATATCTCTTCCACATTGATGTGGTTCACTTGTCCCTTCTGGAAAGGGTTGGGCTTGGTGGTTCCTTCAACCTTATTTTCTGGGCACTCATTTGCATAGTGTCCCATATTCTTACACTTGAAACATTCAACCTGACTGATATCTCTCTTTGCAGGCTGACTACCATTTCCACTTCCACCTCCATTGTGGTGACTCTTGTGTCCACTCTTGTGGTTCTTGTACTTGTCATTATCATGACTGCGGTGATGCTTGTTGTCATGATGGCGGTTGTGTCCGTGGTGGTTGTTGTACTTTCCATGTTTGTGGGATCCAGAACTCCCACTATCGTCATGATGGGAACGCTTGTGAGACGATCCCGAGCTGTGCTTATCAAAGTTGTGCTTCCTCTTCCTACTCTCAACCTGTTTCATCTTGTTCTCCAAGATGGTAGCCTTGTCACAAAGTGATTGGTAGGTTGGGACATAGGCAACAGACAGCTGCAGATTCAGTTCATCATTCAGTCCTTTGAGGAATTTCTCCTTCCTCTTGGCATCTATATCAACCTCATTCGGTGCATAACGCGCCGGATTGTTGAACTCCTCAATATATCCAGCCACACTGCAGTGACACTGCTTCAGATTGTGGAACTCCTTCTTCTTCAAATTCATCACCCCGGATAAGATGTGAGCTGTACGGAATCCATCCTCAAAGATAGCCCAAGTCACATCCTCAATGGGAGTGGTGATCTGAAATTTATCCCACCAAGTTGCTGCTGGTCCTTCCAACAGATGTGCTGCAAACCTGACCTTCTCCTCGTCGGTGCAGCCGACAGTTACCAAATCCTTGTTCACCGAACGTAGCCAATAATTGGCCACCATTGGATCAGTGGTTCCTAAGAACTTTGCAGGCCTCAGTCTAAGAAATCTGCTGAGCATGTCAAATCCTGGCGGATTATTCTAGTTGTTGTTGTTATTATTATTATTGTTGTTGTTATTCTGATTCTAGTTCTGCATGAAAATGGTCATCATCTGCATCAGTTGTGTCTGTGCTGACATCAACTACTGCATCTCGGGAGTGACATTGTTGTTGTTTGGGTTGGGGTTGGCACGTCGAGGAGGCATCTGTGGTTTTCATAAGGATAAGAATGAGATACCCATAGATGCTTAACATGCACAATACATCACATACTCAATCACAATAACCAAGCCTGAAAAATAACATTGAGTTTGAACGACATAAACAACAAGTTTGGAAGTGCAAACACACCATAGCAAGCCACCCACATGTTGGATGGTCATTGTGACTCAATAATTAAAAGTACGGTAGATGAAAGATAAATGAGTAGTCAACACTACTCCTCCGCATCAATCTCCACATCAACAAGGGTAAGACCTGCATTCTCCATAGCGGTCTTGTACTCCTCAACATTAGTAGTCAAGGCCTCTATCTTAGCCCTAAGAGCCCTCTTCTGTGAACGAAGCCTCTCGATCACTCCTTGCTGATGCTCAAGCTCGAAGTCCTTGGCCTCAATATCTTCCTTCATCTCCCGGATCTTCTTGTTCCTGTCTTGGACTCTTTTCTCCTGGCTCTTGAATTTCTTGTCCTGGCTTTCAAACTTGGCCTCCATTTCCTTGACTATCTCGTCTTGCTCCACGAAGAGCTTGTCCTTCTCTCGGAGCTGAACCTGGAGCTCGTCATTGCTAAGAATGACGTTGATTCTATCAGTATCTAGATGCCTAATAAGACCCTCTAGGTCCTGGAGGTACAGACGAATCGGCTCCATCGTCTCTCTAGAAGCATCCTCGTACTCTATAGCTTCACCCTCCTGTTGCGTCTCCCGAAGGGGTGAAAGTAAAGGCCTCTAAGCTCAGTGGAGTGTCTCCCTACCAGGTGCCCGAGTAACTCCTGCATGACTACATTTAAGCCTTTCTCCTTGTCGTCATGCATCAACTTAAAAGTGATGGTCTCCGTGGTTGGCTCTGTCTGGCGTCCCGGCTGAGTGACTCTGAATCCCCAAAGTTCCTTGCTCTCAAACTTGGTTACTGGAAGTGTCATGATGCTATAAAGTGGAAGGTTGAGCACACTAGTGAGCTCAATGAGACGAGTACCAAAACGAGTTCCCTTGAACTCCTCGGCTGTGTTGATAGTAACATTAGGCATATATTTTTATAAGATAGAGAAAAGTTGGAATCAACATCAATAGAGAAAAATCACAAGACAAAATATCACAATCATATCTTTTGCAACAATCACACAGTCATGGCATACACAAATCCATTACAAGCATCAAAGGTTCAACATAACTTAGAAAATTTTTTGGAAATAAAAGGATGGGTGTGGTGGTCCAACTACCGAAGTACGTTACCACTCTCACTCACTAGACAAAATAGCTATCAGGGCATCCTTAGTAGCCATCTGTCTATCTTGCTCACAAGACTCCCAAACTAAGTCTATGATGTCTCCCCTTAGTTGTTGGTTGGTAGTCTCTAACTCTTGGGTATGCTTCTTTTCTTCTCTAAGGTCATTTTGGGTGTTGAGCATTCTGCACTTTAGTCTATCACCAAGCTCCTTAATAGCATTCCAAGCTACATTTCTTGCAGAGCCAAAGAATGTTGTGTGCATTTCTGAGTTGGTGACCATACAGAATCCTGACTCCTTATGGTTGTCTTCCTTGTTTTTGTACAAAAGTTGCACCCACCAATACTCTTCTCCTTCATCCATCACAGGGAATCCTTTGTACACAGCTGCACCATGTATCCCCATGGTAACCATAAGGTTCTCGAGGGCCTTGGGAAATTCAGTCTCACACTCCAAAGTCATGGTCATGAGTGGTCCCTTCCTTACGGCTTCGTTGATGGAGTTTATCTACAAATAGAGATGAGAAAGAAGATTAGAAAAGTTTACGAGAAGAAAAAGACAAGTGTGGAAATTTTTCAAAGTGTTGGAAGTTTTTCCTTAGTGGTTTCTAATCCAATCCTAGGGTCATAATCCTACAGGAAACAAGTGATCTGATACCATCTGTAAGATCCCACCAAGTAAAGGTAAAGATCCCTGTGATTGCAATGCTAGTCCATGGATCAATTGCTAGCATCCACAATTTAAGATGAAGTACACAGAAACAAAGGTCATTATTACACCGTCATTCCAGAGATAACATAGTCTTTTACAACTCCATAGCCATAGTCTAGTACAAGAGTTTATCATAACAATATAAATAAAAGTCTTCATCTTCATGTGCCACAGGCAAGCATGTTGAGTGTAGACTCAAAACCCCTAATCATCATCAGAGTAACCTGCAACATCACAAGTTACAGCCATAGTGGGTCAATACATTGGAATAGTATTGGCAAGTGATACCTTAGAATAAATATAGTGTCTAACTTATACATGAATTTGGATAAGTGTAGCTTAGGCTTGCTTTTCTCAAAATAGGTTTTACCTATCAGTTGAAAACACTAAGTTTTTGTTTGGAAACAACTCCCAAGGAACCACCAATAGAAATTGGTGAACCTTCATCCTTGTTCAACCACAAGTTTTAACTTAGAAAATTGGGGTGAGGAGATTCTTGATAGCTTCCATGTCTTGATGCTCAAAATGTCCATTACCGGGGACACGGCTAAGTACTTAGTTTCTTCCTTCTGCAGAGGTGGTGCACTTTCCCCACAAGACTTGATTTTCGCCAAGACAAGACCTTTCAGAAGCCTTCCCTTAGACCAAATGAACGCGTTCCAACCTATCACCCACTAGCACCAACTGTCCAAATGTCTAAGTTATTGTAACCTATATGATCCAGGCAGAGCCCATAATGCCATGTGGCTGCACTAGAAGCTTCTTAACATATGGCATCTCAAATCCCTTTGTTCCTGGGTGGCATTCCACAAGTGAGATACACAGGGTAGACCATTAGAAAATGGGCCCTGGTAACCACTCAACCAAAAACCACCAAGCAATTACCAATCCACCCAGGTGTTTCATTCACTTAGTTGTTTTATTAAGCAAAAACATAAGTCAAAGACTTAGCAATATTTTTCCATAGCATGTATATATTCCACCCTTGGTTGCTACTAGCTAGGCTAAGCATGGTAATAGCAAGTATCTTAACTTAGAGAAAATTCTAACAATTCTACAACTACTAGGATTTCCCAAGCATAGCATATAGATACTTAGTAAAAATTATCATGCAAGCCCTATACAAAATATTTCTAATGCATAGTAAAAATATTGGGACAAAAGTATGAAGCACCACTTGCCTTGGTAGTTGGGGGAGTAGCAACAATCCTCACAATCACAATCACCACTAGCACCAAAATCTACACATAAAATGATAGCACCAAATTCACATATCAAAATAAACAAGCAAAAATATATGAATGCATGCAAATGCCATGTGATTATTTTCCAATTCAAACAAGACAAGTAAAACAATACTGAACACTAAACTAAATATTTATACACTAACTACACTTAATTTGATCTTTAAAACATTTTTCAAATAATTTTTTATACTCAAAATAGGCCTACAAATGTCTCTACAAAAATAACCAATTTTACAGAAGCAATTTATTAAACAAAGTGTATGGTTGGATATAATTCTTTCTCCTGATTCCAATGATATAAAATTTGCAAAATTTGGACGTGTGGATCAAAAGTTATGAATTTTGCAAGTTTCAACATCTAATAGAAATGTTTCTATCTTTTTAAATAAAACAGCGCCACGCGGCAGCTTCTGATTGGACGATACCGGTTTGGCCGGATCACACTCGTGGACCGCAAGATCTAATTGAAGATGCATGGCCCAGATCTGTTCGTACCACTTCACCTAAGATCTAATCGTGGCCTTAGGATTTAGATCTGATGGATCAGATCCATCTAACCAAGAACCGGCGGTGCAAATGGTGCCTGCGGCAGCGACGGTTTTGGCGGTGACACGCCGGTGAGGCCAGAGGGGTAGAGAGGTCGGGCTAGTGCTTACCGAGATCGCGAGGTCGTGGATATGCTCAACGTGCAGACGGACTGGGTTGGAGCGCACGGACACAGCAGCAGGAGCTCGTCGGAGTTCGTCTGAGCGTCGGGTGCTCATTGTCGTAGTCGAAGGCGACATCCTGGGGCGCAAGGATTCAAACGGAAAACGTTAACAGATGCGCGAGGCACTGGCGAACACGATTGCATGAACTAGAGACAGAGGGGAACACAGGTCTCACCGGAATGGCTCGTCGGAGTCGAGTCAAGCTTTGGTCGTTTCCAGATGTTGACGAGGGTGACGACCTAGGGCGATTCAGGATGAATTGAAAGCATGAGAAGGTGCGCAAGCTTATGGCGAAGCAGCTCGCATGAACCAGAGGGCAAGGCGCGCTCGAGACTCACCGTGATGGCTCACCGGAGTTCCTCGGTGCTGTGGCGGTGTTGGGTGAAATTTGGGGAGCCTGGCGGCGCTCTGGTGGTGCTAAAGGAGGGGAAAGGAGCGGGGTGGGGAGGTGGTTAAGTAGCCGAAGCCGGGGCGAGGATCGCGCACGTAAACATCGGCATTTACTCGAGTTATGGAGCGGCAGTGAAGGGGGAGAAACAGCCGGCAACGACGTGGTCGTGGGCGTGATTTGGGGAAGAAGGAGGTGAGCTGGCGAGGGTCCACTAGTTAGTGACCGTTTGGGTAGCGCAGGTGCAGTGAAAAAAAACAGAGAGAGGGGGAAACCCGGGTGGGCTGGCTCATGGGCTGCTTTTGTTGTTGGGTTATTTGCTGGTGCCGGCCTTTTTCCATTTCTTTTTCTTTTTTCTTTTTCTGATTGATTTTCTTGTAATCTTTTTCAAATGATTTTAAAAGAGTTTGAATCCAAACACTTTCTAGATTTTTGTAAAGTGCAACATGTTCATAATTGTGTATACAGTATAGCTATTCACTTACATTTGTAATGGCCCAATGATATTTAAAATAAACCTTGCTTTTATCATTTATTTAAATAGAACATGAGAATGATTTTGAATTTCATAATTTGTTTTGAAAACCTTGAACAAGACTTAGAAATAACACTCAAACTTATGTTCAAATCTTTACTGATTAAAGTAAGTATTTTCTTATTAGAAGGTAGAAATATGGCCATTGCCTTGCTTACATAAAATAATAGATCACAAAGTTTCTGTTTTTGAAGAAATGATCCTTAAATGATTATGAATGCATGAATGATATGCAAACTTTGAAATCATGATTTTTGGGATGTTACACATGCCCTCAACATATCCTCCAGAATCTGATTGGTCCTTTCTGTCTGTCCATCAGTTTGAGGGTGAAAAGCTGTGTTGAACTCTAATCTTGTTCACAATGATTCATGCAGTTGTCGCCAGAAATGCGAAGTGAACTGAGTTCCTCTATCAGACACAATACTCTTGGGTACTCCATGCATACACACAATCCTATTCATATAAATCTTGGCTAGCTTAGCACTTGTATAGGTTGTCTTTACGGGTATGAAATGAGCCACTTTAGTTAGGCGGTCTACCACGACCCAAATAGAATCATACCCTGATCTAGTTCTTGGCAGTCCGATGATGAAATCCATGCCAATCTTGTCCCACTTACAATCAGGAATAGGTAGTGGTTGTAACAATCCTGCTGGCTTCTGATGTTCTGCTTTCACTCGACTACACACCACAGAAAGCAATATGTTCTGCGATGTCCTTTTTTAGATTATTCCACCAAAATCTTTCCTTCACATCCATGTACATTTTGGTATTACCCGGGTGAATGGAATATGGTGAGTTGTGTGCTTCTTGCAGAATCAGTTTCCGAAGCTCCGGATCTTGCGGAATGCAGATACGTTTTTCCATACCACAAGGTACCATGTTTGTCTTCATAGAATCCTTTAGCTTTCCCTTTGCTATTTTTTCCTCTTATCTCTTAAATTTCCTTATCCAACTTTTGGGCTTCCCTGATTCTGTCCAACAAGGTGGGTTGAACATCCAATGACATGAGATGTCCCTCAGGCACTATCTCCAATCTGCGATCTTTGAATTGGGCACACAGATCATCTGGCAATTCTCCCTTAGTAAGGCCATTCACATAAACTTTACAGATTAAAGCATCCGCTACAAAATTTGCTTTACCGGGATGGTATTGCAAAATCAAGTCATAGTCCTTGATGAGTTCAAGCCATCTTCTTTGTCTCATATTAATTTCTTTCTGAGTGAAGACATACTTCAAACTTTTGTGATCTGTGAACACTTCACAACGTTTTCCCAAAAGATAATGCCTCCATGTTTTGAGTGCATGGACAACAGAGGCTAACTCTAAGTCATGGGTAGGATAATTCGCCTCATGAGTTTTTAGTTGTCTTGAGGCATAAGCTACAACTTTCCCTTCTTGCATCAAAACTCCACCAAATCCTTTGTGAGGTGCATCACAATATAGTTGGAAATCCTTTTCCAAATCTGGCAGAAATAAGACTGGTGTTGTCACTAGTCTCTTCTTCAATTCTTGGAAGCTTAGTTCACATCCTTCAGTCTAGTTAAACTTCTTGTCTTTCTTAAGTAACTCTATCATTGGCTTAGCTACCTTTGAGAAATTCCCAATGAATCTTCTATAGTATCATGCCAAGCTGAGGAAACTACGAACTTCTTTCACTGACTTAGGAGACTCACACTTAGTTACCGCTGACACTTTTGCGAGATCGACAGCTACACCATCTCCTGACACAATATGTCCGAGAAATCCTACTTCATTCAACCAGAATTCACACTTTATGAATTTGGCATACAGCTTGTGCTCCCTGAGCTTATCAAGTACCAAACGCAGATGCTCTTCATGTTCCTCTTTGCTCTTGGAGTAGAACAAAATGTCGTCGATGAATACGACAACAAACTTGTCAAGAAACTCCATGAACACTTTTTTCATCATATTCATGAAATAGGCCGGTGCATTTGTCAAACCAAATGGAATCACGGTGTACTCATACAAACCATACCTAGTGGTGAAAGCAGTCTTCAGTATGTCTTGCTCTCTAATCTTAAGTTGAAAATAGCCTGATCGGAGATCAATCTTTGAGAACACACGGGCTCCTTCTAGCTAATCAAACATATCATTAGTGCAAAGATACTTGTTCTTGATAGTCACCTCATTGAGTGAACGGTAATCTATGCATAACCTTTGACTTCTATCTTTCTTCTCAACAAACAGAACTGGTACACCCCAATATGAAGAACTTGGTTGAATAAATCCTTTCTACAACTGTTCTCCAAGTTGTTTCTTGAGTTCTTTCAACTCATCAACTGACATCTTATAGGGTCTCTTTGCTATTGGTCCTGATCCTAGCAATAAGTCAATCAGGAACTCAACATCTCTATCTGGTGGCATTCTAGGCAATTCCTCCGGGAACACGTCCGGATACTCTATCACAATTAGCACACAGTCTATGCTAACCCCCTTAAGAGAATTTAGTTTACTCCCTTTACATTCAAAATTAGACTTGAATCTAATCCGTTTCTTATCCGGGGTTGTGAGTGTGACAGTACGATTGGAAAAATCTAGTACTCCTTCATACTTAGTCATCCAATCCATGCCCATAATAACATCCAACCCTTGGGAATCTAGGATTATCAAACTAACTGGAAACTTATACTTCCCAAATTCTATCACTAGACCATGACATCCAAGGCTCACTATCATCTCTCCATCGGGAGAGCTTACTTTTATAGGACACCCAATAGTTTCAGTTGGAAGTCCATTTTTATCAACAAATGCTCTTGATATGAATGAATGCGATGCGCCGGTATCAAAAAGAACAAGTGCTGGAAAAGAATTGAGCTTGAACTTACCAGCCACAGCATCAGACTCCTCATAGATATCTTCCACACTGATGTGGTTCACTTGTTCCTTATGGAAAGGGTTGGGCTTGTTGGCTCCTTCAACTTTATTTTCTAGGCACTCATTGGCATAGTGCCCCATCTTCTTACACTTGAAACACTCAACCTGACTGATATCTCTCTTTGTAGGCTGACTCCCATTACCACTTCCACTGTGGTGGCTCTTGTGTCCACTCTTGTGGCTCTTATACTTGTCATTATCATGAATGCGATGGTGTTTGTTGTCATGATGACGGTTGTGGTTGTGGTGGCTGTTGTATTTCCCATGCTTGTGGAATCTAGAACTTCCACTATCATCATGATGATAATGCTTGTGCGTCAATCCCGAGCTGTGCTTATCAAAGTTATGCTTCCTCTTTCTGCCCTCAACCTGTTTCATCTTGTTTTCCAAGATGGTGGCCTTGTCACAAAGTGATTGATATGTTGGGACATAGGCAACAACTAACCGCAGGTTCAATTCATCATTCAATCCTTCCTCTTAGCATCAGTATCAACTTCATCCGGTGCATAGCACGCTAGATTGTTGAACTCCTCAATGTACTCTGCCACACTGTGGTGACGCTGCTTTAGATTGTGGAACTCCTTATTGTTCAAGTTCATCACTCCGGATGAGATGTGAGCTGTACGGAAACCATCCTCAAAAATATCCCAAGTCACATCCTCAAGGGGAGTGGTGATCTGAAAGTTATCCCACCAGGTTGCTGCTGGTCCTTCAAGCAGATGTGCTACAAACCTGACTTTTTCCTCGTCGGTGCAGCCAACAGTCACTAAGTCCTTGTTCACCAAATGTATCCAGTCATTGGCTACCATTGGATCAGTGGTTCCCGAGAACTTTACAGGCCTCAGTCTCAGAAATCTGGTGAGCATGTCAAATGCTGGAGGTTTATTCTGATTGTTGTTGTTGTTGTTGTTGTTCTGATTCTGATTCTGATTTTGGTTCTGGATGAACCGAGTCATTATCTGCATCAGTTGAGCTTGAGCTGTCATCAACTGCTGCATCTCTATAGTGACGTTACTGTTGTTGT
Source organism: Avena longiglumis (assembly GCA_030063025.1). Classification (NCBI taxonomy): domain Eukaryota; kingdom Viridiplantae; phylum Streptophyta; class Magnoliopsida; order Poales; family Poaceae; genus Avena; species Avena longiglumis. The sequence goes on along the minus strand of CP125975.1, from coordinate 463,913,628 downwards.
TTGGGTTGGGGTTGGCACGACGGGGAGGCATCTGTGGTTTCAATAAGGATAAGAATGAAATACCCATAGATGTTAAACATGCATAATACATCACATGGAAACAATCACAATAACCAAGCTCAAAATAACATAGAGTTTGAACGACATAAACAACAGGTTTTGAAAATGGAAACACACAATAGAAAGCCATCCACATGTTGGATGGTCATTGCGACTCAATAATCAAATTATGATAGATAAATGATAGTCGAGTAGTCTATACTACTCCTCCATGTCGACCTCCACGTCAACAAGAGCAAGACCTGCATTCTCCATGGCGGCCTTGTACTCATCTACATTGGTGGTCAAGGCTTCGATCTTCGCGCGAAGATCTCTCTTATGTGAGCGCAACCTCTCGATCACTCCCTGATGGTGCTCGAGCTCGAAGTCCTTGGCCTCTAACTCAGCCTTTATCTCCCTGATCTTCTTGTTTCTGCCTTGGACTCTTTTCTCCCGACTCTTGAACTTCTTGTCCTGACTCTCGAATCTGGCCTCCATCTCTTTGACGATCTTGTCTTGCTCCGCGAAGAGCTTGTCCTTCTCCCTCAACTGAACCTGGAGCTCGTCATTGCTAAGCATGACGTTGGTCCTCTCCGTGTCGAGGTGTCTAATAAGGCCCTCTAGGTCCCGAAGGTATAGACGAACTGGATCAATCGTCTCTCTAGTAGCGTCATCATACTCTACTGCCTCACCCTGCTCGTCATGTCTCCCGAACGAGTGAAAGTAGAGGCCTCTAAGCTCGGTGGAGTGCCTCCCAACCAGGCATCCAAGTAACTCCTACATGACTACATCTAATCCCTTCTCCTTGTCATCATGCATCAGCTTGAAGGTGATGTCCTCCATGGGTGGCTTTGTCTGGCGTCCCGGCTGTGTGATTCTGAAGCCCCAAAGGTCCTTCCTCTCAAACTTGTTGAGCTAGAGTGTCGTAATACTAGGAAGTGGGAGGTTGAGCACACTAGTGAGTTCGACGAGACGAGAACCAAAATGAGTTCCCTTGAACTCCTCGGCAGTGATGATAACAATGCTAGGCATCTATTTTATAAGATAGAGAAAGGTTAGAATCAATACAAGTAGAGAAAATCACAAGACATTAAAACACAAGCACACTTTCAACAATAAAACATACAAGTCATGGCATACACAAATCCAATACAAACACTAAGGTTCAACATAACTTAGACAAAATTTTGCGAGAAAAACGACAAGTGTGGTGGTCCAACTAGCGGAGTACGTAACAATTCTCACTCATATGCTAAGTCTATGATATCCTCCCTTAGACGTTTTATGGAGGTCTCTAAGTCTTGGGTATACTTCTTCTCATCCTCGAGATCATTTTTAGTGTTGAGCATTCTACACTTGAGTCTTTCACCAAGCTCCTTGATAGCATTCCATGCTGCATTTCTTGCAGAGTCAAAGAATGTTGTATACATTTCTGAGTTGGTGCCCATGTAGAATCTTGTCTCTTTGTGGTTGTCTCCCTTGTTCTTATACAAGTGAAGTTGCACCCACCAATATTCTTCTCCTTCATCCATTACTGGAAATCCTTTGTACACGTCCTCACCATGTATTCCCAAGCTAACCATAAGGGTTTTTAGTGCTTTGGGAAACTCCGTATCACATTCTAAAGTCATGGTCATGAGTGGTCCCTTCTTGACGGCTTCATTGATGGCAGCCATCTACAAATAGCAATGAGAAAGAATATTAGGAAAGGTTTACGAGAGGAAAAAGACAAGTGTGGGAAGAGTTGCATTTTTCCTTAGTGGTTTTCTTAGTCTAATCCAACCTAGGGTCATAATCCTACAGGCAACACAGTACTCTGATACCATCTGTAAGACCCCGCCTTTATAAAGGTAAAGGTCTCTGTGATTGCAATGCTAGTCCCTAGATCAAATGCTAGCATCCACCATTTAAGATGAAGTACACAAATACAAATGTCTTTATTACATCGTCATTCCAGAGATAAACATAGTATTTTACAACTCCATGCCAAAGGCTAGTACAAGAGTTCATAGCATAAAATAAAGTAAAGTCTTCATCTTCATGTGCCACAGGCAAGCATGTTGAGTGTAGACTCATAACCCTAATCCTCATCAGAGTAACCTACAACATCATAAGTTCAGCCACAATGGGTCAATACATTGGAATAGTATTGGCAGGTGATACCATAGTAGAATAGTAGCTTCTAACTTCTACATGAATTTGGCTAAGTGTAGCTTAGGCTTGCCTTGCTCAAAATATGTTTTTCCTATCAGTTGAAATCGCTAAGTTTTTGTTTGTCAAAACTCCCAACGAACCACCAATAAACATTGGTGAACCTTCACCCTTGTTGAACCACAAGTTTTTAACTTAGAAATTGGGATGAGGAGATCCTTGATAGCTTCAATGTCTTGATGCTCAACTTGTCCGTTGCCAGGGAAACGGCTAAGTACTTAGATTTTTCCTTCTCGAGAGGTGGTGCACTTTCTCCACAAGACTCGACATACATCAAGACAAGATCTTTCAGAAGCCTTCCCTTAGACCAAATGGACGTGTTCCATCCAATCACCCCTACCACCTTCTGTCCATCTGGCTAAGTTATTGCAACCTATATAATCCAGGCAGAGCCCATATTGCCATGTGGCTGCACTAGAAGCTTCTTAACATTTGGCATCTCAAATCTCTTTGTTCCTGGGTGGCTTTCCACAAGTGATATACACAAGTTTTCGCTAGTTTTCTGGCCTTGTGTAACCACTCAACATAAATCCATCCAAGCAATTACCATTCCACCCAGGTGTTTCATTCACTTAGTTGTTTTATTAAGAAAAACATAAGTCAAAGGACTTAGTGGAAATTTTCATAGCATGTGTATAAAAACCACCCTTGTTTAATACTAGCTAGGCTAACCATGATATCAACAAGTATCTTAACTTTAGAGAATATTTCTACCAAGACTACAACTACTAGGATTCCCCAATCATAGCATATAGATACTTAGCAAAATTTCATGCAAGCTTTATACAAAATAAAACTAGTGCATAGTCAAAATATTAGGACAAATACATGTAGCACCACTTGACTTGGTAGTTGTGAGAGTAGCAACAATCCTCACAATCATAATCACCACTAGCACCAAAATCTACACATGAAATGATAACACCAAATTTACATTCAAAACAATCAAGAAAAATTATATGAATGCATGCAAATGCCATATGATGATTTTTATAAACTAAACAAGAGAAGTAAAACAGTACTGAACACAAAACTAAACTTCTATAGTCTAAATGAACCCAATTTAACCTTAAAAACATTTTCAAAATAATTTATATAGTCAAAATAAGCCTATTTTTGTCTCTGCATAAAAACCCATTTTTACAGAAGCAAAATTCAAAACTAAGTCCATAGTAGTGTAGGATTTATTTTTTTGAATACATTGATATATTATTTTCATTTTTTGGATAAAAATAACAAGAGTTATGAATTTTACAAGTTTAAACTTTCTAAAACCTTTTCTAGATTTTTAAACAGAAAACACTCACACGCGGCACGATCTTATTGGTCGATACCGCTTCATACGTATCGGGCCTGTGAACCGTTAGATCTAAGTTAGATTGTGCGGTCCAGATCAGACCGTACCTCTTCGCGCTAACTTCTAATTCTAACCCCTAGATCTAGATCTAACGGTCCACGATGCTTTGACCATCGAGTGGCGGCGCGAATGGCCAGAGCGGCGGCGACGCTTCTGCCGGCGATGAACTAGCGGCGCTAGGGGGCAAGTGGGGAAGGTGTGGGTCATTACCGAAGCATGGAGACAAGGTGATGACGATGGTCGACGAGGGTGTGCGGGACCGTCGGGAATTCCTCGCCGGAGGTGAGGACTGCTTCGGGTGTGCTTGGGCGTCGACGTTGGCGGTGCTACAAGGCTCGGGAAGGCAAATAAAAGGCGGCGTTAGACACGCACTAGGACCGTGAGTGTGCGTGCGTGAACCAGAGAGGAGGGGGAGGGCTAGATTTACCGTAGTCGCTCGCAGGAGTAGAGCACGTCGTCGTGCACTTGCGGTCGTCGACGAAGACGATGATGTAAGCCACCAAAAGGAATTCCGTGAGAAGCGTTAGACGCGCAGGAGTGTGGAAAACATGACAGCGAGATCGAGAGGGCAAGGGGCGGGGAGTTCTCATTGGAATCGGTCGCCGGAGAGCATCGGGGAAGCGGCGTTGCAGCTCGAAATCCTAGTAGCCTGGTGGCAGAAAGGGTGTGCTAAGTGAGGGGAAATGGGGAGGGGGAAAGGGCGCTTAAGTAGGGCATGGTCGTGGGACGAATCACTGGTGCAATCAATGTGAATTAACACCGCGATTTCATTGCAGGAAACGGCAGCGAGGAAGAGGGGAGCGCGTCATGCGAAGACGATGAGCTGAGATGGCAGTGGGCCATGTCTGTCAGCGAGAGGGGTACAACGCGTGTGGTGAGAGAGAGGAAGAGGGGGAAAGTGGCCGGGTGGGATCATGGGCTATTTCTGGTGTTGGGATGAAACGGTGGCGCCGGCATGTTTCCCTTTCTTTATTCTTTTTCTTTTTCTATTTTGATTTTCAGGAAACCAAACCAAATCAAATTCAAATGGTTTTGATTTCAAATTAATTTTAGATTTTTGTAGTGCAAGCCCTGTACCCCTTTGTGTATAAAACATCACTCATCAATCAAATGTACTTTCATATTTTGAAAAATAAAAATAAAACCATTGCCTTAGTCACATAAAATAGTAGGCATCATATGGTTTCTTATTTGAAATTTTGTTTGGAAAAATTTGGTGCAAACCAAATGCTATGAATGCATGAATGATATGATAACTTCTGTAAGTCATGATTTTTGGGATGTTACATCTTGTAAGCATGTGGCTGTCTCACAAGGGATCACATGTCACATGAATGATTAAAGAGTACTTATCGGTAACGAGGGTGAACTAGGTATGCAGAGATACCGACGATCAAACCTTGGATAAGTAAAGTATCACGAGACAAAGGGAAATTGGTATCATATGTAAATGATTCATTCAATCATGAATTAATCATATAAATATGTGGGGGCATTATTAATTTCCATATTCCTCTATTGGTTATTGATCGGAGAAGAGTCTTGGTCGTGTCTGCATAATTCAAGAACCGTAGGGAGACACACTTAAGGATTCGATGTTGTTTAGTAGATATGGAAAGTGAGTAAATAGACTGAATGTAGTTCGGAGTCTCGGATGAGATCCGGGATATCATGAGGATATCCAGAATGGTCCGGAGAATAAGATTCATATAAGGAAAGTCCAATTCTGGAGTTCGGGAATGGTTTCATTGTTTTCACCAGAATGTTCTAGAAGGGTCTAGAAGGTCCACCGAACCGGAAGGGGAAGGGTACTTGGTTGGACACTTGGAAGAGAGAAATCAAACTCTAATTTGAAAGTAAAAAAGGCACTTTGAAAAAGTCAAATCCCAATATGGTTTCCGAGTTAGGGAGGGTTTCCACCTTGGCTGGAAACACCCTTGGACGCCCCCCTATATAAGGAGGGGTGGGGGCGCACCCCAAGGTATCCCCTTGCCCTAGGCGCCCAAGACCCAATCCCTAGGACACCGTTGCCCCCGCCCAAGCCGCCGCCCTAGATCCCCTCTAAACCGCCGCTACCGTCTAGCCTAAACCCTAGCTGCCGGCTGCCCTCTTCCCTCGGCATCTAAAACCTAGATCGCCGAGGCCCTCTTCTACTCCACAATAATCTCTCCATCTTAGGCGAAGCCCTGCAGATCTCCCCTCTACTTCTGACACCACGCCGTCGTGCTGCCGGAATCACGAGGAGAGAGCTACAACCTCCACTGCCTGCTGGAACAAGGGAGATAAAGGTCTTCATCGAGTATCGTATGTGTGACCGACTGCGGGAGCGCTGCCGGAACATAGCACTGGAATGATTGTCTATGCGATCTTGAGATTGGCAAGTGAACGACTACATCACCCACGATAATCTGCTCTCGGTAACCGCTTTGGATCTTCGAGGGTTAGTACTCTATCGACTCGTTGCTACAATCTAGTAGATAGATCTTGGCTTGTGTGTGTTCATGCGATAGAAATTTTTTGTTTTCCATGCTACGAACCCCTACAAGCGGCCTAGGCGTTTCTCTAACACACATACATAACTCCATGGACTTACAAGCTCCCCTTTTATCTCACACCGCCGACATCCATAAACAAAAGAGCATGATATCAACTGGGTAGATATTTACAGGTGTTGAAAGCGTTCCCCGTGACAGCACGGTTCTGCTAATTCCCAACTTATAAGTGCAAGCATATACAACATAGATGACACAATGGGACAAGTTTATTAGGGGCAAGAAAAATAAATTGTGCCATCAAGTTTGTGAGAGCTTTAATCACTAATTTTCACATAACAAGTTTAATTTGGAAGATAGATAAAACAAGAATATACTTGGAATGGTGTAACACACCATGCATAGGAATTTATAGTGGACTCTTTGGAATAACTTGGTTTCTTGGGAGTTGGATGCATGAGTAGATCTTACTCAATACAAGTGGAGGCTAGCAAAAGACTGGGAGCGACCAACTAAGAGAGCAATAATGACCATAATCATGCAGTGCGACAAAACATTATCAATCAAAGCATAAAGTTGTACCACAAGTTAAAAACTAAATTATCATAGAGGCTAAGGTGACTGGTTCATAGTCATAACATGGTGTGAGCATGTGCCAAGTCAACTCAAACAAAACATCAAAGGAGAATACCAAAATATTATGCTTTTGTATGCTAAAACAACGAATGATTCTTTCAAGGCACATTAAGCAATATCAATTGTTTGGAACAAGTCATGCTACAACAATAATCACTAAGCATAAGGTCAAAGCAACATATAGCATGGCATGATAAATTCTAAGCCACAGTCAAAACAAGATCCCTTGTGTACCACTATAAGCATGGAACTTTCTACTCCTTTCCAACACCAATCAACTTATTTGAAACAACACAGCGAAAGCGGGACTTTATTCAAGCAAACTAAGCAAACGAAAACCAAAAATTAAAACTAAGACGCTCCAAGAACAACACAACAGTGCATGAAACAATAAAAACAAAGTGTCTAGAAAGACCTGAGATTTTTATTGATGAAAAAGGGGATGCCCAAGGCATCCCCAAGCTTTGACGCTTGTACCTCTTGAATATTTCTTGGGGTGACATGGGGTAGCATCCCCAAGCCTGATCTTTTGTACACTCTTCATCTCATTTCATCATTCTTTCCCTACACTTGAAAATTTCCTTCATACAAAACATCACACAATCTTCATTAGCAACATTAGTGCATTCAAAAGTAATAGACCTTTGGGTTTAGTTTCAAAATAGCAAAAATTTCATCGAAGACACAAGCTACTGTAGAAATTTCTTCAAAAATCTCAATTTACCAAGTTGAACCCAAAAACAAATCGATAAAGAGGCAAATGCAAATAATGGCAGAAATCTATCAAAACAGACCAGCAGGTAAAAACCGATTTTTTTCGAAGACCTTCTGTTGCTCAAATAAAAAAGTGTTGAACTAACGAAAGTTATCTAACAACCTGGGGGATTTACTCAGAAAATTACACCTCAATCTGACTTATAGATATTTTTCACGAATATTTACAGTGAAGCACTTCCCCAAATCTTACTGACCTCTCATTAGAGGTTATTACTGGCACAAAAATCAAACAAAAAGGAAAAGGAGAGGTTATTACAGAAGTAATAACTTCCAAGACTCAAGAAAACTATTGGGTTATCTCCCAAGAAATACTTTTCTTTAACGCCTTTAAGTTAGGCATGATATTTTGAGAAGATGCTCACATAAGAAATATGAATTGAAGTAAAATAGAGCATCAAGAAGCAAATATAAAACAAGTTTAAGTATAACCCACTTCCTATGCATAGGAATCTTGTAAGAAAATAAATCAAAGAAGCATAAAGTAACAAGAATGGGTAGATAAAACAAGAGCAACTTCAAAACTTTCAGCACATAGAGAGGTGTTTCAGTACCATGAAAACTTCTACAACCATATTTTCCTCACTCATAAAATTTTTCACTAGCCTCATGAATAAACTCAACAATATAACTATCACATAAAGTATGCTTTTCATGATCTACAAACACATAGTTTTTATCAAGCTCAAAAATAGTGGGATTAAAACCTTCAAACCCACTTTTAACAATTTTATAACAAGATGACTGATCATTCTCAAGAGGTATGGGGTTCCAAGATAAAGTCAAGACCTCTCCAATCTCATTTTCAATAGTAGTACTATTAATATTATCAACTAATATAGGACCATCATCTAGATCTTTATTATAAACATTTTCTAAGCAAAAACTCTTTAGTACCATGCATTTCGAAATTAGGCGTAAATAAAGGATTATCATAGATAACAGGAGCACAATTATTATCACAGGTCTTACCCAAAGTAGATATTTCAAAAGGATTCACAGGAACATAACATTCATCCTCCTTTGGTAAGCATGGGGGACAATCAAATAATGTAAGGGGTAAAGAGTTACTCTCATTAGAAGGTAGGCATGGGTAGATCCATTCTTCCTCCTTTTTTTCATCACTCTCCTCCTCTTTTTCATCTAATGAGATTCCCGTTTCGGCAATTTCTTCTTCCATAAGCTCCTGCAAGGCATTAGTCTCTTTCGTTTGTGGAAAGCATCAATTAATATATTCAAGAATATAGCTATTTTCTTCCTTGTAATTATCAAAGCAAAATTTAAGTATATCATAAACCTCATATTTATAAGGTGAATCGTCAGTATTTTCAAGCAAACTAGCAAGTTCAAATGCACCCTTCCAAGCAATAAATTGTTCAATTTGTTCCACATCATAAAAGTCATAATTTCCTTTAACATAAGAAAACATGGTAACATTATCATTATACTCACATTAAGAATGGAGGTGTTTATACCTCCTATAGCAACAACATTTCTCACAACATAAGTAATATTATAAGTAGAGCACACGTTTATAGCAATGGTATTCAATTTATCAATTTGTTTCCATAAGTGTTTCCCTTTTTGTGACAAGCGGTGTTCCTTATAATAATATTTGCGTTCTTTCGTGAACCCACCTTGCCAATAAGAACTAGTTTCAAAGAAACCAACCATTGATAGAAAGCATGAAAAATCAAGGCAACAACATACCAACAACTATAGTAGGAACTAATTTTTTGTGTTTTTGATAAGAAAAAACAAAACAAATGAAACTATTTTTTTTGAATTTTTTGATAAAAAGAAGAAAGCAAACAAAGCAAAACGAACTAAGCAAAACAAAAAAAAGTAAAGAGAATGGTTGTGAAGGACTCCTCTTGTGAAGCTGTCCTTAAACTCCCCGGTAACGGCGCCAGAAAACATCTTGATGGCTCAGATATGTATAGAGCTTTGTTGGGAAACCCCAAGAGGAAGGTGTGATGATCACAGCAGTAAGTTTTCCCTCAGTTATGAAACCAAGGTTATCGAACCAGCAGGAGCAAGGAAACAACTCCAAGGTGTTGCTAGCAACTTGGAAACCTGCACAACACAAACTCAAGGCTTTGCCCCAACTTACAGTAAGGTTGTCAATCTCACTTGTTTGCTAAAAACAAAGGATTAAATGTATGGTGTGGAAGGTAATGATTGCTTGAAACAGGTAAATAGTAACAGTAGATAATGTAACAATGGCAAAGATTGGACCGGGGTCCATAGTTCACTAGAGGTGTTCTCCTTAAGATAAATAACATAACATCCTGGGTAAACAAATTACAACAGGGCAATTGACAGGACTAAGTAAGGCATAACAATGCAATACTATACATTCATGATCCTATGAGATTTGATTGGGCATTACAACAATATACATAGACCGCCATCCAACTGCATCTATGACTAGTAATTCACCTTCAGGTTTTCATCCGAACCCCCTCCAGTATTAAGTTGCAAGCAACGGATAACTTCTTTAAGCAATGTGTGTAAAGTAAACAATACAATTGTTCCACGAACAAGAGATTGTTGTTTTCTCCCTAGTAGCAACAGCACATGTACAACCTTAGAGATTATGTCACTTCCCCAGATTCAATAGAGGCATGAACCCACTATCGAGCATAAATACTCCCTCTTGGAGTCACTAGCATCTACTTGGCCAAGATAGCTACTAGAAACAGAGAGCATGCAAGATCTCAAACAACACAGACATGATAGAATCAATAATCAAGAGACATGTTAGAATCAATAATCAATCTGACATAGTAATATCAATATCCATCGGATCCCCGCAAACACAACATGTATGATTACAAATAGATGATCTTGATCATGAACGGAGCTCACAAGATCTAAACATGGTAGCACAAAGGAGGAGAAACAACCATCTATCTACTGTATGGACCCATAGTCCAAGGGTGAACTACTCACGCATCATACTGGAGGCTGGCATGGTGATGAAGGCCTCCGGGATGATCTCTCCCCTCCAGCAGGGTGCCAGGAAGAGCTTCAGATTCCCCCGATCTAGGGACGATGGTGGCGGCGGCTACGGACTGTTTTGTGGAGATCTGATCGGGTACTTAGGTCTTTGGCATCGGGGGTTTTATATAGGCGAAGAGGCGAGACATGAGGGTGGCCATGGGGCCCACACCCTACCTAGGCGCTGCCAAGGGTGGGACCGCGCGTGGGTGAGGGGGGTGCGACCGCCTTGTGGCGCCCCTCCGGCTGCCCTTCGGTCTCTGTGTTCTCCTCGGTGAAATATTGACGGCTTTTGTCCCGTCCAATTCCAAGAATATTTCCTTACTAGCTTTTCTGAAACCAAAAACAGCAGAAAATAGGCAACTGGCACTGCGACATCTTGTTAATAGGTTAGTCCTAGAAAATGTATAAAAATACCTCAAAGTGTAGACAAAGCATAGCAAAGTGGATACTAAACAAGCATGGAACATAAAAAATTATAGATATGTTTACGATGTATCACCCGTCGCCCGAGGCTTGGGTCGAGTGGATGGGTTGGCCCATTCCCGTAGGCTTGGGTCGGAGCCCAGGTTCTAATCTAGGGATGTTGTGCGCTTTCCCAAACAAAAGAAGGCAGTCCGCTGCAAGTGGATCCTCAAGCAAAAGGAAGGTTTGTCTCCTAAAGATCCTTCAAGGTACAAGGAAAGGTTAGTAGCAAAAGGATTCAACCAAATTCTAGGTATTGATTACAATGATGTGTTCTCCCCAGTTGTAAAGCATAGTTCCATTCACACTTTCTTTAGTATTGTGGCTATGCGTGATCTTGAGCTTGAAGAGTTATATGTCAAGACAAATTTTCTACATGGAGAGCTTGATGAGGAAATATACATGCACCAACCAGAAGGGTTCATAGTGCCTGGTAAAGAGGATTTTGTGTGCAAATTAAAGAAGTCTCTTTATGGCTTAAAGCAATCTCCAAGACAGTGGTATAAAATGTTTGATTCATTTATGATCTCACATGGCTTTGAGAGGTCTAAATATGATAGTTGTGTTCATATTAAGTTTGTTGATGGATCACCTATATACTTGCTGCTATATGTTGATAATATGTTAATTGCTGCCAAGAGCATGAAAGAAATCACTACTCTGAAGGTAGACCTAAGTAGTGAGTTTGAGATGAAGGATCTCGGTGCTGCTAAGAAGATGTTAGGTATGGAGATTACCCGAGATAGAAAATCTGGTTTGTTATTTCTTACTCAGCAAAATTACATTAAGAAAGTTGTTCTTCGTTTTAATATGGATGGTGCCAAGTCAGATAGTACTCCTATTTCTCCTCATTTTAAATTGCTATTTTCACAATGTCCTACTACTGATGAAGAGTTTGAGTACATGTCAAAGGTGCCTTATTCTAGTGCTATTAGTTCTTTGATGTATGCCATAGTTTGTTCGCGTCCTGATTTATCATGTGCTATGAGTTTGATAAGTAGATACATGGCTAATCCCGATAAAAAACATTGGAAGGCCATTGAGTGGGTTTTCAATCTTGGCACTTCCAATGCTTGTTGAAGTTTGGCAGGACCGGTGAGGGACTCGTTGGCTATGTGGATTTATATTTTGCTGCCGATTTGGATAAGAGAAGACCCCTCACAGGTTATGTGTTTAATGTTGGTGGTTGTGCTGTTAGCTGGAAGGCTACGTTGCAGGCTGTTGTTGCACAATCTACTACTGAGGCTGAATACATGGTTATTTCTGAAGCTTGCAAAGAATCTGTTTGGTTGAAAGGTTTGTTTGTTGAGCTTTGTGGAGATGATTCTTGCATTACTTTGTTTTGTGATAGTCAAATTGTCATATACCATACAAAAAATAAGATGTTCCATGAGAGAACTAAGCACATTGATGTCAAGTACCATTTTGTTAGACATTGTTGCTCAAGGTAAATTGAAGTCATGCAAGATCAGCACTCATGATAATCTTGCTGATATGATGACTAAACCTGTTCATGTTGCTAAGTTTGAGCTTTGCTCGAACTTAGTTGGTTTAACTGATTAGCCCAAGTGGATATTGGCACCAAAAGTATTTGCTTTGTTTTGTTCAGGGAGATGATTGTTGTTGATGCTACAAGAAGGAATTTGTCTCAAGGTGGAGTTTGTTATATGTTGATCCAAATTCTATAAAGTAAAGGCCAACTTCTGACAAGCGGAGCGAGGCTCTTCGCCCTTGGGCTGAGTGGATGGGTTGGCCCGTCGCTGGAGGCTTGGGCCGAGTGGATGGATCATCGAAGACCTAGGTTTCCACCGATATATAAACCTCTTGTAAGCCACTGGCTGAGATAAGTTGCATCTATAAAAATCCCTAGCATTGTGTAAACACTCCCTGATATAGTGAAGTTTCGCTGGCTGGTGTCCGTGGTTTTTTCCTCTCTTTGTTGGAAAAGTTTTTCCACGTTAAATCTGTGTCCCCTTTGATGTGATTTCGTTTTCGTTCTTTGTTATTTAGTTATCGCAATTATAACACCTGCCATCTTTAGACAAGTCTAATGGGTTGTTTGGTTGGGCTTAAATCTGGCTTTTGGATTTTGACTTATAAGCCACAAAAGCATATAAATAGGTGCTTTTGACTTTAACTTTTAAATTTTAACTAGACATAGTTGTATAATGTTATAAGCTAAAATCAAAAGCACCTATTTAGGTACTTTTTTTATTCCCTTTGTTTTATAATATAAGATGTTTTAGATTTATATAAAAAGTATATCTATATCTCTTTTAGTATATAGGTTCACTTTAAATCTACACACTTAAAAAGATCTAGATACACCTTTTTTATAAAGCTAAAATATCTTATATTTTAAAACGGAGGGAGTAGCTTATAAGCCACAAATAAGCCCGACCAAACAGCCCAAAGTCTTGTTGGACCTGTTTTTCTTGTTTTTGGCAATTTAGACGTATCACTACAGGAAATAACTAAGGTGACGACGGCCAGCCGGCTACGCTGACGGCTGAAAGGGCATGTATGCCCCCATGTGTGGTTTTGGTAATTAATGACAATCTCTATGGACTAATGTGTAAATTGAGTTTCACTTGTAGGTTTGTCCATTGGCATCGCTTGGGCCATGTGTTGGTCTCAAGGTTGGAAGATGAAGAAATGTCCAAGGGCTTTGTGCCCATTGGAATCACGAAGAAAGAAGGATCTTGAAGGTCGATCAAGGCATGTGCAAAGAGTTGCATCAAGATGGATCAACCTCAAGTAAGGATGAAGAAGGACGAGCTCAAGATGTGCCATCTCTAGAAGATCTCATGCTTGAAGCTTGCCATCCTCGTGCTGATGGAATGATGAAGACAAGTTCAAAGAAGAGGTTTCCCCATGGAATATGGGGGAGCATTTTGCAAGTCTTCATCAAGCAAGAGAGAGCAAGAGCAAACAAGAAAGGTGTTCCCACTATAGAAGAACAAGACGGTCTACATCAAGTTCAAGTGGGACGCTCAAGGGAAAGGTATGTTGATAGGGCTTCTCTTTTGCCGGTCTCGTGTTGTTAGTTGGGAGACCGGGTTTAGGATAGATAGCCGTACTATCAAGAGGGGCTCTCAAGCGGGTGTCTCGTTTGCATCGTTCGGAGAGATCTCAAACATTTGCATTCATAGCATCATCTTTCTTGGTTGTTATTTGGTTCTTGTCCATGAGAGGATCTAGAGCTTGTGGTCATCATCATAACAAGCTCTAGTTCATCATCTAAGGATTTCACTTGCATATCTTATTGCGGTTTTTGATCTTGCGAGTTTTCCGGCTCCACACCTTGGGGGATACTTCACATATATATTTATGATATTTTCTCCCAAGGTTATACCCAATATTTCGTCGTTATCTTTCCAACAAAATTGGTTTCATCCCATTTGGAGTTCGGATGCAAAAGTTATTGCGTTTCTGGTTTTCTGGTTTCTGGAATTTCTCTGACAGGAAGTTCCGGCTTCCCACCAGAAGTTCCGCTAGGGCATCTTTGCTTGAAAGTTCCGTGGAAGTTCGGTCTTCTTCGCTCACGCCGGTAACCTTATGTTTTGAAGCGTTCTATTTGCGAACTTTGTCGGAACTTGCTCGGAAGTTCACCGAACTTCGGTGCTTTGACCGAACTTCGGTTGCGCTCGAGCGGCGTCAACGGTCCGATGACCGTTGGAGCCAGGCTGCGGAACTTCCGCCGGAAGTTCCGGCCATGTTTCGTTTTTTCAGTTTCTCGCTCCGCAGTTTTCGTCCGTTGGCTGGGTGCCACCGGAACTTCCGGCCTCCCACCGGAACTTCCGGCCAGGTGTCGCGAATGCCCATAACGGGCAGTTCTGGGAGCCCTTTAAAAGGGGCTCCTCTTCCCCTTCGTGGGCACTAGCTTTTCTTCTTGGTTCTCGGCTTTCTCTCTCTCCTCCATTGTCAACCTTGAAGAAGCTTTCCCTCTCCCTTTCCCCTCCTATGATTCTTTCATCTTTTGAGGATTTGAGAGAGGAGATCTAGATCTACAATCCCCCCAAGTCAAATCCCTTCTTTGTGAAGGAATCATTGGGATCTAGATCTTTGAGAGTTTTGTGTTCTCCTCTTGTGTTCTTCCTCCCTTATTCCCCCAATAGCTTTTGTAGCTTTGTTCGAATTTGGGAGAGAAGGACTTGCCCTTGCATTTGGTGCATAGGTTTGAGTTCTACTCTTGTGTTCTTGCTCCCTTATTCCCCCAATAGCTTTTGTAGCTTTGTTGGAATTTGGGGGAGAAGGACTTGCCCTTGCATTTGGTGCATAGGTTTGAGTTCTCCTCGGAGATTCGGCGAGTTCAAGCTTGTGAGCTTGATTCTCTTGGGTTCCTTGGAACCCTAGACGGTTGTGTGGTTGGATTGTTGACCTTTCGTGGTCTTGTTGACCTTTTGTGGTCTTGTAGCCTTTTTTGGCGTTGTTGGCCTTTTGTGGCATTGTTGGCCTTTTGTGACATTGTTGGCCTTTTCTGGCTTTGTTGTTGGGAGCCTCCAATTGAGTTGTGGAGTTAGCCCCAATCTTGTACGGGTTCGGTGACCGCCCTCAAGCGTCCCATAGTGGAGCAAGTGCCCGCCTTTTGTGGTGCGCGCTTGGGAGAATAGGGTGAGCCTTTTGTGGCGTCGGTGAGTTGCGTGCTTCCGCATCCGGGGTGAGGCCTTGTGTGGCGTTGGGTGAGCATCGAGCCACCACACCTCGAGGTGAGCCATTTGTGGCGTTCGGAGAGCATTGCGCCATCGCACCTCTCCAACGGAGACGTAGCTTCTTTGGAAGTGAACTTCGGGAAACAAATCTTCGTCTCCGCGTCCATCGGTTATCTCTCAACCGAACCCTTTACTTATGCACCTTACATTGTGATAGCCATCGTGCTTGAAGTATTTATACCTTGCTATCACCTTGTTGCTTGTATTGCTTAGCATAGGTTGTTTGGTGCACCTAGGTGAACTTAGTGGCTAGGTTTTGTGCTCAATAAATTAAACGTTAGTTTTATTCCGCATTTACTTGAGCCTAAACCGTAATAATTTTAAAAGCCTATTCACCCCCCTCTAGGCGAATTTCTTTGTACTTTCAACGGCCCAATGTCGGAATTAGGTCGTGCTGTCTTCTGGCGGTGACCGGCTGGCCGTCGGTAGAACGGCCGTCGGCGTGAATGACGGCTTGAGGTAGTCGTCAGGTAGCGTGGCCGTCGGCGTAATAGAGGTTGTCAGGTTGACGGTGGCCCTCGGCGTGAGGTACAGCCTCGGCGTAATTAGTTTAGACACTGATGGAAAGCGGTGTTAGCGGGGCGGTTTGTCTGACTGGCCGTCGCAGCGACTCTTTGAAAATTTTGTTTGATCTCTTGACGGCTGGGCCGTCGGCGAACCTCAGCTTTTTCTCTTTTATCTCATTATTTTTTGAATAATCATACCTAAATCATTCTAATTCAGAAAAATACAAATAATATATCAAAATTTGCAGAAAATAAGATCTATCTATCTACACTCAAATATTACATTTATAAAAAAAATTAACTGAAACATAAAACATTATATAGTTTAAAACGGGCATCATAAATTCAAAAACGATCCAAATAACGTGAAACCTTTGTGTGGTGTCATATTATGTGACATAGTTAGAAGGAAAATATCAAAATTGGTATATTGATTATGTCTCAAAAAAACCTTCACAAAATGACCTATCTCGTTCGAGGTTTCTAGGCTTTCGGATCAAATGACCAATGTTATGGCTAGAATGAAGGCATAGTTTGTGATAATATGCCAATATTATGTATAAGTGTGCATCATAGGATGGCGAACAATGTTTCAGGAGGAAGTTTTCCTTTTCGTCGCACCAAAAAGCCGTTTTCCATTTACCGAGTGCAAAAAACGGACGGTTTTGTGAAGCAATCACCAAATGGCTAATTTAAAATACTACCGTAACATTTTTCAAAAATACTAGACCACCTTACATGGATAATTTCATAACAGGGGATCTCAAACATTTCCGTCTATCCCTGGTGAAAAAGACAAATTCCTGCCGAATCGGTAGGAAGTGGGTCAGATATGAACTATAGATATATGATCGGATGCTCATGATTTTTTACAAAAATCATTTTTAGGTTCAAAATATGTTGTTTCATCATAGATCCACTTCAAGTTTAGCAAATCTCAGCCCCGATCTAAGAATCTTCATGCCCGTCCTTCGACAAAGTTTAACGATAGTTTAAAACGGGCATCATAAATTCAAAAATGATCCAAACAACGTGAAACCTTTGCGTGGCGTCATATTTTGTGACATAGTTAGAAGGAAAAATATCAAACTTGGTATATTGATTATGTCTCAAAAAAACCTTCACAAAATGACCTATCTCGTTCGAGGTTTCCTGCCTTTCGGGTCAAATGACCAATGTTATGGCTAGAATGAAGACATAGTTTGTGATAATATGTTCATATTATGCATAATTGTGCATCATGGGATGACGAACAATATTTCAGGAGGAAGTTTTCCTTTTCGTCGCACCAAAAAGTCGTTTTCCATTTTCCGAGTGCAAAAAACAGACGGTTTTGTGAAGCAACCACCAAATGGATAATTCAAAATACTACTGTAACATTTTTCAAAAATACTAGACCACCTTACATGGATAATTTCATAACAGGGGATCTCAAACATTTCCGTATATCCCTGGTGAAAAAGACAAATTCCTGTCGAATCGGTAGGAAGTGGGTCAGATATGAACTATAGGTATATGATCGGATGCTCATGATTTTTTACAAAAATCATTTTTAGGTTCAAAATATGTTGTTTCATCATAGATCCA
The DNA here is from genome assembly GCA_030063025.1 of Avena longiglumis. Taxonomy (NCBI): domain Eukaryota; kingdom Viridiplantae; phylum Streptophyta; class Magnoliopsida; order Poales; family Poaceae; genus Avena; species Avena longiglumis. Next base: position 463,895,846 of record CP125975.1, on the reverse strand, counting down.
CTTCAAGTTTAGCAAATCTCAGCCCCGATCTAAGAATCTTTATGCCCGTCCTTCGATAAAGTTTAACGATAGTTTAAAACGGGCATCATAAATTCAAAAACGATCCAAACAACGTGAAACCTTTGCGTGGTGTCATATTTTGTGACATAGTTAGAAGGAAAAATAATATCAAACTTGGTATATTGATTATGTCTCAAAAAAACCTTCACAAAATAACCTATCTCGTTCGAGGTTTCTTGCCTTTCGGGTCAAATGACCAATGTTATGGCTAGAATGAAGACATAGTTTGTGATAATATGTTCATATTATGCATAATTGTGCATCATGGGATGATGAACAATATTTCAGGAGGAAGTTTTCCTTTTCGTCGCACCAAAAAGTCGTTTTCCATTTTCTGAGTGCAAAAAACAGATGGTTTTGTGAAGCAACCAGCAAATGGCTAATTCAAAATACTACCGTCACATTTTTCAAAAATACTAGACCACCTTACATGGATAATTTTATAACACGGGTATCTCAAACATTTCCTTCTATCCCTGGTGAAAAAGACAAATTCCTGCCGAATCGGTAGAAAGTAGGTCAGATATAAACTACAGGTACATGATCACATGCTCATGAATTTTTATAAAAATAATTTTTAGGTTTAAAATATGTTGTTTCATCATAGATCCACTTCAAATTTAGTGAGTCTCAGCCCCGAGCTAAGAATCTTTATGTGTGTCGTTTTAAACGGGCAAATGAAATTATGATAAGAATCATAGCATAGTTTGTGATAAGTTGATATTGATATCAAATTTGGATTCCTCTCATTTTTCTCAAATTTGGATTCCTCTCATTCCGATTTACAGATTTAAAGATATTAATTATTCCATATTAAATAAAAATACAAAAAAATCATTATATTTTTATTTGAATTTAATAATATTTTTACTTATTCATTGTTGTTTACTTAAATAATTGCTTGTAATTTCAAAAAATATACCCATGTGACATGATGATATAAGAGTTAATAGGAATAATATCATAGTATTGACAACAATGAGTAAATTGCTTTGCGAGAAGAGATTTTGAAGGAACGAGAAAGTTAAGCGTGCTAGAGCTGGAGTAGTGCTAGGATGGGTGACTGAATGAGAACTTTAACTAAGACTGCAATTTAATCAATTATTAACTATAAATAGTGTTAAAATGATTAAAGCGGGAGAAAAGAATCAAATTTTAAAAAAAAAATCAAAAAAAGTTTAAAAGAAAATTAGGCTATGTCGATGGCCTGGCCGTCGGCATAGCTCAATTCCTATACAGACGGCCTGGCCGTCGGCGTAGCTCCAGGCTGGACCGTTACCAAAGACGGTCGTTGACTGACACGCGGAACCTACTAGAAGACGCTATGACGAGGACGTACGCCGAGGGGCTATGCCGATGGCCACCGTCGACACAGCCTACCGTCGACACAGCCTGTACCGACGATAATTTGGCACTGTGCCGACGGCTGCGTAGCAAATCTTTTATGTAGTATTTTTTTTTTCTTCGAAAAGGGACCTGTGCTCGTGGATGCTAGTAGAAAACAACTGGTTTGCTTATATCCTTCCGTTTCGGGTCCTAGGCAACTATTTGTCCTCCCCCTTTCTCCATAGTTGAAGCAACACGGACAAGCACATCGCAAGATTCAGAAAAAGATCTCCCACAGTCTCTAAGGGGTGCGGACCGTGCTGTTCAGCGTTGATTCAGAAAAAGATCTCCACAGCCATGGGCTCGGGATCTTGCTGCTGTATGAGCGGCAGCGGTGATGACGACGGCGGCGGCAGCGATGGCGGCGGGCTGCTGGACCCCAAGGGGTTCCTGCTGGCCATGATGATAGCCCTGGTGCTGTTCATGCTCTGCCACCGGCCTCAGCCCCGGCGAAACTCCTACGTCGTCTACCGGTGCTAGAATCCTAAATCACCCGGCGCCGGCGGGTGGTGTTTGACCATGGACCGCCGTGTGTGGATGATTCCGAAGCTGAAGGTCTCCTTTCCTGCTTTCTGAAATAAGGTCTCCTTTCCTCCCTCACCATGTTCTGGTTCTATCATTGGTCAATCTTTTGTCGTATCAACGCAATAGGGTAATTAGCTGAGATTACCACTACTTTGTTCGGCACCATATCACAGAGATGCATGCATGTAGGATAATCTAGCGCGCTGCTGGTGATATGTAGTACGATGCATCCAAAGTAATCCAATCGCAAAAAGGACTTTACAGGGACATGTATTCATGGGGCCTGGTTCTCCTGTATTTGCAGTGGAGTAGATTGATTCCGCCTTGTTCTTCGTGATTGCGCCTTCTTTCCTCTAAGGTTTATAAGATATTTTGGATTTCATTGTTCTTTCAACAAGAAGATTTTATCGTTGTTCACAGCACTAGACGGCATGACTAGGTTTGGTTCATTCTACAGCTAGACTAGGAATGTTGTAACGCATTCACAAAATGGACGAATGAACCGAGGAAGGATAAATAAAGAACAGATAAAAGGCAGGACCCACACACTGAGGATACGAACGCCATGTGCTAGCTAGCTTGTACGTTCTGTTGGATTCGGATCCTATTTTTATGTTGTACTATGCTCTGTCTCATGTTGTTCAGTTTTGATAGTGCTGGTGACCCAGGCGGACCTAGCGTCCCTCCCGACCTAGCCGCCCGGGCTTGCCGGCTGCGTGACGTCTTACACACTTTGATATCTGATATGATTTGGAATGACAGATTAGACATTTTAACATTTATTAGTTCGCCTAGGCTTTAGGTCTACTGCCTCAATGTTGATGTGGGTATGTGTGTTTTCCACCTATTGAGGCACGGACACACGATACGACCAACCTACGGAGCATATATGGATCCCGCCGTCGTTCTTGACAAACCCATTGGTTGCATCATCTCTTTTGGATCAGGTTGCAATCAGCGCACGAAGACATTATTGTACTACTAGACGGAAAGCTGCGTGGGTCCGACCCGAACGTAGCTTTCCAACTCGAACTCGTCCTCCTCACGAGTTTCTGTTGATCATGCCGTCATATAAGCTGTTGTTGTTTCTGCTAGTGACGCGAACCGCCGGCGTCCACACCAGCCAATGAGCCAATTGAGCTGGATAAACAGGATCGATGATTCATACTAGTACTCCGTGTGCATCAGTGCATGAATGTTGACGAAGCCTTTCTCTTCTTTTTTTTTCTGGATAACTCTCTTCTCTTTGCCGACATGCCGAGCTGCCGACGTGCGTGGACGACGCGGAAACCCACCTGACCTGATTGATGCACCCGTGCAGGCAGTGCGACAGCGGTTCCCCTTCTTTCGTTCGGTAGTGCAGAACTCGAGCAGAGGAGACGCGCCGGCCCACGAGCACGCTCCTCGGGATTCGTTAGTGCCAACGCCCACACCCGTTTTTTAATGTGCCCACGCCGATCCCGGTGACACTCCTGCTTTCGGTTTTACTAACCGCTGCTTATAATCGTCTCAAACAGCTTATTCATATTTAGAATGTAGAAATTGCGAAATACTACCTCTGTTTCAAAGCTTAAGCCTTACATTTTTTTAAAAAAACTAGTTAAATGCCCGTGCGTTGCTACAGGCTCTCAAGCACACTTTTATGTCTCATATTTAAAAATAATACACTTAAATGTTCTAACATTTCAATTGTAAAACTATCTAACCAATAGAAAGATACTGAATTGTTTTCCCATCGGAATTCCATCCCTTTTCATTCATTCAAACGGAAAGACCAAGTTCACAGAGTACAAATTGTTCTGAAGGTAAAAGAAAGGGAGTAAGGAACAAGGAGAGAGCTGGGCACCATCAGGAAACCCACTTCGAGTCCTTAACATCAAAGGCCCACCATGGTACAAAAACCTGATGCCACCATCTGAACATCCACGTAAACTTAAAAAAGGAATACAAACTAAAGCACTTGATAAGGCCACAAACTCAAAAGAAACTACGACCTTCATCATCTTTAGGAGAGAACACATCTTACGTTCTTTTGAGTGTGTGCATGGGTTGGGGGGAGGTAAACACCTTGCATCAACTTCCGGTGATCATCAAGCTTCCTACACCTTCATATGTCAACCCCATGATTCTCGCTTTGGTACTGCTACCTGCATCATCTTGTTAGATCCATCCACCAACATTGCTTTGTGAGCTTGTTTTTGCAAGCCTGCCCAATATATCAACAAATATCCCACAAAGAAAATAACTTCATTTGGATGCCTCATCTTATTCTTATCAAATGTAACTCCGTTTCTCACATTCCATAGATCCCAGCAAACAACTTGAATTCCAATCATGTAAAATTTGTTTCCATGAGGCAAAAAGGCATGAAACCAAGAAAAAACTTGCAATAAAGAGTTAGGAACACAATTAGTCCCAAGAACAGCTCCCACCACCCCAAACACATCTAGCAACATGACAAGTAAAAATTAAATGAAGAACGCTTCCATTTTCCATCTAAAAGAACAAATTGGTGAGCCAGGACATTTTATTTTCTTCATGTTATCCCAAGTTAAAATAGCATCCTCAAAACATGCCACAAGAAAAAAATCCTCTGGCGCTTTGCTTCCCAGATCCACTTGTAATTAGTACTTGCAATATTTCTCTCACCAATAAATCGATCTAGTGGAAAAATTGCTATTTTTATTAAGAGACCAGAAACAATGTCAAACCTACTTCTGTATTTGTTAAGACTATATATTTCCACCGATCAAGAAGCTTACCACACAAAGTTCTCCAAAATAATATGAAAATTACTATCAACCACATTGCTATGAACATGAACATATTTGTTTTGGCCCCTACCCTCCGCCATATACAACCTTTCGCTTCGCCCATCACAAAAAATACCCCATGTACATGTCGAGCGGGATTTATAATCATCATGAAAAATGTCCAATCACATTTTACTCTAGATGCATTTTGTTGCCCTACTCTCCCTACCCTCAACAGTAATTAGAAACCCCAACGGCATCGATGAATGGAAACACCTAACCTGACAATAGGAAGAAGTATTAGCTTTCTTTCTAGATCCGCTCCTCCTCCAGGACTTCACATCTACCTGATGACAGCAAGCAAAAGCATTCATTTTGTGTAGTGTTAGCTCCTTACAAGTTGGCACAGCCGAAAATACATTACCCACAGATAAAGTGCATGCATAAAGGAAATCAGCAATTGTATACCTAGTTAAATGCCCTACCATATTCGTTGCCAAGAACACGTCCAGCAGCACGCCAGCCTTTTGATCGCCGTTCATCTCGCCAAGTGTCTATGAGTTGTCCACCGCATGTTATCAGCCTAGGTAGCCATTTAACTGATCGCTGGAGAGTTTCTATAAAATCAAAAGTAAGCAAGGATGAAACACAACAAAAATAATATCATATGTGTCTGTCCATGAATTAACAGATCTACCCCTAAAATAAGCAGAATCAGGGTAGAAGAAAAATCAAGAATACCGAAAGACACAAAAAGTAAAGGTGCTGCTATGATGTTGATTCTTGAAGCACGTAACGGCTACACTGTGAGTAGAAGAATTTACATTTGGGGAAATCAAATTCAGCATGGAAGCATGTCTTCAGATTCCATTTAAGTGAAAGAATTTGATTTCAAACGGGACTACCAAAAGTTTTATAACAGAAGTCCGTTAGAGTTTTAATTTAGAACTGAACTTAAGAGGAATCAATATGGCGTGCTTATACAAACCACAACAGATCTCTCTGAACCAACATGCAATGCCGCATCATAATGTTTTCACCGAGGAATATTAAAGATATATATTATTGGAAGAGAACCAAAATTAATTCAGCAATGTTCATATTATTCTTAATCTCTAGTGCTCATATCCTATCCATGAAAACAACTCTCATTTAAAGCATAGCATGGTTGCTGACATTTGCAAATACCATTGCAGAAAAAACCATTGGTAAGAATGGACCAAAAGCAAGATGCAGATTAAGTAATTCATCCGGTATTAGTAAGTCTACACACCTAACCTTATTATTCAAGAACTAACTCAACAGGCTGACGGAAGTTCACACCACGCAGGTATGTGATTAATCGATCGGGACGGAAGACGACATGTAGGCGGCAATGAAAGAGGCAATGACTCTCTGGACTTCATGTTATCGGAAACGTTGTCACCTGCGCCTTTGTTGCCGATGAGATCAAGATACTCCTGAATAAACCAATTATACTCTTTTCATAATATTCTTTTTCACTAAATATCTGCACATAAATCTGAAAAGAAAAGGAAGAAATGAAAAGGCAAACTGTGTACACCGTGTCCTTGGTTCTCTCCTACCATGCTCGTAGGCGATAGAAAACTTCCAGACTAAACCGTAAGCAAGGAAACCAAATGCAGACAACTTATAAAATGGGAAAAAGTTGTACGAAGCACACCTACGAGCATAAGAATGCTCATGTGTTGCCACATTTAACTACAGTATGGCACATTCAGTAATATATGCACATGGAGATCTTGAGTTGTTTTACCAACTATTGCCGTTGAGGTTCAGTTCCAAACCCTTGTGCTGCCAATAGCACCACTTTACAGGCTGGTGAGGCAGCATACAACAGTTGGTGTCTTTGAAATCAAGCCCGACGGAACTGCCAAGCATATTCTTCTGGACATGGTCAGGTGTCATAAAAAATAATCGTAACAATTAGTAACTAACTGCCCCTAGCCTCTCACCCTCTACTCCCTCTCTCTGCTCCTTTTGTAAAACTATACGATCAACAAATGAGTCTTCTGCTATATAAATGAAAATTCAGGTGGGGCTTTGTCCCCGGAGCCGGCTCTTCTAACGTAGAGAAGGCAAGTCAGAGAGCTACAGTGATGTGCTAGTGTAAAACCATGAAGGAAAGTCAGGGCATTGTAGCATGTACTGTTCATTCATTCAGTATTATAGTTAATCATCTTGGGTAATTACTATAGTATAAAGTTTGCAAACTAATTTTTTTCACCCTATAATTTTGGCTGCAAGTAATGAGTGTAAATATATACAGTATACTTATACTATACAATTTAATTTTAATTGTATAAGACTTAAATCATATGTTTCTAAAGAAGGCAAGTTAGAGAATTGTTGCTTCTCTAAAGTGCTGAGCCGGCTCCTTTGTCCCCCTCGGTGACCATAAAAACAATTAGTAACTAAGTAATCTGGCTGACCTCTAGGTAAATACACTCACATACTCACCGATGAAAATCTATCCCAAAAAGAGTAAACCCTAAATTCTGATCTGCCAAATCTCACACAAAGGCAAATAGAAGGTGGGAGGAAGAGAAGGAGCGTACCAGCAGTAAGATAAAAACAGCAGACTGGGCAAAGCGCCTCCGGCGCATTGATGCCGGATGTCAGCCCGTCAAAGAGCTTAGGGGATCCCCTCTCCCTCGCCTTCGCCCGCAGAGGCACGAGCAGTGCCTTCGGCCTGATCCGCGGTGGCCGGAGGCAACCTGAGTTTGAGTCCACGCAGGATGCGGGAAGTGGAAGGCTGGAGATAGGACGCAAGATTATTGCACCTCCGGGATAGGTCGAGCTTGTGGGCGGTCACCAAGGGCGTGCCCTCGTCGTGATGTGTGTGGAGGAAACAAGCACGGCAATGTTGACGGCTGCGTGGATTGATTTGATCCCCGGTGGTAGGATATGAGAAGTCGAGGGGCGCATTTGAGGCCATGATTTGCGGGTGCGGGGGAAGGGGAGCGTAACGAAGGAATCGAGGTTGGATAGCGGAAACGGAGGAGAGAGGGTGGGCCACTTGGGTATGGGCGATCAAAGAGGAGCGGACCAAGGGCGCGACGGAGGAAAGACGTATCGGCGGAGACGGAACACAAAGTTCTTTTTAGGTAGTATAGAGAAGTCAAGCTACGGAAAGTTTGACCAAACTTTAAAATATAAAAAACTATGATATTATATAGATACCATGTGAAATTATGTTTCATGATGTATCAAACGCTATGAATTTCATGTTGTAAATATTATTTTTTATAAACAGGGTCAAATTTTACATAGTTTGACTTTTCAAAAAAAAAATATAAGTCTTAAGCTTTGGAAGGGAGGAAGTAGCAGGGCTTGTTTGGTTTTAACTCCGGCTCGTCCTACCAATACTAGCAAGAGTGTCCACGTGTCCCAAAAAGATGTTCTAAAAAGATGTCGCGGATTGTCTAGATACATGTGGATCTAGATCTGTGATATTTTTTTTAAATGGAAGAAGTATATATTTGTCATTTATATTTTGCATTTCAAAGGAGACCTGTTAGAATAATTCAAATCTGCAATCTGAAGAACAAATCTCGGAACCACCATGGCGCGGAGGTAAGCATCCACAGAAGCTCCTGGAAAAAAAGTGCCTCACGTGGCCAAAGAAAGGAGAGGAGTAAAAAATGTAACATCGCTGGTGGCACACGTGGACAAAGAATGGCCGGCGTGCTCGAGTGTTGCTATATAAATGTCACTGTTTAGGACAGTTTGAAATCATATGAACCTGTCCTGAACAGTGATAGTTCATGTAGAAGGGAAAATATTGCCTTATGTAGTGCGTGTGATGCAATTTCAGATTATTTTTGTATGTGGCATTGGACGCATATCTTTTTTAGTGATGGAGTGAGCGAACCTGGTTGAATGCACAAGCATTGTATATACCACTTGGTTCAATAACCCCATCCTAGAAGCGCGTAACACACTCATTTTAATCATCGCCATCTGTGTATGCAAGAACTTCCATCACTTCAACCATAGAATGACTACAAATCTAAAACCCTACTCCTTCGTACAGATTGGAGGAACGGCCGACCAAAATCCCCAAGAACAAAATGCATCAATAGTAAATTCCAAATTGAAAATGCCCTAGACCATGGATATTTGTGTAGATCTACAACACATGCAATCGATAACCCTACCTATCTACAGATCTACCGCCAACTAGGATCAGATAAGAAGAAGGAAGAGCTTATTGCCATTGCCACAGTTAAAGCACGCAGATGTAGCAGATTCTTCCGCACAAAGCAGCGCAAACGACCTAGGAAGACAAGGAGGTCGAGGTCCACTAGTTGAAGCACGCAGAAGTAGCCGATTTGTTGGCGGCGGCGATGGTGAGTGAGAGATTCATCGCCGGCAGTGGAAAGGGAGAGGAGTGGGCAGTGGGCGGCGAGGGGATTTATGGTGGTGTTTTGGAAGGGACACGACGTCTCCCTCCCATTGCCTCACGCGTGTGGCTTCGGGTTTTTTTCGCCTTCTCAAGCCAGGCTCTAGGAAAACAGCTGATTTGGGCATTGTCACCAGGCCTGCCTCTAGGCTGCTTTGAAAATCGCACGGGCCACAATGCAGAGGACCTGCCAGCAACCAATCGGGCCACTTTTGGCCCAACCTTGCCTCTCCTGGAGGACTGCAAGCTACCAAACACGCTCTAAGAGCATCTCGAGCCGCGTCTCCCAAACACATGTTGTCGCGTCTCCCAGAGGACTGCAAGCTAACAACCAGGGGAGAAGGCACATGTTGTTGTGTTTAGAGCATCCCAACGACGCATCACAAATCAGACACAAAATGAGTCCCATTTTGACTATTTGGGACACGTTCTGGACCGGTTGTACTCTCGTGTCCGCGCACGCCCAATGGGGGGCATTTATTTTCTTACCCTTCATCTACCCCTAGCCTCCTATCACACCTTCCATGGCTGGCTGGCCGTCCCATTGGTGGTCAGGCTTCTCAATGCGGCGGTACTATTTCCCGCATCCGCCCTTTGCCCTTCATGTGCGTGCGCGGGGCTTTCCAGCCCTTTCGATGGCCGCACTACAAATAGGGGGAGCGGCGAGGGCAATGTCCGCTACAACAACCAACCCCCATGCATCCACCATGCCTTGCCGCCTTCCTACCACCTGGGTCATGCTCTTGTCCACCTCCCGTGCTCGCTACCCAAGCTCTCCGCCGAGGACCGACGGAGGTGCCGAAGACGAGGCGCTAGAGAATAACCCGCTGGCGGTAGAGGAGGAGTCGGTGGAGAACTCGGCCACAAAGGAGCTCGAGTTCCTTGACGACACGGACGGGAGGAAGACCAACCGACAAAGTAGGACACTGATGAGCTGGACTTCCTCTATGATGTCGATGGGGAGGATCCCATGGGCCAGGGGGTGCTCCTCACGTCCTTCCACACAAGGAGGGCGAGCAGGCCACCGATGTTATCAGCGTCGACGTCAAAGGTCACGTCATTGTGGCCTCCATCCACCAGGCCGTGTAGGAGGAGAGGGTCTGATGTTTCATTGCTGCTAAGAGGGAATTGATGCAGGACGACCTACGGTCGTTACCACATCATGGTCTCCAACTTACACCAAGTCGTCATGGACTCTAAAGGTGAATCCGTTCCTCTATGCGAGCCCACTTCCTACCCTATTGAATGGTATGATACTTCATAATCCGTCACATATGCATGATAGGTTCACACCGACAAGTACGGAGGCAAGGGAGGAAGCCCGGAACATCAATCCCGACAAGACGGAGGCTTGGAAGAGGAGGCGGAAGAAGTCATGGCTGAACCACCGGAGTCTTCGGCCTACACCGGAGTCTCCGGTCCTGCTACACCGGAGTCTCCGACCTGCGCACCGGAGTCTCCGGACCGACCTCCGTACCAACCCCAGCAACCGACCCGGGGACAGTCAGTACGCCACTCCGGAGACGACACCGGAGTCTCCGGCCTACACCGGAGTCTCCGGACCCTACACCGGAGTCTCTGGACTACACGATGGGCATGTGCGCCGCTAGCTGGGTCTTCGGCCCATGTACCCCTCCATCTCGTCCAAACCCTAGTTCTATCCCTATACTACCCCTGTTTATGTGGCTGGCCTATAAATAGAGCCCCCACCCCTTCATGTATCCCTTAGGCATAGATGATAGACTAAAGACAACCCCCATTGTGGAATCTCTAGTTTTGCCTCATCCCCTTTACCAAGGGGACCGACTATCGTCACCAACCTCGATTGGACTTTGCATGACGCATCCATCGTTGAACAAGGCCTTGGAGTTCGATGTCTCGTCTCCAAGTTGTCAAGACCCTCCCCAAGGTGTTCTTCCCTCTCCGATGTGGATTTGAGGGAGCACGTTGACCGATCTTTCCTTGCGAGGATTCTATCGGACCGGTGGCCGCCGTTCGGGAGCAATCGGCCTTGTATCGTGTGAGTTTTGCGTGTGTTCTTCGTGTTCTTCGCGAGGTGTGTGTTCGCTTCCGCTACCTTCTCCCTTTCCCCTCGCTTTCCCATCGATTTTACCACGAGATCCGTGAAGATCGGGCCACCCAAGAGGTTAACCCCTCCATCATCTGGTATCAGCAGCTTTTGGTTGCCACGGATTTCTCATCGATTTGGTCTTTTCCCCATAAATTCGAAAATTCCACCAAAAACAGCCCCAATTCGTGTTTTGGATCGATCTGTGATTTGAGTGCGTTTTGGTAGGTTTTGATCCATGGATTACTTGTTAAACTTGTTGATCTACCTTCCCCTGTGTTCCCATGGCCTAATTCCTTGATTTCCCCCATCAATCTGAGGTTTTGGTTCGAGTTTTTCCGCCCAAAACGCGTCCCGTTCGAGTTCTGGACGTCCTGGAATCTCCCGGACCGGAGTCTCCGGCCTAGACCGGAGTCTCCGGACTTTTTGAGCTCCAGACCGGAGTCACCGCCCCTCCCTGCAGACAGAAAAAATGCAGCACGGTTTTGAGCATAACTTTTGCATTTCAACTCGAATTTTGGTGTTCTTTAGCTCGTTTCGAAGAGGAGAAGGAGAACTACATCATCATCCACGTTTTTCATGCTATCTACTACATCCAACAATAAAGGGTGAAGCTCATCGATGAAAGGTATAAACATTCCATGACTTTTCCCCACTTGCATTCCTTTGTGAACCCCACTATCTTTGCGAGCAACAAACACCTATTGAGACTAGTTCCTCTTATGATTGCTTGGGCTATGCACATTTGATACCTTGTAGAATTCCGAGCAAACGTGTGAGCGCTATCTCATATAGTTATCTTGTATAGTTGTTGGCACAAGGAAGAGGCAAGTGAAAAAGAAAAATAAAAATAAAAAATAGAAAAAAGAAAAAGAGAAAAGGAAAGAAATATACATGTGCCTCATAGAATAGGAAGCGCAAGCTCGATGAACATCATATAGGTGGTACTTATTGTGCATATCTTGTAGCCCACCAATCTTATGCAATCGAACTAGCATCTCTCCTTGTACTTGTGTGACACGAGCTTATAGTCTTCGCTAGGTAATCATTTGGTTCTTAGCTCACTTTCTCCGTCGCACAAGTCCCATTTATCCCACCGTGTGTGTTTTCTTGTACATATTTACTATCTTGTGGATTGACTTGTTTGCTTTGTGATCATTGTGGTTCTTTACTTGCCAATACAACATCTTGATTTCAGATTAGTTCTTGACATGCCACTTTCCATACCTATCCACCATAGGCCTTGTGTGTGTGTTTTTTGGTTAGTAGTTGGTTTTGGTGTCCCACGTGAACTTCACTTTGCTTGGTTTATTGCTCTCAAGTGTGGCCACTTGCACACGATCTTCCAAGGTAAAGTAAGGTTTGACGTTGCATCTCCAACACCCACTACCACTTCCATATACAACACTTGGTCTTGTGAATCATGTATAGGGACTCCGGAACCGAGGATGATATCTATGAAGAATCCATTATGAGCCACCATGACTACGACTCCACAAGTATAGAGGACATGACGGAGCACAACACCGACAACGGCTCCGCATGCTTTGAGGACCCGGAGCACTACACCGACGACGACTCCACTTGCATGGTAGACATGGAGCATGACATCAACTATGGCTCCTCAAGCATGGAGACTATCGAGCTCTACATAAACAATGGATCCTCATGCATGGAGAATATGGAGCACTACACCGACAATGGCTCCACATGCTTGGGTGATATGGAGTACTACACCAACAATTAATCCCCAAGCATGGACGACTTCGAGTGCAACATCGACGACACCTCGCCGAGCATGGAGGACACAGAGAACTTCATCGAGTTTGATGGCTCCTCCACGAGCCATGAAGAATTCCTCCACCACGTGGAGATGGAAGGCTACTACGCCAAGCAAGAGGAGGCTCATCATCAAGAATCCATGACCTTCAAGGCCAACCATGCCACACCAAAGGGCACCACATACTTCGATGATCCACCTCCAAGGCGACAAGTGCCACCATCGACACGGCATCAAGTGCCACCACCTAGATGGCGTCAAGATCCACCATCTCCAAGGTGCCAAGCTCAATCACCTCCAAGGCGCCAAGCTCCACCTCCTATCCAAACAAGAGTGGCGTCCAAACATCATATACATCAAGAGGCGCCAAGAACCAAGAATCATCATCGACAAACATCCTCTCATGAGCATCGACACCATAAAGAGGATACAAGACATCGTCAAAGGCATCTTCGCCATAAAGACGAAGAATTCGTGATGAGCACCAACCATAATGCTCAAGCAAGCTCAAGAAGGCACCACAGGCACAAGAAGAGTGCCAAGGCAAATGATCATCGTCGCGAGCGTCATGTGGATAAGCAAGTGCTTCACCAACATCAACCATCGGCAAGGCACGCCAATGACCTCCGTCGACACCATCATAGGACACCTTTAACTACTCGTGCCACCACCACAATGGCACCAAGAGCAAGCCTTCATCCACGCCATTAAGCGTCAATGCCTACGATAGAGTTCCGCGACCTCGCGAACGAGGGAAATGTAAACCTATACTTCACCAAGTTGGATAGCATGAGCCTACCTCCACCACTACTACGATATGGCCACAAGACGGTCGAGCATGGGATTGTCCCTTCGACCATGGAGGAGAGCGATGATGCCCATATTATGGCATCCAACTTTGGAGGCGACAAGGTCAATAATGGTGAGCATGGGATTTTCCCTTCACCAAAGGAGGCGCATGGAGTTGAGGAACCCGAGCCTACCCCTATATGCTTGAGTGATGATGTGGTACCAATCCCATGTGAGTATGAGAGCCACTTAGCCCACTTGAGTGAGAACAAGAGTGAGATGAGTGACTCCACCTTATGTGAGATTGAGTGCTTCCACTTGGAGGGCATGAGCGATACACCTAGTGAGTTGAGAGTGGTAGTTGATAGGTCAAGTGAGACCATTTCGATTTCTAACAACTTACCCTCTACCTATAGTGTGTTCTCTTGTGTTGTGCTAGGTTCCATGGATGAAGACGCGCCAAGCCATGAAGCAATGATGCCTCAATTAGAGAAGATGTACATGGTGCACGAAGATGATGCTACGCCATGGCTACATCAAGAAGACGAAGTCGTCCACAAGGAGGCCACTACTTCCACAACACCCACTTCATATGAGAGGTATGAACAAGGTAACAATAAGGGTGTTGATGATGCCATGATCCCACTAGTGGACATGATTAATTGTGAGAATATGCATGATATGGATGATACTTGTGACATTACATATGCTTCATCCACATTCCCATGTGATGCTTTGCCTTTGCATAATATTGATCATGTGGAATTTTTTGATTGCGATATCATTGTCATAAACATGCCATGCTATGCATCTTGTGTGTATCCTCCAATTGCTTCGGACTTGTCTTGTCATGCTAGTCATTCAATTTCTCCCGTTGCTTGCGATAAGATGAATGCTTGCTATTTCACTTGTTTTGCTTGCAACAATATTGATCTTATGCGTTATAATGAGATGGCCCCCATAGCTTTCTCAATTTTTGGAGATTTTGATGATTGCCATGATAAGCATGTTCCCCACTTGCATACTCACCATGCATATCTTTCATACTTGATTGACATTAATGGTGATGTGCACAAGAAGAGATACGTCATGATGGATGATGTGTATCTCTACCATGCACACACGTTCTTCCTTTTGTGTATGATGTGTGTAGGTACCCGCACTAGCATGTCAACCTCGGTTGAGCACGAGTTGACAAAAAGAGCTCTAGAGAGCATCCCACAAGTGAGTTCAAGATCGAACCCAGCTCTGATACCTTTTGCATGCTTTGCATCTTTCATGTTGGCAAATTTCTCTTTCCTATGGTTTGATTGCAAGCATGTTGATGGTATTATCTCACCTTGTGACATTCATGTTTCTTTGCTTTTGGATAATGATGCTTTGTGTGTTGCAACAAAAATGTTGAACATTTTCCCTTTCCGATGTTTTGTGTGCAACCACAATTCCATTAATAGCATGTATTGTCATGAGAGCTTCCAAGTATCTCGTCGTGTTGTTGCAACAAACATAAGGACCACTTGCTCTTTCATATGGTTTGTTTGCAAACTTGTTGTTTTTGCTTCCGCTTGGGATATTCATATTCCCATGATACTTGATGTTGATGATATGTGTATGGAATCCAACATATTGAACAATTTCTCTTTCCAATGGTTGGTTTGCACACATAATGATGTTGTTTGGATATTCTTCATTTTGTGTTTTTGCCAAATTCTCCTATTCTTGCATCAAATATGTTGTTTGAAATTTGGATCCAATGCTTTGAATGCCCCACCACTACGTTATATGGAGTTTTTGAGTTTCCACATTTGGATGATGTTCAAACGATTTCCATGCACTTTGACCTTGCATATGCATTCCATTGGCTATCCTTGTATTGTGCTAATAGTGTTGTGAACAAGAATGGACATGCCACATTTGACATGCTCCTCTATCACGCACGAAAATATTTTGCTTGGTCTTTGTTGTGTGAAGGCACAAATGCATACACGTCAACCTCTATGGATTATATGTTGACAAGAAGAACCGAAGAGAGTTACCTATGGCTACCCTTCATCGAGCTATCTCTACAAGCTAAGGTGACTTCCTTCTACTTGAGGACTCATGCTATAATGTTCATGAATTGTCTACGCTTCGAGTGTTGTTTCGCTTTTGTCGTGAGCTTTGTAGGCTTCATGGAGGGTGAAGGAACATTGACGTGTTGTCAAGTCAATCTTCACGAGGACGACGATATGGTGAACCCCAGGATCAAGGATGTCCTTCGACCTCTTATACTACGTGATGAACATGGAGAGTCGAGGACGACTCTTTTTGAAGGGGGGGAGATGATGCAGCCCGACCTACGGTCGTTACCACATCATGGTCTCCAACTTACGGCAAGTCGTCATGGACTCCAAAGGTGAATCCGTTCCTCTATGCGAGCCCACTTCCTACCCTATTGAATGGTATGCTACTTCATAATCCGTCACATATGCATGATAGGTTCACACCGACAAGTACGGAGGCAAGGGAGGAAGCCCAGAACATCAAGCCCGACAAGACGGAGGCTTGGGAGAGGAGGCGGAAGAAGCCACGGCTGAACCACCGGAGTCTCCGGCCTACACTGGAGTCTCCGGTCCTGCTACACCGGAGTCTCCGGCCTGCGCACCGGAGTCTCCGGACCGACCTCCGGACCAACCCCAGCTACCGACCCGGGGACAGTCAGTACGCCACTCCGGAGACGACACCGGAGTCTCCGGCCTACACCGGAGTCTCCAGACCCTACACCGGAGTCTCTGGCCTACACGATGGGCATGTGCGCCGCCAGCTGGGTCTTCGGCCCATGTACCCCTCCAGCTCATCCAAAACCTAGTTTTATCCCTAAACTACCCCTGTTTATGTGGTTGGCCTATAAATAGAGCCCCCACCCCTTCATGTATCCCTTAGGCATATATGATAGACTAAAGACAACCCCCATTGTGAAATCTCTAGTTTTGCCTCATCCCCTTTACCAAGGGGACCGACTATCGTCACCAACCCCGATTGGACTTTGCATCACGCATCCATCGTTGAACAAGGCCTTGGAGTTCGATGTCTCGTCTCCAAGTTGTCAAGACCCTTCCCAAGGTGTTCTTCCCTCTCCGATGTGGATTTGAGGGAGCATGTTGACCGATCTTTCCTTGCGAGGATTCCATCGGACTGGTGGCCGCCGTTCGGGAGCAATCGGCCTTGTATCGTGTGAGTTTTGCGTGTGTTCATCGTGTTCTTCGCGAGGTGTGTGTTCGCTTCCGCTACCTTCTCCCTTTCCCCTCGCTTTCCCATCGATTTGACCACGAGATCCGTGAAGATCGGGCCACCCAAGAGGTAACCCCTCCATCAGGAATCTTCGGCGAAGCAGCACGCCGAGCGAGAGTCCTCCGCCGAGCAGGAGGTCACTACGGAGGAGTTCAACACCGAGTGGGAGGACGCCAACGAGGTCATGTGCTAAAATGATCTCGTCCTACAAAACGCGCTCACTAGTGTCCCAAGGGTGGTTGGGAACCGCCAAGGTCACTTCCAATGGCACACCGCAATGGCCGAGGAATATTGCGCAGCCTGCGTCGGTAGGGCCCATGAGGAGGGTGGCAAGGAGGGTAGCCATGTTAGCCGCGGCGGTACGAGACTCATAGTCGTTGTAGGATAGCATAGGGAGCAGCCCATACAGCATCGCTGACCCTGACTCAGCCAACCTGTATGAAGGAGGTAGACATGTCCTAGAGGCAAATAATAAATTTATTTATTATCATATCACGATAAGCTTATAATATTTTATACCGTGTTATTACTGTATCAAGCGGAAACATTGATATTGGTGTGTGGTATATAAACAAACCAAGTCCCTAGTAGCCTCTATATAACTTATTCATTGTGCAACCGATGATCAAGGTTTCCTGATCATGGAGTATTTATGCAAGTTGACAATGAGGTCATAACATTAGTAAATGGCATGATGGACATGTTTACCCATTTAATTATTGCAACACGATCAAGTCACATAGTTCACCATTGCAATAATTATAAACGTAGTGACCTTATTCTTAGACCGTGAGATCATATCTAATCACTGTCACCTGTGGCTGCTTAAATTGCATCAGCCATCATACTGTAACAGGATGACCATAAAGGTGTACATTGGGTATTCTAGAGGGACATGTTGAGGCGTATGCATAAAGATCAAGATTTTTTCTTCAGCGTGATGGGAAGATACACTGGATCCACTCGGTGAAATTGTATCCAAGAAGCTGCACCGAATGACTAGGTCATGAGGATGCGATATTGATGGCTATAAAAATAGTCATCTTTCTCCATGTTTAAACTACATTTTTATTCAAACAAATGGCCAAGAATATCTCTGGCTTTGCTACTAATAACTAATTATTGCAAATATGTGCAATTCATTGCTTTGAATTGTCTTGTGCGGGAAATCATGCTTTTAAGGCAAAATCAAGAGCTATTAATGAAGATTTTGAGGTTGTCTACACGGCCAAGAAAATCAGGGTCGAAAACCTAACAATAGAAGGCGGGCAAGAAAACCTAACAATAGAAGGCGGGCAAGAAACCTAACAACCTCAAAATCTTGGCGACTTAACGAACACTGGTGCGGGCAAGGCCTGCCCGTACCATGTGGCGTTGACTTCGTCTCGTCAAACCCTAATGACTTTCGTGAAGGTGCATATATATTTCGAGGTCCCAGCTACCGCGTAGAGGGCCGCCATTCTCAGATTGTATCACAACAACACCAAAGGATATCCACCACCATATTTCAGCCTCTCCACCCTCCATCATATCCATAGCCATAGCCATTAGATTGTACTTGAGATCTCCTTGTGATTCGGCGACCATTGTAAGAATATTTGATTTTAATCTAAGTATTTTGCACAATGTTTTCTATCGTCAATATTAGTGTTATGAGTGAGTAGTACTTATAGGCTATGGGTTGGGTTAAAACCTCATATCAATTATGTGCATCTAATTCATGGGAGTATTGTGTATTGATTGAATAGATATTTGTGTCTTAGTTTCTTTGTCTCTTGTCTCGATCTATGGACTTGTAGGTACCAAGATCTCAGAGATTGATAAAGGGTTGAGGTGAGATACTTGGTGAGCGGCGATCTCATAGGTAACCCAGTGACAGAAAGGAGAGTACGGTCTTCATTTAGAGATCCATTTGAGAACAACAGAAACATCACTTCTTAAGGCTTTTTTATCTGTGTTTTCACTTGATAATTGTTGTAGCCCGGTATTTCGCGGTGCAATGGTTGGATCAAAAGACTATTGATGTGCCTGTGACTCATAGGGGCTCTAGTATATCAGGATGTGTTGCCCATAAATTTTATATTTATTAAATCATTACACATGAATATACGTATTACTATCTTTATCTCATATGATGTGCAGCTGCAAGTGAATCTTTAACCCTGGCCTATCTCCATTAATTGAAACAAAACACATTCTAAAGTAAACTAGAAAGGCCCAGTAAAAGAAAGTAAACAAATAAACAAGTCTTGTGGACGTGCCTTATTTAATTTCTATTTTGCATTGTTTCACAAGGTTCGATTAAACCTAGATCTACTAGGGAAAAAAGCTACTATACTGCATCCGTAAATCTGGATCGAAGGTATTAGATATCATGGTAACAAGTTAAGTAGACTTGTCGATAACGAGATTTAATAAGGTATGTTGATACCAATGATCAAATATCAGACGAGTTATGTATTGAAGTAACAAAAGGAATTGGACTCAGCGTTTATGGTTCAAACAACAAAACATCGTGGAATGCACATGGGTCATTATGGGTATCCCGGTCCCTCTAATAATCATTGATATGAGAGGTGTATTGGTCATGTCTGTGATGCTCCTGAACCATAGGGTAACATACTTAGGGTGTGTTCAGTTCTAGAACCGGAGGGGACGAAACGAAATGGTTCCATTCCAATGTCACGGGACGATTCCGACCCCATGTTCGGTTTAGAAATAATGGAGGAACGGAATGGTTCTATTTATTGTTTGGTTGGTGGAACCAATGAGCAAAACACAGACAAAAAATGCTAAATATTCTATTGATTTAAGCCTAAACTTAACCAGAATCAAAATTGCAGATTAAATCGGAGCCAAAATTGCAGTAGATTTTGTGCTTGGACGCCGCCGTGCTAAATCAGAGACAATTTCTGCCCCGTTGCTTGTGCTAGATCGAAATCAATTGCCACCGTACATCAGGATCGGAGGCAATCGGAAGTCTGCTCTTGTGCGTGCTTGGCCGTGATACGTCGTAAACATATCTATATTTTTTTATGCTTCATGCTTGTTTTATATCATTTGTCTTATGTTTTGTCTACACTTTGAGGTATTTTTATACACTTTCTGGAACTAACCTATTGACAAGATGCCACAGTGCCAATTGCCTGTTTTCTTCTGTTTTTGGTTCCGGAAAAGGCAGAAAATTAATATTCTCGGAATTGAACGGGACAAAAGCCAAAGCCATTATTTTCCCGGAGCAACATGAAACCACGAAGTAGAGTTGGAGGAGGACACCAGGGTGGATGCACCCCCTAAGAGCGGGCCAGCCCTGGTGGAGCCCAGAGGGGGTGTGGGCCCCCTGCCCCGCCACCGACTTTGTCTCCTTCGCCTATAAGAAGCCTCTGACACGAAAACCCTAAATAATCTAGAAGAAAGCCACGAAAAGTTCCACAATGCCGCCGCCACCGAAGGGGATATTCAGGGGATAGAAAGTCTCTATTCTGGCACCCTACCGGGACGGGGAAGTGCCCCCGGAGCCATCTCCATTGATCTCCACCACCATCTCCATCACCGTTGCTGATTCCCATGATGAGGAGGGAGTAGTTCTTCCTTGAGGCTAAGGGCTCTACCGATAGCTATGTGTTCATATCTCTCTCTATGCATGATCATGTTGTGGTCATGAGATTTGTAATCAAGTAGATCTGCTCTGCTACTCGAGTGCTTTAATAGATCTCTACTCTCCCATGTGTGTGAAAGTGACAGCGTACACGCCATGGTGGCACTTAGGCTAGAGTCTACATAAATACTCATCGTGCTTTAATACATCTATGCTTTTCCCCACATGTGTGAAAGTGACAGCGTGCACGCCGTGTGTGGCACTTAAGCTAGATTACATATATATTCATCAGTTATATTTTGAGTTAGTTGTCTTTATGTAATTGTGGTATTTGTTGGAACCATCTAGCGCTCAAGGTGACAGTGTGGGGTTATCTAGATTGGGAAAGACGGACTTTGAGGTGTGTTGTTATAGCCCTACCATGGATTAGAGTATCCAACCGGAGAGTAGTTAAGGGTAGTATCATCAAGAGAATATATTTATATGAGAGAGTGTTCACTAGTGAAAGTATGATCTCTAGGCCTTGTTTCTAAACACTGAAACACCGTTTGCATCTAGATCTGTTGCATGTTTGCTTGCTTTCATCTTTATTTCAGTTTCACATACGTTACCCCACGTCAACAACAAGTCAGAAGCTATTTTCTAGCACCGTTACCACTTGTATTTTATTATCTCTTCGCCGAACTAGTGCACCTATACACCTGACAAGTGTATTGGGTGTGTTGAGGACACAAGAGACTTCTTGTATCTTGATTAAAGGTTGCTTGAGAGGGAATACCTTTGACCACTTCCTCCCTGAGTTCGATAAACCTTGGGTAATCCACTTAAGGGAAACTTGCTGCTGTTCTACAAACCACTACACTTGGAGGCCCAACAACTGCCTACAAGAATAGAAGTGCATAGACATCAAGCTATTTTCTAGCACCGTTGTCGGGGAGGTTTTGGGCTTTTACCTTTCCTCCACGTCAAGCTCCATCGAAGTATTTTCTGGCGCCGTTGCCGGGGAGGTAAGGTAAAAGATACTCATATCCTCCGGTGTGAGTGCTCGAAGTTATTTCCTTTAGATTCTGCAATTTTGTCTTTTTGTTTCTTGTTTTCAACAATTAGGCTTAATGGAAAACAACAACAAAATTAGAGAGCTTTATAGTGTTTATCTTGAGTTAGGACATGAAGTGTTTGAAGAGAAAATTTAAAAACCTATGGAGCTTTATTTGCATGCTAATATCAATATTATTAGTACGAATTCTTTAGACACCATGATTGCTAATGCTATGGAAATGTCTAAGCTTGGGGAAGTAGTTTTTATGAAAATGATCTTTTTAGTTCCCCAACTTTGGAAGATAGCTATTCTATTGCTTATGATGATACCAAGCCTCCAATTTATGATGATAACAATGATGAATATGATATTTTTAGTCCACCTACTATTGAGGAGAAAATTTATTGTGATTACAATATGCCTCCTATGTTTGATGATTATGGTGATGAGAATAATATTGATATTCTGTTGAATTTTCTCCCACTACAATTAATAAGAATGACTATGCTTATGTGGAGAGTAATAATTATTTTATGCATGTGGCTCATGATAAGAATGTTTTGTGTGATAGTTATATTGTTAATTTTATTCATGATGCTACTGAAAGTTATTATGAGAGAGGGAAACATGGTTTTATGCATCTCAATAATATTAAGTTTCCCCTCTTTATGTTGAAAATCTTGAAGTTGCACTTGTTTTGCTTTTCTATGCGTGTTGCTTTGTGCTTTCATGACTTGTTTCTTTACAAGATTCCTATGCATAGGAAGTGGGTTAGACTTAAATGTGTTTTGAATTTGCTTCTTGATGCTCTCTTTTACTTCAATTCATATTTCTTATGTGAGCATCTTCTTGCTTCTTTTGCCTAACTTAAAGGCATTAAAGAAAATTACTTGTTGGGAGATAACCCAAGAGTTTTCTTGAGTCTTGCAAGTTATTAATTCTGTAATAAACTCTTCTTATCCTTTTTGTTTGCTTTTTGTGCCAAGAATGACCTCTAATGAGAGGGAAGTAAGATTTGGGGAGTTGCTGTCCCGAAACAGATTTCTGTCCTCAACCATAAATATTTGTGAGGAGTCTCTGTAAGTCGGATTGAGCTGACAATTTATGAATAAATCTCCCAGTATGTTAGCTAACTTTCGTTAGTTCAACACTTTTTGATTTGAGGAACATAAGGTATTCTAAAAAAATCAGTTTCTACCTGCTGGTCTGTTTTGACAGATTTCTGCCATTATTTGCATTTGCTTCTTATTGATTCATTTTTGGGTTCTTTTTGGGAAATTGAGATTTTTGAGGGAATTTCTACAGTAGCTTGTGTTTTTAGTGGAAGTTTTTCTGTTCTAAAGCCAAACCCAAAGGTCTATTATCTTTTGAATACACTGATATTGCTATTGAAGATTGTGTGAAGTTTTGTATGAAGAAAATTTTTCAGGTGTAGAGAAAGAATGATGTAATGAGATGAAGAATGGACAAAATCTCAAGATTGGGGATGCCACACCATGTCACCCGAAGAAATATTCAAGAGGTACAAGCGTCAAAGCTTGGGGATGCCCAAGGCATCCCCTTCTTCATCAATAAAAATCTCAGGTCTTTCTAGACACTTCGTTTTTATTATTTCATGCACAGTTGTGTTGTTCTTGGAGCATCTTTGTTTTTGTTTTTAATTTTATTTTGTTTGGTTTGCTTGAGTAAGTTGGTTGGATCACAACACACTTCTTTCGGAGAGAGACACACTCCGTTTTCATTGCCTAGAACACTCTAGTTGTCACTCTTATTATTTTGTGAGTGTTCTCTTTTGCTAGCATTGTGTTTAGCCTTAGTTTTCTTGTGCTTTCAGCTTAGAACTTTTTAGTTCTTCTTTGTATATTTGTGAGACAAGCTCACTGGTCTTTATTGATTATTATCTCTATGAGTTGATTCATATAAGTCGATTGGTGTTGGAAAATAGTAGGAAGCTTTATGCTTAAGTGGTACAAAAGGGAGATTGTTTTGACTGTGGCTTAGACTTTATCATGTCATGCTAGATGTTGTTTTGACCTTATGATTAGTGATAATTGTTGTAGCATGACTTGTTCCAAACACTTAGGATTGCTTAATGTGCCTTGAAAGAATCATGCGTTGTTTTAGCATACAAAAGCATAGTATTGTGGTATTCTCCTTTGATGCTTTGTTAGGGTTGACTTGGCACATTATCACACCATGTTATTCATTTAGTCCTTGACATGTAGTACCACTTTATGATTTGATTAGAAATGTTTTTTCGCTCTGCATGATTATGGACATTATTGCTCTCTTAGTTGGTCTCTTCCAGTCTTTTGCTAGCCTCCACTTGTATGAGTAAGCTCTACTCATGCATCCAACTCCCAAGAAACCAAGTTATTTAAAAGTGTCCACTATAAATTCCTATGCATGGTGTGTTACACCATTCCAAGTATATTCTTGTTTTCATCTATCTTCCAATTAAAAAGTATTTTGTCATGTGAAAACTTAGTGATTAAAGCTCTCATGAACTTGATGGCACATATAATTTTTCTTGCCCCTAAATAAACTTGATCCATTGTGTCATATATGTTGTATATGCTTGCACTTATACGTTGGAATTAGCAGAACCGTGCTGTCACGGGGAACGCTTTAAACATTGCACTTGTACTTTGTACACAGTTGATATCATGCTCTTTTGTCTATGGATGTCGCCAGTGTGAAATAAAAAGGGAGCTTGTAAGTCCATGGAGTTATGTATTTTCTGTTAGAGAAATTCCTAGGCCGCTATCCTAAGCCATGCCAAATCATGGTGGAAACTTGCAGCATCACCATAATGAGCAATCTGTGAAGCATCCTCAATAAAAACCTATGCAAATAGCAAATAAAAAGATCGCTGAGATGCTCATTGTCTACTTGCCTTGTCATTTTGGTTATGGGATAGCTCCTATACCATGTTCAAGGGGTACCCCGTTAGCGGTTCTTTATGATACACATGTACTTACGATGACAAGAACTTACAGGTGACTAAAGTTGAGTAGCATGAGGAGCGTCCCTCATATTCAAGGGACATGAGATTGCCAACTTATACTTTATCAAGCATATACTCCATAGTTTGTTCACTTTAACCTTAATCACTTCAAGATGCTTATGATAGGGGCAATGAGGGCTGAAAGCTAACAAGTACCATAATTTTTGGAAGCTCTTTTTGAAACTTGAAATCCCTGTTTCCCTTTATGAAGGGCCTTTCTTCCATTATTATGTTGAGTCTCCACCTTCTACCTTAGTCACCAGTTAAGAGAGCATAGTTTCCATTCTTAGTTTTATGTGCATTGTCCCAAAACTTATTGATTCATGCATATTGTTGTATTGCTTGTTCTTGTGCTATTTGTATCTAGTCACTCTTATGAACTTTGAAGGTGTCCTATGCATTTATTTTCTACTCCATGAGGGACAAGTTGAATACCACTATGCTATGTTTTCTATATGTGAAACACACAAACGTCTTTTAATGCATTGTTATTCATGATATTTGTTTGTAGCCTTTCATGTTGCATGCATAGTTACTTTGTCTTATTGTTAGAACTCCATATTTCATGCACATGTTTAGAGTGTTGGAATTATGCCCTAGAGGCAATAATAAAGATGTTATTATTATAATTCTTGTTCATGATAATGTTTATATTCCATGCTAGAATTGTATTAAGCGGAAACTTTAATACTTGTGTGGTTTGTGAACAACACCGTGTCCCTAGTATGCCTCTATGGACTACCTCATTGATTAATGATGGTTAAGGTTTCCTGACCATAGACATGAGTTGTCAATTGATAATGAGATCATATCATTGGGAGAATGATATGATGGACAGACCCAAACTAAGCGAAGCAATTAGATCGTGTCATCGTGTTCGTCTTTGCGAAGCTTTTCTTATGTCAAATATTGTATTCCTTAGACCATGAGATAATACACCTCCCTGGTATCGGAAGAAAGCTTTGAGGTCATCAAACGTCATCCTATGAGAGGGTGATCATAAAGGTGTCTCTCAGGTGATCGGAAAGTATCTGTTGGGTTGTATGTATCGAGATGGGATTTGTCCCTCCCAAGTTGGAGAGATATACTTGGGCCCACTCGTGTCGATATCAACACCGCTTGCAAGCATGTGGTTAAGGAGTTAATCACAAAGTGATATCGGATTACGGAGAGTAAAGTACTTCTGTGAGCGAGATTGAACTAGGTGTGGTGATGCAAGCGATCGAATCTCGGGCAAGTAAAATATCGCGAGACGAAGGGAATATATATATATATATGGTATTGATTGAATCCTGGCATCGTGGTTCATCCGATATGATCATCGATGAATGTGTGGGAGTCAATATGGGTGTCCAGACCCCGCTGTTGATTATTGATAGAAGATCATGTCTGCATATTCTCGAACCCGTAGGGTCACACACTTAACGTGTCTCGACGCTAGGATAGATTGGATAATTGGTTTATGAGTTTTTGTTAGGAGTCTCGGATGGGATCCGGGACATCACGAGAGGTTCCGGAATGGTCCGGAGAATAAGATTCATATAAAGGCAAAGGCAGTTTTTGGAGTTCGGAATTGTTCCGGGTTAATCGGTATTGTACCGGAAGCTTCTAGAACCTTCCGGAAGGGGACCAACGTGGCCCCACCTTCCGTGAGGGGGCATGGGCCTATGAGGGAGTGCCCTGGCCGCATTGGGCCAGGGGCACAAGGCCCCATAGGGCCCAGCCGGCCAAGAGAGGTTTAAACTCGAGATAGACCTTCTAGAAGGGGGGTTTCCTTGCCCCCCACTCCTTATCCTTTGGGGCCGTCGGTTTGGGCTTGGGGGAGGGGCTAGGGATGCGCCCCCCCTCTATATAAAGAGGGGTGGGGGCTCACCAACCCCCCACACCTTCCCCTCCAACCCTAGCCGCCCTGCTGCCCTTCCTCTCTCCCTCCCGACTGTTTGTAGGCGAAGCCCTGCTGCAGAAATTCTCCACCATATACACCACGCCGTCGTATTGTAGATCCAATTCCCACCATACTTGCTGGTCCGAGGAAGGAGGAGACGTCGAGGTGCTGCACGTGTGCATCTCACGGAGGCACCGCCACTTGTGGTGCTAGATCGGATCGGATCGCGAGGAGGAGAAGCGAGTACGACTACATCACCCACGCGTTACGAGCGTTCGCATGCGAATCTTCAAGGGTATGAAGATCTAATCCAATCTATCTCGTTGTTTGCATATCCTAGATTAGATCTTAGCTTTCCCTCTGTTCGCATCCGTAGAAAATTTTGATTTACTATGCCGCGAAACCCTTCAGTGGTATCAGAGCTAGATCTATGCATAGATGTGTTTCACGAGTAGAACGCAACATGGTTGTTGCGGGCGTTGATGTTTTCTTTTTAAAGCCTCTTGTTTGTGTCCTTCTTATGACGCGGGATAGTGAGATTGAAGCGGTCCAGGCCAACCTTACGCGACGTTGTTCGCGAGACCGGCTCCGCACTTGACGTGTGGCTTGTTCCACACATGCGGCAAGTGGATGTCAGTTTCTCTCACTATAGTTGTCATGGGATTAACACCGGAGTTTGGTAACCATAATATCACCGTTGTGGCTTTCCGTAGGTAAGAATCGTTCTTAGCATCTACTCCCATAAGCCACATAAAACATGCAACAACAAAGTAGAGGCGTCTAACTTGTTTTTGCAGGGAGTGTTTTCTGTGATATGGTATTGCCCAAGATGTGATGTGTATAATGTATGCGATGATCATGTTTTGTAATGTTTCATGACTTGCATGTCGATGAGTACACAACCGGCAGGAGCCATATGGTTGTCTTTATAATTGTGTATGACCTGTGTGTCAACTTCTTATGCGCCATGTAATAGTTTCACTTTATCGCTAAGTAGTTAGCAATAGTTGTAGTTGCTATTCGTGGTGGAGGCAATCATGGTGGAGTGATGGAGATCATGCCGGCGCGCACAAGATGGAGATCATTACGCGAAGATTGGCTATACCATGTCACATTAAAGTTATATGCATGTGATGTTTATCCCTTTGTGTATCTTATCATGCTTAGATCGCGACAGTAGCATTATAAGATGATTCCTCACTTAAAGATTAAGATAAAAACTGTGTTCTCCCCAAGTATGCACCGTTGCGAAAGTTCGTCGTGTCCAAGCATCACGTGATGATCGGGTGCTATAGACTCTACGCTCACATACAACGGGTGCAAGCCAGTCTTGCACACGCGGAAATACTTGGGTCTAACTTGACGAGCCTAGCATGTACAGACATGGCCTCGGAACACATGAATCGAAAGGTTAAGCATGAGTCATATGAATGATATGATCGACACTTCATTGTCCACCATTGAAGCCACATCTCTTCTCGTGATGATCAGATTAGGTGTGGTGAATTTGGATCGTGTTCACTAAACAACTTGAGGGATGTTGAATTTAGTGGGAGTTCATCTAGTAATTTGATTAAGTTGAACTATTTATCATGAAAATAGTCTAAATTGTACTTGCAAATACTGTAGATCACATGGCCAAGTCCAACTTCAACTTCAACGTTTTCGCTGAGAAGGAAAAGCTTAGAAACAATGGGTCTAACTTCACCAATTGGTTCCGCAATCTAAGAATCATTCTCTCTGGCGGTCAAAAGGACTATGTCCTTGGGAAAGCGTTAGGTGACCCCCTAACACCAAGCTGCGATGATGAGAAAACTGTCTATCAGTCGCGCAAAGATGATTATGGTGTGATTAAGAGCACCATGTTGTTTGCTATGGAACCGGAACTTAAAATCGTTTTGAAGACTATCCCGGGCCCTTTGAGATTCTCGAAGAGCTGAAAACCATGTTTAGACTCAGGCCCGTTCTGAGAGATATGAGATCTCTGAGAAGTTCTTTAACTGCAAGATGGAGGAAGGGAGTTCCGTTAGTGAGCACGCCATTAAGATGACGGGCTACACTCGACGCCTTGAGCAGCTGGAATGCACGATTCCAGAGGAGCTCAAGATTGACAGGGTTCTGCAATCACTCCCTCCCAGCTACAAAAGTTTTCTACTGACTCATAATCAGATTGGTTCCACTGATACGATCACCGAGCTCTTCGCAAAGCTGAAGGCCGCGGAAGTGGACATCAAAAAGGATAATCATGTGTTGTTGGTCAACAATCCCACCTTTAAGAAAGGTAAGGGAGCAAAGAAGACCTTCAAGAAGGGCGGCGACAAGCGCACTGCCCCTGCAGAGAAGAAGCTCAAGTCTGGTCCTAAGCCGGACACTGAGTGCTTCTATTGCAAGGACAAGGGTCACTGGAAGCGCAACTGTCCGAAGTACTTAGCGGACAAGAAGGCTGGCACCATCAAAGGTATATTTGATATACATGTTATTGATGTTTTCCTTACTAGCCCTCATTGTAGTGCCTGGGTATTTGATACCGGTTGCTAATATTTGTAACTCGAAGCAGGCTGTGGAATAGGCGGCTTGCGAGGATGAGGTGACGATCTTGCGTTGGCAACGGATCAAGAGTTGATGTGATGGCCGTCGACGCTCTCCTTAGTTTTACCTTCGGTATTAGTTTTAAACCTTAATAAATGTTATTATGTGCTGCGTTGAGCATGAACATTATATCTGGATCGTGTTTATTGCAAGACGGTTATTCATTTAAATCGGAGAATAATGGTTGTTCTATTTATATGAGTAACATCTTTTATGGTCATGCGCCTCTTGTGAATGGTTTATTTCTTCTAAATCTCGAAAGGGATGAAACACACATCCATAACATTGAGGCTAAGAGATGCAAAGTAGATAGTGATAATACTACTTATTTGTGGCACTGTCGTCTAGGTCATATTGGTGTAAAGCGCATGAAGAAACTCCATTCTGATGGACTTTTGGAGTCTCTTGATTTTGAATCATTTGACACATGCGAACCATGCCTCATGGGCAAGATGATCAAAACACCGTTCTCCGGTATGATGGAGCGAGCAACGGACTTGTTGGAAATCATACATACTGATGTATGCGGACCGATGAGTGTTTCGACGCGCGGTGGATATCGCTATTTTCTCACTTTTACCGACGACTTAAGTAGATATGGGTATATCTATTTAATGAAACATAAATCTGAAACGTTTGAAAATTTCAAAGAATTTCAGAATGAAGTGGAGAACCATCGTAACAGAAAGATTAAGTTTCTACAATCCGATCGTGGGGGTGAATATTTGAGTTATGATTTTCTCACGCATCTTAAAGCAAGCGGAATCGTTTCGCAACTCACGCCACCCGGAACACCACAGCGCAATGGTGTGTCTGAACGCCGAAATCGAACCTTATTAGATATGGTCCGATCAATGATGTCTCTTACTGATTTGCCGTTATCATTTTGGGGTTATGCATTAGAAACCACCGCATTCACTTTAAATAGGGCTCCATCTAAATCCGTTGAGACGACACCGTATGAACTATGGTTTGGTGCTAAACCTAAGTTGTCGTTTCTTAAAGTTTGGGGATGCGAAGCTTACGTCAAGAAGTTGATGCCGGACAAGCTCGAACCCAAAGCGGAGAAATGCGTCTTCATAGGATACCCTAAGGAAACTATTGGGTATACCTTCTATCACAGAACCGAAGGCAAAGTGTTTGTCGCAAAGAACGGTTCCTTTCTTGAGAAGGAGTTTCTCTCGAAAGAAGTGAGTGGGAGGAAGGTAGAGCTAGACGAGGTTATTGAACCTTCTCTTTAATTGGAGAGTAGCGCGCACAGAAATTGTTCGATGCGCTGCACCAACAATAGAGGAAGCTAATGACAAGGATCATGAAGCTTGGACGATGATGCTCTTGAGCGTCGCGGTCGACAAGGTCGCGTGCCCCTCCCGAGTGGTACGGCAACCTGTCTTGTTGTCTTGTTAGTGGAAGACAATGAACCTACGAACTATGAGGAAGCGATGATGAGCCCAGACTCTGAGAAATGGCTAGAAGCCATGAAATCCGAATTGGGATCCATGAGCGAAAACCAAGTATGGACTTTGGTGGACCCTCCTAGCGACCGAAAGGCCGTTGAGTGCAAATGGATCTTCAAGAAGAAAACGGACGCGGATGGTAATGTTACCGTCTATAAAGCAAGGCTTGTTGCGAAAGGTTTCGACAAGTTCAAGGTGTTGACTACGATGAGACTTTCTCTCTCGTAGCGTTGTTTAAGTCCATTCGGATTTTATTAGCAATTTTTGTGTTTCATGATTATGAAATATGGCAGATGGATGTCAAGACTGCGTTCCTCAATGGCAACATTGATGAAGAGTTGTATATGATGCAACCCGAAGGTTTTGTCGATCCTAAGGATGCTGATAAAGTATGCAAACTTCAGCGTTCCATTTATGGACTAAAGAAAGCATCTCGGAGTTGGAACCTTCGTTTTGATCAAGTGATCAAGAGCTTTGGATTTGTTCCAAATTGCTACGAAGCTTGCATCTACAAGAAAGTGAGTGGGAGCTCGGTGACGTTTCTGGTACTATATGTGGATGACATATTGATTATTGGAAATGACATTAACATGCTTAACGATGTGAAGAGTTATTTGAACAAGTGTTTTTCAATAAAAGACCTAGGTGAAGCTGCTTATATATTGGGCATCAAAATCTATAGAGATAGACAAAGACGCCTGATAGCTTTAAGCCAGAGTACATACCTAGACAAAGTTCAAAAGGTTCGAATGGATAAGGCAAAGAAAGGTTCAAGGCCTATGTTGTCGGGTAAGATATTGAGCAAGGCTCGGTGTCCACTACGGTAAATGATAGGGAAGCTATGAGCAAAGTGCCTTATGCCTCGCCATAGGTTCTATCATGTATGCTATGATGTGTACTAGACCGATGTGTCCAATGCTCTTAGTTTGACGAGCGGTATCAAAGTGATCCGAGTAGAACATGGACAGCCGTGAAGAACATCCTAAAGTACCTAAATAGGACTAAAGAAATGTTCTTAGTCTATGGGGGTGATGAGCATTTCGTCAGTAAAGGTTACGTCGACGCTAGTTTTGACAATCACAAGGATGATTCTAAATCTCGAGAGGATCGTATATTTTGAATGGAGGAGCTGAGTGGAGAAGCTGCAAGCAAAGCGTGATCGCGGGATCTATAGTAGAAGCGGAATACATGGCTGCCGCAGCGTCAAGTGAAGGAGTTTGGATCAGAACTTCATCATCGAGCTTGGCGTGGTTCCAAGTGCATTGGACCCACTGGAGATATTGTGTGACAACACTTGCGCCATAGCACTCGCTAAGGAACCAAGATATCATCCAAAGACCAAGCATATCAACCGCAAGTTTCATATAATCCGAGATTATATAGCAGATGGAGATCTGAAGATTAGCAAAGTACATACATATCTGAATGTCACAGATCCATTGACTAAACCTCTTCCACGTGTAAAACATGATCAGCACCTTAGTGCCATGGGTGTGAGATTGTTGCCAAATGTAAACTAGATTACTGACTCTAGTGCAAGTGGGAGACTGTTGGAATTATGCCCTAGAGGCAATAATAAAGATGTTATTATTATAATTCTTGTTCATGATAATGTTTATATTCCATGCTAGAATTGTATTAAGCGGAAACTTTAATACTTGTGTGGTTTGTGAACAACACCGTGTCACTAGTATGCCTCTATGGACTAGCTCATTGATTAATGATGGTTAAGGTTTCCTAACCATAGACATGAGTTGTCAATTGATAATGAGATCATATCATTGGGAGAATGATATGATGGACAGACCCAAACTAAGCGAAGCAATTAGATCGTGTCATCGTGTTCGTCTTTGTGAAGCTTTTCTTATGTCAAATATTGTATTCCTTAGACCATGAGATAATACAACTCCCTAGTATCGGAAGAAAGCTTTGTATCAAACGTCATCCTATGAGAGGGTGATCATAAAGGTGTCTCTCAGGTGATCGGAAAGTATCTGTTGGGTTGTATGTATCGAGATGGGATTTGTCCCTCCCAAGTTGGAGAGATATACTTCGGGCCCACTCGGTAATCGATATCAACACCGCTTGCAAGCATGTGGTTAAGGAGTTATTCACAAAGTGATATCGGATTACGGAACGAGTAAAGTACTTGCTGTGAACGAGATTGAACTAGGTATGATGGTACCGACGATCGAATCTCGGGCAAGTAAAATATCGCGAGACGAAGGGAATATATATATATATGGTATTGATTGAATCTTGGCATCGTGGTTCATCCGATATGATCATCGATGAATGTGTGGGAGTCAATATGGGTGTCCAGACCCCGCTGTTGATTATTGATAGAAGATCATGTCTGCATATTCTCGAACCCGCAGGGTCACACACTTAACGTGTCTCGACACTAGGATAGATTGGATAATTGGTTTATGAGTTTTTGTTCGGAGTCTCGGATGGGATCCGGGACATCACGAGAGGTTTCGGAATGGTCCGAGAATAAGATTCATATAAGGCGGTGCAGTTTTGGAGTTTGAATTGTTAAGTTAATCGGTATTGTCTAAGCTTCTAGAACCTTCGGAAGGGACCAACATGGCCCCACCTTCCGGGAGGGGCATGGGCCTATGAGGGAGTGCCTGGCGCATTGGGCAGGGCACAAGGCCCCATAGGGCCAGCCAAGAAGTTTAAACTCGAGATAGACCTTCTAGAAGGGGGGTTTCCTTGCCCCCTACTCCTTATCCTTTGGGGCCGCCGGTTTGGGCTTGGGGGAGGGGCTAGGGCTGAGCCCCCCCATCTATATAAAGAGGGGTTGGGGCGCACCAACCCCCCACACCTTCCCCTCCAACCCTAGCCGCCCTGCTGCCCTTCCTCTCTCCCTCCCGACTGTTTGTAGGCGAAGCCCTGCTGCAGAAATTCTCCACCATATACACCACGTCGTCGTGTTGTAGATCCAATCCATCTCTCCACCATACTTTCTGGTCCGAGGAAGGAGGAGACGTCGAGGTGCTGCACGTGTGCATCTCACGGAGGCACCGCCACTTGTGGTGCTAGATCGGATCGGATCGCGAGGAGGAGAAGCGAGTACGACTACATCACCCACGTTAACGAGCGTTCCAGTCTGAATCTTCAAGGGTATGAAGATCTAATCCAATCTCTCTCGTTGTTTGCATATCCTAGATTAGATCTTGGCTTTCCTCTGTTCGCATCCGTAGAAAATTTTGATTTACTATGCCGCGAAACCCTTCATAGAGTTCTTTGATCCCAGCTTTCAATGCATGCAAATGATTTGATATTGGTTTTGATGGTGCATATCACCTCAAAAATTATTCTTTTTTATCACTTACCTACTCGAGGACGAGAAGGAGTTAAGCTTGGGGATGATTGATACGTCGTAAACGTATCTATAATTTTTTATGCTCCATGCTTGTTTTATATCATTTGTCTTATGTTTTGTCTACACTTTGAGGTATTTTTATACACTTTCTGGAACTAACCTATTGACAAGATGCCACAGTGCCAGTTGCTTGTTTTCTTCTGTTTTTGGTTCCAGAAAAGGCAGAAAATCAATATTCTCGGAATTGGACGGGACAAAAGCCAAAGTCATTATTTTTCTCGGAGCAACACGGAACCACGAAGCAGAGTTGGAGGAGGACACCAGGGTGGCCGCATCCCCTAGGCGCGGGCTAGCCCTGGTGGCGTCCACATGGGTTATGGGTTCCCTGGCCCTCCACCGATCTTTCCTCCTTCGCCTATAAGAAGCCTCTGACCCGAAAACCCTAAATAATCTAGAAGAAAGCCACGAAAAGTTCCACAGTGCTGCTGACACCGAAGGGGAGATTCGGGGGACAAAAAGTCTCTGTTCCGGCACCCTGATGGGACAGGGAAGTGCCCCCGGAGCCATCTCCATCGCCGTTGCTGATTCCCATGATGAGGAGGGAGTAGTTCTTCCTCGAGGCTAAGGGCTCTACCGGTAGCTATATGTTCATCTCTCTCTATGCATGATCATGTTGTGGTCATGAGCTTTGTAATCAAGTAGATCTGCTCTGCTACTCCAGTGCTTTAATAGATCTCTGCTCTCCCAATGTGTGTGAAAGTGAAAGCGTGCACGCCATGGTGGCACTTAGGCTAGAGTCTACATTTAATGATCATCGTGCTTTAATATATCTATGCTTTTCCCCACGTGTGTGAAAGTGATAGTGTGCCCTCCGTGTGTGGCACTTAAGCTAGATTACATATATATATATATATAATGAGTTATATTTTGAGTTGGTTGTCTTTATGAAATTGTGGTGTTTGTTGGAACCATCTAGCGCTCAAGGTGACAGTGTGGGGTTATCTAGATTGGGAAAGGCGGACTTTGAGGTGTGATGTTATAGCCCTACCATGGATTAGAGTATTCAACCGGAGAGTAGTTAAGGGTAGTATCATGAAGAGAATATATTTATATGAGAGAGTGTTCACTAGTGAAAGTATGATCCCTAGGCCTTGTTTTTAAACATTAAAACACCGTTTTCATCTAGATCTGTTGCATGTTTGCTTGCTTCCATCTTTATTTCAGTTTCACACACGTTACCCCACGTCAACAACAAGTCAGAAGCTATTTTCTGGCACCGTTACCACTTGTATTTTACCATCTCTTTGCCAAACTAGTGCACATATACACCTGACAAGTGTATTGGGTGTGTTGGGGACACAAGAGACTTCTTGTATCTTGATTGCAAGGTTGCTTGAGAGGGAATACCTTTGACCACTTCCTCCTTGAGTTCGATAAACCTTGGGTAATCCACTTAAGGGAAACTTGCTGCTATTCTACAAACCTCTGCATTTGGAGACCCAACAACTGTCTACAAGAATAGAAGTGCGTAGAAATCATGCCGTTGTGCATGCGTGCTCAAATCAGAATCAATTGTCGTTGTGCGTGCTTGGCCGCTGCCGCTGAGGCGCGTGCTTGGCTGTTGCGTCGCTGCGGCGCGTGCTTGCCTGCCGCTGAGGTGCGTGCTTGACCGTTGTGTCGCCGCCCGCGCTTGCCGCGTGGTGCTTGCTACCGCCGCCCGCCTTGCGCCCACCGCGTGCCTGACCACCGCTTGCCTAATTTCTGGCTGCTACGCGCCTAATTTCCGATGATGGGAGGAAATAAGTTTGTTTAGTCGAGCCTAATTATTTTCCTGCTGAGACTATACGTGGGTTAGCGAGGCGTTCCTCCCTATCCGGACGAATCGGTCGAACGAGTGCATCCTGTGTATTAGAGGAATATTCCGTTTCGAGGAACTACTCGGTTCCATTCCGCGCATCAAACCGAACATAGGAATGGGTGCTAGCTATGGAACGGACCAGTTCTGTTCCACCCAATTCTAGAACCAAAGACACCCTTAAGGGTTCTATGATGCTTGGAGATAGTTTTGGAAACATTAGGATCACAGTTGGAAAGAAAAGAGAAAACCGGAAGTGTTTCAGGTAAAGTTCGAATGTGTTTGGAGTGATTGAAAAGGTGTTTTTGATCATGAGGAAATAATTAAATATGATTTTATATTAACTAAATGAACTAATAAATAAAATCTTATTTTAATTTTTTTGGGCATACCTGCACTAATGGGCCAATTCCCGGAGGAAAAAGGCCCATGGGAAGGGCAACCCGCCGGCAAGCCATGGGCTTCCGCACATGGTGGGTGGGGCCCACCCAACCAGCCCCTCCTTGATGTCTATGCACTTCTATTCTTGTAGACAGTTGTTGGGCCTCCAAGTGTAGAGGTTTGTAGAACAGCAGCAAGTTTCCCTTAAGTGGATTACCCAAGGTTTATCGAACTCAGGGAGGAAGTGGTCAAAGGTATTCCCTCTCAAGCAATCCTGCAATCAAGATACAAGAAGTCTCTTGTGTCCCCAACACACCCAATACACTTGTCAGGTGTATAGGTGCACTAGTTCGGCGAAGAGATAGTGAAACACAAGTGGTAACGGTGCTAGAAAATAGCTTCTGACTTGTTGTTGACGTGGGAGAGACTAAAGGCAAACTGAAATAAAGATGGAAGCAAGCAAACATGCAACATATCTAGTAGCAAACGGTGTTTCAATGATTAGAAACAAGGCCTAGAGATCATACTTTTACTAGTGAACACTCTCTCATATAAATATCCTCTATTCATGATACTACTCTTAACTACTCTCCGGTTGGACACTCTAATCATCGGTAGGTCTATAACAACACTCTTCAAAGTCCGCCTTCCCCAATCTAGATAACCCCATACTGTCACCTTGAGCGCTAGATGGTTCCAACAAACACCACAATTTCATAGAGACATCCAACTCCAAATATAACTCATAACAAATATTCAATCTAGCCA
Source organism: Avena longiglumis (assembly GCA_030063025.1). Taxonomy (NCBI): domain Eukaryota; kingdom Viridiplantae; phylum Streptophyta; class Magnoliopsida; order Poales; family Poaceae; genus Avena; species Avena longiglumis. The sequence continues at coordinate 463,858,879 of CP125975.1, read as the reverse complement.
AAGTGCCACACACGGCGTGCACGCCGTCACTTTCACACACGTGGGGAAAAGCATAGATCTATTAAAGCACAAAGAGTACTTATGTAGACTCTAGCCTAAGTGCCACCATGGCGTGCATGCTGTCACTTTCACACACATGAGGAGAGTAGAGATCTATTGAAGCACTTGAGTAGCAAGGTAGATCTACTAGATTACAAAGATCATGACCACAACAAGATAATGCATAGAGAGAGAGATGAACTGAAGGGATACGGGTAGTCTACACTAGCGCAAATCAAAATTTTCTACCACGTAAACCAGGATTACTGTTGTTATAGATCATGAGATTGCCACTAGACGTGCAGTTGGGAACTTGATGAAGCGCGTCGATGGAGTATACGATCTACGTCTCCTCCTCCTTCTCGTCCCACGAGCAGCTCCCCTTGCGCGTCTCGTCCAAGAGCCACAGATGCAGCGCTTCCGAGATATCCACACGTACAGGGTGGAAGCGTCAGACGCCGGACTGCTAGGTCCGTACGTGCAACACAGGCGAGAGGTATGGCGGCTGGGTGGAATGGCTCAACCCTGGTCAGCTCGCCCCACCCTATCTTATATAGATGTCCCTAGTGGGCTTCTACATTAGTAACCCATTAGTAGCCTAAGCCTGGTCTAATTCGGATCCAATCCTCATTAGGCTTCCAGCCCCTTAAGTGTGTGACCCTATAGGTTCATATACGTATAGACATGACACGAATACACTTATTCTGTCAATAGTTGGTAGCGGCCTCTAGCAAGACGTGCCAACTCCTAAACGCATACAAAGATCATATCGGACGAACCATCACAAGGTTTAGTACATGTCTTTCTCTTTGCCTCACGATATTTGGTCTAGCTCCAAGCTGACCTCCCTTTCTTGATACTGTGATTCGGAATCCCTTTAGTAGGTTAACTCTTAACCATATGTAGCACGACCATGCATTTCTGGATCCGATCACTCGAGGGGCCCAGAGATATTTCTCTCAAGTAGAGAGGGGAAAATCCCATCTTGATTGACCATGCCTTGCAGCATGCTTCAGGACAAACCCGAAAGCTACCTTTATAACTACCCAGTTACAGAGTAGCGTCTGTGTAGTGACCCAGCATACCACTGCATGATGTAGTACACTATAGTCGTTGATATAACACCAATGAAACATCGTTCACTAGTATTACATCCTCAGAGTGGTACAACAGAAACACAACAGGTCCAAGACATGACTATAGGTTACAACTCAACTCTTTACACAAGATCCAGAGAACACTCTAGGTTAAAGAGAGAGAAAGAAACTTCTTACAAAGAAGAATCAGAAATAAACACTCCAAAATTATAATACTATTAAGTCTAATATCTTAACTAATGGTCTGGCATTGCTGCTATTGCAATACACTACAGAAATAGGTTCTATGGCTAGAGATTCTATTCTTATCTAATCAGCAACTTCGTCTTCACTTGAGCTGATGTATATGTTGACTTTCTTAACTTCATTGAAGAGCTTTAGATTTTGATGATGATTCCTGGAGCATGGCTTGATGTAGTCATCGTCTGTACTGGCTTTAGAACCTATCAAGGGTTAAGAAGATACTTTGAGTACGAGCGTACTCAGCAAGTCCACTAGAAACGGAGTGTTTGATGCACTATATCTACAGCCACAAACCATAGGTCGTAGGCCATGCAAGTTTTCATAAACATTTCTTCAAAGGTTGCTTTTATTTTGAAAAGCTATGTACGTCAGCCTTCACGGGTTTACCAGAACTTTCATGGAGTTCCTTTCCCGCCGCGTTCGCAGCTCCTTCCCGGAACAGGGAGTAACAAGTTACAGTTCTTCCACTCTGCAGAGGTGCATCACTTTACCCATGAGAGACCTTAGGTTTTGTTGCACGGCCGGGAGTATGTCCCCGTTCAAACTTCCTTGGTTTGAGGCCCAACCTAATATCCAAGCCAATCACTTCCTTCTCCGCGACCCCGCATGTCTCCTTGGTGTACATCATGCCCACCTTTTGAATTACGGCAATGGTTTGTACAGACTGTTCAGATGCCGGAACTTTCATGGGACGTTGAGGGCTCCCACCCATATGCTTCATATCCTCTACGAATTACCATATAATATGCATGCTACGAGTGATAACAGCCACGACCCGCACATCCAGCTCCATGCGAGAGGGAAAAGATACAGCTGGCTTCTCCGTCCCATTCCAAATCTCATGGTCAACGCGTAATATACGACGCAAGAATCACTGATGACATTGGTTGTTAAGTCCTAGATAATATGTTCCTTTACCACCGGAACTCTTATAGTAGGTTATTACCTCATGGTAAATAACCTATAATCACATTATTATGAAAATAGTGTTTTCTGACCTTTTTCAAATGCAGGTGATGACAACACTGGATTTGTAAAATAATTTACAGAAAATAATCAAAGGACATGAGCAAGTGTGAACTAGCCTTTTGTGATTGCAAGATTATGCACTCACGGTCTTCGAGACGACATAAGATCCAATATTTGAAATCTGCATCATTGGTCCGGTAAGGACTAATGTTTAAAGAAACAATATGCTGTTGTGCATAAGTAATGCTATGCATTTTGTAAAACCCCCGAAGTGAATCCCTAATACTGTAAGTGAAGTGGACTTAGGTGATTCCTTTAAGAGTTGGTTTATTTTTTTAAGTTTTTACTTTATAAGTTATGACATTTATAAGGAACTTAAGGGTTAACAATCCAAAATATGTAAGTAAAGTATAAGATGGTGTGATTATGGTGAATTGTCATGTGGTGACTATGATAAAAGTCCTTGGGATTGAGTTGTTAAGAGTTGAAGAACTTATTATAAGGTTGTTATTTGAAGTGGGCAAGTGGCAAAAAGAATAACATTTGAAGAAAAGATTTCCTTTATAATGTTTAAGCAATATTCATTGTTAATCAAATGTGATCAATGCCTTCTGGTATTTGATTAATTAGTTTGGACTTAAGATGTTTTATGTCTTAATTGAAATAGACCAAAGTTAACTATAAAAACATAAGTAGTGTATAATACCTGATGTTTATAAGCTTTGAGACTAAAATTAATTTTAAAAGGGTAAGTAAACTTAAGATGTAATATGTTTTAATTATTCCCAAGTTTTAGATTTATGATAGGTATAACTAAGGTGTGGAATTATTCACTTTCTTTTTAATTGAATGATTAGATTAAATTTGTTTTGCTATTATGAAAGGAATATGTATTTATTTAATGGAATCATAATTAGATGGTCTTAGTAATTTGTTAGAATTTAAAGTTATGTTAATAGTGGTTAAGATATAATGATTATTCACCATATTATATAAATGGGTGATACCCAATGTTTATTTAAAAGGATTCTTAATAAGATTTTTAAAAGAATATTTTAAAGTTAAAAGTTATACTTAAGTTTGATTATGAATTCAAGTTATGGGTTTGGAATTAGTACTAAGATATTAATGGCTCAAGGTTTTATAAAAATTGTGATTATTTCATACTTAAGAAATGTTTTAAAAGTATTTACAAAATGGGTAATAGATCAGGCTTTATTACTTTAAAATATTGAAAACTTTGATAATAATATTTTTAATATTTTTCTAGTATAATATATTTATTCAAGATCTTAAAAATTATTTTTATTTATTTTTAAATTTTATTTTTATGTTTTATATAAATTCCATAAAGGATTAATTGTATTTAAATATTTACTTCATATTTTGTTTATATAAAAAAATTAGGCTAGTATTTTTATAAAATAGTATATTTATTTTTATACATAAAAATGATTTTTATTTATTTTTAGGATATTTTATTATATTGTTATAATTTATTAAGAATTCTAATGGCTTTAATATTTAGTGGTATTTTATTTAACTCAAACAAGAAGTTTTATATTTTTCTTAGGTAGGTATTCTTTTTGTGAACATTTTAATATATTATTTGTATTTTTAGGATTTTTCTATATTTTTATACAATTAATATTATATTGAGGCTATCTTGGTAATTATTATTTTTATTTTATTTTTCAATTGATTTTTCTTGTTCTATTTGAAAACCAGGCCCAAAGTTTCAGGTAGGGTTTGTTTGGTTGGCCGCCTCAGACGGCCTGGCCCAGCTAGTCCAGGCTCGGGTCACCCTGGCCCCGGCCCATCTCTCCCCTCACGCGTCAACCACGCCCACACACGCACGTACACACGCACACATCGCCCCCCTCCTGGCCCCTTGCGATGTCGTTACTGCTGCCGGCGCCGCCGCTTGCCTCGCCGGCCCTCGCTGGCATCTCCGAGCGCCGCTATGCCCCTCTCTCTCTTCCGATTCCCCTCTGCTGAGGTGCCCGGTACCTGTGCGCCATCACCCTGGGAGAAACCCTAGCCTCCCCAGGATCTTCTTAGCCAACTCCGGATCCTCAGTACCACTACACGTCGACGAGGCCTTGCTCCGATTCTTCGCACCATCCCCACATCGCCCCCACCCAGTACCGCCTCTGAGGCTCGCCTACTCATCAAACCCTAGCCCAATCGGCTCGACTCCTGGCGTTGCTCCTGCATACCGGCGCCCTCTGCTTCTCATGCCATGGCTGGCCATGGTTTCCCTCACCTTGGTGAGGTAGTAGACCGCGGCTACCTCCTTTTCTACTTCGACTACTCCAGCGCAGGTATGATCTTTTATGTGACCGGTCTTCGAGCCGAAGAACAACCCTATGTATGGGATTTAGGTTTAGGTAATTTTGGAATTGGGATTGTGGTTATGATCTTCTAAACAATTGTTAGGTGATAATGGATATGTTGCGATGTAGGTTTTATATATTACAATGTACCATTGGCTTGATTGTATTTGTGTGTTGAATCTGCTCATATATGCCCTCTTTTGGTTCAGTCCAAGTTAATTATTTAGTTAGTGTGTTGATCTGATTCGAAGAAATGAACAAAATCTATTTGATTAAGTTTTGGTTAGCTCCTGCTGGTAGATTAAGGACTTGGTTAGATGCAAATGAGTATATAGTTTATAAGGATAATGTACAATTGTAGTTTCTTGCAACATTGGTGTGTGAGAAGTGTAAACCAATTAAAATATGCATAGATAATGTAGTACTGATTGTAATTTCATGGTTTGCTTCTAGAACACTAATAAGATCATACTCTTGTTTATGTAAATATTCTAGTATGTATATTGTAGAATAATTATAACTATGTTGGCTAGCTTTATTTTCTTTTAGGACAGATTCCTCTAAGTTTCTGGTGATCATATGTTCACCAGATCCTTGTAGTACAACTCCAGAGCACATATATGATTTCTTTGATGGTTTGGTAGTGTTTTTAGTAATATATAATTGATTGACTTGCGCCTAGACAATCTGGTTGCTATCTAGCAACACTACTAATATACTTCAACTCCCTCTCATAGCCTCTTTGTTAAAATTATTAAGAATAGATTTTCTATGCATTTGATCAACACAAGATCCTATTCTTCTACCTGTTATTTTCAATGTTCTGGCAGTCCTAAATGGTAACTTGTACTATTAGGCATGTTCTAATAGAAGTTTCTTGATGATTAGAAATTGATTTCCTGATATAGACTTGGTATTTGGAAAATTTATATTTGTGTAGACTTATAATTTATTTCTAAATAGATGGTTTGGTGTTCTAGATCAGGTAGATACTTTGCTAGATGGTTTGAATGCTTGAGAGGTGCTAAAGTGATCTTAGAAATAGATTTGTATATAGATTTTGTTGTGGTCCAGCAACCCTACTATTTCTACAGTATTTCTTTCTTCTAAAACTGGTAAGATGGATATGCTATGCACTTGATGATCCAAAGATTTTCTTTCTCTACCTTTGATCTTCTGGAGCCTATTTATTTTGTAACTTGTTCTTCTAGAATTCGGAATAGCCTGCTGATGGTCGATAACGCTTCTTGTGGAAGCCTTCTCCCCCTAGCAGTTGGATTTTCTCCTACTCCTCGTTTAGTATTCCTCCTCCACCCTGCTGCTAGATCTCTATGTGATCATGACTATCATGGTGGTGTTGGATCCTAGTTGGGGAAGGATTTGGGAATGAACTGAGTGTGTTCTTGGTGGTGTGAATACATATGTGATGGACTGCTATGAATGTGAACGTGTGATGTTTGTCTAACTGCTAGGTGATTTGGATTCTATGAGCAAAATATGGTTTGGCTAGCTGGTTGCTTTGCTCTTATACTACTACACTTGCTCTGTGGTTGTGCCAACACACCACATGCAGGTGATGAGGGTTTTGCTTGCAGGTGGCCCTTCTCAAGTGCAAGAAACCAATTGACTTTTCCTTTGCCTCCTGGGAAAGCGTACGACTGGTTGGTTCTTATCCATGCTTGGTCTTTCTTTTGTACTGCCAAATATAATTACACCATTTGGACTGTCGTTTCTACATAGCTAAGCTTCAATATTGATTAAGTATAGTAACAATGTGGGATGATCTAAGAAAGATCTAGGTTGACCCATATATTTGATGTTTCCTAAGTTCAAAATAATTCTACTAACTTATTTGAATGTTTATGTTGTAGGTGAAGGAAGAAAAGGATATGACCAAGATTTTTCCAAGATCAACTTATTTTGGATTTCTTATTTTCTTATTTTGGTAATCTTGTAAATTATTTATTGGTTTATGTAAGATTCATTTGTGGCTTTGTAATATTCGATTCTATTATTCTTTATTGTAATTCTTCATTTTTTTGGGGAACTTAATAAAAATAGTGTAATGTTTGTGCTAATGTAATAAAATGATACCTCTCTATTTCATTATCTTATTATCACTTTGGTTCATAATTCTAAAGATAATATAATAATGTGTAATGTAAATAAGATTATTCTTTATCAATTCTGGTTTATTATTTTATTATTGTAATATCATATTACATTACTCATTTCATTTTATTTAAATTTCCACTATCTTTTATATTTGAATAAAAGATTATACCTTATTTATAAATAGGAATTCACCTCTTATTTTCCATTACAATTTAATTTCCATTTGTTATTGCATTTCAAATTCTTTTAGAATTCAGGTTCATCAATTGAATATTCAAATTTGAATTTTCTTTCCCCCAAACACAGGAGTACAATAGAGGTCATGTCAAAATCCATCGCACTTGCCCTGATGTTTTCATCAGAGCAAGAGAGATCTCGATCCCTCTACAGCTTCTTTAGTTTTGCTCGAAAATCCCCAGGATTTTCTTATGCATGAATGCAATGCACAAACATGTTTCCTGTCTATTTAGAGGTGATAATCCTGGGATGTTACAGTCTGATAGCCCTAAAGTATGTCGATACACATCTCAAGTACATGCGAAAATCTCAGGTCTAAGGACAAAACATACACGATGTGTAGAGAGAGAGCTGCAACTAATTGCCAGTCTTAAGTTGGGTCAGTCCAACCCCATGTTCATAACATGTGTCCACATCATTGGTTTGACATCTTCATGTCTATGACTTGCGAAACATAGTCATCAACCAATCGATGTGCTAGTCTAATATTCACGTGTGTCCTCACTTGAACTCCGACTAGGGACAACTATTAAATAACCATACAAGTAAAGAGTTTCACAAACAATTCACATAATTTCCAAAGAATACAAGTTGTCTGATATGGATATTCAAGGAACATTACAATAACTCATGGATACATAAGAAATATAATCATCTCTATGATTGCCTCTAGGGCATATTTCCTTCAGTCTCCCACTTGCACTAGAGTCAATCTAGATTGTATCTAATACCTATTGCTCTTGCGCGTGCCTCATGCGCAGGCTGCGGGAGTGGCTTTGTAAAAGGATCAGCAACATTTGAGTCTGTATGTATTTTGCATATCATGACACTACCATCCTCAACGAACTCTCGAATCTGATGGTAACGCATGCGAATATGTTTGTTCTTCTGGTGCTGTCTAGGCTCCTTGGCTTGTGCAATAGCACCATTGTTTCACAATAAACGTCCATGGGATTGGACGCGCCCTGAACCACACCAAGAGCGATTAGAAAATTCCTAATCCAAACAGCTTCCTTTGCAGCCTCCGAGGAGGCAATATATTCAGCTTCTGTTGAAGAGGAGACCACCGTATCTTGCTTGGAACTTTTCCAACTCACAGCACCACCATTCATGACAAACACATAACCAGATTGCGATTTGGAATCATCTGAGTCGTTAAGGTAACTCGCATCTGTGTAACCCCTTACACTGAGTTCATCCTCACCTCCATAAACTAGGAACACATCCTTAGTCCTTATCAAGTACTTAAGGATATTCTTTACCGCTGTCCAGTGACCTTCACCTGGATCAGGCTGATATCTGCTCGTAACACTTAGAGCATAGGAAACATCTGGGCGAGTACATATCATTGCATACATGATGGATCCAATAGCCGAATCATATGGAATCCTACTCATGCACTCACGCTCATCAGTAGTCGAAGGACACTGAGTCTTGCTGAGTTTTATGCCATGAGACATGGGCAAGAACTCCTTCTTAGCCTCTTTCATGTTGAACCGTTTCAACACTTTGTCAATGTATGTACTCTAGCTTAATCCAATTAGCCTCCTTGATCTATATCTATAGGTCTTGATACCCAGAATATATGCCGCTTCTCCCAAGTCCTTCATCGGAAAACTATTTTTCAATGAGGTCTTAACAGAATCGAGCATAGGAATGTCATTTCCAATCAGCAATATGTCATCTACATATAAGATCAGAAATACCAGCGCTCTACCACTTTCCTTCTTGTAAACAAAAGGTTCTTGTTTGTTTTTGATGAAGCCAAACTCCTTTACAACTTCATAAAGTCAAATGTTCCAACTCCGAGATGCTTGCTTCAGGCCATAAATGGACTTCAGAAGTTTGCATACCTTTCCAGCATTGTTTGGATCGACAAAACCTTTGGGCTGCATCATATACACGTCCCCATTTAGGATTCCATTTAGGAAAGTCGTCTTGACATCCATCTGCCATATTTCATAGTCGAAATGTGCAGCAATGGCTAGAATGATTCGTATAGACTTAAGCATCGCTATGGGCGATAAAGTCTCATCGTAGTCAACTCCTTGAACTTGTCGAAAACCTTTTGCAACAAGTCAAGCTTTATGAATGTGAACATTTCCATCCATATCAATCTTCTTCTTATAGATCCATTTGCACTCGATGGCTTTAAAACCATCAGGCAGGTCAACCAAGTTCCAAACTTGATTGTCTCCCATGGACTCTATCTCGGATCTCATGGCGATCAGCCATTTCTCAGAGTCTGGGTCCACCATCGCTTCTGCATAGGTCGTAGGCTCATCATTGTCTAACAATAATAATTCCCGCGTTTCGCGGAGCCTCGCCGACCTTCGTGGTTGTGGTGCTTCTATTGCCACGGGTTCCCCAACTTGTTCTGCTACAATAGCATCACTCGTAGAAGCATCCCGACTGGCTCATCTTGAACTTCTTCAAGTCACACCGACCTTCCTCTTGTTCCCTTTGTGAGAAACTCTTTCTCTAGGAAAACACCGCTACGAGCGACAAACACTTTTACCTCTTCTCGGTTGTAGAAGTAATACCCTAAGGTTTCCCTCAGATATCCCACGTAAATGCACTTATCCGATTTGGGTGTTAGATTGTCCGACTGAAGTCGCTTGACAAATGCATCACAACCCCAAATCTTTAGAAAAGACAAACCGGGATTCTTTCCAGTCCACATCTTATATGGTGTCTTAACTACAGATTTAGATGGTACCCTATTAAGTGTGAAAGTCGTTGTTTCTAGAGCGTAACCCCAAAATGATAATGGTAAATCCGACTGGCTCATCATCGATCGAACCATGTCCAACAAAGTTCGATTACGCCGTTCGGAGACCCCGTTTCTTTGAGGCGTTCCGGGCGGCCTGAGTTGTGGAACAATTATGCAACTCTTAAGATGATTGCTAAATTCGTGACTCAAATATTCACCTCCACGATCAGATCGCAAGGCCTTTATTTTCTTGCCACGTTGATTCTCTACCTCACTCTGAAACTCCTTGAACCTTTCAAAAGTTTCAGACTTATGCTTCATCAAGTAGACATAACCATATCTACTGAAATCATCAGTGGAAGTAATGAAGTAGTGATATCCTCCTCTGGCTGTCGTGCTCATTGGTCCACATACATCAGTATGTACGAGTTCCAATAAGTCTGTCGCTCTCTCGGGTAAACCTGAAAAATGCGACTTGGTAATCTTTCCAAGTAAACAATCCTGACATGTCTCGTATGATTCAAAATCAAATGAAGTTAGAAGACCATCACCATGGAGCTTCTCCATGCGCTTTTCACTTATATGCCCCAAACGACAATGCCATAAATAGGTAGGACTCAAATCATTAGGCCGAAGCCTTTTAGCACTAACATTGTAAATATATGCATCATCAAGATTTAAAATAAATAACCCATTCATAATGGGAGCATCAACCATAAACATATCATTCTTAGATATTACACAACCATTGTTTGCACTCGCGAATGAATATCCATCCCTCATCAAACATGAAGGTGATAAAATGTTTCAACCCATACTAGGAATGTAATAACAATTATTCAACTCCATAATAAATCCTGACGGAAGGTGAAGTTGCATGACGCCGACGAATAATGCAGCAACCCATGCTTTATTTCTGACGCGAAAATCCACTTCGCCTTTCTACACCTCTCTAATCCTTATTAGCCCCTGCATCGAATTGCAAATATGAGTTACCGATCCGGTATCAAATACCCAAGAGTTAGGGTCCGTTCGGCAACCCTCTGCTCCTTGAAAATTGGTCGCTCCGCTCCGCTCCCTACATGGATCGCTCTCCCGATCAACTTAGGGATCAATATTGCGTTCGGTGAGGCTCCGCTCTGCGTCCGGGCTCCGGCAGGTTTTGGGCTAGTATAATGGGATTGTGTATGATACGAATATTATAGACTTTTTAACAAATTTATCATATAGAAAATACGTACGGACTAGTGATAGCCCAGTCCCCTAGGTTCGATGTTCTTTGTTCGACTGCAGTTATGAGCCTTATAAATTACAGAACGATGGACTGGTGCTCTACAACTGTGCTAGCATCAGAGATTCATGCACCAAGCGTGTTACCAGGTTAATTAAACTTTGCAAACAAGCAACAGTAGTTTGGACTATTCCAAACTCAGTTAGCGTGTTACCGTGGATGTCTGGAACGGCGGAGGGTCTCGTTGCGTAGTACTTCGAGGCGGCGGCCGGAAATTCGTGGCAGCAACAGATTAGCTCATGGCGGTGAAACAGATAGAACCAGCCCACCCGATCCTGGTGGAATTTCGAATCAGATCCACGGGTCCAAATTTGGCGTCAGCGGCGGCTTTGACTTGATCGGCGGCGCAGGTCGAGGTTCAACTGCCATGGACTTTCACGGGAGAGATGAGGATAGACGAGAGACGAGGTTAGGAGAGAGATAAGGGCGTACCGTTTAGTTCGATTCGTTCACTTATTTATCGGTGGCAGCAAGATGTAATTTTCCTCCGCTCCGTATTTTTCCTGTTGGTGGAGCGACGGTATGCTCGCTCTGCGTTTTAGCGCTAAAGACTGGAGCGCTCCGTCCTGTCAGATCCGTGGAGCGATTGCGTTCGGCCCAGCTCCGCTCGCTCCGGCAGTAGAGTTAGGAGCTGGAGTGTTACCGAACAGGCTCTTAACATAGGAATCAGCGAGAAGAATGTCCATAACATTTACAACAAGCGTACCTGAGTGGGAAGTACTCTTACTTACACTCTTCTTCAAACAAGCCTGGTACTTGCTGCAATTTCTCTTCCAGTGGCCATGTTCATGACAAAAGAAGCATTCAGTGTCTTCTACAGGTCTAGCCTTTTGCTTGGGTGCAGGCTTAGGGATCGTATCCTTAGCCTTGCCCTTCTTCTTCCAAGAAGTACCCTTTTTCTTAAAGCTAGGATTGTTCTGCACATCCATCACATGGTTATGCCTTGCACACTTCTTCATGTCACTTTCTGCTGTTTTTAGCATCCCGCATAACTCATTAAGGCCCTTCTCCACCCCATGCATATGGTAGTTCAAAATGAACTGCCCATAGCTAGACGGAAGAGACGCCAAAATGAAGTCAGTATCCAACTCTTTGCCTAGTGGAAAACCAAGATTTTCCAAAGTCTTACTGTAACCAACCATTTTGATCACATGGGGGCCTACAGCTGCTCCCTCTGCTAGCTTGCATTCGACAAAGGACTTGGCAACATTGTACCTCTCAGTCCTTGCCTGATCTTGGAACATGTCCTTAAGCGCAACGATCATATCGTACGCATCCTGATCCTCAAACTTCTTTTGAAGTTCAGGTTCCATGCATGCAAGCATAAGACAGCTAACCTCAATAGAATCATCACATGCTCTGTTTTAGGCATTCTTTAGGGCAACAGATGCATTATCAGCAGGTTCATCGGGGATTGGGGTATCCAGAACCATTTCCTTTTTATCAGACCTGAGAACAATTCTCAGGTTATGGACCCAGTCTGTATAGTTTGTTCCATTTAGTTTATCTTTGTCAAGAATCGAACGCAAAGAAAAAGGTGATGCAGTGTTCGGTGCCATTGATCTACAACAGAAAACATGCAAAATACTAAGCCATGTAACCATGAAAGAGTAAAACATATTAAACAATTTAATAGCATATACTCCCACTTAAATCAATATCCCCCTATTGGTACTAAGTGATTCAATATCCACAATTAACAAGTCAACTAGTAAGCTTTAGCATCACCGCTAGAAGACAAGGTAAATCAGTAAGCAACACTTGCTAATCATATCACATATGACTCTTGTTGTTGGGTGACATCTCTATGTCAAAACTAGGCGCCCAACCTTTATGCCCCAAGGTCCTTAACTGTTAATATGACCTTGTCAAGCTCACCAACCCTTATGTGTGTAGGTATCCGATACAAACCCATCCAGGCAAGGAAAACTGCGGCACCCTAATTTCATAGGCCCACCAACGATTGTACAGGGCATAGGATGGTGCAAGGTTTGGTTGGGGTGAGGGATCGTTCTACTTCTATCATCTAAGCATGCATAGTAGTAAAACGCATAAGAATAGCATTCACATGGCTGTGACACAGTATGGCCCATTTTCTCATGGTGATCTCTATCGCCATAGAACCTGTCCACCATGATGATCTCCATCTTCATGTTCCATGCGAGCCATCCTCCAAGTACTAATACAAGCTATAAATCCTAACAGCTAGTAATCCAAATTACATAGTATTGGGATCATCACAAGTTGGCACGCAGGTCATTACAATAATTGACAACACATATGCCTCTAGCCGTGTTGCCATACTCACGACACGCAGGTCATGAAAAATTTCATACATGCATCACATACATATATGGGCCATACTGATCACATACATCCTGCAAAAACAAGTTATGCATAGCGCATTCTACCGGATCATGTGAACTCGCAGCACCTAGTTACCTTAACGAGATACAAAAGGGGCTACGACTAGGGGGGTCTAGGGGGTCACCCCCTGCGAGGTTCAAAGGGGCAGCGCAATTTTCTTTAAGGATTTTGATCGGCAAATCAAATTTACCATAAACCGACTCTTGTTCCGATACGATCAAACTCCTTTGATCACGGTACATCGATTTTAGATCTAAGTTTCGATTCGATCAATCATATTGATCTTCGCGTGATTCAGCGGGATTTATGTGTCACTGTCTACCCCGATGGCGGAAGCCGACCGGTAGGGGTAAGTCATTCGACAACCTCAGGATCACGATCACGGAAAGCAAGATCATAGATCAATCCTGAACCACCGCAATACAAACGATCACATCATTCATATCAATTTGCATATCACCATATGCAAACATCCCAAACCTATAACTGAACAGCATCGGCTCTGATACCACTGAAGGTATACGAGTAGGCTACACTAGCGCAAATCAAAAATTTCTACCGCATAAACCAGGATTACTGTTGTTATAGATCACGGGATTACCACTAGACGCGCAGTTGCGGAACTTGATGAAGCGCGTCGATGCAGCATAGACGATCTACGTCTCCTCCTCCTTCTCGTCCCACGAGCAACTCCCCTTGCGCGGCTCGTCCAAGCGCCAGAGATGCAGCGCCTCCGAGGTATCCACACGTACAGGGTGGAAGCGTGCCGGATCTTGCTAGGTCGTAGCGTGCAACACAAAGTATGGTATGGGAGGAATGGCTCAACCCTGGTCAGCTCGCCCCACCCTATCTTAATAGACGTCCCTAGTGGGCTTCTACATTAGCAGCCCATTAGTAGCCTAAGCCTGGTCTAATTCGGATCCAATCCTCATTAGGCTTCCAGCCCTTAAGTGTGTGACCCTATAGGTTCATATACGTATAGACATGCCCCGAATACACTTATTATGTCAATAGTTGGTAGCGGCCTCTAGCAAGACGTGCCAACTCGTAAACGCATACAAAGATCATATCGGACGAACCATCACAAGGTTTAGTACATGTTTTTCCCTTTGCCTCACGATATTTGGTCTAGCGCCAAGCTGACCTCCCTTTCTCGATACTGTGATTCGTAATCCCTTTACTAGGTTAACTCTTAACCATATGTAGCACGACCATGCATTTCTGGATCCGATCACTCGAGGGGCCCAGAGATATCTCTCTCAAGTAGAGAGGGGCAAATCCCATCTTGATTGACCATGCCTTGCAGCATGCTTTAGGACAAACCTGAAATCTACCTTTATAACTACCCAGTTACGGAGTAGCGTTTGATAGCCCCAAAGTATGTCGATCCACATCTCAAGTACATGAGACAATCTCAGGTCTAAGGACAAAACGTACATAGTGTGTAGAGGGAGAGCTGCAACTAATTGCCAGTCTCAAGTTGGGTCAGTCCAACCCCATGTTCATAACATGTGTCCACATCATTGGTTTGACATCTCCATGTCTATGACTTGCGAAACATAGTCATCAACCAATCGATGTGCTAGTCTAATATTCACGTGTGTGTCCTCACATGAACTCTGACTAGGTACAACTATTAAATAACCATACAAGTAAAGAGTTTCACAAACAATTCACATAATTTCCAATCAATACAAGTTGCATGATATGGATATTTAAGGAACATTACAATAACTCGTGGATACATAATAAATATAATCATCTCTATGATTGCCTCTAGGGCATATTTCCTTCATGAACACATAGCTACCGGTAGAGCCCTTAGCCTCGAGGAAGAACTGGTCCCTCCTCATCATGGGAATCAGCAACGGTGATGGAGATGGTGATGGAGATTGATGGAGATGGCTCCGGGGGCACTTCCCCGTCCCGGTATGGTGCCGGAACAGAGACTTTCTGTCACCCGAATCTCCCTTTCGGTGGCAGCGGCGCTACGGAGGTTTTTCTGGAAGTAAGATGGATTCTTTAGGATTTTTGGGTCGGAGGCTTCTTATAGGAGAAGGAGGCAAGGTCGATGGAGGGCCAGGGGCCCACACCCCTGTGGGCGTGGCCAGAGGTAGGCCTGCGCCCACCTAGGGTGTGGCCACCCTGGTGTGCTCCTCCGTCTCGTCTTTGATTTTCCGTATCTTTCATGAAAAAATATGAACTTTGGCTTTTGTCCCGTCCAATTCTGAGAATATTCATTTTTTAGCTTTCTGAAACCAAAAACAGCAGAAAATAGGCAACTGGCACCGTGGCATATTGTCAATATGTTAGTTCCAGAAAGTGTACAAAAATACCTCAAAGTGTAGACAAAACATAGCAAAGTGGATACTAAACAAGCATGGAACATCAAAAATTATAGATACGTTTCCGACGTATCACTCCTCCCCATGGCGTGTGTCCCCTCCTTTAGTCCCACATTGCCCAGGTTCCTCCCCTTCTCTTATATAAAGAGAGGTCCAGGGAGAGAAAATATACACAATAAATTGGGAAATTCCTAAGGCAATATTCCTTAGGTATTTTCCCCTTCTCTCTCTCTCCCTGGTTGACTCGTGTTCATGGTTCCAAGAAGAATTGCATATGTCGGAGATGACAACACCCCTGCACGCCGTCACACTGCTGAATCCTAGTTCCAGAAGGTCTACTTCCGCATCTCGGCTGGATCGGGGAGAACAAAGGTCGTCATCAGACACCCGACGTGTGCGAGACCACGGAGATGCTTCCAGTGTGGCATCGAAGCTGTCATACAAGGACCTGGAGGTGACGTGTGAGGAGCAACACAACCTTGAGGTCAGCTATGTCAATGTTCCCACGAACATAAACGCTTTAGGTCTGCAAGGGTATGTCGTCAAAACCTACTTCATGTTACTGCATTAACTCATAGATAGATCTTGGCGTCGGTGTTGCGCTACCTAGGAATTTTTTGTTTTGTGCTACGAACCCCATCACTATAGTGGTAGGGGTAAGGTAGCATTGTCGGCATACTTGTCGTCCTGAATTCTAGCAACTACTAGGTGAACTGTCAACATCATGTATCTATCTTTTTAATTGCAATGAAAAAGACTAGCTCTCGATGACATGTGGGCAACGAGTAGACAGAGAGAGCAAACACTGCTCCTATTTTGGGCCACAAATGCACCAGTCTAGGGCCTGCAGATAGTTTGCGCCCCCACCCCATCCCCCTCCACGCCCTGTTGGGAGCTCGTTTTGGGGCCTTTTTGTCCGCGGAGAGCGTTTAGGACAGTAAAAGGCCATTTGGGGGGCACGGTTGGGTACGATCTTAGGAGACACCCTTCCATAGTCTAGTTCTCAATATCCTTCTGTCAGGAATTTAAACTTCATTCATATTATGATGGAATCTTACAAACGAAAGAAAAATTAACTAAATTTAAACCTAAACCCTAAATCTAAACTTCACTGTTGTCCCTGAAAGATGGACCGGCCTTGTTGTGATTCGTGCCCCACTTATTAGCCTTCAACTCGTCCTTCCTCTAGGCCAGCCTCGTAGTTTGTGATTTGACCATACGTCGGTTCTATGCTGCTAGTTGTCTGAGGCCGGTCATTCCTTGTCGTCTGCACCTGGTGATGCCACCAAACCACTGAAAATGAATTTGTTGGGACTCCAATCACAAAGTGATGTAGTAAGGGCCCACAATGGTAACTCGGGGCTTAATATTGAACACTTGGAGAAATAGTAGAACCCCTTCCCTCCTCTCTCTCTTTTCTAGGAACTTGCAAAATAAAGCAACTTGTTTTATATCCCCAACTACCAGTGTGGTTGCCAAGCACACGATATGAATTAGAATTGAAAAAAATCAGAGTAAATAATAACGCTAGATTGTTTTAGCTCAAACTGTTATCAACATCGTCCCAATTCTTTTCGATCGTGGGATGCCGACGATCAACGGCTAAAAACCATCCCCTAGACCCAAAATTTTACTCCAATCCCACATATGATGCTCTTTCACGTCCGTTTTAGACCCTGAATCGCGATCTAAGTCGTTGGCAGGTGGGCTCACATTGAATGGGCCCATATGTCACAGACTTTGGCTCCAACCAGTGTGCAATCAGAAATGCAAAAAATCCTAGGATACCCTTCACCTGGCTTGATTCTGTATAAATCCATGGGCCCACAGTCAACGTATGTGGGCAGAGTTTCGCTCTGTGGAAGGTGTATTAGGCGTGACATGCATCCGCTCCTATGTCGAGACCCGCGTGGAGCCGACGTGGCACTGTACGCTCCTGATGGCCGTACCTTTTCACGGTCATGGGGACTGTCGTAATACTAGTGGCGTTGTAGGCTCATACCGACCATGGTATCTCGCGACATTGGTCCCGTACAGAGACAACGTGGCGTCGTAAGCCCATGCTGTCCCCGGTTTATCGCGGAGGTAGGGGCTGTCTTGAGTCGGCGTGGCACCGTAAGCCCATGTCATTCGCGTTTTATCGTGGACGTGTGGTAGTCTATAACTAACGTGTCGACGTGAACCCATGTCGTCTATTAGTGTACATCGTAGATGATGCGGGTTCTCGTGGGTGGACTGCCCAGCTGACAACATAGACTGTAGACGTCCGCGAGTTATCATGGCAAAATCGTAATGTGGGTCCCGTTCATAGACAAGCTGGGTACATAGATTATAGATCTACGCGGGTTCTGCCGGCGGATCGTATTGTAACTACCTCGGTGAATTACGCTCCTAGTTACAAGCCTGGATGAGCGAAAATGGTTGAAATAGTACGGTGGGGCCCAAATGCCACTCACAGGTAGACCTTTCGGCTGTCCCAACCATTTCCAAACATCGGGACAAGAACGGGCGACGTAATTGGCAGGCGAAGGGATCAACTACATACACAAATGAGTATGTATGCAAGCCACCATACAACAGTATATCAGAGCCATTCCATCTAAAAAGAAAGGAAATATAGCAACGCCATACGGCAAGATTGAAATGTCCTAGATAGATATAATATTTTAGGATATCTCCTCATACATCAAACATCAGAGTATCAGGCGGAAGCGGCAAACAAGATCCGAGTACGGATAAGAGGCAAATCGGCATAAGATGCCCCATAAATAAACACATCCCGCCCACAGATCTCACGGCTCCCCGTTCCCGGAATCTCTACACCGAACGATCCTTGTCCACATCGTCCGTCTCCTCCACCCAGTATCCATCTCATGGGTGTACCTGTTCATCTGAATCAAATAATTTATCGTGTGAGACCCTAGGGGTACTCAGCAAGTCTTTATGCCTTTAAAGGGGACACAACCTGGGGTGACGCAATTGCAGCAAAAGATAAACCCTAACAATTATATAGATACTCGCTAACCATCCGCCTAACCAAAGATAGACGGATGTTCGTGAATTAATGACAACAGTTATAACAGTAATATCAGCAGATCCATCCTCCTCCTCGCTTACCAACGAGGAAGCGGACGAACAACCCCCCCCCCATCCGTTGGCAGTTTTATTATCCATTCCATGAGTGTTGCACTATTTACTAGTCAGTTACTTAGTCAAATTAAAAACACGGTACTTTAGTTATACTTGTCTATGATCGAGAAACTGTGCTCCAAGTCGTCCATAACCGCGGACACGGCTTTCAGAAAGTTTTACCCTGCAGGGATGCACAAATAGCAACACACACTCGATCAACCTCGGAAAAACCAAATCAAAACCCAACGAGGCCTTCACGACAAAGCAATCACAGGATTCAGAAATATTTCAGGGGGCCACCCCATTGAGTACACCAAGAACGAAGTTAGCCGACTCGAGACGGACTCAAGGTTTGCGCCATGGTCAGTAAACGATCGGGAACCCGAAAATGTGACTGGGCTTGTCGATACCGCGAAAACACTCCGCTGACCTAAACAGTACAGGTGCAGTACCTCGCACAATTTTAAATAAAGCAGTAAAGCATGGCATAAGTACAGGATAGTAAATAAAATCTCAAACTAGTTTGTGGCCCCAAAAAATAAGAATGAATCAAGCTCTGGCTCAGGGGGGGTCCCATAAGCCTCCCGAATGTGGATAGCGCGAATATTCAAGGAACAAGAATCAAGTACTCGGGGTCCTACGGGACACAAGTGAGCATGAAAAACCAAATAGCAGATATTGCTCACCGGTGCCACTTTCATTAGTTATCCCATTACTACTCAGGTTAAGTTGTATAGGTACCTCGTTATCCGTCAGACACTCACATACCCTACACATGTTGTTCTACGACTCGCATGGCTCAAACAACTCCTGTAGTAATGGCTCATGGGATGGAGGAACAAGCTTCGGTGGGGTTTAAAAGTAAAGGTTATGCAATTCTTGGGATTCAGTTTAATGCAATCGCGACTCAATGATGCAAGAATAAGATAGAGGCAATAGGTACTATATGTATGCAAGCATGTGGTAGTGCTTGCCTGGCAGCTCAGTTGAAGCGAGAGAAGGATCAGGTAGTGCTCACTGGTTTCTTGATATATCCGTCACCTATACGAAGAAGAACCAAACAAACAAGGGCCAACATAAATAAAGTGCACAAGCATATGAATTAAATGCGGCAAGAAAACAATCATGCCATGATGAATGATGCACAATTTGCAGGGCAATAGAGTAGCATGGCATGGGTGAGGTGTAGAATACAAGAAATAAACATTTTATTGAGTTTTGGTCACATTTTATACCCAAATAAGTTGCTGTACTCTTTATATTTATATGATGCATGCTGCAAAACAGAACATGGAATGCATAAACAGAAAGGTTTTGTCGAGCTAATCAATTTAGACATATCATTTGTTAAATTTGGAGTTATAAATCAAAAGTTATTAATTAATTAAGAAAAGGGCATTTTATTGTAATTTTAATCAACTTGAAATTTAAAGTGTTCAAAATATATTTTGGATGGCATATTTGAATTCCTCACATTTTTCTGATTTGAAAACATATATTATTTGTATTATTTGGATTTATGAATTTAAATTTATGTTTAAGTCAAAATTGGTCAAATGGAGTCAAAGTCAAAGGTTTGACTAGTTTGAATTAGTTTTGAAAATATTTGACTAAATATTTGAATTGACATTCAAAAACAAAACAGTTTTCATATAAGGTTTGAATTCAAATTCCAAACAATTTGAAAGTTATGAATTAATTCATATTTAAACAGATTTGAAATTTGAATTTGAATTGTTTTAGAAAAGTTTGAATTTGAATCAGATAACAGCAAATACTTTTTATACTCAGCTAAACCTAGCCATGGACACTGACAAGCGGGCCACAGTCTTGTTGGGCAAAATGGCCATGGAAAGCTTTTCTCACCCAGGGTTAGTTTAGCCACAGCCGATGACAGGTGGGCCTGGGAACAGCAGGGCCACAGCACACGCATGGTCCAGCGAGGAGGCGACACGTGGGCGGTCCGGACCGCTGTGGGTTGGAAAGCCAAAAGTGAGGAGCCTTTTGCAAAACTCCCGCAGGAGCCGGGCAGCGGGCTGCGGGTTGAGGCGGGAAAAAGGCCAGGGGTTTCTTTGCAAAACGACGGCGGCTGCTGCTGTCTGCTGACGGACGCGGTGCTGCCGGCGATGGATCTGGACGGAGTTGGATGACGATGGCGACGCCTACGCCAGACTAAACGCAACGACCCAAAAACGAAAAACGAAGATGGATCCACGGGCTACAACTCTCGTGTTTGGGGTTTCTCCGGAGGAGGGCTCTATCGCCAGGAAAACGAGGAGGAGCAGGCGGGTCACCGCTGCTGTCTGCGCGACTGCGGCGCGCGGGCGCCTGAGCTCGCTCGACGGAAGGCCCGGCGCGTTTGGGCGGCTAGGAGGAGGAAGGGCATGTCTAGGAGATCGAGGTGCTCACCAGGAACTCGTCGGTGTGGTCGGCGGAGCTCGGGGTGGTCGCGATCTGGCGCGGGGCTCGCTGGCCGGAGCTAGGGTTTCACGTCGGCGCCACAGTGCAGCTGGTACAGGCCTTCTCCTCCTCGCTGGCGGGTACGGGGCGACGCAGAGGTACCTCCTCGTCCTCCTTGATCACCCCCACGACGAGCTTGACGGCCGGAACAACGAGGACGACGAGGTGTCTTTGGCAAAGGCGTTGGCGTTGGTGGTCGGAGAGGAAGAAGGGAAGGAGAGGAGGCTCGGGAGATCTGGCACGCCTTGAGAAGCCGTGTGGGAGGGAAAGGAGGAGAGGGAGAAGATAGGGACGGGAGAGGAGAGGTGCCGTGGGGAGTGGTTGGGGATAAAGGTGGCCACCCTTTTCCTTCCTCTCCTCCACGTGCTCGGCCAGAAGGTGGTAGGGTTAGGGGGCAGCAGGGGGGCGAGGCTAAGGAGTGTGGCTCGGGCTGGTGGAGCCTTGTGGCAGAGAGAAGAGGAAGAGAGAGGAGAGGGGAGGCTCGGGCTAGGTTGGGGTAGCCTCGGGTTAGGGTTTTAGAGTTGGGGTAGATGGGGTGTGGAACCAGGGAGAGGGGGGTAGCCAGGTGGGGCAGCAAGGGAGAGAGAGGGGTGAGAGAGATGTGGGTAGCTAGGGTTAGCTTAGAGGGCTCGGTTTAGGTTAGAGAGGAAACTAGGGTTAGGAGGGAGGTTAAAGAGAGAGGGTGAGATGAGAGAGAGAGAGAGAGAGAGAGATGAGGTAGGGTGGTGTGTTCTCTTTTGACAAGACCAAACAAGATCAAGCCAAGCTCAAACAAGATCTAGTCAAAAGAGAGGAGGGGGGAAAAGGTGGTGAGGGTTTAGAGAGAGAGAGGTTAGGGTTAGGGTTTTAGATGCTTGCATGCATCAAGCAAGACCAAGCAAAAGAAGGAGAGAGAGAGAGATGAGAGAATGATCCACTCAAAGAATTTCAAATAAAATCCAAATGACTTAGATGTGGTGGTTCTTGCATGGCCCATGCAGATAATAAATGCCTTGGTTAAATTCTTGTGAAAACAAAAATAATAGCATGGCATTATTCTTATGCATTCCCAAGAAGTGGACTAATGGCCAAGCAAAAGAATTTATAGATTTGGATCCATCCTATCTCCCATGAGCTAGATTAAATACCAAAAGAAAATAAAATACAAGCTCATGGATAATGGGATGGTGGAATTATAAGGTGGTGAAAGAGAGGGTGGTGGAGTGGAATAAAAGATATGCCCCCAACTCAACTTGGGCATTTAAACAATATATCAAGATCCAAATACAATATCAAGAGACAAATACAATTTACAATGCATATTAGAGAAGAACCAAAACAACAGGGTTTTATATGATGCCCAAATGCAAGGTGGCATGATGACATGAGCATGATATAATGATGATGCAACAATTATATATATGAAGTAGCCATTATATTACTAGATCAAGTAGCATTACAATTGTTAGACAAATGGGATGCTACAACTCTCCCCCACTAAACAGGAATCTCGCCCCGAGATTCTAGGAAGAAGAAGACTCAAAGAGGGTAGGATAGTTGGCACGGAGCTCATCTTCACGCTCCCAAGTGGCTTCATCAACATAATGGTGCGACCACTTCACCTTGCAGAACTTGATGGACTTGTTGCGAGTCCTTCTTTCTGCGATCTCAAGGATTTTTGTGGGGTGTTCTTGATAAGACAGATCTTCTTGGAGATTGATTAGCTCATGATCCACGGTCCTGTCGGGATCCTTGAAGCATTTCTTGAGTTGAGAGATGTGGAAAACATCATGGACCTTGAGTTTTTCCGGGAGCTCAAGAGCATAAGCAACTTCTCCTCTTCTTCCACGAATTTTGAAAGGACCGATGTATCTAGGAGCCAGCTTTCCTTTGATACCAAAACGGTGCGTGCCTTTCATGGGAGTGACACGGAGGTAAACGAGATCACCAGGGACATACACCATGTCTGTGCTACATCATAATTGCTCTTCCGCGACTTTGAGCAATCTTGATTTTCAAGAATGATGTGCACCTTCTCCTCCGCTTGAGTTACAATGTCAGGGCCAAACCATATTCTTTCTCCTGCACCCGACCAACCAATCGGAGTTCTGCATTTGCGGCCATAGAGAGCCTCAAATGGTGCCATCTTTAGACTTTTCTGGAAGCTGTTGTTGTAAGAGAATTCAGCATAAGGAAGACATTCTTCCCACTTCATGCCAAAAGAGATGACGCAAGCACGAAGCATATCCTCCAGAATCTGATTGATCCTTTCAACTTGTCCTTGCATCGAGGGTGGTAAGTCTTTGAAGTTCAATTTTGTTCCCAAAGCATTTTGGAAACTTTCCCGAACTTGGAAGTGAAGATGCTCCCAGTGCAGAACTGATCTCAAGCGGAACCCCATACAGAGAGACAATTTCATTGATATAGAGCTCACCAATGAATTCGAAATTGTTTCCTTGACGGGAAGAAGTGAGCCACTTTAGAAAGCTCCAATGACAACAAAGATTGCATTGTTGCCCTTCTGCGACCTTGGAAAACCAGTGATGAAGTCCATCTCTACTTTCTCCCATTTCCATTCCGGGTTTCAATGGCTGTAGAAGACCGTAAGGTTTCGATGGACAGCTTTCACTCTGCGCGGACATCACACTCCGAGACATACTTGGCACAATATCGTTTCAAACCCGCCACCAATATTGTGTTTTCAAGTCCATGTACATCTTTGTGCCGCCAGGTGGATAGAAAGAATGTAATCGCCTCCTTGAGAACTTGCTCTCTCAAACCCGGTAGTTCGGAACAAACATCCGGTGTTCAAAGAAAAGCGTGCCTTGATCATCGACGGAAGTACTCATACTTGAAGCTGAAGTTTTGAGATGATCTTTTGGTGCGGATCACCAAGTCGACGAGAGCGAACCTTTTCTTCCAAGAGAGGGTAGCCGAAGGTTCGGGAGATACCCTTGTTCCACAATTTCAAGGTTGAGTGACGGAATTCCTCGCACAAGAGAGGCATTGTTCTTCCATCATGAGGTTGTTGACATAAGCTTTGCGGTGAGAGCATCGGCCATGACATTAGCTTTGCCCGGAGTGTAGTTGATGGTCACATCAAAATCACGATTGCTTCAATCCACCTCCTCTGCCAAGGTTGAGATCAGCTGAGTGAAGATATACTTCAGACTCTTGTGATCAGAAAAGATTTCACAACGGTTGCCCAACAAGTAATGCCTCCATAGTTTCAAAGCAAAGACAACTGCTGCGAGCTCGAGGTCATGTGTAGGATAGTTGATCTCATGCGTCTTCAACTGTCGAGAGGCATAAGCAACAACTTGTTTTTCTTGCATAAGGACCGCACCCAATCCTTGCAAAGAGGCGTCACAGAATATCTGGAAAGGCTTAGATGTGTCCGGAGGAACCAAGACTGGTGTGGAAGTGAGCTTCTCTTTGAGTGTCTCAAAGCTTGCTTGACATGCAGGAGTCCAAAGGTATTTCTTGCCTTTCTTGAGGAGATCGGTAAGAGGCTTCGCTATCTTCGAAAAGTTCTGAACGAAGCGACGGCAATAACTAGCCAAACCAAGGAAACTCCGCACTTCTTTGACATTAACAGGAGGAAGCCATTCAACAATTGTCTTCACAGTTTCCGGGTTGACTGCAATGCCCTTGGCAGAGATGACGTGACCAAGATAGGTTACTTGAGGCAGCCAAAACTCACACTTGGAGAACTTTGCATACAAGCGGTTCTCACGAAGCTTGTTTAGGACACACCGAAGGTGTTCTTCATGCTCTTCCTTTGACTTAGAATAGACTAGGATGTCATCCAGATAGACCACAACAAACTTATCAAGATACTCCATGAAAACCGAGTTCATAAGCCTCGAGAAGGTAGCAGGTGCGTTGGTGAGACCGAAAGACATGACCGTGTACTCATACAGGCCATAGCGGGTGGTGAAAGCTGTTTTAGGAACATATTCCTTGCGAATTTTGATTTGGTGATAACCACTTCTCAAGTCAAGCTTAGAGAACACCACAGCTCCAGCTAGCTGATCGAAGAGATCATTAATCCGCGGAAGGGGATATTTATTCTTGATGGTTTTAGCATTGAGAGCCCGATAGTCAACACAAAGTCTATCAGTCCTGTCTCGCTTCTTCACAAAGATTGTTGGGCTACCCCAAGAAGAAGCTTGTGTTGAATGAAACCCAACTTCTCTTGTTCATCAAGTCGACGTTTGAGTTCAGCCAACTCGAGGACCCATTTTATAAGTCCGCTTGGAGATAGGAGCCGTTCGAGTTCAAGCTCAATTACTCAACCTCACGATCCGGAGGCATACCGCAACTCTTCGAAAAACATCTGGGAACTCACAGACCACCGGAACACTCTGAATAGCTTCCATAGCATCATCATTCAGAGCCGCCAAAGAGAAAAGCTGGATAGCAGGAGTCAGACTTGGAGAATAGACTATATGGCCTTCAGGAATCTTCAGAGAAACCGAGCGTCCAGCACAATCAATCACAGCTGCATTTGTTGTCAACCAATCCATGCCCAAGATGACATCAATGTCAGAATTGCCCAAAACAATTAAGGATGACGAGAACGAAGAGCCACCAATCTCAATTTGATTGACATGGCTGATTTTAGAAGCTGCCATCTTTGCTCTAGGAGAAAGGACCATTAACCGCTTAAGGAGAGGATCCAACACTAACCCATTCTCATTTGCAAACTTGATAGAAACAAAAGAATGCGATGCACCAGAATCAAACAAAACTCGTGCAGGGACTGAGTTAACGGGAAGCATACCCACCACAACTCCAGGTGCATGCTCAGCTTGAGCGGCGTTGACACAGTTGGCACGAAAGCAGAGAGACCCGGCTTGGTGTTGATGTTGAGAGCCCGAGGTGGTGGTGCACGAACCAAAGGAGAGCTTGCCACGCATCTTGGAGGTGGTGGAGGAAGAGCTTTGTTTTTCATCGACAGCCCAGTTTGATGCCCAGAGTCTCCACACGTGAAACAAGCACCAGGTGGACGTGGAGCAACGTAGCCAGGGACTCCGCCAGGCGCTCCAGGGTAGTGGTGGTTGTAGCCCCTGGGAGCAGCAGTGAGGAAGTTTGGTGGCCTTGCCGCGTAGCTTACAGGTCTTGGTGGAGCCGGGAGCGACGGTGGGGTGTTAGGAACCCAGACACGACGCTTAGAAGGAGTTGACATAGCTGAAGAGCTTGCTGCCTCGAGGTTGTGTTTCTTTGACTCCTCAAACACTTGCCTACTTGCTTCTTCCTGCAGAGTCAGATGTGAAGTTCGGAAAAGACGCCTTGCATGTGTGATTGCATATTTAATCGATGCATTGAGCCCTTGCGAACCTCTTTGCTTCTTCTTGTCATCGAGATCTCATCGCCACCATAACGAGAAAGGTTCATGAAGTTCTGATGTAGGTATTGACATTGTCATTTCCTGCTTGAGGTTGAGAAACACTTCCTTCATCCTTTCCATGACAATTTCGGCAGAATCGCTCTTTGAACGCTCCAGGAACTGTTCCCAAGTAGGTGAAAACCAATGCGTTTGCCTTCGTGTAATTCTCCCACCAGAGCTGCATCTCCCTTGAGAAGGTGAGTAGCACATTTTACCCATTCTTGCTCAGAACATCGCTAGCTCCGAGCCTTGACATCTCACGCAACCAATCATCAGCATCAAGTGGTTGATCAGAAACATCAAATTGGCGTGGGTTGAACTTCAGGAAGCTTTTGATGTCTCCTCGCTTGGGAGGTGGAAGTAGCAGAGCAAACTCATTCCTTCGAACACTCTCTTCAAAACGTTGTTGGTTCTGCTGCATTGCTGCCAAGGCATTGGCGATGTTTGACAACGCGGACCCCAGTTCAGGTGGTATGTCCTCATCAGAACGGTGTGGTGGAGCCATCCTGTGATTGATATAAAACACAAGTCAGTACTATAATGGAGAATAATAATAATCCAAAATAGTACCAAGATGGAATTACTCAAGATTAAAGGATACAATTTACTAAGATGATATTAAAATATCAACAAAGTTCAAAGCACCTAGAAGATATTAAGAATATCGCACACGACTGAAAAGGAGTGTGGTACACAGATATATCAAAGAAAAATTTTCCGCAAATTTCGGCATTAAACTACCAATAGATGCGCAAAATCACTTAACGAATCAAGATTAGTGACTCTACCAATTCAATATACAAAAGCGAATGATAAGAGTAGTGGTATGGTCGCGACTCCATCCCGCACTCAAAGCATTACTCCACACATGAATAAGTAGAACACATATCCTAACCCCTTCTTCTCACGATGAACCTAACGATTAGTAACTATGGAAACGAACACCCCAAACAAGATAATGTCGGATAACAAAGGGTAAGACAGATCGCGGCGGTATACAACGAATCAGATAGATCGCGTCGGTTTGCAAAAGCCTGTCGGTATGGAATGTACCAACATTTGATAACCAAAAGGCCGATTAAAGATAACATGTTGGATGCAACAGATAGACAAGGAATTACACACACACACACACATACACACACACAACCTATGGTACTACGGAAACCCAGAACACGTGAATCCTAGTTTGAACTTTTAAGAAGAGGATTGAAAACGTTACACTTCCTTACCAGAAAAGGGTGGTTGGGTGGGTAAGAAGAAAAGTGGAAGCAGTCCTACTCTCGCGTTTTGTTTTTCCCTAGTATACATAACTACCAAAAATATTTGCTAGACTGACAACGACCATTTGGCTGAGACCCTGAAGGGCGGGATGGCTCTGATACCAATTGTAACTACCTCGGTGAATTACGCTTCTAGTTACAAGCCTGGATGAGCGGAAATGGTTGAAATAGTACGGTGGGGCCCAAATTCCACTCACAGGTAGACCTTTCGGCCGTCCCAACCATTTCCAAACATCGGGACAAGAACGGGCGGCGTAATCGGCAGGCGAAGGGATCAACTACATACACAAATGAGTATGTATGCAAGCCACCATACAACAGTACATCAGAGCCATTCCATCTAAAAAGAAAGGAAATATAGCAACGCCATACGGCAAGATTCAAATGTCCTAGATAGATATAATATTTTAGGATATCTCCTCATACATCAAACATCAGAGTATCAGGCGGAAGCGGCAAACAAGATCCGAGTACGGATAAGAGGCAAATCGGCATAAGATGCCCCATAAATAAACACATCCCGCCCACAGATCTCACGGATCCCCGTTCCCGGAATCTCTACACCGAACGATCGTTGTCCACATCGTCCGTCTCCTCCACCCAGTATCCATCTCGTGGGTGTACCTGTTCATCTGAATCAAATAATTTATCGTGTGAGACCCTAGGGGTACTCAGCAAGTCTTTATGCCTCTAAAGGGGACACAACCTGGGGTGACGCAATTGTAGCAAAAGATAAACCCTAACAATTCTATAGATACTCGCTAACCATCCGCCTAACCAAAGATAGACGGATGTCCGTGAATTAATGACAACAGTTATAACGAATATCACCAGATCCATCCTCCTCCTCGCTTACCAACGAGGAAGCGGACGAACAACCCCCCATCCGTTGGCAGTTTTATTATCCATTCCATGAGTGTTGCACTATTTACTAGTCAGTTACTTAGTCAAATTAAAAAAACGGTACTTTAGTTATACTTGTCTATGATCAAGAAACTGTGCTCCAGGTCGTCCATAACCGCGGACACGGCTTTCAGAAATTTTTACCCTGCAGGGGTGCACAAATAGCAACACACACTCGATCAACCTCGAAAAACCAAATCAAAACCCAACGAGGCCTTCACGACAAAGCAATCACCAGATTCAGAAATATTTCAGGGGGCCACCCCATTGAGTACACCCATAACGGTTATCCGACTCGAGACGGACTCAAGGTTTGCCGATGGTCAGAAACGATGGGAACCCGAAAATGTGATGGGCTTGTCGATACTGAAAACACTCCCGACCTAAATAAAGACAGTGCACAATTTTAAATAAAGCGATAAAGCATGGCATAAGTACAGATAGTAAATAAAACCTCAAACTAGTTTGTGGCCCCAAGAAATAAGAATGAATCAAGCTCGCTGTGGGGTCCCATAAGCCTCCCGGATGTGGATAGCGCGAATATTCAAGGAACAGGAATCAAGTACTCGGGGTCCTACGGGACACAAGTGAGCATGAAAAACCAAATAGCATATATTGCTCACCGGTGCCACTTTCATTAGTTATCCCATTACTACTCAGGTTAAGTTGTATAGGTACCTCGTTATCCATCAGACACTCACATACCCTACACATGCTGTTCTACGACTCGCATGGCTCAAACAACTCCTGTAGTAATGGCTCATGAGATGGAGGAACAAGCTTCGGTGGGGTTTAAAAGTAAAGGTTATGCAATTCTTGGGATTCAGTTGAATGCAATCGCGACTCAATGATGCAAGAATAAGATAGAGGCAATAGGTACTATATGTATGCAAGCATGTGGTAGTGCTTGCCTGGTAGCTCAGTTGAAGCGAGAGAAGGATCTGGGTAGTGCTCCTGGGTTTCTTGATATATCCCCTTCTCAGCGTCTATCCGAAGAAGAACCAAACAAACAAGGGCCAACATAAATAAAGTGCACAAGCATATGAATTAAATGTGGCAAGCAAACAATCATGCCATGATGAATGATGCACAATTTGCAGGGCAATAGAGTAGCATGGCATGGGTGAGGTGTAGAATACAAGAAATAAACATTTTATTGAGTTTTGGTCACATTTTATACCCAAATAAGTTGCTGTACTCTTTATATTTATATGATGCATGCTGCAAAACAGAACATGGAATGCATAAACAGAAAGGTTTCGTCGAGCTAATCAATTTAGACATATCATTTGTTAAATTTGGAGTTATAAATCAAAAGTTATTAATTAATTAAGAAAAGGGCATTTTATTGTAATTTTAATCAACTTGAAATTTAAAGTGTTCAAAATATATTTTGGATGGCATATTTGAATTCCTCACATTTTTCTGATTTGAAAACATATATTATTTGGAGTTATGAATTTAAATTTATGTTTAAGTCAAAATTGGTCAAATGGAGTCAAAGTCAAAGGTTTGACTAGTTTGAATTAGTTTTGAAAATATTTGACTAAAGATTTGAATTGACATTCAAAAACAAAACAGTTTTCATATAAGGTTTGAATTCAAATTCCAAACCATTTGAAAGTTATGAATTAATTCATATTTAAACAGATTTGAAATTTGAATTTGAATTGTTTTAGAAAAGTTTGAATTTGAATCAGATAACAGCAAATACTTTTTATACTCAGCTAAACCTAGCCATGGACACTGACACAAAGGCCTGATCTTGTTGAGCAAACGGCAGTGAAAGCTTTTCTCACCTGGTTAGTTTAGCCACAACGATGACAGTGGGCTCGGGAGGGCCCACAAAGACACGCATGGTCCAAATGAGGAGGCGACACGGGCGGTCCGGGACCGCGCGGGTTTGAAAGCCAAAAGTGAGGAGCCTTTTGCAAAACTCGCAGGAGCCTGGCAGCGGGCCGAGGCTGCGGTTGAGGCGGGAAAAAGGCCGGGGTTTCTTTGTAAACGACGGCGGCCGCCGCTTTGTCGGCGATGGATCCGCCGAGTTGGACGATGGCGATGGCGCCACGCCGGACTAAACGCAACGACAAAAACGAAAACGAAGATGGATCCACGGGCTACAACTCGTGTTTGGGGTTTCTCGAGGAGGCTCTATCGCCAGAAAAGCGAGGAGGAGCGAGCGGTCGGTGATGTCCGCAGGCGCGCTGGCGGCGGCGCACAGAGCTCGCTCGACGGAAGGCCTGGCGCGTCTGGGCGGCTAGGAGGAGGAAGGGCATGTCTAGGAGATCGAGGTGCTCACCAGGAACTCGTCGGTGTGGTCGGCGGAGCTCGGGATGGTCGCGATCTGGCGCGGGGCTCGCTGGCCGGAGCTAGGGTTTCACGTCGGTGGCTGGCAGTGCAACTGGTACAGCCTTCTCCTCGCGTTGGCGGTACGGCAGAGGGACCTCCTCGTCCTCCTTGATCACCCCCACGACGAGCTTGACGGCTGGAACAACGAGGACGACGAGGTGTCAGGCGGCAAGGCGTTGGTGGTCGGAGAGGAAGAAGGGAAGGAGAGGGCTCGGGAGATCTGGCGCCAGAGAAGCCGTGTGGGAGGGGAAAGGAGGAGAGGAGAAGATAGGGACGGGAGAGGAGAGGTGCTGGGGAGTGGTTGGGGATAAAGGTGGCTTGGCCACCTTTTTCCTTCCTCTCCTTCACGTGCTTTCAGACAGGCAGGTAGGGTTAGGGGCACAGGGTGGCGAGGCTAAGGAGTGTGGCTCGGGCTGGTGGAGCCTTGTGGCGAGAGAAGAGGAAGAGAGGAGAGGAGGCTCGGGCTGGGGGTAGCCTCGGGTTAGGGTTTTAGAGTTGGGGTAGATGGGGTGTGGAACCAGGGAGAGGGGGTAGCCAAGTGGGGCAGCAAGGGAGAGAGAGGGGTGAGAGAGATGTGGGTAGCTAGGGTTAGCTTAGAGGGCTCGGTTTAGGTTAGAGAGGAAACTGGGGTTAGGAGGGAGGTTTAAGAGAGAGGGTGAGATGAGAGAGAGAGAGATGAGGTAGGGTGGTGTGTTCTCTTTTGACAAGACCAAACAAGATCAAGCCAAGCTCAAACAAGATCTAGTCAAAAGAGAGGAGGGGGAAAACGTGGTGAGGGTTTAGAGAGAGAGGTTAGGGTTTTAGATGCTTGCATGCATCAAGCAAGACCAAGCAAAAGAAGGAGAGAGAGAGAGAGATGAGAGAATGATCCACTCAAAGAATTTCAAATAAAATCCAAATGACTTAGATGTGGTGGTTCTTGCATGGCCCATGCAGATAATAAATGCCTTGGTTAAATTCTTGTGAAAACAAAAATAATAGCATGGCATTATTCTTATGCATTCCCAAGAAGTGGACTAATGGCCAAGCAAAAGAATTTATAGATTTGGATCCATCCTATCTCCCATGATCTAGATTAAATACCAAAATAAAATAAAATACAAGCTCATGGATAATGGGATGGTGGAATTATAAGGTGGTAAAAGAGAGGGTGGTGGAGTGGAATAAAAGATATGCCCCCAACTCAACTTGGGCATTTAAACAATATATCAAGATCCAAATACAATATCAAGAGACAAATACAATTTACAATGCATATGAGAGAAGAACCAAAACAACAGGGTTTTATATGATGCCCAAATGCAAGGTGGCATGATGACATGAGCATGATATAATGATGATGCAACAATTATATATATGAAGTAGCCATTATACTACTAGATCAAGTAGCATTACAATTGTTATACTACACGTATGTAGGTCCCATTCATAGTCAAACTGGCGGCATATATCATAGATGTCTATGGGTGTTCTTATGGTGGTGTCGTGCTTGTATTTATACATACGGGCTCTCCAACGCTCGGCCTATAAATAACCTCCCTCGTTGCTCTTTGTTTGTCATCATTTCCATTTTCTCTATCCATATTATACCGATCGGTCACTGACCAGACCCTGCGCCTCGGCGAAATCAGCGACACACAGGCGTTGTCATTCATCTCCGGCTTTCAGCAGTCTAGCCTTGCTCTTCTTCCACTGCATACTATACATACGTAGGCGTGGCAAAACAGTCGGACCCGCTGCTCTGCCATACCTCTCCTCTGTCAGTAGTACCAACGATGGAGAGGTCTGGCAGACAATGTTAATTTTGTTGCTTTTTTGTAGTTTTATTTTCTGTTATAGTGGTAGGTTTTTATTTTACTAAGATTTTGTTCATTTTTGTATTTCTGTCCAACCGTTTTCTCGGCTATGTGCTCTCAGCAGCGTCGCGCCTCTCCATGACGGTTTGTTCTCACGCTCGCCTACTCCAGGTTGACCTCTACGTCCTTTGCGGCTGCTTCAGGAGAGGACGATTTAGAGCAGACGAGCACACATGAATGCATCACATCTACCTCGCGGCGTTAACGAGGTGTGTATCATGCTGTGTTGTAACCGTTGTTGTAGGTTGTGTGGTGGATTGTGTTGTAACTGTAGATGTAGAGTATGTAGTGGGTTGTGTTGTAATTGTGACCGTAGCGTGTGTACCGGCATTCTTGATGTACCACACGTAATGTAAAGTTGTTATATGATAATGAATAAATGGGATGGGATCTCTATGGCTTTATCGTGTGTATTGTAAAGTTTTCTAATTGATAATTAATGCATTCTTTTTCTTTCACGTTTGTCATATACTATGTATTTTTATCTGGGTATTTATTTCCTTGTAACCTTTACGACTTCTTATGATATATGTGTATGTCTTTACTTAGCTTCGGCTAGAAAAAATTTAGGAAAAGCCCGTGTTTGATATTAGAAACGTACTGTTCTGTGAGTTGTTCGGTTGTACCTCTTTATTTCTTCTTCTTATTTGTATGGTTATATTCCTTGCGCTTATCTTTAGTGTTTTTTTAATGTGCATGTTGTTTAGACTTTTTTGGTGTGTATGTCATTTTGATGCGAGTCATGCTCATGACTGAACTGACAAGACGAATCTTTAAACAGAGTCGTGCTCGATCTTTAAAGGATAAGACTAGATCTTAAAATGGAGTCATGGTTGTGCTCGAACAGATAAGAGCAGCCATGAACGTTCTATTCATCGCATGCGCCCCAATGCTGACCAGAATGCTTTCATAAACACGCATAAGACTGAACCGCGTGAGAGAATGTTAAGTATGTACTCGTGTCCCAAGATGCAATCTTCGTTTCAGAGTTCTACCTGAATGCTTTCGCGGTTAAGTGTGTATGCATGTTCCAGGATGCGACCGACACGCGTTACTTGGTGTAGATGTGCCCAATCCTGCATATAAGCTGTGAGAAATATGAATTTGCGAAAACGCGTGTTCGCAAAGAAATTGTCTATTACTTACTAACTCACTATTTTGTTCCCACGTTATCTTCTTACCAACATCTATAACACAAAGCATTCTACAGCCAACATTTTCGCTCAACATGTGTGTTCGCGATGATACGTCCACTTCTTGTTTGACGCGTAGTTCTATGTTACACTTTAGACTATGTCATTAGTCCTTCTGCCTACCGGTCTTCACTCTTAGACGTAAATATAGTGTGTCCATGTCATCCGGTGCTCTGCCTACCGCCGGTGGTAAATATAGTGTGTCCATGTCATCCGGTGCTCTGCCTACCGCCGGTGGCGCAGAGAGAAGTCTAGTTTAAAGAACAATTAAATAAAATGAATTACAACTATTATGCAAGAAATAAAAGTAAACTAAAACTATCTGCAAAGG
This sequence comes from Avena longiglumis, assembly GCA_030063025.1. Classification (NCBI taxonomy): domain Eukaryota; kingdom Viridiplantae; phylum Streptophyta; class Magnoliopsida; order Poales; family Poaceae; genus Avena; species Avena longiglumis. Next base: position 463,824,249 of record CP125975.1, on the reverse strand, counting down.
TAAAATTAAATGCAATGATAATACCAATGTTGTTTTGGGGTTTCGGATGGTGAATGCAATAAATAAAAGTGTTCATATTTTTGGAACAAATAATTACAGAAATAGAAGTGCTCTAAATACAAGTAAAATGTGTTTCTTATGATTAAAAATGGACCAAGTTCATGGGTTCACTTGTGTACCTCATAAACATGGTGGCATGGAAAACAACTTTACAAAACAACATAATTGATCCAACTTTCTAACTAGTGTTTGATTCACATTCATATCCATATGCAAGCAATATTAAAAATTTATTGTTTTGCGTAGCTCAAGATCGATACAAGCTAAGTGTAAACCTAATTTTATAGCTCGACCTTTAACTCGACGCAGTCTGAGCTCGCTCGGATATTATGAGTTGAGTTGAGCATAGTCTAAATCGCTTGAACTCGACTCGTTTGCAGACCTAGATGCAGACCTAGATGTGTTTTTATGCTGTGGAATCTAATCTGATGTAGTAGCTTGTTAACATATCAACAAGTAGACTTGGATCGATCTAATTACATGGGTAAAGAAACCGCAACTCAAAACAATCTGACTATTCCTTTTTAACAGAAAGTTACATTTGGACAAAATGAGTGCAGTACCATAAACTAAATGAGAGTAGCAACACATGTTGCATGGTCATGGCGCAAAAAGAAAAGGATATGATCATTATCCAATGGCCTATTCACAGAGGAAGTCTGTCTAAAGGGGGATGAAAGATGCGAACTATGTTTTCTTTAAGAGACAGAAAGAAAAGGCTATTTGAGAATCCAACTTCTCCAATTTCCTATATGCAAATTTACTCCATGTCAAACTGTTTCATTGACAGAGGACTGCAGATGACGTTGAATGGCCTGTCGATACTGTCCCGTAGTATGGAGATCTCACCCTCGCGAAGCAGTATCTCGCCTTCCTTCAGCTGTATGTCTTCATCAAGCGACTTGATCTTATGCTTGAAGGAGGCAATGTCGTTTTGCAACGCACCAACAGATTTTCGCAAATGCTTCGTTTCCTGCCACAAGGCATCCCTCTCATCGGTTACTGATTTAAGTGTGCACCGGAGAGCAGTCAACTCCTTTGCAGAATCCTGAAACTCCTGTTGTATCTGGTTAATGCTATCGTCTTTCTTCAAAAGCTGCAAGTTGTGAAAAAATGTAATGTTGGTAACGCGCACAAGCATATGATATCAGACAACTAATTAACGGAAATTTCGGACATTATTTTAGATATGGATTTGCTTCAACATTTCAATTTTGTGCAATTTTCTTTACCAGAGAGTACAAGCTCTTTCTACTCTCGTCGGGAACAGCTGGACTTGTTGGGAAAATCAGCTGATAATAACTTCAGAGGATTAGAGCACAATATAGCTCCAAAATATTTGATAGTACATGACGATAGTGGATTTGCTAAACTTGTAATAAGTAGCTCGACCACCATCAGCTGAACTTTGAACTTAATCTACACCGGTCAAGATGAGACAACATAGTCACAGTAATAGCTTAATTAGTGCCATAGGTAGTAAAATATGCATGTGGTTCCTTTTAGCACTGAAATGCATGTGGGCCTTGCACTAATAACACGAAACCAGAAAATGACAGACCTGACAATTTCTGAAATGGGATTAGCTCGTGATCAAGCATTACTAGTAAGTGGATCGGCACTTTGAAATCACTTTGCAAAGGACAATTACTGATTTTTCTCTGTGTGTATGGGGTGGGTGGGTAGGGGGGATGTAAGGTTACCTCAACTTCAAAACACTTGGACTTGTGGGTCATGCAACATAATTCATCCTGAGCTCTATGGATCTCATTTTGCATGACATCTTGGATCCGGCCTAAAGATGCTATATCTGACTGTAATTGTTCAATCTCCAGTTCCCTTGACAATAGTTTCTCCTTTAATACTCTATTGAGCAGAGCTTCTTCTTTCAGCTTAATTTCCAAGTCATCCTGCATTGCAGAAAAGTAGAATAAGAAAGCTTGGTTTGGTTTCCGCTTCTGCTAGTAGTTTCAGCTAGTGAATATTCTACTTTGAGCTTTAAATGTTTTATATATAAGTCACTTATTTCCGGATGAGGGAGCACTTCTTTCAGCAATATGCTTCATAATAGTATAGTCTGATTAAATTGATAGATTCTTTTAGAGCAGATCATGGTAGCACGTGTTTTATATATAAGTTTTAAAGTAATGTTCTTAGTGTTTTTCATATCATTCTCGAAAGAAAAATCATAAACCCAATGGGCAACTCTTACACTTTATCGAGAACATAAAAATTCAAAGGAGGTTTCATACCCTAGATGATGTATCAGGTCTCGAAGGAATACCCATTGTGCTATCTTCTTCATTGAACTTTTCAACCAGTAGAGATTTAATTTTTCTCAGACCAAGTGCTAAATTATCCATTCCTTCTTTTATGTTCTGGTACTTCAAAGTGTATTCAATGGCTTCTAGTGCATCAACACTGCCAACATTCTCGCTCTTAGATTTCATCATGTCCAACAACTTGCCACAAAGCCGACTAGAATCATCTAGTAATGATAAGCCTTGAATCTGCAAGTTGTCCACTCTAGCATTAAGCTCCTGTTCAAGACGAAGTGAGGATAAGCTTAATCCACTCCCACTGCTCTGTAGGCGATTTAAAATCCCTATGTTCTCTTGCCTAAGAGATTCTACTTCAAGGGAACATGACTGGATCTCTTTTCTCAGCTTTTGCTCTACTCCAGTAAGTCTCAGAAGTTCCATTTGCGTCCTGTTGATGCTTTCGCTACTTCCAACAGATCTCTTTTCTAATTCAGCACTAAATCCTTGTCTGAGCCCAGTTATTGTTTTCTCCTGTTCATTAGATGCCCTTTGTAACCTTGCAATCACCTTGTGTAATGCCCTACTGTTATCTTCTCTGGATTTTAAGCATTCTTGGATTTGGTCCCTTTCTTCTGCAGCTTTTGCAAGGCATTCTTGGATTTTGTCCCTTTCTTCTGCAGATTTTGTAAGGCTATCATGCAACTCTACTGAGGTTCTATAGAGATCGTTGTGCTCATTCATAACTTTCTCCAGCTCATCATTCAGTTGTTTGTTTTGCAGTTCCAAACTTTTAATCCTGTTAGAAGCATCAGCTCTATTCGATTCAAGCAAAGTAACTTCTCTCTGAAATGACACATTCTGCTCTGCCAGCTCCATTACTCTATCACGTAGTCTCTGTTCTTCTGATTGAAACTTTGCCAGCTTGGCTGACCAATCATTTGACCTTCTGTCAAGCTCCAATTCCAAGGTAGTTTGTGCATGAGTCTTCTCATTCTCCAACCTTATAGTTGTGGTGTCCACTTCTATCTTGGACCGCTTATATTGTTCTTTGGCCACAAACCTTTCTTTAAGACGTGCCTCAATCTGTGAAGACAGTTCGAGTGCCAATTGTTTTCTGTCTTCAATCAAATTCTGAACCAGCTGCATAAATTCAGTTGAGCTCATTCTCTTATTCCTGAGCAAGTTAAGCTCACTCACTTCTTCACAAGGAACCATAAAGCACGTATTCAATTCTTTAGCTCTTCTAAGCAACTTATCATCAGTGTCTTGTTCCAAGTTCTTGTCATGAAAATCATAAGATCCATCATGATGACAAGTATCAGCAGCAGAGCATCTTGAGGTAGTTCCTGAAAACGGATCCACTAAAGATCCATAGAAGCATGGAGGTTGAAGATCTCGTGAGTCCTCATAGATATCTTCCACTGAAGTCATGCTTTGGGATTTACAGTCCTCTGGGTGAGAGAAATTATCAGAAGATCCTTCAAATAGACTTCCATTTCCATCTGAATCACACATAGATGTAACCTTGAAGGTGCCCTTTGTCCCTTCATGAGCAAGTTGATGGTGGCAGGCATCATTCTTGTCAATGTTATAGTAGTTCTCGTATATTTCTTTGCAAGATTTTGGTGAAGATGGAGCTGTAGAATGAGGTCGAGGTGGCCGTCCACGTCCCAAATGAGAAGCTGCAGTTCTGATGGGGAATTTGTGCTTATGTTTCATATTTAATCTGTCTGTTTCTTGCTCCCCATCAATGTACAGATCTAGCACTTCATTCTTATGCAGTAAATTGGTCAGCCTAGCAGGTCTGCATTTTAATGCAACAGGAGAGCCAAGAGGAGAGTGTCCTGTTGATGAGCATGAGTAGCCTCTTGAACGTGGTGAATCAGTTTCCTGTAGGTCATGTCCTTTCGGAACCTTTATCATGTATTCACCTATATTAGGATGTCTTTCTGGTGACCATGAGTAGTACCTGCAGACATTAACCTGTATTACTAGCATTTTCTAGACAGCATGCTCTTAAGAATAACATGCAGGTATAAGCACACAACCATGTCATGACTATATAGTAAAAAATATTGTCTAACAACAATGTTATGGTAATGGCCAACAGGATTTTAATGAATGAATGAGCTGGAAACTAATATGTACACACCGCTATATATGGCCAACAAGAATGTAAATCAAAGAATGAGCAATCATTGTACATGTAAAAGAAGAACTTTCACCCGCTATGGTACAATTTATGACACATAGCCAAACCTAACATGAATATACCATCAGATTTCAGTTTGCTTTCATTTTAATGAATTCGTTGATTTTAATATAAAGGTGATACATGCCATTGCACAACTGATAATGTTACAGTAATCAAAGCCACTTACTCAACATCAGCAACATGACGAGGCGTGTCAGAAGTATTAAGCATGGAACATGGAATATCACTTGAAAAGCTCATTGCCCTTTCATCCAAGGAACGATCAATGGCTGTGGCAGTGAACGACAGGCATCTCCTGAGCTGCGGATTGGGTGATTCCTCGCTCCTCGGTTTTTCATGCCGGCTTCTTGATCTGAATGCCCTAGTATCAGGAGAATGGGAGGCGCCATTAGTCCCACCGTCATCCAATATGTTCTCATTTCTTTTATCATGTGCTGGGGCTGTTTTGTCGTTCCCGGCATTGCTTGTGAACGAGCGGAATGGAAAGAATCTTCTCATCTCCCAAAATATCTAGTAATCTGCTGCATGGAGAATTTATTAGGGCCAAAAAGATAGTGCAATTGTTCTAGCCCAAAATATAGCAATGATGATAATAACAACAAAACCTTGGACCAGTAGCTGTTTGAAATAGTTGGGTAGAAAGTTGAAGAGTACATAAATATGGGTAATTCGTTACAATTCAGTGCCCCCACAGGTTAAATTTGGTTTGGGAAATTGGCCGAACAGGTTGCAGGCGCATAGATTATATTGGGCAAAGGAACCAAAGATGTCAACACAAGAACCAGGAAGGAATAGTAGAATCGTATGTAATCTTAAAAAAACTGAGACCGACTAGAACTGAGCGGCAACACTGAACATACAACCAGGTCTAGAAATTCTGTTCGAGGTAAGCTAGAAGCCAAAATTGCCTAATCTTCTTGGGAGTATATGGCTCGATAAACGTTCGACGATTGGGGGACTGTACGCTTTTTCTTTTTCTTTTGTGCGCTACTAGGAACACAACAGGACAAGAGATCAGATTATACTGCTGCAGAGCTATTAAAAATAGGCAGCTAGTTGTATTCTAGAAAAAATAGGCAGCTAGCTCACTTCGCATCAAAACAATCTAGCCACGAGATCACCAACAGTCCAACACCAAACAGAATAAATTGAACTGCCGCGCTAGCCGATCTATTTACTGGAGAAACCAATTCATCAGAGCATGATCACCGAACGGCAGGCAACACTGAGAATGGAAATTTCAGGCACGATCCCATGGATTACGTTTTTGGTGATAACTCTTCCATCATATTGAGATATAAGTAAGCGCGTGCTGAATTGGAGTACCTGGGAGAGAGAGAGAGGGTGAGGATTTGCCTATTTCGGGAGGCCGACCGCCGTGGGTGGGTGCAGCCGCGGCGGCTCTCTGTACGGGAGGATCGGACCGGAGAACCGGAGTCTAGAGCAGGCCGCGCGGGTGCCACCGGGGAGGCGCGGGGCCGGCGGAGGCGGTCCTGGCGGGCTGGGGCTCCTGGGGCCGCGGTGTAGCCGTGCAGCGGAGAAGAGCAGCACGCGAGTGGAGTGCGCTGGCTGGCAAGTGGCAACCGTCGAGATGGTGGGATTGGACTGGCAATCAATGGTAGTAATTGCTCCGATTTCGAAGAGAAGAACGGGAGACGGGAATTCCGTGGAGAGGCGAAAATCTGGGGAAGGCAAAAGGATTTGAAACGTGGGAGCGGAGGCACCGGACCCGGAGGGAGGTGGAAATCGTGGGGGGCGGCGCGGCCAAAATCCAAAGTTGTGGTGGGGCTCGCGGAAGAAGGCCGTTGGCCGTTGGTTGCTCCTTTATCTGGGCACGGGATTCAAAATGGTGAGTCGATCACCAGCGTTCACCTGGCGGCATTCGCTCCTGATGAACAGAGATTAGCATACATCAAGAGCGTGTTAGTTTGCTCGGGTCAAATTTTCCTTTTTTTTTACTTGGCTAGTTGGATGCTGCATGTGGTCAGTTTAGGCTTGGGTTAAGTTTTGACACTTTATTTGATAGTCCACGTCTAGCTTTTCTGTAATTTTGACTACTTGTTTGCTTGCCAACAACCCTGATTATGATTCGTTTGATGCAAAAACATGCATATTTGGTTGCACCTATGATAGTGTTGTAGTCACCACTTCTCACAGGTGGTGATGGTACACGCATGAACAAATAAGCAGTAAATTAAACTAGCAGTAGCAGATTAGAACCCTAGCTACCAGTAAATATTAGTTTACGACAATGTTACCTAACTACTAGCAAATGATAGTTCGGCACAATATTACCTAACTAATACAAATGATTGTTTTGCACCCACATTAGGGGTTGTTCATAGAACACAAGGGCACCACTTCATATGTCCTTCTTCTTCGCTTCTTCATCTTCAGATCTTGTAGTTTCCTCTCGTTTGCCACATGTCGAGGGCTCACTGCATTCTCATGTTCCTCCAAGCAGCACAATTGTTATGCGCAACACCATGGCCGTCATTAGTGTCATTGTCGTCAGGAACTACATCTTCCTCTTGCGAGAAGTATTCATCCACGCCAAATTGCAAGATTCAGTTGTACAGAATGCAACATGCCAGAACAACTTTAACTTGGGTGGGGAAAGAATGGAAAGGCTTATGATCAAGGATCTTAAACATGTTCTTTAGAGCAACAAAAACCCTCTTAACCGTGACTCTAAGGCTAGAGTTTTTGACATTGAAAATTTCCTCCAGAGTCCTAAGATAGTGTCTAGCAGAGAACTCATTGAGATGGTACCTTGTTAACCTGAAGGGGGGAGAATTCCAGGCCAACAAGCATACCCGACATCTGCTAGGTAGAACTTACCTTCAGGGATCTTCAGGTCGTCAGCTCTCTCAAGGCTGTCATTTAGAATTGTGGCATCATGGGCAAATCCTTCCCGACCAGCAAACACATATGTGAATTTCTTGTCGAAATCAACAACAACAAGCACATTTTGGCTGGGGTAGTGCTTTCTCCCCATGTATGCAATCTGTTTGGCTTTTGGCACTCTAGACATGGCATGAGTACCATCAATTGCTCCAATACAATCCTGACATTAAAAGGAGTGTTAGGAGGCAGTGTAATTGATAGTGTAAGATGGTTAACCTAGAGGTAGGGTGAATAGGATTCTACAGAATTCTATGTAATCTTTTGCAAGTTTTAGGCTTTGCAGAATATAAGTGAGCCTAAATGCAAACTAGGTGAGGCAACCTAGATGATGATACAAGATACTTCAAGCTAGAAGGCTATCACAAGGTAAACAACACAAGTAAGAGATTGGTTAAGGAATAACCGAAGCACGCGGAGACAAAGATGTATTCCCGTGTTCACCGCCTTTGGGAAGGGGGCTACGTCACGTTGGAGAGGTGTGAGGTTCCACGAAGGATTCCTCAACGCCACAAAGGCTCACCGTCTCCGATACTATCCCATGAATGAATAGCTCACTTACTCGTGGTAGACTTTAAGGTAGTCTCCAAACCCTCACAAACTTTCCACAGAGCAAATCACAAGCCGAATGCCTCCGGGCAACCCTAGCCGCCTAGGGTTTCCCGCAAACCCAAGAGTAACAAGCTAAATCGATGAACTCAAGGGGGAATGAACTTTGGCTTGGTGGAAACGTATATTGAGACCTCCTCTTCCTTTCTACCAAAGGGATTTGGATTTGGTTGGGTAGAATGGGAGATCTTCATGCTTTTGTTTTTCAACAATGGAGAGAGAGAGAGAGCTTCAAGAAGGATATGAACTAAATACCTAACCTGCTCAAGGGGGAAGAAAGGATATTTATACTCAAGAAGAAAAACTAGACATTTCAAGCCATTTCACGGAATTCGGTTTTAAGTTCGGTTGGACCGGCCCACACACCGGATGGTCCAGTTCTAGGGTTTAGGAGGAGGACTCCCCTTGTGAAGACGTCCTTAGCCTCCCCGACAACGGCGCCAGAAAACTTGTTGATGGCGCTTTATCAACATGGAGCGCTTCATCGGGAAACTCCAAGAGCAAGGTATGATGCAACACAGCAGCAAGTCTTCACTCAGTAAGAAACCGAGGTTATCAAACCAATATGAGGAAGGAAACGTATCAAAGGTGTTGCAAGCAACGTGGAAACCAGCACAACACAAACTCAAGACTTTTCCCCAACTAACAGTGAGGTTGTCAATCTCACCGGTTGCTATAACAAAGGATTAACTATATGGTGTGGAAGGTGATGATGGTTTGCAGCAAATGTGATAACGATGAAGATGTATCAATGGTAAAGATTGTACCGGGCTCCATAGTTCACTAGAGGTGTTCTCCTTAGATAAACAAACATGGCATGCTGGGTAAACAAATTACAGCAGGGCAATTGACAGGACGGAGCAAGGCATGACAATGCAATACTAGACATAAAGATCATATGAGATTCGATTGGGCAATACAACAAGATACATAGACCGCCATCCAACTGCATCTATGACTAGAAGTCCACCTTTGGGTTATCATCTGACCCCCCTCCAGTATTAAGTTATAAGCAACAGACAGCTGCTTTAAGCAAAGTGTGTAAGGTAAACAATCCACTTGTTCCATGAACAAGAGACCGTTGTTTTCCCCTAGTGGCAACGGCACATCTACAACCTTAGAGATTTCTATCACTTCCCTTGATTAAATAGAGGCATGAACCCTCTATCGAGCATAAATGCCCCCTCTTGGAGTCACTAGCAACTACTTGGCCAACATAGCTACTAACAATGGAGAGCATGCAAGATCACAAACAACACAGACATGATAGAATCAATAAGACAAAATCATTAATCAATCTGACATAGTAATCTCAATATCCATCGGATCCTCGCAAACTCAACATGCATGATTACAAATAGATGATATCTTGATCATGAACGGAACTCACAAGATCTAGACATGAAAGCACAAGGAGGAGATACAACTATCTAGCTACTACATGGACCCGTAGTCCATGGTGGAACTACTCACGCTTCATACCGGAGGCTGGCATGATGAAGAAGAAGGCCTCCAGGATGATCTCCCCTCCGGCAGGGTGTCGGGAAGAGCTTCAGATCCCCCCGATATAGGGACGATGGTGGCGGCGGCTACAGACGGTTCCGTGGAATATTGATCTGGTGCTTAGGGTTTAGGCATCAGGGGATTTTTATAGACGAAGATGCGAGGCTGGGAGGCGGCCAGGGGACCCACACCCTGCCTAGGTGCGGGCCCACCCTTGGTCGCGCCTGGGGGGTGCATCCGCCCTGTGGCGCCCCTCCGTCTCTCCTATGAACTCCGTGTTCTCCTCGATGAAATATTGACTTCGGCTTTTGTCGCGTCCAATTCCAAGAATATTTCCTTACTAGCTTTTCTGGAACCAAAAACAACAGAAAACATGCAACTGGCACTATGGCAACTTGTTAATAGGTTAGTACCAGAAAACATATGAAAAGCACCTCAAAGTATGGACAAAGCAAAACAAAGTAGATACTAAACAAGCATGGAACATCAAAAATTATAGATACGTTTCCGACGTTATGTCCTAGAACATGAAGAAACTGAGTCACTTGCTCTTCGATAAAGGTGTTGATGTTGTCCTTAAGCAACCCCCCAGCCCTAAATGTTTGCAAAAGATGGTTAAAAGGGGCCCTTCTCATGCTAACCATGGCGATAGGCTCTATATCATTGTTGTTATAGATGTAGTTCAGATTTTCCATCCTCTCTATGTCGCGCTGTAGGGGTTCGTAGCATGGAAAACAAAACATTTCTACCGCATGCACACAAACAAGCCAAGATATATCTACTAGATTGTAGCAATGAGTCGATAGAAGCACTCACCCTCGAAGATTCCAAAGCGGTTAACGAGAGTAGATTCTTGTGGGTGATGTAGTCGTACACTTGCCGATCTCAAGATCGCGTAGACGATCCTTCCGGTCTTTGTGTTCCTGGCTCAGCTTCCACACGTTCGGTACTCGATGAAGACCTTCCTCTCCTTGTTCCAAAGAAATAGAGGTTGTAGTTCTCCCCTCGCGATTCCGGCAGCACGACGGCATGGTGTCGGAAGTAGAGGGAAGATCCCGCAGGGCTTCGCCTAAGCCGGTACGAGTTATGGTGGATTAGGGTTTCCCGGAGATCTAGGGTTTAGAAGTCCGGGAGGAGGAGGTGTCGGCGGCTAGGAGGCGGTGACGAACCGGGCGGCGACACGCTGGCAATGGCGGGCGGCGGGTCGGTGGCGGCGGCTCGGGAGGAGAGGGGCTAGGGCTTGTCGTGTTGGGGCAGCCCTCCACCTCTATTTATGAGAGGGAGGGGCAGCCTTGGGAGGGGTGGGTATGAATCCAAACCCAAACCCAAGTTGGATTGATAGAAGGACTTGTTTCTTCTCCCACTAGGAAACCATTGTTCCAGTTTGACTTTTCAAACTTCCCGTTTGACTTTTAATTTAGAGCTTTATTTCTCTCTTGCAAATGCCAACACCAAGTGACCTAGGATATGATCCAATCATTCCACATATCCATGACACATTCATGGACCATTCCCCTTCCGGTCCGGTGAACCTTCTAGACCCTTCTAGAACCTCTCCGATGAAACTATCAGAAACTTTCCCGAACTCCGAAATTGGACTTTCCTTATATGAATCTTATTCTACGGACTATTTAGGATCTCCTCGTGATATCCCGGATCCAATCCAAGACTCCGAACAACATTCGGTATCCCTACTAAAATTCCATATCTACTAAACAACATCGAATCCTTAAGTTTGTCTCCCTACGGTTCGTGAATTATGCGGACATGATCGAGACACTTCTCCGATCAATAACCAATAGAGGAATCTAGAAATTCATATGGCTCCCACATATTTGTACGATTACTTTGCGATCGAATGAACCACTTACATACGATACCAATTTCCCTTTGTCTCACGATAGTTTACTTATCTGAGGTTTTGATCGTCGGTATCTCTGCATACCTAGTTCAACCTCGTTACTGATAATTACTCTTTTCTCGTTCCCGTGATATGTGATCCCTTGTGAACCAGTCACATGCTTGCAAGCTAATTGGATGATATTCCACCTAGAGGACCCAGAGTATATCTATCCGTCATATGGATGGACAAATCCCACTCTTGATCCATGTGCCTCAACCCATACTTTCCGAACACTCAATGCCACCTTTATAGCCACCCAGTTACGGTGTGGCGTTTGATGTCATCAAAGTATCCTTCCGGTGATGGTGATTAGCATGATCTCATGGTCGAAGGAATTATATTACTATGTATCAGAAAGCTTATAGCAAACGGACTATTAAAATGACTTGATCTTAATGCTACGCTTATCTATAGGAGTATGTCTATCATATCATTCTCCTAATGATATGATCCTGTTGTTAACAACATCTCAATGCTCATGATCGGGAAACCACGATCATCTATTAACCAACAAGCTAGTATTACAAAGAGGCTTTACTATGGACTCTAATTTAGTTTACAAATCACACAAGTATTAATGTTTCTAGTTTAATACTATTATAGCATGAATGTAAACATTTATCATAAACACAAAAATATAATAATAACCACTTTTATTATTGCCTCTAGGGCATATCTCCAACACGTGCTTCATCATGGGACCATATGTCACTGCCACCCTGTTAGTCCTACCAGCCTCTCTTCTGTGGATCAAGATCATCCATGCCTAACCTAAATCACAGTGACCATGGCAGCTGCCTAGATGATAACCTTCTTCTGCTGGTCCTAAATAGTGTTGCATTGCATAATCCCATTAGGGGCTACCCTAATGTCGAGCTAACTACCTAGGTACTAACATAGGGGAGAAGGAGGCAAGGACAAGTGTAGCATCCCAATTGTCTAACATTTGTAATGCTACTTTATCTAGTAATATAATGGCTACTCTCTACATAAAATTGTTGCATCATCATGTTATCATGCTCATGTCATCATGCCACCTTGCATTTTAGCATCATATAAAAAACCCTTTTTGTTTTGGTTCTTATCTCATATGCATTAATATTTGTATTTGCCTCTTGATATTGTATTTGGTTCTTGATATATTGTTAAATGCCCAAGTTGAGTTGGGGGCATATCTTTTAATCAACTCCACCACCTTTCTTTCACCACCTTACAATTCCACCATCCCATTATCCATGAGCTTGTAATTATTTTCTTTTGGGTTTTAATCTAGCTCATGGGAGATAGGATGGATCTAATTCAAATTCTTTTGCTTGGCCTTTACTCCACATTTGGGGATGCATAGGAATAATGACATGCTCATTATTTTGTTTTCACAAGATTAAGACATGGCATTTAATACCCTTGCATGGGCCATGCAACCATAACCATTCTTTGACCTCTTTGAGTTTTATTTGAATTCTTGAGTGGATAATCTCCCATCTATCCCTCTACCTCTTTTTAGGCTTGATCATATGAGGCTATTCTTTCTTCTCTCTTTCTCTCCTAGCCTAGTATCTAAAACCCTAATCTGGTAAGATGCCAAATTTGACACATACACATTATGTATGTGGGCATCCTCTCTTTCAATATGCTATTTTTCCTCTAGTCTATTTTGTTGCCTAGACACCGTTGTTCAAAATCCCTGCAAAGATTCAAATAGTTTGAATAAGTTGCTTCCTTAAAATTGGCTAAATATAAACATAAAACAAAACTTTTGAGCTAACAAAAATGAAATAGGAAATAAATAAAAGGAGAGAATCAAACCTGGCAGCCCACCTTGGGCTGACCATGACTACCTCCGGACCGAGCTTACCTCTCTGGGCGGCCCGGTTGCTTCCTCGGCCATACCGCTTGTTAGAGGACACGGCGCCGTCCCTATGTTCTTCTTCTCCGCTAGCGATCCTCTCTGTCAATCGCCAAACGGAGCGGTGGCCGACCCTTTTCTCTGTCTCCCCACCATCCACCACCACTCCTCCTCTTCTTATCCCCCAAGCCGGGAGGCCCTTGAACCCTAGCTACTCCCTCTTCCCTCCTCTCCGCTGCCAACCCCTACCTCTGCTCCCGCTATACTCACCCGAGAGCAACGGCAGCGAGGAGGTGTCGTCGTGTCGTCGCCATGATCCACGCCGAGGCCACTGACGGCGGGATCGCGTCTCGCGCTGGGCCCTTCAGCAAGCAGCAGAGGGACCGCCGCTTCCTGGAGCCACCTCCCCGAAGACCCCTCTGTCCGTGTCAAGAGGACCTCACCGCCGGCTACTTCCTGGACGCCTTCCCGGAGCTCCTGGCCACCATCGGCACCACTTCCAGTGGGAATCAATTGCGGTGAGCACCCTTTTCTCTTTTCCCTCCCTCTAGCATCATCCCCGCCGACCAGAAGCCGCCCCGTCGCCGGCGATTCTCAGCCGCGCGCACGAGCGAAGAGCGTAGCAGCAGCAGCCACGCGCCCCGTCAGTTTCGACAGTGAACTGTGCCTGCAGTTTATCCCCTATGTTCATCTCCTTGCCCCGTCCGCTGTAGTCCTCCGTTGGCAAAGCTCCAAACACGAAAGTTGTAGCCATATCGTCCCTCTACAACTTTCATCTTTGCGGCATCACCAAATTCCCAAAGGATTGCTCGCCATCTTCGACGCAAGATTGACTCAGCTCACAGTTTTTGGCCGGATCAAAATTCAGTTTCGTCAGTCTAAACCGACCCTCCTAGACGCTTTTCTAATTAGGCCCCTAGGTTTCCTTGTCCTCAACCCGCAGTCCCACCGGACCCCACCCGACAGCCTCTCTGTTGTTTTACACAAAGCTCCCCAGCTAACCATCCCCCTCAACCCGCGGTCCCGATGTTGCCCACATGGCACGCCCCCATGGCGTCCACTCGTGCAGTGGGCCGCGCCGCCTGTGACCCCACTGGTCAGTGGCTTTGGGTAACTCTAGCCCGAGTAAGAAAAGTCCTCAGCTATTTCTTAAATCAATTAAAATTTCAGTAAATGATTAATATCAAATAAATTCATAACTATTTAAATATTTCGAATTTGAATTCAAACCTTATATGAAAAATGTTTTGTTTTTGAATGTTAATTCAAATCTTTAATCAAATAATTTCAGAATTAATTTAATTAGTCAACCTTTGACTTTGACCCTATTTAATAATTTTGACTATAAAATAAATTTAAATTCATAATTCCAAATAATATAAATAATATATGTTTTTGAATCAGAAAAATGTGAGGAATTCAAATATGCCATCCAAAATATATTTTGAACACTTTAAATTTCAAGTTGATTGAAATTACATCAAAATGCCCCTGGACCTTAATTAATTAATAACTTTTGTTTTATAACTCCGAATTTAACAAATGATATGTCTAAAATGATCAGCTCGACGAGACCTTTCTGTTTATGCTATCCATGACTTAAGTTGCAGCATGCATCATATAAATATATAGTATACATCAACTAATATGAGGATAAAATGTGACCAAAACTCAATAACATGACTTATTCTTGTATTCCACACCACACCCATGCCATGCTACAATAATGCCATGCAACTTGTGCATCATTCATCATGGCATGATTGTTTGCTTGTCGCATTTTATTCATATGCTTCTGCACTTTATTTATGTTGGCCCTTGTTTGTTTGGTTCTTCTTCGAATAGACGCTGAGCAGGGGATATATCAAGAGAACCAGGAGCACTACCCAGATCCGTCTCTCGCTTCAACTGAGATGCCAGGCAAGCACTACCACATGCTTGCATACATTTAGTACCTATTGCCTCTATCTTATTCTTGCATCATTGAGTCACGATTGCACTAAATTAAATCCTAAGTATTGCATAGCCTTTACTATTAAACCCCACCGAAGCTTGTTCCTCCATCCCATGAGCCATTACTACAGGAGTTGTTTGAGCCATGCGAGTCGTAGAACTGCATGTGTAGGGTATGTGAGTGTCTGTTGGATAACGAGGTACCTAAACAACTTAACCTGAGTAGTAATGGGATAACTAATGAAAGTGGCACCGGTGAGCAATATCTGCTATTTGTTTTTTCCTGCTCACTTGTGTCCCGTAGGACCCCGAGTACTTGATTCCTGTTCCTTGATTATTCGCGCTATCCACATCCGGGAGGCTTATGGGACCCCCCTGAGCCAGAGCTTGATTCAGTCTTATTTCTTGGGGCCACAAACTAGTTTGAGGTTTTATTTACTATCTTGTACTTATGCCATGCTACTGCTTTGTTTATGATTGTGCGAGGAGCACTGTCTTTGTTAGGTAAGCGGTGTTTTCAGTATCGACAAGCCCAGCTTTGGGTTCCCGATCGTTTGACCATCGGCAAACCTTGAGTCCGTCTCAAGTCACTAACCGTTCGGGTAGCTTAATGGGTGGCCCCAAATAATTCAATCTGTGATTGCTTTGTCGTGAAGGCCTCGTTGGGTTTTGATTTGGTTTTTCGAGGTTGATCGAGTGTGTGTTGCTATTTGTGCACCCTGCAGGTAAAACTTTCAAAGCCGTGTCGCGGTTATGGGACGACTTGGAGCACGTTTCTCGATCATAGACAAGCATAACTAAAGTACCGCTTTTAAATTTGACTAAGTAATGGACTAGTAAATAGTGTAACACTCATGGAATGGTTAATAAAATTGCCAGCGGATGGGGGTTGTTAAATCCGCTTCCTCGTTGGTAGCGAGGAGGAGGATGGATCTGTGGATATTCTTGTTATAATCGTTGTCATTAATTCACGGACATCCGTCCATTATTGGTTAGGCGGATGGTTAGCGGTATCTATAGAAGCTTAGGGTTTATCTTTTGCTGCAATTCGTCACCCAGGTTGTGTCCCCTTTAGAGGCATAAAGACTTCTTGAGTACCCTAGGGTCTCACACGATAAATTATTGGTTCGGATGAATAGGTACACTCAAAGACGGATCTTTGGGTGGAGGAGGTGATGATATGGGCAACGATCGTTCGGTGTAGAGATTCCGGAACGGGATCCGTGAGATCTGTGGTATGGATGTGCTTATTTATGGGGCATCTTATGCCGATTTGCTTATCCGTACTCGGATCTTGTTTGCCGCTTCCGCCTGATACTCTGATGTGTGATGTATGAGGAAATATCCTAAACTATTATATCTATCTAGGACATTTGAATCTTGCCGTATGGCGTTGCTATATTTCCTTTCTTTTTAGATGGAATGGCTCTGATGTACTATTGTATGGTGGCTTGCATACATACTCATTTGTGTATGTAGTTGATCCCTTCGCCTGCCGATTACGCCGCCCGTACTTGTTCCGATGATTGGAAATGGTTGGGACGGCCGAAAGGTCTACCCGTGAGTGGCATTTGGGCCCCACCGTACTATTTCAACCATTTCCGCTCATCCAGGCTTGTATCTAGGAGCGTAATTCACCGAGGTAGTTACAACAAGGTTCTTACCTCCATGGATGCAAACGTCGATGATCGAGAGCAGGCGAAGAAGAAGGTGAGGGATAAGCCGATGCCACAAATCTGTGAGGCCTCCTATGCCGGAGCCAGAGAAGATGTAGCAGTTGGTGCCAGAGTGGTCTTAGCAGCCGCTTCTGGAGATCTAAATCGCTACTACCATCGCCAAATTCGCCGCCGAAGAAGAAAATGGGGATGGATTTTTCTCCCAGCATGTGGTGACAGTATAAGAGGGAGGTGAGCCTACTTTTTGCACCATACAGTGCTGCAATTTTCCTAGATCCCGCCATTTCCGTGTTGCCTCCCCGTGCACTACGTTCCTCTCCTTGCGCTCGTCAGGGCCTATCCCCATGGAAACGTTCAGTGGACCAACTTTTGGGCTGCTTTAAATCTCATGTGATGCAAGAAATCCATGTGACCCAACAAAACAAATAGGATTATTTCTTCTGGTGCCATACGAGAAACGGGAATACGGCCTAGCAAACACGTCCCAAGCATATTGATCTTTCTCCTATGAAATCGCTATCTCTCTATTTATATATCTAAAAAGAGAAACGGTTTGGTCGTCGACTAATACGTCTCGCCCTTCGTCCTATTTCCCATTTGCATTTTAGTCCCTAAAACATTGGATAATTAGCTGGTAGTCCTCCTCAACCACTTACCATGAACGCCTGCTCTAAACTCGCCCCCTTCGTCGCCTCTCCCTCCGGCGTGTAGGCGCAACTCTTCTCCCTCTCTCCTATCTTCCGCCCCAACTCCTCCATGTCAAATCTGACCTCACGGAGACTCCGACGGTATGATATGACCTGCCATGAAGAACTCCCATATGTTCTCTACTCCAACCACCAGATCCAACACGATGGTTGCCACCAGCCAATGGTAGCCTGCCTTCCAGTCCAGATGTCTACGGGCGAGCTGAGCTACTACTGTAGTCGCGGGCATGCGACGACGATGTCAGGAACTGCGGCATGGACGAGGACCACATGGGAATGATTAGTGCTACAGGACGCCACCGCTAATTCCTCTCGTTCCTGATTTTTCGCCCTTCCACACCCACCATTCCTACATCTCCTTCTGTACAGCCTCCCTACCCATGTATATACTCCCTTTGGGAGTCGGGCGCACAATCTTCCCATGTTGTTGCCTGCCCTTGCACCCTGCCATCATCCAAGCACGACGCTCCAAACTGTCAATGCCACATACCGAAGTCGGAGTGAGTATGGAGGTGGTGGAGTATCTACTGTCTAAAAAACAGAAACAGTTATATCATCGACCAATTCGTCGTCTCTCCTTCGTCTGTTGTCCATGTTTGCATTTTAACCCCCTAAAACATTGGACATTTAGCTGGCAGTCCTCCTCAACTACTGACCCTGCATGTCCTGCTCAAAACTCGCCCCGCTCTAAACTTGCGCTTCTCGCGCTCTCCCTTCGGCGTGTCAGTGCTACTCTTCTCCCTTTCTCCTTTCTTCCGCCCAACTCCTCCATAATACATCCCATAGTAATAATTGAAGAGAGACTGCCGAGCGGGCCTAAAAAAACTGGTCAATCATCAGCGAGAAAGTACATGTACACATAGCAGAGCACGAATTCCTTGTTTACATGGATAAAAATTTCTTACCGTATATCGGCGATCCAGATCCGCCGAAAGGAGGCAATCGGACGGCAAAAAATCTGAGGAGGCTGCTAGGACTCCCGTCTATTATACTTTTAGATACTTTATATGAAATTTCTTCTCTCAAGGGCATACAGCCAAATAAATATACATCCTCAAACCAAGTCTTAAATTTACAGTCCCTCAAAAAAAAAAAATCTTAAATTTATAGAGGAAGAAGGTGTCTGCATACACAGACCGGCGAACGGGGTCCCGCAAACGTAGGTACGCAAAAGTACAACCACACAGCATGCAGCACTCAGCACGGCACATTCCTGCCGGCCCGCTCAGAAGCAGACGTGGTCGCCTTCAGGACGCCTTGTCCTGTTCCGCGGACGAAATTTCTCCGTGGACCTCGCCACCGCGCTTGGCGTCGGCTTCCGCCACGGCCGTGGTCTGCGCGTTCGCGTTCGCGTGAGCGGCGCCGCCGATGTTGTAGGCGTTTTGGGTCTGGCGGTGGTGCTTGCAGCGGAAGGAGCCCGGGTGCGTGGTGGGCGCGCAGACGCAGGAGTGGACGATGGTCCTGTTCCCCGAGCCGACGAGGCTGAAGAGCGAGTCGTTGGACCACGACTTCCTCACGCCCAGCCCCTGAACCATCGGCGCCTTCGCGTACCGGTACGCGCGCCGCTCGCTCTCCGTCATCACCGGGCTGCTGCTGTCCATGGCCGCCTGACTTTTCCTTTCGCTGGTCTCTGCCTCTCTGATTATCGAAACAGATTTAGTACTCCACAAGGGATGATTTTAGTTACCTGTATGCGCAGAGAGACGCTGAAAGATCAAAGCAAGTTTAGCAGAAGGATCGCTGAGAGACTCACCTCACGATCGGTGTTTGCCGGGATGCACCGACGAACGGCGTGCGCTGAGGGAGGAAGGGGAACGGCGGCTCTCTGCTGAAAAAACTGCAGAACTGGGTAAAAACAGCAGGAAATCCCGGTATTAGTAGGGTACGCGAGGAAGGGGCAAGGGGCGGCATACTATATGGCACGTCATCCGTGTTGTGGCGTGTGGTGGTTGACGCATCCGACATAAGAAAACGCAGTTTCTTTGGACCGGGCAATTAACCGGCACCCAGGTGCACGGCCACAGGACCATCACCGGTCCAGGTAGCACCATAAAAAACTTCTACACGTCTCGATTACCAGTTAATAACGCCAGAGAGCAAGTAAAAGTAACATTTATCTGGACTTCTAGAACCTTCTTCTGCCGTTGCATAATAAGGCAACAAAAAAAAAAACCCGAGTTAGCTAACGCAACGCAGGCATGACCTGTTTTGCTTTTGCAAAATGGCCTGTCGTGGCCTGACTTCATGGCTGCTTCCATCTCTTGGATCTTTGCATCCATCCATCTGAAAGCACGATAATCAAATCGGATATTCCAAGATTCTCCGGGTCCATGTCGCTCGGCGTTACAAGAAGGGTAGGTACAGCAAAGCAGCCTTTGACTGACCTGGCGAATAGGATCCTGATTTAAGAATACTCTGACACGATTAATCAATCGGCTGTGCTCCACCTCCACTCCATCGGGTGAACATATGAGATGACATACCCAGTCTTCAAGAAGAAGAAGAAACACAACATGATTAGTAAACATGCAGATTTCTTTTTTAAATGGCGTTTTTATTACTTTGAGTAATTCGGCTGGTGCGTGCTGAAGACATGACGGTGGGCGGCTACCTCCCGCGGCCTAGGGCGATGGATCTGATGATAGCAGTGGTGATGGTGATGGCCATGGAGGCAGGTTCGACTGTGGCCGCAGTGGGGGTGAAGGGCGCAATGGTGGCTCGGGCAGGCCTGCCGAGGAGCCGGCCGGTCAGCGAGGAGCCTTGAGTTCCATGATACGCGCTAGGGGTGGCGGCACGATCCTCGATGATGGTGAGTGGCAGTCGCCGTGTCGCCATTGATTCCCCTCTGGAGGTCACGCCATGGCCAGAGGTGGCTGGGGAAGACGATGAGGAAGAAGACAACGTCGAGGACGAAGGGGCCCGCAATGAGGAGCGTCTGTCGGCCGGGCGCGAGACACTGCAGTTGTTCCACGTTGTCGATCTTCCTTTTGACCAGTCGCCTTTTGACCAGGGACGGGACCTTCCCCTGTTTGAACTGGCGCGTGGCGACAGAAGCGGTGAACGCGAAGAGGCGGTGGCGGTTACACCGCGTGGGGACGTGGGCGGGAGACGTGACCCTGTGGCGATGGATGCGTCGCGTGGAGGCGATGGCTTGGATCGTGGCCCTGTGTGTGCCGATTCGGTGGTGGGCCCCTGTGCTGCTTCTAGGGATCTGAGTTGGCACGACATGCACGTCTTGGAAGAGGTTTCTGGCTCAACGGTGGACCCGTGCGCCTCGCCTGGGGATTAGAGAGACTTCCAACTGCCATCCCCTGGACTGCTTTCATCCCCTGAAGGGAAGACCCCCGGCGTCTGGTCTGGTTCTGATCTGCCGGGCTCCCCGAGATTGGTTCTGGATATGATGGACGTCTTCTCTGTCACCCTCTCCCCGGTCGACTCCGAGCCGCCTCAGCAGCAGAGGTCGGATGCCAGGGCTCCTGCCACAACGCTTGTGAGGACGCTGAGCACAAATGCTTTTCGCAGTGACTACAAGAAGCCCATCAACTCAGTTCTGAGCAGACCAGTTGCTAAGCGCTGCTGGAACAAGAGGAAGTACTCCGGACCCGTGAGGAGGAGTGGACGGATCCGTGGATGCTTTGCGCCTGTCACCCCAATCCTACAGCAGCAGCAACGCTTATCGCACGGCTGGGAATCGCTCGGGAGGGCGAGGTGATTGGGGATGATGCTCTGGACGCCTACTTGGACCTGTTCGTGAGACCCTTGCGCCAGCAACACATTGACGTGGTGCTCCGTTTGTTTGGTTGGTTACCGGAAGTCGTGCCCCTGTTTGATGACGCATCAGTGGAGTGCCTTGTCTGATTGATGTGGTTCATGTACTCTGATAGCTTTTGCTTTCCCCCTCCTGCTGTAATAATGGATGATCCAAACTTTTGCATTGGTAATTGGAATGTGTGTGGTTTAAATTCTCCAGCGTGTCGTCTAGCGGTTTCAGGGGTCCTCGCCTCGGCAAGGGCTGCGGTGGTATGTCTGCAAGAGACTAAGATGGCGGTCATCACTGATCGTGTGGTTAGCGAGTGCCTTGGCCCCTCCTTTGATAAGTTCTTCTTCCTCCCGGCAGACGGGACCTATGGTGGCATCCTGCTCGCGTGGCAATAAAACTTAGTCTCTGTCACCCACCCGCACTACTCCAACCACGTGATCACTGCCCGTATATAGACGGGTGTGGACCATAGCTGGTGGTTCACCGGAGTCTATGGACCCCATCAAGACGCTGACAAGCTAGCCTTCCTCCAGGAGCTTCAGGATATTCGGGATCTCCACGCATGCCCCTGGATTGTCACGGGTGACTTCAATATGATAGTCAACCCGGAGGATAAGAACCAGGGTGCCCACCATCGCCGCATGATGTCCAGATTCCAGCGCACCCTGTCAAACCTGGAACTTAAGAGCTCTACCTCAATGGTCGCAGATACACGTGGTCCAATGAACATGACCAACCGGCCCTGGAGAAGCTAGATAGGGTGTTTGTGACGGTGGAATGGGAAGCTCATTACCCCGACGATTTCCTCTCAGCGTTATCCTTGGGTCCGTCATACCATTGCCCTCTACTTCTCAGTCTTGCCCCTGACTTGGAGAGGGGAGACAGGTTTCAGTTCCAGTCTTTCTGGACCAAGGTTGTGGCATCCCGCAAAACCACTACTAGAAAATCGCGTTGAATTTGCGCATTGCATCGTCGTCATCATGCATTGTTTGCCAAAACTATTTTTCGAAAACCCCGATTTGTTTTCCAAACGCCCCATCTTGTTCAAACTCCAAAACCCGGTCCCCGGAATATTTTTGTTTTGGCCGCTATCGGGTTGCACGCGGCCCGTTTACATCAAATAAAATATTTAATTATTTTGTGCGGGCGGTCGAGCAGGCGATTGACCAGCGACCAGATTTTACAATCGGTCCAACCCAACCTGCCCCTCTAATTCCTAAACCTACCTAAAACTCTACCCACCCCCCCCAGCCACATCACCCCAACCTATCCTAGCCCGACCCCTCCCCACACCCCCCACTAATGGTAGGCTGCCACGTGGCGGCATCTCTCTCTCTCTCTCACCCCTCTCTCAACACAACACCACACACGCTGGACACGCCATACCCAACAGCACACACGCAGACCCAGCCCCACTCGGTTTCCCCCCCCCCCCGTCCCTTGGGCCCCCCCCCCCCCCGGGGCCCGGCCACCAGACCGCCTGTTCGCCGCCCTCCCCGCGTCTCCCCACGCTGCCCGTGCTCCCTCCTCTCCCGTGCTCCTCTTCCTCCCGTTCGCCCAGCAGCCCAGTGACCACCCTCGCCCGGCCACCTCTTTCCTCTATCCAGCCGCCCGCAGCCACCCCCCCCACGCGAGCAACCCCAGCTGCTCGCCGTCGCCTCTCGCCCCTCCTGCGCTGCCGTCCGCCTCGCCTCTGGCCTTGCTCAATCGCCCACCCGCCGCTCCACCTCGATCCCGCCCGCCACGGAGCCCAGACCAGCGCCATTGCCGACCTCGCGCTCAGCATGGCGCTTCGCTGGCGCCTCCCGCCAGCAACCGTAGCGTCGCGCCTCCGTCGAACCCGTCGGTCGCGCCCGTCTCGCCCGCCCCTCGCCCGGCCCCTCACGCGACCTCCCTGCGCGGCGTCTGCCGCCCTCCGTGGCGTGCGGCGACCTCGCCCAGCGGCCGCCGCGGTAGCCTCCTCCCCGCCGTCGAGCTCCGCGCCACCACCTCGCCCGCGGCCCGCCTCTCCTCGCCAAGTCTGCCCCTTCACCGCCTCGGCCAAGGCACGCCGTCGCCCCGAACCAAGCCTCGCGGTCCGTCCGTCAGCAGCGGGCCTTGCTTCCGCGCCAGGAGCCGTTCCCGTCCGTCTGCCCCGGAGCCTCCGCGTGTGGCCTCTGCAAGTCCACAGGAACACGAGTGCAGCGGTTGCAAGGTTCTCGTTGCGGTGCGTTCTTTGAAGAATATGGGTATGCGGTACCCGCTGCGAAGATGTGTCGAGTCATCGCCACGGACATCGGGTGGCGAGGATGTTCTCGGCAACCACTTGGCCAGCGGTGCAAAACCACGTTCACCGCAAACGACCGAAGACGGAACCCTAAGGAGATGACGCCGGAGCCTCGAGTTCTCCTTCGCGGACGACAAGTACTTCCTCTCGGACGACAAGGCCCGATCCCGAACCCGCATACCAAGATCTACTTCACGGATATGAAGACCACATGTGCGACAAGTACTCTCTCGAGAACGTCAAGTACTTCACCCCGGGCACCGAGACCCTGATGCGACAAGTGCTTCAACCCGAACGAGAGGACCGACAACATGGCCGACCATCGCGAATGCAACAAGAACGACCCCCGATATCCGAGAACGAGAGGACGATCCCGGACTCCGAGAACTACCCCCTGAACGCCATGACCGTCGACATGACCCCAAGTCCCGCACCCGGATGCGCCAAGATCTACCCCGATCCGAAGACCCTAACCCCGGAGACCGAGAACGTTCCGATCCGTCAACCGAACCTGGACCCCGAACCCCGGAACCCCAAGATCGTCGACCACCCCTAATGTGTGAACCCTTTCCGAAACCCTATTTCATAACATAATAACAACTGTTGCATATTAATCATTCATCTCGCATGCATATCATTGGGTTGGGGCCTTATGCCGATTCACCTAATAATTAAATATGGGGCCCATATGCGGGCAAATCTAGTCTCATATCGGCCTCATTTAAATTTGTGTAGCGAACCCGGTGCTATCTTCTACCATGTTAAACAACATTTAATTTGCGGGGTAGTTAAACAACTTGAACCATATGATTACTTGTCGGGACCCCGGTTCCACTTAATATGACCTAATTGCATCGCTTTTATCCATGCCATCCATCATACATGCATCATGCCGATCTTCTGCCGTGTATTAAATATTGCATCCGGCGTTTCTTCTAGTGTTTTGCTTCTTCGCGGATGAGGCCGTTGAGTTGATGTGAGCTTCGCCCCGATCTTCGGGGAAAACCCTTCGACAATGTTTTCAGGCGAGCATCTCCCCCTTTCTACCTATCTTACTTTTATAGTATTTACTTCCCTCCTGTTGATCTATTGCTATCTGTGTTGCGATGCTTTAGTTTCCGTACCCTTGATATACCGTGCAGCCCTATATTGCCTTGGACACACCCTATTACCTGTTGTTTGGTAGATAGTTGGACTTGCGTGTCGTAGTTGCTTGCTCAAGTGCGGATGGGTGTCGTCATATGCCACAGTTGCTGATGTATTGCCGCATGTTGATGTTGGAGATGATTCTAGTTTACTTATCGTCACTTTACTTTCTGTTTAACAACTAAAATTGAATAAGCAGAGGCATCGGTGGGTGATAGATAATATTTGGTTTCGACGCCCACTTGTGCCCGTAAGACCCCGAGTACTTGATTCCTGTTCCTTGTTTTGCGCTATCCACATCCGGGAGGTATATGGGACCCCCCTGAGCCAGAGCTTGATTCATTCTTATTTCTTGGGGCCACAAACTAGTTTGAGGTTTTATTTACGATCCTGTACTTATGCCATGCTTTACCGCTTTATTTACGATTGTGCGAGGAGCACCTGCTTTGTTTAGGAGTGGGACACGTTTCATGTGTCGACAAGCCCAGCCACACTTTGGGTTCCCGATCGTTCACAGTAGTCCACCCGAACCTTGAGGCCGTCTCGGAGCTTGCTTACTCGTTCGGGTTCTACTTAAGGGTGGCCCCTCAAATATTTCTGAATCTGTGATTGTTCGATCGTGAAAGCCTCGTTGGGTTTTGATTTGGTTTTCGAGGTTGATCGGCGTGTGTTGCTATTGGTGCACCCGGCGGGTTAAAACTTTCTGGCCGTGTCCACGGATATGGACGACTTGGAGCAGTTTCTTGATCATAGACAAGCATAACTAAAGTTTACTGCTATAAATTTGACTTATAATGACTAGTAATCAGCTTCACTATAATGGAATGGCTAATTAATAATGCCCACAATTGCTTGTTTGGTTGTCGCTTGCGACAAGTGTATCGACTAGTAAGTATTGCAACTTCTAGCGAAATGGTGAATAAAAGTACCAACAAGCTTTGGGTTTGGGTTTATCTCATGCTATCTGATGTCGATTAGTAAATCGCCACTATAACGGAATGGTTAACTAAAAGTGCCCTTGTTTACTTTATCGGGCGATTATCTATACCGACTAGTAAGTGCCGCAACTATAATCGAATAAGTAAAATTGCCAACCGTGTGAGTTCCTCGGTTGACTTCCTCGTTGGTCTCGAGGGAACGCCAGATGGGTTTGTTTGATGATAGTATCGGGTTGGATCGAATAGGTCTCTCTCACCCCTCTCGATAACCGCCATTGTATCGAGTCTCTATAGGTCGATTGCATCTTGCCGCCGCTTCGATCCACCATACCTATGTAGGCGAGGACCGAATTCTAGCCTCGCTGTCTTGGCCTCGATCTTGACGCTCCTTCTTTTCCTTTGCCCTTTGTCGGCACCCTTTTGTTTAAGCAGGTTTTGAGGTCGGCGTCGTTAGCGAGGTTACCCTTCCGCTTGGCACAGGCGGGTTATGGACGCCATTGGTTATTCTTGAGGCTCTTAGCCCCATTTGCATCTTGTCGTAGTCGGGCCTATATCGTTCAAGGTGATTTGGATCTTGTATATTATATCGTGTTCTTGACTCTTTGAGTCATTATATATATATCTGCTACGTGGGTCCCATCGAGGACTGTTGTGTAATGTTATTACTTCGTTTTCCACCTTGAAAGTGCTGGTGAGCACCTTTGAATCGTTTCTATGCGGGTTTGGTGAATTTTGCCCAAACTTGCATAGGTCCGATCTGAGGGTGTTACAGTGGTATCGAGCTCGGCGATTCGATACCCCCACAAGTCCAAATGTGGGATAACCTAGCTAACGGCAAGTAGAAGTGTCAAAACTATTTTCTAAAATCGGTTGGATAGTTACGATTAGGTCTGATTTTACTCCTTACCCCCTGCTGTTCTCCTCTTACCTCGACGTGTTTTGAATCTGCTCTCTTATCTTTTCTTCGAGTCCAGGATTTCTCGTGGTTGGGCTCCGTCGTACCTTCAGGGTTTCGCTTCCTTCTTTGGTAACGGTGTTCTACCGTCCGGTGTTCAAGCTGCCTGATGAATCCGTCTACGGTGTTATCATTCTTTGTTCCTTGTTTGTGCCTTCCGGTGTTTCCGACGCGACGACATCATCTACGCCAGATCCGATGCAGGGTCTGCATCACTCCGTTGTTCCGAACCTCGCTTGTCGAGATCTTCAGTCTGATTCCGAGAGTTGGTTGCAGAATCCGCCTATTTGTGTGCAGAGTAATGGTTCGAGTGCGGGATGGAGTAGCTACCATACCACTACTCTTATCATTCGCTCTTGTACATCGAAGCAGTGGATCCAGCAGTTTTACTCTATCCATGGAAGTTAGAGGTGGCCTTACCTTTAACTTCGTCCGTTGTTTATCCGGAGTGTTCTCTTGACGAACAGGGACAACGACCTTTTGTTAGTGGTGTCGCGAAGATCTACACGAAGCGAGGAGACGCAGTTCGCCGACCTTCCTTCCGGTACCATGAGGCGGATCTCGAGGGCGAGATCCATTGTTAGTGGTGTCGAATTGTGGCATCCCGCAAAACCACTACTAGAAAATCGCGTTGAATTTGCGCATTGCATCGTCGTCATCATGCATTGTTTGCCAAAACTATTTTTCGAAAACCCCGATTTGTTTTCCAAACGCCCCATCTTGTTCAAACTCCAAAACCCGGTCCCCGGAATATTTTTGTTTTGGCCGCTATCGGGTTGCACGCGGCCCGTTTACATCAAATAAAATATTTAATTATTTTGTGCGGGGCAGTCGAACGGGCCGATTGACCCGAACGACCGCCCCAGATTTTACAATCGGTCCAACCCAACCTGCCCCTCTAATTCCTAAACCTACCTAAAACTCTACCCACCCCTCCCAGCCACATCACCCCAACCTATCCTAGCACGACACCTCACCACACCCTTCACCCCCCCCACCAACCGTGGGCTGCCACGTGGCGGCATCTCTCTCTCACCCCTCTCTCAACACAACACCACACACGCTGGACACGCCATACCCAACAGCACACACGCAGACCCAGCCCCACTCGGTTTCCCCCCCCTCTGTCCCGTGGGCCCCACGCGCCCCTGGGACCCGGCCGACCCCAGACCCGCCCCTGTTCATCGCCCTCTTCCCCGCGTCTCCCCTTCTTCCCCACGCGCCCTGCCCCGCGTGCTCTCCCTCCTCTCCCCCGTGCTCCTCTTCCTCCGTGCTCAAGAGCCCCAGCGACCCTCCCTCGCCCGGCCACCTCTTTTCCTCTATCCAGCCACCGCGACACCCGCCCCAGCGAGCAACCCCCAGGCCCCCCTGGCCTGCTCCCTCGTCGCCTCTCCCCTCCTGCGCTCGCCGTCGCGCCCTCCTCCCTTGGCTGCCGCTCAGCGTCGCCCTGCCGCTCCACCGCTCGATCCCGCCCGCCACCGGAGCCCGAGACCAGCCGCTCGACCTCAGCGCTCCGGCGCTTCGCCTGCCGCCTCACAAGCCCGCGTCGCCGCCTCCGTCGAACCCAGCGTCGGCTGGCGCCCGCCTCGGCTCGCCGGCCCCTCACGCGACCTCCCTGCCGGCGTCGCCCGCCGCTCCGTAGCGTGGCGGCGACCTCGCCAAGGCCGCCATGTAGCCTCCTCCCGCCGTCGAGCTCGCGCCACCTGCTCGCCCGCCTCTCTCGCCAAGTCGCCCCTTCACCGCCTCGGCCAAGGCCTGCCGTCGCCCCGAACCAAGCCTCGCGGGTCCGTCGTCTGGCAGCGGGCTGTTGCTTTCCGCCAGGAGCCGTTCCCGTCGCCTGCGCCCGGAGCCTCGCGTGTGGCCTCTGCAAGTCCACAGAACACGAGTGCGCGGTTGCAAGGTTCGTTGCGGTGCGTTTGCTGAAGAATATGGGTATGCGGTACCATGCGAAGATGTCGAGTCATCGCCACGGACATCGGGTGGCGAGGATGTTCTCGACCACTTGGCCGGTGCAAAACCACGTTCACCGCAAGCGACCAAGACGGAACCCTAAGGAGATGACGCCGAGCCTCGAGTTCTCCTTCGGACGACAAGTACTTCCTCTCGACGACAAGGCCCGATCCGAACCCGCATACCAAGATCTACTTCACGGATATGAAGACCACATGTGCGACAAGTACTCTCTCGAGAACGTCAAGTACTTCACCCCGGGCACCGAGACCCTGATGCGACAAGTGCTTCAACCCGAACGAGAGGACCGACAACATGGCCGACCATCGCGAATGCAACAAGAACGACCCCCGATATCCGAGAACGAGAGGACGATCCCGGACTCCGAGAACTACCCCCTGAACGCCATGACCGTCGACATGACCCCAAGTCCCGCACCCGGATGCGCCAAGATCTACCCCGATCCGAAGACCCTAACCCCGGAGACCGAGAACGTTCTCGCCGATCCGTCGAACCCTGGACCCCGAACCCCGGAACCCCAAGATCGTCGACCACCCCTAATGTGTGAACCCTTTCCGAAACCCTATTTCATAACATAATAACAACTGTTGCATATTAATCATTCATCTCGCATGCATATCATTGGGTTGGGGCCTTATGCCGATTCACCTAATAATTAAATATGGGGCCCATATGCGGGCAAATCTAGTCTCATATCGGCCTCATTTAAATTTGTGTAGCGAACCCGGTGCTATCTTCTACCATGTTAAACAACATTTAATTTGCGGGGTAGTTAAACAACTTGAACCATATGATTACTTGTCGGGACCCCGGTTCCACTTAATATGACCTAATTGCATCGCACCTTATCCATGCCATCCATCATACATGCATCATGCCGATCTTCTGCCGTGTATTAAATATTGCATCCGGCGTTTCTTCTAGTGTTTTGCTTCTTCGCGGATGAGGCCGTTGAGTTGATGTGAGCTTCGCCCCGATCTTCGGGGAAAACCCTTCGACAATGTTTTCAGGCGAGCATCTCCCCCTTTCTACCTATCTTACTTTTATAGTATTTACTTCCCTCCTGTTGATCTATTGCTATCTGTGTTGCGATGCTTTAGTTTCCGTACCCTTGATATACCGTGCAGCCCTATATTGCCTTGGACACACCCTATTACCTGTTGTTTGGTAGATAGTTGGACTTGCGTGTCGTAGTTGCTTGCTCAAGTGCGGATGGGTGTCGTCATATGCCACAGTTGCTGATGTATTGCCGCATGTTGATGTTGGAGATGATTCTAGTTTACTTATCGTCACTTTACTTTCTGTTTAACAACTAAAATTGAATAAGCGAGAGGCATCGGTGGGTGATAGATAATATTTGGTTTCCGAGCCCACTTGTGCCCGTAAGACCCGAGTACTTGATTCCTGTTCCTTGTTTTTGCGCTATCCACATCCGGAGGTATATGGGACCCACGAGCGAGCTTGATTCATTCTTATTTCTTGGGGCCACAAACTAGTTTGAGGTTTTATTTACGATCTGTACTTATGCCATGCTTTACCGCTTTATTTACGATTGTGCGAGAGCACACTTTGTCTGTTTAGGAGTGGGACACGTTTCAGCGGTGTCGACAAGCCCAGCCACACTTTGGGTTCCCGATCGTTCACGGTAGTCCACCGAACCTTGAGGCCGTCTCGAGCTTGCTTACTCGTTGGGTTCTACTTAAGGGTGGCCCCTGAAATATTTCTGAATCTGTGATTGTTCGATCGTGAAAGCCTCGTTGGGTTTTGATTTGGTTTTCCGAGGTTGATCGGCGTGTGTTGCTATTGGTGCACCGGCGGGTTAAAACTTTCAAAGCCGTGTCCGCGGATATGGACGACTTGGAGACAGTTCTTGATCATAGACAAGCATAACTAAAGTTCTTGCTATAAATTTGACTTATAATGACTAGTAATCAGCTTCACTATAATGGAATGGCTAATTAATACTGCCCACAATTGCTTGTTTGGTTGTCGCTTGCGACAAGTGTATCGAC
Source organism: Avena longiglumis (assembly GCA_030063025.1). NCBI lineage: Eukaryota > Viridiplantae > Streptophyta > Magnoliopsida > Poales > Poaceae > Avena > Avena longiglumis. The sequence continues at coordinate 463,793,564 of CP125975.1, read as the reverse complement.
TAGTAAGTATTGCAACTTCTAGCGAAATGGTGAATAAAAGTACCAACAAGCTACTGGGTTTGGGTTTATCTCATGCTATCTGATGTCGATTAGTAATCTTGCCACTATAACGGAATGGTTAACTAAAAGTGCCTTGTTTACTTTATCGGGGACGATTATCTATACGACTAGTAAGTCGCAACTATAATCGAATAAGTAAAATTGCCAACCGTGTGAGTTCCTCGGTTGACTTCCTCGTTGGTCTCGAGAACGCCAGATGGGTTTGTTTGATGATAGTATCGAGTTGGATCCGAATAGGTCTCTCTCAGCCTCTCTCGATAACCGCCTGTATCGAGTCTCTATAGGTCGTTCGATTGCATGCTGCCGCTGCCGATCCACCATACCTATGTAGGCGAGGGCGCGAATTCTAGCCTCGCTGTCTTGGCCTCGATCGACGCTCCTTCTTTTCCTTTGCCCTTTGTCGGCACCCTTTTGTTTAAGCAGGTTTTGAGGTCGACGTCGTTAGCGTGGTTACCCTTCCGGCTTGGCCAGGCGGGGTTATGGGCGCCATTGGTTATTCTTCGGGCTCTTAGCCCCATTTGCATCTTGTCCGTAGCTGGACGCTATATCGTTCAAGGTGATTTGGATCTTGTATATTATATGTGTTCTTGACTCTTTGAGTCATTTGTTATATATATCTGTACGTGGGTCCCATCGAGGACTTGTGTAATGTTATTACCGTTTTCCACCTTACGAAAGTGCCTGGTGGGCACCTTTGAATCGTTTCTATGCGGGTTTGGTGAATTTTGCCCAAACTTGCATAGGTCCGATTCTGAGGGTGTTACAAAGGTGGATGGCTTCATGGAGGTGGTTGAGGCCTCGTGGTCCTCGCATCAGTGGGAGCCGAACCCGTTCAAGAGGCTAGACACGAAGCTGTGAGCTGTGGCTAAGGAACTTTCCCGGTGGAGCTCCAAGTTCATAGGTAGTATCAAACTACAAATTCTCCTGGATACAGAGCTGATTCTTCGGTTTGACGTCGCTATGGAAAGTAGGCAGCTCTCGCCTAAAGAGTGTGGATTACGCCGCCTCTTGAAGAAAAAACTATTAGGGTTAGCCTCCCTTGAGAGGACACTGGCAAGACAATGATCCCGTATTCTGTGGCTTCAAGAAGGGGAAGCATGTACTCGCTTCTTCCACATGCACGCTAGTCATAGGAGGAGGAAGAATTTCATCGGTCACTTGCTGGTGGATGACGCTCGGGTCTCGGAGCATGCTCAGAAGGCCGAGGCCGTGGACAGTTTCTTCGAGCGCCTCCTCGGGGAAGATGTGGACTGACCCTTCTCTTTGGACATAGACTTCCTCGGGCTACCATCCATGGACCTCCAGCATACCGACGGGGTCTTCATAGAGATTGAGGTCCTGGCAGCCATTCAGGACATGCCATTGGACAAACGCCCGGGCCCGGATGGTTTCTCTGCACGCTTCTACGTGACTTGTTGGAGCATCATTAAGGATGATATCATGGAGGCTTTCCACTCGCTCTCTCGACTAGACTGCCGTGGATTTGGGGCCGTAAACGGCGCCCTGGTCATGCTCCTGCCCAAGAAGCCGGGAGCTGAGGAGATCAGGGACTTCCGACCGATCAGCCTCATACATGGTTTTGCCAAATGGGTAGCCAAGGTAATTGCAAACCACATCACTCTGATCCTCCCGCAGCTGGTGGGGGCACACCAAAGTGCCTTTGTGCGTGGAACGTGCTTGCACGACAACTTCATGATGGTGTAGGGGACAACTCGAAAGTTGCATGCCAGTAAGACCCTCGCAGTGCTACTCAAGCTTGACATCACAAAGGCTTTCGATATAGTGGACTGGGATTTCTTGCTCGAGGTTCTCAAGAAGTTAGGCTTTGGGGAGCGCCTCCTCACTTGCATCTGTGCTCTTCTCTCCTAGGCTTCCACTCGTGTCCTTCTAAATGGCTGCCCCGGGGCGAGGATTTCCAACAGACGAGGCCTCAAGCAAGGGGACCCACTATCGCTGCAGCTTTTCATCCTGCTTATGGAGGTGTTCCACCTGATGGTCGTTGTGGCCGAGGACCAGGGGTTACTTACCCGTCTTTCGGCTACGGGCCTGCATCAATGCACCTCGATCTACGTGGATGATGTGGTCGTCTTCCTTAGGCCGATGTTAGTGGACTTCCAAGTAATCGTCGGGATCACCGAGGATTTTGGCTCTGCATCCGTCCTCCGTACCAACTTTGCTAAATGCTCGGCCAACTTGATTAGGTGTGTTGAGGAAGACAAGGTAAGGGTGACCCAGGAATTGCAGTGCTCAATCACGCAGTTCCCGCGGTGATACCTGGGGCTACCACTTTCACTAAGGAGGCCAACGGCTGCACAGTTGCAATCCCTGGTCAATCTGGTGGCTGCCAAGCTGCCATCGTGGAAGGCCTCTATGCTCAATAGAGGTGGACGGCTGGAGATCGTCAGGACAACTCTCTCGGGCGATGATATCCCTTGACATCCCTATAGAGACCATCACCGCCATTGAAAAGATCATTCGTGGGTTTCTGTGGAAAGGGAGGAAGGATGTTCATGGGGGCCACTGCCTTGTGGCATGGGACAAGGTCTATATGCCCAAAGAGTTGGGTGGTCTAGGTATTCCTAACCTGCGGCTCATGAACATTGCGCTTAGGACAAGATGGTTGTGGTTGAGGCAGGTGGAGCCGAACAAGCCTTGGAGCAAGCTCGACATCTGGGTTCCTAATTTGGCTAGACAGCTGTTCGAAGCTACCACGGTCTTGGTGATGGACGACGGAGCCACCACCCTCTTCTGGACAGACAAATGGCTTCGTTGTGGACGTATCTACGACTTTGCACCGGACTTATTTGAGGCTATCTCCACAGACGCAGCCCGCATGGTTCGGGAGAGTGTGGATGGGAGTGGCTTCACGACGTCTCCCTGACCTGGGCGCCGCAGCCATCAGGGAACTCCTCGAGGTGGCGGACCGGATCAAATGAACCACCCTCACAGTGGGCAAGCAGGACGCCCTCAAGTGGAACTAGGATCCAAGCGGCTGCTACACGGCCAAATCCTGCTACCAGGCCATGTTTGCTGGTTGAACTTCCATGGCCGGAGCCTTGCAGATCTGGCGCTCGCGCACCCCCGCCAGTTGCAAAGTAGCGTTGTGGCTTGCAGTGAGGAACAGATGCTGGACAGCAGATAGGCTTAGCAGGCGCGAGCTTCAGCACCCAGCGGCATGTCCATTCTGCGACCAAGGCGGTGAGACCATTGATCACCTCCTGATGGGATGCACTCTAGCCCGAGAAGTGTGGGCCGCATGCCTAGGATGGTGGGGCAAGAGCCACTGGATGCCGGAGCAGGACACGAGGCCCGTGGCTTGGCTCCAGGGGAGGCGTGGAGGTAGAGGCCGTGAGTGCGACCTCTGGACAGGTATCTCCTCGGTATGCTGGTCGCTTTGGCGGCACCGAAACGACGTAATCTTTGAGGGAGCCACACCCTCCGTGGCTACGGTTATTTGAAAAGTCTAGGATGAAGCGGGGCTTGGGGGGCCGCTGGGCTCCTCCGCAACTGTCTAGGGCAGGTGGACCAGTGGAGATGCCGCGAGTAGTCGTATAGGATTTGTGTGCTGCTGTTTAAATAGTGTGGAGTTGCGCTCGGGGCGCATGTGCCACAGCTTGTTGTAATGTCTTGGCCTCTTAGCCCTTCTTTTATGAAAACGATACGTCTCCCAGGACATATCCTTGAAAAAGTAATGTTTACATCTGGCATCTGCATAACTAAGATGCACACAGCCGCACAAATCGCATAACTAGAGAATAAAGAAAGCAGAATAAAATTATAAATATCGCAAACAAAATAAACGGCCTCAAGCTATGGTAGATCAATCTGCAAATCACGCGGTCATCCATGTCGGGAGAAAATATCCCTCATCGTGTCCTCCAAACGCGTACATTTCTCCATAAATAAGTCACGAAACTCCATACGTTAGAGAATAGTCCATGATCGGAGGATAGTCATGGTCTGATATATAACCTGCAAGGTAGAAGACACAATGTTATTAAAAATCTTGTTATTTCTACAAAGCTATAGCGACCAAATAATGGCAAGAGCTTCCACCCTAAACAAAGTCATGTATTTATCATCAATTACATGCAACCAATTACCAAAACCATTGGTCACTAAGCGTGGAGAAGATAAACCAGAAGCTATTTGTATGAATGACCATATAGAATGAGCAAATTTATGGTGGAAAAATAAATGAGGAATTGTCTCATCGTGATGACAAAAAACGCATTGTATACTTCCATGCCAATTCCTCTTTACAAGATTATCTTTTGTAAGAATTACACATTTACGTAGATACCATGCGAATATCTTTGTCTTAAGGGATATTTTCATTTTCCAAATTTTACTATCATCATCGACCGGGATATCAGGTTGAACCAATGCTCTATATAGTGAGCCAACTGAAAATTTACCACTTTCTAGTAATTTTCAATTGAACTCTTCCACACCATACGACAATGATATCATGGATAATCGTAACAATAGATTGTTCCAAGATACCTGTCGAGAACCTATAAGTCTTCTTCTGAAAGACACATTAGGAGGATTATCTTCCATTACTGTGGAAAGTGTATCCCCTTTATGCCTAAAAATCAAATATAGAGCTAGATATTGTTCGCGAAGAGAAGTTTGGCCAAGTCACTTATGTTTCCAAAATCTAATATGTGATCCATCCTTAATATTGAAAGCACCAAAACAGAAGAAATGCTTTTTGGTTGCCATTAGACCTGCCCAAAAATATGAGTCACCGGCTTTCCAAACCAATTGAGACACAACTTTGGACCTCACATATTTCCTCCATAAAATGGTTTGCCAGACACCATCTTCTGTAAGTAGTTTAAAAAGCCATTTACCCAGAAGCGCGGTGTTTTTGACTTACAAATCATGTATGCCCAGTCCACCGTATTCTTTCAGTCGGCAAACCATATTCCATCTGGATGTCGATACTTCTTTTTCTCACTATCCCCTTGCCAAAAGAATCTTGACCGGAAATAATCCACTTTCTTCAAGACACCTTTTGGTAAATGGAAAAACGATATCATATACAGTACCATGTTAGTGAGTACTGAATTTATGAGTACAAGTCATCCGTCAAGGGATAGCAATTTTCCTTTCCAAATATTAAGACGTTTTTGGAGTATTTCCTCATCGAGTTTCCATTCAGCAATTATGAGACGCCGATAGTGAATCGGTATTCCCAAATAGTTGATTGGAAATTGCCCCTGACCACAACCAAAAAGTTCAGCATATAGGTGGGCCTCATTTTGGGCCTCGCCAAAACAATACAAATCACTCTTATGGAAGTTTATTTTAAGTCCATATAGCTGCTTGAATACTGATTATATTAATTTCAGATTCTTAGCCTTCTCCAAATCGTGTTCCATAAAAAGGATTGTATCATCTGTGTATTGAAGAATAGAGAGTCCGCCATCAACAAGATGTGTAACTAGTCCTTCAATTTGACTATCAACCTTTGCTCTCTTAATTAGGATAGCCAACATATCAGCCACTATATTAAATAGTATAGGCGATAATGGATCCCCCTGTCTCAATCCTTTCTTAGTCTGAAAGTATTTGCCAGTATTATAATTTACTTTAATGGCAACACTACTTCCAGGCACAAAAGACTGTATGAGAGCGCGTCACTCCTCAGAAAAACCTTTCGTACGGAGTGTTTGTTGGAGAAAAGACCAATTAACTTTGTCATATGCCTTCTCAAAGTCAATCTTGAACAGTACACCATTTAATTATTTGAATATATTTCATGGATTGTTTCATGCAGGATTACTATGCCATCTAGGATGTTTCTCCCTTGCATGAATGTAGTTTGAGACAGGTTAACAACATGGTCAGCTACTGAGTTTAGTCTAATCGTGGTAACTTTAGTAAAAATCTTAAAGCTAACGTTAAGCAGGCAGATTAGACGATAATGGTGTATAAGTTTTGCATTATTATCCTTCGGTAGTAAAATGTTGTTGCCAAAATTTAGTCTAAAAAGATCCAACTGACCGACATGTAAAAACCCAAACAAATTTATGAGGTCCTCCTTGATGACGTCCCAGAATTTTTTTGTAAAATTCCGCTAGAAAACCATCCGGCCCTAGCGCTTTGTTATTTTCCATTTGAAAAACAGCTTTCTTAACCTCGTCTCGGTATACGAGGCAGTTAGGAAATTGTTTTCCTCAACAGAAACCTGGGGGATATCCGCCATTTGGGACTCATCCATAGAGAATAAATTTTTTGGTGGATCCCCAAACAAGGATTTGTAATATGTTGTAATATAGGACTTCAGTTGCTACTATCCCTCAATCATACCTTCTTCCTGAATCAGGAAGTGAATAAATTTCTTATTATGCTTGCGATTGGCAACAACATGGAAGTATCTTGTATTCGCATCTCCTTCTAAGATGAATTTTGCTTTAGAGTGGTGGTACCATTTGAGCTCCTCTTCGCGAAGTAGTCAGGCTATCTATGTATTCGATTGGCTTTTAAGCTCAATTTCTTATGCAGATAATGACCTGACTTCCGCGGAATCTTCTAAGCCATCAATGATAGATGATAGGAGTATTTTTTTCCTTTTTAAGAATAATAGTAGTATTTCTAGCCCAGCCATGAAGGAACTTACGTAAAGCACGCATTTGGTTATTCATTGTAGTATAGACGGTTGGCCACCAATGGGTTTCTCCCAAATATCCTTGACCATCTCGTAGAAACCATCACGAATCATCCATCCAAGTTCAAATTTAAACTCATTTGTAGACTTACGTGGTGGTGATCCAACAGATAGAAGTAAAGGAGCATGATCCGACAAAGCCTCAATACGCTCTAGAGCGCGAACAGTTACCATGGAGAACTTCGGTTCCTAGTCGGTACCCGTAAGCACTCTATCTAGTTTTTCGTATATTGGCTCCGGAAGACTATTAGACCAGGTAAATTGCCTTTCTAACATTGTAACCTCTCTTAAGTCCAGACTGTCTATGACAACATTGAACAAGAAAGGCTAATGTTCACCGAACCGGGCCCGACGTTTCTCGTGAGGAAATCTAAGCAAATTATAGGGTATGGATTGTTGATGACCCACAAGTATAGGGGATCGCAACAGTCTTCGAGGGTATCATTACCTAATTTATTAATTCGACACAAGGGGAGACAAAGAATACTTGCAAGCCTTAATAATTGAGTTGTCAATTCAGCTGCACCTGGAAATAGTTCTTGCTCATAGAAGTTTATCAGTACCAACAGTTTTCTAGTAGCAACAACAAAGCAACAACAGTAGTAGAACAAGAGCAATAGTAACAGTAGTAGCAAATAGTAGGATATGAGTGCGGTTGCCGTGACCCAACATACCACTGCATGATGTAGTACACTATAGTCGTTGACATAACACCAATGGAACACTGTTCCATCCGCATTATATCCCTCAAAGTGGTACAACAAAAACATCCCGGGTCCAAGACAACACTTTAGATTACATATAACATATTACAAAAGATCCAGAGAACTTCCTCGAATAGTGATGAATATTATACAGAAACAACAAGAAAGATCCACTCGGAGTTTACTTTAGAAGTACTACTACTAGTATATGTATAAGGCTTGAAAGTACTACTATAGTATTGTTCTACAGAAGTAGGTTTTAGATTCTAGGAGTTTTATTTATATTCTACGCTTTGGCTTGTCTTATATAGCTTCTGGAAAGGTCTTCTACTCCGTTGATCTTCCTCAGATATCTTCAACTCTTGAAGTAACTTATTTCCTGGGAACGCCATTGGTTTTTCCGAGATTTAGCAAGGGCTAAGAAGATACGGTTGAGTACGAGCGTACTAAGCAAGTCCACTAAAGAGAAGTGTTTGATGCACTATCTATATCCACATACCATAGGTCATAGGCAATGCAAGGTTTTGAAAACATTTCTTCAAAGGTTGCTTTTATTCTGAAAAGCTATGTCCATCAGCCTTCACGGGTTTACCAGAACTTTCATGGAGTTCATTTCCCGCAGCGTTCGCAGCTCCTTCCCGGAACAGGGAGTAACAAGTTACAGTTTTTTGCACTCTGCAGAGGTGCGTCACTTTACCCATGAGAGATCTTAGCTTTGTTGCACATCCGACTTATAGGCTTGTTCACACTTCCTTGGTGTGAGGCCCAGACTAAGATCCAAGCCAATCACTCTCCTTCTCCACGACCCCGCATACCCGATGGATTGGAGATCAGACCTAGGATAAAACTTGTTTCCATTATTAGTATAAGGTGTACAACCCTCATAGATACCAGAAGCCGTGGGATGTTGAGGGATCCCACCCATAACCTGCTAACCCTCTACAAGAGGAGTTGCAACAACGGCCCGGTTATCCGTTGGCATGCGAGAGAGAGAGAGCCGATCCAGCTGACTTCTCTGTCCCATTTCAAATCTCATGGTTAACGCGTAATATATGGCGCAAGAATCACTCGCAACATTGGTTGTTAAGTCCTAGATAATAAGTTCCTTTACCACCGGAACTTCCATAGAAGGTTATTACCTCATGGTAAATAACCTATAATCATATTATTATGAAAATAGTATTTTCTAACCTTTTTGAAATGCAGGTGATGACAACACTGGATTTGCAAAATACTTTACATAAAATAATCAAAGGACATGAACAAGCGTGAACTTGCCTTTTGTGATTGCAAGATTATGCACTCACGGTCTTCGAGATAATAGAAGATCCAATATCTGAAATCATCATCATTGGTCCGGTAAGGACTAATGTTTAAAGAAGCAAGATTCCATTATGCATAAATATTGCTATGCAATTTTATCATTCCCAAAGTGAAATCCCTAGCATTTTAAATAAGTTGATCTTAGGTGTCTTCTTTAAGATTGGGTTTATCTTTAAGTTTATTTCATAAGCGATGGCATTGATAAGGAACTTAAGTGTTAGCAATCCAAAATATACAAGTACGGATATAGTAATGTGATTATGATTAATTGTTATTTGGTGACTAGGATAAGAAGTCCTTGGGTTGAGTTCTTAAGAGCTGAATGAACTATTATAGACTTGTTTGTGTGAAGTGGCAAAAATAATAACATTTGAAGAAACTAGTATTTAGTTAAGGTTAATAAGTCTTGAGGGTTATTAGGTTTTATATTAGGGTTGGTGATGGTTATGAATGATGTTAAGTTATCATATTTTAATTGATGGTACAAGTGACCAAAGTTAACTTTTAAAAAAACATGAATAAACTTCAAATGAGATGTTTATGATTGTTTAGACCAAAGTTAACTATAAAAATATAAATGAATTTTAAGATATAATGAGTTTTAGAATATCATCTAGTTTTAGGGTTTTGAAAAATATGATTATGGATGATCCCTTTTAATTTACGTGAAAGATGAATTTAATAATATGCAATTTATTAATGGGAGCATAATAAGATGATCTTATAAATTTGTTAGGGTTTAGAGTTTTTTAAGAGTGGTTAAGAGATGAAGATTATTCACCATCTTATATAGGAGTGATATATAATATTTATTTAAAATGAGTTGTATTTGAATTTAAGATTTAATAAGAGTATTTAAAAGTTAATTGTTATACTTAAGTTTTATTATGAATTATGATTATGTAATTAGACTTAATAATTAGATTTAAAGGATTTAGTGTTTTTACTAAGAAATGTGAGTATTTCTTTCTTAGTAAATAATTTTAGGGAATTAACAAAGTGGTTATTTTATTTTAGTAAAATAAGTAAATGAGTTTTATTATCTAAGATTATTTAAATGTCTTTGAATAACATATATAGTATTTTTCTAGTAAAATATATTGATTCAAGATCTTAAAAATGAATTTTATTTATTTTTAATTATTACCTTTATTTTTATAAAATTCTTCAAAGAATTAAGTGTCTTTAAATATTTGCTTTATATTTTTTATTTGTAAAACTCTAATTTATTATTTTTATAAAATAGTAGAGTTATTTTTATACACAAAAATGATTTTTATTTATTTTTGGGAGTTTTTATTTTTTTTATGAAATGTTACTCATGATTTAATGATTTTAAAATTTATGCGATGTATATTTATTTTAAATAAATAAAGTAATATTTTTATTATATAGATCTTATTTTTATGAACATTTTGATATATTATATGTATTTTTAGGATTTTTCTATAATTTTCTATAGCTAAAAATGTTTAGAGGTTATTTTGATAATTCATTTATTTTATTTTCACTTTATTTCTTTATCTTAAACAACTTGGGATATTTGGTTGGGCATATGGGCTAGCCTGGCCCATCTAGGTTGGCCCAGTTTGGGATTTGGCCCAACCATCTCACCCCTGGCCCTTCTCTCTTCCTTGTCTCACACACAGACACACACCCTGACACGCACCGACCTTTCCTCATCCTCTGCTTATGATGTCATGCCGCCAAATTGGTGCCGCTTCACGGTCAGCCAACTCCCAAGATCGCCACGTGCCGACGAGGACCCATCTCGCTCTCCTTCTTTAATCTCTGTCTCCCCGTTGTCGCTCTGCCTTCCCCGTATGCGCCCCCGTGAAACCCTAGCCGTGGGGTTCGGCTAGGTCGCCGGCGCAACTTCGCTGGCCCTCGATGTCACTGGCTGCTACTCGAGGAAGACCAGGACTTCCTCTTCCTCGACCTCGACACCGACGACAAGGTGCACAGGCGCAACCCCGGCGTTTTCCCCTCCTCATGCCCGTGGGACGGCGCTGCCAGCGCAACCCTGGCCTCAGGTGTTTTCTCTGATTCGGTGATGGTGTTGAATAGGGGATATTCCATGGCTTCGTCAGGCTAACGCTCCAGGTGCTCGGCACCCTCGGTGAGCTCAAATTCTTTGTGACCAGCCTTCGTGCTGATGGCTTTTATCCACAGTTGTGCTGTGATGATCTACTGCTAGTGGTGGCAATATAACTGATTGTTCTATGGTCCTCATGTGTTGTGACATTGATTATGCTAGCTCTGATTAGAGTTTTGTATCAATTTGTTAATAGAACATTGCTATAAGACATTGGCTATTGTGGAATAAATTCAGTATACTAAATTTTGTAACCGTCTATTTGGATAGTTCACTATTTTGTTGATTCAAAAGAACTATCCTTGACTGAACCATTTGGTTCAGTATGGGTTGGTGGTTCTATACTGACCATCTGATCCAATATATGTTGGATTTGAACATGCTTTGTCTTATATTGGCAGTTAGCATTCTTCTAAATTGATTCCTGGGTATAATGCTTAAGAAAAGGATGTGGAATGGTTGTTGTACTTATATGTTGGCTATTAGATTGATCTATGGTATTCCTGCTAGAGAGGTAATTTGGTATTCTACTGTTGCTTAGGGATGAAATGGTATATCACCCATGGGTGATCCATATAGCAGTGATTTTTTATAATGGTTCCTAATTATTTAATTAGGAAGATGATTACTGGGCTAGATGTATTGTTTTGCTGACTTCTCTTGACTTGGTTATGTTTGTGGTGCCTCCAAATAGGAGTGTGCACAAAATGACTCTAGTAAGATGTTTTGCTGCTTAAACATTGAAGAAACTTATTTGGAATTGATGCTTATGATGCTGGTCTGAAGCTCCTGTTGAATAAGGACAAGTTTTTGAAATTTAATTTGGAAGGCTAGCATAATTACTATTTCTATGATACAACACATCCTTGGATGATTTCTAGCTATGATTAGCTAATGTTGAACTAGCTTTGCTTGCTGGATAATTGAGAAAGAATTGAGTTCCTGTTCATATGGACACTTGATTACACAAAATTGATGGCTTAAACTTAGATAAATAAAGTGCTAATTTATAGCTTAGTAACTCATGTATCACTAGTTAGAGTTAGGATAAACTCTGTGGTGCTTCTTTGGAATATGCACAAATTTACACTTATCTAACTAGATTGAGTGCTAAAGTGGATTAAGTTGTTTTAAGCTACTAAATCTTTGTAAATCCAAGTGATGGTAACAGGTTTTTAAATCATTCTTGATGGATACTTATGAATATAAATGGTGTTCCTGATTTCTAGATTAGCCGATGATGCATAGACTGAGGCACTGATGGTAATTAAAACATATGCTACAATTTATCTTCCTAACTCAATGATGAGACTAGCATAGCACTTCTATGCTAGTCTGAGAGTTCTCCAAATCTCAACAAAAACTCTATTTTTAAATCTGATTAATTCATGTGTTGATTGGGTTGTGGTCTAACAACCTGGTGCCTGTGGATTTGCTGATATGTGGCTGTGCACCTTGTCTTGTGGATGTGGTTGTTGCCTGCTCCTCCTGATGTGGATCTTGTTAATCTTGCTTGTGCTCCTGGATCTGTCTTCCCCTGATTCTAGCTCTTGGATGGCTCTTGGGAGCAACCAGTTGCTGGTTGATGGTGATCTTGTGGTTGTTTATGTGTGGGCTTGGGAGCTCTAGTGCTAAGAAACGAGCTGGGGTGTGTGTTGATGTGCTATAGAGAGATATGGATCAGCTCTAGCTAAGCTTCTACGGCTGTGCTCTCCCTTTTATGTGCACTGGCTGCTGCTGTGGTGTTGATAGCACACTAATGCATGATGGTGAGCGAGCAGCCTGCTTGCATGTTGTGGTTTGGGGATCAGATCAGGTAAAAGCTTGATCTTTTGCTGGTATTATTAATAGAGTTCAATTTTCTCTCTTTTGAAATTTGAGAATTGTAGTTTCTTGAATTCATATTTCTGTGTGATTCTTATTGATATAATTCTTTCTTTTAAAGTTGGACTTTGTAAACTACCTTGTGATCTTGTACTATATTATTAAAAGTAGAACTTTCTCTTCTATTGGTCAATTGTAAAGACAATGTGATTTCTTGTATTCTTATAAAGTTAAATTTCTTTGTATTAAATATGGTAATCTATTTTTCTACTTATTTATTTCCTAATACTTTACTTTTATTTATCTATTGTAAAGTAATACTATAGGTATATATATTTATATTAATAAAGAATCCTCTTTATATTATTTATGTAATCATTTTATTTCAAGTTATTAAATATTTACAATTCCTATTTGTGAATTGTATAAATTCATTTGAATTTCATATTTGAAATTCAAATACATTTTTGAACAAATTTTCCTCGAAACAAAGAATTCTACAAAGGTCATGTCAAAATCTATCGCACTTGCTCCGAAGTTTCATTTAGTACAAGAGATCTCGATCCCTTTATAGCTCTTTTAGTTTTGCGCAAAAATTCTCCGGATTTTCTTATGCATGAATGCAATGCACAAACCTATGTCCTCTCTATTTCTAGGTGCTAATCCTGGGATGTTACAGCGGTAGGCATAGGGATGGATGGATGGGCGTTGCATGGACGACACTAAACATGTAACTTCAAGATCTAGGGCAATTGCAGATAAGTAAAATAAAGCATCCAAGTACTAAACAATCATATGCATGTGCTCCATATATAGTCATGCATGCTCGCAATGAGAACTTGAACAACATCTTTTGTCCTGCCAGCCCGTTGCAACACGGCCTCAAGGTAACTACTGCAATTAAGGTGCTCCTTTTAATAGAGCACCGGAGCAAAGCATTAATACTCCATGAACACACGTGATCCTCACATCACAGCCATCCCCTCCGGCTGTCCCAATTTCTGTCACTTCGAGGCCTTTGGATCCGGACAATGATATGTGTACACAACTTGCTGATAAGATCAGAAACAATACTATCATAATGAATCAATAATAAGTTCAGATCTGAGATCATGACACTCGGGCCCTAGTGACAAGAATTAAGCACAACAAGTTGCAACAAAGTGAAATAGCACTAATAGAGATACTAGGCACCATGCCCTAACAATCATATTCGATTACATGATAGAACTCATCCAATCCCTACCATCCCCATTGCCTACAGTGGGGGATTACTCCCTCATGGATGAGGGAAACATGGATGGTTGATGGAGAGGCTTTGTTGATGATGATGGCGATGATCCTATCCAAATTCCCCATCCCGGCAGGGTGCCAGAACGAAGTTTCTGGTTCCGAATCGTGGTTTCTGGTGGTGGTGGCGCAACGGAACTCTTTCTAGAAAAACGTCAAAACCCTCCTGGTTTTTAGGTCAAGAGGCAACTTATAGAAGAAGAGGGAGGCCTAGGGGGTGCCTGGGGCAGCCACACCCCCTCCAGGCGCGGCCAGGCCTGGCCCGTGTGGCTGGGGGCACTCCGTCTCGTATTCTGGCTCCGTGAGTCTTCTGGTGAAATAGGATTTTTGGCATATTTTCCGGGATTTTTCCTGATAGTTGATTTTCTGCACAAAAACAAGACACCAAGGTAATTCTGCTAAAAACAGTGTCAGTCTGTGTTAGTTGTATCCAAATCACACAAGTTTAGAGAAGAAACAATAGCAAAGTGTTCGAGAAAGTAGATACGCTTTGGACGTATTAACTCCCCCAAGCTTAGCTTATTGCTTGTCCTCAAGCAATTCAGTTGAAAACTGAGTGTGATAAAAGAACTTTCACGAACACATTTGCTTCATATGATGTATATATTCTCAACATAGGAGTAGATACTTAGACAATTCATAGTAAGGAGTATGCAACTAAGTCTACTCAATAGTCATTGCAGGCTATGAAAAGATTCCAACTCAATAATAATTAGTAACATGAAACATAAACATAAGCAACATTGCAATGCTCATAAGAAGGTATGATAGAGTGTTATCTCGCTTGCCTTTGTTTGTAGAGCACAACATAAATGCCAAGGCACCTCTGAAGTTCAAGTGAAGACCAAAAGTAAAGATATCAGAGATACAAGCATCAACGTCATGACATAATTAACCAAGTTTTGAAACAAGCACATTACACTAAGAATGACAACTATGCTCTCACGAAGGTGCTCATAGAATAAGTGGTGACTCAACAAGGAATTGAAAAGGTTTTGAAAAGTTTGAAAGGCTTCCAAATGCTGAAAGTATGGCTTTGAGCTCTCATTGCCCCTATCATAGGCATCTTTAGATGATTAAGGTGAAAGTGAGGTCCAATATGAGTTATATGCTTGACAGACCATAAAATAGAAATCTCATGTCCCTTGAGTACGAGGGTCGCTCCTCATGCTACTCAACTTTAGTTACCGGTAAGTTCTTGTCATCGTAAATACATGTGTATCATAGAGAACCACCAACTGGGTACCCCTTGCACATGATACAGGAGCTATCCCATAATCAAAATGACAAGGCAAGCAGACAATGAGCATCTCAGCGATATTTTTATTTGCTATTTGCATAGGTTTTTATTGAGGATGCTTCACAGATTGCTCATTATGGTTATGCTGCAAGTTTCCACCATGATTAGGCATGGCTTAGGCTAGCGGACCAGGCGTTTCTCTAACACACACATATATATATAACTCCATGACTTACAAGCTCCCCTTTTATTTCACACCGACGGCATCTGCAAACAAAAGAGCATGATATCAATTGGATATATATCCACAAGTGTTGAAAGCGTTCCCCGTGACAGCACGGTTCTGCTAACTCCCAGCCTATAATTTGCAAGCATGTAACTTTCATGGATAGTCACAATGGTTCAGGTTTATTAAGTTCAAGAAATAAAGTGTGCCATCAAGTTCGTGAGAGCTTTACTAACTAACTTTCTCAAAACAATCAAACATTTTATTTGGAAGAAAACAAGGCATAATGAATATGCACTGAATAGCAAATGATGCTAGTAGGTAGGTATGGTGGACACTATGGCAATATTAGTTTTCGGGAGTTGGAAGCACAAGTAGATCTCATACTCAGTGCAAGTGAAGGCTAGCAATAGAGAGAGAGCGACAAACGAGAGAGCAATAACTGTCATAATCATGCTTGCAACAAAACAGGACTAATTATGGCATGAAATTGATACAAGAACTGTGATGAAAAATAAATCATCGAGGCTTATTGAATATTGTTTAGTCATATGCATGCGTCAGAATGTGCCAAGTCGATTCAAATGAAACATTCAGAGGAGGATACCACAATATCATACCAGGTTATGAATAAAACAATGCAAGCAAACATTCATATGACATGCTACAAACTATTAGCAAGCTTGAGCTAATCATAAGAGAGCAAGAACTACTAAGCATTCATAAATAACATACACCTTACATGAACAGACTAAGCATGCTCACAATAATGAGTATATGTACAAAAATGAAAACAAATAGGGTTCGTTACCAGCCTCTTACCACACCTCAAGTTGTCTTAATCTTCATTATTGACCTTCACTTGCGTGGCTTGAATAATAACATGAACCAAACTCCACTGAGGATTGCTGAACCCTGCAAAGAACTTCACAAAACCAAAGAAGAACAACAAATATTTTTGGTGTTTTCGATTGTTTTAAAGCAAGCACACAAAGCAAAAACAAACAAAGCAAAATCTTTTGGATTTTTCTTTAAGGCAAACCAAAGCTAAAAAGCAAAGAAACAAACCAAGAGAAACAACGAAAATATTTTTGGTCTTTTTGTGTTTTGGGAAAGTAGAAACAAAAACCAAAAAGAAAGTGAAACATGGATATACAAAGAACCGACAAAACATGATATATAGATGAGTGTGATGTCAGTATACCTCCCCCCCAAGATTAGGATTTTGGCCTAAGTGGGGATCAATAGCGCGGGTAATAACCCCAAGCTGGTGGGTCATCATAGGAATGATCATAATCAGGCCCTCGCGATGAAGAAGAAGACGCGCTCCAATCATAGGAGGGTTGCTGGTATGAAGACTCTCCCATGTTGGAGGGCTGAACCGAATCATCTTCGGCATCCTCTCCAACATTCTCCTCTTGCTAGGAGAGCTCTGCCACATATGTGTCAAACTCCTCCTCCATGAGTGACCACCCTTGCATGTTATTAAAATCAAACAAAACAGGTGCAGTCATGTAAACTACTTTCTCAGTCCTACCCCCTCTCCAACCACGCTTGACAAAGGATAACTCATACGGTAAATTTCTCGCAGTAGCCCAAGAAGAAACAAAATTATGCTGGACCATGGAATCAAGATCAAGTCTCTCTAAGGGGAACCGATAATCTGAATGGTGAGGCTCTAAACCATGGAAAGCTAGCAACCTAGAGGCAATGAGACCTCCACAAATTCCACCCTTCTCGCGGTTAGTAGTAAGACGGTAAGCTATCAAAGCACCCATGTTATAAGATCTATACCTATTCAAAGCCGCTGAGATAAAAGCTAGATCAAATGAAGATAACTTTCTAGCAATCTTTCTAGCAAGAACACACTTGGTAATGAAATAGGCAAAATATCTAATGGATGGGAACCGAATGTTCCGAATTTTACCACTTTCCTTCGAGAAGTCGAAACCTTGGCAAATTTTAGCATATAAATCCATAAGTGACTTAGGCCTCTCCCTGATCTTCTCACAATAACCCCAATGAGGCACACTAATAGCTGCACAAAAATCAGCAAAAGGCAGGTCGACAGCTATATTGTAGATTTTATAATGGACCATGGGATTAGACGAAGACCAAGTAAACCGGAAGTCCTGCACCACAACCATGGTTAGCTTAACATACTGATATGGTTCCTCTTCAACAAAGTGTTCCAACCCTGCATTAGTAATCATAGTTTGGAAATCCTGGAAGATTCCCGCGGCTCTCATAAATTCAGGGCATGGATATATGGAAGGGAAGACTCCTTCCTCACGATGGACTTTCATTGGCTCAGGTACCATCAAATCACGTTGATTCAGTGGGTATGCACTCATCTTCCTTTCTGAAATTTTTAGACAAAAATCAAACCAAGTGATTTCCAAGTTGATAAATGATGAGGAACTACTATAGGAACTTGCTAGAGGGCTAAACATGCATCAAAATGTAATCTCTAAGCATAGAACAAGCATGCAAGCTCACACAACCTAACACCTATAGCAGCAAATACTTAAGATACAATCTATCAATCACAAATCTAATTGGACAAGCAGAGGAGGCACATACCAAGGAGCAATCCCTCCAAAAATCAACAACAAAGATGGGCTGAGCAAGGAGATCGAAAATCGGGAGCAAGAACAGAAGGAACTCGAGCTTGAGATTTTTTTCGGTGTTTTTTGGGAGAGAGAAAGAAGTGGCCGGGAGGAGGCAACTTGGAGGGCCACGGGTTGGCCCCGCCCAGGCCAGGCACGCCCTGGGGCTGGCCACGCCACTAGGGGTGTGATGGCCTGGTGGGTCCCCCTGGGCCACCCCAGGTGTCCCTCTGCCCCTTTTTCGAGGAAAAATTTAATATGATTTTTCTGGGATTTTCGGGAAACTTTATTTTTGGCCAATTTTCAAGGTATGAAAATTGATTTTCTCGCAGAAAATATTTTTTTTAGAAGAAGCAAAAGCAAAAAAAAAACAAAAGTACAAAATTTCTAAGATACTCTAACAAGCAAACAACTAACAAAACTAAGACTAACAAGAGGAAAAGCAAAGACTAGGAAGGAGAAAAATAAAAGTGAGCAAGTATAACCATTGTGAAAGCATTATTTTCTTCATTAAAATCCCTTTGTTAACAAGGTTGATCAAGTCTTGTTACCAAAACAATCTTAAATGAGACAAAACTTTGCATTCCACAAAGTGATTATGGTACCTCAAACTTGATAGCAATAATCCCAATCATAATAGTTTCAAAACTTTCTTGTGGAATGGGACAATATATTTCTCCAACTTTGATGCTCTCAATATTTTCAATGGAATTCAGGCAATAGCTCTTATCAACCTTCTTGGGGAAATAGATAGTATGTTATTTGTCACTAATATTAAAAGTTACTTTTCCTTTATTACAATTGATGATAGCACATGCAGTATTAAGAAAAGGTCTCCCAAGAATAATGGACATATTATCATCTTCAGGCATCTCTAGCACAACAAAATCAGTTAAAACCAAGCAATTATGAGCCACTTGAATAGGAACATACTCACATATACCAACAATAATAGTAGTTGACTTATCAGCTATTTGCAAAGGTATATCAGTTGGTATCAACTTTTCTAGATGGAGTCTCTTGTAGAGAGAAAAAAGGCATAACACTAACTCTAACTCCCAAATCACATAAAGCAGTTCTAACATAATTATTCTTAATAGAGCAACAAATAGTTGGTATACCTGGATCACCATGTTCTTTGGAACCTTACCATTGAAGGAATAATTAGCAAGCAAAGTAGAAATTTCCTCATTAGGAATCTTCCTTTTATTAGAGACAATGTCCTTCATATACTTCGAATAAGGAGGCAAATTAATAGCATAAGTCAAAGGAATTTGCAAAAATAAAGGTTTCATCCACTCACAAAATTTGTTATAGTGTTCTTCCTCCTTTGACTTGTGTTTCTTATTAGGAAAAGGCACAGGTTTCTGCACCCAAGGTTCTCTCTCACTACATGTTTATTAGCAATAAAATCTTCCTTAGTGTACCTAGTGTTCTTAGTGTGCTTCTCATGTTCTTCCTCAACTTCCTCCTTGTCAGGAGCATCATTTTTATCATTACCACTCTCAGTTTCAGCATCAGAGACAGATATACTATTAGGAACTACAGCAGGTTCAGGTGCTTCCTCAACTATTTTGTGTTTCTTTTTCTTTCTCTTATGGGGACTACCACTACTTTCACCTTGTTGAGTGATGGCTCAGTTGATGTGGAGCCTGTTGGGAACCCCAAGAGCAAGGTGTGAAGCAGCACAACAGCAAGTCTTCCCTCAGTAAGAAACCGTGGTTATCGAACCAGTAGGAGGAAGGAAACGTCACACGGGTGTTGCAAGCAATGTGGAAACCTGCACAACACAAACTCAAGACTTTGCCCCAACTAACAGTGAGGTTGTCAATCTCACTGGTTGTTGTAACAAAGGATTAAACGTATGGTGTGGACGGTAATGGTTTGCAGCAAGTAAACAAGTAACACTGGAAGATGTATCAATGGTAAAGATTGGACCGGGGTCCATAGTTCACTAGAGGTGCTCTCCTTATATAAACAACATGGCATGAAGGGTAAACAAATTACAGCATGGCAATTGACAGGAACTGTGCAAGGCATAACAATGCAATACCAAACAGAAAGATCCTATGAGATTCAATTGGGCAATACAACAATATACATAGACCGCCATCCAACTGCATCTATGACTAGAAGTCCACCTTTAGGTTATCATCTGAACCCCCTCCAGTATTAAGTTGCAAGCAACAGACAACTGCTTTAAGAAAAGTGTGTAAGGTAAACAATCCACTTGTTCTATGAACAAGATACGGTTGTTTTCTCCCTAGTGGCAACAACACATCTACAGCCGAAGAGATTTCTATCACTTCCCTTGGAAACTAGAGGCATGAAGCCACTATCGAGCATAAATACCCCCTCTTGGAGTCACTAGCAACTACTTGGCCAAGATAGCTACTAACAACGGAGAGCATGCAAGATCACAAACAACACAGACATGACAGTATCAAATAGACAAAACCATTAATCAATTTGACATAGTAATCTCAATATCCATCGGATCCCCGCAAACACAACATGGATGATTACGAATAGATTAGATCTTGATCATGAACGGAGGTCACTGATACGTCGGAAACGTATCTATAATTTTTGATGATCCATGCTTGTTTAGTATCTACTTTGCTTTGCTTTGTCTACACTTTGAGGTGTTTTTATATCTTTTCTGGAACTAACCTATTAACAAGTTGCCATAGTGCCAGTTGCTTGTTTCCTTCTGTTTTTGCTTCCAGAAAGGTAGAAAATCAATATTCGCGGAATTGGACGGGACAGAAGTCAGAGTCATTATTTTTCCCGGAGCAACACGGAACCACGAAGTAGAGTCGGAGGGGCGCCACAGGGTGGCCACACCTCCCAGGCGCGGCCTAGGGTGGGCCCACGCCTGGGCAGGGTGTGGGCCCCCTGGACCTCCATCGACCTTGCCTACTTCACCTATAAGAATCCCCCGAGGAGAAAACCCTAAAGAATCCATCATACTTCTAGAAAAACCTCCGTAGCATCACCGCCACCGAAGGGGACATTCGGGTGACAGAAAGTCTCTGTTCCGGCACCCTGCTAGGACAGGGAAGTGCCCCTGGTGCTATATCCATCAATCTCCATCGCCATCTTCATCACCGTTGCTGATTCCCATGATGAGGAGTGAGTAGTTCTTCCTCGAGGCTAAGGGCTCTACCGGTAGCTATGTGTTCATCTCTATCTCTATGCATGGTCATATTGTGATCATGAGCTTTGTAATCAAGTAGATATACCTTGCTACTCAAGTGCTTTAATATATCTCTGCTCTCCCCATGTGTGTGAAAGTGACAGCGTGCATGCCATGGTGGCACTTAGGTTTGAATCTACATAAATACTCTTTGTCCTTTAATAGAACTATGCTTTTCCCCACGTGTGTGAAAGTGACAGCGTGCATACCGTGTGTGGCACTTTGGATAGATTGATATTTGTTGTGAGTTATAATTGGAGTTGGATGTCTCTATGAAATTGTGGTGTTTGTTGGAACCATCTAGCGCTCAAGGTGACATTGTGGGGTTATCTAGATTGGGGAAGGCGGACTTTGAGGAGTGTTGTTATATCCCTACCGATGATTAGAGTGTCCAACCGAAGAGTAGTTAAGAGTAGTATCATAAAGAGAGGATATTTATATGAGAGAGTGTTCACTAGTGAAAGTATGATCCCTAGGCCTTGTTTCTAAACATTGAAATACCGTTTGCATCTAGATCTGTTGCATGTTTGCTTGCTATAGTATTTACCTCATCGTCAAGCTCTTTTCTAGCACTCACACACGTTACCCCACGTCAACAAGAAGTCAAAAGCTATTTTCTGGCACAGTTACCACTTGTATTTCACTATCTGTTCGCCGAACTAGTGCACCTATACACCTGATAAGTGTATTGGGTGTGTTGGGGACACAAGAGACTTCTTGTATCTTGATTGCAGGGTTGCTTTAGAGGGAATACCTTTGACCACTTCCTCCCTGAGTTCGATAAACCTTGGGTAATTGTCGTGGTGGTGTCACGACAGATGCCATGGGTAGGCTTAAGTTGGGGGCCGAATGGGTTCTTGCGGTCACCGGGGAGGGAGTGCATGGTCTAGCCATGCACGAAGAACAAAATGAACTCTCTACACTTGGGATTTGATTGATACTTGGGAATTACAAGTGCTCCTAGAGCTGTATCAACTTGTGTTTAGGCCACTAGTTCCCTACTTGGTCCAACCCTATTCTACTTTAGCTATGCCCTCCCTTATATAGGCAGCTCTAGCTAGCTTATACCCCTTTGGGTTCTAGGGTTTACTGTTTGGATCTCGGTCCCTACAATGTGGGCCAGGTCATGGGCTTGCCCTAAGCCCAATGGCCCAGTCCATAAATCTTGACAGCTAACGGTCTTCTGGCGCGTCGCTTCCTATTCCTTTTGGCGTCACGCAGTAACTTCGTACGTCAGCCCTTTCTTTGGGCGTCACCCGACTCCTTTCATGTCACCCGACGTCGCCCTTTTCTTTTGACCATGCTTTACCATGGTCCCACCTGAATCTTACTCGGAAAGGTGCCACGCATCCTATATGACTCGGCCCTTCCTCGGGAGACTCGGCTCGTTGGTTCCTGCAAGAATAACAACTTTGTCTTATACGGCCCGACATAGTTCATATGTCGGCCACACACGATTCTCTTTCCCGGCCGTACTTACTCGGCCTGGTTCTTTCTTTACTCGGAGCTAGCCAAGATGGGCTATGTTTCACCCATTGTGACCCTACCGGGGGTTGTCCCCCCGACATTAGTCTCCGGAGCTGGTGAGGTCTAGCAGTTCAAGCTGTTAGGCGTCTCCAGGTTCCTTTAACGTGATTGGAACTTAATTTTTGTCTTTATTTAACACCTAGGGTGCACTGTTTGGCGCAACCTTGCACCTTGCCGAGTCTGTCTGACAGTTTTCAGATCCACTCTTTGACTTCTTGGCTCATTTTTGCCTCGTGCCGAGTCACTTTGGCCAATTCCGGGTCATTTTTGGCGTGCTTCAGTCACTGATAGCTGGTAATCATGGTTACTTGCCTCAAATTTTGTTCCAAGCTCTGGCGGCACAGTGATGACTGCGCAGTTATTCCCCGTCACTATGGCAGTCCCATTGGACTGCGCCCCTTTTCCTTCCTTTCGTGACATGGCATGGGATTTTTTGTGTATTGTTTCCACGTGGCGCCCGCTGATTGGTTTACTCGGCCGGGTACACGGACACATGCAGGTCGCACTGCGCAGAGGGATCCCACGATTGGGGTTTTTACTGCCCTTAAGTAGGGGTGAGGGGGTTACAACTTCCCCCACGCCCGTTTAGTTTTCCCCTGCCTCTTCTTCTTCCTTGCGCCTGTGAAATCAAACCTCCCCCTTTGCGGTTCTTCCTTCTTCCTGTTCTTACCCTGCGATTGCTCCATTCCTCTTTTCATTCCACCATGGGTCCCTGTTCTTCCAAACCTCTTCCAGCGAGGGAGGAGATTGAATCTAGGAGGATAATGGACGCATGCGACGATGTTGATGGGGCTGAGGAACATGAGGTCCCCGCCGGCGAGCGCGGCGGCTGGGAGGGCTCCGAGGTCTCCACCGAGGAGGTTGTAACACCCTCAGAATCGGACCTATGCAAGTTTTAGCGAAACCCGCCAAACCCGCATAGAAACGATTCAAAGGTGCCCACCAGGCACTTTCGTGCGGGTGGAAAACGAAGTAATAACATTACACAACAGTCCTCGATGGGTCCCACAGAACAGATATATATATAACAGCGACTCCATGAGTCAAGAATACAGATATAATATACAAAGATCCAAATCACCTTGAGAACGATATAGCGTCCAGCTACGGACAAGATGCAAATGGGGCTAAGAGCCCTGAAGAATAACCGATGGCGTCCATAACCTCGCCAAAGCCGGAAGGGTAACCCGCTAACAACGCCGATCTCAAAACCTGCTTAAACAAAAAGGTGCCGACAAAGGGCAAAGGAAAAAGAAGGAGCCAAGATCTTGAGGCCGATGCAGCGAGGCTAGAATTGGCGGTCCTCGCCACACAGGTATGGTGGATCAGAGCGGCAACATGCACTAAACAACCTATAGAGACTCGATACAACTGGCGGTTATCAGAGAGGGATAAGAATGACCTATTCGGATCCAACCTGAAACTAACACCAAACAAACCCATCCTGGTGTTTCCCCCTCGATACGAGGAAGTCAACCGAGGAACTCACACGTTGGCGCTTTATTTATTCAGTTATCGTTGCAGCAATTACTAGTCAGGTATAGATAATTGTCCTGATAAAAGAAGCAGTGGGCCCTTTTAGTTATTCATTCCGTTGTAGTTGCAGCAATTACTAATCAGATACAGATAGCATGATATAACCCAAAACCCAGCAGTTGTTGGTACTTTGATTTAGCCATTCCGTTGTAGTTGCAATACTTACTAGTCAGGTACAATGGTCGCAGGCGACACTTCAAACAAGCAATTGTGGGCAGTATTAATTAGCCATTCCATTATAGTGAAGCTGATTACTATTCATTATAAAGTCAAATTTATAGCAATAAACTTTAGTTATGCTTGTCTATGATCGAGATACTGTGCTCCAAGTCGTCCATATCCGCGGACACGGCTTTCAGAAAGTTTTACCCGGCCGGGGTGCACCAATAGCAACACACGCTCGATCAACCTCGGAAAAACCAAATCAAAACCCAACGAGGCTTTCACGACTGAACAATCACAGGATTCAGAAATATTTCAGGGGCCACCCTTGAGTCTACCCGCAACGGTAAGCAAGCTCGAGACGGACTCAAGGTTTGGGTGGGCCACGGTGAACGATCGGGAACCCAAAAGCTGGGCTTGTCGACACCGCGGAATCGTGTCCCGATCCTAACAAGACAGTGTGCTCCTCGCAATCGTAAATACATAAGTAGCATGGCATAAGTACAGGATCGTAAATAAAACCTCAAACTAGTTTGTGGCCCCAAGGAATAAGACTGAATCAAGCTCTGGCTCAGGGGGGGTCCCATATACCTCCCGGATGTGGATAGCGCGATAAATCAAGGAACAGGTACCAAGTACTCGGGGTCCTACGGGACACAAGTGGGCGTTCGGAAACCAAATATTATCTATCACCCACCGATGCCTCTGCTTATTTCAATTTTAGTTGTTAAACAGGAATTAAAGTGAACGATAAGTAAAACTAGGATCATCTCCAACAGCAACATGCGGCAATACAGCAACAACTGTGGCACTGGACGAATCGCAACAACACTTGAGCAAGCGACTACGACGCGCAAGTCCAACTATCTACCAAACAACAGGTAATAGGATGTGTCCAAGGCAATATAGGGCTGCACGGTATATCACAGGTACGGAAACTAAAGCATCGCAACACAGTTAGCAATAGATCAACAGGAGGGAAGTAAATACTATAAAAGTAAGATAGGTGGAAAGGGGGAGATGCTCGCCTGAAAACATTGTCGAAGGTTCAACCGAAGATCGGGGCGAAGCTCACATCAACTCAACGGCCTTATCCGCGAAGAAGCAAAACACTAGAATAAACACCGGATGCAATATTTAATACACGGCAGAAGATCGGCATGATGCATGTATGATGTATGACATGGGAAAGGTGCGATGCGATTAGGTCATATTAAGCGGAACCGGGGTCCCGACAATTATTCAAGTGGTTCAAGTTGTTTATCTACCCCGCAATTTAAATGTGGTTTTAGCATGGCAAAAGATAGCACCGGGTTCGCTACACAAATTTAGCTGAGGCCAATATGAGACTAGATTTGCCCGCATATGGGCCCCATATTTATTTATTAGGTGAATCGGCATAAGGCCCCCAAACCACATGACAATATGCATGCAAGATGAATGATTTAATGCAACAGTTGATATCATTTATAAAAATAGGGTATTGAGGAAAAGGTCACACATTAGGGTCTCGAAGAACTTGGGGATCCGGGGGTTCGGGGTCCGGTCTCGGGGTTCAGGGTTCGACGGTCGGCGAGGTCCGGTCTCGGCGGGATCGTTCTCGGACGCCGGGGTTAGGGTCTTCGGATCGGGGTAGATCTTGGCGTATCCGGGTGGAAGGGCTTGTTGGTTCTGGCTTCACTTGTCGGTGCCGGACTCGATTGCGGTAGATCTTGGCCATGTCGAAGTTCTTGTCGGAGGTTCGTCGGGGTTCACCGGTCCGGTACGATCTTCATATGGTAGATCTTGTCGGGTCCCACGGGGTCGATCTTGCCGTTGCGAGGGTCTTGTCGGGCCCGCGCCATCGAGTCGGTCTTGGCATCTGGCTGAAGTACTTGGCGTCATCTGGTTCCATGTCGACGGTCTGGGTGTCCTTGATGGAGAACTCGGTGTATCCGTGTCGGCAGCCTTAGCTGTTATCGGGTTCGGGTGTCGGGATCTTTGGGCGAAGCCACACCAAAATCTCACGGACATCACCTCGATGCGGGACGACCCTGTGTTCGTGCGAAACTTACAACACAGACACACAAGGCACCGAGTCAACTTGTTCAGACTACTCGGCGGTGGACACAGGGCGATGCCGAACCACGACGACCAGGCGGTGACGGAACTGCAAGGAGGAAGCATGGCGGGCCGCCGCGCAGCAGCGATGCGGGCGGCACGCCACGTGACGCGGCGGAGAGCTCGGGCGGGCGGAGGCGAGGCGGCGGCGCGGGCTCCTCTGGTGGCGGTTGGCGAGCACGGCGGCTGCGACGGAGGAGGCCTTGGCCGCGGGCTAGCCAGAGGCGGCGCTGGGGGATGCGGGCGGGATGGTGCGGCGAGAGGGCGACAGGCAGAGCGGCGGGCTCGTGCAGGAGGCGAGGACAGCGGGCGGCGCTGCCGAGGAAAGCTGGGAAAGCGGGCGGCGGAGGTTGCAGGGCGGCGCGGCGGGCGCGGGCAGGCGAGAGAGGCGGCGGCGCATCGAGTGGGGAGGGAGCGGGCCGGAGAGGAGGGAAGAAGGTGAGGCGGAGGCGAAGCGAGCCGGCGGCGGGTGGCGAGGCATCGGGGTGGGGAAGGAGGAGAGGAGGGAGGCGGGCGTCTGCAAGGGGCGAGCCGGGCAGGCGGCTCGGGCGAAGCGAGGCGAGGAGGCTAGCGGGCGCGCCGGGTCTGTGAATGGCCGGGAAGAGATGGCAGACGGGGAGGGTGGAGAGAGGAGCGGCGGAGCGAGCGGGGTGGGCTGCCAGGAGAGGGATGGCCATGGGCAGCGACGGAGGAGGCACCTGGGCGCTGAGGCGGGAGGAGCAAGAGGCGGGGAGGAAGCGTCTTGTGGCAGAGGGCTAGAGGAGGAAGATGGGAGAGAGGAGGCGCGGTTGCGGTGGGTGGAAGAGAAACAGTGGAGAGAGGGGGCGGTTCAGGCGTGGGTGTGCGTGCAGGGGTGGGTCCCAGGGGAGGTGGGGCTGTGGGGCACGCGGGGTAGAGATCCGAGGGGGGGGGTCGGCAGGCGTGTTGCGTGCGTGTGTGCTGTGTGTGTTGTGTGTGTTGTGTGGTGGGGAGGTGAGAGAGGGGTGAGAAGAGGCCGCGTGGCGTGGGGTGATTGAAGGGTGGGGAGGGACAGCTGAGGTGGCGGGCATCGATTGGTTAGGGTGAGGTGGCTGCTGGGTGGGTAGACTAGGACAGGGTAGACTAGGAATTAAAGGGCGGTTAGGTGGACCGATTTATTTTCTGGGGCGGTCGTTCGGGTCATTCGGCCCGTTCGACTGCCCCACTAAAAATAATATAAATTTTATTTGTTTAAATAACACCGTTTGCAAACCGATAGCGGGCAAAACAAAATAATTCGGTGACCCGGGTTTGCGTGTTGAACGAAGACGAGGCGTTTGGAAATCAAAAATAGGTTTTCGAAATTAGTTTTTGACAAACAATACATGATGATGACGATGCAATGCACAAATTCAACGCGATTTTCTAGTAGCGGTTTTGCGGAATGCCACAGAGGTCGAATGGCTCCACCCCACCAGGCGCATCCCGCTGCAGGTAGATTGTCGTCTTCCCACCGGTGAAATCTCTTCCAAACCCGATGCCAATGAGTGGGTGGTTTTCCTTTCTCACTTTGAGCGAGGTTTTGCTCTTCCAGTGAGCACTTTCTTTTCTTCGTTTCTCTCCACTTTACATTTGTAGACCCATCATCTTCCTGCCAACGCGATTGGCTCCCCCTCTTGCTTTATGTCCGCTTGTGAGGCCTACCTCGGGATTTGGCCTACAGTTCTTCTGTGGGCCAAATATTTTAGCTTTAGGGTTCAAGTTGTTCCCCAGCCTGGTGCTTCTCGAGCCGAGAAGAGGCCGACTCGGTGCGGTGCTGCTAGCATCATGCCCAGGAGAGACTCCATCTTTCCTCGGGTTACTGGTCTTGATTCTTATTGGACTTTCTTCTATGTCAAAAACAGCGGGTCCACCGATAACATCCGACTCCCCCCTTTCTCGGACGAGGTCCCCAGCAAGAAGCTCTGGCAGCTTGACCCGCGCGACCAAGACGCTGCGGTGAACGAGGACAACGTGATCCTGGAAAGGTTGCTATCGCCGGAGGAAAACTTTCATCTCGCTGACATAGACCTCATGTGCACCTTCATCTCAGGCCGGGTAAGCCCTATCCAAGCTAGGAGCCACAAGATGTGCTTCATGAGTGGCTCCCACGATCCCACTCGACACTCTATGAAGGAGCTCACCCATGATTCCATTGCTCGCCGAGTAAGCTCAATCTTCAAATTGAACTTGGCGGATGATTGGGCTTGAGCTGCCCTCCGTTTAGCCGGGTCAAGCCTGTCCCCTGGGTAAGTTTCCGAGTAACTGTAACACCCTCGGATCGGCCCTATGCAAGTTTTAGCGATTTCCGCCAAACCCGCATAGAGACGATTCAAAGGTGCCCACCAGGCTCTTGCGTGCCGGTGGAAAACGAAGTAATATCATTACACATTAGTCCACGATGGAACCCACAGAACAGATATATACAACAACGACTCCAAGATTCAAGAATGCAGATATACAATACAAAGATCCAAATCACCATGAAAACGATACAACGCCCGAGTATGGACAAGAAACAAATGGGGCTAAGAGCCCTGAAGAATAACCAATGGCGTCCATAACCCTGCCCAGGCCAAGCCGGAAGGTAACCCTTCTAACAACTTCGATCTTAGAACCTATTAAAACAAAAGGGGTGCCGGCAAAGGGCAAAAGAAAAAGAGAGCGGTCAGTACTGAGGCCAGTACACGGCGAGACTAGAATTCGGCGGTCCTCGCCTACATAGGTATGGTGGACTGAAGCGGCAGTGAAGCATGAGCTAAACAACCTATAGAGACTCGATACAACTGTCGGCTATCAGAGAGAGATAAGAAATACCTATGCGGAACCAACCTGATACTACCATCAAACATACCCATCCTGGTATCTCCCCCTCGAGACCAAACGAGGAAGTCAAGCCCAGGAAACTCACACGGTTGGCAGTTTTATTCATTCTTTTCATGGTGGTTATCCAACTTACTAGTCATATCAAATACAAGTCAAATTGATAACAGTAAACTTTAGTTATAGTTGTCTATGATCGAGATACCGTGCTCTAAGTCGTCCATAACCGTGGACACGGCTTTTCGAAAAGATTTAACCCTGCAGGGGTGCACCAAAGTTTTCACACGCACTTCGACCCTTTTTGCCAGATCAGTTAACATACTTCCATCGGTATGTCGGCGGGGCCTAGGACACGACGCTTTCCCAAACCCAAAGCAAGTACATGGGGGCCACCCGAAAGAGCTACCCGTACGAGGTATAGCTAATCCTCCTCGTACGGACTCTAGGGTTGCGTACACTTGCACGGGAGCAGAGGTCATGGAAAAAATATTCCCGTGACAGAGTGCCGCACCTACGCAACAGTAATAAACGCTCATCGAGCAACATGTAATAAACATGGCATAACATGGCATACATGTCATAACGTGGCATAAAAACTTCAAACTAGTTTGTGGCACCCAGTACAGTACTTTGAAATCAGGTACTATGCCGATAGGGGTGCCCAGACACCCCACGTGTGGTTAGCGCGCTCAGTCTCAGAACAGGTGTCAAGAACTCGGGTCCTAGGTGGACACAAGTGGGCGGTTAACAACCAAATCTCAACTATTACCCATCGGTGCCTCTTCATTATTTATATCAATTTTTAATATTTAAGTAACCAACTATAATTAAACCCACGATCATCTCCACCTTTATGAATATGCCAATCCCCAACATCAGTGGAACATCGACGACACGAAGTAGCACCTGAGCAAGCGACTACGACTCGCAAGGCCAACTGTCTACCCAAACAACAGGCAATAGGAGGTGTCCAAGACAATATAGGGGCGACAAGTAATATAACAGGGGTACGAAAACTAAAGCATCGTAATACGGATAGCAATAGATCAACAGGAGGGAGTAAATACTAGAAATGTAAAATAGGTAGAAAGAGGAAGAATGCTCGTCTGAAAACATTGCCGAAGGCTCATCCGAAGATCGGGCCGACACTCGCATCAACTCATCGGCATAATCCGTAAATAAGCAAAGCACTAGAATAAACACCGGATGCACTATTTAATACTACGGCAGAAGATCGAGCATGATGCATGTATGATGCGTGACATGGCAAAGATGCGATGCGATTAGGCAATATTAAGCGGAATTGGGTCCAGACAATTAATTATATGGTTCAAGTTATTTAGGTATCCCGCAATTTAAATGTTGTCTTATCAAGGCAAAACATGGCATTGGTTCGCTACGCAAATTTAAATGGGACCAATATTAGACTAAATTCGCCCGCCAATGGCCTCCATATTTAATTTAGGTGAATCGACATAAGGCCCCCTAACCACACAATATGTATGCAAGTATGAATGACTATATGCAACAAGATATATCCTTTATAAAAATAGGGCTTGGAGGAATAAGGGTCACACATTGATCCGAAGATCTTGGAAGCTCGGAGGGGGGTTCGGTCGTCGGACTCCGGGAGCGAGGTCTTGATGGTCCGTGTCAAAGATCTTGTCGATCCGGCGTCATCACCCCCGATTTCCATGATAGAGCACTTGGGTTCCCACTTCGATCGCCGGTGTCGGTCTCGGGTTGCTTCTCAACCATGAGGCCTTGTCGCATCAAACTTGCATCAATTATATTTAGAAGGTCATGGTGTCCCATGGTACAACGCTCGCCTTGGTATCTGACAACAACATCTCCACATATTGGGGCCAGGACACCACTGCCACCGTACGACATGGGCGTGATACACTGAGGCAAAACAAGAGGATCCCGTTCAGCAACACAAACAACAAGCGGTGACAGCAAGGGATAGCAGAGGAGCGCTCATAGGCTCGTCCTGAAGCGGTAGGGCGCGCTCTCGTGGGCAGAGGGTTCAGGGCGGGGCAGCCGACCGGCACCGGCTCGAGGAGGGAGAGGGGCGATTCCGGCGAACGACAGAGGAGGCACAGAGCAAGGCCGTCCCGAAGGACGTCTGGGAGTGGCGGCGAGCTGGGAGGCAGAGGATGGCGGCGTCGGGGCAGGGCGGAGCCGCACGGGTCGGCGGGAGGGCGATAGGGAGGGCCGACACCGTTGGTTACGGAGACGAGCAGAGGACAAGGTGGCTGGCCGACATCGTCTCTGCTGACGACGGGGAGGCGCTGCAGAGGGACATGCGAGCACGGCTAGCAGCAAAGGGGCTGGCCGCAGCAGATGAGGCGGCGGCGGGGAAGCCTGCAAGAGAGAGGGAGTGGAGAAACGGCGACGGTGTCGGGTGCTATCGAAGACGGGATGGATGAGGAGGTGGGGCGCGTGGGGAATCGCGAGGAGGGGGTGGAACGGGGCGGACCAGGGTGAGTGTGGTCCACGCGGTGCAGGGAAACTTCCCGAGTGCATGCGTGTTGGGTAGGGTGTCGTGTGCGGGTTGTGTTCCCGTGCGTGGTGTGGTGGTGGCGTGAGTGTGTGCGTTGTGTGTTCATGTCAGGGTTGGGGTGTGAGAACAGGGGGTCGGCGGCGGATAGGGAGTGGGTGGGGATTGGTGGTAGCTAGGGCGGTTTTGGGTAGGACTAGAATTAGGATTTAGATATTTATCTGGGGTAGTAGGCTGCTGCCAGTTAGGCCTATGGGCCTGACCGGTGGCGGCCTCCTCTAGGGTTTTTAGAAAATGTTTTTATTATTTATTTTAAAATAAAACATTTGAATGTAGTTTTTAGACAATAAAATATCCGGAACAATCGTGGTTTTGCATTTGAAGTAAAGAGAGAAATATTTATAAAAAATAAAATAGGCTTTTAAGAAAATAGTTTTAGGCGAACAAATGCATGATGATGTCATGATGATGCATAGAGATAAAGACAGACGAATTTTTAGTAGTTGATTTAACCGGGGTGCTACAGTAACCTTTATCGCCGAGTCAGCTTTAGCTCGTTTGCTACTCTTATTCTAGTTCTCGATACTCATTCTGTTTGTCTCTCGCAGAACCTTGTTCACCAGGTTGATGACTGTACTGTACCTCCTTGCGGTTATAACGAGAATCGCTCCAACTCCGACGAAGTCGAGTTCAACCTGGAGTGCTTCATGCCCATCATGCACGCAACTGCTACTTTAGCTTCGGGTAAGAGTCAATCTCGCAATCCCTTACAAGATTGGTCTGACGATGATGAGGATGATGATTGTACAATTTTGGAGGTACATGCCTTGTGACCTTAGACTTCTAATTTATTCGAGTAAGCCTGTCGTTTACTTATGCAGCTGTCTAGGTACATGACACTCCTCTTGCCGTGGGCGGAGTCGGCAAGATCCCCGTCGCCAAGCCGAAGCGACGCGGGGCCTCTTCCAGCACTCAGCCAGCAAAGAAGAGAAAGCCCACTCCCGCTTCTCCTGCTACTACCATGCTGGCCGATACTCCCAAATCCGTTGGGCGCCGAGTCACACGCCGCGTAACGCGTGACCCGGTTGTCACCGGGTAAGCTTTCGTGTTCTGCTCACATTATATTTTTCCTTCTCATGCATCGCAACTGTTTTCTTATGCGTGTCTTGTTATTTTTTCAGTGTTGCCCCTCTGTTGGCTAGCCAGGCTGCTTCCAGCATCGCCTCGCCACTAAGGCCCGCACCCGCTCCGACTGATTCTATGGTACAGAAACCCGTCCGAGTAGAGGCTCCCACTGTTGAGGCTCATTCTTCTCAGTGTTAGTCAGACCCGGTGGCGCACCCGACGAAGGAGACTCGGCCCAGCACCCCTGGCGCTGGTCAGGAACAACTTCCTGATCTTGGTGCCAGTGACACCGGCGTCAAGAAACCCTCCGCCACCAGTTCCTCTGGCATCAGCCCTCAAGCTGGTGCGAATGAACTACTTCCTGATCTTGGAGCCATCAAAACTGCTGAGCCCAGTCATTCGGCTCCACTTCCTTCTCTGAACAATCATGCTCGCTCTCCTCTTCTGTCAAAGAGCCATACCCGGCCTAAGGCTTCTGGTCCGGCTCGCTCTTCATCCGACAAGACCATCTCCACCAAGCAAACAACATTGGTTTGTGCTCCGGGTACTGCTCCTCAGATCCGGCCCCCGACGTTGGCAACAATGCTTGCTTCAATGGGTAAACCGGGCGAGTCCGTGGCTGCCGGGTTAGGTGATGGCTCTAAAGCTGTTGCCCTTCATACTAGTGCTGCTGCCACCCGCGCCAACGTAGGAACTACCCTGAAAATGGGTCAAGTTCTTACTCGGAAGCTCAGCGGGAAAGGCCTTGGTTCGGCTGAGCCTTATGCTTTGGCGTGGCATGCAGCGGGCGAGCAGGAGCAAAAAACTGAAGCTGGTCCCCAAGGCCGTCTCTAACATGACCCAGCAAGCCACACCTTAATGGCTCGTGCGGATGAAGTGAATGAGGTAAATGATTCTTCTAATCTTTTGTGTCAATGAGTATTTTCATTATACATGTCACCTATTCCCCGAGGTTACTACCGAATGAGAGACTTATTTGGGTGTAAGCTCTAAGCAATATCTTAGCCTTTTATTTCTCATATGTTAGACTTTCGATCCCTAGTCCCCGAGGTTATTGCCGAATGAGAGACTTATTCGGCTGTAAGCTCTAAGCAATATCTTAGCCTTTTATTTCTCATATGTTAGACTTTCGATCCCTAGTCCCCAAGGTTAGTGCCGAATGAGCGACTTATTCGGCTGTAAGCTCTTAGATAGGAGTCGTTCTTTATCTGTCTGGGATCTTGATTTCTCCATTTATTCACTGTCTTTTTCCCTTTGCAGCTCACGCATAATGAGCGCACCAAGGTGCATCAAGCTCTCCTCCTGGAGCATCGCAAGCTCGAACTTGCTTATGAAAAGCTGCAGATTGACACCCAAGGCCAAGGTGACTTTTTTACTCGCCCTATCTTTATTCGGCGTATCTTACTTTGGTTAATTTTCTTAGTATTTCGCGCTCTTTTCCCACAGCCACTGCTCAGTCCACCATCGAGACGCTCCACTCGCAGATCAGCGAGACAGAGAGTAAGTTTTTTGCCTTCCTCGCGCTGTACTATGTTCATGCCATTTTCTTTCCTTATTAACCTGGTAGGTCAAGATATTTCTGTCGCTGCTGACGAGTGATTTGTTCCAAATAAGCAGAGAAGCGCCAAGCTGAACTCCAGAAGGAGCGAGATGAGGTGACTCGGTTGAAGAAGCTGATGGCCGACATGGAGCAGAAACACTTGGCCGAGGTGAAGGGGCTGAAGGTAGAGCTTGCCGAGAAAGATGATCAGCATGCCGCCAGCGCCGAGAAAACTAGGGAGCTGCTCAAGGAGGCCGAGTCAGCGGTTGAGTCGGCGAACTTGGATCTGGACGCACTCCAAGCCAAGGCCAAGGCTTGGCAAACCACACTCGGCACCATCAACTCTTTCCTCGGTAGTGAGTTCTTACTCTTTTTTGCACTGTGCTTTATTGTTTTTGACTTTGTCATCTTTGTTTGCTAATATTATCTTCTGTTTCCAGAGAATTTTCCCGAAGCAAATTTGTTCGCTATTCAGGCCATGAATAAGGTGAGAGCTGAGTCTGGTGCTCCAGCTGACAGCGAGGTGACCAACGATGAGCATCTCGAAGCACTATGGGAGCGCGTTAAGACCCTCAAATCTTGCAGCGTGGACTTGCTCAAATCGGCTATTCATGTGTTTCGCATGCTCTGGCCGGTTGAAGATTCCCCTGCACTCATCGAGCCACTTTCTGAAAGATTGCTTCATACTGAGGACAGGCTGGATCAGTGGCATGAGTCGGCCGGCCGAGCTGCAGCGGGTAAGGCCCTCTCCTTCGTGCTTTCATTGTACGAGGACATCAATCTTGATGTTCTTGCTCGCATAAGGGGAGACGACAAGTGGTTGAATGATCATGAGTTGATCAAGAGATGCCAGGAGCGAGCCTACGCCATGATCGAGTACACCATGGTACACGCTTGGTGCTACGGGCCCAGCTTCCTTGACCTCGGCGACCCGCTTGTCGAAGTTGCTGATGAAGAGGGTGCTGACAGCGAGGCCACCGAGTTAGATGGTCCCGAAGACTCGTCTACCGACGCCCCTGACTCGGCAGGCGCTCCAAGCGATGCTCCTACCTCCAAGGCTGCTCCTCTGAGTCCTGATGCTTCTTAGACTGAATAGGACAAGTACTTGAACTTTTGATGAGATCCCCGGTATGCCGGGTACAAATGTAATATACATTGCACTTATGTTCGGTTATGTTCCTTTTGATAAGGCTCTAAATATTTTGTTATGTTCTGAGTGTGAATCATCCAAGGCAAGTCCTTGAGTCTCATTTTGCCGTTTCACCTTTCCTCAACTTTGGCATTCGACATTAGAGTCTCAAAGTACTAAGGATATAGTTAGCGGGTATGAAACTTGGATCACTTGGTCGGGGATCATTCAACAAACAATACAATATGACCTGCAGTGGGTTAGGCAAAGACATACGGTCGACTCACGTTTCTCCTTGTACTTATTCAGTGTTCGTGTTTACTCATCATGCATCTTTTCCTCTTGCTTGCCATGAAGCCGTGTTTTTGGACAACAGCATAGTCGAAGAGTTGATTCTTTCCGAGTAAACACTACTTGTTCCGAGATAAGCTTTGGGTGTCACGCCAGCCGACATAAAATAATTGAAATGGAAAACATAAGGGGCAGTTCCCGAGTCAGTTTTTCGAGTCATACCATTTTATTATCAGCACATAGCCGGCACAAGTGTCCGACATATGAGAGTTCGAGTGATACATGCATTGCTTCTTCTAAATATAGAAGGGACGAAGCAGTGCCACATTCCATGGCCTTTTGGTCTCATCTCCTGATATGTCTGCCTTGTTCTTTTGCGCTTCACGGGCATCTATGAGATAATATGAATCATTGTGCAATGCTTTGCTTACAATGAACAGACCTTCCCATGGGGGGTGATAATTTATGCATTTCTGATGTGCGCTCCACTAGCCTTAGCATCATATCCCCTTCTCGAAAAACACGAGGTTGAACTTTCCAGCTATGGTAGCGTCGGAGATTTTGCTGGTATATAGCGGATCTGGACAGTGCCAGTTCCCTTGCTTCTTCGAGTAAGTCAACTCCATCTTCTCGGGCCTCTTTTACTTCGGCTTCTGACTATTGCATTATCCTTGGCGAGTCATACTCTATGTCGGCAGGCAAAAATTCTTCTGCCCCATACACAAGGAAAAACGGTGTATAGCCTGTTGACCGATTCAGAGTTGTCCTTGGACTCCATAGCACTGAGGGCAGTTCCTCTATCCAACAACCAGGTGATCTCTGGAGTGGTTCCATTAAGCGGGGTTTTATCCCTGATAGAACTAAGCCATTAGCTCGTTCAACTTGTCCATTTGATTCAAGATGAGCGACTGATGCTACATCGAGTCTTATTCAGTTTTTTCCATAGAAACGAGCAAAAGATCCTTCAACAAAGTTTGTGCTATTATCTGTGATTACACAATGTGGGTAACCATATCTTATGATTATGTCCCTTAAGAATGTGACGGCCGTTTTACCATCCAATTTTTGATGGGTTTCACTTCTATCCATTTGGTGAACTTATCAATCATCACCAAAATATGAGTCATGCCTCCCCTTGCTGGTTTGAATGGTCCTACCATATCTAGGCACCATACTGCAAATGGCCAAGTGATTGGTATAGTTTTTAATTCAGACGCTGGTAAATGTGACTTGGATGCATAATGTTGGCAACCATTGCATTTTCCGACTAGATCTTATGCATCTGCCAATGCGCTTGGCCAATAAAATCCATCTCAGAACGCCTTGGCCACCAATGCTCTTGACGATGCATGGTGCCCACAATCCTCTTGATGAATATGCAACAAAATCGCCTGGCCTTTCTCTGAGTTGATGCAACGCTGCAGTACACTCATCACACTTCTCTTGTACAATTCCTTGTTGATTATGGTGTATGCTTTTGCTCTTCTTTCTATTTGCCTTGCCAATATCTCATCATTCGGCAAAGTTCCATCTATTAAGTAGTGAAATATTGGCCGTGCCCATGCTGGTATTAGCGGCTCCGGGTTTGCTTCACCCTCAATTTCCATTAGGTCCGCCAACATATGTTCTGTCGACATGACCTGAG
Organism: Avena longiglumis; assembly: GCA_030063025.1. Lineage (NCBI taxonomy): Eukaryota > Viridiplantae > Streptophyta > Magnoliopsida > Poales > Poaceae > Avena > Avena longiglumis. The sequence continues at coordinate 463,755,937 of CP125975.1, read as the reverse complement.
GAGTCCCTGAGTGTGATTCGGCAACCCCTGAAGTGAGCAGGTCAGTCCCCGAGTGAGTCGAACCTGCCCCTGAGTCAATGTCCATTGGTGCAACGTCTGACTATTGTATTGCCGGAATAAATATCGACTCGAATTGTGGCGAGGTCTTGATTGATGGTTTTCTGAGATGTTCCAATGCTATTCCTAGTGGTATTGCCTGCCGAGATGAACCTAGCTTGGATAATATATTTGCTGCTTCATTCTCTGCTCTTGGGACGTGGTGGAATTCGCACCCGTCAAAGTATCAAGGGATTTGTTGCACATGGAAATGATATAATGCCATGTTTGCGTCCAGCGCATCCCAATTTCTAGACACTTGCTGAATCACCAAATCCGAATCGCCAAAACACATGATCCTTGTGATGCCAATCTCTTTGGCCACTTTGATGTCGTGGACAAGTGCTTCATACTCGGCAACATTATTGGAAGAAGCAAAATGAATTTGTAGCACATACTTGAGCTGGTACCTCTTTGGTGATGTGAGCACTATCCCGACGCCCAGACCCATTTTCGTCTTGGACCCATCAAAATGCATTTTCCAGTAATTTCGGGTCTGGCAGTGGTGGTTCATACTGCATTTCCATCCAATCTACAAAGAAGTCTGCAACAGCTTGAGATTTAATTGCATCTTGCCTATCATATTGTGGAGTATATGGTGCTAGTTCTATGGCCCATTTTGCGACTCGGCCACTGGCATCTTTGTTGCCTAATATATCCGAGCTGGGTGCCTCACATATTACCCGGATTGGGTGCTCTTGAAAATAATGTTTCAGCTTCTTCGCTGCCATATATACCCCATACGTCATTTTCTGATAATGAGGGTATTTTTGCTTTGATACAGAGAGTACTTCGCTCAAGTAATAAACTGGCGTTTGGACTGATTTGCCCTCCTCTTCGTGTTCAACCGCTATTACTGCACTTACAACTCTGTTGGTTGCGGCGACATAGAGCAATATTGGCTCTTCGGACAGTGGTGATGCTAATATTGGTGTTGTTGCCAACATTTTCTTTAATTCATGGAAAGCGCTATCAGCTTGCTGTGTCCATGTGAATTTGTCTGATTTCTTCATCAGTTGATATAGTGGTAGGGCTTTTTCACCCAGCCGACTAATAAACCTGCTCAACGAGGCCAGGCACCCAGTGAACTTCTGGACATCGTTGAGGGTCTTTGGTAATTCCATTCTTTTGATGGCCCTGATCTTTGTCGGGTTAGCCTCAATTCCTCGGCTGGATACGAGAAATCCGAGTAAGTTGCCAGCCGGGACACCAAATGTGCATTTTTTTGGGTTAAGTTTCATGCGGAATCTTCTTAAGTTTGCGAATGTCTGACGCAGGTCCTCAATTAAAGTATGACTTTTCTAGGTTTTTATTACCACATCATCGACGTATACTTGAACATTTTTGTCCGATTGATCTTGCAATCATTTTTGCATGTATCTTTGATATGTTGCACCTGCATTTCTTAGTCCGAACGGCATGGTGCGATAGCAATAAGCCCCGTACAGGGTGATAAAGCTGTCTTTATTTGATCATTTAGATTCAGTGGTATCTGATGGAATCCAGAATACGCGTCCACAAATGACAATAACTCACACCCAACAGTAGAATCTATGACTTGGTCGATCCATGGCAAGGGAAATGGATCTTTCGGACATGCCTTATTGAGGTTCGTGTAATCGATACACATGCGCCATACCACTGCCACGTTCGGGTCATCTTTTTTCTTTTTGACCAAGACTGGATTTGATAACCAATCCGGGTGCAGTACTTCCATGATGTATCCAGCATCTAAGAGCCTGGAAATCTCGGCAGCTATTACTTTCCTCCTATCTTTGGCGAAGCGGCGGAGGGGTTGCTTCACCGGCTTCGCATCTGGCCTTACATGAAGAGAGTGTTCGGCCAGCTCCCTCGGAACTCCTTGCAAATCCTATGTTGACCATGCAAAGATATCCCGATTCTCACGGAGGAAGCTGGAGAGCTCGCTTTCCTATTTATCAGTGAGGCTAGCCCCAATGGTAATTGTATGCTCTGGGAAAGTCTCATCCACCTGTACCTTCTTAGTTTCTTTGGTAGCTTGAAATGACACATTGCCATGCGGGTTAGTGCGTGCCGGCATGGAAATTTGTGTTGCTTTAGCCAATGCTGCCACCTCCAAAATTTGATGCTTTTATTGTGCTATGACCAGTGACTCGGCCAGTGAAGATCCGGCTGAGGCACAAGTAATGGACCTTTTGTAATCTCCTTCCACTGTAATCACTCCACATGGGCCTGGCAGCTTTATCTTCAAGTAAGCAATGTGAGGAGTAGCCATAAACTTTGCCATAGCCAGCCTGCCGAGTAAGGCATGATACGAGCTGACCAAATCAACCACCTCGAACTCTATAGCTTCAGTGCGACAATTCTCTCTGTTGCCGAACAAGATGTCAACCTAGATCTTGCCAATTGGCTCACTGGACAGTCCCGGCACGATACCGTGGAAAGTTGTCTTAGTCGGCTCCAGCATGTTCATGGTAATGCCTAACTTGAGCATGGTATCCTTGTACATGATGTTGATGTTACTGCCATCATCGATCAGTACCTTTGAAAATTTCACATCGATATCCGGGCCCATGAACGTTGGATCTAAGACTAGAGCATATCCTCCTGGGGTTGGCATGATATTGGGGTGATCCTTTATGCTCCAAGTTATCTCTTGCTCAGACCAATGCATGTACTTGGGAATTGCTGGCATTGTGGCATTCACCTCCATCATCCGTCGTTGCTGACTCTTTTTGTCATTCAGCTCTGTGACGAAGACGAAATAGATCTGGTGATGTTCTCTGTACTCATTCTTAGTTCCGTGGACGACATGAGCGTCGTCACCTCTTGGATTATGCACCTGGTGCACAATTTCTCTTCTCTCTTGATTATGATACCTTGGCTGCCTGTTTTCGTATCTATTATCTGTTCCCACAGCCTGAGCATTTCCTCCTGTAAGTGGTGGAGGGGGAGGTGGTGGTAGCTGCTTACTCTGCGAATCCACTCTATCTCCTTTTTGAAACCAAGTGCATTGCCTTGTTGTGTGATTTGCTGGCTTACTCGGACTAGCGTGTGAAATTTACATGGCTGGTCCAGCATCATCTCATAGATATACTTATGTCGGTCCTGATATTGCTTCCTTTGTTCATATGGCTTTTTGCCATCATTCTTTGGCACCCACTGTTGTTGTCCATTTGTCCTTTGATGTTGGCTACTTCCAGCATATGGATGATCCTGACTCATGGCCGTGACCTGACTCGAACCATATCTGTAGTTCGACCTTTCGTCTCTTCTCTTGCTTCTGTATTCGAATCTTTCCTGGCGCCTTTGCGACCCGGCAGCGTCATATATCTGAGTCTCAGTCATCCCATCTGCCGACATGAGCAGCGGCTGAGTCGGATCTCCTAACGCATATGAATCAGCAATTCTTATTGTTTCTGCCAAGCTTGTCGGCATATCCCTCTGTAACCTTTGCCACAACACACTTCCATGTATGCATCCTTGGGCAAACCACGCGATTGCCTGTGACTCGATTACCCCTTTGCAAGAGTTGCGCATTGTGCACCATCTTGTGAGAAATTCTCTATCTGTCTCATCTGGCCTTTGCTTGCACATTGCTAGCTGTCGGGGGCGATTCAGCCTCTTGTAAGGGATTGTGAAATTGCTCACAAAAGCGTCTTGAAAATCGATCCAGCTGTTAATGCTTCTGGGCGGCAAATTGTTCAGCCATACCCGAGCTAGTCCTTCTAGCATTTGTGGTACATATCGTACTGCCCATCTCAAATTCCCCTGCACGATTTTCATAACAGTTCCATAATCTATGAGCCAATCCTCTGGCTTTGTGCTTCCATCATATGTTTTTGTTCCTCTGGCCAGCTGGAAATTTGGTACAGGTGGATCCTTCATGATCCTTGGGCCAAAGCATGGTGGACCCTGCAGACCTTGCGACTCGATCAGTTCTGCCATGTTTATTCGGTCAAGCTTCGGCCTTGCATCATACGGTTTAAGGTTCCTGCCTCCGAGTCTAGCTCCCATTGCTTGATATGCGTGATCCGGCAGTTCATATCTGTCGTTTACCATCGCCGAGTAACCATCATTGTACCTGTTCGCGTTCGTGTCAGCAGGCTATTGTGCTGCTTTTCCCGCGCTTTGCTGTCTTCTTTCGGGTTGAGCTGGTGAGTTATTCGGCACTGGATTTCCTCCTCCTACCGAGTGAGATCCACGCCTAGGTTGAGGCGCAAAATCTTGCCCTCCATTGTCGTTTCTTTGCCCTGCTTGCCTTTCTCGGCCCGCGTTTTCCTGGTTCTCATTTCCTTGGGCATTATTCCTTCTCGTTCCCTATGCATGCGCTGGGTTTCCCTGAGCCATTGTCGGGTCATAAGTGATCATCTGCTTGTTTCTCCCTGAATCCACACTTTTTTCTTTTCTCGATCTTGGCGACGCTCCGGGTGATGATGCTGTGTGACCTGCTGATCTTGCCAGGACGGGAGTCGCCGAGTGAACCAGCTGTGACCTCCCTGATATACCCGGATTCGCTCTATAGTATGCTTCATTCAGCATGCTAGCTACCCCTTACTAGTTCATTGACTCGCTCTTGTTGTCTTTTCTTTGCTTCTCCCGTCAAGTGGGATAATTCTGCCATCACAGCTTCTGCGGGTCGCAGGTTAGCTGCTTTTGTATTGTATGTCGGACGCATGGCTGTTTCATTGATGTTCTCTGGCGTTATTTTTTATGTTGCATCCGCCAGCTCCTCATTGAGGTTTATTCCTCTTAATCTAGTTGCATCAAGCCGAGTCTTTGCGCCCTTGACTCGGTTTGCCGAGTTGAGCTCTCGGATTGTGATATCCACATCTTGCTGTAACTGTGCTAATTCCTTGGCTTTATCCAGAACCTTTATTCTGGACTCCTCTAACTCGGCTTGCACACGTGTCGGGTCAGTTGCTTGCGCTATTGGCTCTGCCAACTTATCTATAGCATCTTGCAGCTCTTTTGCCCTTTTATTCCTAGTTATGTTTTCTGGCTTTTCCAGCGGTGCCTTTGCTGTTCTCGCGGCCTTTGGTGTCTCCTCATGATTTCCTTCCTCAGCATTCTCATTCACTACTGGAGCTATCGGTGGAGCTGCTTGGTTAGGAGATGTCATCATTACCTCCACGGAAACGAGTTGGTGAAGCTTTCTAGCGACAGGAACCACTGGCGGATCCGGCGCCAGGACGACGCGCTCTGGATATGTGCGCTCCACGCGCACGGCGACGTAGACCTAGTGCTCACCGAACTTGATGAAGCGACCGCCCCTAGGGAACGACTTAGTCCCAAAGCACCCCGCGTTGTCGCTGACGAAGTTGAGCGCTCCAAAACTCTGGATGAGGCTGGAGTAGACACGCTCGCCGGTCTTGGCGATGATGTTGCCCGTCTGAATGAAGACTCCATCAAGCACCTGCTTCTGCCCCACAGTGGGCGCCAACTTTCGAGGTGGTGTCACGGAAGATGCCATGGGTAGGCTTAAGTTGGGGGCCGAATGGGTGCTTGCGGTCACCGGGGAGGGAGTGCACGGTCTAGCCATGCACAAAGAACAAAATGAACTCTCCACACTTGGGGATTTGATTGATACTTGGGAACTACAAGTGCTCCTAGAGTTGTATCAACTTGTGTTCAGGGCACTAGTTACCTACTTGGTCCAACCCTGTTCTACTTCAGCTATGCCCTCCCTTATATAGGCAGCACTAGCTAGCTTATACCCCTTTGGGTTCTAGGGTTTACTGTTTGGATCTCAGTCCCTACAATGTGGGTCGGGTCATGGGCTTGCCCTAAGACCAATGGCCCAGTCCATAAAGCTTGACAGCTAACGGTCTTCTGGCGCGTCGCTTCCTGTTCCTTTTGGCATCACGTAGTAACTTTGTACGTCAGCCCTTGCTTTGGGCGTTGCCCGGCTCCTTTCATGTCACCCGGTGTCGCCCTTCTCTTTGGACCATGTTTTACCATGGTCCCTCCTGAATCTTACTCGGAAAGGTGCCACGCGTCCTATATGACTTGGCCCTTCCTCGGGAGACTCGGCTCGTTGGTCCCTGCAAGAATAACAACTTTGTCTTATATGGGCCGACACAGTTCATATGTTGGCCGCACACGACTCTCTTTTCTGGCCGTACTTACTCGACCTGGTTCTTTCTTTACTCAGAGCTAGCCAAGATGGGCTATGTTTCACCCATTGTGACCCTACCGAGGGTTCTCCCCCCGACAATAATCCACTTAAGGAAAACTTGTTGCTATTCTACAAACCTCTACACTTGGAAGCCCAACAACTGTCTACAAGAATAGAAGTGCGTAGACATCACTCACAAGATCTATACATGGAAGCACAAGGAGGATATACAACCATCTAGCTACTACATGGACCCGTAGTCCAAGGTGGAACTACTCACGCTTAATACCAGAGAACAAGGCCTCCGGTATGATTTCCCCTCCGGCAGGGTGCCGGGAAGCACTTTAGATCACCCCGATCTAGGGACAATGGTGGCGGCGGCTGATACATTGGAAACGTATCTATAATATTTTATGCTCCATGCTTGTTTAGTATCTACTTTGCTTTACTTGTCCACACTTTGTGGTGCATTTTACATGTTTTCTGGTAATAACCTACTAACAAGTTGCAATAGTGTCAGATGTCTATTTTCTGTTGTTTTTGGTTTCAGAAAAGTTAGTAAATAAATATTCTCGGTATTGGATGGGACAAATGTTAAAGTCAATAACTTTCCGTGGGGAATAAGAAGTCCAGAGGGGAGCCAGGGAGGCGAGCCAGAGGGGCCACACCCCCAGGCACGGCCATAGGTGGGCCCACGCCTGGCTAGGGTGTGGGGCCCCTGGCCACCGCCTCGGCCTCCCCCTTCGCCTATAAGAAGCCCCCGATGCAGAAACCCTAAGCACCCGATCAAATCTCCACGAAATCGTCTATAGCCGCCGCCACCATCGTCCCTAGATCTAGGGGGATATGAAGTTCTTCCCGGCACCCTGCTAGAGGGGAGATCATCCCGGAAGCCTTCTCTCCGGTATGATGCGTGAGTAGTTCTACCTTGGACTATGGGTCCATGTAGTAGCTAGATGGTTGTATCTCCTCCTTTGTGCTTTCATGTATAGATCTTGTGAGCTCCGTTCATGATCAAGATCTAATCTATTTGTAATCATGCATGTTGTGTTTGCGGGGATCCGATGGATATTGAGATTATTATGTTGGTTTGATTAATGGTTTTGTCTTTATGATTCTATCATGTTTGTGTTGTTTGTGATCTTGCATGCTCTCTGTTGTTAGTAGCTATCTTGGCCAAGTAGTTTCTAGTGACTCCAATAGGGGGTATTTATGCTCGATAGTGGGTTCATGCCTCTAGTTTCCAAGGGAAGTGACAGAAATCTCTTCGGTTGTAGATGTGTTGTTTCCACTAGGGAGAAAACAACGGTCTCTTGTTCATGGAACATGTGGGCTGTTTACCTTACACACTTTGCTTAAAGCAGTTGTCTGTTGCTTGCAACTTAATACTGGAGGGGGTTCGGATGATAACCTGAAGGTGGACTTCTAGTCATAGATGCAGTTGGATGGCGGTCTATGTATATTGTTGTATTGCCCAATCGAATCTCATTGGATCTTTCTAACTAGTAATTGCATTGTTATGCCTTGCTTAGTTCCTGTCAATTTCCCTGCTGTAATTTTTTTACTCTTCATGCCATGTTGTTTATCTAAGGAGAGCACCTCTAGTGAACTATGGACCCCAGTCCAATCTTTACCATTGATACATCTTCCACTATTAATTTTTACTTGCTGCAAACCATTACCTTCCACACCATACGTTTAATCCTTTGTTACAGCAATCGGTGAGATTGACAACCTCACTGTTAGTTGGGGCAAAGTCTTGAGTTTATGTTGTGCAGGTCTCCACATTGCTTGCAACACCTGTGTGACATTTCCTTCATCCTACTGGTTCGATAACCTCGGTTTCTTACCGAGGGAAAACCTGTTGTTGTACTGCTTCACACCCTGCTCTTGGGGTTCCCAACAGGCTCACATAAGTTGTACAAGCCATCAAGCTTTTCTGGTGCCATTGCCGGGGAGGCTAAGGACGTCTTCACTAGGGGAGTCCTTCACTTACTTTCTCTTTACTTTGTTTTTTGGTTGCTTTGTTTCTTTTGTTTGGTTTTGTTTGCCTCTTTCCAAAAAAAACCAAAAAAATTAGTCTAGTTTGGTTTGCTTGCTTTATTCAAAAATACAAAACAATTAGTTCCTGCTCTAGCTACTGCTGTTTTTGGCTTGCCCACCTTTGCCAAAATGAACTCTGCTGAGAACACCAAGTTGTGTGACTTCACTAGCACCAACAACAATGATTTCCTTAGCACGCCTATTGCTCCACCTGCTCCCGATGCTAACTTTTATGAAATTAAGCATGCTTTGTTGAATCTTGTGATGAGAGAGCAATTTTCTGGTGCTGGTTCTGATGATCCTGCTTCCCATCTTAATAGCTTTGTTGAACTTTGTGAGATGCAAAAATATAAGGATGTAGCTGGAGATATTATTAAGCTCAAGCTTTTTCCTTTCTCCTTGAGGGGAAAAGCTAAAGAATAGTTGTTTTCTTTGCCTAAAAATAGTATTGATTCTTGGACTAAGTGCAAAGATGATTTTATTGGAAAGTACTATCCTCCTGCTAAGATTATATCTATGAGAAGTGATATTATGAAATTTAAACAACTTGATAGTGAACATGTTGCTCCATATTGGGAAAGAATGAAATCTTTGGTTAAAAATTGCCCTACTCATGGACTCACTGCTTGGATGATTATCCCGACTTTTTATGTAGGTTTGAACTTATCCTCAAGAAATCTGTTGGATTCAGCTGCTGGAGGTACCTTTATGGGCCTCACTTTGGGTGCTTCAACAAGTCTCCTTGACAATATGATGGTTAACAACTCTGAATGGCATGTTGAGAGAGCTCCACATGGTAAGAACGTAAATTTTGTTGAGGAAACTTCCTCTTTGAGTGAAAAGATTGATGTTATTATGGCTATGCTTGTTAATGGGAAAGCTCCTTTAGATCCTAATAGTGTTCCCTTAGCCTCTTTGGTTGCTCAAGAAGAGCAAGTTGATGTGAACTTCATTAGAAACAACAATTTCAACAATAATTCCTATAGGAACAATTTTGGTAGCAACAACAATTATAGGGCTTATCCTCCTAAATGGCAATTCATATGGAAACTCTTACAATAATGCTAGAAGTGCCCCCTCTGAACTTGAAGTCATGCTCAAAGACTTTATTAGTAAACAAACCACTTTCAATAAGACTATAGAGGAAAAGCTTTTAGCTGTTGAGAAAAATATATCCTCTTTGTCTGAAGCTTAGTCCTCCTTGATTAATAAAATGGCTGCTAAACCTGAAGCCATGGAAAATACCTTTGCTACTGCTCATGCCATACAAGTTACGATTGATGAAAATGTTAGGCTGTTAGCTCAACTTCATGCTAAGTGGGAAAGGAAGCTGAAATTCATAGAAACAATAGTGTGTGCACCATCACCACTAAACCACAAGTAGTCCCTATTCCTCCTCCTACTATGCCTAAGCCTATTGAGCCTACTACTAGTGATTCCAAGTTTGACTTTGATATTGATGGTTGCAATATTACTGAAGTGATAGTACTGATGCTAGTGATATGCATGTTGCCATTACCAAACACATTACAGATGCTATTGTTAATATTAATGAAGAGAAGCTAAAACACAGAGCTTCTATTCCTAGGAAAGTAGAAGATAGTTGGGAACCCATTATTAATATGCAAGTGAATGACTTTGATCTCAAAGCTTCGTGTGATCTTGGTTCTAGTGTCTCTATTATGCCTAGAAAGATTTATGAAATGCTTGATTTGCCACCATTAGAAGATTGTTATTTGGATGTCCCACTCAATGATAATGCTAAGAAGAAACTCATGGGGAGTATTAATGATGTTCTCATCATGGTTAACAATGCTTATGTCCCTGTGGATTTCTATGTTTTGGATGTTGAATACAATGCTTCTTGTCCTATTACTTTGGGAAGACCTTTTCTTAGAATAGTTGGTGCCATCATTGATATGAAAGAAGGCACCATTAAATATCATTTTCCATTCAAGAAAGGTATTAAACAATTCCCGATGAGAAGAGATAAGTTGATCATTGCTCCCCCTTTGAAAGCAAGGTTTGATGTTAATGCTTCCTCATTTGAAAATACTTGATTCTTCTTGCTTCTTGTGCCTAACTTAAAGGCGTTAAAGAAAAGTACTTGTTGGGAGATAACCCAAAAGTTTCCTTGAGTCTTGGAAGTTATTACTTCAGTAATTACCTCTCCTTATCCTTTTTATTTGCTTTTTGTGCCAATGACCTCTAATGAGAGGGAAGTAAGATTTGGGGAGTTTTTTTGTCCCAAAACAGATTTCTGTCCTACATAAAAAAATCGTGAGGAGTTTCTGTAACTCAGATTGATCTCAAAATTTACGAATAAATCCCCTAGTAAGTAAGCTAACTTTCGTTAGTTCAATACTTTTTTATTTGAGTAACATAATATGTTCGAAAAAATCGGTTTATACCTGCTGGTCTGTTTTGACAGATTTCTGCCATTATTTGCATTTGCTTCTTACTGATTCCTTTTTGAGTTATCCTTAGTTGAATTGAGCTTTTTGAAGGAGTTACTACAGTAGCTTGTGTTTTTAGTGAAAATAATTGTTGTTTCAAAGCTTTGCCAGAGGTCTAATATCTTTTGAATACACTAATATTGCTAATGAAGATTGTGTGAAGTTTTGTATGAAGGAAAAATTTCAGGTGTAGAGAGAGAATGATGCAATGAGATGAAGAATGGAAAAAAGCTCAAGCTTGGGGATTCCACCATGGTGTCACCCCAAGAAATATCCAAGAGGTACAAGCATCAAAGCTTGGGGATGCCCAAGGCATCCCCTTCTTCATCAATAAAAATCTCAGGTCTGTCTAGACACTTGCTTTTTATTGTTTCATGCATAGTTGTGTTGTTCTTGGAGCGTCTTAGTTTTTGTTTTCTTTGCTTAGGTTGTTTAGTTTGCTTGAATAAAGTAGTTTGGACCCCGTTCTCGCTATGTTGCTTTGCAAATAAGTTGCTTGGTGTTCGAAAGGAGTAGTAAGTTCTTGCTTGCAAGGGCAAGAGGAGCTTGCTGATGGCACCTGGTTGACGAGGGAGCTTCTTTCTTTATTCCCCGGCAATGGTGCCAGAAAGTCTTGATGATGCTCGACGTGGCACTTTGTTGGTAACCCCAAGCGCAGGGTGTGTGAAGAGCAAGCAGCAAGTTTTCCCTCAGTTGAGACCGAGGTTATCGAACGATAAGGAGGAAGGAAACGTCACATAGGTGTTGAAAACAACATGGAGACCTGCACAACACAAACACAAGACTTTGCCCCCAACGAATCAGTGGTTGTCAAGCTCACTTGTTTTCTGTAACAAAGGATTAAACATATGGTGTGGAAGGTACTAGTTTGCAGCAAGTAAACAAGTAACAGTGGAAGATGTATCAATGGTAAAGATTGGACCAGGGTCCATAGTTCACTAGAGGTGCTCTCCTTAAATAAACAACATGGCATGAAGGGTAAACAAATTATAGAGGGGCAATTGACAGGAACTGAGCAAGGCATAACAATGCAATTACTAGCCAGAAAGATCTTATGAGGTCGATTGGGCAATACAAAAATATACATAGACCATCATCCAACTGCATTTATGACTAGAAGTCCACCTTCAGGTTATCATCTGAACCCCCTCCAGTATTAAGTTGCAAGCAACAGACAACTGCTTTAAGAAAAGTGTGTAAGATAAACAGTCCACCTGTTCCATGAACAAGAGACCGTTGTTTTCTCCCTAGTAGAAACAGCACATCTACAACCGAATAAATTATTGTCACTTACCTTGGAAACTAGAGGCATGAACCCACTATCGAGCATAAATACTCCCTCTTGGAGTCACTAGCAACTACTTGGCCAAGATAACCACTAGCAACGAAGAGCATGCAAGATCACAAACAACACAGACATGACAAAATCATATAGATAAAACCATTAATCAAACCAACATAATAATCTCAATATCCATCGGATCCCCGCAAACACAACATGCATGATTACAAATAGATTAGATCTTGATCATGAACGGAGCTCACAAGATCTATGCATGAAATCACAAAGGAGAAGATACAACCATCTAACTACTACATGGACCCATAGTCCAAGGTGGAACTACTCACGAATCATACCGGAGAGAAGGCCTCCAGGATGATCTCCCCTCCGGCAGGTGCCGGGAAGAACTTCAGATCCCCCCAATCTAAGGACGATGGTGGTGGCGGCTACAGACGGTTTCGTGGATTTCTGATCGGATACTCAGGGTTTCTATATCGGGGGCTTCTTATAGGCGAAGGGGTGAGACCGGGAGGCGGCTAGGGTGCCCAAACCCTAGCCAGGCGCGGGGCTGGGCCCACCCGTGCCTAGGGTGGTTCTGGCCCCCCTGGCTGGCCTTCCGGGCTCCCCTCTGGACTTCTTGTTCCCCACGGAAAGTTATTGACTTTGACGTTTGTCCCGTCCAATTCCGAGAATATTTCTTTACTAAATTTTCTGAAACCAAAAACAGCAGAAAATAGGCATCTGGCACTGTTGCAACTTGTTAATAGGTTAGTACTAGAAAACATGTAAAAAGAACCTCAAAGTGTGTACAAGTAAAGCAAAGTAGATACTAAACAAGCATGGAGCATCAAAAAATATAGATACTTTCCAACGTATCAGCATCCCCAAGATTAACTCCTGCTCGTCCTTGAGTAGGTAAGTGATAAAAGAATAATTTTTTAGGTGACATGCACCCTCACAATAAAGATCCAACCATTTGCAAGCATTGAAAGCTGGGATCAAAGAACTCTAAACATGTGCATGAAAGATGGAGTTCTAGCAATAGGACATAGTAATTATGCATGCAACATGGCAAGCTACAAACAAAGATCATGAATAATATGCATTGAAAAACGTTTGTTTGTTTCACATGCAGAAAACATAGCATAGTGGCAATCATCTTGTCCCTCATAGAGTAGAAATATAATGCATAGGACACCTTCAAAGTTCACAAGGGTGACTAGAAACAAATAGCACAATAGCAAGTAATAACACAATATGCATCAATTAATAAGCTTTGGAACATTGCACACAGAATGAAAACTATGCTCTCTTAATGGTGCCTAAAGGTAGAAGGTGGAGACTCAAATAATGGTGGAAGAAAGACCTTTTTGTAAAGGAAGCAGGGATTACAAGTTTCAAAAAGAGTGTCAACACCCGGATTTTTAATCCCAGATGCCTGTTATGCCATACATCACAATCCCAGGATTACCATTTTTGCGAGACATAACAGAATTGGGTACCACAGTACATCATCCATTACAAACCATACATAAGGTTTTACACCAAATAAGGATCTCATGATCCAGTCTTAATACAACACAAGCAGCGGAATACGTAATAATAACGGTATCGTAGGCGAAGCTCCATCTTCGGGGTCACAGGCAATGCTGACGATGGGAGATGATCCTAGTTGTCGTAACCTTCCTGGGGTCCATCCTCCAGGTACTCCTCTTCATAGTCTGTCCATGGGAATAGCCAGGGACAAAGCCATGAGTACTCTTTAAGTACTCGCAAACTAATACTAACAAGTGAAAGGGATTTTTGTAACAGGACACTAGGCTCTAGGGTTGTTTTGCAAAAAGCCAGATTTACCTCTACTAAGTTCAGAAGCAAAGAATGCTAGTTAAAGTTTTATAACCCTAAGTGGGAACTTGTATTTCATATCATAACCCTGTTGTGGTCAAGTCAAGTCTCAATTCATTTCACAGGTCATTTTGAAAACATCTGACGGGGGAATAGTATGGCCACTCCAACTGTCCATAACCGCGGACGCGGCTATTCGAATAGTTTGACACTCTGCAGAGATTGTACACTTTCACCACAACATTCGATACATCCGCCAGGAACAAATCCTGAATTCACCATACTCAGTATGCGGATAATCAATCCTAACCTTTCAATTACACGCCCTAGTATAAGCACCTCTCCTGTGAGTTTGTCCTCCCAACCATGACCAACTGTCATCTTGGGTACTGCACAGGTGGACAATCTTCACAAGGTAGCCTCAGCTCAGACCTTGGCCGTGAGGGAACTAATACTAAGGTATATAAGTTTCCAGTCAATCCCTACCCAATTCTCGGGTATTGTGGTTGTACGGTAAAATTCGAATGGTATCGCATTCAGAAAACCATCAGTTTTATAAAGGGCTAAGGCTCATGCCTCAACATTTTCATCACCATAAATCATCTGGTGTTTTCGGAAACACATGTCCAAAACATTTCAATAGAATGATCCATCATTCCAAGGTTTTCATAACCAGTTTTCCACCAAGTATTCCCATCTAAATTTGATCAGGTTTTATGCTTAGCACTAGCATCTACAAGTGGGGGTAAGTACTAATGAGGGGTGGTAAATAAGTGGAGTTTTAACTAAGTTCAATCTCATGCCTTAGGATGACATAAAGATTATCTAGCTTAGGCCAAATTTTATGCTCTTTATGCAACCTTCAATTATCTTTCTAGAATCTACAATTCACTTAAGTAAACTCTAAGTAAGTAACTTTGATAAAGAAATAAAATAGAAAGCTTGCGAATAAAACTAGGAGGGGGTATCAAATGGGTATGATCACATATGCTTAAGACATATAGTTGGCATGGTAACAAGCAAGTATTTGCTTGCATGGGTATAGTATCTTGCAAGTGTTAGCTTGCACATTCAACTAATAGTATTAGGTTTGCATCAGTGTCAATATAAGCTTGCTAAATTGCAAGTGTTAGCTTGCAAGTATTGGCTTGCCTTGAGCAGAGCAGTGGTTGAAGTTCTCCTCGGCTTCTTCGTAGTATTCTCCTTCCTCCTCATATCCTTGGTAGGTACTAGCGTCTATAAATAAATACGAGGTATACAATCACCAAACAATACTTAACTACTTGCAATCATCACACAAAAGGGGTCCTATAGATGATCTAGCATCATCTCTAACATTACAAGATTAAGGCTTGGTTTAAATCCTTTTATTTTTAGAAAAGTAATTTCTACTCATTGAAAAACTACTTAGGATTTAATATTCTCCAAACCAAACATGGGATCATGTTGACACATGTCATCACCACATATTTCATTACATGGGAATGTGATTTAAAGTGGTGTCACAATTTAATAAGTTTTAACCTTTTATTTTAATTAAATAAAGTGACTAGAAATGCCTATGTGGCATTCTTTTATTACTTGGTCATTATTTCTGTAAGTAAACCTATATATTTTTATATATTCTGGAAGGTATGGTTAAATGTGATTTTTAAGAGTTGGAATCAACTCAAAAGCTATCATGGTTTAAATTTGAAAAATGTTTGAATATAGAAAAGCTTCTGCCTTGTTATTTTTACCAAGGATGATCTACAGATCCAAATGACTTAAATCCAACGGGCTTGGATTCAGCATTTCCAGACCTTTCTAACAAAATTGGTTTCATTCAATTTGGTTCACTGAATCGATCTGGGTTGATTTTTGAATCTAGGTGCAGAAGTGTGTTTGAAATAAAATGGAAAAGGTTAATTTCAAATGACTGGGCTGCGCGGGAAGCGATACTGGGCCGGCCTGCTAAGCACAGCGCTTATGCGGGTTGGTTAAGTCGCTGTCCCCACGCGTTAGTGAGACGAGGGGGTGCGAAGCCTTATGGGGCGATGTGAGCCGTGGGATCTTGTTCTAATCTAACGGATGAGAGTCATTGTCGACGTTGGGCAACGCCGACGAGACAGAAACCTAACGCGGCAGGTGGGGGTCGTCGGGGGCTCACCGGGGCTCAGGCGAGGGTCGGCGAGGCGGGCGAACGACGAAGTCGATGACGGCGAACCTCCTGGTACCGGCAGCTTCTCCTGGGGCGGCTCCAATCGCTGGCTCCCTTCTTCTCCAGAGGCGGCGGGCTCCGGTGAAATTCCGGCGAAGTGCTGCTCGCCTTGCTTCGGGAACGGGGTGGAACAATCAGTGAGGAGAGGGGAGTGAGATGGTGTGCTCAATTTGGCTGGGGTGGCCTCTATTTATAGTGGCGAGAGGGGACCGACAGGGCGCAAGGTGAGCTCGCCGTGGTCAACGGCATAGAGGGCTATCGGCGTGGGCGACGATAGGGGGCGGTGCGGTGCTCCCTGGTGAGGCTCAACGACGTGGTGGCGAGGCGTGGGGCGGTGCGGTTTGGTCGGAACGCGGCGGTGCTCTGCGCGTGCCCGACGGAGGTTTTTAATGCGCACAGCGTGTGTGGTCCGCGCGGCGGCGAACGAGCGTGTCTGCGGGGTTGCTGGGACGGTGGTGATCACGTATGCACGTGGCAAGGGCGGCGCGCGGTCTGTGGGCGTCGATCGAGCGTGGCACATGGGGCGCGCTCTCGGCATGGTTGCTGGCGAGCTTGGCATGGTCCGTGCGTGTGGTCCAGGGGTTGGAAACTTTCGGCGCCGGAGTGGAGTGGTGGGGTGTTGGCTTGCTCCTGCACATGTTTGCTAGGCTTGTTTCTCCTAGCTTGCTGTCAACATGGGGGTGACAAGGGTGCACTCGTCCTGCTCACCATTGATGACATTGCCAAGCTTACAGTGATGCTAGAGGTTTGCAATTGAGCTAGATGATCTACTAAAGCCTAGTTGTATCCAGAGAGGGAACAAGTTAGGCAAGAATCACTTTCACAATAGTGTTTGGATTTTGTTTGATTTGTATCTGCAAGGTGTTTGATGAAATGGCCGCAAGAATTCAAGTTTTGAATTTTGAAAAGATTTTTGGTGGGTGTGCTAGGTTGGTGCTGGTGAGTCTCAGATGCTTGGGTTTTGAAAGTTGAGCTTGTTTGAGTGGTTTTGAAAAGTGGGATCTTCCCATATGATAAAGATTCAATTTTGAATTGTCATTTAAACTATGCATTTGAAAGTTTCTGGATGATCACAAGGTGGGCCTTGATACTTTGTTATGAGTACTATCAAGGGGTGTAAAGATCCAAACAAGTTTCTGTTAAGTTCTGAAAGTTTGGGGCAGCCAAAGTAGGCATGTGAGTTAAATTGGGCAAAATGACCATTCACTCAATTTGGCTTATTTTGATTTATTTGTCTTTGGGAAAAGTGTGGGGATTGTTTAGCTAATGTTTATTTCACCAAAGAATCATTTTACAAGTAAAGAAACACATAAACAAGGCAATTCAAAAGAATTAAAAATGGGATGCATACACACATGCATGCTTTCATATTTTTATTTAGAAAAGTTTTTGTTAACCCTAATTTTGATGATTAGAGTTTGATGATCCAAGTTTAGAATTTTTGGGATGTTACAAAGAGCTTCCAAAAATTATGGTACTAGTTAGATTTCAGCCCTCATTGCCCCTATCATAAGCATCTTGAAGTGGTTAAGGTTAAAGTGGCAAAGCTAGAGTATATGCTTGACGAAGTATAAGTTAGCAATCTCATGCCCCTTGAATACGAGGGCCACACCTCATGCATACTCAACTTTGGGTCCAGGTAAGTTCTTGCCACTGTAAGTATTTGCATATCATTGAGGACCGCCAACGGGGTACCCCTTGCACATGGCATAGGAGCTTTCCCATAACCAAAATGACAAGGCAAGCAAACAATGAGCATCTTAGCAATCTTTTTATTTACCATATGCATAGCTTTTTATTGAGGATGCTTCATAGATAGCTCATTATGGTGATGCTGCAAGTTTCCACCATGATTAGGCATGGCTTAGGCTAGCGGCCCAGGCATTTCTCTAACACAGGATACAAACTCCATGGACTTACAAGTTCCCTCTTTATTTCACACCGGTGACATCCATAGACAAAAGAACATGATATCAACTGAGTACAAGTGCAATGTTGAAAACGTTCCCCATGACAACAAGGTTCTGCTAATTCCAACTTATAAGTGCAAGCATATACAACAAAGTTTTCACAATGGTTCAAGTTTATTAGGGGCAAAGAATAAAGTGTGCCATCAAGTTCGTGAGGGCTTTAATCACTAAGTTTTCACATAAAAATAGTTTTTTTAATTGGAAGATAGATGAAAACAAGAATATACTTGGAATGGTGTAACACACCATGCATAGGAGTTTATAGTGTACACTTTGGAATAACTTGGTTTCTTGGGAGTTGGAAGCATGACTAGAACTTACTCATACAAGTGGAGGCTAGCAAAAGACTGGGAGCAACCAACTAAGAGAGCAATAATGGCCAAAATCATGCAATGCAACAAAGCAAACTAATCAAAGCAAAGAGTGGTACTACAAGTCAAGGACTAAATTATCATAGAGTCTAATGGTGACTTGTCATAGTCATAACATGGTGTGAGCATGTGCCAAGTCAACCCAAGCAAAACATCAAAGGAGAATACCACAATACTATGTTTTTGCATGCTAAAAAAACGCATAATTTCTTCAAGGCACACTAAGCAATCCCAATTGTTTGGAACAAAACATGCTACAACAATAATCACTAAGCATAATGCTAAAACAACACCTAGCATGTCATGCTAAAGTCTAAGTCACAGTCAATGCAAGCTCCTCTTGCACTTCAAGCAAGAACTTGCTACTCCTTTCCAAACACCAAGCAAACTTATTTGCAGAACAACACAGCGAGAACGGGGTTCCAAACTACTAAAACAAACTAAACAAACTAAGAAAAGCAAACAAAAACTAAGACGCTCCAAGAAAAACACAACTGTGCATGAAACAATAAAAACAAAGAGTCTAGACAGACCTAAGCTTTTTTGATGAAGAAGGGGGATGCCCAAGGCATCCCCAAGCTTTGACGCTTGTACTTATTGGATATTTATTTGGGTGACACCATGGTGTCATCCCCAAGCTTGAGCTTTTGTCCATCCTTCATCTCATTGCATCATTCTCTCTCTACACCTGAAATTTTTCCTTCATACAAAACTTCACACAATCTTCATTAGCAACATTAGCTTATTCAAAAGATATTAGACCACTGGCAAAGCTTTGGAACAACAAGGCTTTTCACTAAAAACACAAGCTACTATAGTAACTCCTTCAAAGAAACTCAATTTACCTGAAGAGAGCTAAAAAATGAATTAATAAGAAGCAAATGCAATTAATGGGAGAAATCTGTCAAAAGAGACAAGCAGGTAGAAACGATTTTTTTCTAACATCTTATGTTTCTCAAATAAAAAAATGTTGAACTATCGAAAGTTAGCCAACATACTGGGGGATTTATTCGTAAATTTTGAGCTCAATCGAGTTACAGAGCCTCTTCAGGATTTTTTTTGGTGGAGGACAGAAATCTGTTTCGGGACAGCAACTCCCCAAATCATACTTTCCTCTCGTTAGAGGTCATTCTTGGCACAAAAAGCAAACAAAAAGGATAAGGAGAGGTCATTACAGATGTAATAACTTCCAAGACTCAAGGAAACTCTTGGGTTATCTCCGAACAAGTACTTTTCTTTAACGCCTTTAAGTTAAGCACAAGAAGGAAGAAGAATCAAGTATTTTCAAATGAGGAAGCATTAACACCCATACTTGCAAATTATTCAACTACGAAAGGTATCTCATCCAAATGGGTTTTGGAGGATCCTTTCTCATCTCTCTTTGGTCTACTACCTTTATCAAAAAGATTTTCAGGGGCAATCCAATCGAAGTTATTTTCAAAGGCTTCATGCATTCCAACAAGCTTATAGGGTATGGTTATATTGAATTTCTTTCTAGGCTTAGTTTTATCAGAAATACCCACAACATTTACACTTGAACCTAGCATATTGAAACGTTCAAAAACCTTTTTTTGCCTCACTAGCAACATCATGGAATTCTTTTGATAAAGTTTCAAGGATGAATTCCCTTTTTTCAACATTATTCTCTTCTTTTAGTTTTAGGAATAAGAATTGTATGAAGGGGTTAAGGCTAAAAAACTTAGCCTCCAACATATGAACTAAAGAAGCTGCAGCAATCTCATAATTAGGAGCAAGTTCAGTTATAGATTTATCCTCAATATCCTCATGCTTGCTAACATAATTAAAGAATTCTTCAATATTATCTTTTCCAATTATGGAGCCACTACCTATTGCAAGATTTTTCAGAGCAAACTGGGGGAGCAACATGGTGAGCTAGAGCAAGGACTAATTTTTTGTGTTTTTGAATAAGTCAAGCAAACCAAGTTAGACTAATTTTTTGGGTTTTTTGAAAAGAGGCAAACAAAACAAAGAAAAAGAAACAAAGCAAACTAAAAACAAAGTAAAGAGAAAGGAAGTGAAAGACTCCCCTTGTGAAGACGTCCTTAGCCTCCCCGGCAACGGTGCCAGAAAACTTGTTGATGGCGCCTGGTTGACGAGGGAGCATCTTACTTTCTTCCCCGACAACGGCGCCAGAAAGTCTTGATGATGCTCGACGTGGCACTTCGTTGGTAACCCCAAGCGCAGGGTGTGTGAAGAGCAAGAAGCAAGTTTTCCCTCAGTTGAGACCGAGTTTATCGAACCAGAAGGAGGAAGGAAACGTCACACAGATGTTGCAAACAACGTGGAGACCTGCACAACACAAACTCAAGACTTTGCCCCAACGAATCAGTGAGTTTGTCAAGCTCACCGGTTTGTTGTAACAAAGGATTAAACATATGGTGTGGAAGGTAATGGTTTGCAGCAAGTAAACAAGTAACAGTGGAAGATGTATCAATGGTAAAGATTGGACCGAGGTCCATAGTTCACTAGAGGTTCTCCTTAAATAAACAACATGGCATGAAGGGTAAACAAATTAAAGCGGGGCAATTGACAGGAACTGAGCAAGGCATAACAATGCAATTACTAGCCAGAAAGATCCTATGAGGTTGATTGGGAAATACAACAATATACATAGACCGTCATCCAACTGCATCTATGACTAGAAGTCCACCTTCAGGTTATCATCCGAACCCTCCGATTAAGTTGCAAGCAACAGACAAGCTTTAAGCAAAGTGTGTAAGGTAAACAGTCCACATGTTCCATGAACAAGAGACCGTTGTTTTCTCCTAGTAGCAACAACACATCTACAACCAAGAGATTATTGTCACTTCCTTGGAAACTAGATGCATGAACCCACTATCGAGCATAAATACTCCCTCTTGGAGTCACTAGCAACTACTTGGCCAAGATAACCACTAGCAACAGAGAGCATGCAAGATCACAAACAACACATACATGATAGAATCATAAAGATAAAACCATTAATCAAACCAACATAATAATGTCAATATCCATCGGATCCCCACAAACACAACATGCATGATTACAAATAGATTAGATCTTGATCATGAATGGAGCTCATAAGATCTATACATGAAATCACAAAGGAGGAGATACAACCATCTAGCTACTACATGGACCCATAGTACAAGGTGGAACTACTCACGAATCATACCGGAGAGAAGGCCTCCGGAATGATCTCCCCTCCGGCAGGGTGCCGGTAAGAACTTCAGATCCCCCCAATCTAGGGACGATGGTGGCAGCGGCTATAGATGGTTTCGTGGATTTCTGATCGGGTACTCAGGGTTTCTATATCGGGGGCTTCTTATAGGCGAAGGGGCGAGACCGGGAGGCGGCCAGGGTGCCCAAACCCTAGCCAGGCGCGAGGATGGGCCCACCCACGCCTAGGGTGGGTCTGGCCCCCCTGGCTGGCCTTCCGGGCTCCCCTCTGGACTTCTTGTTCCCCACGGAAAGTTATTGACTTTGTCCTTCGTCCCTTCAAATTCCGAGAATATTTCTTTACTAACTTTTCTGAAACCAAAAACAACAGAAAATAGGCATCTGGCACTGTTGCAACTTGTAAATAGGTTAGTACCAGAAAACATGTAAAAAGCACCTCAAAGTGTGGACATGTAAAGAAAAGTAGATACTAAACAAGCATGGGGCATCAAAAATTATAGATACGTTTCCAACGTATCACTTGCATTGAATGTGACTTAGACTTTAGCATGACATGCTAGGTGTTGTTTTAGCATTATGCTTAGTGATTATTGTTGTAGCATGTCTTGTTCCAAACAATTGGGATTGCTTAGTGTGCATTGAAGAAATTATGCGTTGTTTTAGCATGCAAAGGCATAGTATTGTGGTATTCTCCTTTGATGTCTTTGCTTGGGTTGACTTGGCACATGCTTACACCATGTTATGACTATGACAAGTCACCATTAGCCTCTATGATCATTTAGTCCTTGACTTGTAGTACCACTCTTTTGTTTGATTAGTATGCTTTGTTGCACTTCATGATTATGGCCATTATGCTCTCTTAGTTGGTTGCTCCTAGTATTTTGCTAGCCTCCACTTGTATGAGTAAGTTCTAGTCATGCCTTCAACTCCCAAAAACCAAGTTATTCCAAAGTGTCCACTATAAACTCATATGCATGGTGTGTTACACCATTCCAAGTATATTCTTGTTTTCAACTATCTTACAATTAAAAACTATTTTGTTATGTGAAAACTTAGTGATTAAAGCCCCCACGAACTTGATGGCACACTTTATATTCTTTGCCCCTAATAAACTTGAACCATTGTGACAACTTTGTTGTATATGCTTGCACTTATACGTTGGAATTAGCAGAACCATGCTGTCATGGGGAACGTTTTCACATTGCACTTGTACTTTGTACTCAGTTGATATCATGTTCTTTTGTCTATGGATGTCACCGGTGTGAAATAAAGAGGGAACTTGTAAGTCCATGGAGTTTGTATCCTGTGTTAGAGAAATTCCTAGGCCGCTAGCCTAAGCCATGCCTAATCATGGTGGAAACTTGCAGCATCACCATAGTGAGTTATCTATGAAGCATCCTCAATAAAAAGCTATGCATATGGTAAATAAAAATATTGTTGAGATGCTCATTGTCTGCTTGCCTTGTCATTTTGGTTATGGGAAAGCTCCTATACCATGTGCAAGGGGTACCCCATTGGCGGTTCTCAATAATATGCAAATACTTACAATGACAAGAACTTGCCTGGACCCAAAGTTGAGTATGCATGAGGTGTGTCCCTCGTATTCAAGGGACTTGAGATTGCCAACTTATACTTCGTCAAGCATATACTCCACCTTTTCCACTTTAACCTTAACAACTTCAAGATGCTTATGATAGGGGCAATGAGGGTTGAGAGCTAACAAGTACCATAATTTTTGGAAGCTCTTTTTGAAACTTGTAATGCCTGCTTCCTTTACAAAAAGGCCTTTCTTCCACCGTTATTTGAGTCTCCACCTTCTACCTTTAGGCACCATTAAGAGAGCATAGTTGTCATTCTGTGTGCAGTGTTCCAAAGCTTATTAATTGATGCATATTGTGTTATTACTTGTTCTTGCGATACTTGTTTCTAGTCACCCTTGTGAACTTTGAAGGTGTCATTTGCATCTATATTTCTACTCTATGAGGGAGAAGCTGATTGCCACTATGCTATGTTTTCTGTATGTGAAACAAACAAACGTTTTTGAATGCATGTTATTCATGATCTTTGTTTGTAGCTTATCCTGCTGCATGCATAGTTACTATGTCCTATTGTTAGAACTCCATCTTTCATGCACATGTTTAGAGTTCTTTGATCCCAGCTTTCAATGCTTGCAAATGGTTAGATCTTTATTGTGAGGGTGCATGTCACCTCAAAAATTATTCTTTTTATCACTTACCTACTCGAGGACGAGCAGGAGTTAAGCTTAGGGATGTTGATACGTTGCAAACGTATCTATAATTTTTGATGCCCCATGCTTGTTTAGTATCTGCTTTGCTTTACTTGTCCACACTTTGAGGAGCTTTTTACATGTTTTCTGGTACTAACCTACTAACAAGTTACAAAAGTGCTAGATGCCTGTTTTCTGCTGTTTTTGGTTTCAGAAAAGTTAGTAAAGAAATATTCTCGAAATTGGACGGAACAAACGTCAAAGTCAATAACTTTCCGTGGGGAACAAGAAGTCGAGGGCCGGGAGGCGATCCGGAGGGACGCCCCAGTGCGCGGCCAGATGGGCTCGCACTGGCTAGGGTGGGCCCTGGACACCGCCTCGGCCTCCCTTCGCCTATAAGAAGCCCCCGATGTAGAAACCCTAAGCACCCGATCAAATCTCCATGAAACCGTCTGTATCCTCCGCCGCCATCGTCCCTAGATCGGGGGGATCTGAAGTTCTTCCCGGCACCCTGCCGTAGGGGAGATCATCCTGGGGGCCTTCTCTCCGGTATGATGCGTGAGTAGTTCCACCTTGGACTATGTGTCCATGTAGTAGCTAGATGGTTGTATCTCCTCCTTTGTGCTTTCATGTATAGATCTTGTGAGCTCCGTTCATGATCAAGATCTAATCTATTTGTAATCATGCATGTTGTGTTTGTGGGGATCCGATGGATATTGAGATTATTATGTTGGTTTGATTAATGGTTTTGTCTTTATGATTCTATCATGTTTGTGTTGTTTGTGATCTTGCATGCTCTCTGTTGTTAGTAGCTATCTTGGCCAAGTAGTTTCTAGTGACTCCAATAGGGGGTATTTATGCTCGATAGTGGATTCATGCCTCTAGTTTCCGAGGGGAGTGACAGAAATCTCTTCGATTGTAGATGTGTTGTTGCCACTAGGGAGAAAACAACGATCTCTTGTTCATGGAACATGTGGACTATTTACCTTACACACTTTTCTTAAAGCAATTGCCTGTTGCTTGCAACTTAATACTGGAGGGGGTTCGGATGATAACCTGAAGGTGGACCTCTAGTCATAGATGCAGTTGGATGGCGGTCTATGTATCTTGTTGTATTGCCCAATCAAATCTCATAGTATCTTTCTGACTAGTAATTGTATTGTTATGCCTTGCTCAGTTCCTGTCAATTGCCCTGTTGTAATTTGTTTACCCTTCATGCCATGTTGTTTATCTAAGGAGAGCACCTCTAGTGAACTATGGACCCAGGTCCAATCTTTGCCATTGATACATCTTCCATTGTTACTTGTTTACTTGCTACAAACCATTACCTTCCACACCATACGTTTAATCCTTTGTTACAGCAACCAGTGAGATTGACAACCTCATTGTTAGTTGGGACAAAGTCTTGAGTTTGTGTTGTGCAGGTCTCCGCGTTGCTTGCAACACCTGTATGACGTTTCCCTCCTCCTACTGGTTCGATAACCTCGGTTTCTTACTGAGGGAAAACTTGCTGCTGTACTGCTTCACACCCTGCTTTTGGGGTTCCCAACAGGCTCACATAAGTTGTGCAAGCCATTAGCGGCTACAGAAGGTTTCGTGGAGTTTTGATTGGGTGCCTAGGATTTCTACATCGGGGGCTTCTTATAGGCGAAGAGGCGAGGCTAGGAGGCGGCCAGAGGGCCCACACCCTGCCCAAGCATTGGGCAGGGTGTGGGCCCACCCGCACCTAGGGGGTGTGGCGACCCTGGATCGCCTCTCCGTCTCTCCTCTGGACTTCGTGTCGCCCACGGTAAAATATTGACTTTGGCTTTTGTCCCGGCCAATTCCGAGAATATTGATTTTTTGCCTTTCTGGAACCAAAAACAGAAGAAAACAGGCAACTGGCATTGTGGCAACTTGTTAATAGGTTAGTTCCAGAAAAGATATAAAAACACCTCAAAGTGTAGACAAAGCAAAGCAAATTAGATACTAAACAATCATGGAGCATCAAAGATTATAGATACGTTTCCGATGTATCAGGCATACCCAAGCTTAACTCCTGCTCATCCTCGAGTAGGTAAGTGATAAAAAGAATAATGTTTTAGGTGACATGCATCGTCAAAACCAAGATCAAACCATTTGCAAGCATTGAAAGCTGGGATGAAAGAACTCTAAACATGTACATGAAAGATGGAGTTCTAACAATAAGACATAGTAACTATGCATGCAACATGAAAGGCTACAAACAAAGATCATGAATAACATGCATTAAAAACGTTTGTTTGTTTCACATACAGAAAACATGGCATAGTGGCAATGCCAACACCCGGATTTTTAATCCCAGTTGCCTGTTATGCCATACATCGCAATCCCAGGATTACCATTTTTGCGAGACATAACAGATTTGGATACCACAGTACATCATCCATTACAAACCATACATAAGGTCTTACACAAATAAGGATCTCATGATCCAGTTATTAATACAACTCAAGCAACGGAAATACGTAATAATAAAGGTAGCGTAGGCGAAGCTCCATCTACGGGGTCACAGGCAATGTTGACGATGGGAGATGATCCTAGTTGTCGTAACTTTCCTCGGGTCCATCATCCTGGTACTCCTCTTCATAGTCTGGCCACGGGAATAGTCAGGGACAAATCCATGAGTACTCTTTAAGTACTCGTAAACTAATACTAACAGTTAAAGGGGTTTTTGTAGTAGGACACTCGGCTCTAGGGTTATTTTGCAAAAATCCAGATTTACCTCTACTAAGTTCAGAAGCAAGAAAAGCTAGTTGAATTTTATAACACCTAAGGGGGGATTTGAATTTCATATCACAACTCTGTTGTGGTCAAGTCAAAATCTCAATTCATTTCATAAGTCATTTTGAAAACATCTGACGGGAGAACAGTATGGCCACTCCAACTGTCCATAACCGCGGACGTGGCTATTCGAATAGTTTGATACTCTACAGAGATTATACACTTTCACCACAACATTCGATACATCCGTCAGGAACAAATCCTGAATTCACCATACTCAGTATGCGGATAATCAATCCTAACCTTTCAATTACACACCCTAGTATAGTCACCTCTCCTGTGAGTTCGGCCTCCCAACCATGACCAACTGTCATCTTGGGTACTGCACAGGTGGACAATCTTCACAAGGTAGCCTCACTGACCTTGGCCATGAGGGAACCCATACTAAGGTATATAAGTTTCAGTCAAGCCCTACCCAATTTTCGGGTATTGTGGTTGTACGGTAAAATTGGAATGGTATCGCATCCAGACAACCATCAGTTTTATAAAGGGCTAAGGATCATGCCTCAACATTTTCATCATCAAAATCATCTGGTGTTCGGAAACACATGTCAAAACATCTTAGTAAAATGACTCATCATTCTAAGGTTTTCATAACCATTTTCACCAAGTATTCCCATCTAAAGTTGATCAAGTTTTATGCTTAGCACTAGCATCTACAAGTGGGGGTGAATACTAATGAGGGGTGGTAAACAAGTGGAGTTTTAACTAGGTACAATATCATGCCTTAGGATGACATCAAGATTATCTAGCTTAGGACAAATTTAATGCTCTTTATGCAACCTTCAATTATCTTCCTAGAATCTACAAGTCACTTAAGTAAACTCTAAGTAATAGCTTTGATAAAGAAATAAAGTATGAAGCTTGCAAGTAAAACTAGGATTGGGTTATCAAGTGGGTATGATCACAGATGCTTAAGGCATATAGTTGGTATGGTAACAAGCAAGTATTAGCTTGCATAGGTCAACTTGATTAGTAAGGCTTGCTAAAGTAGAGTATCTTGCAAGTGTTAGCTTGCCTTGTGCAGAACAGTGGTTGAAGTTCTCCTCGGCTTCTTCTTCGTAGTATCCTCCTTCCTCCTCGTATCCTTGGTGCATTTAGCGTCTATAAATAAGTACGAGGTACACAATCACCAAACAATACTTAACTATTTTCAATCATCACACAAAGGTGTTCTATAGATGATCTAGCATCATCACTAATATTACAAGAATAAAACATTTGTCTTATTTATTTTAATTTGAGAAAAGTAATTTCTACTCATTGAAAAACTACTTAAGATTTAATATTCTCCAACTCAAACATGGGATCATGTTGACACATGTCATCACCACATATTTCAGTACATGGGAATGTGGTTTAAAGTGGTGTCACAATTTAATAAGGTTTAACCTTTTATTTCAATTAAATAAAGTGACTAGAAATGCCTATGTGGCATTCTTTTATTACTTGAACATTATTTCTGTAAGTAAATCCATACGTTTTTATATATTCTGAAAGGTATGATCAAATGTGATTTTTGAGAGTTAGAATCAACTCAAAAGCTATTATGGTTGAAATTTAAAAAATGTTTGAATGCAGAAAAGCTTCTGACTTGTTATTTTTACCAAAGTTGATCTACAGGTCCAAATGACTTGAATCCAATAGGCTTGGATTAAGCATTTCAATACCTTTCTAACAAAATTGGTTTCATGCAATTTAGTTCACTGAATTGAGCTGGGTTGATTTTTGAAACTAGGTACAGAACTATGTTTGAATAAAAATAGAAAAAGCTAAATTCAAATGGTTGGGATGCGCGGGAAGGGTTAATGGGCCGGCCCAGTGTCACTCACAGTGGGCTCACCGACAGGGTCTACGGTCGGTGGCTCATAAAGCCTTGATGCACGGAGCGATGTGGTGTGTTGGATTAGAAGTGAGATCAACGGCTGAGGGTCATCGTCGAGGATGAACATCTCACCGGCGAGCTCGAACCCTAGCAGCTCAGTGGGGGTGCATAGGGGGCATACCGGGGCTCCAGTGACGACGGTGAGGCGGGCAAACGACGAAGTCGACGACGGCGAACTCAGGGATGGTCGGGGCAGCTCCGGGGGTGGTCGAAATCAACGGCTCCCTTCTTCTCCAGAGGCAGCCTACCCCGGCACAATTCCGGAAAGCTGCTGCTCCTTGTGCTACGGCTAAGGGGTGGAAGGATCAGTGAGGTGAGGGGAGTGAGATGGTGTGAAGAAATCGAGCGGGGGTCGTCTCCTTTTATAGGCTCGACGGCGAGACCGAGAGGGATGGGCAGGCGATGGTGGCGACACGGCTACGGGCGGCTAGAGGCATGGCCGAGGTTGGCGATCGACGGGCGGTCTCCTGGCGATGCTCTAGAGCTCAAATGCGCGTGTAGGGGCGGTGGAAATTGGTCGGGAACGTGCAGTGCTCTGCGAGGCAAAGGCGGCGAACTCCGCGGCGAGCGGTGGCTACAGTGTACGGGCGGTGAAACAAACATGTCCGGTGGTCTCCTGGGACGGTGGGGTGCATGCTGGCGGGCGGCGAGGGCTTGAGGTGGTCGGGTTGCGTGGGAACGGCGCGTGCTCTACGGTGCGCGTCGGCATGGTCGACAGCGGCGCGGGCGCGGCGTTCCTGGCAGTTCTGGTCTCTGTCTTCGAGCTAGAGCTGGTCGAGAGGGGGCGGTGAGGCATGGGCTGCATGCTAGACAAGGTTGGCACGGCTAGTTCTTCTCCTAGCTTGTTGTCCACACTGGGGTGACATGGTGAGGCTCGGCCTGCTCACCATTGATGGCATTGGCAAGCTCACAGTGGTGCTATAGGTTAGTTAAGGGTGCTAGATGATCTACTAAGGCTAGTTGTAACCAGAGAGGGAACAAGGTTAGCCCAAAACACTGCTCAACATAGTGTTTTTGATTTTGTTAATTTGAATCTGCAACCTGTTTGATGAAATGGCCGCATGAACTCGAGTTTTGAATTTTGAAAAGATTTTTGGTGGGTGTTCTAGGCATGTGTTGAGGATTATGTGGATGCTTGGGTTTTGAAAATTGAGCTTGTTTGAGTGGTTTTTGAAATAGTGGTATCTTCCCATATGAAATAGATTCAATTTTAAATTGTCATTTAAACTAAGCATTTAAATGTTTTTGGATGATCACAAAGTGGGCCTTGGTACCTTATTATGATTACTATCAATAGGTGCAAAGATCCATACATTTTCTGTTAAGTTCTGAAAGTTAAGGATAGCCAAAGTAGGCATGGGAGTTAAATTGGCCAAAGTGACCATTCACTTAATTTATTTGTTTTGACTTGTTTGTCTTTGGGAAAAGTTTGGGGATTGTTTAGATGATGTTTATTTCACCTAATAATCATTTTCCAAACAAAGAAACACAGAACCATGGCAATTCAAAAGAATCCAAATTTTAATACACACACATATGAATGCTTTCATACTTTTAATTGGAAAAGTTTTTGTTAACCCTAATTTTGATGATTAGAGTTTGATGATCCAAGTTTAATATTTTTGGGATGTTACAGGCAATCAGCTTGTCCCTCATGGAGTAGCAAATAGATGCATAGGACACCTTCAAAGTTCATAAGAGTGACTAGATACAAATAGCACAAGAACAAGTAATATCACAATATGCACCAATCAATAAGTTTTGGGACACTACACACAGAATGGCAACTATGCTCTCTTAATGGTGCCTAAAATTAGAAGGTGGAGACTCAAATAATGGTGGAAGAAAGGCCCTTCACAAAGGGAAGCAGAGATTTCAAGTTTCAAAAAGAGCTTCCAAAAATTATGGTACTTGTTAGCTTTCAGCCCTCATTGCCCCTATCATAAGCATCTTGAAGTGATTCAAGGTTAAAGTGAACAAACTATGGAGTATATGCTTGACAAAGTATAACTTGGCAATCTCAAGTCCCTTGAATAAGAGGGCCACACCTAATGCTACTCAACTTCAGTCACCTGTAAGTTCTTGTCATAGTAAGTACATGCGAATCATAGAGAACCGCCAACGGGGTACCCCTTGCACATGGTACAGGAGCTATCCCATAACCAAAATGACAAGGCAAGCAGGCAATGAGCATCCCAGCGATCTTTTTATTTAATATGTGCATAGCTTTTTATTGAGGATGCTTCACAGATAGCTCATTATGGAGATGCTCCAAGTTTCCACCATGGTTAGGCATGGCTTAGGCTTGCGGCCCAGGCATTTCTCTAACACAAAATACATAACTCCATGGACTTACAACCCTCCTCTTTATTTCACACCAGTGACATCCATAGACAAAAGAGCATCATATAAATTGTGTACAAAGTACAAGTGCAATGTTGAAAACGTTCCCCGTGACAACACGGTTCTGCTAATTTCAATGTATAAGTGCAAGCATATACAACATAGACGACACAATGATTCAAGTTTATTAGGGGCAAAGAATATAAAGTGTGCCATCAAGTTTGTGAGGGCTTTAATCACTAAGTTTTCACATAACAAAATACTTTTTAATTGAAAGATATCTAAAAACAAGAATATACTTGGAATGGTGTAACACATGCATAGGAATTTATAGTGTACACTTTGGAATAACTTGGTTTCTTGGGAGTTTGGAAGCATGAGTATAACTTAGTCATACAAGTGGAGGCTAGGAAAAGACTGGGAGCAACCAACTAAGAGAGCAATAATGGCCATAATTATGCAGAGCAACAAAACATTACTAATCAAAGCATAGAGTGGTACTACAAATCAAGGACTAAATGATCAAAGAGGCTATGGTGACTTGTTCATAGTCAATAATATGGTGTAAGCATGCGCCAAGTCAACCCAAACAAAGCATCAAAAGAGAATACAACAATACTATGCTTTTGTATGCTAAAACAACACATAATTCTTTCAAGGCACACTAAGCAATCCCAATTGTTTAGAACAAGACATGCTACAACAATAATCACTAAGCATAAGGTGAACACAACACCTAGCATGTCATGCTAAAGTCTAAGTCACAATCAATGCAAGCTCCTCTTGCACTTTCAAGCAAGAACTTACTATTCCTTTCCAACACCAAGCAACTTATTTGAAACAACACATCAAGAAAGGGGGTACAAACTACTTTACTTAAGCAAACTAAACAAACTAAGCAAACCAAACAAAAACTAAGACGCTCAAAGAACAACACAACAGTGCATGAAACAATAAAAACGAAGTGTCTAGACAGACCTGAGCTTTTTATTGATGAAGAAGGGGATGCCTTGAGAATCCCCAAGCTTTGACGCTTGTACCTCTTGGATATTTCTTGGGGTGACACCGGGGTGGCATCCCTAAGATTGATATTTTGTCCATTCTTCACCCCATTACATCATTCTCTCTCTACACCTGAAATTTTTCCTTCATACAAAACTTCACACAATCTCCATTAGCAACATTAGTGTATTCAAAAGATAATATACCTTTGGGCTAAGCTTTGGAACATCAAAAAATTTCACTAAAAACACATGCTACTGTATCAACTCCTTCAAAAAGCTCAATTCCCTAAAAGAGAACTGAAAAAGAAATCAATAAGAAGCAAATGCAAATAATGGAAGAAATCTGTCAAAACATACCAGCAGGTAGAAACCGATTTTTGAAAAGCTTATATTGCTCAAATCAAAAAGTGTTGAACTAACGAAAGTTATGTAACATACTGGGAGATTTATTCGTAAATTTGCAGCTCAATCAGACTTACAGGGACTCCTCACGAATTTTTATGGTGGAGGACAAAATCTGTTTCGGGACAGCAACTCTCCAAATCTTACTTCCCTCTTATTAGAGGTCATTCTTGGCACAAAAAGCAAACAAAAATGATAAGGAGAGGTCATTACTGAAGTAATAACTTCCAAGACTCAAGGAAACTCTTGGGTTATCTCCCAACAAGTACTTTTCTTTAATGCCTTTAAGTTAGACACAAGAAGCAAGAAATCAAGTATTTTCAAATGAAGAAGCAACTCTCTTGTTCTTTCCTTTCTTACCTTTTTTCTTATCTTTAGGTAAAATATGATTGCTTACTGGAGGAGCAAAATGCATAATGCCTTTTCCCACATCTATTATTGCTCCAAATTGTTTTAGTAGGGATCTTCTAAGTGTGATCTGTCCTTTGCCTACACATTCAATGACAAGATAATCAGTAGACACCATTTTCCCTGATATTTTTGTAAACACGCCTTCAGTTATTCCAATGGGTAATAAAGTGGCATTATTAGTAAAAGATATTTCCTCTCCTCCTTTAGAAATCCCCCAAAACTCAAAGACTCATAAATATCTTCAAGCATAAGGCAAAATTCAGACATGATATCACAACGAGCATCAAAAGTTGCACTATTTATAGTGACTTTGATTGTGGGAAGCCACTTTG
Source organism: Avena longiglumis (assembly GCA_030063025.1). Taxonomy (NCBI): domain Eukaryota; kingdom Viridiplantae; phylum Streptophyta; class Magnoliopsida; order Poales; family Poaceae; genus Avena; species Avena longiglumis. The sequence continues at coordinate 463,722,991 of CP125975.1, read as the reverse complement.
AAGGCTCAGAATTCATTGGAACATAATTATGGTACTCCCTAAGTGTGTGATAACAACTTTTCAAAGCAGCAGTACTAGACTCAAGAGTGTTCAACCTAGCAAAAATATTTATGAAAGAGGAATCAGACTTGCTGTGTATTATAAATTATAATCAATTTCTTTATGGCATCAAAAGCTTCATCCTCAGTACATTGAAAAATATCTTTCCCAGCCACAACATCCAAAGCATATCTATAACAAAGAGCAATACCGCAGTAGAAACTATTGATAACCAAGCTAAGACTCATCTTAGGCTCAGTTTCCTTTTGTAAAGCAGAGATTCTAGACCAAGCTTCTTTAAAGCTCTCTTCACCTTTTTGCTTGAAAGCAAATATCTCTTCCATAGGTGTCAAAGACATAGGACCAAAACCAGACATGGTAGCAACTAGGGTAGGAACTAACTTTTTTGTGTTTTTGATAAGAGAAAGCAAACCAAACTAAACTATTTTTTTTGGAGTTCTTGAAAACAGGCAAACAAAACCAAGCAAAAGAAACTAAGCAAACTAAAAACAAAGAAAAGAGAAAGGTTAAGGATGACTCCCCTTGTGAAGACATCCTTAGCCTCCCCGGCAATGGCGCCAGAAAACTTGTTGATGCCATAGTTGATGTGGAGCTTGTTGGGAACCCCAAGAGCAAGGTGTGAAGAAGCACAGTAGCAAGTCTTCCCTTAGTAAGAAACCGATGTTATCGAACCATTAGGAGGAAGGAAACGTCACACAGGTGTTGCAAGCAACGTGGAAACCTACACAACATAAACTCAAGACTTTGCCCCAACTAACAATGAGGTTGTCAATCTCACCAGTTGCTATAACAAAGGATTAAACGTATGGTGTGGAAGGTAATGGTTTGCAGCAAGTAAACAAGTAACATTGGAAGATGTATCAATGGTAAAGATTGGACCGGGGTCCATAGTTCACTAGAGGTGCTCTCCTTAGATAAACAACATGGCATGAAGGGTAAACAAATTATAGCTGGGAAATTGACAGGAACTGAGCAAGACATAACAATGCAATACCAGACAAAAAGATCCTATGAGATTTGATTGGGCAATACAACAATATACATAGACCACCATCCAACTGCATCTATGACTAGAAGTCCACCTTCAGGTTATCATCCAACCCCCCTCCAGTATTAAGTTGCAAGCAACAGACAAGTGCTTTAAAAAAAGTGTGTAAGGTAAACAATCCACTTGTTCTATGAACAAGAGACCGTTGTTTTCTCCCTAGTGGCAACAACACATCTACAACCGAAGAGATTTCTGTCACTTCTCTTGGAAACTAGAGGCATGAACCCACTATCTAGCATAAATACCCCCTCTTGGAGTCACGAGCAACTACTTGGCCAAGATAGCTACTAACAACGGAGAGCATGCAATATCACAAACAACACAGACATGATAGTATCAAATAGACAAAACCATTAATCAATCTGACATAGTAATCTCAATACCATCGGATCCCCGCAAACACAACATGCATGATTACAAATAGATTGGATCTTGATCATGAATGGAGGTCATAAGATCTATACATGAAAGCACAAGGAGGAGATACAACCATCTAGCTACTACATGGACCCGTAGTCCAAGGTGGAACTACTCACGCTTCATACCGGAGAAGAAGGCCTCCGAGATGATTTCCCCTCCCGCAGGGTGCTGGGAAGAACTTCATATCCCCCCGTTCTAGGAACAACGGTGGCTGTGGCTACATAAGGTTTCATGGAGTTTTGATCGGGTGCCTAGGGTTTCTGCATCGGGGGCTTCTTATAGGCGAAGAGGCGAGGCTGGGAGGCGACCAGAGGGCCCACACCCTTCCCAGGTGCGGGGTGGTACCACCTGCGACTAGGGGGTGTGGCGGCCCTGGATCGCCTCTTCGTCTCTCCTGTGGACTTCGTGTCGCCCACGGTTAAATATTGGCTTTGGCTTTTGTCCCGTACATTTTCGAGAATATTGATTTTCTGCCTTTCTGGAACCAAAAACAGAAGAAAACAGGCAACTGGCACTATGGCAACTTTTTAATAGGTTAGTTCCAGAAAATATATAAAAACACCTCAAAGTGTAGACAAAGCAAAGCAAAGTAGATAGTAAACAAGCATGGAGCATAGAAAATTATAGATATGTTTCCGACGTATCATTGAGAATCCTGCTCAATTCTTTTAGGGTGTCCTTCAGGATATAAAGGATCTTGATTGGATATACCACTCCTAGTTCTAATTCCATAAGCATGTTTATCTCCTGAGGCATTGACTAGCATATCTTTTTGTACCTTAGCAAGTTGATCAATTTGGGTTTGAACCATTTGAAAGTGTTTACAAAGCATTTTAACATCATTAGCAGTTCTTTCCACAATATCTTTCAACTCATTAATATCTCTAGATTTTTCCAATAAATGATTCTGAACTTGTTTATTAAAATTATCTTGCTTAACAATAAATGTGTCAAGTTCATCTAAGCATTGATCAGGAGGCTTACCATAGGGAATATCACCTTCATCAAAGTGGAGAGAGTGTACCTCAATAGTAGATGAGTGGAGAATTGGCTTACATAATTCTTCTATAGGAGGTAGATTCTTCACATATTCAGCTCTAATTCCTTTAGACATTTCTTAGCTTCCTTCATCACTTCATCATTTAATGCAATCACTCCCCTCTTCCTTGGTGTTGGTGTTGGAACTGGTTCAGGCACAACTGGTTCAGGAGTAGTAGGCTCAGGTGTATTTAGCTCAGTTGAAGTCCAATCATCATAATTCTTGCTTATTTTAGCCATTAATTCTTCAGCATCTATAGGAGTTCTTTTCCTTAAAACACAATCAACAAAACTATCTAGGTATGTCCTAAAATCATCAGTTAGTCCACTATAATAAATATCAAGAAGCTCATTTTTAGGCAATGGACATCCAGGATGTGCATGAATCAAGGCACAAAACCTTGTCCATGACTCAGGCAACTTCTCTTCTTCTCCCTGCTTAAAATCAAAAAGTTTTTGCAAAGCAGCATGTCTAGCACTAGGAGGAAAATATTTCTAGAAGAAAGAAGCAATCAAGCAATCAGGCTATCAATGGATCCAGGAGGTAATCTATTAAACCAAATTTTAGCTTATCCTTTTAGTGAAAAAGGGAAGATCTTAGTAACAAAGTACTTGCGCATCTTAAAATCATCAGAGAATAAAGCACTCATAGTGGAGAGCTCATTCATATGTGCCACAACACTCTCACTCTCAGTCCCACAAAAATGTTCTTTCTCAACAATATCTAAATAGGATAAATCAAGAGATAAATCATAATCTTCATCTTTAATATCCATGGGAGAAGTGGAAAACTTAGGATCGGAAGACAGTTTAGGAATAATGGTACGTCTCTCAAGGTAGCACTAGCACCACGTGTGTTTTGGTACTCTTCAATAAAATCATTAGTCATTTCAATGTAACCATCACTAATATCATATCTCTCTCTAGACTCAGGTGAGCTAACAAGTGTAATAGTGTATTCACTAGGAGTTTCAGTGTTTCCCAAAATAGTTCTAGCAATAGTAGCATCTAGGGAAGGACCTAAAGAACCACTCGCATCAAGCACAGTAGAAGTAACATCATGAGTATCAAAAGTAGTTTCAGATTCAGCAATAGTAGCAGTGTGTGTAACATGTGTGAAGTTTGAAGGAGTTACTACAGTAGCTTGTGTTTTTAGTGAAAATAATTGTTGTTTCAAAGCTTTGCCAGAGGTCTAATATCTTTTGAATACACTAATATTGCTAATGAAGATTGTGTGAAGTTTTGTATGAAGGAAAAATTTCAGGTGTAGAGAGAGAATGATGCAATGAGATGAAGAATGGAAAAAAGCTCAAGCTTGGGGATTCCACCATGGTGTCACCCCAAGAAATATCCAAGAGGTACAAGCATCAAAGCTTGGGGATGCCCAAGGCATCCCCTTCTTCATCAATAAAAATCTCAGGTCTGTCTAGACACTTGCTTTTTATTGTTTCATGCATAGTTGTGTTGTTCTTGGAGCGTCTTAGTTTTTGTTTTCTTTGCTTAGGTTGTTTAGTTTGCTTGAATAAAGTAGTTTGGACCCCGTTCTCGCTATGTTGTTTTGCAAATAAGTTGCTTGGTGTTCGAAAGGAGTAGTAAGTTCTTGCTTGCAAGGGCAAGAGGAGCTTGTTGATGGCACCTGGTTGAAGAGGGAGCTTCTTTCTTTATTCCCCGGCAATGGTGCCAGAAAGTCTTGATGATGCTCGACGTGGCACTTTGTTGGTAACCCCAAGCGCAGGGTGTGTGAAGAGCAAGCAGCAAGTTTTCCCTCAGTTGAGACCGAGGTTATCGAACGATAAGGAGGAAGGAAACGTCACATAGGTGTTGAAAACAACATGGAGACCTGCACAACACAAACACAAGACTTTGCCCCCAACGAATCAGTGGTTGTCAAGCTCACTTGTTTGCTGTAACAAAGGATTAAACATATGGTGTGGAAGGTACTAGTTTGCAGCAAGTAAACAAGTAACAGTGGAAGATGTATCAATGGTAAAGATTGGACCAGGGTCCATAGTTCACTAGAGGTGCTCTCCTTAAATAAACAACATGGCATGAAGGGTAAACAAATTATAGCGGGGCAATTGACAGGAACTGAGCAAGGCATAACAATGCAATTACTAGCCAGAAAGATCTTATGAGGTCGATTGGGCAATACAAAAATATACATAGACCATCATCCAACTGCATTTATGACTAGAAGTCCACCTTCAGGTTATCATCTGAACCCCCTCCAGTATTAAGTTGCAAGCAACAGACAACTGCTTTAAGCAAAGTGTGTAAGGTAAACAGTCCACATGTTCCATGAACAAGAGACCGTTGTTTTCTCCCTAGTAGAAACAGCACATCTACAACCGAATAAATTATTGTCACTTACCTTGGAAACTAGAGGCATGAACCCACTATCGAGCATAAATACTCCCTCTTGGAGTCACTAGCAACTACTTGGCCAAGATAACCACTAGCAACGGAGAGCATGCAAGATCACAAACAACACAGACATGACAAAATCATATAGATAAAACCATTAATCAAACCAACATAATAATCTCAATATCCATCGGATCCCCGCAAACACAACATGCATGATTACAAATAGATTAGATCTTGATCATGAACGGAGCTCACAAGATCTATGCATGAAATCACAAAGGAGAAGATACAACCATCTAACTACTACATGGACCCATAGTCCAAGGTGGAACTACTCACGAATCATACCGGAGAGAAGGCCTCCAGGATGATCTCCCCTCCGACAGGTGCCGGGAAGAACTTCAGATCCCCCCAATATAAGGACGATGGTGGTGGCGGCTACAGACGGTTTCGTGGATTTCTGATCGGATACTCGGGGTTTCTATATCGGGGGCTTCTTATAGGCGAAGGGGCGAGACCGGGAGGCGGCTAGGGTGCCCAAACCCTAGCCAGGCGCGGGGCTGGGCCCACCCGTGCCTAGGGTAGTTCTGGCCCCACTGGCTGGCCTTCCGGGCTCCCCTCTGGACTTCTTGTTCCCCACGGAAAGTTATTGACTTTGACGTTTGTCCCGTCCAATTCCGAGAATATTTCTTTACTAAATTTTCTGAAACCAAAAACAGCAGAAAATAGGCATCTGCCACTGTTGCAACTTGTTAATAGGTTAGTACTAGAAAACATGTAAAAAGAACCTCAAAGTGTGTACAAGTAAAGCAAAGTAGATACTAAACAAGCATGGAGCATCAAAAAATATAGATACTTTCCAACTATCAGCATCCCCAAGATTAACTCCTGCTCGTCCTTGAGTAGGTAAGTGATAAAAGAATATTTTTTTAGGTGACATGCACCCTCACAATAAAGATCCAACCATTTGCAAGCATTGAAAGCTGGGATCAAAGAACTCTAAACATGTGCATGAAAGATGGAGTTCTAGCAATAGGACATAGTAATTATGCATGCAACATGGCAAGCTACAAACAAAGATCATGAATAATATGCATTGAAAAACGTTTGTTTGTTTCACATGCAGAAAACATAGCATAGTGGCAATCATCTTGTCCCTCATAGAGTAGCAATATAATGCATAGGACACCTTCAAAGTTCACAAGGGTGACTAGAAACAAATAGCACAATAGCAAGTAATAACACAATATGCATCAATTAATAAGCTTTGGAACATTGCACACAGAATGAAAACTATGCTCTCTTAATGGTGCCTAAAGGTAGAAGGTGGAGACTCAAATAATGGTGGAAGAAAGACCTTTTTGTAAAGGAAGCAGGGATTACAAGTTTTAAAAAGAGTGTCAACACCCGGATTTTTAATCCCAGATGCCTGTTATGACATACATCGCAATCCCAGGATTACCATTTTTGCGAGACATAACAGAATTGGGTACCACAGTACATCATCCATTACAAACCATACATAAGGTTTTACACCAAATAAGGATCTCATGATCCAGTCTTAATACAACACAAGCAGCGGAATACGTAATAATAACGGTATCGTAGGCGAAGCTCCATCTTGAGGTCACGAGCAATCTTGACGATGGGAGATGATCCTAGTTGTCGTAACCTTCCTGGGGTCCATCCTCCAGGTACTCCTCTTCATAGTCTGTCCATGGGAATAGCCAGGGACAAAGCCATGAGTACTCTTTAAGTACTCGCAAACTAATACTAACAAGTGAAAGGGATTTTTGTAATAGGACACTAGGCTCTAGGGTTGTTTTGCAAAAAGCCAGATTTACCTCTACTAAGTTCAGAAGCAAAGAATGCTAGTTAAAGTTTTATAACCCTAAGTGGGAACTTGTATTTCATATCATAACCCTGTTGTGGTCAAGTCAAGTCTCAATTCATTTCACAGGTCATTTTGAAAACATCTGACGGGGGAATAGTATGGCCACTCATCGTCCATAACATGACGCGACTATTCAATAGTTTGACACTCTGCAGAGATTGTACACTTTCACCACAACATTCGATACATCCGCCAGGAACAAATCCTGAATTCACCATACTCAGTATGCGGATAATCAATCCTAACCTTTCAATTACACGCCCTAGTATAAGCACCTCTCATGTGAGTTTGTCCTCCCAACCATGACCAACTGTCATCTTGGGTACTGCACAGGTGGAAAATCTTCCCAAGGTAGCCTCAGCTCAGACCTTGGCCGTGAGGGAACTAATACTAAGGTATATAAGTTTCCAGTCAATCCCTACCCAATTCTCGGTATTGTGGTGGTTTATCGGTAAAATTCGAATGGTATCGCATTCAGAAAACCATCAGTTTTATAAAGGGCTAAGGCTCATGCCTCAACATTTTCATCACCATAAATCATCTGGTGTTTTCGGAAACACATGTCCAAAACATTTCAATAGAATGATCCATCATTCCAAGGTTTTCATAACCAGTTTTCCACCAAGTATTCCCATCTAAATTTGATCAGGTTTTATGCTTAGCACTAGCATCTACAAGTGGGGGTAAGTACTAATGAGGGGTGGTAAATAAGTGGAGTTTTAACTAAGTTCAATCTCATGCCTTAGGATGACATAAAGATTATCTAGCTTAGGCCAAATTTTATGCTCTTTATGCAACCTTCAATTATCTTTCTAGAATCTACAATTCACTTAAGTAAACTCTAAGTAAGTAACTTTGATAAAGAAATAAAATAGAAAGCTTGCGAATAAAACTAGGAGGGGGTATCAAATGGGTATGATCACATATGCTTAAGACATATAGTTGGCATGGTAACAAGCAAGTATTTGCTTGCATGGGTATAGTATCTTGCAAGTGTTAGCTTGCACATTCAACTAATAGTATTAGGTTTGCATCAGTGTCAATATAAGCTTGCTAAATTGCAAGTGTTAGCTTGCAAGTATTGGCTTGCCTTGAGCAGAGCAGTGGTTGAAGTTCTCGTCGGCTTCTTCGTAGTATCCTCCTTCCTCCTCGTATCCTTGGTAGGTACTAGCGTCTATAAATAAATACGAGGTATACAATCACCAAACAATACTTAACTACTTGCAATCATCACACAAAAGGGGTCCTATAGATGATCTAGCATCATCTCTAACATTACAAGATTAAGGCTTGGTTTAAATCCTTTTATATTTAGAAAAGTAATTTCTACTCATTGAAAAACTACTTAGGATTTAATATTCTCCAAACCAAACATGGGATCATGTTGACACATGTCATCACCACATATTTCATTACATGGGAATGTTATTTAAAGTGGTGTCACAATTTAATAAGTTTTAACCTTTTATTTTAATTAAATAAAGTGACTAGAAATGCCTATGTGGCATTCTTTTATTACTTGGTCATTATTTCTGTAAGTAAACCTATATATTTTTATATATTCTGGAAGGTATGGTTAAATGTGATTTTTAAGAGTTGGAATCAACTCAAAAGCTATCATGGTTTAAATTTGAAAAATGTTTGAATATAGAAAAGCTTCTGCCTTGTTATTTTTACCAAGGATGATCTACAGATCCAAATGACTTAAATCCAACGGCTTGATTCAGCATTTCAGACCTTTCTAACAAAATTGGTTTCATTCAATTTGGTTCACTGAATCGATCTGGGTTGATTTTTGAATCTAGGTGCGTAAGTGTGTTTGAAATAAAATGGAAAAGGTTAATTTCAAATGAGGGCTGCGGGAAGCGATCTTGGGCCGCTGCTAAGCACAAGGTACGCTGGTTGGTTAAGTCGCTGTCCCCAGCGTCGATGAGACGAGGGGTGCGAAGCCGTATGGGGCGATGGTAGTGGGATCTTGTTCTAATCTAACGGATGAGAGTCATTGTCGACGTTGGGCAACGCCGACGAGACAGAAACCTAACGGCGGTGGGGTTTTCGGGGCTCACCGGGCTCGAGCGAGGTCGGCGAGGCGAGCAGCGAAGTCGATGACGGCGAACCTCCTGGTACGGCAGCTTCTCTGGGCGGCTCAATCGCTGGCTCCCTTCTTCTCCGGAGGCGGGCTCGGTGAAATTCCGGTCTTTCGCCTTGCTTCGGGAACGGGGTGGAACAATCAGTGAGGAGAGGGGAGTGAGATGGTGTGCTCAATTTGGCGGGGGTGTCCTCTATTTATAGTGGCGAGAGGGGACCGACAGGGCGCAAGGTGAGCTCGTCGTGGTCGACGGCATAGAGGGCTATCGGCGTGGGCGACGATAGGGGGCGGTGCGGTGCTCCCTGGTGAGGCTCAACGACGTGGTGGCGAGGCGTGGGGCGGTGCGGTTTGGTCGGAACGCGGCGGTGCTCTGCGCGTGCCCGACGGAGGTTTTTAATGCGCACAGCGTGTGTGGTCCACGCGGCGGCGAACGAGCGTGTCTGCGGGGTTGCTGGGACGATGGTGATCACGTATGCACGCGGCAAGGGCGGCGCGCGGTCTGTGGGCGTCGGTCGAGCGTAGCACATGGGGCGCGCTCTCAGCATGGTTGCAGGCGAGCTTGTCATGGTCCGTGCGTGTGGTCCAGGGGTTGGAAACTTTCGAGCGCTGGACAGGGAGTGGCGGTGGGGTGTTGGCTTGCTCCCAGACATGTTTGCTAGGCTTGTTTCTTCTCCTAGCTTGCTGTCAACATGGGGGTGACAAGGGTGCACTCGTCCTGCTCACCATTGATGACATTGCCAAGCTTACAGTGATGCTAGAGGTTTGCAATTGAGCTAGATGATCTACTAAAGCCTAGTTGTATCCAGAGAGGGAACAAGTTAGGCAAGAATCACTGCTCACAATAGTGTTTGGATTTTGTTTGATTTGTATCTGCAAGGTGTTTGATGAAATGGCCGCAAGAATTCAAGTTTTGAATTTTGAAAAGATTTTTGGTGGGTGTGCTAGGTTGGTGCTGGTGAGTCTGCAGATGCTTGGGTTTTGAAAGTTGAGCTTGTTTGAGTGGTTTTTGAAAAAGTGGGATCTTCCCATATGATAAAGATTCAATTTTGAATTGTCATTTAAACTATGCATTTGAAAGTTTCTGGATGATCACAAGGTGGGCCTTGATACTTTGTTATGAGTACTATCAAGGGGTGTAAAGATCCAAACAAGTTTCTGTTAAGTTCTGAAAGTTTGGGGCAGCCAAAGTAGGCATGTGAGTTAAATTGGGCAAAATGACCATTCACTCAATTTGGCTTATTTTGATTTATTTGTCTTTGGGAAAAGTGTGGGGATTGTTTAGCTAATGTTTATTTCACCAAAGAATCATTTTACAAGTAAAGAAACACATAAACAAGGCAATTCAAAAGAATTAAAAATGGGATGCATACACACATGCATGCTTTCATATTTTTATTTAGAAAAGTTTTTGTTAACCCTAATTTTGATGATTAGAGTTTGATGATCCAAGTTTAGAATTTTTGGGATGTTACAAAGAGCTTCCAAAATTATGGTACTAGTTAGATTTCAGCCCTCATTGCCCTATCATAAGCATCTTGAAGTGGTTAAGGTTAAAGTGGCAAAGCTAGAGTATATGTGCTTGAAGTATAAGTTAGCAATCTCATGCCCTTGAATACGAGGCCACACCTCATGCATACTCAACTTTGGGTCCAGGTAAGTTCTTGCCACTGTAAGTATTTGCATATCATTGAGGACCGCCAACGGGGTACCCCTTGCACATGGCATAGGAGCTTTCCCATAACCAAAATGACAAGGGAAGCAAACAATGAGCATCTTAGCAATCTTTTTATTTACCATATGCATAGCTTTTTATTGAGGATGCTTCATAGATATCTCATTATGGTGATGCTGCAAGTTTCCACCATGATTAGGCATGGCTTAGGCTAATGCCCAGGCATTTCTCTAACACAGGATACAAACTCCATGGACTTACAAGTTCCCTCTTTATTTCACACCGGTGACATCCATAGACAAAAGAACATGATATCAACTGAGTACAAGTGCAATGTTGAAAACGTTCCCCATGACAACAAGGTTCTGCTAATTCCAACTTATAAGTGCAAGCATATACAACAAAGTTGTCACAATGGTTCAAGTTTATTAGGGGCAAAGAATAAAGTGTGCCATCAAGTTCGTGAGGGCTTTAATCACTAAGTTTTCACATAAAAATAGTTTTTTTAATTGGAAGATAGATGAAAACAAGAATATACTTGGAATGGTGTAACACACCATGCATAGGAGTTTATAGTGTACACTTTGGAATAACTTGGTTTCTTGGGAGTTGGAAGCATGACTAGAACTTACTCATACAAGTGGAGGCTAGCAAAAGACTGGGAGCAACCAACTAAGAGAGCAATAATGGCCAAAATCATGCAATGCAACAAAGCAAACTAATCAAAGCAAAGAGTGGTACTACAAGTCAAGGACTAAATTATCATAGAGTCTAATGGTGACTTGTCATAGTCATAACATGGTGTGAGCATGTGCCAAGTCAACCCAAGCAAAACATCAAAGGAGAATACCACAATACTATGTTTTTGCATGCTAAAACAACGCATAATTTCTTCAAGGCACACTAAGCAATCCCAATTGTTTGGAACAAAACATGCTATAGCAATAATCACTAAGCATAATGCTAAAACAACACCTAGCATGTCATGCTAAAGTCTAAGTCACAGTCAATGCAAGCTCCTCTTGCACTTCAAGCAAGAACTTGCTACTCCTTTCCAAACACCAAGCAAACTTATTTGCAAAACAACACAGCGAGAACGGGGTTCCAAACTACTAAAACAAACTAAACAAACTAAGAAAAGCAAACAAAAACTAAGACGCTCCAAGAAAAACACAACTGTGCATGAAACAATAAAAACAAAGAGTCTAGACAGACCTAAGCTTTTTTGATGAAGAAGGGGGATGCCCAAGGCATCCCCAAGCTTTGACGCTTGTACTTATTGGATATTTATTTGGGTGACACCATGGTGGCATCCCCAAGCTTGAGCTTTTGTCCATCCTTCATCTCATTGCATCATTCTCTCTCTACACCTGAAATTTTTCCTTCATACAAAACTTCACACAATCTTCATTAGCAACATTAGCAACAGTAGAGGAGAGAAGGGAGAGAGATGAACAGGGAAGGGGGCGGCGTGTGCGGGGTGGGTCCAGGCCCACAGGGGGGTGGACGGGTGAGGCGTGTGTGTGTGTGGGGTGGGTCTGGTGGGAGCCGAGAGAGAGGTGAGGAGGAGAGAGAGGGGTGGTGCAGCAGTGGCAGGTTTTGAGTGGGTGAGGGGAGAGGGGAGCTGAGGTGGCGAGAGGGGAGTGGCCAGGGTGATGTGGCTGGGGAAGGGTGGGTAGACTAGCTGGTAGGAATAGGATTAGATGGCGGGACTGGTTGGACCGATTCAAAAACCTGGGGGTGGTCGTTCGGGTCGATCTGGCCCGTTCGACTGCCCCCACTAAAAATAATATAAATTTTATTTATTACAAACAAGGCTTTTGCAAACCGATTTCAGGCAAAACAAAATATTTCCGGGGACCTGGTCTTCGGTGTTTGAAAAAGAGGGGACGTTTTAGAAAAACAAAACGGGCTTGCGAGCATAGTTTTAGCAAACAATGCATGATGATGACGATGCAATGCACAAATTCAACGCGATTTTCTAGTAATGGTTTTGCGGGATGCCACAATTCGACACCACTAACAAGGGATCTCGCCCTCGAGATCCGCCGCATGGTACCGGAAGGAAGGTCGGCGATCTTCGTCTTCGCGCTTTGTGTAGATCCTCGCGACACCACTAACGAGGGTTCATCCTCCATCTTGAAATCGGCGACACCACCAACAAAGGGTCGTTGTTCCTGATCGTCGAGAGAACACTCCGGAGAAACAAAGGACGAAGTTGCAGGTAGGGCCACCTCTAACTTCCATGGACGGAGTAAAACTGCTGGATCCGCTGATCCGACGTACGAGAGCGAATGATAAGAGCAGTGGTAGGGTAGCTACTCCATCCCGCACTCATACCATTGCTCTGCACGCGAATAGACGGACTAAGCATCCTACCCTCGGGATTAGACTGAAGATCTCGACAAGCGAGGTTCGGAAACAAGGGAGTGTTGCAGACTCTGCATCGGATCGGGCGTAGAGGATGTCGTCGCTTCGGAAAACACCGGGAGATACCACAGAAATCGTATGAAAGACACAATGATTAGGTTTCGCGATGGTTCCATTGGCATGAACAACACATGCTCAAGGTATAATCCAACTTCACCAATGCTCGTCCTTCTCATATGTTTTTCAACAACACTGATATCGAGCAAGGAACACATAGGGATAAAGAGCTCAAGAACAAGAGATCGAAGGAAGGGTACAGCAGACAAGTTGCAGATTGATGATCGTAGCACCTCCGTGACAAAAGGGAGAAAGCGAAACCCTGAAGGTACGACGGAAACCCAACCACGATAAATCCTGGACTCGAAGAAAGAGAAGAGAGCGGATTCAAAACACGTAGAGGTAAGAGGAGAACAGCAGAGGGGTAAGGAGTAAAACCAGACCTAGTCAGAACTATCCAACCGATTTTCCAAAATAGTTTTGACTCTACTTGACCGTTAGCTAGGTTATCCTACAGGCTAGACTTGGGGTATCGCAATCACGAGCTCTGATACCACTCAGAACACCCTCGAATCGGACCTATGCAAGTTTTAGCGAAACCCGCCAAACCCGCATAGAAACGATTCAAAGGTGCCCACCAGGCACTTTCGTGCGGGTGGAAAACGAAGTAATAACATTACACAACAGTCCTCGATGGGACCCACAGAACAGATATATATATAACAGCGACTCAAAGAATCAAGAATACAGATTTACGGTACAAAGATCCAAATCACCTTGAAAGACGAGGCGTCCGACTACGGACAAAAATGCAAATGGGGCTAAGAGCCACGAAGAATAACCAATGGCGCCCATAACCCTGCCTGTGCCAAGCCAAGGGTAACCCCGCTAACGACGATCTCAAAACCTGCTTAAACAAAAGGGGTGCCGACAAAGGGCAAAGGAAAAAGAAGGAGCCAAGATCGAGGCCAAGACAGCGAGGCTAGAATTCGGCGGTCCTCGCCACATAGGTATGGTGGATCGAAGCGGCAAAGATGCACTAAACAACCTATAGAGACTCGATACAACTGGCGGTTATCAGAGAGGGGTGAGAATGACCTAGCCGGATCCAACCTGAAGCTAACACCAAACAAACCCATCCTGGTATTTTCCCCTCGAGACCAAACGAGGAAGTCAACCGAGGAACTCACACCGTTGGCAGTTTTACTTATTCAGTTATAGTTGCGGCACTTTACTAGTCAAGTTTAGATAATCCCGATAAAGTAAGCAGTGGGCACTTTTAGTTAATCATTCCGTTATAGTGGCAGCACTTACTAGTCAGATACTTTTAACATGAGATAACCCATAAACCCAGTAGTTGTTGGTACTTTTATTCAGCCAATTCGTTGTAGTTGCAATACTTACTAGTCAGATACATTTGTCGCAAGCAACAATCAAACAAGCAATTGTGGGCAGTATTAATTAGCCATTCCATTATAGTGAAGCTGATTACTAGTCATTATAAGTCAAATTTATAGCAGTAAACTTTAGTTATGCTTGTCTATGATCGAGATACTGTGCTCCAAGTCGTCCATATCCGCGACACGGCTTCGAAAGTTTTACCCGCCGGGTGCACCAATAGCAACACACGCCGATCAACCTCGAAAACCAAATCAAAACCCAACGAGGCTTTCACGTTGAACAATCACAGGATTGAGAAATATTTCAGGGGCCACCCTTAAGTAGATCCATAGCGAAGCGGTGACTCGAGGACGGGCTCAAGGTTTGGGTAGACGGCAGGAACGATCAGGGAACCGAAAGTGTGGCTGGGCTTGTCGACACCGCGGAATCGTGTCCCGATCCTAACAAGATGCGGTGCTCCTCGCACAATTTAAATACTGAAAGTAGCATGGCATAAGTACAGGATAGTAAAACACCTCAAACTAGTTTGTGGCCCCAAGAAATAAGAATGAATCAAGCTCGGCTCGGGGGTCCCATATACCTCCGGATGTGGATAGCGATAAATCAAGGCAATTATCAAGTACTCGGGGTCTTCTGGGACACAAGTGGGCGTTGAAACCAAATATTTACTATCACCCACCGATGCCTCTGCTTATTTCAATTTTAGTTGTTAAACAGAAATTAAAGTGACGATAAGTAAAACTAGAATCACCTCCAACATCAACATGCGGCAATACATCAGCAACTGTGGCATATGGCGACACACACCAGCACTTGAGCAAGCAACTACGACGCGCAAGTCCAACTATCCACCAAACAACAGGTAATAGGGTGTGTCCAAGGCAATATAGGGCTGCACGGTATATCACGGGTACGGAAACTAAAGCATCGCAACACAGATAGCAATAGATCAACAGGAGGGAAGTAAATACTATAAAAGTAAGATAGGTAGAAAGGGGGAGATGCTCGCCTGAAAACATTGTCGAAGGGTTCATCCGAAGATCGGGGCGAAGCTCACATCAACTCAACGGCCTTATCCGCGAAGAAGCAAAACACTAGAAGAGACACCGGATGCAATATTTAATGAAACGGCAGAAGATCGGCATGATGCATGTATGATGTATGACATGGCAAAGGTGCGATGCGATTAGGTCATGTTAAGCGGAACCGGGGTCCCGGCAATTAATTAAATGGTTCATGTTATTTAGAAACCCCGCATTTTAAACGTTGTTTTACATGGTAGAAGATAGCACCGGGTTCGCTACACAAAATTTAAATGAGGCCGATATGAGACTAGGTTTGCCCGCATATGGGCCCCATATTTAATTATTAGGTGAATCGGCATAAGGCCCCCAAACCACATGACAAGATGCATGCAAGTATGACAATTTAATATGCAACAAGTTATATTATGTTATAAAATAGGGGTCGAGGAAAGGGTTCACACATTAGGGTTCTCGACGGTCTTGGGGTTCCGGGGTTCGGGGTCGGTCTCAGGGTTCGACGGATCTGGGGTTCGGGGTTCGACGGACGCGTTCTCGAATAGCGGGGTAGATCTTGTCGCAACCGGGAAGCAGGGCTTGGTTGGCGTCGGGGGCGCATCGGGTCCGCCCTGGTCGGTGCCGTTCTTGTCGCATCTGGGGTCTTAGGGTCATGTCGACGATCATGGCGTTCATGGAAGTTCTCGGCTTCGCATCCCCGAGGTAGTACTTGTCGTTCCGGGGGCTCGACGAATTCTTGGCGTCCGAGGAGAAGATCATGTCGCATCCGCGCTTTGGTCTGGGTTCTTCGGGCTCCCATGTAGGGGATCTTGTCGTCGCGTCTTGACGGGGTTCGGGCTTGATCTTCGGACTCCGGGGTCGGGGTCGGGGCTTAGGCTTCGAGGACGTTATTGTGACTCAGGGAACGGTCTTCGGGTCTCGACGTCGGTGGTCTTGGCGCGTCCGGGATGAAGGAGTTCTTGTCGCGCTCGTGGTCCTCGGATCCAGGGTCTCGGCACCGGCAGATCTTGGTGACAAACCTCCATGTTGCGGTTCTTAACGACGGGATCGGGGCTTAGGTCCGGCCTTGGTGTCCATTGTAGATGACGATCTTGGCAGGCCACTTCGGGGGATTCAACAGGGTTCGGGTCTTGGCGTCCGATTCCCTCGCGACGGCGTGGTTGCAGAGGGTGGGCCCGGTGGCGACGGCAGCAAAGAGCTCGGAACCGGGGCACGGAGGCTGCCGATGAAGGGCCCGCAGAGGAGCGGCTCGGGGACTCGGAGGCGCGGCCGTCCCTGGCGCGGGGCTCGGCCTGAGCGGATGCGGCCGACGCGAGGAGGAGGTTTCGAGGCCAGTGCAGGGCGGGCAGTCAAGCGGAGGCGAGGCGGCAGTGCAGCGACGGAACGGGCGGCTGCATGGGCTCGCGGGCGAGAACTGCGGGTCGGAGGTGGCCGGGCCGAGGCGGCTCAGACGGGGCAGGGCAGCGGAGGCGAAGCTCAGGCTGGGCGGGAACGCCGAGCGAGCCTTGGCCTTCGCCGCCTTGGCGGCAGTGGTGCTTGGTGGCGGGGCTCGGCGAGCAGCGAGGCGCGGGCCTGGAGAGGAGGCGGCGGAGGGCGGAGCCGGACAGCCCAGCGCAGGCGGGAAGAAGCGGGGCGAGGGAAGGCAGCGACGGCGGGAGGCGCGCGAGAGCAGTGAGTCTTGCGGGTCAGGCGGCGGGCTGAGGAGGTGCGGAGGCGTGCGATGGCTTCAGCGAGGCCTTGGCTGGAGCACGCCCGGTGGCGGCGTGGACCGAGGACGGCGGAGGTACTTGGAGGCGGGACAGGCGAGCAGTGAGGCGTCAGGCGGTGGCGAGGGGAAGCGTCGGGCACACTGCATGGCGTCTGAGAGGTAGAGGAGAGAAGGAGAGAGATGAGCAGGGGAAGGGGCATGTGCGGGGTGGGTCAGGCGGGCCCAGGCGGGGTGGACGGGTGAGGCGTGCGTGTGTGTGTGGTGGGTGGTGGTGCAGTGGGGCTGAGAGAGAGAGGTGAGGGAGGAGAGAGAGGGTGGGTGCAGCCAAGTGGCAGGTTTTGAGTGGGTGAGGGGAGAGGGGAGCTGAGGTGGCGAGAGGGGAGTGGCCAGGGTGATGTGGCTGGGGAAGGGTGGGTAGACTAGCTGGTAGGAATAGGATTAGATGGCGGGACTGGTTGGACCGATTCAAAAACCTGGGGGTGGTCGTTCGGGTCGATCTGGCCCGTTCGACTGCCCCCACTAAAAATAATATAAATTTTATTTATTACAAACAAGGCTTTTGCAAACCGATTTCGGGCAAAACAAAATATTTCCGGGGACCTGGTCTTCGGTGTTTGAAAAAGAGGGGACGTTTTAGAAAAACAAAACGGGCTTGCGAGCATAGTTTTAGCAAACAATGCATGATGATGACGATGCAATGCACAAATTCAACGCGATTTTCTAGTAATGGTTTTGCGGGATGCCACAGAAGTCCACCTTTAGGTTATCATCCGAACCCCCTCCAGTATTAAGTTGCAAGCCACAGACAACTGCTTTAAGCAAAGTGTGTAAGGTAAACAGTCCACATGTTCCATGAACAAGAGACCGTTGTTTTCTCCCTAGTAGCAACAACACATCTACAACCGAAGAGATTATTGTCACTTCCCTTGGAAACTAGATGCATGAACCCACTATCGAGCATAAATACTCCCTCTTGGAGTCACTAGCAACTACTTGGCCAAGATAACCACTAGCAACGGAGAGCATGCAAGATCACAAACAACACATACATGATAGAATCATAAAGATAAAACCATTAATCAAACCAACATAATAATGTCAATATCCATCGGATCCCCACAAACACAACATGCATGATTACAAATAGATTAGATCTTGATCATGAATGGAGCTCATAAGATCTATACATGAAATCACAAAGGAGGAGATACAACCATCTAGCTACTACATGGACCCATAGTACAAGGTGGAACTACTCACGAATCATACCGGAGAGAAGGCCTCCGGGATGATCTCCCCTCCGGCAGGGTGCCGGGAAGAACTTCAGATCCCCCCAATCTAGGGACGATGGTGGCAGCGGCTATAGATGGTTTCGTGGATTTCTGATCGGGTACTCAGGGTTTCTATATCGGGGGCTTCTTATAGGCGAAGGGGCGAGACCGGGAGGCGGCCAGGGTGCCCAAACCCTAGCCAGGCGCGAGGATGGGCCCACCCACGCCTAGGGTGGGTCTGGCCCCCCTGGCTGGCCTTCCGGGCTCCCCTCTGGACTTCTTGTTCCCCACGGAAAGTTATTGACTTTGTCCTTCATCCCGTCAAATTCCGAGAATATTTCTTTACTAACTTTTCTGAAACCAAAAACAACAGAAAATAGGCATCTGGCACTGTTGCAACTTGTTAATAGGTTAGTACCAGAAAACATGTAAAAAGCACCTCAAAGTGTGGACATGTAAAGAAAAGTAGATACTAAACAAGCATGGAGCATCAAAAATTATAGATACGTTTCCAACGTATCACTTGCATTGAATGTGACTTAGACTTTAGCATGACATGCTAGGTGTTGTTTTAGCATTATGCTTAGTGATTATTGTTGTAGCATGTCTTGTTCCAAACAATTGGGATTGCTTAGTGTGCATTGAAGAAATTATGCGTTGTTTTAGCATGCAAAGGCATAGTATTGTGGTATTCTCCTTTGATGTCTTTGCTTGGGTTGACTTGGCACATGCTTACACCATGTTATGACTATGACAAGTCACCATTAGCCTCTATGATCATTTAGTCCTTGACTTGTAGTACCACTCTTTCGTTTGATTAGTATGCTTTGTTGCACTTCATGATTATGGCCATTATGCTCTCTTAGTTGGTTGCTCCCAGTATTTTGCTAGCCTCCACTTGTATGAGTAAGTTCTAGTCATGCCTTCAACTCCCAAAAACCAAGTTATTCCAAAGTGTCCACTATAAACTCATATGCATGGTGTGTTACACCATTCCAAGTATATTCTTGTTTTCAACTATCTTACAATTAAAAACTATTTTGTTATGTGAAAACTTAGTGATTAAAGCCCCCACGAACTTGATGGCACACTTTATATTCTTTGCCCCTAATAAACTCGAACCATTGTGACAACTTTGTTGTCTATGCTTGCACTTATACGTTGGAATTAGCAGAACCATGCTGTCATGGGGAACGTTTTCACATTGCACTTGTACTTTGTACTCAGTTGATATCATGTTATTTTGTCTATGGATGTCACTGGTGTGAAATAAAGAGGGAACTTGTAAGTCCATGGAGTTTGTATCCTGTGTTAGAGAAATTCCTAGGCCGCTAGCCTAAGCCATGCCTAATCATGGTGGAAACTTGCAGCATCACCATAGTGAGTTATCTATGAAGCATCCTCAATAAAAAGCTATGCATATGGTAAATAAAAATATTGTTGAGATGCTCATTGTCTGCTTGCCTTGTCATTTTGGTTATGGGAAAGCTCCTATACCATGTGCAAGGGGTACCCCATTGGCGGTTCTCAATGATATGCAAATACTTACAATGACAAGAACTTGCCTGGACCCAAAGTTGAGTATGCATGAGGTGTGTCCCTCGTATTCAAGGGACTTGAGATTGCCAACTTATACTTCGTCAAGCATATACTCCACCTTTTCCACTTTAACCTTAACAACTTCAAGATGCTTATGATAGGGGCAATGAGGGTTGAGAGCTAACAAGTACCATAATTTTTGGAAGCTCTTTTTGAAACTTGTAATCCCTGCTTCCTTTACAAAAGGCCTTTCTTCCACCATTATTTGAGTCTCCACCTTCTACCTTTAGGCACCATTAAGAGAGCATAGTTGTCATTCTGTGTGCAGTGTTCCAAAGCTTATTAATTGATGCATATTGTGTTATTACTTGTTCTTGCGATACTTGTTTCTAGTCACCCTTGTGAACTTTGAAGGTGTCATTTGCATCTATATTTCTACTCTATGAGGGAGAAGCTGATTGCCACTATGCTATGTTTTCTGTATGTGAAACAAACAAACGTTTTTGAATGCATGTTATTCATGATCTTTGTTTGTAGCTTATCCTGCTGCATGCATAGTTACTATGTCCTATTGTTAGAACTCCATCTTTCATGCACATGTTTAGAGTTCTTTGATCCCAGCTTTCAATGCTTGCAAATGGTTAGATCTTTATTGTGAGGGTGCATGTCACCTCAAAAATTATTCTTTTTATCACTTACCTACTCGAGGACGAGCAGGAGTTAAGCTTAGGGATGTTGATACGTTGCAAATGTATCTATAATTTTTGATGCCCCATGCTTGTTTAGTATCTGCTTTGCTTTACTTGTCCACACTTTGAGGAGATTTTTACATGTTTTCTGGTACTAACCTACTAACAAGTTACAAAAGTGCTAGATGCCTGTTTTCTGCTGTTTTTGGTTTCAGAAAAGTTAGTAAAGAAATATTCTCGAAATTGGACGGAACAAACGTCAAAGTCAATAACTTTCCGTGGGGAACAAGAAGTCCAGAGGGGAGCCGGGGAGGCGATCCAGAGGGGACACGCCCCCCCAGGCGCGGCCACAGATGGGCTCGCGCCTGGCTAGGGTGTGGGGCCCCTGGACACCGCCTCGGCCTCCCCCTTCGCCTATAAGAAGCCCCCGATGTAGAAACCCTAAGCACCCGATCAAATCTCCATGAAACCGTATGTATCCTCCGCCGCCATCGTCCCTAGATCGGGGGGATCTGAAGTTCTTCCCGGCACCCTGCCGTAGGGGAGATCATCCTGGGGGCCTTCTCTCCGGTATGATGCGTGAGTAGTTCCACCTTGGACTATGTGTCCATGTAGTAGCTAGATGGTTGTATCTCCTCCTTTGTGCTTTCATGTATAGATCTTGTGAGCTCCGTTCATGATCAAGATCTAATCTATTTGTAATCATGCATGTTGTGTTTGTGGGGATCCGATGGATATTGAGATTATTATGTTGGTTTGATTAATGGTTTTGTCTTTATGATTCTATCATGTCTGTGTTGTTTGTGATCTTGCATGCTCTCCGTTGTTAGTAGATATCTTGGCCAAGTGGTTGCTAGTGACTCCAATAGGGGGTATTTATGCTCGATAGTGGATTCATGCCTCTAGTTTCCGAGGGGAGTGACAGAAATCTCTTCGATTGTAGATGTGTTGTTGCCACTAGGGAGAAAACAATGATCTCTTGTTCATGGAACATGTGGACTATTTACCTTACACACTTTTCTTAAAGCAATTGTCTGTTGCTTGCAACTTAATACTGGAGGGGGTTCGGATGATAACCTGAAGGTGGACCTCTAGTCATAGATGCAGTTGGATGGCGGTCTATGTATCTTGTTGTATTGCCCAATCAAATCTCATAGTATCTTTCTGACTAGTAATTGTATTGTTATGCCTTGCTCAGTTCCTGTCAATTGCCCTGTTGTAATTTGTTTACCCTTCATGCCATGTTGTTTATCTAAGGAGAGCACCTCTAGTGAACTATGGACCCAGGTCCAATCTTTGCCATTGATACATCTTCCATTGTTACTTGTTTACTTGCTACAAACCATTACCTTCCACACCATACGTTTAATCCTTTGTTACTGACGATTGAGATTGACAACCTCATTGTTAGTTGGGACAAAGTCTTGAGTTGTGTTGTGCAGTCTCGCGTTGCTTGCAACACCAGTATGACGTTCCTCCTCCCTCTTGGTTCGATAACCTCGGTTTCTTCGAGGAAAACTTGTCTTTGCTTCACACCACCTTTTGGGGTTCCCAACAGGCTCACATAAGTTGTGCAAGCCATTAGCGGCTACAGAAGGTTTCGTGGAGTTTTGATTGGGTGCCTAGGATTTCTACATCGGGGGCTTCTTATAGGCGAAGAGGCGAGGCTAGGAGGCGGCCAGAGGGCCCACACCCTGCCCAAGCATTGGGCAGGGTGTGGTCCCACCCGCACCTAGGGGGTGTGGCGACCCTGGATCGCCTCTCCGTCTCTCCTCTGGACTTCGTGTCGCCCACGGTAAAATATTGACTTTGGCTTTTGTCCCGGCCAATTCCGAGAATATTGATTTTTTGCCTTTCGGAAAAAGCGAGAAAAGCAGTAAGCGGCATTGTGGCAACTTGTTAATAGGTTAGTTCCAGAAAAGATATAAAAACACCTCAAAGTGTAGACAAAGCAAAGCAAATTAGATACTAAACAAGCATGGAGCATCAAAGATTATAGATACGTTTCCGATGTATCAGGCATACCCAAGCTTAACTCCTGCTCATCCTCGAGTAGGTAAGTGATAAAAAGAATAATGTTTTAGGTGACATGCATCGTCAAAACCAAGATCAAACCATTTGCAAGCATTGAAAGCTGGGATGAAAGAACTCTAAACATGTACATGAAAGATGGAGTTCTAACAATAAGACATAGTAACTATGCATGCAACATGAAAGGCTACAAACAAAGATCATGAATAACATGCATTAAAAACGTTTGTTTGTTTCACATACAGAAAACATGGCATAGTGGCAATGTCAACACCCGGATTTTTAATCCCAGTTGCCTGTTATGCCATACATCGCAATCCCAGGATTACCATTTTTGCGAGACATAACAGATTTGGATACCACAGTACATCATCCATTACAAACCATACATAAGGTCTTACACAAATAAGGATCTCATGATCCAGTTATTAATACAACTCAAGCAACGGAAATACGTAATAATAAAGGTAGCGTAGGCGAAGCTCCATCTACGGGGTCACAGGCAATGTTGACGATGGGAGATGATCCTAGTTGTCGTAACTTTCCTCGGGTCCATCATCCTGGTACTCCTCTTCATAGTCTGGCCACGGGAATAGTCAGGGACAAATCCATGAGTACTCTTTAAGTACTCGTAAACTAATACTAACAGTTAAAGGGGTTTTTGTAGTAGGACACTCGGCTCTAGGGTTATTTTGCAAAAATCCAGATTTACCTCTACTAAGTTCAGAAGCAAGAAAAGCTAGTTGAATTTTATAACACCTAAGGGGGGATTTGAATTTCATATCACAACTCTGTTGTGGTCAAGTCAAAATCTCAATTCATTTCATAAGTCATTTTGAAAACATCTGACGGGAGAACAGTATGGCCACTCCAACTGTCCATAACCGCGGACGTGGCTATTCGAATAGTTTGACACTCTACAGAGATTATACACTTTCACCACAACATTCGATACATCCGTCAGGAACAAATCCTGAATTCACCATACTCAGTATGCGGATAATCAATCCTAACCTTTCAATTACACACCCTAGTATAGTCACCTCTCCTGTGAGTTCGGCCTCCCAACCATGACCAACTGTCATCTTGGGTACTGCACAGGTGGACAATCTTCACAAGGTAGCCTCAGCTCAGACCTTGGCCATGAGGGAACCCATACTAAGGTATATAAGTTTCCAGTCAAGCCCTACCCAATTTTCGGGTATTGTGGTTGTACGGTAAAATTGGAATGGTATCGCATCCAGACAACCATCAGTTTTATAAAGGGCTAAGGATCATGCCTCAACATTTTCATCATCAAAATCATCTGGTGTTCGGAAACACATGTCAAAACATCTTAGTAAAATGACTCATCATTCTAAGGTTTTCATAACCATTTTCACCAAGTATTCCCATCTAAAGTTGATCAAGTTTTATGCTTAGCACTAGCATCTACAAGTGGGGGTGAATACTAATGAGGGGTGGTAAACAAGTGGAGTTTTAACTAGGTACAATATCATGCCTTAGGATGACATCAAGATTATCTAGCTTAGGACAAATTTAATGCTCTTTATGCAACCTTCAATTATCTTCCTAGAATCTACAAGTCACTTAAGTAAACTCTAAGTAATAGCTTTGATAAAGAAATAAAGTATGAAGCTTGCAAGTAAAACTAGGATTGGGTTATCAAGTGGGTATGATCACAGATGCTTAAGGCATATAGTTGGTATGGTAACAAGCAAGTATTAGCTTGCATAGGTCAACTTGATTAGTAAGGCTTGCTAAAGTAGAGTATCTTGCAAGTGTTAGCTTGCCTTGTGCAGAACAGTGGTTGAAGTTCTCCTCGGCTTCTTCTTCGTAGTATCCTCCTTCCTCCTCGTATCCTTGGTCGGTACTAGCGTCTATAAATAAGTACGAGGTACACAATCACCAAACAATACTTAACTATTTTCAATCATCACACAAAGGTGTTCTATAGATGATCTAGCATCATCACTAATATTACAAGAATAAAACATTTGTCTTATTTCTTTTAATTTGAGAAAAGTAATTTCTACTCATTGAAAAACTACTTAAGATTTAATATTCTCCAACTCAAACATGGGATCATGTTGACACATGTCATCACCACATATTTCAGTACATGGGAATGTGGTTTAAAGTGGTGTCACAATTTAATAAGGTTTAACCTTTTATTTCAATTAAATAAAGTGACTAGAAATGCCTATGTGGCATTCTTTTATTACTTGAACATTATTTCTGTAAGTAAATCCATACGTTTTTATATATTCTGAAAGGTATGATCAAATGTGATTTTTGAGAGTTAGAATCAACTCAAAAGCTATTATGGTTGAAATTTAAAAAATGTTTGAATGCAGAAAAGCTTCTGACTTGTTATTTTTACCAAAGTTGATCTACAGGTCCAAATGACTTGAATCCAATAGGCTTGGATTAAGCATTTCAATACCTTTCTAACAAAATTGGTTTCATGCAATTTAGTTCACTGAATTGAGCTGGGTTGATTTTTGAAACTAGGTACAGAACTATGTTTGAATAAAAATAGAAAAAGCTAAATTCAAATGGTTGGGATGCGCGGGAAGGGTTAATGGGCCGGCCCAGTGTCACTCCGCAGCGCGGGGCTCAGCTGACAGGGGGGTCTACCGGTCAGTGGCTCATAAAACGCGAAGCGGTACGGAGCGATGTGGTGTGTTGGATTAGAAGTGAGATCAACGGCTGAGGGTCATCGTCGAGGATGAACATCTCACCGGCGAGCTCGAACCCTAGCAGCTCAGTGGGGGTGCATAGGGGGCATACCGGGGCTCCAAGGCGACGGTGAGGCGGGCAAGCAGCGAAGTCGGCGGCGAACTCGAGGATGGTCGCGGCAGCTCCAGGGGTGGACGAAATCAACGGCTCCCTTCTTCTCCAGAGGCGGCCTACTCCGGCACAATTCTAGCGAGCTGCTGCTCCTTGTGCTCTGGCTAAGGGGTGGAAGGATCAGTGAGGTGAGGGGAGTGAGATGGTGTGAAGAAATCGAGCGGGGGTGGCCTCCTTTTATAGGCTCGACGGCGAGACCGAGAGGGATGGGCAGGCGACGGTGGCGACACGGCTACGGGCGGCTAGAGGCATGGCCGAGGTTGGCGATCGACGGGCGGTCTCCTGGCGATGCTCTAGAGCTTAAATGCGCGTGTAGGGGCGGTGGTAATCGGGCGGGAACGTGCGGTGCTCTGCGAGGCAGAGGTAGCGAACTCCGCGGCGAGCGGCTACGGGGTACGGGCGATGAAACGAACATGTCTGGTGGTCTCCTGGGATGGTGGGGTGCATGCTGGCGGGCGGCAAGGGCTCGAGGTGGTCGGGTTGAGTGGGAGCAGTAGCGTGCTCTGGCTTGTCGGCATGGTCGGCAATGGTAGCAGCGTTCCTGGCGGTTCTGGTCTCTGTCTTCGAGCTAGGGCTGGTCGAGAGGGGCGGTGAGGCATGGTCTGCATGCTAGACAAGGTTGGCACGGCTAGTTCTTATCCTAGCTTGATGTCCACACTGGGGTGACATGGTGAGGCTCGGCCTGCTCACCATTGATGGCATTGGCAAGCTCACAATGGTGCTATAGGTTAGTTAAGGGTGCTAGATGATCTACTAAGGCTAGTTGTAACCAAATAGGGAACAAGGTTGGCGCAAAACACTGCTCAAGATAGTGTTTTTGATTTTGTTGATTTGAATCTGCAGCCTATTTGATGAAATGGCCGCATGAACTTGAGTTTTGAATTTTGAAAATATTTTTGGTGGGTGTGCTAGGCATGTGTTGAGGATTCTGTGGATGCTTGGGTTTTGAAAATTGAGCTTGTTTGAGTGGTTTTTGAAATAGTGGGATCTTCCCATATGAAATAGATTCAATTTTAAATTGTCATTTAAACTAAGCATTTAAATGTTTTTGGATGATCACAAAGTGGGCCTTGGTACCTTATTATGATTACTATCAATAGGTGCAAAGATCCATACATGTTTATGTTAAGTTCTGAAAGTTAAGGATAGCCAAAGTAGGCATGGGAGTTAAATTGGCCAAAGTGACCATTCACTTAATTTATTTGTTTTGACTTGTTTGTCTTTGGGAAAAGTTTGGGGATTGTTTAGATGATGTTTATTTCACCTAATAATCATTTTCCAAGCAAAGAAACACAGAACCATGGCAATTCAAAAGAATCCAAATTTTAATACACACGCATATGAATGCTTTCATACTTTTAATTGGAAAAGTTTTTGTTAACCCTAATTTTGATGATTAGAGTTTGATGATCCAAGTTTAATATTTTTGGGATGTTACAGATCAGCTTGTCCCTCATGGAGTAGCAAATAGATGCATAGGACACCTTCAAAGTTCATAAGAGTGACTAGATACAAATAGCACAAGAACAAGTAATATCACAATATGCACCAATCAATAAGTTTTGGGACACTACACACAGAATGGCAACTATGCTCTCTTAATGGTGCCTAAAATTAGAAGGTGGAGACTCAAATAATGGTGGAAGAAAGGCCCTTCACAAAGGGAAGCAGAGATTTCAAGTTTCAAAAAGAGCTTCCAAAAATTATGGTACTTGTTAGCTTTCAGCCCTCATTGCCCCTATCATAAGCATCTTGAAGTGATTCAAGGTTAAAGTGAACAAACTATGGAGTATATGCTTGACAAAGTATAACTTGGCAATCTCAAGTCCCTTGAATAAGAGGGCCACACCTAATGCTACTCAACTTCAGTCACCTGTAAGTTCTTGTCATAGTAAGTACATGCGAATCATAGAGAACCGCCAACGGGGTACCCCTTGCACATGGTACAGGAGCTATCCCATAACCAAAATGACAAGGCAAGCAGGCAATGAGCATCCCAGCGATCTTTTTATTTAATATGTGCATAGCTTTTTATTGAGGATGCTTCACAGATAGCTCATTATGGAGATGCTCCAAGTTTCCACCATGGTTAGGCATGGCTTAGGCTTGCGGCCCAGGCATTTCTCTAACACAAAATACATAACTCCATGGACTTACAACCCTCCTCTTTATTTCACACCAGTGACATCCATAGACAAAAGAGCATCATATAAATTGTGTACAAAGTACAAGTGCAATGTTGAAAACGTTCCCCGTGACAACACGGTTCTGCTAATTTCAACGTATAAGTGCAAGCATATACAACATAGACGACACAATGATTCAAGTTTATTAGGGGCAAAGAATATAAAGTGTGCCATCAAGTTTGTGAGGGCTTTAATCACTAAGTTTTCACACAACAAAATACTTTTTAATTGAAAGATATCTAAAAACAAGAATATACTTGGAATGGTGTAACACATGCATAGGAATTTATAGTGTACACTTTGGAATAACTTGGTTTCTTGGGAGTTTGGAAGCATGATTATAACTTAGTCATACAAGTGGAGGCTAGGAAAAGACTGGGAGCAACCAACTAAGAGAGCAATAATGGCCATAATTATGCAGAGCAACAAAACATTACTAATCAAAGCATAGAGTGGTACTACAAATCAAGGACTAAATGATCAAAGAGGCTATGGTGACTTGTTCATAGTCAATAATATGGTGTAAGCATGCGCCAAGTCAACCCAAACAAAGCATCAAAAGAGAATACAACAATACTATGCTTTTGTATGCTAAAACAACACATAATTCTTTCAAGGCACACTAAGCAATCCCAATTGTTTAGAACAAGACATGCTACAACAATAATCACTAAGCATAAGGTGAACACAACACCTAGCATGTCATGCTAAATTCTAAGTCACAATCAATGCAAGCTCCTCTTGCACTTTCAAGCAAGAACTTACTATTCCTTTCCAACACCAAGCAACTTATTTGAAACAACACATCGAGAAAGGGGGTACAAACTACTTTACTCAAGCAAACTAAACAAACTAAGCAAACCAAACAAAAACTAAGACGCTCCAAGAACAACACAACAGTGCATGAAACAATAAAAACGAAGTGTCTAGACAGACCTGAGCTTTTTATTGATGAAGAAGGGGATGCCTTGAGAATCCCCAAGCTTTGACGCTTGTACCTCTTGGATATTTCTTGGGGTGACACCGGGGTGGCATCCCTAAGATTGATATTTTGTCCATTCTTCACCCCATTACATCATTCTCTCTCTACACCTGAAATTTTTCCTTCATACAAAACTTCACACAATCTCCATTAGCAACATTAGTGTATTCAAAAGATAATATACCTTTGGGCTAAGCTTTGGAACATCAAAAAATTTCACTAAAAACACATGCTACTGTATCAACTCCTTCAAAAAGCTCAATTCCCTAAAAGAGAACTGAAAAAGAAATCAATAAGAAGCAAATGCAAATAATGGCAGAAATCTGTCAAAACATACCAGCAGGTAGAAACCGATTTTTTGAAAAGCTTATATTGCTCAAATCAAGAAGTGTTGAACTAACGAAAGTTATGTAACATACTGGGGGATTTATTCGTAAATTTGCAGCTCAATCAGACTTACAGGGACTCCTCACGAATTTTTATGGTGGAGGACAAAATCTGTTTCGGGACATCAACTCTCCAAATCTTACTTCCCTCTTATTAGAGGTCATTCTTGGCACAAAAAGCAAACAAAAATGATAAGGAGAGGTCATTACTGAAGTAATAACTTCCAAGACTCAAGGAAACTCTTGGGTTATCTCCCAACAAGTACTTTTCTTTAACGCCTTTAAGTTAGACACAAGAAGCAAGAAATCAAGTATTTTCAAATGAAGAAGCAACTCTCTTGTTCTTTCCTTTCTTACCTTTTTTCTTCTCTTTAGGTAAAATATGATTGCTTACTGGAGGAGCAAAATGCATAATGCCTTTTCCCACATCTATTATTGCTCCAAATTGTTTTAGTAGGGATCTTCTAAGTGTGATCTGTCCTTTGCCTACACATTCAATAACAAGATAATCAGTAGACACCATTTTCCCTGATATTTTTGTAAACACGCCTTCAGTTATTCCAATGGGTAATAAAGTGGCATTATTAGTAAAAGATATTTCCTCTCCTCCTTTAGAAATCCCCCAAAACTCAAAGACTCATAAATATCTTCAAGCATAAGGCAAAATTCAGACATGATATCACAACGAGCATCAAAAGTTGCACTATTTATAGTGACTTTGATTGTGGGAAGCCACTTTGTAGGCTCAGAATTCATTGGAACATAATTATGGTACTCCCTAAGTGTGTGATAACAACTTTTCAAAGCAGCAGTACTAGACTCAAGAGTGTTCAACCTAGCAAAAATATTTATGAAAGAGGAATCAGACTTGCCAGGTGTATTATAAATTATAATCAATTTCTTTATGGCATCAAAAGCTTCATCCTCAGTACATTGAAAAATATCTTTCCCAGCCACAACATCCAAAGCATATCTATAACAAAGAGCAATACCGCGGTAGAAACTATTGATAACCAAGCTAAGACTCATCTTAGGCTCAGTTTCCTTTTGTAAAGCAGAGATTCTAGACCAAGCTTCTTTAAAGCTCTCTTCACCTTTTTGCTTGAAAGCAAATATCTCTTCCATAGGTGTCAAAGACATAGGACCAAAACCAGACATGGTAGCAACTAGGGTAGGAACTAACTTTTTTGTGTTTTTGATAAGAGAAAGCAAACCAAACTAAACTATTTTTTTGGAGTTCTTGAAAACAGGCAAACAAAACCAAGCAAAAGAAACTAAGCAAACTAAAAACAAAGAAAAGAGAAAGGTTAAGGATGACTCCCCTTGTGAAGACATCCTTAGCCTCCCCGGCAATGGCGCCAGAAAACTTGTTGATGCCTTAGTTGATGTGGAGCTTGTTGGGAACCCCAAGAGCAAGGTGTGAAGAAGCACAGTAGCAAGTCTTCCCTTAGTAAGAAACCGACGTTATCGAACCATTAGGAGTAAGGAAACGTCACACAGGTGTTGCAAGCAACGTGGAAACCTACACAACATAAACTCAAGACTTTGCCCCAACTAACAATGAGGTTGTCAATCTCACCAGTTGCTATAACAAAGGATTAAACGTATGGTGTGGAAGGTAATGGTTTGCAGCAAGTAAACAAGTAACATTGGAAGATGTATCAATGGTAAAGATTGGACCGGGGTCCATAGTTCACTAGAGGTGCTCTCCTTAGATAAACAACATGGCATGAAGGGTAAACAAATTATAGCTGGGAAATTGACAGGAACTGAGCAAGACATAACAATGCAATACCATACAAAAAGATCCTATGAGATTTGATTGGGCAATACAACAATATACATAGACCACCATCCAACTGCATCTATGACTAGAAGTCCACCTTCAGGTTATCATCCAACCCCCCTCCAGTATTAAGTTGCAAGCAACAGACAAGTGCTTTAAAAAAGTGTGTAAGGTAAACAATCCACTTGTTCTATGAACAAGAGACCGTTGTTTTCTCCCTAGTGGCAACAACACATCTACAACCGAAGAGATTTCTGTCACTTCTCTTGGAAACTAGAGGCATGAACCCACTATCTAGCATAAATACCCCCTCTTGGAGTCACGAGCAACTACTTGGCCAAGATAGCTACTAACAACGGAGAGCATGCAATATCACAAACAACACAGACATGATAGTATCAAATAGACAAAACCATTAATCAATCTGACATAGTAATCTCAATATCCATCGGATCCCCGCAAACACAACATGCATGATTACAAATAGATTGGATCTTGATCATGAACGGAGGTCACAAGATCTATACATGAAAGCACAAGGAGGAGATACAACCATCTAGCTACTACATGGACCCGTAGTCCAAGGTGGAACTACTCACGCTTCATACCAGAGAAGAAGGCCTCCGAGATGATTTCCCCTCCCGCAGGGTGCTGGGAAGAACTTCATATCCCCCCGTTCTAGGAACAACGGTGGCTGTGGCTACATAAGGTTTCATGGAGTTTTGATCGGGTGCCTAGGGTTTCTGCATCGGGGGCTTCTTATAGGCGAAGAGGCGAGGCTGGGAGGCGGCCAGAGGGCCCACACCCTTCCCAGGTGCGGGGTGGTACCACCTGCGCCTAGGGGGGTGTGGCGGCCCTGGCTCGCCTCTTCATCTCTCCTGTGGACTTCGTGTCGCCCACGGTTAAATATTGGCTTTGGCTTTTGTCCCGTACATTTTCGAGAATATTGATTTTCTGCCTTTCTGGAACAAAAAACAGAAGAAAACAGGCAACTGGCACTATGGCAACTTTTTAATAGGTTAGTTCCAGAAAATATATAAAAACACCTCAAAGTGTAGACAAAGCAAAGCAAAGTAGATAGTAAACAAGCATGGAGCATAAAAAATTATAGATATGTTTCCGACCTATCATTGAGAATCCTGCTCAATTCTTTTAGGGTGTCCTTCAGGATATAAAGGATCTTGATTGGATATACCACTCCTAGTTCTAATTCCATAAGCATGTTTATCTCCTGAGGCATTGACTAGCATATCTTTTTGTACCTTAGCAAGTTGATCAATTTGGGTTTGAACCATTTGAAAGTGTTTACAAAGCATTTTAACATCATTAGCAGTTCTTTCCACAATATCTTTCAACTCATTAATATCTCTAGATTTTTCCAATAAATGATTCTGAACTTGTTTATTAAAATTATCTTGCTTAACAATAAATGTGTCAAGTTCATCTAAGCATTGACCAGGAGGCTTACCATAGGGAATATCACCTTCATCAAAGTGGAGAGAGTGTACCTCAATAGTAGATGAGTGGAGAATTGGCTTACATAATTCTTCTATAGGAGGTAGATTCTTCACATATTCAGCTCTAATTCCTTTAGACATTTCTTAGCTTCCTTCATCACTTCATCATTTAATGCAATCACTCCCCTCTTCCTTGGTGTTGGTGTTGGAACTGGTTCAGGCACAACTGGTTCAGGAGTAGTAGGCTCAGGTGTATTTAGCTCAGTTGAAGTCCAATCATCATAATTCTTGCTTATTTTAGCCATTAATTCTTCAGCATCTATAGGAGTTCTTTTCCTTAAAACACAATCAACAAAACTATCTAGGTATGTCCTAAAATCATCAGTTAGTCCACTATAATAAATATCAAGAAGCTCATTTTTAGGCAATGGACATCCAGGATGTGCATGAATCAAGGCACAAAACCTTGTCCATGACACAGGCAACTTCTCTTCTTCTCCCTGCTTAAAATCAAAAAGGTTTTGCAAAGCAGCATGTCTAGCACTGGGAGGAAAATATTTCTAGAAGAAAGAAGCAATCAAGCAATCAGGGCTATCAATGGATCCAGGAGGTAATCTATTAAACCAAACTTTAGCTTATCCTTTTAGTGAAAAAGGGAAGATCTTAGTAACAAAGTACTTGCGCATCTTAAAATCATCAGAGAATAAAGCACTCATAGTGGAGAGCTCATTCATATGTGCCACAACACTCTCACTCTCAGTCCCACAAAAATGTTCTTTCTCAACAATATCTAAATAGGATAAATCAAGAGATAAATCATAATCTTCATCTTTAATATCCATGGGAGAAGTGGCAAACTTAGGATCGGAAGACAGTTTAGGAATAATGGTACGTCTCTCAAGGTAGCACTAGCACCACGTGTGTTTTGGTACTCTTCAATAAAATCATCAGTCATTTCAATGTAACCATCACTAATATCATATCTCTCTCTAGACTCAGGTGAGCTAACAAGTGTAATAGTGTATTCACTAGGAGTTTCAGTGTTTCCCAAAATAGTTCTAGCAATAGTAGCATCTAGGAAAGGACCTAAAGAACCACTCGCATCAAGCACAGTAGAAGTAACATCATGAGTATCAAAAGTAGTTTCAGATTCAGCAATAGTAGCAGTGTGTGTAACATGTGTATGTGGTGGTGGTGTAACAAGCTTACTTATAACAGACGATGAATCAAGAGAAGCGGAGGTGTTTAGGACTGTACCTCTTCTTATAGTGGATGGTAAAATAAGAAACTTTCCATCACGAGACTTCCCCATGATGAAAGGAGTAGCAGTGAACAATAATAGATCCAAGTGAACTTACAAATAAAGATATGCTACCCGGCAACGGCGCCAGAAAATAGTCTTGATGACCCACAAGTATAGGGGATCGCAACAGTCTTCAAGGGTAGTATTACCCAATTTATTGATTCGACACAAGGGGAGACAAAGAATACTTGCAAGCCTTAACAACTGATTTGTCAATTCAGTTGCACCTGGAAATAGTTCTTGCTCACAGAAGTTTATGAGTAGCAACAGTTTTGTAGTAGCAACAGCAAAGTAACAACAGTAGTAGGACAAGAGCAATAGTAACAGTAGTAGCAAACAGTAGGATATGAGTGCGGTAGGCATAGGGATGGATAGATGGGTGTTGCATGGACGAGACTAAACATGTAACTTCAAGATCTAGGGTAATTGCAGATAAGTAAAATAAAGCATCCAAGTACTAAACAATCATAGACATGTGCTCCATATATAGTCATGCGTGCTCGCAACGAGAACTTGCACAACATCTTTTGTCCTGCCCGACCATTGCAGTGGGGCCTCAAGGGAACTACTGGCAATTAAGGTGCTCCTTTTAATAGAGCATCGGAGCAAAGAATTAACACTCCATGAACACACGTGATCCTCACATCACAGCCATTCCCTCCGGTTGTCCCAATTTCTATCACTTCGGGGCCTTTGGATCTGGACAATATATGTGTACACAATTTGCAGATAAGATCACAAACAATACTATCATAATGAATCAATCATAAGTTCAGATCTGAGATCATGACACTCGGGCCTGGTGACAAGCATTAAGCACAAAAAGTTGCAACAAAGTCAAATAGCACTAATAGAGATACTAGGCACCATGCCCTAACAATCTTATTCGATTACATGATAGAACTCATCCAATCCCTACCATCCCCATAGCCTATAGCGGGGGATTACTCACTCATGGATGAGGGAAACATGGATGGTTGATTGAGAGGCGTTGTTGATGATGATGGCGATGATCCTCTCCAAATTCCCCGTCCCGACATGGTGCGAGAACGGAGTTTCTGGTTCCAGATCGCGGTTTCTGGTGGTGGCGGCGCAGCGGAACTCTTTCTAAAAAAACGTCGAACCCCCCCTGATTTTTAGGTCAAGAGGCAACTTATAGGCGAAGAGGGAGGCCGAGGGGGTTCCTGGAGCAGCCACACACCCTCCAGGCATGGCCAGGCATGGCCTGCACGGCTGTGGGTTGTGGCCCCCTAGGACCCCACTCCGTCTCGTATTCTGGCTCCATGAGTCTTCTGGTGAAATAGGATTTTTGGTATATTTTCCGGGATTTTCCCTAATAGTTGATTTTCTGCATAAAAACTAGACACCAAGATAATTCTGCTAAAAACATCGTCAGTCCGTATTAGTTGTATTCAAATCACACAAGTTTAGAGGAAAAACAATAGCAAAAGTATTCAGGAAAGTAGATACATTTTGGACGTATCAATTGTCCTTTGCCAGATTCACTAGCTTGCGTAAAAAGTCAGCTTTATTGGGTGGCCCCATAAACGGTGACTAGAGACCATGTGAAATCATTAGCCTTGTTATGGATATGGAGTTTTATAAAAAAAAGACTCCCACCGAACTAGCTAAAACTTCCATAGTCTCATCACGGACACCTAACAGGATCTCCCAGATCGACCTCGCGGCGGACATGATATCCACGTAAAGTCCACTCCACTAGACAGGCGATTGAGTAGGGCTTGTGAAAAATCACGTCTAACAGTCTTAGAAATATCCAGAAAATCCAGCTTATAGTCTCTCACACAATCAACAAAGAAAAAATGTTTAGCCAAGTCCCGAAGACCTCTGCTATTTGAAAACATTCCATTCACTGAGAAACTATAGGGGTTTTGGATACACGGGATCTCTTGCGCGACCTCTGGCTCTTTGATTTTCGACCAGATGCTTTGAACTCATACACAAGCAAGCCTAGTCTCATCAAAGTCCACCTCCGACAGTTCACCAACTAAGTGAGAAAGAAGTTGACCATCTACTGTGGCATGCAACTCCTCCTCCTCCGTTGGTGAAGAATCGGGAACAACAACCTTAGGAGTAACCGTTAGACGGTCAACCTCCATGTGTCACAAAGCATTAGAAGAAAAAAGAACTTCTTGTACATCGCTACCTAAACTAATGCCAACATTGGCTAGTTTAGAAGTAATAACAGGAGTAGAAAAATAAAGAAAGGATTTCGGAGAGCTCATATACCGGGAGAATCTAAGTTCTTCTCAGCCTTACGATGCATCTCCTTGACCATGGAATCCTCATTAGTCGCCGACGCCCCAGAGGCATCAACTTTGTGGCGAGTGCTCCGCTTGAAGGGTGTACCGCCCCCTGCGTAGTGTTCAGTGAAGCAGCAGCAGGAGAAGAAGCCCATGTCAGAGATAGAGGCAATCCTGACCCCTCCTGGGTCTGGCCACCCCCTTCGACCAACGGGGTCTCTTGGGCCCCCAAGGGAGGCCCATCGTCATCATGCAACTCCTGGTCCTCCCTGACCAAAGCCACGCGCTCTGCCTCAACGTCGCGGTTGGCCAACCCCTCCTAGGTCAGCCCCGCAAGGGCATCGACCATGTCCCGGTCACGAACGACGCGGTCAGCCGATACCTCCTGGGTCAGCTTCCGCGATCACTCCATCGGAACAACCTCCTCAAGTACCGACCGAGGGAGGTCACCAGGAATGGACCTGCCCATAACATGCGTCCTGGACCTCGCCGGAGAAACACAACGAGCCCGCTGGACAACCATAGAGGCAGAGTGTAAAGCCTCCTACAACTGAGCCTGAGAAACACAAGATGCTGAAAAAGTGCCCCTTCCATGAAGGGGAGAGTCCATAGGTAGTGCAACCACTAGTTCTCTTCCATGAGGGGTAGAAGGATTAGCATTAAACGGAGTGACAACAAACACCCTCTGTACCCTTGCCTAAAATATGAAGGCGTCGAGGCCCCCTGCACAGGTGCAACCGGGGAGGAACCAGAACCTGCCACCTGAGTGGAAGTAATTGTATCACAAGTATCCATAGAATCCTCCATAGGCTTCCCATTGGCATCATCATCTGCTTCATCATCCCCTTTCCTCCATGAGAAAGGAATAAACTCCGATTCCGGAATATAGCCCTCAGGCTCTAACCGGAAGCGAAACTCATGGGCATTATGCTTAACCACGACATCCGACAAAATATAGTGACCCAAAGAATCATGTAAATTTAGGAATACATTAGTATCAAACATATCCACAAGAATACAAACTACCTTGCGCTTCCACAAACTGAATAGAACATCATCTAGAGTATTCCCCATGAGACCTCCAACATCCCACAAACTCGAGAAAGAGTGCAAAATGTGAGGAACCCCTTCAATATGTAACTAAACCTACTGTAGCTCAAACTTATGTAGCACTTACTGCATCATGAAAGCAGAAAAAGTAAGCTAAGAGGTACAAAGCGGCACTGACATCTGGATCCCATCAACCCTGTCAAGGTCCTCAAAATATGGGAAGCTCGCTAAGAAGGCAGTGTCTCCATATGGCAAAGCCTCCCACTTCCACTGACCATGCACTAGACACCTCATGGCAATCTGTCGCTAAAACATGCATATATGATTTCCAGATATCGTGTATCTGCAACCCAGGGTCTGACATGGCATGAATGAAAACTCCACCAGTTTGGTCCAACTATAATCGCATATGAAAGTGGAGATTCATGTCGGTCTAGTGCAACATGTCATCAGCTTGAACTTCTCTCTAGTTTTTAAACCCTATATTCATCTGCTTCCTTCAGGGTGCTGGAACAGAGACTTCTGTCCCCCAATCTCCCCCTCAGTGGTGGCGGCGCTGGGGAACTTTTCGTGGATGTATGCCGGTTCATCTAGGGTTTTTGCTCAGGGGCTTCTTATAGGCGAAAGGGCAAGGCGAGGAGACGTCCAGGGGGCCCACACCCCTTGGTGGCACCACCAGGGGCCACCCGCGCTACCATAGGGTGTGTCCACCCTGGTGCCCTACTCCGTCTCTGCTTCGTGTTTCCGTGTTGCTCCGGGAAAAATAGGCATATTAGCTCTTGTCCCGTCCAATTCCAAGAATATTCATTTTTTAGCTTTTCTGAAACCAAAAGTAGCAGAAAATAGACAACTTGCACTTTGGCATCTTGTTAATAGGTTAGTTCCAGAAAATGTATAAAAATACCTCAAAGTGTAGACAAAACATAGCAAAGTTGATACTAAACAAGCATGAAACATAAAAAATTATAGATACGTTTACGACGTATCAGACCGCGTAGTTCACGAGCCAGCGCCAATCTGTCATGGGGCTATTTCGGGTACGATCCCAAAGCACGTCCAAAGGATTTCTCCCTCCCTTTAGTCCCGAAGACAAATGGTATGTGGTCGACTTTCACATACCATCTAAATAGAGAGAGATCAAATCTATCATAGACTGAAAAGTTATATAGACACAAGAACATATCATCTTTATTGCAAATTCATAATAGTACTAGGGTTTCTCCATCTCCCCAAGAACAAAGGAACTACTCACACATGTAGTCAATTAACAAAAATCATCATAATCAAATGGATAATGAATGTAATGAAATAGATCTAGTGCAAACCACAATTGAATATGGAATTACAACAAGATGTAATGGATGAAGGATGAGAGTAGTGGAGGTGATGTAGATGCAGCGGTTGACGATGAAGGGGATGATGCGTTGTCCTCCAATGATTTGTGAATCGGCAGGGATTTCTCTCCAACCAAGTTCCTCCTTCAGATCCCTTTTAGATGTGGTTTTTCGTGGTTTGTGGTGGCTGTGAATGTCGGATACCCTGTCGTCTTTGCTAGGAGAAAGTACTTGACAAGGCAGACCTGGCGACACATGGTATGGTCAGGCGGGCCCCGCCCGTACCGCTGGTCGTTATGGGCACTGGTTGCCTCTCCTCGCTTGGGATTTTCCCAGGTGCAAAGGTAATTCCTCAAAATGACTTTTATCACTTAAAATGTCATATTATAGTATAATATGACAGCTTTAATTGATATGTTCATAATAGCCTGCGTTATTTGGGATCCTATTG
This sequence comes from Avena longiglumis, assembly GCA_030063025.1. Taxonomy (NCBI): domain Eukaryota; kingdom Viridiplantae; phylum Streptophyta; class Magnoliopsida; order Poales; family Poaceae; genus Avena; species Avena longiglumis. Next base: position 463,684,245 of record CP125975.1, on the reverse strand, counting down.
AAATAAAGACAAAAGGTGCGTGCAAAAGTAGTGAAATAGAAAGATCCCTACTCTATTTATGCAAAAACAAAAGGTAAAAATGCTTAGATTTTGGACTTATCAAGATTGTTGTCGGCGATGATGACCAGTGACGATACAGATGTGTCCCTTTGTTGATGGCAAGGCGTGTAATCGGGCACAATTGTCCCGGTGCATGCCGGTGAAGATAAGATGACGAGGTGGTGACGTGCCAGACAAAGAAGTCGGCGATGACACGTGAAGACGTCCCTTGGGGCGCCGCGCACAACATCCTTGGCATGGTCGTTGGCGAGGATTTTCCGGAGATGAGTCAATGCCGGGTTTGGAGTAAAGGCGCATGATGAAGACATGTGGTGGTGGGCGATGCAATTCAATCTATGATCGACAAAATAAGAAGAAATGCGAGTCAAACGACCAACAAGAAAATTTTGACGATGTCTGTTGGATATAATCTATGAGTTGTGTGGCCCCCGGTGGAGATTGTTCTTCCCTGGGCGGAGCATCTAAAGCGATGGGATAAACCCTAGGTGAAGAAACAAGAGGCTCTGATACCGTGAAGACAATATTAATTGATTGTATTGCTAGATTGATATTGCATATTGTGTTATTACATTGTGAGTCCTTGGGCTGTTTATATAGTACTAGAAAACTTTGGGACTAAGAAGACTAGCACATATATAATCCTAAACTACCAAATATAGCAATACGTGATCTACTCTAATACAAAACCATGGTATACTCTAACACGCACCAGCAAGAAAGGGGATCCGAGATGAAATCCAGGGATGGGAAGAGGAGGCCGCCGATGTCGTGATCCAACATGGATGTCGTCTTAGTCTATCTCGCCTCCATATGTAGTGATGTGTGGTGCCATTGCGACACATCATTGTGTTGGCTTGGGCCCAATCCACTTTGGGCCGATGAAGCACTTGTCGTGATAGCGGTCGTGAGTCAGTCTGGCTTGCTCACCCGATGCGTTGCTTGATGACAACAAGTTAGTTGTGTTGCTAACAATATCCTCTCCTTGAGAATTGGCTTGTCCCCAAGATGCAATCCCTGGGAAGCGTTTATGACGAAGGAGCATGAAATCCTCACATAATCCTCGCCCACACGCCGCATAGTTCCACACTACCAGAATTTGCATGTGGACGACGCCTTGTCGCTCTTGTTGCCTTCTCGGGCACCCTGGCGCCTGATACGTGCATTTTATATAATCATAATAGCCACACATAGAGCTACTTTATATTGTTATTTATATCAATTCATCTTGTTTATGCATTTTTAGATGATTTACGAGACCTTTCTATAAAGTCCCTTTTTTGTATTCGATTTCTGGGAGTCGGAAAACCTCTTTTTTTCGTATTTTACTGTTTCAGGGACTTTTTGGACACCAATTAATTCTAGAAAAAATACCACGAGAGTGTTTCATCATGAAAAGGACCTGGAACACTAGAACCACGCGAGGAGAGCCACGAGGGCCGAAAGAGCCCATGTGGCGCGACCACCTTACCAGGTCCTGGCACCTAGGCCCATTCGAGCCTCGATCATCGTCTCAGCTCTCTCTTCTTGCAGACGACTCTGTTTTGCCATAAAACCTACATCATATTTTTCCCACGATTTACATAGGTAGTAGCAGAGGTGAAAATCCCCTCTTACTCCGGAAGATGGCAAATCCTGCTACTCTGAGACCTCCGAAGTAGGGAAATTGAATCCATCATCATCACCACTCCTCCTTAGCGTAGGAGGGATTCTCCATCACCATCTCCATCATCCCCAACATCAGCACCATCTCCATCTCGAAGATCCACATCATCTCCCTCATAATTTATGATAAGATTAAACCATAGATATTGTTTTAGTGCCTTGTGCATGATTGTGCTTGGTAACTTGTCATTACTTAGTGGTGAAGTTATATTTTTAGATTGTGTCATATTCCATATGCCACTAATCCGTATCATGTTTCACCATTGTGAGTAGTTCTCATGTTCCTAAGGGCATAGGATGAATTGGTTATGATTTTTATATAGTATGGAATGAGTATTTGGTTAAGTTTTAATCTTTTATGTGGTTCTATGATGGTGATATGCAAACTCCGACTTCATATTAATTCACATATATGTTCTCATAGGGCTGCACTTTAGTGTAATAAAGAGAGTAGGGAGAGATGAAATGATAGAAACCGCGTCTTGAGACTTTGAGTTGCATAAGGGGGTTATAGATCAAGGACCTTGGAACTTTATGTTGTGATTGGACTTTATGTCATAATAGATCCATCGTTTGCACATGAAAATTGCCTTAGGACCAATCATTAGGGGTGCACTTGCACATGTATATGACTACACCTCATAGGCTCCATCCAAAGAGAATAAAACTTAACAAGACACTTACCATGTTGTTTAGAAATATTTAAGCTAAGTAAATCCATGTCGCCCTTGGAAACGTTTGTCACATATAAGAACACACACTTGAGATTGTCTTGATGTAATGATGATTGGGCTTTCTCTATCGTTTATTATTTTACTTGTCAAACTTGCTAACCAATATCTTCAGCTTCTTGTGGGTTTGACTATCTTTTCTTTATTAAAAGTTACTTCAATATATCTCACTTGAGATACATCAAGATACTTTTCTGGAATGGTTGTCGGAGCGTCGCGCTATTGGTAGGTTTATTTTGATAAGTAAACTTGAAAGTTTTTTTACTATTCACTGTTTTACTTGACTACGACTACTATGGCTTCCGAAGTCATGAATATTTCATTGTTTAACTGTGTTCACTCTATTAAGGAATTTTTTATAAACCTCCTAAGCGAGAAATTGAGTGTAAAATTCCCATTGGTCATGTTAAAAAGGTTATGAAACAAGCCTTTTTAGGCTCTGGAAGTAAAACCACCCAGGATCATTTGTAGATGATTGATGATATATGTTCTTTGCTTAAATTTACTGGTATCTCTGAATATGAAGTAAAAAAGGAAGTTATTATATTTATCTCTTTCTGGTGACGCTTGCAAATGGTTTAAATCTCTAGATGAAGAATACCATCTTGATTGGGAATATTTGAAAAAGGCTTTCTATCTTAAGTATTATACTCCTATGGAGGCTTATAATGATTGTTTTTCCTTTTCTCCTCATGTTGGAGAAAGTATTAATCAATCTTGGGGGAGATTAAAGGAACTCCTTCATAAGAATCCTTATCATGGTTTATATAAAACTATTATATTGATCAATTTTTATGTGAGACTCGCTCAACATTATAAGGACTTTTTGGATAATTCTTATGGAGAAAGTTTTACTCATAAGAGTGATGTTGAAGCATGGGATCTATTTAATACAATATCCGAGAATACTGATAATTGGGATCTTGACAAAGGTAATAAACCACGTTTAGAATATGAATATTCATGTGTAGAGAATTTTTGTACTTCTATTTTGTTTGAGGAATCGAGTAATAGGTTTGGTCTTGATCCATATGTTTTAGTAGAAGTTGCTAAATCTTTTGCTAACTATATTGTTGTCCCTAAAAAAGGATTCAATGTATATGTTGAACATGTTAAGCATTCTATTATTGTGCCTAAAATCATTAAGGAGGTCAGCCAAATTTCATCTACTAAATTTAAAGAATATGTTGAAACTCCTCCATATCTAGGTAAAGTGCAGGATAATTTATTCACTGCTATTGCAAACAAGAGTTCTGGAAAATCTTCATATGAACAAATTGAAGTCCAATATCAAGTTTTTGCTATTAAAGAATTGAATGAAAAAGACCCTTGTGATGTTTATTTATGTGAAGATTCCACCAAGGTAATTCAAGAAAACACCACTAAGGGACAATAATGGAGGTTAATTTCATGCGCAACAATCTGATAAAACCATTGGGGAATAATACCCCTTTTATAAGGAAAGCCAAATATGACCGTTGTAGCTAAAATTGGGCGTTTCGATACTGCGGTTAGTCAAACTAGACCTTGGACCAAAACACCCGGTTAATCGGACCAAGGACCAGACAACACCAAATGCATACTAGACCCTGAGTCGGTATATATTCGAGGGTCGGTTTAGACTTGACGTCCTGATGCTAGCTCCGGTCAAACTAGATCCACAGCCGCAGCCAACGGTCTTCACCAAAAGTGCAATAACTTTTGCATACTGTAACTACCTCGGTGAATTACGCTCCTAGTTACAAGCCTGGATGAGCGGAAATGGTTGAAATAGTACGGTGGGGCCCAAATGCCACTCACAGGTAGACCTTGCGGCCGTCCCAACCATTTCCAAACATCGGGGCAAGAACGGGCGGCGTAATCGGCAGGCGAAGGGATCAACTACATACACAAATGAGTATGTATGCAAGCCACCATACAACAATACATCAGAGCCATTCCATCTAAAATGAAAGGAAATATAGCAACGCCATACGGCAAGATTCAAATGTCCTAGATAGATATAATAGTTTAGGATATCTCCTCATACATCATACATCAGAGTATCAGGCGGAAGCGGCAAACAAGATCCGAGTACGGATAAGAAGCAAATCGGCATAAGATGCCCCATAAATAAACACATCCCGCCCACAGATCTCACGGATCCCCGTTCCCGGAATCTCTACACCGAATGATCGTTGCCCACATCGTCTGCTCCTCCACCCAAGATCCATCTCGTGAGGGTACTGCTCATCCGAACCAAATAATTTATCGTGAGACCCTAGGGGTACTCAAAGAAGTCTTTATGCCTCTAAAGGGGACACAACTCGGGTGACGCCATTGCAGCAAAAGATAAACCCTAACAATTCTATAGATACTGCTAACCATCCGCCTAACCAAAGATAGACGGATGTCCGTGAATTAATAACAGCTTATAACGGTAATATTAAGATCCTCCTCCTCGCTTACCAACGAGGAAGCGGACGAACAACCCCCCCATCCGTTGGCAGTTTTATTAACCATTCCATGAGTGTTGCACTATTTAATAGTCAGTTACTTAGTCAAATTAAAAGCGGTACTTTAGTTATACTTGTCTATGAACGAGAAACTATGCTCCAAGTCGTCCATAACCGCGGACACGGCTTTCAGAAAGTTTTACCCTGCAGGGGTGCACAAATAGCAACACACACTCGATCAACCTCGGAAAAACCAAATCAAAACCCAACGAGGCCTTCACGACAAAGCAATCACAGGATTCGGAAATATTTCAGGGGGCCACCCCATTGAGTACACCAACGGTTAATGACTCGAGACGAACTCAAGGTTTGCGTCAATGGTCAGAAACGATTGGGAACCCGGAAATGTGACTGGCTTGTCGATACCGCGAAAACACTCCGCTTACCTAAGCATAAAGAGTGCTCCTCGCACAATCGTAAATAAAGCGAAAGCATGGCATAAGTACAGATAGTAAATAAAACCTCAAACTAGTTTGTGGCCCCAAGAAATAAGAATGAATCAAGCTCGCTCGGGGGTCCCATAAGCCTCCCGGATGTGGATAGCGCGAATATTCAAGGAACAGGAATCAAGTACTCGGGGTCCTACGGGACACAAGTGAGCAGGAAAAACCAAATAGCAGATATTGCTCACCGGTGCCACTTTCATTAGTTATCCCATTACTACTCAGGTTAAGTTGTTTAGGTACCTCGTTATCCACCAGACACTCACATATCCTACACATGCTGTTCTACGACTCGCATGGCTCAAACAACTCCTGTAGTGATGGCTCATGGGATGGAGGAACAAGCTTCGGTGGGGTTTGAAAGTAAAGGCTATGCAATACTTGGGATTCAGTTTAATGCAATCGCGACTCAATGATGCAAGAATAAGATAGAGGCAATAGGTACTATATGTATGCAAGCATGTGTAAGTGCTTGCCTGGCAGCTCAGTTGAGGCGAGAGAAGGATCTGGGTAGTGCTCCTGGGTCTCTTGGTATATCCCCTGCTCAGCGTCTATTCGAAGAAGAACCAAACAAACAAGGGCCAACATAAATAAAGTGCACAAGCATAAGAATAAAATGCGACAAGCAAACAATCATGCCATGATGAATGATGCACAATTTGCTTGGCAATAAAGTAGCATGGCATGGGTGGGGTGTAGAATACAAGAAATAAACATTTTATTGAGTTTTGGCCACATTTTATCCTCATATTAGTTGCTGTTTACATTATATTTATATGATGCATGCTGCAAAACATAACATGGAATGCATAAACAGAAAGGTCTCGTCGAGCTAATCATTTTAGACATATCATTTGTCAAATTTGGAGTTATAAAACAAAAGTTATTAATTAATTAATGCAAAAGGGCATTTTGTTGTAATTTAAATCAACTTGAAATTTTAAGTGTTCAAAACATATTTTGGATAGCATATTTGAATTCCTCACATTTTTCTGATTCAAAAACATATATTACATGTTTAATTTGGAATTGTATTTTAAAAGTTATTATAAATCTGATTTGAATTTGAATCGATTTAAATTTGAAAAGATTTGAATTAAAAACAGAAAACAGAAAAACTTTTTCTACTCAGGCTAACTTAGCCACAAACGCTGACGGGTGGGACCAGGCTGACTAGGACACACAGCGCGTAGAAAACTTTTCTTACCAGCACAGAGGCTAGCCCCGGAGGCCGACAGGTGGGACCAATGGTTGCAGGGCCCACGCCAGGTGCACCGTGGTGAGCCACGTGGATCACCGAGGACCGCGGTTGAGTGTTCGAAAAGCGAGGGGTTTTCAAAAGGTAGAGGCTGGTCAGCGGGTCGAAGGGCGCGGTCGAATAATAAAAGGTGGGGGTTTATCGAAAAACGGCGCCAGATCGCTTCTCTTCCTTTCTCGCCTCGGCGACAGAGCGGTGGCCTTGGCGGGATCGATCCTGGACTCAGGCTCTGCTGAAGCGGTGACCATCGGTGGCTTAGGCTTGGTGCTAGGAAACGACAGCGGCCAGATGAAGGTTCTTATCGCAAGTGAAACGCGAACGCGACAGCGCGCCAGCAGAGTGTTCGGCGAAAGGATCTACGTGTCCGGAAGCACGAGGCCGAGAGGTTGTCCGGGGACCAGGGCTCACCGGGAGTGCGTCGGTGGTGAAGCGACCGGGAAGCGCGGATCGGCGGCGTTCTGGCGCACCTAGGGTTAGGGTTTCGGCGTCGTGGACGTCAGGGTCTGGCCTCCTCCTCGACGGCGTGTACGGGGCGACGCAGAGGGTCCCCCTCGTCCTCCTCGATCACCCCACGACGAGCTTGACGGCCGGAACGACGAGGACGGCGAGGTACTGGCGGTGGGCGACGTCGGCCGTTGGTGGTCGGAGAGGAAGAAGGGAGGAGAGGGCAGGGCCCTGGGCGGATCTGGGAGAGGCAGAGGGGTGGTGGGAGTAGATAAGGGCGAGCCTGAGGGAGGTGGTGCCGTGGGGGAGTGGGTAGGGTTAAAGGTGGCTTCGGCCACCTTTTCCTCCTCCCTCACGTCTTGCGAGCTGAGTGGGGCAAGGTGGGGCAGTGGGGTAGGGAAAGAAGGAGAGGGTGGTGGGGCCAGGGTAGCAGAGAGAGAGAGCTAGAGAGAGGGGTAAAGTGGCTCGGGTTGGAGCTAGGTTAGAGGGATGGGGTGGCTCGGTTTAGGGTTGTAGCTAGGGTTGGGGTGGGGAGAGAGAGGGGGTACATGGGTCCAGGGTGGGGCCTGCAGGTCAGAGAGAGGAGAGAGGCTGAGAGAGAGGGTGTGGGTAGCTAGGGTTAGCTAGAGAGGGAGAGAGCTAGGTTAGAGAGAGGAGAGATGAGAGAGGGGCTTGAGGATTTTAGATGCTTGCATGCATCAAGCAAGAACAAGCTAAGATCAAACAAGGTTTAGGCAAAAGAGAGGAAGGAAAGAAAGGTGATGAGGGTTTAGAGAGAGAGGTTGATGTGAGGATAGGGTTTAAGCAAGATCAAATAAGACCAAGCCCAAAGGAGGGAGAGAGAGAAGAGAGGTGATCCACTCAAAAGATTTCAAATAAAATCCAAATGACTTAGATGTGGTGGTTCTTGCATGGCCCATGCATGAATAGTAGATGCCACATTGGATTTTGTGAGAACATAATTAAATCCCATGGCATTTATTTCCATGCATTCCCAAATATGGAATAAATGTCAAGCAAAAGAAATTAGACATAGATCCATCCCAACCCACATGGGCTAGAGTAAATGCCAAAATAAAATAAAAGCCCATGGGTAATTAGGGTGGTAGAATTATAAGGTGGTGACAATGAAAGGTGGTGGAGTGGAAATAAGAGATATGCCCCAACTCCACTTGGGCATTTAAACAATATATCAAGAACCAAGTACAATATCAAGAGGCAAATACAATTTACAATGCATATGAGAGAAGAACCAACACAAAAAGGGTTTTATATGATGCTCAAATGCAAGGTGGCATGATGACATGAGCATGATATAATGATGATGCAACAATTATTTATATGAAGTAGCCATTATAGTACTAGACCAAGTAGCATTACAGTTGTTAGACAATTGGGATGCTACACATACAAACTCCTTTTTAGCAAACTTGGTCTTTCTGAAAAGTTAAGAACAAGATCTATCTAATAGATTTCTAAACCTAATAAAGAGAAATAGGTAAAAAACAAAATAATTAGAGGTATGAAGCCTCACTAAATGAAGTACCGATAAAACCTCCAAACTTGAAAAAGCAATACTCCCTCTATCCCAAGGCTTAAGGCGTAAAAATCTCAGCACAGTTATTTAGGCATCCATCGATGGAGAGAAAAAATCTGCACCTTTCCGGTCTTGCCCCTACATGCACGCCTCTGCTCCCTTAATTTCTCCCCCGCGCCGTTAATTACCTCCTCGTTTCTCTCCAAGGCGCCTTTTATCTCTCTCACATGCACAACCAATGGCGATAACTGCTCGCATTAATTTCTCTCCTGGTTTTCTGCTCATTGCCTCGCATGCGCCATGTATAGCCAATACCAGCGCTACTCTTCCGATTTTTGGTCAATGTAAACGGCAATGAGGGGTAGTTCTTGAAGAAACAAGGCAAAGCACACAGTACGCCTTAAGCCCTGGTGAAAATTTGAAAAAAAAATTACGCCTTAATCCTTGGGATGGAGGGAGTAGAAGATGCATAGGAATTTGGTTTTTGATGAACTTGCACTTGTTGAAGAGATAACAACAAGATAAAGAACCTCACATACAGAAACACAAAGAAGAAACAAAATAGCGATATGCAAGTATGTAAAGGATTAAGCTTCCTATGACAATATGATCAAGTCACTCAACCAAAAGTCCCTTTTAATAATGTAACTATCTATCCTATATTTCGGTCTATCAAAGAACACCCATAGACCGGTAAAAGGAAAACCTGGCAAGGCCATACCTTTTCCTCCTGCCCCTCGCTTCATCTTGATGACAATGCTTCAAGCTCCATTCAAGCCGGAATGCTTCACTTGATCAATGTTGCTTCATAAAGACTCATATTTTTTTTGCCCCATACACCACTATGGGATAGATTGATTAAGGCACATCTTCACGCTTTGTATTGGTCCACCATGTATCTTCACATTCTCTATCATAATCTTTTGTGTTGCATAAAGAATTCTTTATTTGATTGCGTGCTCTAAGTCTTTGTCAATCGTGGCTCAACTATGAGTCCATCATGAACTTGACGTAGAGCCATGGATTAAATTCTTCTCTTGTAAACTAGGCCATGGAGAAATCTAGCCGTTTAGAGGAAATTCTGTGATCATCCCGGTCTTAAGTCGATCCAACCGGCTCATAGACCAGATGTCTTGGTTCCCCAACCGGTCCACCAGTCCACAGATTGAAATGTGTCGGTATACCCGTTCGGTATAGACTCTAAAGTTAAATTGGGCCAGTCGGTGCACATTCTGGCGCACCGGGGCTGCACAGACACGTCCGACGTGGTGGTCAGACAGACCGGGCTAGGGACCGAGTCTGATAGAAAATCTCCACAAGAATTTCTTCTTCTTGATCATATCATATTCTTCTCTTCAAATCAATGATCTTGATATCGACACTCATGATATATCCATATCTTTATCTTCATGAAATCCATATTTTAATATAACACATGGACTATAAGAATTACATATGAAATATTTTTTCATATAAAACTCAATGGAAACATGAGTCCATAGGGATTATCCTTGATTACCAAAACCACATATAGGGACAATGTACCCTTGCAAATTGTTATAATTGTTGTATCTTTTGCCGCTATCATGTCAACCCCCAAGTTCTCTTTAGTTGTATAAGGACTTGTTGAGTACCTTAGGATCACATGTCCAGAATTGCCATAAATTGCCAGGCCTTTTCAGCTGGAGGCTACTATGTGGATGAGGTTGACCCGCTAGCATAGAGTTTTCGGGGTAGGGATTTGATCGTGATCCGTAGTCAGCTTCCCCTTGATGAGTGGTGTATGTGGGCATGAGTCCTATGCTATGATTATGTATTTTTGATCCTATTGACTTTGCAATATATTTATATTTTTTTAGATGAATGTGTTACGATATACTCTTGTACGGTCGTACTTTGTACGTGGCCACTTGTGTATGAGGGACGCATGCCTTCGAGATATGTTCTCGCACTTGAAGCTACAACTTCGTGGTGGGATTGAACCACCATGGAGTTGTACCTGCTTGTGATTTAGAACATATCGATTAGGGTTTACACATGGCTGCAGCGGGGCGAAGGAGGCAGCACAATCATAGCGCTTCGGGCTGGTGGCACATGGAGCTACAACGGGGCCACACAGTGGTTCAAGCCACCAACACGTGAACGTTAGATTCCAAGGGTAGGGCGAAGGCGGGTAGCGGGAAGGGCGGCGACAGAGGAAGGGGCGGTGACATGTAGCCTCGGATCTCCATGTGTTTCTCGGTTTAGTCGGTCAGGGAGGGACCGCGTAAAGAAAAAGAATCGGTAAGATGACTTATGCATGGCATGGTGAATATTTTATATTTACTTTGTTGACTATTATGAAACCTTGGAAACACTCCTATTTTTATTATTATTAGTAAGAATTAGGTATAGATATAAAATAGGTGCGCTAAAATCTCACACGCTAGAACTTTGTATGTCTCAATCAGCTGATGTCATTCTAATGTTTGTGCTACCTCTCAATTGTAATCTATCTACTAATTTACACAGAGGTAGGTTAGTCCTGAAAGTTTTTGGTTCCGATTTTTCCCTGGACGGTTTTACCCCTCCCCTTGTACCAATTTACTGTCAATGCCACCGCTAAGAAATCCCTCGTTCCTTGTTCTCCTCCCGCTGTATCTCCTCGACATCCCATGGCCTAATCCCAGAGAAAGGAGACTAAGCGGCGAGGCGCTTAGGACCGCACCATCGCCGCCATCGAGCAGCCACGCTGGAGCTCGATGGAGCCGCCCGCCATATCTGCGTGTTCCGACGGCCGAGCTGCTCCATCTCCATCTCTCCGGCCTCAACGACGGGAACCCCACCTACCCCATATTCCTCCTTTCCCAACCCGACGCCGCCATCTCCTCCTCGACGCTGCATCCTCGTGTCCGCCCGCCGCTAGGGTCGAGCTCCGCTGCCTCCCCCAGCCCCTAGCGCACCTTCTGCGAGCCCCTTCTCCTCTCGCCCCAGATCCGTCCCTCCCGTCCTCTGGTTTCGGTGACCGTGCCAAGCCCGCCGCCTCGCCATGGCCGTCGCCATGCGCCATGAGCCATGAGGACCTCGTCTGTCACCGCCTCCTCTCCTCTGCAGCTCTCCTTCCTGCCGGCGACATCCTCGACCGCGATCAATCCTCCAAGTGCAAATCTCGTGCTCCTCCTCTGCCGGGCTGTGCTCGATCGCCATACCCACCGTGGGTTCCTCCGCGTCGACCTCCCCGCATGGCTCCACTCTTGCGAGCCTTCAAAGATCCTCCAACATCAACACACGGTTCCGAAGCCCAGAAGGCGTCGCCACGAGGGAAGGTGAGCACATAGTCCGAAATGTCGCCGAGCACGAGCACGCCGGCGTGGTCTTCAGATTTCCCGGGATGTAGTCCCACGCGATCTACATCCGCCGGGCGCCACGACGGTGTGTTCCGCTACTGCTCATGGCAGCGCGCGGCACGGTGTCTGTAAGCAAGTCGGAGGTTTCGCTGGAGCACCGGAGCAAAGACCGCAAGGGGCCGGAGCGGCGGGCGAGAGCTGGGACGAGCTAGAGGCAGGGCCTGCGATGGGGACAGAGCAAGATGACGTCGAAGATCAGAGCCCAGTCGGCGGCGCACTAAGCGAGGGAGGGGGGGATATCACGCAATTTGACATAATGATTGAGGGAACTCTGCTCGGGTCGCTTGTATAAATAAAAAGGTTCCGAGCTTCCGGTAAGGCGTCGGCCACGAGGGGAAGGTGAGCACATAGTCCGAAATGTCGTCGAGCACCGGAGCACGTCGGCGTGGTCTTCGTACTTCCCGGGATGTAGTCCCACGCCGCGATCTACATCCGCCGGGCGGTTCATGTATTCATGGCGGTAGCGTGCTCATGGCAAGGCCGGTGTCTGTAAGCAAGTCGGAGGTTTCTGGCTGGAGCACCGAGCAAGACCGCAAGGGCCGTGAGGTCGGCGGAGAGGCTGGGACGAGCTAGAGGCGATGACCCGTGCAATGGGGATGAGCAAGATGACGTCAAGATCGTGAGCCCGGTCGGCGCACTAAGCGAGGAGGGGATATCACGCAATTTGACATAATGATTGAGGAACTCGCCGGGTCGCTTGTATAAATAAAAGGTCTCGATTCCCTTGATTGACATAGGCTATGCGCCTATGCACCGGCAGGGCTGCAAATTGCGAGGAGCAACACATCCCGAGTGATGGAGGGAGGAGGTGGAGAGGAGAATTCGTCGGGTAGGTCACCGCCTTGCCTCTCTCTTTAATAATTAACTAAAGCAAGTGGTGTCACGTTCCAGACATTACTCAATATTCAATGTCCCTGCGGCATATACGGCACATGAATACGTAGGCCGGAACATGCTCACAAAAGAGTATTCAGTTTGGGAGAGATGTTGTGCTTAGCTTGTTGTTTCGTGGCTTATTTAGTGTATATACAAAATAAATACATTTTGTCCTCGATAGTACGTGTTTGAGATGTTTTCACGAGTTGCAAGCATACTTTTTTAAGATTGAGGTCACGTAAAAGTTCACAATAATCACATTGATGAATCATTAAATTGATTGCAGACGTCATAAACATTTTTGTTCTAATATTTTGGTTGGTTTGCCCTTAACCATTCAAAGATATTACAAGGCATAACGCTTGCCAAGTGGAACATGATATACGTGTCAGTGAAAAAACATCCCAAACGAGTATCGGTTCCTTTTTTCTATTTCCCTAGCTCTTCCAAATTCCCTCTCCCCGTGTCCTTCACTGCATCCCGACGCCCTAATCAAGCCGGTAGACTTGGCCGACCAACCAGAGTTCATGGCGTGATTCATCCACCCCATCCCGTCACAACAGCCGCCACCCAACGCCTTGCCAAAGAGAAGAAACCACCACACCTATAGCGAGACCGTGGGGGTCTCTGTGGTTGAAGCCGCAGATCACCGCCCCACCGCCAAGTTGAGGTGGTCAAGGTAATCAGTGGAGGAGGCCTAGGGTGGAATGGTAAGCCGGGCCAAAGTAGTAGGGTTTGTGGGGAGTGAGGGAGAGAGACGCATGAGGTACAAACCAAACGGGAGGAGATTGAGGACAGACAAGACGGTGAAGAACGCATCGCAAGATTCAAGGGCTTTATAAAGTTTATACTCACCCCCACCACTCAAATTTGTGTTTCATCAAATTCACAGTCACCTACCGAGGCGCAACTTCTATATAGCACGAATCGCGAAGTAAATTTGACGGTGAAGAAAGAGACGACTGACACAGATTCGCGTCTCAGAACCAGCAAATCCGATAGATTGGGCGAACAAGCGGGGTAGGGACCAAGCGGAAGCTGCCATGGAGGGAAGGGGAGGCGGCGGAGGGCGGAAGGGATCGGCGGGGAAGATCATGTCGCTGCAGGAGTTCGTCTCCTCCATGGCGCCTCTCATCGACCTAGAGAAGGTTTTCTCTCCGGCTCTTTTCTCATCTTCGCCGTTGGCTCTGTCGGAAGTTGGAACTGGATTGCGATGTGTGAGCGCGGTTTGGCGCGCAGGCGGCGGAGATATCGTCGGAGTCGGAGGCGAGTTCCAAGAGGATGGAGAGGAGAGGGTCCATCATGCCCAACCTCAAGTGCACCGATGCCCAGGTTGGTGGTTTGGCTCAATTGCTGACTGACGCGCAGGTTCGGTGATATGCTAATCTTGCTCTGGCCTTTGGTGGGTAGAGTAGACGGGGCTGATGGGGAAGACGCTCCTGGAGTTCCAGCCTAACAAGGGCGACGTGCTTCCGCCTCACAAGGTGAGATTGCAGTTCATTCCCCTTTCTGATGGGTGCTTTGATACCCCCTAGGATGCCACTCTGGTTAGGAAAATCTACAAGTAGGATGTGAGTGTGGTCCATCGGCCATCGCTCTGTATCACTTATCGTTTTCACTACTGCAATGGGACTATTTCTTGCCATTCTTGTGCCACTTGAGTAGTGTAATCTATGCGTGATCATGCAATGTTAATCTTTGCCAATGGATGGTGTAGTCGACAGTGTAGTAGTCAAATACTTGTGTCTGTCAAAGTTCATTATGAACCAAACCTTATGAAATTTTCCAGGATTATCACTTTGTTTCTTTCTGGGTTTTTCTTCTCCAGTTTGGAACACACGACGTGGTTGCCCTAAAGCCAAATAAAGCGGATGTGGGATCTGCTTCTCTTGGGCAAGGTGTAGTTTATCGCTTGAAGGTATGTGGCTCTCATCCAAGGGTAGTCGGCTACTTAAGTCTTTGCTTTCGGAGTAAGCGAAACTGATTGCAACTTTGTGTTTGAACAATCAGGATTCTTCCATTACCGTTGCTTTTGATGATATTCCTGAAGATGGATTAAATAGCCCTCTCCGTCTTGAGAAGCTTGCAAATGAGGTACTGCAACATTTTTTTGCATGGTTTCCGTTTACAAGTTTTCAGTTTAGAATTGCACAGATAAAAGCACATTTCTCACCTAGCACCTCTTTGTTTTTTTACTTCATAGTTCATTAGTTTTTGTTGCAACACCAGCATTATCATAGTGTACCAGAATGAAATATGCATCTTAATCTCTCTTTTAGGTTACTTATCGCAGGATGAAGGATGCACTAATTCAACTTAGTAAGGCGATCCAAATGGGACCTTCTGCAAACCTTGTTCCTGTGTTATTTGGGGAGAGCTCGCCTATGCGCTCCAAGGATGCCGTGAAGTTCAGTCCATTTAACAAGAATTTGGACGACTCACAGGTTAGACTTTGTTTTTCTAGTTTACTTATTTCTTGCATTTTGCTGCTTATGTCCCGCTTCTATTCTTATCCACTCAATTTGACTAGAAAAAATTAGCCACATGCCATTAGGGCCTAGAGATGTTCACTACAAGTCTAGAACAGTTGGATCTACCATCTAATTTGTTTGTGTTGCTATCAAATGTTTAATTGCATTACATGAATTAAATCATATACACGTGGTGATTTGGTTACTTGTCATTGGAGATGGAGTGTATGCGTGTGATTAATGTTCACATCATAACACCACGAAGAATGGTATTAGGATTTGATACTACCTTGTTGGAGTGCTAGAGAGAAAGCTTTTAATGAATATATTAGATTTTAGAGCATAGAAATAGTGAAATACCATAATGGTAGAACCATCATATGCTATCGCTTTAGAACTAAATTTTCTGATGCCTCTTGATAAGAGAACTGGCTAACTGATCTTGATATGTTTTCGTATGTAGTTTTAATTACGAATTAGAGAAAAAACTCATGAAGCAGTGCACAGTTCAATCTGTTTCCAGTATTTAAATCATAATTTTGTGTAAATCCTTATTTAAGTTCTAATTACAAATTCTTTGTTTCACATTAAATCAAAACATATGGCAGTGGATCTTTTACTACACGCCTAATTTTATGCACATGTTCCTCATATGTCACTATCAGTAAGCATTCTATAAAATGAAACCAAACTATTATCTTCTATATCTAAATAGGAAGCCCCCACTACCATATTTCTCTTGACATGCAAGCTATCCACCTCAACAAGCCTCCACATCACCCATTCTTCCACGTCATCACACTTAGCATTAGTTTTTGTTGGTTCCAACTCACAAAAAATACGCAGCGTTCATTGGGTTCGGCTCTCTTAACATACAGTGAGTTTTAACTGCAGGCACAAACGGATCGTCACAATGGCTGCATGCTTTTAATTTTCTATCTTTTATTCCTGCCATATGGTGACACCATGTCATCCTCGGACGTCATTATTATTTTCCCAAAATTTTCTGGAATTCGGTTAGGCACTGCGGCCGATGGCCTATCATCTTCTCCACGACCTGACCTTTCCATCTCCCGATACCTCTTTATTCTCCGCCCGTCGCTTTCATGCATAAATAGTTAGTTTTCACTACCAGTGTCATCCTCCGTTGCTGCAAAGCTTAGTCCATCCCTACTGATCTGACATACCACAACGCCATCCGTGAAAGTGTTCTACGACGTTGTCTGCCACTCCTAGACGGCTAGACCTCACAAGGCGCCCACCTTGTCCCCAGTTTCGCCATTGCGCCGCACGCCTAGGAGACAGACTAACCGATGACTCTCTGGTTCAGGTCACTGCTCTTCATGCACTCTCTCACCGGCATGTCCACCAATTCAGTAGACGACTAAGTGGTGGAATCATGTGACCGTTATTCATGGCGGTTGACACGCAGGACATAGTCAGGTCAATCATATATGCAGTGTGGTCGATCGGTTTCTGCGGCCATTCTCATCCACCACGTTACAAACGATTGGCAGTAGAACTCGTGATGATCCCTTCACAGGTAAGCAAGCAATATTTGCTGAAGAGTTAAAAATCTAGCTGCAAGGAGTGCCCTCTCTACCAAATTTACCAAACAACATCACCTGGTGCTCGCCCCGGCACGCGCTCCATATCTCTCTCCATGGTGTACGCTGTTTTTTTGTCAAATTCTTTTTTAGATGGAACAATTCTCTTTCATCCCATATGTATATGGAGTTATGGACCATATGGTATTATATGGTGCTGTTATTTTTCATAGTAGGGAGATCCCTGCTCCCCATCTTCCAAGATGGTCGTGTAGCAAAAGATCAACTGGTCGCCTTCCAAATGACCGATGATCTCAGGACCCTAATTATGCGATAATGATATTGATATAAACTTCTCAGTTTTGCGGTTCATGTATCATATTTGAAGGATATAATATTGTACCGTATGGCAGAAAATCGTATGTGTTACATGCAAACAAGTACTAATCGTAGCTATCATAATATTGTATACACCTTACACGTTTGATGGAAGGATGTTCGTGTATATGTATCATACTATTTTTTTTGTATTGATCATGCAGAAGAATTTATGATTATATACATAGGGCATTTGATCATTTGATAAATTCATTACTTTGTTTGCAAATTTATTAAAGTAAAATATTTGATCCGTCTGCCATTCATGTTTTGCGAAATTTTCATTGTACAATTACAAATTACTATTTAGCTTGGTATATTGTCAAAAGGGTACTTAACAATCATGAACTATAAAATTTCCGCAGCAACGTGCGGGGAATTATCTAGTAATTATAACTGTAGACACCTACAATCTATTGAATGCTTTTCAACTAGTGCAGATTGTATAGAAAAATGTAACTTATATTTCTTCTGTAGAAAGAAGCTATCTCGAAGGCCCTCAGATCAAGGGATGTTTTCTTGCTTCATGGACCTCCTGGAACCGGGAAGACAACAACCATCATTGAGATAATATTGCAGGAGATCAAGCGTGGATCGAAGATTCTTGCTTGTGCTGCTTCCAACATTGCCGTGGATAACATTGTTGAGCGACTATCACAGTACAGGTTTAAAACAAGTGAAACATATAATTTTTTCCTTCAAATGTTCTTTCCATCGTCTCTCTTGGCAAAATGTTTCAATCATATATCTGGTCCTTACAGAAGGTGGTTCTGGTAAACTATTCATCTCAACCACCGAGTAACTGAAATATCCCTGTTTCACTCTGTAGAACAAAACTGGTGAGGTTAGGGCATCCTGCTCGTTTGCTACCACAAGTGTTGGACAGTGCTCTTGATGCTCAGGTAAACCCTGCTTTACTGGGGACACCTTTTCTTCTTTATATTGCTTAGTTCATAAGTTATATTTTTGATTGCATTAACTTAATCTTCATCCCATGCATGGTTAAGTGTACAGACCTTTGCATTTATATGATATTTTGTGAGAATCCATGCATGAAACTCATGATTCAAGTGAAGGTTTTATCACCATTTAGTTGGATTGCTTTTCCTATTTGCTTATGCTTTCGTAGGGCTATGCCTTTTGTTGTGGGTTAACCACGGAGTTGGCCCGCTCTTTCACGGTTCTCGAGGGAAGCTGAGGGATTTGCGTGGGAAAAGGGGGTGAAGGTGAACTCACTCCATGCGAAGAACACGACGAACACACACAAAATCCAACACGATACAAGCTGTTGGCTCACTCCGGCGGCTACAGGCCCAATACAATCCACACGTGGGGATCGGTATTGAACAAAGGACTCTCTCAATCCCAATCAGAGAGGACAAAGTACTTCGGTGAGGATCTAGACAACTTCACCTAGAGAAAACTGAAGGAGAAGGCCTTGTACAACTGGGATGCCATGGGCAAAGTCCAAAGAGGTGGATGATAATATGGCTTCCTTGGAAGAAAGATGAGACACAACTAGTAGAAGGAGTCCACTCTAGGGTTTTCTAGTCTATTATCAATGTCTAAGAAACAAAGGATGAGCCATAGGGGCTATTTATAGTACTTGGGCGAAGGGGTAGATAAAAGGAATTTTTCAGGGCATCAAACCCAGATCTGTGCGCAGACAGGGGCCGGTTCTGGCGCCAGATTGGTCTTGGTGATTCGGCGGCTGATCCGGCGTGCCGGTTTTGGCGATGCGTACGCCGGTTTGCACGTCAGTATAGCGGTTCGGCATGCACCGGTTTGAAACCGTGCTCCACCGGTTTGGTTCAGCGTGTCGGATTAGGTGCTGGCGCTGTCACCGGTTCGTCTGGTCCATTTTGGCGGTGGAGTCGGCCTGCCGGCTCGGGCGCCGGTTTGCCCAGTTCACTCTTCTCGTCTCCGTCTCGGCGTGGCGATGATCTAACTTGTCGTAGTTCTTGAGGCTCATACCTGAGGACACATAAGGCATTGTTATGGAGTAGCAATCCATCCAAGGTAGAGTCGAATTCACACATAGAGAGGAACGAGTTCACCTTATCAGTGAGGAGCTTGGCTCAGGCACGTGTCATCGGTCCACTTGGGGGACTTGGCGGGGTGGATGTAGAGTCTTCGGTAGGACGGGCTGCATCACCCTTTCTCCCTAATAGCATAAGGTGTTCTACTATGTTCTTATTAACCGCAACTTGGTATATCAGTTTGTCCCACTAAATTTTAGAACAATTTTAAAATGAACAGGACTTCTATGAAGTATATTTAGCAGCTCTATTATGTGTATTGCCTTATTGTGTCCATATGGTCATATGATAGTTACCTGATTAATATTCTGGGACCAGGTACTGCGAGCAGATAATAGCAGCTTGGCCGGAGACATTCGCAAGGAAATGAAGGTAATAATTCATTTGCATGTTCCTCACTTTATGTAATGCTAGGACAGCATGTGTATCCACAACTGATGAGTCATCTAGTGTGGAAGCTGTCCTATTTAGATAGTACCAATAGCTGCAAATTTCAATTATTTTATTCATTCATATAGTTTGATATTTCTTGATATGTTCTATTCTTTCCGTCAGGTGCTTAACAGCAAATTGCTGAAAGCTAAAGATAGAAACACGAAAAGGGACATCAGGAAAGAGCTCAAAACCCTTGCCAAAGAGGAGCGAAAACGACAGCAACTTGCTGTCGCTGATGTCATAAAAAATGCAGATGTTGTGTTGTCTACTTTGACTGGTGCATCTTCCAAAAAGCTAGCTGGCATTACATTTGATTTGGTAATTATTGATGAGGCTGCTCAGGCACTCGAGGTGGCATGTTGGATAGCCTTATTGAAGGTAAGTTATACATTTTACAGTAACGATAAAGGTAATAACTACATGTCTTTCAAAAGAGGTTAAATCTTCAACAGTTAAATAAGAATTATGTCTCTTAGCCGGAATTTTTATATTGGTGTGAACCGTAGCACATAAATGTATGATAAACTATGTAAGTATGTAATGATAATCTTCTGTAATTTATATACATATGACCCGGTAGACAAATCCTAGTAAACTTAGTTTCGGCTTTACAGTTATATGGCATCTTCTGTTCTTGTTAGGGTAGAATTTCTGTATTTACTTTAATGTTCTATTGGTATTCAGGGACCAAGGTGTGTGCTTGCTGGAGACCATCTTCAACTACCTCCAACTATCCAAAGTGCTGAGGCTGAGAAGAAGGGTATGGGAAAGACACTATTTGAACGCCTTACCCAAGGTTATGGAGAGGAAATCACATCCATGCTCACTGTCCAGTACAGGATGCACGAGCTAATTATGAACTGGTCATCAAAAGAACTTTACAATAATAAGGTGCACTTTCCCTTTTATTAGGTCCTACCTGTAAAGTAACTTGCTTTCAATCCCTCTTTTCCTAACACCACTTTGTATTCTCAGATCAAAGCGCATTCTAGTGTTGCTGGGCATATGCTCTATGATCTTGAGGAAGTGAATAGATCTTCTTCAACAGAACCAACTATTATACTCATCGACACTACAGGGTATGTATTATCTGATGCTTACTCCTCCATGGCTTGTTCAAACTTCAAAGGACTCATGTGGCATTGAAACCTTGTCTGTTTTTGTGCTTTGTCACTTTCTGTCTTGCATTGTAGTTTTCAAGATATGCTTTTACAGAAGTAGGACTAGCAGCTTGACTGGAGAGGAGTATTTCATATCCTAGCGAATACAATAATAGACAGGTTCAAGATTATTCCAAATTTGGACCATCCTTTGGCTGATACAAAAATGTCATATTTTCTAAGTGATGAACAGTACGAAATGTTTTTAAATGATAAGTAAAATCCTTCTAACATGTCTGAAGTACATTTTAGGTGTGCAATATTATTTCAAATGTGGATTATCCTTTGGCTGATAGGAAAAAATTATATTCTCTAAGTGATGAACAATATGAATGTTTTTAAAATTATACCCAAAATACTCCTGACATGTCTGAAGTACCTTTTCAGGTGTGACATGGAAGAAGTGAAAGATGAAGAGGAGAGCACCATGAATGAGGGCGAGGCTGCAGTATCCATAGCTCATGCCAAGTTGCTTGTTGAGAGCGGTGTCCGTGCATCTGATATTGGCATCATTACGCCATATTCTGCACAGGTTATTGTTACATTCCTCTCAGTATTCATTTAAATGTATAGCTAGACAATGTTATTAGCCATGCGTTATTCTTACAATTCATATTTAGCAGTATCATTATTACTACCATGTGTTCTTTTTGCTGTTCTGCTCTTGAATCTTCAAATATTGGTTTTTGGTTGGGGATTATGCGCACTTTAAAAGCCTCTGCGTCTCTATCTGTAACATGAACTTTTGCAACTTTTGGCTCGCAATTCGTTTATCCGTTGTGAATTAATGTTTGGTTGCTTGGATGGTATAAAAAGGTAACCTGTCTGAAAATGCTGAGAAACAAAGACGCCAAATTAAAGGACTTGGAGATATCAACGGTTGATGGATTTCAGGGCCGGGAGAAAGAGGCGATCATCATTACGATGGTCAGATCCAACTCGAAGAAAGAGGTAAGCTTCATTTCTTAATCTTCCCAGGCTGGAAGTTATCCTATTTCAGTGTTCGATGTACTCCCTCCGTCCCAAAATAGATGTCTCAAATTTGTCAAAATTTGAATGAATCTAGACACTATTTAGTATATAGATTCATCCAAAATTTGAAAAATCCAAGACATCTATTCTTGGACGGAGGGAGTACATGATATTATGCATTGATGTTGATTTGGCATTGCATGGTTGATCCAAGCTAGGATGCAGAGAAATTTGAGATGCTTAAATTGTCAACTAAAGAGGATTAGTTAGTAAACCTGTAGATATGATTTGCAGATTCTGCAACCCAGAGGTTTGACATGGCATGAATGAAAACTCCATCAGTTTGTTCCAGTTATGACCGCGTATGAAAGTGGAGATTCATGTTGGTCTAGTGCAACACGTGAGCAGCTTGAACTTCTCTCTAGTTTTTAAACCCTATATTCATTTGCTTCCTTCAGGTTGGGTTCTTGAGTGATCATAGGCGGATGAATGTGGCTGTAACACGTGCAAGGCGTCAGTGCTGCATAGTGTGCGATGCGGAGACAGTAAGCAACGACAAATTCTTGAAACGCTTGGTTGAGTACTTTGAGGAGAACGGTGAGTACTTGAGCGCGTCGGAATACCAGAGCAGCTGATCGTGATAGCATGTGTCCTGCTCTTTTGCCTGCTCAGCGACCATCACGGAGATACTTTGTAAACTGTAGATCTTTTAATTTATGCATCCAGTAGTTTTTTTTTTTTTTTGCGAGACGGTACTTTAGTTCAGACATTGATGCAATAGTCAAGACACGCCTTTCTGTGGAATGTGGTTAAGTTGATGATTGTTGTGTGGAATGTGGACTAGTATATGTGGCCACTTTGTAGGCTGCTGCTTTTGGTGCGAATTTGTGGAAATAAATGCTCTTTCTATAGACTACTCCCTCCGTTTTAAAATATAAGATGTTTTAGGTTTGTAAAGAAAATTTATCTAGACTTCTTTTAGTATGTAGATTCACTCTAAATTTGAGTGAACCTAGACACTAAAAGAAGACTAGATACATTTGCTTCACAAACATAAAACATCTTATATTTTAAAACGGAGGGAGTATAAAGTAGTAGTACTACTGATTTATTCTATTTGCACCTGGTCGTATGCGAATGCAATGGCATCTAGTTCTTCTCAGCGTGCCCCATGCAGAAAGTATTCGAGGGTTGTACAGAAGTCCAGTTTAATGCTACGAATGCATATTGTGAATTGTTTTTTCTCCGTTACCAGCGTCCTGAGAATGGAGATAGAGCATATCAAAAAGAGAATGGGGATAGAGCAGAAGAGAATATGCCATGGAACTTTTTTAGATCAAGAGGGATCTTTCCCCGGATCTAATGAAAACTACCGAGTCTTAACAGAAAACGAAAACAATGCACACTCCATAGTCTAAACACTGCCAAACAGGAAACAAGAAAACTAGAACTACCAGACCAAACTGACAAGCTTTGCCCGGCTCTGATGATGGAGAGGCAAGGACGGTGACGTCTTTGGCTCGTGCCAGTGTTTGTAGTCGTCGCTAGGTGGTCTAGTGACCTATTTGTAAATTTTATTATTTTTAAAACTCTTTGTACTGTTGTTGATTATTATTAATAGATCGGTGGAATTTCGCAAAAACAAAAACTACCGGACTAAACCTACCCCAAAAGAACTACCAGACCAAACCTAACCCTAAAAGGACAGGAAGCAAGTTGGTTCAACCTCCTTTTATATTGCTGAAAATCCAAATTAAAATGAGGAGACGTAGGGGCATAATTTTTTATGTGAATACAAAGGGACATAATCTTTCCACCGATCGAGAAGTTAAATAAACTTTTGATCAAAACTTTATCTTGGATAAACATTTTATCAAATATTAAGTCGTTTGTCGAATTTCATAACAAACTAGACTCGAACACACCATATCTCAACACACTGGAGCACCTTTAAAACTTCAGATATCTCAACACACCATATCTCAACTAGACTCGAATAAACTGACATCGGACACGGTTAATCAATCGGCTGTGCTCAACCTCCACTCCATCGGGCGAACATATGCGATGACATACCGGCCGATTCTTCAAGAACAAGAAGAAAGGATGTGTGTTTTTGTAGCAAGAGTAAACAAGCAAGTCATGCAGAAAGGATGATGCTTCTTCTGCGTGTCCTTCCATTTTTCTTTCTTTCCATCACTTGTTCCGTATGATTTTGAAGTACTGTAAAACAAGATGCAGAACTGCTAGGCGCCACGTCGGTCACACGTACGAGCAATCCGCTTTCTGCCTCTCTTTGCGTAAACTGGAATGCTGCCCTGAGGTGTGAGTTGACTGAGAAGTCCAGGGCTCCGGCCTCCAGGCAGACCAAACAGAAAGGGTAAAGCAGTAAATTGAAGAGCAAGGCGAGGGTTTCTGGTTTGGGCCTGTGCTGCTCTTTATCTACGGGACTCCGGCGGCGACCTGACCCCCAGGTGCTCGAGGAGTTGGATCGTTTCCTCACCATGGCGTCGGAGAAAGACGCGGCGCTCGCCGCCGTGCCCAACGACAACCCCACCATGTGAGTCCCCTGCACTACTCTCTCCCCTCCTGTCGCAAAACCCGCACTGATCCGTCGCATGCTTAACTGCCCTCTCGTTGACTGATCGATCTATTTACTGGAGCGCGCTTCATGGGTATGTGATGTGAGATCATAGATTTGAATGGTTTTCACATGCAGCGTTGTGATTTGTCACTACTGTCTCGAGGAATTGCACGGGGATTGTAGCATTAGTAGTTTAGTCCTACTTGTAAATGGGTAGTACAGGATTGGGGAACTAATTGTCCCCAAGTTTGGGCAATGTTACAGTATGGTTCTGCACCTGTACCTGAACTGCTGGGAGGTCATTAATACGCTGGTATGAATCATATCACTATAACCAACTTAAAGATGACAAATGCGCAAGACTCAGAGTGCAAATCGGAGCCTTCCGAAAAAATGAAATAGGCATATACAGCGCATTTGAACACGCCCATTTGTTCATGCATGTTCACTATGTTGTTTATTGATTTTTTGCAGCTGTATTTATCAGCCAAGTCCCATCACTGCTGGTATTATGCGTTTGTGTTCACAAATATCTTTGGAACTAATCTGATTTGTTTGCTAAAATCACAAAATTTACAACAATTGGTTCATGTTCCCTAAAATGTTTATTGACTCCTGTGCAACGGTAAGATGTAGTTTGAGGAAGGCAACATATTTAGTGCACAGGAAGAATCTAATGAACAAGTGCAAAAATGCACTATGGACCGTTGATTGTGGCTGGGGACCAACATATTGTGGTTAAATTCTCCCAAACCATCCCCAACCACCCAAAGAGATTTGCCATGTCTCCACTCTGTTCATCCATCTCCTCGCTGTCTTCACCCGCTCATCCCCTATTGCCGTCCTCCTCAACAACGCCTCACAGGCAGGAGCTGAGATTTGTGGAGGCAGGAACTTGAGTAGGGGTATCCACAATACACTCATGTATCACTACTACTGCTAACCAAATGTCCTGTGGATAAAGCTGTTAGGTATCATTCACATGTATTACTCTCATGGACTGCTATTATAGACAAATGCTTGTGTATTCTACTGGGTGTTTAGCAATTGTAGCGCCAATTCTAACCAAACTTGTAACCCCTTAGCCACTAAAAAATTTAGCCTCTTATTTACATGGTCAGTCCTTAATTTGGTTATGGCCGATTAATGAACATAGCCTCAGTCAGTGAGATATGGTGGATTGCTAGTTATTATCTCGGGATTGACTTGCTGAAATAGATCAACTATTGCCTAAGTGGGTGTGAAAAGAAGTCTATAACTGAAAACATGTGCAAAGTCTTTGGAACCAACTGTCCCAAGTTTGGGCAATGTTATATGGTGCTGGACTGCCAGAGATCATCAGTATGCCGTGATGAATCATAATCTTAACCAACTTAAAGATGAGGCAATGCACCAAACTGAGTGTGCAAATCGGAGTTAATGTTTGCCTACTAAAGTTTATGACTCCTTGCAACCATAAGGAGTAATTTGAGAAAGGCAGCATATCTAGTGCACACGAAGAATCTGGTGAACAAAGTCACACACTATGGACCTCTGATTGTTGCTAGGGACCAGCATGATTGTGGTTGAATTCTGACGAAACCAATTTACCATGTCCCCTCTCTTTTCATCCATATCCTCGCTGCCTTCACTCATTCACCCAACTTCCTCAACAACCCTCACAGACAGGAGCTGAGATTTGTCGAGGCAGGAACTAGGGTGCGGGCATCCACAATACACTCATGTATTACTACCATTGCTAACTAAATGGCCTCTATATAAAGCTGTTATGTATCACTCACTTCTATTATGCCGATGGACTGCTTTTTGTAGACAAAATATTTCTGTGTATGCTTGGATGCTTAGCAAATACTCCCTCTCTTCCGAATTATAAGATGCTTTAGTTTTTTTCTGAAACGCATGTATCTAGACGACTTTTAGTGTGTAGTTTCGGAGCAAAATGCATGAACCTACACACTAAAAGGTGTCTAGATACATTTGTTTCAGAAAGAGGCTAGAACATCTTATATTTTGAACGGAGGGAGTAGCAACTGTAGAGCCAATGCTGACCAGAAATTATAATCCCCAAATCACTAGAAAGTGTAGTCTCTTCAAATTTGCATGATCAGTCCTTAATTTGGTTATGATGGGTTAAGGAACATGGCCTAGGTCAGTGAGATATGGTGCTATCAATAATTACAGTGGAGTGCGAGCTATTTATCTCAGGACCGACTTGCTGAAATAGATCAACTATTGCCTACGAGATGTGAAAAAAGTCTTGCATTTTAATTATGTATGGCAAAGTCTTTGAGCAGGTACATCCGTTTCTGAAATTTATTGCATGTGCAGATTTGACAAGATCATTAAAAAGGAGATACCTTCCACTGTGGTGTATGAAGACGAGAAGGTATTATATAAATGTGTACATTTTCCTTTATCTGTATTCAGTTAGGCTGTTTTGGGATAACTTTGTTCGTTACTGCTTTGTGTTACTACTGTATATACAATCATTCCTTGCTGAAATGAAAGTACATTAGATGCACATGCAATAAGTTCACCAGGGAGAAAGGGTTTGTTTGTATATACAGCATATGGCGCTATACAGTCCTTATACCTATATATAACAGATGTGAACTGTGGGTTCATTTTCCAGGTTCTCGCTTTCAGAGACATAAATCCTCAAGCTCCGACCCACATTGTAATCATTCCCAAAGTCAAGGATGGATTAAGTGGTCTTTCGAAGGTAATGTTCATCAATTATCGCAGTTTACCGTTTCCATTTTAAGCCAACTGGTCTCAGTAATAGCTCTACAGTATAAATGTTTGCCCATAGTCTACCGTGCTCAAAAGAATATGCATTTCATCGTAATCATGTCACCAGGCAGAAGAGAGGCATGTAGAGATACTTGGCTCCCTCCTCTATGTTGCAAAAGTTGTCGCAAAGCAAGAAGGACTGGAAGATGGCTATCGTATCGTCATCAATGATGGCCCTAGTGGATGTACGTCACATTTCAATGCCCTTGGATTAACAAATACCTGTTTCTTGACTACCTTTCCATCGGTGACATGATATCCTTATTTGCAGGCCAATCTGTTTATCACATCCATGTCCATCTGCTTGGAGGCAGACAGTTGAACTGGCCACCGGGCTAAGAAACTCCCGCTCGTTGATCAGTGCTTCATGGCAAGGATGTTTGTTGCATCTCCATTGAATAATAATCCTGTAATTGATGTAACCGTTCGTGTGCTGAACTTGTGCTACATCTATGGTATCCTTCTTGTGATGTATGGACATGAACTTGTGCTCGTCGTTGATGAGTGCTGTGTTCTTACTGCCTAGTCTGCTACAGTATTTTCCTTGTTTGAGTAGCTGTGGTGCCGCAACTACCGGAACCTGTTCATGATATAGCCTAATGAACCTTCCGGTGTGTGTCTTTATCATGATGATCTGGAGAGAATCAGTTGGCAGGATTTTTCAAATCCTTTTGGGCCATGCGCCGCTTCAGTATTTCATTCTCAGATAACCCTCCGGATTACAATATCTGGTGATTAGACCCTGAATGTGATGCTGTTCAGACTCTCCTCTGACAGCTTCAGTGTAGAGTGCAATGTACGTGAAACCGGCGAACGTGTTTTTGTGGTTGTAAGGTTCGATTTCATTACGAGCGAATGGCCTAGTATGAACAGAGGCAATGTATCACTTTGATTGCCTCCCTAATTATCATCAATATATAAAGGTACCCAAGGAAAAATGTGCTACTCGTCCCATGTACCAAAACAGAAAACCGCATCTGCGCTGGTTGCGTTGCGACGCTTGGAAACAGCCGATCTTTTCTGTTTTTGACGTTGCCCGCTCTCTCACACAATACGTGCTACTCCTAATCTCAGGCAGTAACACGACGCTTAGAGAACCACACGACACTTCAGAGAAATGCCAAGCCTTCTTGCCACGCTCCTGCACCTCCTCTCCTACGCTGCCTATGCCGTCCGCTGCCTCGTCCGGCTGGCGTTGCCGGGGCCGTCGGAGCAAGGACGTCCCGAGGCGGCGCCGTGCTCAACGGAGCAGCTTCGTGACCGAGAGGAGCTCCCCGTGGCGCGCTACGGCGAGCAGTGTGGAGCGGAGCAGGAGCGCTGCTGCGTGTTCTGCCTGACCGTCATCGAGGAGGGCGACGAGGTGAGGGTGCTCAGGTGCCTGCACCTGTTCCACCGCTGCTGCCTCGACCGGTGGATGGCCGCGCGGCCGGGGGCGACGTGTCCGCTCTGCCGTGGCGAGCTCCTCACGGTCACGGCGGCGGCCAAGTGCCCCGGCGAAGAACAGGAGGAGAGGAGCATTGAGGGGATGTGCATGGTCATGCTCATGGCGTACGTGCATGGGCGTAGCTCCGCTCCGGCGGTTTAGAATGTGTCACGGTGGACGCAGGGGATGGAGCTTTAGGAGAAAAAAACACATTGCTCTGCCACGACGAAATCAGTAGCAAAATGGAGCAGTTTTTTTTTAATCTGGAGCCCAGAGGTAGCTTGTACGATCTGATAGGGGTTGTTTTCAACAAAATGAAATTTATGTTATCATCATGTGGATTTGCGTTTGGCACTGTCAGTTTCGTTCCATAATTTTGAATACGGCTTGTGACCCCATGTCCGGGCAGGCCGGGCCCACCTACGATGTTTCAACGGCACTGACGACTTTGGCCTGCGAGATGCGCACACATGGAATAATATCCAAATGAGTGGTTGTTCGTCTGGGCATAGAGCCAAGTCCCAAAATTGAGATGTTTCTGCAATTGTGAGAGCAATATTGCCTCCAAACAATAGGGAGAAAGGGGTAATTACCATTTATCGCCTATTGTGCTCGTTAACAGTGCACGCTCGCGCAGCCACTCGTGGTGCGTCGGCCTACTAAGCTTTTTTTTTCTTTTTTACTTCACTTTTCAAGTTTTCTGTTTTTGAAAAATGTTCAATTCGAAAAAATGTTCCATTTTAAAATTGTTCAGAGATTGAAAAAAGTTTCATTTAAAAACTGTCCAATTTTGAAAAATATTAGGATTTGAAAAAGTTGTTCAATTCTGAAAAATGTTTGGATTTGAAAAATATTCAGATTTTAAAAAAGTTCATATTTGAAGAATGTTGATAAATAAATAAATTTGGATTTAAAAATTGTTTAGATTTGATTGGTAGCTTTTTAAAAAAGTTCACATTTCAATGAATATTCATAGTTTAAAAATATACAAGTTAAAAAATAGTAGAAAAAGGAAGAAATACGTGTCTCTTAATGGGCCGCGTTGGGAGTGTCCCGTAAAGGAGTGGCATGTGTGCGTGCCCTATTAACGCGCGCAATAGGTGATAAATAGTCATGACAACCTATGGTTGGGTGGCTAGGAGGATGGTTCTATCGCCAACTTATCAGAGTTTAAAGCTTAGGTTTAACACTATATGTTACATAAAAGGTGGAATATTTTTTAGCAGGAGGTGACGATTTCCATCAACAGCGAGGCGCCCGTGATAACTTCGTCAATCTCGAGACTCGATCTGCCGGCTTAGTCTCTCGGAGGTGCTCATAAGGTAGGGTATGTGTGTGTGTGTGTGCGCGTTTATAGGGGTGAGTGAATGTACGTGTTGTGAGCGTCTACAATTGTATTGTGTTTCTAAAGAAGACGATAAATATGACACCCCAGCCCCTTCCCCTACCCCTGCGCCAGGAGAAAGGCCCTAAGAAAAGTGGATCGCCCCCGCGTTGTCTTTCCTAGGTGACATGGGTCGGGCGTCTCCTGACCTCCACCTACCCTTCCTCCTTGACGGTTGAACTCCCCGTCGCCGAAGACATCACCTGCAAAGGCCGAGTGCTAGAGCCAGCGACAGGGCGACTCGACCTCGCTTTATTGTTAGCCCTAACGTTTTCCTCTAATGTGCCAATTTCCTCTACTGGTAGGATCTGGAAAATATCGGGAGGCTTGATCTCGTTGTGGCCACGATGTCTTTCCTCTCAGTTCCTGGCGCCTACGCGTGACCCCGCACACATCATCGCCCAGGAGGTTGGCATGCGTGATTGGATCTATAGGCACGAAGTCGACGTCCATGACAGGCAAAGAGATGCACTACTAGGAAAATGGCTATAGGTAATCAGCACATCTGTGGCTCACATTGTCAAAGTGTCCCACGGCTAAAACAGGCATGGCTCACCTATGGGGAGTGCCCTACTAGTAACTAGAACAACCGTGGCGCACATGGTCATAGTGCGCCACAGATATGTGTGGGCCAGGGCCCTGCTGGCCGCATGCCAGATACCCGTAGCGCACATAGGGTAAGTGCGTTACGGTTGTTAGTGTCAACCGTGGCGCACATGGCGGGGGTGTGCTACGTCTAAGCGCATGCCCCTCTGCTCTGTAAAACGGGCAGACACATCCGTGACGCACTATGACATGTGCGCCACGGATGTTATTATTCCCTGTGACGCACTGGAGCCACGTGCGCCACGAATGTGGCGACCCTTTTTTTTGGCAGCTCCACTTTGTGCACATGTGTGATCATCCACCACCCCACACTTCACTTTCCCCTTCTTCTTCCTCCTTAGATCTAGTCGGGATCCTTCTCCTTCCCACCTTAATTTCTTCACTCATTCACCATTTTTAGCATGTAGAACTTGCCTTGGATGTTACATACGTAATAGAGGAAGCACTCCGGTCCTCATCTTTCTCCGGTCTCGCGCGCGCACCTCTCCTTTCCATCTTCTCGCGATCGGTCTCTCATCTCGATAAGTTGTCCATGTAAGGATGTGTTCATGTGTATATGGATGATATGCTCATACGTATGTAGATGATCGATGCTCATGATGTGTGTATGGAGAGGATCTCGATGGTCATGTGTGTGTGTATATAGAGAGTATCGATGATGCTCATGCATGTGTGTATGAATAGGATAATGATATGTTCATGTGTGTATGGATCGGTCTCTCTCTCTCTTGTGTTTGTGTGTGAACAAGTTGCCATTTGTTTTGCCAAAATATTGATTCATTTTCATTTTGGCAAGACTTTGACATTTCGCAAAGGTCCTAATTTTAGGATAGGTCATGCCAAAATTTTCTATCGACCATTTCATGCATTCATTCATTATGTGGTTCTAATAGACTTCTAATTGTACCGTGTACACCGTGCAGGCAAAAATGGTCCGCATAATGAGAGAAGGCATTGTGGCTAGATTTTTGAAATGTGCGACGACCGACATGATACGAAATAACAAGACGGATATAAGATGTTCGTGCAGAAGATGCAAACTCAACTGGGTGATTGACACAGATTCCGGGAATCTGCAGGCGCACCTGCTCCGCCATGGTTTTATGGATGGATACACTCGTTGGATAAGCGATGACGAAGACGATGGAGACGGTGAAGGTAGGCAACATAACGATGATCATCATCACGGCGAGAACGGGCGAGATGATAAAGAGTCTCCTGGAGATGGTGAAGGTGCGGAAGCAAACCGGGATGATGATGATCTAGATGCCGGAGGAGGAGACGACGATGGAACAACGTCAGGCTGGGTGCGGGACCCTTATGTGCAAGAGCTGCTTCTCAAGCAGACGAGTAACGCCAGAGCTGCCGCTAGAATATGAGTAACGCCAGGGCTGATTTAAAATTGTTTCTGTTGCCCATATTCTAAATTTAATAAATTATATGAATTACAAAACAGTAATGTCATCAGCAAACATTAGATTATCTGATAAGACTATCTGCTTACTTATAGTAGTCTTAGATGGAAATCGAATTATATCCTTTCTGCCAAAAAATAAGTGGTACTTTTGTTTAGGTGCAATGTTAGTGGATTATATTTATTTCCAAGAGCCTTACTCGTCAAGGAAAAACCCAGCATCAGCAAGGCATTTAACTGAAACTTCCCGAGGAAATCTTGCACTAAAATCATCACAATGCAGCAGGATGTCTAGACCACCAGCAGAACAACCTGTAAGGAGCGCCTGGAATGTGTAGAAAAGTGAGCTTGTTTCATTTTCCCATGGCCTTGTTCTCAATTAAATAACTAATGGTTGTTACTGTAATGATGATATCTATGCATGTATCTTTGTCTCCCTCTCTTTACTTTATTTTAGAAGGGGCGTATGGGGGAGTTTTGGAGCAGCCATCATTGTCTCCAAGTGGAATTTTGATCATGCATGAGTTTGTAGCAATTTTTGGGAGTGTAAAATTTATCCCATGCCACAAGGCATTGAGCCCTAGAGCATGTCTCTTCATGTGTACAAAATAAAAACTGATTATGTTGTTGTCACATGATTTAGAATCTGTTAATTTTTTTCTGAAATTTTAGAATCTGCTGAATTTTCTAGAAGCTTTGTCCATTTAGCACTCTGAATCTGCTGAAATTTTGGTAATCTCTTCATTCATTTAGGACTCATAATCTGCCCATATCTTTACTGTGTAATCTATCACAATTATTTTGTATTCCTTTACAAGAATATATCTGTTCTTACATAAGAATTGCCAGGAATGCGACATTGTATTTGTTTCTCAACGTTTGTGCCATTAAATTTCTTCATATTTACATAAGAAAGTGTTCAGTATGAATATGCTGGCTTGTCTGAATTTTACATGCAGCAAATGACAGCAAGCATTAAAGTGCACTTGGTTATGATCAGAAGCACTTGGTTATGCTGTATGATATGTATGATTGGAAGCACATGATCAGAAGCACTTGGTTATGGTGTATTCTTATTTTTGTTATTGTTGTAGCACTTCAAATTATGCTTGTGCTTGTACGAAGCACTTTATTATGTCGTGTATGCAGGCCTGATTTTTGCCGGAATGTTGATTAACTTCCGTTTTGGCAGAAATCGGGCACTCCTAGTTTAAGAAAATTAGCAAAGGTCATGCCGGATTTTTCCGTGCATTTAACCAATTATTTGTTTTTTATTAGTGCAAAGATGTGTGACAACGATGAGGATGGATGTTCTAAGCGCATCAACGCTGAAGGAGAGCTCAGACCTCCGAATAAACAATTGACATTTTGGGAGGCGGCCCAGCGGCTAGAAGACGGTGAAGAATACCATCCTTCGGAGAGCGAGGATGATGAGATAGAAGACGCGGAGGAAGAAGCCGAAGGAACGGCGGGTGATGAAACCACTGATGGCGGCGAGGGCACAGGGAGTGATAGCAATCCTCCTAAGAAGAAGAAGAAGCCGAAGGAACGACGCCCAAACACGGTCGGCACCGTTAGGGAGGAAATTACCGAAGTGAGCCCATCAGGGGTTCCTTTGGAGCCCGCCCTTGTCGTCAAAGGGTACGGTGGGAAAGTGGCGGCGATCACCCGAACAACCATCTCGATCAACACCGAGAATCTTCGGCATAAAGATAATGGCCACTTGCGCACACTCCTTTCGAGAAGCTGCACGCAAGATACAAGTTCCCCGCTAAGTATCAGAACACAAATTATCATGGGAACGAAGTAAACAAATCCGCCCTCACAAAGATGAGACCGCCCTAGACAGCTGGATAACCCGGATAAAGAAGAATATCTATAAAGAAGGCAAAAGTCTCGAGGAGATCTAGAAGATTCTACGCTACCAGATCATCTCAAACAGTGGGCCGAAGCAAAGGCCAAGATCACTGATTCAGATATTAGACAAGAGATGTATCGCATCCAGCAACAGTTTGGGGCAATCATCTTTCGTGATGTCATGACTTCGGGGGGGGGGGGGGATCTTCTACGGAGGAAATATCCCGAATAACCGTGACATAGAAGATCGCCTAGAGATGTAGGGTGACTATAGGAAGTTCATGACAAGACAAGGCTATTGGAGATATGCCCTAGAGGCAATAATAAATGTAGTTATTATTATATATTTGTGTTTATGATAAATGTTTACATTCATGCTATAATAGTATTAACAAGGAAACATTAATACTTGTGTGATTTGTAAACTTAATTTTGAAGTCCCTAGTAAAGCCTCTATATAATACTAGCTTGTTGTTTAATAGATGATTGTGGTTTCCCTATCATGAACATTGAGATGTTATTAACAACAAGATCATATCGTTAGGAGAATGATATGGTGGACATACTCCTATAGATAAGCGTAGCATAAAGATCAAGTCATTTTAATAGTTTAATTGCTATATGCTTTCTGATACATAGTAATCTAATTCCTTCGACCATGAGATCATGCATATCACCTTTACCAGATGGATGCTTTGATGACATCAAACACCACACCGTAACTGGGTGGCTATAAAGGTGGCATTGAGTGTTCGGAAAGTATTGGTTGAAACACATGGATCAAGAGTGGGATTTGTCCATCCATATGACGGATAGATATACTCTGGGCCCTCTCGGTGAAATGTCATCCAATTAGCTTGAAAGCATGTGACCGCTCACAAGGGATCACATATCACGGGAACGATAAAAGAGTACTTATAGGTAACGAGGTTGAACTAGGTATGCAGAGATACCGACGATCATAACCTCGGATAAGTAAACTATCGTGAGACAGAGGGAAATTGATATCGTATGTAAGTGGTTCATTCGATCGCAAAGTAATCGTAGAAATATGTGGGAGCCATATGAATTTCCAGATTCCTCTATTGGTTATTGTTCGAGAAGTGTCTCGATCATGTCCGCATAATTCACGAACCGTAGGGAGACACATAAGGATTCGACGTTGTTTGAGTAGTTATGGAATGATGAGAAAGAGTCCGAATGTTGTTGAGTCTCGAATGGGATTCGGGATATCACGAGGATATCCGGAATGGTCCGGAGAATAAGATTCATATAAGGAAAGTCCCGTTTGAGTTGGAGAATGGTTAGGTGTTTTCATCGGAATGTTCTAGAAGGTTCCGAATGTCCGCACTCGGGGGAGGGAAGGGTACATGAATGTGTTATATCAAGTTGGTATGATTGCATCATGTACTCGGTGTCATCGCTGAACAAAAATAGAGGGTTTATTCAAATCCTAGTTTGAAAAGTCAAACGGCTAGTTTGAAAGTCAAACGACAGTTTTTGGAAAGAGGAGGAGGAGTGGGAAACCGAGTTGGGGAGGAGTTCCCTCCTCCAACCGGCGGCGCCCACCCAAGCCGAGTTGGGGAGGGACTCCTCTCCCTCCCCTTGGCCGGCCGGCCCCTCCACCTATATAAGGAGGGGCAGGGCTCCCTCCTAGATACACACAAGATCCTCTCCTCCAAACCCTAGCCGCCGGCGTCGCCACCTCCACTGCCGCCGCCGCCGACCTAGGTCAAGCCGCAGCC
This sequence comes from Avena longiglumis, assembly GCA_030063025.1. Classification (NCBI taxonomy): domain Eukaryota; kingdom Viridiplantae; phylum Streptophyta; class Magnoliopsida; order Poales; family Poaceae; genus Avena; species Avena longiglumis. The sequence goes on along the minus strand of CP125975.1, from coordinate 463,648,545 downwards.
GCCTAGCAACCCTAGCCACCGGCCAAGCTTCCTCCTCGGCGTGTATAAACCCTAGATCGTCGAGGGACTCTCTCATACTCCACCATACTCGCTCCGGCTTAAGGCGAAGCCCTGCGAGATCTCCCCTCTACTTCCGGTACCATGCCGTTGTGCTGCCGGAATTGCGAGGAGAGTGCTACAACCTCCGCTGCATGCTGGAACAAGGGAGAGGAAGGTCTTCGCCAGTACCGAACGCGTGTGACCGATCAAGGGAGCGCCGGAACGCCGGAAGGATCGTCTCTGCGATCTTGAGATCGGAAAGAGTATGACTACATCACCCACGAGAATCCGCTCTCGTTAAACACTTTGGAATCTTCGAGGGTGAGTTATTCCATCGACTCGTTGCTACAATCTAGTAGATAGATCTTGGCTTGTTTGTTTGTATGCGGTAGAATTTTTTTGTTTTCCATGCTACGAAACCCTACGGTGGTATCAGAGCCGTGTCTATATGTAGATCGGTTGCACGAGTAGAACACAATGGTCATTATGGGCGTTGATGCTTTTATTGTCGATTGCTTCTTGTGTACTTTGCATCTTGCGGTATGTTAGGATGAAGCGGCCCGGGCTAACCTTACATGACATCGTTCATGAGACTTGCTCCACGCTTAACATGCAACTTGTATTGCATAAGTGGCTTTGCGGGTGCCTGTTTCTCCTAGCATAGTTAAGATCCAATTTACAACGGGTGATTAACAATACTAGTATCAATGTTGTGGTTCATGTTCGTAAGTTAGATCGACACTTATTGAAAGCCCCAAACCACGTAAAATATGCAAAGAAAGTAGAGGCGTCTAACTTTGTTTTGCAGGGGTGTGCTGTGATGTGATATGGCCATGATTGTGATTATATTTTATGTATGCAATGTTCCTTATTGTAAGTTGGCAACCGGCAGGAGCCATATGGTTGTCTTTAATTTCTGTTATGACCCGCGTGTCTATTCAAAAGTAGTTGTAATAGTTGAAGCCGGTGGACGACAACCATGGAGAAGCGTCATTGACCTTGATGCAATGCCGGTGATGATGGAGATCATGTTCGTGCTAGAAGATGGAGATCGGAAGAACAAAGAAGAAAAGGCCATATCATATCACATATTATGAATTGCATGTGATGTTAATCCTTTATGCATCTTGTATTGCTTGGTAGACGACGGTAGCATTATAAGATGATCCCTCATACACATGAATTTCAAATCATAAAGTGTTCACCCTTAGTTAGCACCGTTGCTAAAGCTTGTTGTTTCGAAGCACCACGTGATGATCGGGTGTGTTAGATTCCGCAAGTGTATACAACGTGAGCAAGCCAGATTTGCTCATGCGGAAACTAAGGTTTGATATTGACGAGCCTAGCATGTACAGACATGGTCTCGGAACACGGAACACCGAAAGGTAAATCATGAATTATATAGTAGATATGATGAACATGTCGATTGTTCGCCATTGAAACTATATCAACTCTCGTGATGATCGGTGTTGATGTGGTGGATTTGGTTCGTGTGATCACTAAAACAATGTGAGGGATATTGTTTTGAGTAGGAGTTCACCTAGATTAATTTTATTATTAATTTGAACTCAATTTGTCATAAACTTAGTCTAAACTATTGCAAATATGTTGTAGATCAATGGCAGCCCCTACCATCAATTTTAATGCGTTCCTAGAGAAAGAAAAGTTGAAAAACAATGGAAGCAACTTCGCGGATTGGTTCCGCAATTTGAGGATTGTCCTCACAGCTGGTAATTTGACCTATGTCTTTGGATGCACCATTGGTGACCACCGCAAGATCTGCCGATGAAGTAAAGAACGTTCGTGTGCTATCTTGTATGGTTTAGAATCGAGCTTGAAAAGGTTTGAGAATTCAGACCCATATGATATTGTCGAGGATCTCAAATTGATCTTTGAGACTCATGCGGCAATTGAAAGCTATGAGGCTTCTGAAAAGTTCTTTAACTACAAGATGGAAGAGGGCAGCTCCGTCAGTGAGCATGTGCTCAAGATGTCTGGGCACGCAAACAAACTTCAAAGCTTGGGTATTGTGATTCCTAATGCTTTGGGGATTTACCGTGTCCTCCAATCACTACCACCAAGTTACAAGAACTTTGTGATGAACTACAACATGCAAAACATGAACAAGACGTTGCCAGAACTCTTTGCCATGTTGAAATCTGCAGAAGTGGAGATCAAGAAAGAGCACCAAGTGTTGTTGGTCAATAAGACCACCAAATTCAAGAAAGGCAAGAAGCAGAAGGGACACTTCAAGAAGGGTGGTAAAAAAGTTACCACGCCGACGAAGAAGACCAAGGCTGGACCTAAGCCTGATACTGAGTGCTTTTACTGCAAGGGAGAAGGTCACTGGAAGCGGAATTGCCCAAAGTACTTGGCGGATTTGAAGAACGGCAACATCAAGAAGAAAGGTATATCTGATATACATGTTATTGATGTGTATCTCACTAGTACTAAGTAGTAGTGCTGGTATTTGATAATCTTGGTTGTTGCTCATATTTGTAACTCAAACAAAGCCGTCTTTGCGAATAAACGGAAGCTAGCGAAGAACGAGGTGACGATGCGCGTGGGAAACGGATCAAAGGTTGATGTGATCGCGGTCGGCACGCTACCCCTTCATCTACCATCGGGATTAGTTTTATACTTAAATAATTGTTATTTGGTGCGTTAAGCATGAACATTATATCGGGATCTTGTTTATTGCGAGACGGTTACTTGTTTAAGTCCGAGAATAATGGTTGTTCGATTTATATGAGTAATATGTTTTATGCACATGCACCTTTGATAGATGGTCTATTCTTGTTGAATCTCGATAGTGGAAATACACATATTAATAACATTGAGGCTAAACGTTTGAAATCGAGCGATAACTCGACCTATATGTGGCAATCGCTGCCTTGGTCACATTGGAGTGAAGCGTATGAAGAAACTCCATTCCGATGGACTTCTTGAATCACTTGATTTCGAATCACTTGAAAGATGCGAAGCATGTCTGATGGGTAAAATGACTAAGACTCCATTCTAGGGTATGATGGAGCGAGCTACGGACTTGTTGGAAATCATACATACCGATGTGTGTGGTCCAATGAGTGTAGCATCGCGCGGTGGTTATCGTTATGTTCTTACCTTCACGGATGACTTGAGTAGATATGGGTATATCTATTTCATGAAACATAAGTCTGAAACTTTCGAGAAGTTTAAGGAATTTCAAAGTGAGGTAGAGAATCAACGTAACAAGAAGATTAAATTTCTACGTTCTGATCGTGGAGGTGAATATCTAAGTTACGAGTTTGGAGAGCATTTGAAGAAATGCGAATACTTTCACAATTGACACCGCTGGGAACACCACAGCGTAATGGTGTGTCCGAATGTCGTAATCGAACTCTCTTAGATATGGTTCGTTCTATGACGTCACTTACAGATTTACCGCTATCATTTTGGGGTTATGCATTAGAAACAGCCGCATTCACTTTAAATAGGGCACCATCTAAATTCGTTGAAACGACATCGTATGAATTATGGTTTGGGAAGAAACCAAGATTGTCGTTCCTTAAAGTTTGGGGATGCGAAGCCTATGTAAAGAAGTTACAGCCGGACAAGCTTGAACCCAAAGCGGAAAAATGTGTCTTCATTGGATACCCGAAGGAAACTATTGGGTATACCTTCTATCATAGATCCGAAGGCAAAATCTTCGTTGCCAAGAATGGATCCTTTCTAGAGAAGGAATTTCTCTCGAAAGAAGTGACTGGAAGGAAAGTAGAACTCGACGAGGTTGTTGAACCTTCTCTCGAAATTGCGAGTAGCGCAGCATCGGAAGAAGTTCATGTGGTGCCTGCACCAATTAGAGAGGAAGCTAATGATGATGATCATGAAACTTCGGTTGAAGTTGCTACAGAGCCTCGCAGGTCAACGAGAACTCGTACCACTCCAGATTGGTATGATCCCGTTATGAGTGTCATGTTGGTGGACAATACCGATGACCCTGAGACATATGAGGAAGCGATGATGAGCCCAGATTCCAATAAATGGCAAGAAGCCATGAAATCCGAGATTGGATCCATGTACAAAAACCAAGTATGGACTTTGGTGAACTTACCGGATGGCCTAAGGTCATCGAGAATAAATGGATCTTCAAGAAGAAAACAAATCTTGATGGTAATGTTATCTATAAAGCTCGACTTGTCGCAAAAGGTTTTGACAAATTCAAGGAGTTGACTACGATGAGACTTTCTCACCAAGATGCGAAGCTAAAGTCTGTGAGGATTATGTTAGCAAACGCATATTATGATTATGAGATATGGCGATGGATGTCAAAACAGCATTCCTCAATGGAGACATTGATGAAGAGTTGTATATGATGCAACCCAAAGGTTTTGTCGATCCTAAAGATGCTAACAAGGTATGCAAACTTCAACGGTCCATCTATGGATTGAAGCAAGCATCCGAAGTTGGAATCAACGTTTTGATAAGGTAATCAAAGTTTTGGTTTTATACAAACTTATGGAGAAGCTTGTATTTACAAGAAAGTGAGTGGGAGCTCAGTAGCATTCTTAATACTATATGTAGATGACATATTGTTGATTGGGAATGATGTAGACCTTCTTAATAGTGTCAAGGAATATTTGAATAATAGTTTTCAATGAAGGATCTTGGCGAAGCGACTTACATATTAGGCATAAAGATTTATAGAGATAGATCGAACGCCAAATATCATTGTCTCAAAGTACATATTTGGACAAAGTTCTAAATAGGTTTGGAATGGAAGATAGCAAGAAAGGGTTCTTGCCCATGTTGCTAATCGACCTTGAGTAAAACTCAAAGTCCGACATCGAGAAGATAGAGAAAGGATGAGTAAGACTCCCTATGCCTCACCCATAGGATCTCTAATGTATGCCATGCTATGTACTAGACCCGACATTGCATATGCCGTTAGTTTAACTAGCAGATATCAAAGTGATCCAGAGTGGATCATTGGACAATGATCAAAAACATCCTTAAGTACTTGAGAAGAACTAAGGATATGGTTCTTTCTTATGGAGGTGATGAGCGACATTTCGTTGTTAATGGTTACACCGATGCTAGTTGGAACACCGATCCGGATGATTCTAAATCACAACTGGATACGTATTTATTTTGAATGGTGCGGAAGCTAGCTGGAGGAGTGCAAAGCAAAGCGTTGTGGCGAGATCTTCAATGAATCGAATACATGGTCGCTTGGAGGCTTCACAAGAAGCGATATGGATGAAAGAGTTCATTACAGCTGGGTGTGGTTCCTAGTGCGGCTGGACCCAATGTCTATCTCTTTGTGATAACATGGGCGCCATAGCCAATGCGCAAGAACCAAGGTCACACAAGAAGCTGAAGCACATCAAGCTACGTTTTCACGCTATTCGAGAACATATCCAAGATGGGGATATAAAGATTTGCAAAGTACACACAGATCTGAATGTGGCGGATCCGTTGACTAAACCTCTCCCGAGGGAAAAACATGACCAACACCAAACTGCCATGGGTGTTCGGTATATTACCATGTAATCTAGATTAGATGACTCTAGTGCAAGTGGGAGATTATTGGAGATATGCCCTAGAGGCAATAATAAATGTAATTATTATTATATCTTTGTGTTTATGATAAATGTTTACATTCATGCTATAATAGTATTAACAAGGAAACATTAATACTTGTGTGATTTGTAAACTTAATTTTGAAGTCCCTAGTAAAGCCTCTATATAATACTAGCTTGTTGGTTAATAGATGATTGTGGTTTCCCTATCATGAACATTGAGATGTTATTAACAACAAGATCATATCGTTAGGAGAATGATATGGTGGACATACTCCTATAGATAAGCGTAGCATAAATATCAAGTCATTTTAATAGTTCAATTGTTATATGCTTTCTGATACATAGTAATCTAATTCCTTCGACCATAAGATCACGCATATCACCTTTACCAGATGGATGCTTTGATGACATCAAACACCACACCGTAACTGTGTGGCTATAAAGGTGGCATTGAGTGTTCGGAAAGTATTGGTTGAAACATATGGATCAAGAGTGGGATTTGTCCATCCATATGACGGATAGATATACTCTGGGCCCTCTCGGTGAAATGTCATCCAATTAGCTTGCAAGCATGTGACTGGCTCACAAGGGATCACATATCACGGGAACGAGAAAAGAGTACTTATCGGTAACGAGGTTGAACTAGGTATGCAGAGATACCGACGATCATAACCTCGGATAAGTAAACTATCGTGAGACAAAGGGAAATTGATATCGTATGTAAGTGGTTCATTCGATCGCAAAGTAATCGTAGAAATATGTGGGAGCCATATGAATTTACAGATTCCTCTATTGGTTATTGTTCGGAGAAGTGTCTCGATCATGTCCGCATAATTCACGAACCGTAGGGAGACACACTTAAGGATTCGACGTTGTTTGAGTAGTTATGAAATGATGAGAAAGAGTCCGAATGTTGTTCGGAGTCTCGAATGGGATTCGGGATATCACGAGGAGATCCGGAATGGTCCGGAGAATAAGATTCATATAAGGAAAGTCCCGTTTCGGAGTTGGAGAATGGTTCCGGTGTTTTCATCGGGCATGTTCTAGAAGGTTCCGGAATGTTCGGCACTCCGAGGGGGGGGGAGGGTACATGAATGTGTTATATCAAGTTGGTATGATTGCATCATGTACTCGGTGTCATCGCTGAACAAAATAGAGGGTTTATTCAAATCCTAGTTTGAAAAGTCAAACGGCTAGTTTGAAAGTCAAACAGCAGTTTTTGGAAAGAGGAGGAGGAGTGGGAAACCGAGTTGGGGAGGAGTTCCCTCCTCCAACCGCCGGCCCACCTCCAAGCCGAGTTGGGGAGGGACTCTTCTCCCTCCCCTTGGCCGGCCGGCCCCTCCACCTATATAAGGAGGGGCAGGGCTCCCTCCTAGATACACACAAGATCCTCTCCTCCAAACCCTAGCCGCCGGCGTCGCCACCTCCACTGCCGCCTCCGACCTAGGTCAAGCCGCCGCCGCCTAGCAACCCTAGCCACCGGCCAAGCTTCCTCCTCAGCGTGTCTAAACCCTAGATCGTCGAGGGACTCTCTCATACTCCACCATACTCGCTCCGGCTTAAGGCGAAGCTCTGCGAGATCTCCCCTCTACTTTCGGTACCACGCCATGTCTTTGCCGTAATCGCGAGAGAGTGCTACAACCTCCATTTGCCTTGGAACAAGGGAGAGGAAGGTCTTCGTCGAGTACCGAACGCAGGACCGATCATGAGCCTTGAACGCAATGGGAAGGATCGTCTACGCGATCTTGAGATCGGAAAGAGTACGACTACATCACCCACGAGAATCCGCTCTCGTTAAACACTTTGGAATCTTCGAGGGTGAGTTATTCCATCGACTCGTTGCTACAATCTAGTAGATAGATCTTGTCTTGTTTGTTTGTATGCGGTAGAAATTTTTTGTTTTCCATGCTACGAAATCCTACAGCGTCCTCTCGTTTCCTAAGCCGAGCCAGAAGGCTAGATGTTGGCCTAGTTGTAGTTACAAACTATAGATGACCTTTGTGTGTATGTGGACAAGTGTACATGCTACTATACTTATCTTATTAGGTTTATGAATCATCGCTTACTTCTTTTGCTTATTATTATTATATATGAATCAATGCTTGGTTTTTTTGCTTACTCTTTGGTCCTTTGCTCATTTTGATCCTTCTTTTTTCCTTACTTTATTAGTATTTTTTCGAGAATAATGCCGATGATTGAAATATCGTGGCACAATATGTATGTGAATGTGCTACGACGGGATTGTGAGCCTTGTGATATGCACAAGTCCAGGTGTTGTGCATCCTACTTGGCTCACAGTTCCATCGTAGCATATTCCTGTGTCCAACGACCTATGTATATATATATGAGACATTCTTTTTGATTTACTTTGGTCTTTTTCGAGAATAATGCAGATGATTGAAATGTCGTGGCACACTATATATGTGAATGTGCTGTGATGGGATTGTAAGCTTTGTGTTATGCACAAGTCCATATGTTGTGCATCCTACTTGGCTTACGGTTCCATCATAGCATATTCCTGTGTCCAACGACCTAGCTAGTTATATATGAGGCATTCTTTTTGAGTTACTTTGGCCTTTTTCGAGAATAATGCCGATGATTGAAATGTCGTGACACACTATATGTGAATGTGTTGCGATTGGATTGTCCGCCTTGTGCTATGCAAAGGTCCAGATGTTGTGCATCCTACTTGGCAGACAGTTCCATCGTAGCATATTCCTGTGTCGAACAACCTAGTTATATATGAGACATGCTTTTTGAGTTTGGTCTTTTTGATTTAGGAGTACTTTCTATAAGTGTATCTTCATATGCGACTTTAATTATATATGTTTTTTCAATCATCGGTTAATTATTATTGTCAACTTGTAGATGACGTGGTATGTCGTGTACAAGGGACGGGTTCCCGGAGTCTACGATGATTGGGAAGACTGCCAAAGACAGGTGCACCGTTTTAGCGACAATAGCTACAAAGGGTACAACACTATGGCGGAGCGGAAGCTAGATACACGCGCTATCTAGCGGAAGTTAGGACGAGGAACCGGATGAAGACCTACACCTTCGTCGTGGTGATTATGTTTATCTTCTTTGGTTGTTTATCTCGCGTTTGTGTCTAGCTAGTTTATATGTCTAGGCGAGCTTCCGAGCTCTAACTTGTTCGATCGACACATGTATTCTCATATTACCAACTACTTTGTAACTTGATCGAAACAATGTATAACTTATATATTCATGTATGAGACTTATCTATATGTATTTGTTTCAATCTTGTTTTGCGAATTGTGTATTTATATATACATAAATGTATATCCTATATCTTTGTGTATATCTGCCTATATAATCTGTATTGTATATCATCTGGCCCTGAAATTAAAAAAAAAAGACACCCATGGCGCACATGGCACAGCTTCTGTGACGCACTACAACTAAAAACGTACCTGCTCAGCTTAGTGGCGCACTGCAACGTGCGTCACAGAAGATCCAAGGCGTAGCGCACCTGCCAACATATCCGTGGCGCACTAGCAGGTGCGCTACGTCTATCTCGACATAAAAGTGTCGCACCAGGCAGCACGCCACGGCTAGGAGATAGCCGCAGCGCAAAGCCCGTGGGACACCACTAGTGCGCCACGGATGGGCCTTTTAGGTACGCCACGTACGACTGTTTTTCTAGTAGTGATGCACTCAATTGCCTATACTTCCTTTGCCGCGGGAGTTTGGCCTGATATGCCACCATCGTCCGACCCATTGGCGGGCCCAGAGTTTTGCCAATGGGTGTTCAAAATTTAAAAATTACCAAGAGAAGTACAAAATATAATGGTAGAAATAGCATTTGATCCTAGGATCTATTGTTGAGTATTCACTTCCCCTAGCCAAGTGTGCCATCACATGCTTGTGTTAACAAATGTGTGTGTATGTGTCTATATATAGATAGTAAACAGAGTTGATTGCTCAATGTATCATATGAGTTTCAAAGCTTTCAAAATTTTAGGTATTCAGCTGCATACCCATGAATACAAGTGTGCCCGCCCCTGGTCCGACCAATGGCTAGTAGCGACCTCCATCCACCTTGGGTCATTCATTGCCGCAATTACCAAGGTGTTGATGGGGGATCAAGGCGGTCGTGCTTGAAGAGGAGCGTATAGGCTCTAGAAGTACCATCTCATAAGCTCGCGTCGAGTCGAGGGCTGATGACGATTCCAGGAAGTACTTGAAGCAGATGGGGATAAGATGACGCTTCACTACTTGTTGTGTGTTGACGGTTTAGTTATGTGGATAAGTCCACATCAAAGCACGTGATGCATGTGAGTCAGACAATTAACGTTTTTTAATAGTGTTCTTGGCGAGTCGGTCGACAACATAAGATGACTTCGTTTTTTTACCGTGCTCTAGCTTTGAGCTCCACGTCCTAGTTTGTCTTAGTTTTTGGGATAAAAATCCTAGACTTGACCATTCGTGGTTGTTTCGGATAACGACAACTCACTAGTCGATTCCTTGTTAAAGGCATTGTCTAGAGATTGGAACTTCTAGTGAGTTAAAATTCAGGATCTAACCATACTAGTTCCGTTCAAAAAAAACCATACTAGTTAAACTAGATGAGGATGACATATGTGCAATGTTATCTTCCTTGAGACACCATTTTGGAAAACTTGTAGGTTACCTTTCCTGAGACGCCATTTTGGGGAACTTGTAGGTTCTTGCTGCGGTGAGTCTATGATTGGCTCAACGGGGTTTTTCTTTTTTATTTTATTTTCTTTTTTGTTTCATTGGCTGTGTGTCCTTAATGTCTAGACTTGCTTTTGACACTATTTTGCAAAGTCTAGGCGTGATTGGGTACCATCTTGGTATTAACATATTTCATTTATCAAAAAATAGAAAGGCCGGAGGCTGTCAAAAAAGAAAAACAAACGATGAGGGAGAAAGGGGCTTGACCACTCAATCGTGCACTTGGACGCTCCCGATTGAACCTTCATCGTATTTCTTATCCAACTGAACCCACCCTCCATTGGTTCTCCGAGCCACGCCAGCCCCCTCTCCGTCCTGACCGCTGCCACACTTCCCACATCCATCTCTTCCATAGCGGAGGTGGGATCAGCAAGCTGCTTGGCCGGCAGCTTGTGCGGTGAACGACCACAGAAGCGACGCTGTACGCGGAGGCGGCGGCGCAGCCCGGTCCGCTAGGCTGCAGCGACGGCGGCTCGTGCAAAGCGAGTGCGGAGGCTGCGCAGCGCAAGCAGTCCATTCCTAGCGCAGTTTCAAATCCCTCCGTCCAGATTCGACAATCAGTTGCCGCCAGTTAATAGGTTAGTCCTGCCATGGCGAGGCTACCCGGCCTCCGTTGTTGTGACATCACCGTGCGCGGCTCGCTCCCTTCTCTGGGCCTTGCCCACCCGCCCCACCGCCCTCGCAGGTCGCCGCGCTTTCCAGCTCTCCGCTACTCGTCTCTCCAAGGTACAGTGCCTAGCTACACCAATTCTGCAGAGAAATGTGTGACGAGGAATTCCGCATTGACTCGCGGACCTGTGCCTGTTCTTGTATTACAGTATTCCAGTTAGAATTACATTTCTGCATAATGGATACACAAAAGTTGAATTCTGCTAACGATTAAGCACCAAGATGGTTTGGCATTTGTTCGTCGATACTGAACCCGTGGCTTGCTTGTTGGAACTGATAGCTGGTGACAGTCTTGGGGAGGAGGAGGTCATGCGCATGTTCCTTGAGGATAGGCAGATGAATGGGGACTTCATCTCCAAAGTCGCTGACATAGTCTTGAGGAGAAATGGTACCACATATGAAGAAAATGCTGCAGATGTAAGCTGTGCCAATCATGTTTATGCTATCTCCTAAAAGAAAAAAAAATGCATGTCTATGCTATTTTTACTCTTGCCAGGCATAACTGATAGAACATTGGAATGTAGTTCAGAGAAGATGTTACGAGTGAGGCTACTGGAGATCTGGTGTCCGCTGATGGCAGCCTAACTGACAAAAGGAGGCGTGCTTATATGGTCTGTCATGGTGGTGTTTCGGGATTAATGTTCATGGCGGTGCTTTCAAAAAAATGTTCATTTTTATATTGTTTTAGTGGTAGCTGATAGATGGGAATGTTGTTGCAAATGATGACAGGAAAGGAAGAAAGAGAGCGACAAGAGGAGGGAATTCAACCTTCTGAGATATGAAGCAGTAATTTCATCTCCTGATGCATTTATTAGAGAAAAAATCATATCTATCTCCTCATCTTAGTCATTTCTCACAGATTAAGGATGAACTGTTGCTCCTGACCGCAGGCATTGGGGCAGCTTGCACTATATACTGTGTCCTAGTCTTCTCTCTGGAGGTATTTATATCTTAAACTCTATAGCTTACATCAAATTAGACACATACTTTTGTATCGTGAACCATAATAAATAATTAAATAGTTTCATGTGATTTCATGTCACAACTAAGTAAAATCTCCTGTTTGACTGACATATTCCAAAACCAACCTGATTTGACATGAAAATTATCTCCAGTCTACCAGTAAATAACTGTAATGTTTTAGGTTAAATGCGTGCTGACATAATTGTGTGAAGTGCCCTATCTGAGCATCACACCGTTCATCAATAATGTAATCTTTGGATCACCGACTTAACCTAATATAAAGAGGCTGCATAAGAGAAGTGCATTAGTATTTAAACGTGAACATAGAACAATGTTAAAGGTCTCAGTTCGTGGCCATCATCTAGCCACCTAGACAAGCTAATAAACCCTTTTTTAAGAGTGTATGATCTTTAATTTGATATGGTCGGTTAGATAATGAATGGAACATTGTTTAACTTTACATAAATATTGGTAATTGATCACAAGTTAAATTTGCTGAATGGTTATGTGACTGAATCTTTAAAGTTCTGATTGAACAGGCTGGTATCAGTTATGCTTTTGGAGTTGCTTTCAGGTTAGCTCAGTTACCTTCTTGTACAATTAATAGGATGTTGCTCCGCCTCCTGTCTAAATATACTCAAATTTCCAATGAAGTTTTATCTTGTGTTTCAATGCTCATAGATATTTATAAATCTTACCACTTGCATTCTATTGAGCAGCTGGTTGTATCTTCAACTTCTGTACCGGCGCGCAGATAACTTGTCAAAGGAAGATGTCCCTGAAGTTTTCCTGAGGAAGACAGTGAAGAAGTAGGTTTGGAAATGTCTTTGTCGATACTCAGACTTCTATCCCTCATGTTTTGACTGTTCGACTTATCTGTATATATGCAAATGCCAGAATTGGTATTCGGAGCGAGGATTTGAAGAATACAGTAGAGAAGACATTGGGTGGCTCTATATTTGTTCTTTCATCGCCAAGGCTTATAATTCCTGCTGTGATTTTTGGACTGTCAACCTTGTCTAATCACTTTCACAATAGCATTTTAAATTTTGAGGTAAAAAGTGCAACTCTTTATCATTGTTGTCAGATTTATGTTGACCTATACAGTGTATTTTCTTACAAACTGATATCCTGAATGACTTTTTTCTTCTTTATGCAGCTTGTTCCAGGGATGATGGGGTTCTTTGCATACAAGGCCGCAGCTTTGGTACAAGTCTACAGAGATAATGATGATCTGAGATTGATACTCCCGGATGATGATCCTGACTACAGCTGAAATGTTAGCAGTGAGAGATCTTGTTCACCTAATTTTCAATAAATCAATGAGCACATGGATGTATAGCTTATACTATAGTTACAAATGAACTGCAAGGATCATCTGAGTTAGTGACAAAATGGAGTTTTTTCCTGGAATTTTGTTTGTTCTGTGTAACTTCTTTTTGCAAGGATGGTGAAGAGTTGGAATACGAACCCTGGCACTAGGCTAGCAATTTATATTTCCATTTGGAAGAATGATACAACATCACAGCTTCTCTTGGATACTCCTGCAATCACAGGCCGCACAAGGCAATGCACCAGTTGGGAAAATGGGCAGGACTGCGGCGTGAAACCGCAGGATAGGGGTACAATGCGTGTGCAGCAACCAGCAGTTGTGATACACAGCAAGTTGGAGACTGCAGCACGGTTCTTAGTACTACGAGCTAAATATTGTTCGGAAGTCAGTTACAACTTGAACCAACATAATGCTGGCCTCTACTATTAACATGATCAGAAGCTGGCCGAGTTCCTCCGCCGGAGCTGGTTCGTCGTCGGCTCCTGTTGCGGCACATGCTGCACCACCGGTTCGAATGCCTGAATAAAAACACAAAACACACGATTTGAGTCGTCAGGCTCTGTAGAACTGAAGATGCACAAATATCCATCTCAACATTTACATTTGGGCGACCATGGAAAGAGTATTTGTTTGACCGGCTGGAGGGGTTTTCGAGACATTGAGGTCAGGATCTCGTACGCCCAAGAAATGCGAAGTAGGACACAAGTCTCTTCTTTCAGAGTTGCTGTCACTGGCTGGCCTATACATGCTGTCTTCAGATTTCATGACATGGGCATAGAAAGGAGCACAAGAGAAGTACAAAATCTTCAGAAAATGGAAAATGGTGCATTTCGAGGTAGCTGTGCAAATTTTTCTAGTACTACATGGATAATAGTAAATTTTGCACATCAAAGCTGAAACAGATGGTTAACGGCATTATTTATCAGCATGGAGCTATTATCTTATCAGTAAGAGCATGTGCAGCGTTTAGACTTGGTGCTAAGAAACTATGTCAGAAAAAGCTGGTCATGCAAGATGGTACTAGCAGAGAGCATGGTCGGTGGGTCCAAGCCAGCTAAAAACTAGTAGTTTCTTTACAATACTATTTTTGCCATGCAGACACAACCGCTCTGACTGGTGGCCCTGTCTCAGACTTTATTCTCTTAGCCCCGTGTCTAAAGCTAGACTCGAGCCAAGGAATTGTGTTCTTAGACACAGGCTGTGCAGTGTTTAGACTCACGCCTAGAACAAAAAGTCATTCTTAGAGCATCTCCAAAAGCCTTCCTATAACGGATTGCTAAAAACTGGATATACCAAGTAGAGAGAGAAGGTATAGCAATTCACAATCCACTTTGCTTTGGCAGCATTCCTAAAATTGGATTGCTATATTTCCCAGCACTTACAATGACACGTGGGGACAAGACACATACATAGCCACATAAACACACCGGACCCACATGTCAATGGGATAGAAAAATGAAGGGGACCACTGAATCTGGATTGCTATAATTTTAGGAAGTGCGCTAGAGACTTTGCAGATATACCAAGTGGGGTGACAAATATACTCAGCTTGCTATATTTTTTTGGTAGGGGACCACTTTTAGCAATGCTGTTGGAGCAATGTTTTTTAGCTGGATTGATAAAATAGCAATTGGAGACAAATATAGGAAGGCTCTTGGAGATGCTCTTACACATAGCATTTTACCAACACTGCACACGCTCTAAGTAGCAGTACTGTGATGCTGACTGGTAACGAAGGAACAGAGCTGGCAGACAATGAGATCAAATCTTCCCAAAGCCCTAGTTTAGTCCATAGACAGGGTAAAAAAAACTACCCCATCTTTTACTTTTAGCCTAGTGAGTAGTGATGCCTGTCTAGTGTCCAATCAGCAGGGTTTAGGCATTGACTACTGTGCTAATAGATTGTGAGATCGATAGGAATGATTGATCCTCCATTGATTATCAAGCAAATGCATCATGTTAGCTCATCCATTAATCCATGGACCTTTTTTTTTGCAAGGAAAGAAAAAACAAAACAAGTAGCACCACACATTTACAAAAGTAATTTTTACAGGGTGAAAAGTAGTTGGAGATAAGTTTTTGTAGAGGAAGGTCACGGTCCTTGTTTTGATTGGGCAGGACTTTATGGTCCATCCATCATCTGACATAATCTGTAACCACTCCAGAGCCAAAGCCAATGACGCACAGACAGCTAAAGGAAACACAGGGCTCAGCAGCAGGAGCAGACCCTACTATAGACGCATCAGCACAAAAGGAGAAGTAAAAAAATGAGTTAAATACATGGTTAGTCATCGTACTTGTTTAGCAAATTTAATATTCTAGGCGAGTTGTAATGATGTATTTGACGACGTGACGAGCTAGGACCCACTGTCAGACTACTTAACATACATGTAAAAAATAATCACATGTATGAGGACTTTTTTTCAAAACCATCATCTTCTCCTCCCTGTTTTGGCCAGCGGAAACCCACGGGCCTCCTCGATGTCATCACCAGCTCAGGAGAGAGCCCAGAGCGAACGCCGATGATGTAGATCTCGCCCACCCCGGCGATGGAGAACATGGACCTCCACGAGCCGCCGCTGGGCCACCGATGCATCGTCCACGTCGGCGTGCACGACGTGCCGACCCACGATCGGCGTTCCCTCGACAGAACAGCCACGGCGTGGTCACTAGCCAGATCTCCGCAACGCCAAAACAGGGAAGAGAAGGGGTCGCAGCCTCTGCTCCAAAATTGAATGGGGAAGAAAAAGGAGAGAAAATTCCTCTTTGACGGAGTAGGCCGGGCCGGCTAAAGATCCGGCAGGTTGCTCATGAGCTCCACGAAGGTTCTCGGCGACGCAGTGGGAGTAAGCGAGTTCCATGGCGGGGCGAAGGGTCGGAGTAGTAGGATTCTGCGGTGGCGCCGCGCCCGGACGATCTTGTGCCGTGGGCGGTCCGAAGGATGGGGTTGAGCTCGTTGAGCCAGTTGATGCAGCTCATGTCGAAGGCGTGAGAATCGCACGAGGCCGCTGGCGGCGGCGACAACGAGGGAGACGGGATGCCGCCGGGTCGAGCTGACGACCGCCGCGACGCCGCCGTTGTCGAACCTTTAGCACGAGAAGTCCGTGTACTCCGGAGGCATCGGCACAGGCGTCGGCCGGACGAACCTATCGATGGTGGCCAGCCTCGCGGCGAACGGCGAGAGGAGGAACTCCGGGGGCAGGAACATGGACTACCGGGCGGCACGTCCTCGTCGTCTATCTGGCAGTCCTGCTGGGTCTGTGCCTCGTAGGAGGAGGACTGGAGCACGCCGGAGAGGCGGCCGGGCGGTGAGCACGAGCGCCAAGAACTCCCCAGGCTTGGTGTGGATGATCTTGGGCGACGTCATAGATGATCACCGCTCCGCGGCCAGCCTTGCTTCTCTCCCGGCCGTGCCCTTGGCCCTGCGCCTGAGGAGGCTGCGCGGGCACTCCCGCTGAGGGCTTCTTGATGGCGTGCGACTCGGTGCGCACGTTGAGCCGCGTCGGGCGCGGGCCCTGGAGCTGCAGCTGGCGGCGCGGCGTGGTGGGACTGGGCCGCCTCTCTCTCGCTCTCTGGCTCGCCGGTTTGTCGTCTGCTCTAACCAGCTCCAACTGTCGATGGAGGCACTCCACTTTTAGTACGTACTGATTCCTACCAGCAGTGTTTCGAGAAGATGATGATTTGGCAAAAAGGTCCTTATGCATGTGGTTATTTTTTATCTGTCTGACATTGGGTCCCAGCTCGCCATATCATCAAATACATCTCTACAACTAGTCCAGTGACCGCGAGTGAAGCTTCGACGCGTCTTTAGTGACCGTAAACTCGTATTTCTATTGTATAGTTATCGTATTAAACTTGCTAATCAAGTACGATGAGTAATCATGGATTTAACTCTAAAAAAATGTTCAAAAATGAACGGTTTAACTCCCAGCGATTTGACCACAAGATGCAATATCTCATTCACCAGTAACCGGCGGCAGAGACAATTAATTTGTGCAGCAATGGCAGCTGAGCATGTATAGCGGTTGTGTGTTAGCTTTGTCCTATGTTAGGGACGAGTTTAAGCAAACATAATAAACTTGATTTATATAGACAGCATTTGTTTTCAGACAGAAAAAAAAAACTTGATTAGACAGCATGAGATCGGAAGGAACTGTTTTTCTTTTTTGAGCAGGCTAATGCTAGCAAAGCAAGTGGAGAAGTATTTTGGTGGTTTACCTTGTGATTCCTGAGCCGCTCGTTCTCCTCCTCCAGCAGCGAGATCTTGTTCTCTAGCTCGTTCGTGTACGCCTGCCAGCCAAATCCGAATCCAAATCCGAGTGAGTGAGTGAGTGAGCGAGTGACCTGTATGTATGTATATTGTGCGGTGCAAAGTGCAAAGGCACTAGAGATTTGGACCCACCTGCTTCCTGGCGCGCGACCTCGCCGCCGACTCCCGGTTCTTGATCATCCGCTTCTTCCGGCGCTCCACCGTCTTCTCCCCCGGGCCCGGCGCCGGCCCCCCCACGGAAGGGGCAGCACGCTTCCGGCCGGACATGGTGGCCCCGTCGTGGTACAGCGCGTCCAGCACCGGGCCGGCGCCCATGCCCAGGGGCCGCGGCAGGGGACGTCCGACGTCGTGGCGCCGCTGCTCCGGCACCGGTGGCGGCGGGTTGTACTGGTCGACGGCCCAGCGGGGGGCGCTCCCCGCGCCGGTGGCCAGAGCAACGTCGCCGGACCTGGACAGGAAGTCCTCGAGCGTCATCTGCGCGGCCGGCGGCGGGCGCGCGCACCCGGTGGCGGCGCCCTGGATGTCCCGCCACACCTCGTCCGCGGTCCTCCTGGAGCCGGCGGCCGTGCGGAGGAGGTCGTCGAGGTTGACGCCGTGCAGCTGGCCCTCGACGTCGCTCAGCGTGAGGCTGCAGAGCGAGCCCTGCCGCGAGACGGCACCCGCACCACCGGACGACGGCATTGCCTGAGCTCCCATTCAATTCGGTCTCTCTCACCAGCACTCACTAGCCGAGCGGCCGCCAAACACGCACCTGCAAGGGACGAACACTTGCATGGCAGCACGGAGAGGACCTTAGGGAGTGCCCGCCCGATCCACTTCACTCTTCTCCTTGCCCTTGTAGCTTGTAGGCGAGGCAGGTAGAAGAAGAAGAGGAGGGGGGTTCGGCTCGGCTCGGGGAGGCAGGAATTTTAGGATTCCACAAAGGGAGTGGTGGGCTTGGGCCAATGGGGGCAGACAGGCGATGCCTCAAGATGGGAAGAATCCAAAAAGGGGAGAGGGAGAGGGGGAGCGAGCGAGCGTGAGGAGGCGACGATGGAAAAGCGAGCAAGGTTCCTGCTGGTGCTGGTGCTGGCTTTGCTTTCAATTCCGTCACCTTTTTTGCCCGGTCGAATTTTTCATTTTGTGGTGGGTGCTGCTGCTGCAGGCAGGCTAGTGACATCGAAGCAGTGAGCGCCACAGAGACCAGGTACCTCCATGGACCCACCAAACAAACCGTCTGTCCCGTTCCGTTCTCGGATGGATTTGGGCCTAGCAAACAGTATATATATATATATATATATATATATATATATATATATATATATATATATATATATATATATCGAATCCCCGGCGTGTGAATGAATATACCAGTTGCGTTGCGTGAACCACAACGGCTACATTGGTTGACCTGCTACCGAACCACACACACTGTTGAGAGAGAGAGAGAGAGCTCTGTTGATGATGCAATGGCGAGGACGGAGGAGCCCACCCGATGAGTGCCTGCCGAAATACGTTGTGTGCATGATTTTGCATGGGTCAATTACGACTAGTCGCTTGTAGTATCATGTAGTGAATAGATTGCGGATACGCTATCGCATTACACTATAGATAGATTCTTTTGTTTTTTTTTCTAGCTAGGGTTTTATCGATTAAACGCATCTGCAACATCAGCTTTTACTACTTTCTCTGATCTAAATTAATGACTTTAGATTTGTCAAGAATCGGATATATCTAGCACTAAAACATGACTAAATGAATCTGAATCTAGACAAATCCGAGGCCAGATCGAAAGGAGTACACAAATCGACTTTGAAAAAACCGTTGCTTAAAAGACACAATGTCTAAATCAAAATTTGTTTTATTGTATTTGTGGTTATTTGTCTATTGCATTTTGTTTAGTTTCTGCTGCAGCAGTTGTGGTTGTTTGCTACTCCCTCCAATCCATAATAAGTTTCGTTCATTTGGTACACCTTTGAACAAAATCATCGACATTTCTTATGGATTGGAGGCAGTACTTCATTTTTGCGGTGCACTTTTTTGATGATGGTTGTGCATTTTTTGTGGTTTTCTATTGTTTTTTATGTCGATCTCTAGATGGTTCGGTTCTCCACTGTGTTTTCTAGCTGTTTCAACTTTTACTTTGCAACATCTATGAGTTGTTACTTCATTTTTATATTCCCATGTTCATAGTGCCATAGTGCGTTTTCTATTGGTTCCTATCGGCAATTGGTGATGACTGTCTATTAGGTATCTCCAAGTTCTCGCTACTCTTGTTGACGGGTTTTGCCTTTGTACTAGTTTCTTCCTTTGTACTACTTTCATCATGAACAAAATAATATGTCCGTCTACATCTAAGTTTCTCATAAGTCACTTTCATCATCATCCTTCTTTCTCCTTCTCTCGCCGGGTACGGCAGCAAACTATTCACTCGGTGTATCCAGTGCCGGCCCTAAGCCTGTGCACCCAGTGCGGCTGCACAGGGCCTCCACTCGCTAGGGGCCCATCCAGCCAGGTACATTACGTATGTAGGTACAACTGCTAGGTAAAGTTCATTTAAAAAAGAAAATTTAATCCAATAAAATTCAGCCGAAGCAGCTGAGGCCTTTGGATACGCATGCACAACTGCATGTGAATCGTCCGCATGCACTCAGCCCAATATTCCAGGTCGCTCTCACATACACTTCTCGGTGTCATCATTCTCACCTCGTTCTCCTCTACCTGTCGAGATTAATTTCTTGCAGTTTTGATAGAATTTAAGGAGAGTAATTTGAATGTTTAAGTTGATATTGAATTATCAAAAAAGTCCGTATTTTCTTGTGATAGGGGCCCCATTTTTTTCTTGCACCGGGCCCCTTATATGTCAGGGCCTGCCCTGGGTATATCGAATGATAGATTTTTTAAAGCTTATAGATGCTGGTCGAGAAATGTGAATCTAGTCCTAGAGACTCATGATCTCAATACCTAGATCACCAGCCAGTCCCCTCGGGGGATCCGTTCCAAATAAAAAAAATGAAGAATAAAGATAGCTTTGGGTGCACGCACTTTCTAGATCTTAGCAAAGTCACATTTTATTTTATTTTTAATTGTTTAGAAGACAATAACATACTATGTTGAGTTGAAACTTGCCCATGTAATACATCAATTTTCTATGTTTTCCAAAAAATGAGAAAGTAAGTTTTTAGATTCTAAAACTTACCTTGGTTCTAATTATGAACTGTTTGACGTCTGTTTGATTTCAAAAATGAGAAAGTAAGTTTTCTATGTCTAGAACTTTGTCCCGGTGTGATGTCTGTTTGACGTTGCAAGACTCGGCATGTCGAATTATGAACTATTCACGACTGAGATGGTGAGAACATGCATGACTTGGTTATGAAAATCCGCTCTATCTGCTGGTCTACAGCTGCCTGGGCCACCATGGTGGTCCGCAAAATCCCCAGAGTGAATAAAATTGTAATGTTTTTTGGTAGATAATGGTAAAAATTGATGGAAATATCAACAATCCAGAGAGTGATGCCAATTGAGTACACCAACGTGAGTCTGTTGTTAAAAACGGACATGCAATGCAAGAATCTTAAAAAAAAAATTATTTCCTCTGTTTTAAAATATAAGATGTTTTAGGTTTGTGAAAAAAATATTTAGACTATTTTTAGTATTTAGATTCACTCTAAAACTGAGTGAACCTACATACTAAAAAAAATTAAATATATTTATTTTACAAAACTAAAACATCTTATATTTTAAAACGAATGGAGTACTTGAGCACTGCAAGCTGTAGTGCACCAAAGACGCTGAATAGGATGAGAGTAATACATCGGCCGTTAGATAAATTAAGGAGGAAGGCAACGAAGCTGGTCGCTGTCTATCATCTTATAAATATTATCAGTACGTCTCCCGTCAACTTTTGGGGTGGTTAGAGAGAGAGCGAAGTAAAATTATCAGCGGTATTTTCTCTATTTCTGGAAGCTTCCTCGTCATGGGCGATGACGATATCTTAGAGCATCTCCAAGAGTATTACTTCTTTAGATTGCTAAAAATTAGGTATAGCAATAGGTGGGAGAAGGTATAGCAATCCAAATTTTTTTTTTGCCTTGCAAGTATTGCTATAACAGGATTGCTAAAACTAGTTTGGCAAGATTTGACCATTTGCTTGTCTTGCCTACACATTGCATATATTAAACCGAATTAAACTTAAATTTTGTACACAATGATTATTGGAACATTCCATCATCATCCAATGATAATTTCAGAAGCATTGCGGACTCATAGGATCTCAAAGCACGATGTTACTAAGATAACTCCCTTCGAGTAAGTCTACAGACAGGAAGCCGTTTTTCTTGTAGAGGTCAATCTGTCTGCTTTGAGGATCGCAAAACATAACATTTTTTTTGGCTAAAGACTATTACAACTTAATATTGGACAATATCCATGAAGTGGCCGACAAACGAGTGAAGGCTCTTAGAGATATTGAGAAACATAAATTGCAGGTTTCCAAGTCTTACAAAAAAGTGTCCGGCTCAAGGATATTAAAGTAGGCAACTTCGTCTATAAGGTCATATTGCCAGTTGGCTCATGAAATCGCAAATTCGGAAAGTAGTCACCCAGTTGGAAGGGACCTTTCTAGGTCACAAGGTTGGTGCCTGACAACTCATATTTGGTGGAAACAATGGAGGGAGGCTTTGCTTCCTTGGGACACCTGAGCGTGTGGTGGTCTATGTGACTTTCACCAAAAAAAAACGACCGATACACATATATCATCCTTAGAATAAAAAAAGAAATGTCCGATGTCTTGGGACATCACCCTTGGATGATTACATAGAGTATTTCCTAGCACACAAGCTTTACCAGGAAACAGTAGGCATATGCTAGCACCCTTTTTGGGCCCTTAGTCGGCACATTGGTGAAAGCTAGAAAAAATAAGTGGTAGGTGGACGCATTTTTCTATTTTCTAGTATTTAGCTGGAATTAAGGTGGAGACTATGGTACGCGGAATAAACTACTCTAAAGAAAGATTTCAAGAGTTGTTTCAGAAGTAGGACAGAAGCAGGAAGATCGGAGCAAAGCAGAAACCGACTCAAGTAGACGCGTCTAGAAGAAGTTGCACCGACTTATTCCCAAGATACCATGACTTAGTTGGAAAGAAACTCGAAGACCATGGGAGCTGCCCTAACACGGAAGGAAAGGCAACTCAGCAAGGAGTTGACTTGGATGCTTGGAGTCCGGATCTAGTACAAAGCCGACGGTAGTTTCCTAGTCTAGAGTTATTTTCGGAATCCACATTCCACTCATGTAATAGTCTCCTAGTCTTGCAAAGAAAGACCATCCTTCCCATATAATTTACGAGGGGGAAAATTGACTGAATTTAAGCATACAATCGATAAAATCAATACATCTACTTTTTATCCTCAAACCCCTCTGCATGCTTCCATTCTTTGGTAACTCCGTGTTTCGAAGGATCAATAACCAAGTTAGGTCGATTAGGTCGACTAGCTCAGCCAATAGTTATTGAAATCTTAGACGGGGACCCTTTTGAGAAACCGGAGCTTCTGGTTCTAAAAGCGTTGTCTCATTGTGTTGAGTATCGCGCTATGAGATTGGCCTCCTATAAACACATTGAGGTGCATCACCCTTGCTCTTCCGGGTAATCCGAGTAAGACCTTATACGTTAGTCAGTCAAATGTATTGTCGACTCCTATCATCCGTTAAAGCGGATCCGTCCTGTGAGAATGTGGCCCCGATTAAGCACAATAGTCTGGCATCGAGGTAATCACAGCATCACGAGCATCATTGTCCCATAGTAGGACCACATCAGACTAGAGGCCAGCACCGACCCCTCCGCCGCACACGAATCCCACCATGTTCATCAACAAGGCAAGGCCAAAGCCATGCTTCCCCTTAAGGGGTTCCGTGGCAGAAAACAAAAAAAATCCTACTACGAGAATGCACCGACCAAGATCTATCTATGGAGAATATAATAACGAGCAAGATATGGTGTTCATACCTTTGAAGACCGGGTGCGGGATCCCGCACAAACGTTGCCGATGAAGCCGAGCATAGCATACCTCAGGGTCTATAAGTCTTCAAGCGTCTAGCACCACTGATGGCGGTGCCTCCAAAGTTTTACACACGTCTAGTGTAAACGACATCTCCCGTGCCCTGGTCTAGCAAGGCAGTGGAAGAATAAGATCCATACTGAATCCAATTGCACAACGATGTGCATTGGTTGGAGAAAGCTCAACCTCGTTGCATACATTCCTAACAAGGGAACACACATGAGAGGGATACAGGGAGAGAGAGAAGGAGAATGGCCAACTATGGGATTAGATTTAGAGAAGGCACCCCCTTTATATAGGGAAAATCTAGGCATACCCACCTCTCCAAGTCACGGGGTGGGACTAAACTTAGAGGATTTGGGGAGGAGGCGGCCGGTGGGGTGGGCCCCATGCGCATGCCTAGCCCACCTAGGGGCCGACTATGGTGGGAGCCCCCGCCTGGCGCACCATAGCCTATCAAGGGGCGATGGCTCCCTCTTGGGCCCTCTCCCCTCTAGGGAGGGCCCATGTGGGGGAAATTGCCCAATTTTATTTATTAAATAAATATATTTAATATTAATTCCATTAAATTAAATATTAAACACCTTTTATTTATTTCTCTTTATTCAAAACTCCTTTTGAATAATCTTCGAACACTTCGATATCTCTCCGGAATGTTTCTGGTTCTCTCTCTTCCTATTTCTCTTACGGTCGTGGATCAACCCGTGATGTCTCTACCCTTAAGCGTGACACACTTACGGTTCGGGAATGCTCAGACATGATCGAGACATTTCTCTGATTAATGACTAACAATGGTGTCTGGAAACTCACGATGGTCCCTTCACATTCCACGAATTTGATTGATCGCTTGAACCTTTTAGACGTTGAGTCTCATTCCCTTTGCACTACAATACCTAGTTTGTACAAGATCTGGTCTCTGGTATCGGTATACCTAGTTCAATCTTGTTACTAACAAATACATTTACTCGTTTTTTGACCTAGTCACATTATTGCAAGAATACCGATGTAATCTCACTGAGTGGGCCTAGATTATCTATCCGTCACATAAGAAAATCCTGATCTTGATACATAGGCCTCAACCTATTTCTTTGGATTACCCAATACACATCTTTATGGCCACCTAGTTACGAACATGACGGATGATGTGATGAAAGCATTTACGGGAGATAGTGATTAATATGATCTCAAGGTCAAAGGACTGAATCACTATGCTTTGCTAGATATTGCAATGTTGAACTTTGTGATTGGATCACGTTGCAATTATATGGTCAGATGTGTTCATCACTTCATTTATCCAATGAAGCGATGTCGTTGTCAGTTGACGTTTAAATAAGTCCATGATCGAAAAAACCTCGATTATCAGCTGCCCAACGAACTAGTACTAGAGGATACTACGGACCTGGTTTGTTTATATACCACCCATGTATTAATATTCCTCTTTAATACAATTCCAGCGTGATACAAAACTATTATGAATATTAGAGATATATAACAATAAAATAATTTTATTATTGGCCTTTAGGGCATATCTCCTTCAATCTTCCACTTACACTAGAGTACAATTACACTAGTTTACATAGGCAATAATCTAACACCAATAGCTTCCTAGTGTCGATCATGCTTTTCTTGTGGCAGAGGCTTTGTGAATGGACCAGCTACATTCACATATGTATGTACTTTGCAAACTCTAATGTTACCCTTAGCTACGTAATCTCTTATTACATGGTAACTATTGGGTTCACATGATAGAAAACAAAAATATTCCTACGATGGGAACTGTATACGCCATGATCCATCTATCTAGATACAATCAATGGGTGGATATACATTAAGAATACATACTCTTGAAAACCGACAAAGCTTTACGAGTATGAAATCATTGGTGATATAGTCGATTGCTTACCGATCTCAAGATTGTGTAGAAGTCCGACATCACTGCAACTCAGCGGAGCAACTATGATCGCACACACGTCCGGGACCCCGACAACCTCCGTGTCCTCACTCCCGAAATATAGCGGAAGCAACAAATCCTTGCTTCAGAAAAAGCCACTGAAAACATATATCTCGCTAAGCCGAGACCATGGAGGAATAGTACTAGAGGGGGAGAGAGATCCTTTATGAGAAGGTGTGAGTGAGAGAGAGGAAGAGGGAGGCCTTTTATAGGAGGAGGGTGGCAGCCCCTCCCCATGGCCGGCGGCCAAGGTGGTGACCCCACCTCTTCCTCCATTCATGTGAGTGGAGATCCCACTCACACAAATGCCTCTCTCTATTTCCTCCACTCAAAGTCTCACTCAAATTCCATTAAATTTCCACCAAATTTAATATAATCTCACATTAAATAAAACTCTTTTACTTATTTATTCAGAATTTTTTCAATTATATTAATTAACAAACATTCACATAAAACCCATTGCTACATTTCAATTTCACATGCAGAACCAATTTCAGCAATCTCACCCGAAACAATTCCAGTGTCCATTGAAATAATTCCAGCGTTTTGATATTCTTTTTCTGATAACTCATTTGCTCCAAATAGTGTCGATATCCCTTAAGTGTGTCACCCTACGGTTCGCGAATAATGCAGACATGATCGGGACCCCTCTCTGATTAATAATCAGCAGCAGGACCTGGAGATCCATACCAACTCCTGCACATTCAACGATGACTTCTTGTGATCGTGAGAACATTAACATTGCAACTTAATCCTTTTGTCTCGCAAATTTTACATGTCCGAGATTCGATCATCGGTATCCCCATACCTAGTTTTATCTCGTTACCGACATGTATTCTTTTGTCGTTCTCGTGATATAACATTCTAGTAATCCCCATCACTTGCTTGCAAGCTATATCAATGTGGTATCACCGAGAGGGTCCAAAGTATATCTCTCCGTCATTTGGATGGACAAATCTCACTATTGATCCATGAGCCTCTACATAACACTATCGAAATATCTTAACCCACCTTTATAGTTACCCTGTTACGGTATGACGTTTGATGTTATAAAGCTACTCTTTCTATGTTAATGATTGACATGATCTTATAGTCTAAGGACTAAAGTTACTTGTAATGATGTTATAGCAATTAAAACATAATGACTTTGATCGTATTACTATACTTCGGATGAATGTTTATCACATCATTCCACCAATGTTGTGACCTCGTTATTAACAACATCCAATGTTCATGATCAGAAAACCTTGATCATCACGTTAATCAACGAGCTAGTTTATGTGAAAGGCATAACTAGAAGCACTTTATTTGTTTATTAAACATACATGTATTAACGTTTCTTTTTAATAGAATTATAGCATGTAAAATAAACATCTATCATATACTTGGAATACGATAATAATAACTTTATTATTGCCTCTCGGACATATTCTTTTAGACAAGCTTTATTTGGGATAAGAAATACCATAAAATCGCCATGTTCTCGGCGGCCAAATTCTGCGTAAGTTCCTGTTAAAAACCCATCGTGTTTTGTTCATGTTGCATGCGCTCGGATTGAAGGCGTACGTGGTCTTCTAATCTGCTTTTGATTCTATATGGATCGTCCAAGTGCTTCTGGCATCTGGTGTACTTGTTGTTTGATTAGGTTTGAATCTGCTAAACCTAAGTCTACTACTTTCTTGCTTGTTCGTGTATTCTGGAAAGTTTTGCTGCTGCTATTTCACGTGAGATTAGGACAGAAAGGAATCGGTACTATGCTGGGAGCTAGTCTTCAAATTGCATAATTTATTTGGTTGTGGTGTGCATCGGATAGCTTCTCAAAAATTGGAAATACAATTCCCTGCTGAGTTATTTGAACCGTGAAAGATCATCGAACAATTCGCGGCCGGCTACGACGTATCATCTTGGTATCAGAGCAAGGTTGTGCACGGTGCCAAATCTTTTTCTCTCAGTTGTTACTAGTTTGATCTTGTGTGTCAAGACGTCGCAGCATAGTGATTCTGATCTGGATGGAGCGAAAATTCTTTTAGGTCCAGAAGTAATGGAAGATCTACTTATCCGTCTGATGTCGATCAAAAGCGCACATTAAAAACTTTGCACATAGATTGAGGATTTGTCTACAAATATTACAGGTGTCAAGGACATGCTTAATATACGCTTGGCAACTAGTTATCGCCCGATGGGACAATAGTTTGCGAGTGGTGATAGAGAGCTTTCATCGGTTGACCACGGTTGTTTGGCGTCTAGAGGCAAGGGATGTGGCACCCCGATAGTTCCGATCACCAGCACGCAACCAAGGCTACTCGATGATGATCTTTCTGATCTATCTGATGCTCGTGGAGGTCATCAACGCCGACCATGACAAGGTGTTGAGGATCACCATGGTACTGGCCAGCGGTGCAACCGAGATGGTGAAGCTGCTCGAGAGAACGACGGTCTTGGTTGAATAAATCTAACCATACCGGAATTCTCAGGATCACAGGAGAAGTACTTGGAGTGGGATATGCGCATTAATCAGATTTTTGATGGCCATAATTCTGAATAAAAAAAGGTCTGTGTTGCATCCATGTAATTTACTGAATATGTTCTCGTGCGGTGGGATAATAAGAACCGTATAGGAGAGATGCCCGTTACGTGGGTTGACATGAAGCAGGCCATGACGGAGATATTTGTGCCTGCTTGCTATACTCGACAACTTCATAATGGGGCTAATCCATTTAGCCCATGAGTATTTCAGATTTTCCCTAAATCTCAAAGCCCAAATTTGTGGCAGCCCATATGTGTTTGGGCCCATGTTTGTGGCAGCTCACATGGGAGTGGAGTGGGAGCTAAATTTAGTCCCACATAGAAAGTTGGAGGAGAGTTGCACCACCTTATAAGGTGGAGTGTTGCACCACTTTGTAAGTGAGTGGGAATAAGAGAGATACACACGCGCGCTCCTCCTCCGACGACGCCAGACGCTCGCCGCCACGACGCACGCCATGGTTGCGGGCGGGTCGCCCGGATCGTGGGCTCAGAATCGACCAACGCGTAACGTGGACTCGGCCCACGTTCGCCTCCGTTAGGGTTTCCTGAGCCGCTCTATATAAAGTCCTGCGCGGCTACCGCCACAACACCACCGAAAACCAATCTAGGGTTTTGCCTCCATCCCGCTTGCCGGCGTGCACCGGCGGACGGGAGAGCAGGTCTCCGGAACCACTCGCCCTTG
Source organism: Avena longiglumis (assembly GCA_030063025.1). Lineage (NCBI taxonomy): Eukaryota > Viridiplantae > Streptophyta > Magnoliopsida > Poales > Poaceae > Avena > Avena longiglumis. Next base: position 463,619,797 of record CP125975.1, on the reverse strand, counting down.
TGATCCTGTACGGGAGAGGGCGAATACGGTTTTTGGGAAGCGCTCTGCGCGACTGCTCGAGTTCTCCATCACGGGTCGTCTTCCATCCAAGTCAGGCGGTGCTGCCTACCGCCGTTTTCGTCGCCATCTGCTGCGATCACTCCTCCCCAAAGTTTCTACTACGACAACCGAACGGTACGTGCTACGTGATCCTGTTTGGTTATTGATCATGTTCTGCGAGTACATGTTAGGCTGCTGTTTGTTTCCGATCATCCTGTTGTTTAGTACATCTAGTATGTTCGAGTTACATGAGCTAGTAGCTGGTTTTGTCATGATTTATATTCTGGAATTAATCGTGGAAATTATGCCTAATAATCCAACACTTCATAGCAAATTGCGCCGTACAAAATCAGTTGGTGAGTACTACAAAGAGATGTAAATATTGATGATCCATACAGTAGTACGTGAGTCCCCGAAGGCAACTATGGTTCATTTCTTTGAGGAGCTAGAAGAAAAGACTCGCGGCCATGTTGACTTGATGTAGTATAACGATATATATGAGTTAGTTCATCAAGCGGAACATGATGAATCGCTGGGTCTTGGAGAAGCAAACTGCAGGGATTTGTCCAAGTTGCAACAATGGGAGACATAGTTCTTCTCATGTTGATGATGCCGGGTTTAGTCCTAAACCAGCCTCGTCTTACAAGTCTGGAAGCATTGACCAAGGAAAAGTGGATGCTGCAAATAAGGAGGATTCTCAAACTGCATCAAGCACGTCTCATCATACACATCATGCGCATGCGTCTGAATCAAAAGAAGATTTTGCTTGTTGATGATGCATAGATGATATTAAAAATAGTGATGGCAATGCAGTGGATTTTTGGCCTGAATTCAATATGCCAAGTTTGATGGCGCATAAGGTCCAACACGACGACAAGGTCATTCTTGAACCGGGACAGCGACGCAATACTTTTCAAACAACATGTATCATCAAGGGAGAAGTGTGCAAAATGATTGTTGATTGTGGTAATGCAAGCAACATGATTAGTAAGGATGTGGTAGAGTCTCTTTCTTTGCCGACATGGGAGCACCCGAAGCCCTATTATATTTAGTGGATAAATGGTGTTGGCAAGTTGAAGGTCACCCATAGAGTCAAAATTCCCTTTTCCACGGATGGATATGTTGATAACGTGGAGTGCGATATTCTACCACTACAGGTTTGTCATATTTTATTGGAAAGTTCGTGGCAACACAATGTCAACGCACTTCACCATAGACACACGAACATGTACACATTTATACATAAGGGTGAGTTCTATACTCTTCTTCCCAAAGATGGCAAGGATATCAAGTGTACATTCGAGGTTTTTAAGAAGTCTTCAAGGAAAAGGTCGAAACCGAGAACGTTTCCCTTAAGGGAGGGAGGATGATGAGGCCATGCTGAGCAATGCTAATATGTTAAGAGCATCTCTAGCAGTGACCGTAAATACCAAACCGTAAACATCGGAGTATGGGGCGATCAATCCGTGATTCCTCACTTCGCGGGAGGCGGCGTCGAGCAGTCCCCGTAAAACCAGAACTGTTTTGCGGTTCCGGTTTTACGGGGACTTCTCGGCAGTGTGAACTGCAAACAAAACCGTAAACATTGTTTTCATAGTTTTGACAGTTTAGACAGCAAATGCGACAATTGTTGAAATCAAATAATGTAACACAACATCCAAATTACAATATTCAATGAATCAAATTACAACAATTTTTCAAATCAAATAATGTAACAAATAAATGAATGGTTCAAATTACACAAGTTTTATAAGTACAATGAATTGTTTTAGGACATCGCCTCTTGCCGGCTAGCATCCCATGGTGCTCGATGAGATCATTGTTGAGTTGGAGATGAGTGCTTGCATCTTCAATTTTCCTATGGGTCTCAAGAAAAGCTTGGATGTGGTTGGGGTTTCTTTGTGATTGCACATGGGTCCCAACATTATCATAAAAGAACTCTAAATTTAAATCTCTTTCATCTTCAATGATTATGTTATGAATAATCACGCAACATGTCATGATGTTGTGTATGGTTTTTTGTCCCAAAAACAAGAAGGTCCTCGAACAATGGCAAACCTTGCTTGTAAAACACCGAAAGCTATTTTAATGTCCTTTCCACATGCTTCTTGAGCTTGTGCAAAATTGGCCTCCTTCTTGTTCCTCGGAGTTTGGATAGTTTTAACAAATGTTTACCAAGCCGTATAGATGACGTCGGCAAGGTAGTATCCCATGGTATAATCATGTCCGTTGACCTTGAAGTTGCAAGACAAAGCTTCTCCATTAGCTAATTTTTCAAACAACGAGGATCTATGCAATACGTTTATATCATTGAGTGATCCCGACAATCTAAAGAAGCAATGCCAAATCCACAAGTCCTATGATGCCACCTCCTCAATCACAATGGTTGGATTATGAATTTTACCACAATATTGCCCATGTCATGCCTTCGGGCAATTCTTCCACCGCCAATGCATACAATCTACACTTCCCAGCATCCTTGGCCAACCTCTTTTATCATTTATCGCTAGCAACCTTTGCACATCTTCTTTGTTTGGGGATCGAAGATATTTGGGCCCAAAAACCCGGATGACAGTTTTGGAAAACATCCGGACACTAGTGATGACCCACAAGTATAGGGGATCGCAACAGTCTTCGAGGGTAGTATAACCCAATTTATTGATCCGACACAAGGGGAGACAAAGAATACTTGCAAGCCTTAACAACTGAGTTGTCAATTCAGCTGCACCTGGAAATAGTTCTTGCTCACAGAAGTTTATCAGTAGCAACAGTTTGGTAGTAGCAATAGCAAAGCAACAGCAGCAGTAGAACAAAAGCAATAGTAACAGTAGCAGCAAACAGTGGGATATGAGTGCAGTAGGCATAGGGATGGATGGAAGGGCGTTGCATGGACGAGTCTAAACATGTAACTTCAAAGTCTAGGGAAATTGCAGATAAATAAGAATAAGCATCCAAGTACTAAACAATCATAGGCATGTGCTCCATATATAGTCGTGCGTGCTCGCAATGAGAACTTGCACAACATCTTTTGTCATGCCAGCCCGTTGCAGTGGGGCCTCAAGAGAACTACTGGCAATTAAGGTACTCCTTTTAATAGAGGACCGGAGCAAAGCATTAACACTCTGTGAACACATGTGATCCTCACATCATAGCCATCCCCTCAGGTTGTCCCAATTTCTTGAAGGGATTCGCAGCATAGTAAATCAAAAAATTTCTACGGATGCGAACGGGAAAGCCAAGATCTAATCTAGGAGATGCAATCAACGGGAGGGATAGATGAGATCTTCATACCCTTAAAGAAATCGCACAGCGAAAACTTTCAACAGAATGTGGTTGGTGTAGTCGTACTCGCCTTCTCCTCCTCGCGATCTGATCCGATCCAATGCCACAAGTGGCGGCGCCTCCGAGAGATTCACACGTACGGTGCCGCGACGTCTCCTCCTTCCTCGGTCCAGCAAGTGGGGTGGAGATATAGATTGGATCTACAACACGACGACGTGGTGCTATGGTGGAGAGTTTCTGCAGCAGGGCTTCGCCTACACACAGTCGGGAGAGAGAGAGAGAGGTAGGGCAGCAGCTGTCGGCTAGGGTTTTGGGGTGAGGGGAGGGTGCGCCCCTGCCCACCTTATATAGGGGGATGGCCGCCCCCCTTGCCCCCTCCTCCAAGCCCTAGGGCGGCGGCCCCAAGGGTGGAGTGGGGGGCAAGTCTTCCCCCCTTTCTAGAAGGTTTCCTAGGGTTTCCCCTAGGGTTTTGGCCGGCTGGGCCTATGGGGCTTTGTGCCCCTGGCCCAATGCAGCCAGGGCACTCCATCGTAGGCCCACGCACCCCTCCGAAAAGTGGGGCCATGTTGGTCCCACTCCGAAAGCTTCTAGAACCTTCCGCTATAATACCGAACATTCCGAAATCCAAAAATTGCTTTCCTTTATATGAATCTTATTCTCTGGACCATTCCGAAACCTCTCGTGATGTCCTGTATCTCATCCGAGACTCCTAACAAAAACTCATAAACCATTTATCCATTCTATCCTAGCGTCGAGACACGTTAAGTGTGTGACCCTACGGGTTCGAGAATATGCAGACATGATGTTCTATCAATAATCAACAGCGGGATCTGGAAACCCATATTGACTCCCACATATTCATCGATGATCATATCGGATGAACCATGATGCCAGGATTCAATTAATCTCATATATATATTCCCTTCGTCATGCGATATTTTACTTGCCCGAGATTCGACCGTTGGTATCGGCATACCTAGTTCAATCTCGTTCACGGCAAGTACTTTACTCGTTCCGTAATCCGATATCACTTTGTGATTAACTCCTTAACCACGTGCTTGCAAGCGGTGTTGATATCGATTACCGAGTGGGCCCGAAGTATATCTATCTGACTTGGGAGGGACAAATTCCATCTCGATACATACAACCCAACAAGTACTTTCTGATCACCCAAGAGACACCTTTATGATCACCCTCACATAGGATGACGTTTGATGACCTCAAAGCTTTCTTCCGATACTAGGGAGTTGCATTATCTCATGGTCTAAGGAATACAATATTTGACATAAGAAAAAGCTTCGCAAAGATGAACACGATGACATGATCTAATTGCTCTGTTTGATTTGGGTCTGTCCATCATATCATTCTCCTAATGACATGATCTCATTATTAATCGACAACTCATGTCTATGGTTAGGAAACCTTAACCATCATTAATGAATGAGCTAGTCCATAGAGGCGTACTAGGGACACGGTGTTGTTCATAAACCACACAAGTATCAAAGTTTCCGCTTAATACAATTCTAGCATGGAATATAAACTTTATCATGAACAAGAATTATAACAATAACATCTTTATTATTGCCTCTAGGGCATAATTCCAACAGTCTCCCACTTGCACTAGAGTCAATAATCTAGTTTACATCTGGCAACAATCTAATACGCATGGCATTAAGGTGCTGATCATGTTTTGCACGTGGAAGAGGTTTAGTCAACGGATCTGCGACATTCAAATCCGTATGTACTTTGCTAATCTTCAGATCTCCGTCTGTTATATAATCTCGAATTATATGAAAATCGGCGGTTGCTGTGCTTGGTCTTTGGATGATATCTTGGTTCCTTAGCCAATTCTATGGCACCAGTGTTGTCGCACAATATCTCCAGTGGGTCCAAGGCACTTGGAACCACACCAAGCTCAGTGATGAAGTTCCTGACCCAAACTCCTTCACTTGACGCTTCTGCAGCAGCCATGTATTCCGATTCTACTGTAGATCCCGCGATCACGCTTTGCTTGCAGCTTATCTAGCTCACAGCTCCTCCATTCAAAATATAAATGTATCCTGTCTGAGATTTAGAATCATCTGGGTCGGTGTCGAAACTAGCATCGACGTAACCTTTTACGACGAGCTGCTCATCACCTCCATAGACCAAGAACATTTCTTTAGTCCTATTTAAATACTTTAGGATGTTCTTTACGGCTGTCCAGTGTTCCACTCCTGGATCACTTTGGTATCTGCTCGTCAAACTAAGAGCATTGGACACATCCGGTCTAGTACACAGCATGGCATACATGATAGAACCTATGACCGAGGCATAAGGCACTTTGCTCATAGTTTCTCTATCGTTTACCGTAGCTGGACACTGATCCTTGCTCAATATCTTACCTGACAACATGGGCACTGAACCTTTCTTTGCCTTATCCATTCTGAACCTTTTCAGAACTTTGTCTAGGTATGTACTTTGGCTTAAAGCTATTAGGCGTCTTTGTCTATCTCTATAGATTTTGATGCCTAATATATAAGCAGCTTCTCCTAGGTCTTTCATTGAAAAACATTTATTCAAATAATTCTTCACTTTGTTAAGCATACCAATGTTATTTCCAATAATCAATATGTCATCCACATATAGTACTAAAAATGTCACTGAGTTCCCACTCACTTTCTTGTAGATACAAGCTTCGTAGCAATTTGCAACAAATCCAAAGCTCTTGATCACTTGATCAAAATGAAGGTTCCAACTCCGAGATGCTTGCTTCCGTCCATAAATGGAACGCTGAAGTTTGCACACCTTATCAGCATCCTTAGGATCGACAAAACCTTCGGGTTGCATCATATACAACTCTTCATCAATGTCGCCATCGAGGAACACAGTATTAACATCCATCTGCCATATTTCATAATCATGAAATGCAGCAATTGCTAATAAAATCCGAATGGACTTAAACATCGCTATGGGAGAGAAAGTCTCATCGTAGTCAACACCTTGAACTTGTCGAAAACCTTTTGCGACAAGTCGAGCTTTATAGACAGCAAAATTACCATCCGCGTCCGTTTTCTTCTTGAAAATCCATTTGCACTCAACGGCCTTACGGTCGCTAGGAGGGTCCACCAAAGTCCATACTTGGTTTTCACTCATGGATCCCAATTTGGATTTCATGGCCTCTAGCCATTTCTCAGAGTCTGGGCTCATCATTGCTTCCTCATAGTTCATAGGTTCACTGTTGTCTACCAACAAGATAGTTAAGACAGGGTTGCCGTACCATTCATGAGTGGCACGCGACCTTGTTGACCTGCGATGTTCAGCAGTAGCATCGTTCAAAGTTTCATGATCCTCGTCATTAATTTCCTCTCTTGTTGGTGCAGACGACACTGGAACAATTTCAGGTGCTATGCTACTCTCCAACTCGAGAGAAGGTTCAATAACCTCGTCTAGCTCTACCTTCCTCCCACTCACTTATTTCGAGAGAAACTCCTTCTCTAGAAAGGATCCGTTCTTTGCGACAAACACTTTGCCTTCAGATCTGTGGTAGAAGGTATACCCAATAGTTTCCTTAGGGTATCCTATGAAGACACATTTCTCCGCTTTGGGTTTGAGGTTGTCCGGCATCAACTTCTTGACGTAAGCTTCGCATCCCCAAACTTTAAGAAACGACAACTTAGGTTTAGCACCAACCACAGTTCATACGCTGTCGTCTCAACGGATTTATATGGTGCCCTATTTAAAGTGAATGCAGCGGTTTCTAATGCATAACCCCAAAATGATAACGGCAAATCTATAAGAGACATCATCAATCGCACCATATCTAATAGAGTTCGATTCCAGCGTTCAGACACACCATTGCGCTGTGGTGTTCCGGGTGGTGTGATTTGCGAAACAATTCCACTTGCTTTAAGATGCGTGAGAAAATCATAACTCAAATATTCACCTCCACGATCAGATCGTAGAAATTTAATTTTCTTGTTACGATGGTTTTCCACTTCGTTCTGAAATTCTTTAAACTTTTCAAACGTTTCAGATTTATGTTTCATTAAATAGATATACCCATATCTACTTAAGTCATCAGTAAAAGTGAGAAAATAGCGATATCCACCGCGCGTCGAAACACTCATTGGTCCGCATACATCGGTATGTATGATTTCCAACAAGTCCGTTGCTCGCTCCATTATTCCGGAGAACGGGGTTTTGATCATCTTGCCCATGAGTCATGGCTCGCACGTGTCAAATGATTCAAAATCAAGAGACTCCAAAAGTCCATCAGAATGGAGTTTCTTCATGCGTTTTACACCAATATGACCTAAACGGCAGTGCCACAAATAAGTCGAATTATCACTATCTACTTTGCATCTCTTAGCCTCAATGTTATGGATGTGTGTTTCATTGCTTTCGAGATTCAGAAGAAATAAACCATTCATAGCAGGTGCATGACCATAAAAGATGTTACTCATATAAATAGAACAACCATTATTCTCCGATTTAAATGAATAACCGTCTTGCAATAAACACGATCCAGATATAATGTTCATGCTCAACGCAGGCACATAATAACACTTATTAAGGTTTAAAACTAATCCCGAAGGTAAAACTAAGGAGAGCGTGCCGACAGCCATCACATCAACTCCTGATCCGTTGCCAACGCGCATCGTCACCTCATCCCTTGCTAGACGCCGTCTATTCTGTAGCTCCTGTTTCGAGTTACAAATATTAGCAACTGAACCAGTATCAAATACCTAGGCACTACAACGAGCGCTAGTAAGGTAAACATCAATAACATGTATATCAAATATACCTTTAATGGTGCCAGCCTTCTTGTCCGCTAAGTACTTCGGACAACATGCGCCAAAGGACCCTTGTCCTTGCAATAGAAGCACTCAGTGTCCGGCTTAGGTCCAGACTTGCGCTTCTTCTTAGCAGGGGCAACGCGCTTGCCGCTTACTTTCTTGAAGGACTTCTTTGCACCCTTACCTTTCTTGAAGCTAGGGGGTCTTGTTGACCATCAACACATGATTATCTTTCTTGATATCCACCTCCGTAGATTTCAGCTTAGCGAAGAGATCAGTGATCGTATCAGGGGAACCAATCTGATTGTGAGTAACTACAAAACCTTTATAGCTAGGAGGGAGTGATTGCAGAACTCTATCAATCTTTAGCTCTTCTGGAATCTTGCAGTCCAGTTTCTCAAGACGTTGAGTGTAGCCCGACATCTTAATGGCGTTCTCACTAACGGAACTCCCTTCCTCCATCTTGCAGTTAAAGAACTTCTCAGAGATCTCATATCTCTTAGAACGGGCCTGAGTCTGAAACATGGTTTTCAGTTCCTCAAGTATCTCAATGGGCCCGGCGAACTCCTCAAATGATTTTGAAGGTACGATTCCATAGCAAACAACATGGTACTCTTAATCAGTCCATAATCATCTTTGCGCGACTGATAAACAACTTTTTCATCAGCCGGCGCATCTATAGCAGGGGCGTCACCTAGCGCTTTCTCAAGGACATAGTCCTTTTGTCCGCCAGCGAGAACGATTCTCAGATTGCGGAACTAGTTGGTGAAGTTAGACCCATTGTTCTTAAACTTTTCTTTCTTAGCAAAAACGTTGAAGTTGAAGTTGGACTTAGCCATTTGATCTACAAAATTTGCAAGTACAATTTAGACTATGTTCATGATAACTAGTTCAACTTAATGAAATTACTAGATGAACTCCCACTAAATTCAACATCCCTCAAGTTGTTTAGTAAACACGATCCAAATTCACCACACCTAATCCGATCTTCACGAGAAGAGATGTGGTTTCAATGGTGGACAACAAAGTGTCGATCATATCATTCATATGACTCATGCTTAACCTTTCGGTTCGTGTGTTCCGAGGCCATGTCTGTACATGCTAGGCTCGTCAAGTCAAACCCAAGTATTTTCGCGTGTGCAAAACTGGCTTGCACCCGTTGTATGTGAACGTAGAGTTTATAGCACCCGATCATCATGAGGTGCTTGAACACGCCGAACTTTCTCAACGGTGCATACATGGGGAGAACACAATTTTATCTTGATCTTTAAGTGAGGAATAATCTTATAATGCTACCGTCGCGATCTAAGCATAATAAGATACGTAAAAGGATAAACATCACATGCATATAATTTTATGTGACATGGTATAGCCAATCTTCGCGCAATGATCTCCATCTTGTGCGCGCCCGCATGATCTCCATCACTCCACCATGATTGCCTCCACCACGAATAGCAACTACAACTATTGCTAAATACTTAGAGATAAGGTGAAGCTATTACATGGCGTATAAGAAGTTGTCATAGAGGTCATACACAATTATAAAGACAACCATATGGCTCCTGCCGGTTGTGTACTCATCGACATGCAAGTCGTGAAATATTAGAAAACATGATCATTGCATACAACATACACATCACATCTTGGGCCATACCATATCACAAAACACTCCCTGCAAGAACAAGTTAGACGCCTCTACTTTGTTGTTGCATGTTTTACGTGGCTTATGTGAGTAACAAGCTAAGAACAATTCTTACCTACGGAAAGCCACAACGGTGATATTATGGTTGCCAACATCCGGTGTAAATCCCATGACAACTATAGTGAGAGAAACTGGCATCCACCAGCCGCATGTGTGGAACAAACCACATGTCAAGTGCGGAGCCGGTCTCGCGAACGAGGTCGCGTAAAGTTGGCCTGGACCGATTTGATCTCACTATCCCGCGTCATAATAAGTACACAACAAGAGGCTTGCAATATAAAACATCAACGCCCGCAACAAGCATGTTGCGTTCTACTTGTGAAACACATCTACGCATAGATCTAGCTCTGATACCACTGAAGGTATTCGCAGCATAGTAAATCAAAAAAATTCTACGGATGCGAACGGGAAAGCAAAGATCTAATCTAGGAGATGCAATCAATGAGAGGGATAGATGAGATCTTCATACCCTTAAGAAATCGCACAGTGGAAACGTTCAACAGAACGTGGTTGGTGTAGTCGTACTCGCCTTCTCCTCCTCGCGATCCGATCCGATCCAACGCCGCAAGTGGCGGTGCCTCCGAGAGATGCACACGTACGGTGCCTCAACGTCTCCTCCTTCCTCGGTCTAGCAAGTGGGGTGGAGAGATAAATTGGATCTACAACACGATGGCATGGTGCTATGGTGGAGAGTTTCTGAAGCAGGGCTTCGCCTACACGCAGTCGGGAGAGAGAGAGGTAGGGCAGCAGCTGGCGGCTAGGGTTTTGGGGTGATGGGAGGGTGCGCCCCTTGCCCACCTTATATAGGGGGCTGGCCGGCCCCCTTGCCCCTCCTCCAAGCCCTAGGGCGGCGGCCCCAAGGGTGGAGTGGGGGGCAAGTCTTCCCTCCTTTCTAGAAGGTTTCCTAGGGTTCCCCCTAGGGTTTTGGCCGGCTGGGCCTATGGGGCTTTGTTCCCCTGGTCCAATGCGGCCAGGGCACTCCCTCGTAGGCCCACACACCCCTCCGACAAGTGGGGCCACGTTGGTCCCACTCTGGAAGCTTCTAGAACCTTCCGGTACAATACCGAACATTCCGAAACGATTCTGAAATCCAAAAACTGCTTTCCTTTATATGAATCTTATTCTCCGTACCATTCCGGAACCTCTCGTGATGTCCTGGATCTCATCCGAGACTTCGAACAAAAACTCATAAACCATTTATCCATTCTATCCTAGCGTCGAGACACGTTAAGTGTGTGACCCTACGGGTTCGAGAATATGCAGACATGATCTTCTATCAATAATCAACAGCGGGATCTGGAAACCCATATTGACTCCCACATATTCATCAATGATCATATCGGATGAACCACGATGCCAGGATTAATTAATCCCATATATATATTTCCTTCGTCACGCGATATTTTACTTGCCCGAGATTCGATCGTTGGTATCGGCATACCTAGTTCAATCTCGTTCACGGCAAGTACTTTACTCGTTCCGTAATCCGATATCACTTTGTGATTAACTCCTTAACCACGTGCTTTCAAGCGGTGTTGATATCGATTATCGAGTGGGCCCGAAGTATATCTCTCCGACTTGGGAGGGACAAATTCCATCTCGATACATACAACCCAAAAAGTACTTTCCGATCACCCGAGAGACACCTTTATGATCATCCTCACATAGGGTGACGTTTGATGACCTCAAAAATTTCTTCCGATACTAGGGAGTTGCATTATCTCATGGTCTAAGGAATACAATATTTGACATAAGAAAAAGCTTCGCAAAGATGAACACGATGACACGATCTAATTTCTCTGCTTGATTTGGGTTTGTCCATCATATCATTCTCCTAATGACATGATCTCATTATTAATTGACAACTCATGTCTATGGTTAGGAAACCTTAACCATCATTAATCAATGAGCTAGTCCATAGAGGCGTACTAGGGACACGGTGTTGTTCATAAACCACAGAAGTATCAAAGTTTCCGCTTAATACAATTCTAGCATGGAATATAAACTTTATCATGAACAAGAATTATAACAATAACATCTTTATTATTGCCTCTAGGGCATAATTCCAACATTTCTGTCACTTCGGGGCCTTTGGATCCGAACAATGATATGTGTACACAACTTGTAGATAAGATCACAAACAATACTATTATAATGATTTAATAATAAGTTTAGATCTGAGATCATGGCACTCGGGCCCTAGTGACAAGAATTAAGCACAAAAATTTGCAACAAAGTCAAACAACACTAAAAGAGATACTAGGCACCATGCCCTAACAATCTTATTCGATTACATGATAGAACTCATCGAATCCCTACCATACCCATAGCCTACAACGGGGGATTACTCACTCATGGATGAGGGAAACATGGATGGTTGATGGAGAAGCGTTGGTGATGACGATGGCGTTGATCCTCCCCAAATTCCCCATCCCTTCAGGGTGCCAGAACGGAGTTTCTGGTTCCGAATCACGGTTTCTGGTGGTGGCGGTGCAGCGGAACTCTTTCTGGAAAAACGTCAAACCCCCCTCGGTTTTTAGGTCAAGAGGCTTCTTATAGGCAAAGAGGGAGGCCGAGGGGGTGTCTGAGGCGGCCGCACCCCTAGGCGCGGTGTGGGCCCATCCGCGCGGCAGGGTGTGTGGGCCCCCCAGGGCTCCACTCTGTCTCGTACTCTTCTAGTGAAATAGGATTTTTAGCATATTTTCCGGGATTTTTCCTGATAGTTGATTTTCTGCACAAAAACTAGACACCAAGGTAATTCTGCTGAAAACAACGTCAGTCCGTGTTAGTTGTATCGAAATCACACAAGTTTAGAGGGGAAACGATAGCAAAAGTGTTCGAGAAAGTAGATATATTTTGGACGTATCAACTCCCCCAAGCTTTGCTTATTGCTTGTCCTCAAGCAATTCAGTTGAAAACTGAGTGCGATAAAAGAACTTCCACGAACATATTTGCTTCATATGATGTATATATTCTCAGCATAGGAGTAGATACATAGACCATTCATAATAAGAAGTATGCAACTAAGTCTACTCAATAATCATTGTAAGCTATGAAGAGAAACCAACTTAGCATGAAACATAAACATAAACATAAGCAACATTGCAATGCTCATAATAAGGTATGATAGAGTGGTATCTCACTTGCCTTTGTTTGTAGAGCACAATATAAATTCCAAGGCACCTCTGAAGTTCAAATGAAGACTAGAAGTAAAGATATCAGAGATACAAGCATCAAAGTCATGACATAATTAACCAAGTTTTGATACAAGCACATTACACTAAGAATGACAAGTATGCTCTCAAGAAGGTGCTCATAGAATAAGTGGTGACTCAACAAGGAGGTGCAAAGGTTTTGCAAAGTTTGAAAGGCTTCCAAATGCTGAAATTAATGTACTCATTAGCTTTGAGCTCTCATTGCCCCTATCATAGGCATCATTATGTGGTTAAGGTGAAAGTGAGGTCCAGTATGAGTTATATGCTTGACAGACCATAAACTAGAAATCCCATGTCCCTTGAGTACGAGGGACGCTCCTCATGCTACTCAACTTTAGTTTATGTAAGTTCTTGTCATTGTAAATACATGCGTATCTTAGAGAACCGCCAACAGGGTACCCCTTGCACATGATACAGGAGCTATCCCATAATCAAAATGACAAGGCAAGCAAACAATGAGCATCTCAGCAATCTTTTTATTTGCTATTTGCATAGGTTTTTATTGAGGATGCTTCACAGATTGCTCATTATGGTTATGCTGCGAGTTTCCACCTTGATTAGGCATGGCTTAGGCTAGCAGCCCAGGCGTTTCTCTAACACATATATATAACTCCATGAACTCACAAGCTCCCCTTTTATTTCACATCGATGACATCCACAAACAAAAGAGCATGATATCAACTGGATACGTATCTATAAGTGTTGAAAGCATTCCCCGTGAAAGCACGGTTCTGCTAACTCCCAGCCTATAATTTGCAAGCATATAACTTTCATGGATATTCACAATGGTTCGGGTTTATTAAGTGCAAGGAATAAAGTGTGCCATTAAGTTTGTGAGAGCTTTACTAACTAACTTTCTCAAATCAGTCAAACATTTTATTTGGAAGAAAACAAGGCATAAAGAATATGCACTGGATAACAAATGATGCTAATAGGTAGGTATGGTGGACATTGTTAGCAATATTGGTTTTGGGAAGTTGGATGCACAAGTAGACCTCATACTCAGTGCAAGTGAAGGCTAGCAATAGAGAGGAAGCGACAAACGAGAGAGCAATAATTGTCATAATCATGATTGCAACAAAACATGACTAATTATGGCATGAAAGTGATATAAGAACTCTAAGGCAAAATAAATCATCTAGGCTTTCTGACTATTGTTTATTCATATGCATGCGTGAGCATGTGCCAAGTCGATTCACATGAAACATTAAGAGGAGGATACCACAATATCATACCAAAATATGAATAGAACAATGCAAGAAAACATTGATACGACATGTATAACCTATTAGCAAGCTGGAGCTAATCACAAGAAAGCAAGAACTACTAAGCATCCATAAATAACATACACCTTACATGAACAGCTTAAGCATGCTCACCATGATGAGTATATGTACAAAAATGAAAACAAATAGAGTTCGTCACCAGCCTCTTACCACACCTCTAGTTGTCTTAATCTTCATTATTGTCCTTCACTTGTGTGGCTTGAATAATAACATGAAACCAAATTCCACTGAGGACGACTGAACCCTGCAAAGAACTCACAAAACCAAAGAAGAACATCAAATATTTTTGGTATTTTCGATTTTTTTAAAGCAAGCAAACAAAGCAAAATCTTCTTGGATTTTTCTTTAAGGCAAACCAAAGCTAGAAAACAAAGAAACAAACCAAGAGAAACAACGAAAATATTTTTGGTATTTTTGTGTTTTGAGAAAGCAGGAACAAAAACCAAAAATAAAGCGAAACAATGGATATACAAAGAACCGACGAAACATGATATATATATGAGTGTGATGTCGGTATACCTCCCCCAAGATTAGGCTTTTGGCCTAAGTGGGTCTCAATAACGCGGGTAGTAACCCCCAGCTGGTGGGTCATCAAAGGAACGATCATAGTCAGGCGCTTGCGATGAAGAAGTATACACGCCCCAATCATAAGAGGGCTGCTAGTATGAAGACTCTCCCAAGTTGGAGGGCTGAACCGAATCATCTTCGGCATCCTCTCCAACATTCTCCTCTTGCTGGGAGAGATCCGCCACGTATGTGTCAAACTCCTCCTCCGTGAGCGACCATCCTTTCTTGTTATAAAAATTAAACAAAATAGGTGCAGGCAAACAAACTACTTTCTCAGTCCTACCCCCTCTCCAACCACGCTTGACAAAACGTAATTCATATGGTAAACTTATCACAGTAGCCCCTGAAGAAACAAAATTATGCTAAACCATGGAATCAAGATCAAGCCTCTCTATGGGGTACCGATAATCTGAATTGTGAGGCTCTAAACCATGGAAAGCTAGCAACCTAGAGGCAATGATACCTCCACAAATTCCACCCTTCTCGCGGTTAGTGGTAAGATGGTAAGCTATCAAAGCACCCAGGTTATAAGATATATCCCTATTCAAAGCAGCTAAGATAAAAGCTAGATCAAATGAGGATAACTTTTTAGCAATCTTTCTAGCAAGAACATGACACATTCCAAAATTTTCCAAATTTTGTAATGTGAAAAAATAAATAAACAAAATAAATAATTTTTTAAATTTAGGGTGAAAATAAACTTTTTATTTCTAAAGGGAAACTTAAAATCCCATCTTGAACAAACTTTGGTTAATATTTGAATCCAAATAAATTCAAATCAAGTGGAATGCATTCATCATAAATGCATCTGGAAATTTAAACACTTGGAAAATAAACCAAAACCCTAAAACCCTAATGGAATAAAAACATTTCCAAGTTATCTCTAAGACCATGGATTTGATCCAAATAAAAATTTGTCAACAAACATTTATAAATGATCAAGAATGACAAATAGAAATATTATAAAACCATAGAAAATAGTTTCACTCAGTTTGGACCCATAAATAAAAAGATATGGATTTTATAAGATAAAGAAAGAAATATTAAATGAGAGATATTTAAAGACCAAATTAAATATTGGCCTAATCCATAAGCAAATGGAATAAATATAATCCAAATCCAAATAAAATAAAAGGATAAAGAATTTTCAAATTAAATAAAAGGGCATTAACCCAATCCTATTCTATTTGAATAAAGATAAAATCCCTATTAGAAATGATTAAATAAATCATGGGAAAATAGAATTTGGAATTTACCCAAGTTGAATAAAAGTGATTTAATTAACTTAAATAATATCAAAGAAATCTTCCAAATAAAATTTATGGAATTAAAACTATATTTAATTTTATTGGAATAAAGACAAATCCAATTTTAAATGATTAATAAATCATATTAAAAACTTTCCAAATAATTCAAGGTGAATTATTTGACACCCAAATAAACAAATAAAACCTAGTGAAAAGATTTGGAAAGATTTAGAATTCAAATGGAGTTTGAAAACATTATTAAATATTATTTAAATAAATGCAAGAGCCTATTTGAAATAATTAAAAGACCCTAAAAAGAATAAATGAATTATTCTAAATTTGACTCTAAAATGAACTATTAATCAATATTTGAATACACACAAAGTCTGGTTGAAGTTTGAATTCAAATATATGTTTGAAAAGATTAAACAAAATCAAAAGAGATTAATGAAAATAAAAAAAATAAAAACAATTAGTACAAAAAAAAATGATCTAACCAGTCCAGCCCAGCAAAGCCCACTAAGCCCAGCAGCCCACACTCACCCCCTCCCCCGAAGCGTTTTATTTTACCTGTGACCCACAGTGTCGCTGACGGCTTGGACCCACTTTCCCTCTCTCTCTTTCGCTGACGACGCGACCCCACTGCCACACAGTCATCGTCCTCCCCACGACCAGTTCGTCCCGAACGTTTTCTGCGTTGATTTCGCAAGTGAATTCATGATTAATGGCTTAGTAAATATACCCCATGACCACGCCCAGTTAAACACCTCCCTCCCCTCTCCATTTCCTCCCAGACGCCACACCTCGAGAGCTCCCAGGCTGCCTTGATTTCCGCTTAGACCGCCGCTGCCTCCGACGTCTTCTGGTGAGAATTCCGGCCAGCCGCCGTCGCCCCTCGCCCCCTCGACCACACGAGCTTGCTCGCCGGCATCTCCTGCACCTCCCAGTACCTTCCACTCGCCCCCGCGCGCTGCACAGTGTCGGCAGTCGACCACCGAGCATCGCCAACGTCTGCTCCAACTCCGGCGAACCCTGCAGGTAGTCTCTGACCGTGCCTCCTTTTCTCTTTGATGCGCCGATACTCCCCACTCTTCTGCGCATCTAACCATGCCGTTTACTTGATCTCTCATGCACCGTAGAGTCGCCTTCGTCGATGATTGACCGCACCCGACGGTTCCACGAACTCCGGCGAGGAATCGCTAGTAACCCTGTGCGCCCCTGTCCATCCTGTGGCCACCTTGAGCATCACCACGACGCTGCGAACACTGTGAGAACCTTCTCTTCCCCCTCTCCTTCCTGCTTCGCCAGAACCACCGCGAGCAGATCCTGCGCCGCCAGTCGCCGCCGCCAGCGTCGCCACTCAATGGTCGTTCGATCGTCAGCCGTAGGATTAAAATCCAATGCACACGATAGAACATAAACAAAGGGTTGCGAGTGTCTCTGCGCCGCTCGATCTAATTTAAATCCAACGCTTCACATCGACCGATCCGAGCGAAATGGTATCGGCCAGTGAAATCACGCCACGTGGCCAGAGTCAATTTAAAACACAAATTATGTTCTATTAGATGTTCAATCTTGTAAATTTCATAACTTTCAAACCACACGTCCAAATTTTGCAAATTTTATATCAATGGAATCAGCAAGACAAGTACTTTCTAACCATGCACTTTGTTTAGTAAATTGTTTAAATTGTTTGTTTTTGCAGAAACTTGTATAGGAATATTTTGGTTATAAAATTCTTTCTAAAATTATTTTGGGGATAAAATCTTTGGCAAATGGTTTGTTTTGAACCTAATGATCATAGAAATCAATTTGTGATTTCAAAAATATATTTGGTAAAGCAAGAGAATAAAACTTTGAATTAAAGCATTTCTAGTCAAATAAAAATATTGTTTATTTGTTGAAAACACTTTTGGAGGAAAACCTTTGGGAAATGTTTTGATTTAAACTCTCTTACCCCAAACACCAAGTTTTATGATTTAAAAATGTATTTGGTGAACCCTATAAAGAATATTACTTTGCTAAAAGCATTTTCAACCACATAAAATATTGATTTGATTTAAAAATAGTTTATAGGTAAAATATCTTGCAAATGGTTTTGCCACTTTTATAAAATGACCAATAGGTGTTTTTAGAATGTCTATAACCTATTAGAAACCACTTTTCCAAATAAAACAATCTTTGGCATGCTTGTATGCATTGTTTTGTTTCTATTATTGTATGTGTTGTTTGCTTGAATGGTAGATTGAAATATTGCTTGCTTGATTGAATTGTAGTGATTTGAAGAGTGTGAGTATGGCAAGATCAAGGAGAACTTATATTCTCTACCAAAAAGGCAAGTGATGCTTCATACTTTGTCCCATTATTTTCACTATGCATTAGTGATATTTCTAAGTAGGACTTGCATGGAATTTTGCTAAGTATAAACTATGCCATGGGAAATCCTATTAGATGAATCCTTAGTAGAAATTTCCTAAGTTAACATTCCTATTACTATCATGCTTAGCTTAGCTAGTAGAAAACAAGGGTGGACTATATATCATGCTATGGAATATTTCTAAGTCAAGGACTTGTATTTTATTTAATAAAACAACTAAGTGAATGAATCACCTGGGTGGAATGGAAGGAATGGTTTGTGTTGAGTGGTTATACAAGGCCCATTTCTATGGTTTACCTTGTGTATCTCAATTGTGGATGGCCACCCAGGAACAAAGAGATTTGAGATGTCAAATGTTGAGAAGCTTTAAGTGCAGTCACTTGGAATTATGGGCTCTGCCTGGATCATATAGGTTGCAATAACTTAGCCAAATGGACAGTTGGTGGTAGGGGTTTGATAGGTTGGAGCGCGTCCATTATGGTCTAAGGGAAGGCATCTGAAAGTTCTTGTCTTGGTGAAACCAAGTCTTGTGGGGAAAGTGCACCACCTCTGCAGAGTGTAAAATCTAAGTACTTAGCCATGTCCCTGATAAAGGACAATTTGAGCATCAAGACATGAAAGCTATAAAGAATCTCCTCATCCCTATTTCCAAGTTAAAAACTTGTGGTTGAACAAGGGTTGAAGGATCACCAATTTCTATTGGGAGATGCCTTGGGTGATTTTCACAAACAAAAACTTAGTGTTTTTCAAATGATAAGGAAAATCTATTTTGAGCAAAGCAAGCCTAAGCTCCACTTAGCCAAATGCATATAGATGATAGACTCCACTATACTACCATAGTATCACTTGCCAATACAATTGAAATGTATTGACCCTTGTGGCTATAACTTATTATGTTGCAGGTTTGTTTGATGTTAGTGAAGTTTATTGATTAGGATTACAAGTCTACAACCAACATGACTGCTTGTGGCACTTTGAAGATGAAGTACCCGATGCTATTGTTATATTCTGCTGCATTGTAATGAGATAGCCAAATGAGCTATGTAAGATGTAATAAATTATTTTATTCCTGGTTATAAAGTTGTATTATGACCTTTGTTTCTTGATATTACATCTCAACTGTGGATGCTAGCTATTGATCTAGGGACTAGCATTGTAAACACAGGGATCTCTACCTTATTAAAGGTTGGGAACCTTATAGAACACACTTGGTAATGAAATAGGAAAAATATCTAATGGGCGGGAACTGAATGTTCCGAATTTTGCCACTTTACTCTGAGAAGTCAAAACCCTCCAAAAATCTAGTTGGATAAGCGGAGGAGGCACATACCAAGGAGCAATCCCTCCAAAAATCAGCAGCAAAGATGGGCTGAGCAAGGAGATCAAAAATCGGGAGCAAGAACAACATGAACTCGATCTTGAGAAAGTTATCCGGTGTTTTTCGGGAGAGAGAAAGAAGATGGATGGGAGGAGGCATCTTGGAGGACCACAGGTGGGCCACACCTGGCCAGGCGCCACCTGGGGGATGGCCGCGCCACCCAGGTGTGTGCTGGCCTAGTGGGTCCCCCTAGGCCACTCCAGGTGTCCCTCTGCTCCTTTTTTCGAGGAAAAATTTATTATGAATTTTCTGGGATTTTTCGGGAAACTCTATTTTTGCCAATTTTCAGGGTATGAAAATTGATTTTCTCGCAGAAAATATTTTTTCTAGAAGAAGCAAAAGCTGTTGGAGATATGCCCTAGAGGCAATAATAAAAGTGGTTATTATTATATCTTTGTGTTTATGATAAATGTTTACATTCATGCTATAATAGTATTAACCGGAAACATTAATACTTGTGTGATTTGTAAACTA
This sequence comes from Avena longiglumis, assembly GCA_030063025.1. Lineage (NCBI taxonomy): Eukaryota > Viridiplantae > Streptophyta > Magnoliopsida > Poales > Poaceae > Avena > Avena longiglumis. Next base: position 463,599,452 of record CP125975.1, on the reverse strand, counting down.
AATTAGAGTCCCTAGTAAAGCCTCTTTGTAATACTAGCTTGTTGGTTAATAGATGATCATGGTTTCCCGATCATGAACATTGAGATGTTGTTAACAACAAGATCATATCATTAGGAGAATGGTATGATGGACATACTCCTATAGATAAGCGTATCATTAAGATCAAGTCATTTCAATAGTTCATTTGCTATAAGCTTTCTGATACATAGTAACCTAATTCCTTTGACCATGAGATCATGCTAATCACCATCACTGGAAGGATTATTTGATGACATCAAACACCACACCATAAATGGGTGGCTATAAAGGTGGCATTGAGTGTTCGGAAAGTATGTGTTGAGGCACATGGATCAAGAGTGGGATCTGTCCATCCATATCACAGATAGATATACTCTGGGCCCTCTCGGCGGAATGTCATCCAATTGGCTTGCAAGCATGTGACTAGCTCATAAGGGATCACATATCATGGGAACGATAAAATAGTACTTATCGGTAATGAGGTTGAACTAGGTATGCAGAGATACCGACGATCAAAACCTCGGATAAGTAAACTATCGCGAGACGAAGGGAAATTGGTATCATATGTAAGTGGTTCATTCGATCGAAAATAAATCATAGAAATATGTGGGAGCCATATGAATTTCCATATTCCTCTATTGGTTATTGATCAGATAAGTGTCTCGGTCATGTCCGCATAATTCACGAACCGTAGGGAGACGCACTTAAGGATTCGATGTTGTTTAGTAGATATGGAATGTTAGTAGGGATACCGAATGTTGTTCAGAGTCTCGGATGGGATCCGGGAGATCACGAGGAGATCCGGAATGGTCCGAAGAATAAGATTCATATAAGGAAAGTCCGATTCCGGAGTTCGGGAAAGATTCCGATGTTTTCATCGGAGAGGTTCTAGAAGGGTCTAGAAGGTTCATCGGACCGGAAGGGGAATGGACCATGAATGTGTCATGGATAAGTGGAATGGTTTGGGCATTTGCAAGAGAGAATTAAAGCTCTAAATTGAAAGTCAAACGGGAAGTTTGAAAATTCAAACTGGAACAATGGTTTCCTAGTGGAAGAAGGAAAGTGTCTTTCTCTCAATCCAACTTGGGTTTGGGTTTGGACTCAAACCCACCCCTCCTGTCGGGGGGATAACCCCCGGTAGTGTCACGAGAGGGGAAACATAGCGCAGCTGGGTTGGTTCCGAGTAAAAAATGAACCAGGCCGGGTAAGAACGGCCAGGTAAGATAAGCATGAAAGACGAGATACAAACTCTCTCGGCCCGTATAGGACAAAGTTGTAACCCTTGCAGGTACCAACGAGCCGAGTCAAGAAGGACGCGTGGCACCTTTCCGAGTAAGGTTCGGTAAGGACCATGGTAAAGCATGGTAAAAAGAGAAGGGCGACGCCGGGATGACACAAAAGGAGCCGGGTGACGCCCAAAGCAAGTGCTGACGTACAAAGTAACTGCGTGACGCCAAAAAGAACAAGAAGCAGTGTACGAGAAGACCGTTAGCTGTCAAGCTTTATGGACCGGGCCTATGGGCTTAGGTCAAGCCCATAACCCGGCCCATATTGTAGGGACCAAGATCCAAATAGTAAACCCTAGAACCCAAAGGGGTATTAGCTAGCTAGCACTGCCTATATAAGGGAGGGCATAGCAGAAGTAGAGGGAGGTTGGACCAAGTAGAGAACATGTGCTGCATACTCAAGCCAATACAACTCAAGGAGCACTTGTAATCTTTGGGGTATCAATCAAATTGTCAAGTGTGGAGAGTTCTTCTTGTTCTTCGTGAAGGGAATATGCCCTAGAGGCAATAATAAAGTGGTTATTATCATATTCCTTGTTTATGATAAATGTTTATTTTACATGCTACAATTGTATTAATACGGAAACATTAATACATGTGTGTTTAATAAACAAAAGGAAGTTCCTAGTTATGCCTCTCTTATAAACTAGCTCGTTGATTAACAAGATGATTAAGGTTTCCTGATCATAGACATTGGATGTTGTTAATAACGAGGTCACAACTTTAGTGTAATGATGTGATGAACATTCATCCGAAGTATAACATTACGATCAAAGTCACTGAGTTTATATTGCTATAACAACTTACGAAGTGATCCTAATCCTTAGACCATGATATCATGTCAATCACTAACACCGGAAGAGTTTCTTGATAACATCAAACGTCACACCGTAATAGGGTGATTATAAAGATGGATTCAGAACTAATAAAGTGTTATGTTGAGGCCCATGGATCGAGAGTGGAAATCGAGAGTGGAATTTGTTCATCCCTATGATGGATAGATATGCTCTGGGCCCTCTCGGTGATATGACATTGGTTAGCTTGCAAGCAAGTGATTTGATCACTAGAATGTTATATCACGGGAACGAGAAAAGAGTACATGTCAGTAACGAGATCAAACTAGGTATGGAGATACCGATGATCGAATCTCGGACATGTAATATATCGCGAAACAAAAGGATTAAGATACTAGCGTAAAAGGTTCCGACGATCACAAGAAAGTCATCATGAATGTGTGGGAGTCAGTATGGGTCTCCAGATCCCGCTTCTGATTATTGATCCGACAGGGGTCTCGATCATGTACGCATTATTTGCGAACCGTAGGGTGACACACTTAAGAGACACCAACATCCATTTGGAGCAAAAGTTTCATGCCGAAAAGAATAACAAGCGCAGGAATTTATTTCACTAGATACCGAAACGGGTTTTCGGGTGAAATTGCAGAAAGTGTTTCTGCGTGTGAAATGAAATACTAGAAAGGGGTTATATGTGAATGTTTGTCATTAAAGTAATTGACAAAATTTTGAATAAATAAAAGGAGTTTTATTTAATGAGAGTTTGCATTAAATTTGGTGGAAATTTAATGGGAATTTGAGTGGGTTTTTGAGTGGAGGGAATTGAAAGGCATTTGAGTGAGTGGAGTGTCCACCCACATGAATGTGGAAGAGGTGGGGGAAGCCCCATGGCTGGGCGCATGGACCCTTGGGTGCCCCTCTCCCTATAAAAGGAGCCCCCTCCCTCTCTCTCTCACACACACCTCCTCGTGAAGGATCTCTCTCCCCCTCTAGAATTTATTCCCCATGGTCTCGGACTAGCGAGATACATGTTACCGGTGGCTATTCGGCAATAAAGAGTTGTGCTTCCGCTGCATCGCTGGAGCGAGGAGGCGGAGGTTGTTCTGTGCCTCGAACGTGTGTGCGAGCACGGATGCGCTGCTGTTTTGCGGCGCTAGGACTTCCTCTCGATCTTGAGATCGGCAAGAGATCGTCTACATCAACCACGAGTTTGGACTCGTTAAGCTTTGTCGGTCTTCAAGGGTATGTTATCTACGGATATACATCCGCCCGTTGTTTGTATCTAGTAGGTAGATCTTGGTACATAGTTGTTCCCATCGTAGGAATTTTTTTGTTTTCTATGCTGCGAACCCTACAGTGGTATCAGAGCCGGATCTATGCGTAGATACATTGCACGGGTAGTACACATATGAGTATGTGGGCGATGATGATCATTTTATTGCTTCTTAGTTGTACTTTGGATATTGGTGGCATAGTGGGATGAAGCGGCCCGGACAATCTTTACATGTCCTCGCACATGAGACCTGTTCCACGCTTGACATGCAACTAGTTTTGCATAAGTGGCTAGCGGGTGTCTGTCTCTCCTACTATAGTCAATATCTAATTTGCAACGATTTGTCAACAATTTGGTTATCCTCGTTGTGGTTCATGTTCGTAGGTAAGAACGGTTCTATCTTCGAAAGCCCTAAGCCACGTAAAATTTGCAATGGATAAATTAGAGGCGTCTAGTTTAGATTGTTGCTGGGCTAGTGTTATGATATGGTGATGTTGCAAGTAGAAGTATGATATGATACTTTTACAACACACATAACGTGTAATCTCCATAGACCTTGGACTTACACATATAGGTATGATAGTGATCATACCACGGTGCACATGATAGAGATAATATGCGGGAACCATATCATTCCACTAATAAACATGTGATGTTTGATAGCATCTTATATTGCTTGTTTGGCGTTTTATTAGCATAATAAGATGATCCCTCTTTTAGATATCAAGATAAGAATGTGTTCTTCCTTAAGTATGCATCGACAATGTTTCGTCTCTTCAAGACATCACGTGATGATCGGGTGTATTTGAATCCACGAGCATATCTCGGGTGTAAGACAGTTACACACGCGAATACTAAGGTTCTTACTTGGCGAGCCTAGCATGTACAGACATGGCCTCGGAACACGGACCGAAAGGTTAAGCATGAGTCATATGTTTTGATATGATGACCATATGGATGCTCGCTTTTGAAGCTACGCCGACTCACGTGATGATCAGACTTGGTGTAGTGGATTTGGTTCATGTAATCACCAAAAAGACACGAGGGATGTTGTTTTTGAGTGGGAGTTCATTTCTAATTTGGATTAGTAGAACTCAATTTATCATAAATTAAATCAAAGTTAATTTGCATAATTTGTTGTAGTCATTGGCATTCGTTCACCACCTTATGCATAGTTGTAATTGAGATAATAGAACTATAGAATTCTGGATATATACTTTACAAACTGGTATCGTATTGTGTTGAGTGTCAATCTAAAGTTTAAAGTCCTATTGCAAACTTTTAGCAAACTATGTTTACTCCATGAGATTTAATAATTGGTATTAAATCGAGAGTAACAATTCCAGTGTTAGTATCTTAAGTATCATGTTTGCCTCCATGATTCTTGATTGTTTTAATATCAAGTTTATCTAGGAGCTGAAAGAATTGTTTCAGAAACCATCATGTGTGGCAGATATAACGATATCTGAAACAATGTTTAGGTTGCAATATGATAGAGTATAATATATGTTCTCATATTGGATGAGAATTTACAAAGGTTGGAGATGCTAGACATCCTAATCATCCAAAAAGTGTTTTGGAAAGTAATGTTATACTCACGATTCGCCTTTATAAGCTACAGTAGCTTGATCATGAAAGTCGTCATGATAAGGGTGAATAAAAGATGTATGTAAAGTGTTTACTACACTAAAAGATTACTAAAGAATGGATTTTGAAAGAATACCGATCATTTTGATGATGGTGATCTACTTCAAAGTGCAAGTCCAAAGGTATTATTATTTGAATATACACGCTTTGGACTATGTGTCATGTATATGGCGCCACTGTTGATGTTGATAGATTCTTTTAAAAGGAAAAGGAAATGCTGGAAGAGAATCTATAAAATATATTTGACGGAAAAGAAAAGATTGGAAATATCCAATTTAGGTATATGGATCATATACATGTTATGGTTGTATTATTTGCTTGTTAAACAATGTGGTTCTTGGGTATTGGATACCGAATTGGTTGGTATGAAATTTCATACGGAGACGCAATTCATGAACCACAATGGCCTAAGTAACTAGCAAGAGAATATGTGATGATGTTCATCGAAAACAAACAAACCGTTGTTTGTATTTCTCGTTGACATCAAAGCTTAACTTCAAGAGTTGTTTTAATAATTGTTATTTAAATCAGGTATTATGAGAACAAAGGCTGTTCAAATAATTACCGTATTCCATATAAGATGGATGATCTACAAATCTAGTTGGAGAAATCACATCCATAAAACCTAATGCTAAAATGTCGCAAGACAAATGATTGAAAGATCACTTAAGAAGTGACATCGCTGTTTAAATTATATTGGAAAGAAAACATGAAGAATCTCCATATTCATGGATTTTTTGAGTCTTTGATTTGATCAAGTGACGCTTGTGAGACTTTCCATGTGATAATTAAAACTTCGTTCAAAGGCCAAAGAAGAACGAATGACTAAATTATTGGAATTTATACATATCGATGTATGTAGTCCATTATGTATAGTCGTAAGCGATGGATATCAACTTCATATAATTACTCCAGAAATTTGAGTGAATGTTCACTTAATGAGAAAGAAGTATGAAATATTTGAAAATGTTTCAGAGACTTTCAAGATGAAGTGGAAAATCATTATAACAAGAAAATAAATGGTTTATGATTTTATCATATGGGATTATTTGAGTTACAAGTGTAACAAGAAAATAAATGAATTATGATTTTATCATAAAGGGATTTATTTGAGTTGCAAGTTTAGCAAAACAACTAGATTTACATCTCACGAAACACCATAGGAATATGGAGTGTTTGAGATTTGTAATGAAACCTTGGTTGACATGGTTTGATCAAAGGTATTATTTATAAAACTGCCATTATGTTTTAAAAGATTAAAGCTTTAGATATTTCCGCTTTTACACTGAAAAGAGCTCCATCTTGATCCGTTGAAATGACACCATGAAAGTTATGGTTTGGGGTAAAACCCAAGTTGTCATTTCTTAAATTTTGGTATGCTAAACATAAGTAAGATGTTTACAACCAAAGTCGGATGAGCATGTCTTTGTAGGTTATTTCGAATAACAATTGGTTATTCCTCCATAACACCGAGGACAAAAGGGTTTGTCGCTTGAAATGTGAAGTTTCTTGAAGAAGGAATTTTTCATAAAAGTTAAGTGGGAGGACAATAGAACTTTGATAAGTTTAACGAACCTTAGCTAAATGTGTTGAGTTGCGCAGCGTCGGAAATCATTCCGAAGGTTGCCATAATGCTCATAGCTTATGTGCCTCAAAAGTTGTGGTCACGGAGGTCTAAGTTCTTATTGAACCAAGTTGGTCAGATAAACAATCAAATACTGAGATTTGAGAGTAAATCATTATTGTTTGACAATGATGAACCGACTACATGCAAAGAAGCGATGATAAGCCCTAACTCCATCAAATGGCTTGAAGCCATAAAATCCGTGATAGTTCCATACATGAGAAATCAAGTTTTGAACTTGGAAGACCCTCCAGAAAGGTGTAAAAACCTATCGGTCGTATTTGGATCTATAAAGAAACAGACATGGATGTTTCACATCTATGAAATAGTCGACATGTCATAAAGTATGTTACGACAATGTTCAAGGAGTTGACTATGACAAGATTTGATCTTTCATAGCGATATTTAGTCTGGACAGATTAAAGTAGCAACCACTACATATAATTTGTTATATGGTAGATGAATAAACAAAACAAAGTTCTTCTAATATAATGGTTACCTAGGACGTGTACATGACACGATTCAAAGGGTTTTGTTAATTCAAAGGATGCTAAAAAAAGGGCATGCAAACTTCAATGGTTGAAGTAAGCATCACGGAGTTGGAATCTTCACCGTGATAAAAAAGAGTTTTCATTAGGAGACGATGAAGATGCTTGCATTTGCAAGAAATTAAGTGGGAGCGCTAAGACATATTTTTATTACATTATGTGGAGGACATCTTGTTGATTAGAAATGATGTAATTTTTATTGACAAAGGTTAAGAATTTCATTTCGATGAAAAACTTAGGCAAAACTCAAATATTTAGCATGAATGTGTATAGTGGATAGACTATGACGCTAATATGGTTGTGCCAAACATACATATATGAGATATTGAAGGAGTTCAATATAGAAACAACAAGAAACGGTTCTTGTCGCATGGAAAGGAATTGAATCAAGATTCAAGTGTATCGACACTTGATAAGTGAAACAAGATTCAAGTGCTTTGACACTTGATGAGTGAAATCACGAGAATGTTTTGATCAATCATACCATGATATGTACACATCCAGATATGTCCTATGCTCTAAGTGTTATGAGCAAATACCAGAATGAATCATAAAATGATCATTGGGCGATAGTAAGGATATTCTTATGATCTTTTAGAAGAATTTGGTACTAGTTTTGTCACAAGTTACAAATTAAGTTTATCTCAATTTAAACTATGGGTGGCACAATGAAATGGAAAGAAAGTTTCCATGATGGATTTGGAAGAGTTCCAAAGTTAAGACATTGTGACGAATACTACAACAAAAGGCTAAGTATATGACTGCTATAGTAGAAGAAGAGGAGGGAATTTGTGTCAAGAAGTTTGTTATCAAACTAAGGTGTGGTTCGCAACAGGCTAACACTAAAGATATATTGTATGACAATAGTATCTACATGATTTAACCCCAAGGAACTAAAGGTCTCACCGAAAGACCAAATTTATAAAATGCCATCTCATTGGAGAATGAGTGATGCGTGAAGACGCAAAGACATGCAAATACACACGGACCTGAAACGACAGATCCGTAGATTATGTTAACCACTTGAAATTGCGTATATGGAACACCAGAAAGCCATAGGTGTTCAATACGCAAAGTTTTCAAACTAGATTATTGTCTGTAGTGCAAGTGGGAGACTGAAGGGAATATGCCCGAGAGGCAATAATAAGGTGGTTATTATCGTATTCCTTGTTTATGATAAATGTTTATTTTACATGCTACAATTGTATTAATATGGAAACATTAATACATGTGTGTTTTATAAACAAAAGGAAGTTCCTAGTGATGCCTCTCTTATAAACTAGCTCGTTGATTAACAAGATGATTAAGGTTTCCTGATCATAGACATTGGATGTTGTTAATAACGAGGTCACAACATTAGTGTAATGATGTGATGAACATTCATCTGAAGTATAGCATTACGATCAAAGTCATTGAGTTTATATTGCTATAACAACTTACGAAGTGATCCTAATCTTTAGACCATGAGATCATGTCAATCACTAACACTGGAAGAGTTTCTTGATAACATCAAACGTCACACCGTAACAGGGTGATTATAAAGATGGATTCAGAACTAATAAAGTGTTATGTTGAGGCCCATGGATCGAGAGAGGAATTTGTTCATCCCGATGATGGATAGATATGCTCTGGGCCCTCTCGGTGATATGACATTGGTTAGCTTGCAAGCAAGTGATTTGATCACTAGAATGTTATATCACGGGAACGAGAAAAGAGTACATGTCAGTAACGAGATCAAAATAGGTATGGAGATATCGATGATCGAATCTCGGACATGTAATATATCACGAAACAAAAGGATTAAGATACTAGCGTAAAAGGTTCCGACGATCACAAGAAAGTCATCGTTGAATGCGTGGGAGTCAGTATGGGTCTCCAGATCCCGCTTCTGATTATTGATCCGAGAGGGGTCTTGATCACAACCGTAGGGTGACACACTTAAGAGACACCGACATCCATTTGGAGCAAAAGTTTCATGCCGAAAAGAATAACAAGCGCAGAAATTTATTTCACTAGATACCGAAACGGGTTTTCGGGTGAAATTGCAGAAAGTTTTTCTGCATGTGAAATGAAATACTAGCAAGGGGTTATATGTGAATGTTTGTCATTAAAGTAATTGACAAAATTCTGAATAAATAAAAGGAGTTTTATTTAATGAGAGTTTGCATTAAATTTGGTGGAAATTTAATGGGAATTTGAGTGGGTTTTTGAGTGGAGGGAATTGAAAGGCATTTGAGTGAGTGGAGTGTCCACCCACATGAATGTGGAAGAGGTGGGGGCAGACCCATGGCTGGGAGCATGGCCCCTTGGGTGCCCCCCTCTCCCTATAAAAGGAGCCCCCCTCCCTCTCTCTCACACACACCTCCTCGTGAAGGATCTCTCTCCCCCTCTAGAATTTATTCCCCATGGTCTCGGACTAGCGAGATACATGTTCCCGGTGGATATTCGGCAAGAAAGAGTTGTGCTTCCGCTGCATCGCTGGAGCGAGGAGGCGGAGGTTGCTCGTGCCTCGAACGCGTGTGTGCAAAGCACGGATGCTTGCTTTTGGCGCTATGACTTCCTCTCGATCTTGAGATCGACAAGAGATCGTCTACATCAACCACGAGTTTGGACTCGTTAAGCTTTGTCGGTCTTCAAGGGTATGTTCTCTACGAATATACATCCGCCCATTGTTTGTATCTAGTAGATAGATCTTGGTACATAGTTGTTCCCATCATAGGAATTTTTTTGTTTTCTATGCTGCGAACCCTACACTTCGTGCATGGCTCGACCGTGCACTCCCTCCCCGGTGACCACAAGCACCCATTTGGCCCCCAACTTAAGCCTACCCATGGCATCTGCCCCAAACCGTTGGCGCCCACCGTGGGGTAGCATTGGAGCATAATGATGACTGCCCCAAACCGTAGTTGGCCCCCAATGGCACCAGTCGCTGGGAAACCTCTCCAACTCGTCTCCATGGAGGTAATGATGACTACCCAAACCCCGTAGCTCCCCCAGTAGTTCTAGTGGTAAATTAAAACACAGAAGGAGGAAATCATGAGGAAATGCCAAGGGCTGCAAGAACAGCAAAGGCGCCGCTGGAGAAACCAGAGAACATAGCTAGGAGCAAAAGAGCTAAGGAGCTGCAGAAAGCGATAGACAAGTTGGCAGAGCCAGTGGCACAAGCAACTGACCTTTCGCGTGTGCAAGCCGAGTTGGAAGAAGCCGGGATAAAAGTCCTGGAGAAAGCAAAGGAGCTAGCACAATTACAGCAGGATGTGGATATCACTATCCGAGAGCTTAACTCGGCAAATCGAGTCAAGGGCGCAAAGACCCGGATTGATGCAACAAGATTGAGAGGAAGGAACCTCAATGAAGAGCTGGCAGATGCGACATCAAAGATAACACCAGAGAACAATAATGAGACGACCATGTGTCCAACGTACAACACAACAACGACTAATCTGCGAGCAGCAGAAGCAGCAATGGCAGAATTACCCCACTTGGAGGAGGAAGCAAAGAAAAGGCAGCAAGAACGAGTCACTGAGTTAGTAAAAGCAGTCAGCATGCTGAATGAGGCATATTATAGAGCAAATCCGGGTATAGCAGGGAGATCACAACTAGTTCACTCGGCAACTCCTATTCCGGCGAGATCGGCTGGGCACACGGCATCCTCACCCGGAGCGGCACCCAGGCCGAGAAAAGAAAATAGTGTGGACTCTGGAAGAAACAAGCAGATGGTCGCCTATGATCCGACAGTAGTTCAAGGAAACCCGGCGCATGCGCAAGGGGCAAAAAGAAATAATCCCCGAGAAAATGAAAACCAGGAAAAAATTGGACAGAGAAATGACAATGGAGGCAAAATTTTGCGCCTCATACTCGACGCGGAAATCACTCGGCAGGAGGAGGAAATCCAGCTCCGAATAACGCACCAGCTCAACCGGAAAGAAGACAGTAGAGCGCGGGAAAAGCAGTTCAACAGCCAGCTGACCCAAACGCGAATAAGTATAATGATGGTTACTCGGCTATGGTAGATGACGGGTATGAGCTGCCGGATCATGCATATCAAGCAATGGGAGCGAGATACGGAGGTAGGAACCTTCAGCCAGATGATGCCAGGCTGAAGCTTGACCGCATAAAAATGGCAGAGATAATTGAATCACAAGGTCCGCAGGGTCCACCGTGTTTTGGCCCAAGGATCATGAAGGAGCCACCGGTGCCAAATTTCCAGCTGGCCAGAGGGACAAAAACATATGATAGAAGCACAAAGCCAGAGGATTGGATCATAGATTATGGAACCGCTGTGAAGATCGCGCAGGGAAACTTGGGATCAGCAGTACGTTACGTACCGCAGATGCTGGAAGGACCAGCTCGGGTATGGTTGAACAATTTGCCACCCGGAAGCATCAACCGTTGGATTGATTTTCACGACGCCTTCGTGAGCAATTTCACGAGCACTTACAAGAGGCCGAATCACCCACATCAACTAGCAATGTGCAAGCAAAGACCGAATGAGACAGACAGGGAGTTCCTCACAAGGTGGTGTACGATGCATAACTCTTGTGAAGGGGTAATCGAGTCACAAGCAATCACATGGTTTGCACAAGGATGTAGACATGGGAGTGTGCTGTGGCAACAGTTACAAAGAGATATGACAACAAGCCTAGCAGAGACGATAAGCGTACGCGTTAGGAGATCCGACTCAACCGCAGAGACGGGATGACTGAGACTCAGATCTATGACGCTGCCGGGTCGCAAAGGCGCCAGGAGAGATCCAAATACAGAAGCAAGAGAAGATACGAGAGGCCGAATTACAGGTATGGTTCGGCTCAGGTTGCAACAGTGAGTCAGGATCATCCAGATGCTGGAAGCAGTTAGCGTCAAAGGACGAATGGTCAACAACAATGGGTGCCAAAGAACGACGTCAAAAGGCCATATGATCAGAGGAAACAATATGAAGACCGACAAAAATACACCTATGAGATGATGCTGGATCAGCCGTGTAAGTTTCACACGCCAAGTCCGAGTAAGCCGGCAAATCACTCAACAAGGCAATGCACTTGGTTTCAGAAAGGAGACAGAGTGGACTCGCCGAATAAGCAGCTTCCACCACCTCCCCCTCCTCCACTTACATGAGGAAATGCTCAAGCAGTAGGAGTAGATAACAAATATGAAAACAGGCAGCCGAGGTATCAGAATCAAGAAATAAGAGAAGCTGTGCACCAAGTGCACAATCCAAGAGGTGGCGATGCCCATGTCGGCCACGGAACCAGAAATGAGTACAGAGAACATCACCAGTGCTATGGTGTCTTTGTCACAGAGCCAAATGACAATAAGAGCTAGCAGCGACGAATGATGGAAGTGAATGCCACGATGCCCGCAATTCCCAAGTACATGCATTGGTCTGAGCAAGAGATAACTTGGAGTATAAAGGATCACCCCAAAATAATGCCAACCCTAGGAGGATACGCTCTGGTTCTGGATCCAACGTTCATGGGCCCAGACATCAACGTGAAATTTTCAAAGGTGTTAATCGATGATGGCAGTAGCATCAACATCATGTACAAGGATACTATGCTCAAGTTAGGCATTACCCTGAACATGCTAGAGCCGACTAAGACCACTTTCCACGGGATTGTCCTGTGAGCCAATTGGCAAGATCTGGGTCGACGTCTTATTCAGCAACAGAGAAAATTGTCGTACTGAATCCATAGAGTTCGAGGTAGTAGATTTGGTCAGCTCATATCATGCCTTACTCGGCAGGCCGGCTATGGCAAAGTTCATGGTACTCCTCACATCACTTACTTGAAGATGAAGCTGCCAGGCCCATGTGGGGTGATCACAGTTGAAGGAGATTACAAAAGATCTATTGCTTGTGCCTCAGTCGGATCTTCACTGGCCGAGTCACTCGTCATAGCACAAGAGAAAAGTCAGATGTTGGAGGTGGCAGAATTGGCCAAAGCAGCACAAATGTCCATGCCAGCACTCACCAACCCGCATGGCAATGTGTCATTTAAAGCTACCAAGGAAACCAAGAAGGTGCAGGTGGATGAAACTTTCCCATAGCGCACAGTAACCATTGGGGCTGGCCTTACAGATAAATAGGAAAGCGAGCTCACCAGCTTCCTCCGTGAGAATCGGGACATCTTTGCATGGTCCACTCAAGATCTGCAAGGAGTTCCGAGGGAACTGGCTGAGCACTCTCTTCATGTAAGACCAGATGCAAGGCCGGTGAAGCAACCCCTTCGCCGCTTTGCCGAAGATAGGAGGAAAGTAATAGCGGCCGAGATTGCAAGACTTTTAGCTGCTGGATTCATCATGAAAGTTCTGCACCCGGACTGGTTGTCAAATCCAGTCCTGGTCGAGAAGAAGAAAGATGACCCGGACGTGGCAGTGGTATGGCGCATGTGTATTGATTACACGAACCTCAATAAGGCGTGTCCGAAAGATCCATTTCCTCTGCCTTGGATCGATCAAGTCATAGATTCTACTACTGGGTGTGAGTTGTTGTCATTTGTGGATGCATATTCAGGATTCCATCAGATTCTACTGAATCCAAATGATCAAATAAAGACAGCTTTTATCACCCTGTACGGGGCTTATTGCTATCGCACCATGCCATTCAGATTGAGAAATGCAGGTGCAACATATCAAAGATGCATGCAAAAATGCTTGCAAGATCAGTTGGACAAAAATGTTCAAGTATACGTCAATGACGTGGTAATAAAAACCAAACAAAGTCATACTCTAATTGAGGACTTGCGTCAAACATTCGCAAACTTGAGAAGATTCCGGATGAAACTTAACCTGGAAAAATGTACATTTGGTGTCCCGGCTGGAAAGTTACTCAGATTCCTTGTATCCAGCCGAGGAATTGAAGCTAACCTGACAAAGATCAGGGCCATCGAAAGAATGGAATTGCCAAAAACCCTCAATGATGTCCAGAAGTTTACTGGATGCCTGGCTTCATTGAGCAGGTTTGTTAGTAGGCTAGGCGAAAAAACCCTACCACTATATCAGCTGATGAAGAAATCAGACAAATTCACATGGACACAAAGAAGTCGATAGCGCTTTCCATGAATTAAAGAAAATGTTGGCAACAACACCAATATTAGCGTCACCACTATCCAAGGAGCCAATTCTGCTCTATGTCGCCGCAACCAACAGAGTTGAAGTGCAGTAATAGTGGTTAAACGTGAAGAAGGGGGCAAATCAGTCCAAATACTAGTATATTACTTGAGCGAAGTGCCCTCTGTCTCGAAGCAGAATTACCCACATTATCAGAAGATGACATATGGGGTATATATGGTAGCAAAGAAGCCGAAGCATTATTTTCAAGAACACCCAATCCGGGTAATATGCGAGGCACCTATCTCGGATATATTGGGCAGCAAAGATGCTAGCGTCCGAGTAGGCAAATGGGCCATTGAACTGGCACCATACACTCTACAATATGATAGGCGGGATGCAATAAAATCTCAAGCCGTTGCAGATTTCTTTGTAGAATGGATGGAGATGCAGTACGAACCACCACTGCCAGATCCAAATTACTGGAAAATGCATTTTGACGGGTCCAAGACGAAAATGGGTCTAGGCGCCGGGATAGTGCTCACATCTCCAAAGAGGGATCAACTGAGGTATGTCTTACAGATTCATTTTGCTGCTTCTAACAACGTTGCCGAGTATGAAGCACTCGTCCATGGCATTAAAGTAGCCAAGGAAATTGGTATCAAAAGGATCATGTGTTTTGGCGATTCAGATTTGGTGATTCAGCAAGTGTCTGGACATTGGGACGCACTGGACGCAAACATGGCATTATATCGCTTCCACGTGCAGCAAGTTTTGGGATATTTTGACGGTTGCGAATTTCATCACATTCCTAGAGCAGAAAATGAGGCAACAGATGTGTTATCCAAACTAGGATCATCCAGACAAGCAATACCACCAGGGGTAGCATTGGAGCATCTCAGGAAGCCATCGATCAAGCCGTCACCAGAGTCCGAATCAATCAGGGTCATCTCGGCGAGTCAGGAATCAGAGGCAGTGCCAATGGATATCGACTCAGGGGTAGGTTCGAGTCACTCGGGGACTGATCCATTCACCTTAGGGGTAGACGAATCACACTCGGGGACTCCTCAGGTTATGTCGGCAGAGCATATGTCAGCGGAACCAATGGACATTGATGTTGAAGCATACCCGGAACCACTAATACCAACGTGGGCACAACCAATATTCAGTTATTTGAAAGATGGAACCTTGCCGAGTGATGAAACACTGGCAAGGAAAACGACACGAAGATCAAAAGCATACACCATAATCAACAAGGAACTCTACAGGCGAAGTGTGACAAGTGTACTGCAGCGTTGCATCAGCTCAGAGCAAGGCCAGGAGATCTTATTGGATATCCATCAAGGAGAGTGCGGGCACCATGCGTCATCAAGAGCATTGGTAGACAAGGCATTCCGACAAGGATTCTACTGGCCAAGCGCATGGGCACAAGCGCAAGAGTTAGTCGGGAAATGCAGTGGTTGTCAACACTATGCGTCCAAGTCACATTTACCAGCGTCCGAATTGAAGACTATACCAATCACTTGGCCGTTTGCAGTATGGTGCCTAGATATGGTAGGACCATTCAAACCAGCAAGGGGAGGCATGACTCATATCTTGGTCATGATTGATAAGTTCACTAAGTGGATAGAAGTGAAACCAATCAAAAACGGACGGTAAAATTTGTCACATTCCTAAGGGATATAATCCTCGAGATACGGTTACCCACACGGTGATCACCGACAATGGCACAAACTTTGTCAAGGAGATTTTGCTTATACATGGAAACACCGAATAAGACTTGACGTAGCGTCAGTCGCCCATCCAGAATCAAATGGACTAGTTGAACGGGCTAATGGCTTAGTCCTGTCCGGGATAAAACCCCGCTTAATGGAACCACTCCAGAGATCACCTGGTTGTTGGCTAGAGGAACTACCCTCAGTACTGTGGAGCTTAAGAACGACTCCGAGTCGATCAACTGGTTATACGCCATTTTTCCTTGTATATGGGGCTGAAGCAGTTTTGCCTACCGACATAGAATATGACTCGCCAAGGATACGGTAATACTCGGAAGCCGAGGTAAAAGAGGCCCGAGAAGATGGAGTATATTTACTCAAAGAAACAAGGTAACTGGCATTCTCCAGATCTGCTATATATCAACAAAATCTCCGCCGCTACCATAGCCGGAAAGTGCAACCTCGTGTTTTTCGAGAAGGAGATATGGTGCTACGGCTGGTGCAGCGCACAACTGGAATGCATAAATTATCACCTCCATGGGAAGGTCCATTCATTATAAGCAAAGCATTGCACAATGATTCATACTATCTCATAGACGCTCGTGAAGCACAAAAGAACAAGGCGGACAGGTCAGGAGATGAAACTAAAAGGCCATGAATGTGGCACTTCTTTGTCCCTTCTATACTTAGGAGAAGCAGTGCATGTATCACTCGAACTCTTATATGTCGGACGTGTTTGCCGGCTATGTGCTAATAATAAAATGGTATGATTCGAAAAACTGCCTCGGGGACTACCCCTTAGTCTTTCCATTTCAATTATTTTACGCCGGCTGGCGTGATACCTGAAATTTATCTCGGAACAAGTAGTGTTTACTCGGAAGAAATCAACTCTTCGACTATGTTGTTGTCCGAAAACAAGACTTCATGGCAAGAAAGAGAAAAGGATCTAAGACGAGTAAACATGAACGCCGGATAAATACAAGGGAGAAACGCGAGTCGGCTTTAGTTTTTTCCTAACTCTATGCAGGTCTTTTTATACTACATGTCGAGCAATCTCGGCCAAGCTATCCAAGTTTCATACCCGCTAACTATATCCTTTGTACTTTGAGATCCTAATGTCGAACACCGAAAAAGGTAGACAAGGGCCAGAGGCAAGGAAAGGTGACACGGCAAAATGAAACTCGGGGACTTGCCCTTGAATGATTCGCACTAAGGGCATAACACAAACATATAAAGCCTATCAATAGGCACATAATCAAACTTCGAATGCAATGTATGTTACATTTGTACCTGACATACCGAGGATCTAATAAAAGTTCAAGTATTTGTTGGCCTAAGGAGCAGAAGAACTCGGAGGAGCATTCTCGGAGCCAGGAGTGCTTGGGGCATCGGTAGGTGAGGGCATCTGCGCAAGCCGGTCATCTGGATCATCTGACTCGGTTGCCTCGCTGTCACCACCCTCTTCATCAGCAACTTCGATGAGCGGGTCGCCAAGGTCGAGAAAGCTAGGCCCTTCACACCAAGCGTGCACCATGGTGTACTTGATCATGGCATAAGCTCGCTCCTGGCGCTTATTGATCAGATCCGGGTCATTCAGCCATTTGCTATCTCCCCTTATACGAGCAAGAACGTCGATGTTGATGTCCTCGTACCATGAAAGCACGAAGGAGAGAGCCTTGTACGTTGCATCCCGGCCGGCCGACTCACGCCATTGATCCAGCTGGTCTTCAGTAAGGAGCAGTCTCTCGGCTAGCGGCTCGATTAGTTTGGGTGGGTCTTCATCCGGCCAGAGCATGCGAAATGCATGGATAGCTGACTTGAGCAAATCCACACCGCAAGATCTGAGGGTCTTGACCCGTTCAGACACCGCTGCAAGGAGCTCCTCCATGGACACATCACCGTCAACAGCAGCACCAGCTTCGGCCCTCACCTTCTTCATGGCTCGGATGGCAAACATGTTGGCCTCAGGAAAATTCTCTGGAAGCAAAAATAGAGAAGTTAGCAAATGACAAGGGCAGATGGGAGAGACCCAGCAGGACTTGGACAATGCGTAAAGAGTAAGAACTCACTACCGAGAAAGAAGTTGATGGCAGTGAGCTTGCTA
Organism: Avena longiglumis; assembly: GCA_030063025.1. Classification (NCBI taxonomy): domain Eukaryota; kingdom Viridiplantae; phylum Streptophyta; class Magnoliopsida; order Poales; family Poaceae; genus Avena; species Avena longiglumis. The sequence continues at coordinate 463,581,396 of CP125975.1, read as the reverse complement.
TGCCAAGTCTTGGTCTTGGCTTGAAGGGCGTCGAGGTTCATATTTGTCGACTCGACCAATGACTCGGCCTCGTCAAGCATCCTCTTAGTCTTCTCAGTGATGGCGTCCTGCTGCTCGTTCTTCTCGGCAAGCTCCTCCTTCAGCCCTTTAACCTCGGCCAAGTGCTTCTCCTCTGTCTCGGCCATCAGTTTCTTCAGCCGAGTCACCTCATCGCGCTCCTTCTGGAGTTCGGCTTGGTGCTTCACTGCTTATTGAGAACAAAAATTTGTCAGTACCAACAGAAAATTCCAACTATTGGCTTAGAAGGCAGGAAATTTACTCTCGGCCTCGCTGATTTGCGAGTGAAGATCGTTGATGGTATCCTGAGAAGTGGCTGTGGAACAAGAGCAAGAGGAAAAAAATGAGAAGATGAACCAATGAAAATTACATCAAATAAGAAAGAGGAAGAGCAAAGATATTACCTTGGCTGTAGGTGTCAGTCTGCAGCTTCTCATACGCAAGTTCGAGCTTGCGATGTGCTAGGACGAGAGCTTGGTGCACCTTGGTGTGCTCGTTGTGCGTAAGCTAATCAAAGAAGTTAGACAATAAGGAAGAATCAAGACAAGCAACCGTCCGAATAAAGAAGAGCTTACAGCCGAGTAAGTTCCTTACTCGGCAGTAACCTCGAGGGCTAGGGATTGAAGCTCTAACATGAGTTTGTCATAAAGAAATCAAAGAGCTTAAGAGCTTACAGCCGAGTAAGTTCCTTACTCGACAGTAACCTCGAGGGCTAGGGATTAAAGCTCTAACGTGAGTTTTTCATAAATAAATCAAATAATTGAAGAGCTTACAGCCGAGTAAGTCTCTTACTCAACTGTAACCTCGGGGACTAGGTGATATGTATAAAAGAAATACTCAATAGTACAAAAGAGTAAGTTATGTCACCTCTTTTATTTCGTCGGCACGGGCCATCGGAGTAATGGCCTGCTGGGTTATGTCGGAGACGACCTTGGGGCCCAGCTTCAGCTTCTTCCCAGCATGAGTGCTGACCTCTTGCTCGCCTGTTGCATTCCATGCCACGACGTAAGGCTCAGCCGAACCAAGGCTCTGCCCACTGAGCGTCCGAGTGAGAACTCGACCCGTTTTCAGGGCAGTTCCCACAGTGGCATGGGTTGCAGCGACATAGGTATGGAGGGTAATAGCCTTGGAGCCATCACCTGACCCGACAGTCGCGGATTCGTCCCCCTTATCTGTTGAAGCGAACACGGTCGCCGACGTAGGAGGCCGAATCTGAGGAGCAGAACCCGGAGCGCAAACTAGAGTTGCTTGCTTGGAAGAGGTGGGTTTGCCAGAAGAGGGGCGAGTAGAACCAGAAGCCTTGGGCTGGGTCTGGTGGAGTAGAACTAGAACCAGAGGTCATACTCGAACTCATCCAAGTCAGAGCGATCCCCGTTATAAACAGCAGGAGGGACAATACTGTCATCAACCTGGTGAAGGAGATTCTGCGAAAGACAAACATAATGACAGACTAAAAACTAAGCTAAAGAGTGGCAAAAGAGCTAAAGCCAACTCGGCGAGAAGGTAATTCAGAAAACTTTCCCAGGGGACAGTCCTGACCCGACTAAATGGTGGGCAACTCCAAGCCCAATCATCCGCCAAGTTCAATTTGAAGATTGAGCTTACTCGGCGGGCAATGGAGTCATGGGTGAGTTCCTTGGTGGAATGCCGAGTGGGATCATGGGACCCGCTCATAAAGCACATCTTTTGGCTCCTGGCTTGGATGGGGCTTACCCGGCGTGAGATGAAGGTGCACATGAGGTCAAAGTCGGCGAGATGAAATTTCTCATCCGGCGACAGCAACCTTTCCAAGATAGTGTTTGCCTCGTTAACCGCAACGTCTTGGTCACACGGGTCAAGTTGCCAGAACTTCTTGTTGGGGACCTCATCCGAGAAAGGGGGAAGTCAGATGTTGTTAGTGGACCCGCTGTTTTTGACATAGAAAAAGGTTCTATGCCACTTCCTGTAGGAGTCAATACCGGTAACCCGAGGAAAGATAGAATCTCTCCTGGGGGTGATGCTAGCAGCACCACACCGGGTCGGCCTCTTCTCGGATCGAGGAGCACCAGGCTAGGGAACAACCTGAACTTTAAAGCCAAAATACTTGGCCCACAAAGGAACTGTGGGCCAAATTCCAAGATAGGCCTCGCAAGCAGATATGAAACAAGAAAGAGAGCCAATTGCATTGGCAGGAAGATGGTGGGTCTGCAGATGGAAGGTAGAAAGAAACGAGGAAAAGAAGGTGCTCACAGGAAGAGCAAAACCGCATTCAAAGTGGGAAAGAAAAGCCACCCGCTTGCCAGCTTGAGGTGTGGGAGAAATCTCACTAGTGGGGAGACGGCAATCCACTTGCAGTTGAACGCGTCTGGTGGAGCGGAGCCACTCCACCTCTTCAGTGGAGACCTCAGATCCTTCCCAACCACCGCGCTCACCGGAGGGAACCTCCTGTTCCTCAGCACCATCAGCGCCATCACGAGCGTCCATGGGATCGTCGGAGTCTGTCTCCTCCACGGAAAGGAGAGGCTTGGAACAACGAGGACCCATGCTAAAATCGAAAGAGGGCAGGGGCAATCGCAGCACTAAAGCAAGAGGGAGAAGGAACCGCAAAGGAGGCAGTTCAATCTTGCAGGCGCGAGGAAGAAGAAAGGCTAAGGAAACTGAACGGGCGAGGGGGAAGTGGAAACCCCCAACCCCTACTTAAGGGCAGTAAAAAACCCCGTCGTGGGATCTAAATGTGCCGTGTGGCCAGCGTGTGGCCGTGTACCAGGCCGGGAGAGCCAGCCAGCGAGCGCCACGTAGCAAAAGATACACGAAAAATCCGGTGCCACGTCATGGCTGGAAGGACAAGAGGCGCAGACCGATGGGACTGCCACGGATGTGAGGAATAATCTTAACATGCCATCGTGCCGCCAGAACTTGGAACAAAAATTGAGGCAAGTAATCATGATTACTAGTTGTCAGTGACTGAAGTGCGCCGAAAATGACCCGGAATTGGCCAAAATAACTCGGCTCGAGGCAAGAATGAGCCAAGAAGTCAAAGAATTGACCCGAAATTGTTAGACTAACCCGGCAAGATGCAAAACTGAGGTAGATAAAAAGACAAAAACTAAGTTCCATTCACACAAAAGGAACCTGGAGACGCCTAACATCTTGAACTGCTAGACCTCACCAGCTTCAGGGACTAATGTCGGGGGGATAACCCCCGGTAGTGTCATGAGAGGGGAAACATAGCGCATCTGGGTTGCTTCCGAGTAAAGAAATGAACCAGGCCGGGTAAGAACGGCCGGGTAAGATAAGCATGAAAGCCGAGATACAAACTATCTCGGCCCGTATAGGACAAAGTTGTAACCCTTGCAGGTACCAACGAGCCGAGTCAAGAAGGACGCGTGGCACCTTTCCGAGTAAGGTTCGGGTAGGAACATGGTAAAGCATGGTCAAAAGAGAAGGGCGACGCCGGGATGACACAAAAGGAGCCGAGTGACGCCCAAAGCAAGCGCTGACGTACAAAGTAACTGCTGACGCCAAAAAGAACAAGAAGCAGTGTAACAGAAGACCGTTAGCTGTCAAGTTTTATGGATTGGGCCTATGGGCTTAGGGCCAGCCCATAACCCGGCCCATATTGTAGGGACCAAGATCCAAATAGTAAACCCTAGAACCCAAAGGGGTATTAGCTAGCTAGCACTGCCTATATAAGGGAGGGCATAGCAGAAGTAGAGGGAGGTTGGACCAAGTAGAGAACATGTGCTGCATACTCAAGCCAATAGAGCTCAAGGAGCACTTGTAATCTTTGGGGTATCAATCAAATTGTCAAGTGTGGAGAGTTCTTCTTGTTCTTCGTGCATGGCTTGACCGTGAACTTCCTCCCCAGTGACCACAAGCACCCATTCGGACCCCAACTTAAGCCTACCCATGGCATCTGCCATGCCACCACCACGACACCTCCCAAGCTGCCCCCTCTCATAAATAGAGGGGGATGGCTGTCCCAAACCACCAAGCCCTAGCCCTCCCCAACCCCGTGCGCCTCCGCCGTCGCCGCCGCCGCCCCGTCACCGTCGCCCTAGCCGCCGCCAACACCTCCTCCTGGTCTTCTAAACCCTAGATCACGGGAAACCCTAGATCCACCATAACTCGCACTGGCTTAGGCGAAGCCCTACGGGATCTTCCCTCTACTTCCGACACCACGCCTTCGTGCTGCCAGAATCACGAGGGGACAACTACAACCTCCGCTGCCTGCTGGAACAAGGGAGATGAAGGTCTTCGTCGAGTATCGAACGTGTGACCGATCATGGGAAGCGCCGCCGAACGCAATACGGAAGGATCGTCTACGCGATCTTGAGATCGGCAAGTGTACGACTACATCACCCACGAGAATCTTCTCTCGTTAACCGCTTTGGAATCTTCGAGGGTGAGTGCTTCTATCGACTCGTTGCTACAATCTAGTAGATAGATCTTGGCTTGTTTGTGTGCATGCGGTAGAATTTTTTTGCTTTCCATGCTACGAACCCCTACAGTGGTATCAGAGCCATGTCTATATGTAGATTTGTTGCACGAGTAGAACACAATGGTTATTATGGGCGGTGGTGCTTTTATTATCAATTGCTTTTTGTGTACTTTGCATCTTGCAGTATGATGGGATGAAGCAGCCCGGGCTAACCTTACATGCCATCGTTCATGAGACTTGCTCCACGCTCAACATGCATCTTGTATTGCATAAGTGGCTTTTTGGGTGTCTTCTTCTCCCATCATAGTATAGATTCAATTTACAACAGGCACTTGATAGTTCAAACATCAATGTTGTGGTTCTTGTTTGTAAGTTAGAACGACACTTATTGAAAGCCCAAAACCACGTAAAATATGCAAAGAAAATTAGAGGCGTCTAACTTTGTTTTGCAGGGGTGTGCTGTGATGTGATATGGCCATGATTGTGATTATATATGATGTATGCAATGTTCCTTATTGTAAGTCGGCAACCGGCAAGAGCCATATGGTCGTATTTTAATTCCGTTAAGACCTGCATGTCTATTCAAAGTAGTTGTAATAGTTGATGCTGGTGGACGACAACCATGAAGGGGCACCATTGACCTAGACGCCATACCGGTGATGATGGAGATCATGTTCATGCTTGAAGATGGAGATCGGAAGCACAAGAAGAAAGGCCATAACATATCACATATTATGAATTGCATGTGATGTTAATCCTTTTATGCATCTTGTATTGCTTAGTTCGCGATGGTAGCATTATAAGATGATCCCTCAAGCACAAAAATTTCAAGTTATAAAGTGTTCATCCTTAGTAAGCACCGTTGCTAAAGCTCGTTGTTTCGAAGCACCACGTGATGATCGGGTGTGTTAGATTCTGCGAGTGTATACAACGTGAGAAAGCCATATTTGCTCATGCGGAAGCTAAGGTTTGATCTTGACGAGCCTAGCATGTACAGACATGGTCTCGGAACACAGATCATCGAAAGGTAAAGCATGAATCATATAGTAGATATGATGAACACGTTGATTGTTCGCCATTGAAGCTACATCAACTCTCGTGATGATCGGTTTTGATGTGGTGGATTTGGTTCGTGTGATCACTAAAGCAATGTGAGCGATATTGTTTTGAGTGGGAGTTCACCTAAATTAACTTAACTATTAATAAGAACTCAATTTATCATAAACTTAGTCTAAACTATTGCAAATATGTTGTAGATCAATGGCAGCCCCTACCATCAATTTTAATGCGTTCCTAGAGAAAGAGAAGTTGAAAACCAATGGAAGCAACTTCGTGGATCGGTTCCGCAATTTGAGGATTGTCCTCAATGCTGGTAATTTGACCTATGTGTTGGATGCACCGCTGGGTGACCCACCTACAGCTGATGCTACCGATGAGGTAAAGAATGTTTTCCTTGCTCGGAAGAATCAGTACTCCATAGTTCAGTGTGCTATCTTGTATGGTTTGGAGTCAGAGCTTCAGAAAGGTTTGAGAACCATGACCCACATGATATTGTCTGGGAACTCAAAATGATATTTGAGGCTCACGCGGCAGTTGAGAGTTATGAGGCTTCTAAAAAGTTCTTTAACTGCAAAATGGAAGAGGGCAACTCCGTCAGTGACCACGTGCTTAAGATGTCTGGGCACACAAGAAAGCTTCAAAGCTTAGGTATAGTGATTCCTAATGCTTTGGGGATTCACCGTGTCCTCCAATCACTACCACCAAGTTACAAGAACTTTGTGATGAACTACAATATGCAAAACATGGACAAGTCATTGCCCGAACTCTTCTCCATGTTAAAATCCGCGGAAGTGGAGATCAAGAAAGAGCACCAAGTGTTGATGGTCAATAAGACCACCAAATTCAAGAAGCAAGGCAAGTCTAAGATAAAGGGAAACTTCAATAAGGGCGGTAAGAAAGTTACCGCACCGACGAAGAAGACCAAGGCTGAGCCTAAGCCTGATACTGAGTGCTTTTACTGCAAGGGAGAAGGTCACTGGAAGCAGAATTGCCCTAAGTACTTAGCAGATTTGAAGAAAGGCAACATCAAGAAGAAAGGTATATCCGATATACATGTTATTGAGGTGTATCTCACTAGTACTCGTAGTAGTGCATGGGTATTTGATACTGGTTCGGTTGCTCATATTTGTAACTCGAAACATGTGCTGCAGAATAGACGGAAGCTAGCGAAGAACGAGGTGACGATGCACGTTGGAAATGGATCAAAGGTTGATGTGATCGCGGTCGGCACGCTACCTCTTCATCTACCATCGGGATTAGTTTTATACTTAAATAATTGTTATTTGGTGCCTGCGTTGAGCATGAACATTATATCTGGATCATGTTTATTGCAGGACGGTTACTTGTTTAAGTCTGAGAATAATGGTTGTTCGATTTATATGAGTAATATGTTTTATGCACATGCACCTTTGATAGATGGTATATTCTTATTGAATCTCGATTGTGGAAATACACACATTAATAACATTGAAGCTAAACGTTTGAAATTGAGCGATAACTCGACCTATATGTGGCACTGTCGTCTTGGTCATATTGGAGTGAAGCGCATGAAGAAACTCCATTCCGATGGACTTCTTGAATCACTTGATTTCGAATCACTTGAAAGATGCGAAGCATGTCTGATGGGTAAAATGACTAAGACTCCATTTTCTGGTATGATGGAGCGAGCTATGGATGTATTGGAAATCATACATACCAATGTATATGGCCCAATGAGTGTAGCATCGCACGGTGGTTATCATTATGTTCTTACCTTCACGGATTACTTGAGTAGATATGGGTATATCTATTTCATGAAACATAAGTCCGAAACTTTCGAGAAGTTTAAGGAATTTCAAAGTGAGGTAGAGAATCAACGTAACAAGAAGATTAAATTTCTACGATCTGATCGCGGAGGTGAATATCTAAGTTACGAGTTTGACGGGCATTTGAAGAAATGCGGAATACTTTCACAGTTGAGACCACCGGGAACACCACAGCGTAATGGTGTGTCCGAACGTCGTAATCGAACTCTCTTAGATATGGTTCGTTCTATGATGTCACTTACAGATTTACTGCTATCATTTTGGGGTTATGCATTAGAAACAGCCGCATTCACTTTAAATAGGGCACCATCTAAATCCGTTGAAACGACACCGTATGAATTATGGTCTGGGAAGAAACCTAAATTGTCGTTCCTTAAAGTTTGGGGTTGCGAAGCTTATGTAAAGAAGTTATAGCCAGAAATGCTTGAACCCAAAGCGGAAAAATGCGTCTACATAGGATACCCGAAGGAAACTATTGGGTATACCTTCTATCATAGATCCGAAGGCAAAGTCTTCGTTGCCAAGAATGGATCCTTTCTAGAGAAGGAATTTCTCTCGAAAGAAGTGACTGGAAGGAAAGTAGAACTCGACGAGGTTGTCGAACCTTCTCTCGAAATTGTGAGTACCGCAGCACCGGAAGAAGTTCCTGTTGCGCCTACACCAATAAGAGAGGAAGCTAATGATGTTGATCATGAAACTTCGGTTGAAGTTACTACGAAACCTCGCAGGTCAACGAGAACTCGTACCACTCCTGATTGGTATGATCCCGTTATGAGTGTCATGTTGGTGGACAACACCAATGACCCTGCGACATATGAGGAAGCGATGATGAGCCCAGATTCCAATAAATGGCAAGAAGCCATGAAATCCGAGATTGGATCCATGTACGAAAACCAAGTATGGACTTTGGTGGACTTACCGGATGGCCGGAAGGCTGTCGAGGACAAATGGATTTTCAAGAAGAAAACAAATGCTGATGGTAATGTTACTGTCTATAAAGCTCGACTTGTCGCAAAAGGGTTTCGACAAATTCAAGGAGTTGACTACGATGAGACTTTCTCACCGGTAGCGAAGCTAAAGTCTGTGAGGATTTTTTTAGCAATCGCTGCATATTATGATTATGAGATATGGCAGATGGATGTCAAAACGGCGTTCCTCAATGGAGACATTGATGAAGAGTTGTATATGATGCAACCCAAAGGTTTTGTCGATCCTAAAGATGCTAACGAGGTATGAAAACTTCAACGGTCCATATATGGATTGAAGCAAGCATCCCGAAGTTGGAATCAACGTTTTAATAAGGTAATCAAAAGCTTTGGTTTTATACAAACTTATGGAGAAGCTTGTATTTACAAGAAAGTGAGTGGGAGCTCTGTAGCATTCTTAATACTATATGTAGATGACATATTGTTGATTGGGAATGATGTAGACCTTATTAATAGTGTCAAGGATTATTTGAATAATAGTTTTTCAATGAAAGATCTTGGCGAAGCAACTTACATATTAGGCATAAAGATTTATAGAGATAGATCGAGGCGCCTAATATCATTGTCACAGAGTACATATTTGGACAAAGTTCTAAAGAGGTTTGGAATGGAAGATAACAAGCGAGGGTTCTTGCCCATGTTGCCCAATACGACCTTGAGTAAAACTCAAAGTCCTGCAACGGCAGAAGATAGAGAAAGGATGAGTAAGACTCCCTATGCCTTAGCCATAGGATCTCTTATGTATGCCATGCTATGTACTAGACCCGACATTGCATATGCTGTTAGTTTGACTAGAAGATATCAAAGCGATCCAAGAGTGGATCATTGTACATCGGTCAAAAACATCCTGAAGTACTTGAGAAGAACTAAGGATATGGTTCTTTCTTATGGAGGTGATGAACAACTCGTTGTTAATGGTTACACCGATGCTAGTTGGAACACCGATCCGGATGATTCTAAATCTCAATCTGGATACGTATTTACTTTGAATGGTGCAACAGTTAGCTAGAGGAGTGCAAAGCAAAGCGTTGTGGCGATATCTTCAAATGAATCGGAATACATAGCTGCTTCGGAGGCTTCACAAGAGGCGATATGGATGAAGGAGTTCATTACAGATCTCGGTGTGGTTCCAAGTGCGCTGGACCCAATGTCTATCTACTGTGATAACATGGGCGCCATAGCCAATGCGCAAGAACCAAGGTCACACAAAAAGCCTAAGCACATCAAGCTACGTTTTCACGCTATTCGAGAGCATGTCCAAGATGGTGACATAAAGATTTGCAAAGTACACACAGATCTGAATGTGGAGGCTCCGTTAACTAAACCTCTCCCGAGGGCAAAACATGACCAACACTAAACTGCCATGGGTGTTCGGTATATTATCATGTAATCTAGATTAGTTGACTCTAATGCAAGTGGGAGACTATTGGAGATATGCCCTAGAGGCAATAATAAAAGTGGTTATTATTATATCTTTGTGTTTATCATAAATGTTTACATTCATGCTATAATAGTATTAACCGGAAAGATTAATACTTGTGTGATTTGTAAACTAAATTAGAGTCCCTAGTAAAGCATCTTTGTAATACTAGCTTGTTGGTTAATAGATGATTATGGTTTCCCGATCATGAACATTGAGATGTTGTTAACAACAAGATCATATCATTAGGAGAATGGTATGATGGACATACTCCTATAGATAAGCGTAGCATTAAGATCAAGTCATTTCAATAGTTCGTTTGCTATAAGATTTCTGATACATAGTAACCTAATTCCTTCAACCATGAGATAATGCTAATCACCATTACCGGAAGGATACTTTGATGACATCAAACACCACACCATAACTGTGTGGCTATAAAGGTGGCATTGAGTGTTCGGAAAGTATGTGTTGAGGCACATGGATCAAGAGTGGGATTTGTCCATCCATATGACGGATAGATATACTCTGGGCCCTCTCGGTGGAATGTCATCCAATTGGCTTGCAAGAATATGACTAGATCACAAGGGATCACATATCACGGGAACGAGAAAAGAGTACTTATCAGTAACGAGGTTGAACTAGGTATGCAGAGATACCGACGATCAAAACCTCGGATAAGTAAACTATCGCGAGATAAAGGGAAATTGGTATCGCATGTAAGTGGTTCGTTCGATCGCAAAGTAATCGTAGAAATATGTGGGAGCCATATGAATTTCCAGATTCCTCTATTGGTTATTGATCGGAGAAGTGTCTCGGTCATGTCCGCATAATTCACGAACCATAGGGAGACACACTTAAGGAGTCAATGTTGTTTAGTAGATATGGAATGTTAGTAGGGATACTGAATGTTGTTTGGAGTCTCGGATGGGATCCTGGATATCACGAGGATATCTGGAATGGTCTTGAGAATAAGATTCATATAAGGAAAGTCCGATTTCGGAGTTCAGGAAAGATTCCGATGTTTTCATCGGAGAGGTTCTAGAAGGGTCTAGAAGGTTCACCGGACCGGAAGGGGAATGGACCATAAATGTGTCATGGATAAGTGGAATGATTGGATCATATCCTAGGTCACTTGGTTTGGGCATTTGCAAGAAAGAATTAAAGCTCTAAATTGAAAGTCAAACGGGAAGTTTGAAAAGTCAAACTGGAACAATGGTTTCCTAGTGGAAGAAGGAAAGAGTCCTTCTCTCAATCCAACTTGGGTTTGGGTTTTGATTCAAACCCACCCCTCCCAAGGCTACCCCTTCTCATAAATAGAGGGGGAGGGCTGCCCCAAACCACCAAGCCCTAGCCCTCCCCAACCCCGTTGTAACACCCTCAGAATCGGTCCTATGCAAGTTTTAGCAAAACTCGCCAAACCCGCATAGAAACGATTCGAAGGTGCCCACCAGGCACTTTCGTGCGGGTGGAAAGCAAAGTAATAACATTACACAACAGTCCTCGATGGGACCCACATGAGCAGATATATACAATGACTCAAGGAGTCAAGAATACAAATATACGGTACAAAGATCCAAATCACCTTGAAACGATGGGGCGTCCGACTACGGACAAGATGCAAATGGGGCTAAGAGCCCTGAAGAATAACCAATGGCGTCCATAACCCTGCCCGTGCCAAGCGGAAGGGTAACCCCTAACGACGTCGATCTCAAAACCTGCTTAAACAAAGGGTGCCGACAAAGGGCAAAGGAAAAGAGGAGTGTCGATCTTGAGGCCGACACGGCGAGGCTAGAATTCGGCGGTCCTCGCCTACATAGGTATGGTGGACTGAGCGGCAGCGGCAGCATGCACTAAACAACCTATAGAGACTCGATACAACTGGTGGCGATCAGAGAGGGGTGAGAAAGGCCTATTCGGAACCAACCTGATTCTATCATCAAACTAACCCATCCTGGCGTTTCCCCCTCGAGACCAAACGAGGAAGTCAACCGAGGAACTCACACAGTTGGCAGTTTTACTCATTCAGTTATTGTTGCAGCAATTACTAGTCAGGTTTAGATAATCGTCCTGATAAAGTAAGCAGTGGGCACTTTTAGTTAACCATTCCGTTATAGTGGCATCACTTACTAGTCAGATACATTTGGCATGAGATAAACCCAAAACCCAGCAGTTGTTGGTACTTTTACTTAGCCATTCCGTTGTAGTGAAGCTGATTACTAATCATATCGGAAACAAGTCACTTTAAAACAGTAAACTTTAGTTATAGTTGTCTATGATCAAGCACTGTGCTCCAAGTCGTCCATAACCGCGGACACGGCTTCTCGAAAAGATTAAACCCTGCAGGGGTGCACCAAAGTATCCACAGGCACTTGACCCTTTTGCGGATCGCTTAACATACACCCATCGGTATGTCGGCGGGGCCTAAGTCACGACGTTCCCGGACCAAAGCAAATACATGGGGCCACCCCAAAGTCGACACCATAACGGAGTCGGCCGGTCTCGAGACGGACTCGGGGTTTGGGTGGGCCAGTGTGCCTGACAGTATGCCCCAAGCGGGACCTGTCGGCACCGCGGAATCGTGTCCCGATCCTAAACAAACACGTGCTATATCATCGCACAATTTAAATAAAGCAGTAAGCATGGCATAAGTACAGGATAGTAAATAAAACCTCAAACTAGTTGTGGCCACCAGTACAATACTTTGAAATCAGGTAATTATCAATGGGGGGCCCATATCTCCCCACCCGTGGTTAGCGCGCTCGATCTCGGAGCAGGTGACAAGGACTCGGGTCCTCTGGGACACAAGTGGCGATCGAAACCAAAACTTACCTATCACCCACGATGCCTCGCTTAATTCAATTTTAGTTGTTAAACAGGAATTAAAGTGAACAATAAGTAAAACCATGATCATCTCCAACGTCAACATGCGCAATTCCTCCAACAATGGTGGTACTTGACGACAAGCAAAACACTTGGGCAAGCGACTACGACATCGGGTCCAACTATCTACCAAACAACGGGTAATAGGATGTGTCCAAGGCTATATATGGCTGCAAGGGATATCACGGTGCGAAACTAGAAACAGCATAACCACGTATAGCAATAGATCAACAGGAGGGAAGTAAATACTATAAAAGTAAGATAGGTAGAAAGGGGGAGATGCTCGCCTGAAAACATTGCCGAAGGTTCAGCCGAAGATCGGGGCGAAGCTCACATCAACTCAACGGCCCAATCCGCGAAGAAGCAAAACACTAGAAGAAACACCGGATGCACTATTTAATACAATGGCAGAAGATCGGCATGATGCATGCATGATGGATGACAAGGCCAAGGTGCGGTGCAATTAGGTCAAATTAAGCGGAACCGGGGTCCCGACAATTAATTAGGTGGTTCAAGTTATTTAGAAGCCCCGCAATTTAAATGTTGTTTAACATGGCAGAAGATAGTACCGGGTTCGCTACACCAATTTAAATGAGGCCAATATAAGGCCAGATTCCATATGGGCCCCATATTCAATTATTAGGTGAATCGGCATAAGGCCCCCAAACCACAGATATGCATGCGAGATGACAATTTAATATGCAACAAGTTGTTATATTTCATTTATAAAAATAGGGTTTGCGGGAAGGGGGTTCACACATTAGGGTTCCCGACGATCTTGGTTTCCGGGGTTCGGGGTTCGGCGGGTCCGTTCTCAGCGGGGTCGTTCTTGCCGTTGCGAGGGTCTTGTCGGGTCCGCGCCATCGAGTCAGTCTTGGTGTTCCGTGAAGAAGACCTCGTCGCTAGAGGAGAAGATCTTGGGTCCCGCGTCGAAGGCCCACGGTTATGGGGTCTCGGCGAACTTGGCATGTCGGGATGCGGTCTTCGGGTCCGTGAAGGAGGCCTTGACGTTCCATGTCGGAGATCTTGGCGTCCGAGTTCTCGGCGAACTTGGCGTCCGGGACGGGGTACTCGCGACACCGGGGTTCGGTCTTCGGAAGGTCTTGACGGGAACACGAGTGGATAGATCCTCGGATGCGGATGGTGCGGCTTCGTGGTGCTAGAACAGAAGCATCACCAACATCGTCTCACTCCACCACACACATCACTAGCAGCACAACACCGGGAGGCCAAACAGCCTAGGACAAGGTCGATCCCGGAGGCTTTGTCGGCTGACAAGGTGGCAGGCACAAGGCTTGCTCACGGGCGACGCCCGGGGTCTTGGCGGCAAGGGAAGGAGGTTCGCGGATGGCGGCGGCGTCGGTCGCGGTCGCAGCACCGGCGACGTCGGGGCATGAGGTCGCCTTGGCGACGCCGGGCGGCGGACGGGGAGCTACTGCGGGGAAGGTGGCCGGAGGGCGGGTCCGGCGGCGGGCGTCATGAGCCGCAGCAGGCGGGGAGTCGGGGAACGGTGGAGGCCAGCGGCGGCTTCTGCGCGAGGGCGGGGGAGAGCGGCCTCGGGAAGGTTCTCGGCCCGGCGACGGGAAGCTCACGGGCGCAACGGGGAGGAGCTCTGTGGGAAGAAGGCAGCCGACAGAGGTCGAAGCGGCGGGAGCGGGCGGAAGCGGAGCTTAGGTGAGGCGAGGGCGAGCAGGGTGCGGCTCGTGGAAGCGTCAGTGGCAGGGGCGGCGTGTGAGAGAGGAGAGGCGCGGGCTGGGTGAGGGGAGAGGCAGCCGTGAGCGAGGAAGCTGTGGGAGGAGAGGAGGTGGGGGAGTCGGACAGGCGCGTGAGCAGAGAGAAGGGAGGAGGAAGATGGGTCGGGGCCGGTCGCGCGTGGGGCGCGTGCCTGGGGTGGGGCCCAGGGGTGGGTCCCGCGGGCGTGGGTCGGTCTGGGGCAGGCGTGGTGTGCGTGTGTGGCGTGTGTCTGTGTGTGCTGGGTGTGTTTGGTGGGTGAGTGGGTTGTTGGGTGTGTGGGGGTAGGCCACGTGGCATACAGGGATAGGCTAGGGAATAGGGGAGGGGAGAGGTGGCGGTCGCTGAGTGGCTGGGGTGAGGTGGAAGGTTGGGTGGGTAGAATAGGATGGGTGGACTTAGGATTTAGAGGCTGGTTGGTGGACCGTTTGTTTTTATACGGGGGTGGTCGTTCGGGTCGGGTTGGCCCGTTCGACTGCCCCTACTAAAATAAATATAAATTTTATTATTTATAAACGGGACTTTTGCAAACCGATGCTAGACAAAATAAATAATCCGGACAAGCCCGGGTTTTGGGGTTTTGAATAAAGACGGGGCGTTTAATATAGAAAACAAAGTTAGGGTTTTAGCAAAATGGTTTCAAACAAATGGATGCATGCTGATGTTATGCTGATGCACCGAGACAAGACATGCGATTAAGATGATGCGATGCACAAAATCGACGCTATTTTCTAGTAGTGGTTTTGCGGGATGCCACAATTCGACACCACTAACAAGGGATCGCGCCCTCGAGATCCGCCTCATGGTACCGGAAGGAAGGTCGGCGATCTGCGTCTTCTCGCTTCGCGTAGATCCTCGCGACACCACTAACAAGAGGTCGTTGTTCCTGTTCGTCAAGAGAACACTCCGGATAAACAACGGACGAAGTTAAAGGTAAGGCCACCTCTAACTTCCCTGGAAGGAGTAAAATTGCATCGATCCACTATTTAATATACCGAGCGAATGATAAGAGTAGTGGTATGGTCGCGACTCCATCCCGCACTCAAAGCATTACCCTGTACACGAATAGACGGATTATGCAACCAACCCTCGGATTCAGACTGAATATCTCGACAAACGAGGTTCGGAAACAAAGGAGTGATGCAGACTCTGCATCGGATCTGACGTAGATGTTGTCGTCGCGTCGGAAACACCGGAAGGCACAAGCAAGGAACAAAGAATGGTACCACAGCAGACGGATTCCACAGATAGCATGAAGACCGGATGTAGCAACACCGTTATCGAAGGAGGAAGCGAAACCCTGAAGGTACGACGGAAACCCAACCACGAGAATTCCTGGACTCGAAGAAAGAGACGAGAGCGGATTCAAAACACGTAGGGGTAAGAGAAGAACAACAAAGGGGTAAGGAGTAAAATCAGACCTAATCAGAACTATCCAACCGATTTTGCAAAATAATTTTGACACTCTACTTCGGCCGTTAGCTAGGTTATCCTACAGGCTGGACTTGTGGGGTATCGCAACTGCTAAGCTCTGATACCACTCTGTAACACCCTCAGAATCGGTCCTATGCAAGTTTTAGCAAAACTCGCCAAACCCGCATAGAAACGATTCAAAGGTGCCCACCAGGCACTTTCGTGCGGGTGGAAAGCAAAGTAATAACATTACACAACAGTCCGCGATGGGACCCACAGAACAGATATATATATATATATATAACGGCGACTCCATGAGTCAAGAATACAAATATAAGGTACAAAGATCCAAATCACCTTGAAATGATCGAGCGTCCGACTACGGACAAGATGCAAATGGGGCTAAGAGCCCTGAAGAATAACCAATGGCGTCCATAACCCTGCCCAGGCCAATCCGGAAGGGTAACCCTGCTAACGACGTCGATCTCAAAACCTGCTTAAACAAAAGGGGTGCCGACAAAGGGCAAAGGAAAAAGAGGAGCGTCAGTACTGAGGCCAGTACACGGCGAGGCTAGAATTCGGCGGTCCTCGCCTACATAGGTATGGTGGACTGAGCGGCAGCGGCAGCATGCACTAAACAACCTATAGAGACTCGATACAACTGGCGGCGATCAGAGAGGGGTGAGAAAGGACTATTCGGAACCAACCTGATTCTATCATCAAACTAACCCATCCTGGCGTTTCCCCCTTGAGACCAAACGAGGAAGTCAACCGAGGAACTCACACAGTTGGCAGTTTTACTCATTCAGTTATTGTTGCAGCAATTACTAGTCAGGTTTAGATAATCGTCCTGATAAAGTAAGCAGTGGGTACTTTTAGTTAACCATTCCGTTATAGTGGCATCACTTACTAGTCAGATACATTTGGCATGAGATAAACCCAAAACCCAGCAGTTGTTGGTACTTTTACTTAGCCATTCCGTTGTAGTGAAGCTGATTACTAATCATATCGGAAACAAGTCACTTTAAAACAAAGAAACTTTAGTTATAGTTGTCTATGATCAAGCACGTGCTCCAAGTCGTCCATAACCGCGACACGGCTTCTAAAAGATTAAACCGAGGGTGCACCAAAGTATCCACAGCACTTGACCCTTTTGCCGATCGGTTAACATACACCCATCGGTATGTCGGGGGCCTAAGTCACGACGTTGCACCCAAAGCAAATACATGGGGCCACCCCACCGAGTCGACACCAACGGAGTCGGCCGGTCTCGAGACGGACTCGGGTTTGGGTGGGCCAGTACTGCGACAAGATGCCCCCAAACGGGACTGTCGGCACATGAATCGTGTCCCGATCCTAAATAAAGACACGTGCTATCTCGCACAATTTAAATAAAGCGAGAAGCATGGCATAAGTACAGGATAGTAAATAAAACCTCAAACTAGTTGTGGCCCCAAGACAATACTTTGAAATCAGGTAATTATCAATGGGGGCCCATATCTCCCCACCTGGTTAGCGCTCGATCTCTAACAGGTGTCAAGAACTCGGTCCTCACAGGACACAAGTGGGCGGTCGGAAACCAAAACTTACCTATCACCCACCGATGCCTCTGCTTAATTCAATTTTAGTTGTTAAACAGGAATTAAAGTGAACAATAAGTAAAACCATGATCATCTCCAACGTCAACATGCGGCAATTCCTCCAACAATGGTGGTACTTGACGACAAGCAAAACACTTGGGCAAGCGACTACGACACGCGGGTCCAACTATCTACCAAACAACAGGTAATAGGATGTGTCCAAGGCTATATATGGCTGCAAGGGATATCACGGGTACGAAACTAGAGCAACGCAACACAGATAGCAATAGATCAACAGGAGGGAAGTAAATACTATAAAAGTAAGATAGGTAGAAAGGGGGAGATGCTCGCTTGAAAACATTGCCGAAGGTTCAGCCGAAGATCGGGGCGAAGCTCACATCAACTCAACGGCCCAATCCGCGAAGAAGCAAAACACTAGAAGAAACACCGGATGCACTATTTAATACAACGGCAGAAGATCGGCATGATGCATGCATGATGGATGACAAGGCCAAGGTGCGGTGCAATTAGGTCAAATTAAGCGGAACCGGGGTCCCGACAATTAATTAGGTGGTTCAAGTTATTTAGAAGCCCCGCAATTTAAATGTTGTTTAACATGGCAGAAGATAGTACCGGGTTCGCTACACCAATTTAAATGAGGCCAATATAAGGCCAGATTCCATATGGGCCCCATATTCAATTATTAGGTGAATCGGCATAAGGCCCCCAAACCACAGATATGCATGCGAGATGACAATTTAATATGCAACAAGTTGTTATATTTCATTTATAAAAATAGGGTTTGCGGGAAGGGGGTTCACACATTAGGGTTCCCGACGATCTTGGTTTCCGGGGTTCGGGGTTCGGCGGGTCCGTTCTCAGCGGGGTCGTTCTTGCCGTTGCGAGGGTCTTGTCGGGTCCGCGCCATCGAGTCAGTCTTGGTGTTCCGTGAAGAAGACCTCGTCGCTAGAGGAGAAGATCTTGGGTCCCGCGTCGAAGGCCCACGGTTATGGGGTCTCGGCGAACTTGGCATGTCGGGATGCGGTCTTCGGGTCCGTGAAGGAGGCCTTGACGTTCCATGTCGGAGATCTTGGCGTCCGAGTTCTCGGCGAACTTGGCGTCCGGGACGGGGTACTCGCGACACCGGGGTTCGGTCTTCGGAAGGTCTTGACGGGAACACGAGTGGATAGATCCTCGGATGCGGATGGTGCGGCTTCATGGTGCTAGAACAGAAGCATCACCAACATCGTCTCACTCCACCACACACATCACTAGCAGCACAACACCGGGAGGCCAAACAGCCTAGGACAAGGTCGATCCCGGAGGCTTTGTCGGTTGACAAGGGTGGCCAGGGCACAGGCTTGCTCACGGGGCGACGCACGGCCGGGGGTACTGGCGGCAAGGGAAGGAGGTTCGGGCAGATGGCGAGCGTCGGGGGTCGGAGGTCGCAGCCGGCGACGCCGGGCATGAGGTCGCAGCCTGGCGGCCGGGCGCGGACGGGAGCTACTGCGGAAGGTGGCCGGAGGCGGGTCGACGGCGGCCGGCGCGTCATGCGGAGGCCGAGCGGGAGCGGGCGGGGAACGGCAGTGGAGGCCCGGCGACGGCTTGCGAGGGGCGGGCGAACGGCGGGAGAGCTCGGGAAGGTTGCTCGGCCGGCGACGGGAAGCTGCATGGCAGCTGGAGGAGCTACGCGTGCAGGAAGAGGCGGGCAGCAGAGGTCGGGAAGCGGAGGCCAGCGGAGCTTAGGGGCGGGTCGAGGCGAGGTGGCAGCGCATGAGGCCGTCGGTGGCAAGGCGAGCCGCGGAGGGGAGGAGCGGCCTGGCTGGGTGGGGGAGGCGAGGCAGGCCATGAGCGAGGAGCGAGCCGGAGGAGAGGAGGTGGGGAGTCAGGCGGGGGTGAGCAGAGAGAAGGGAGGAGGAAGATGGGTCGGGCCGGTCAGCGTGGGGCGCTGGGGTGGGGCCAGGGTGGGTCCCAGGCGTGGTCGGTCTGGGCAGGCGTGGTGTGCGTGTGTGGCGTGTGTCTTTGGGTGTGTTTGGTGGGTGAGTGGGTTGTTGGGTGTGGGGTAGGCCACGTGGCATCTGTGGATAGGCTAGGGAATAGGGAGGGAGAGGTGGCGGTTTGAGTGGCTAGGGTGAGGTGGAAGGTTGGGTGGGTAGAATAGGATGGGTGGACTTAGGATTTAGATGCTGGTTGGTGGACCGTTTTAAAATCTGGGGCGGTCGTTCGGGTCGGGTTGGCCCGTTCGACTGCCCCTACTAAAATAAATATAAATTTTATTATTTATAAACGGGACTTTTGCAAACCGATGCTAGACAAAATAAATAATCCGGACAAGCCCGGGTTTTGGGGTTTTGAATAAAGACGGGGCGTTTAATATAGAAAACAAAGTTAGGGTTTTAGCAAAATGGTTTCAAACAAATGGATGCATGCTGATGTTATGCTGATGCACCGAGACAAGACATGCGATTAAGATGATGCGATGCACAAAATCGACGCGATTTTCTAGTAGTGGTTTTGCGGGATGCCACACCCGTGCCCCGCCGCCGCCACCTTGCGCCGCCGCCGGCCCGTCGCCGTCGCCCTAGCCGCCGCCGACACCTCCTCCTCCTCCCGGTCTTCTAAACCCTAGATCACCGGGAAACCCTAGATCCACCATAACTCACACCGGCTTAGGCGAAGCCCTGCAGGATCTTCCCTCTACTTCCGACACCACGCCGCCGTGCTTCCGGAATCACGAGGGGAGAACTACAACCTCTGCTGCCTGCTGGAACAAGGGGGATGAAGGTCTTCATCGAGTACCGAACATGTAACCGACTGCGGAAGCGCTGCCGAAACGCAGCGCCGGAAGGATCGTCTATGCGATCTTGAGATCGGCAAGACTACATCACCTACAAGAATCTTCTCTCGTTAACCGCTTTGGAATCTTCGAGGGTGAGTGCTTCTATCGACTCGTTGCTACAATCTAGTAGATAGATCTTGGCTTGTTTGTGTTCATGCGGTAGAGATTTTTTGTTTACCATGCTACGAACCCCTACAAAAGCAAACAAAAATCAAACTACAGAAGTTCTAATACACTCTAACAAGCAAACAACTAGCAAAAACAAAGCTAACAAGAGAAAAGTCAAAGACTAGGAAGGATAAAAGATAAAAGTGAGAAAGTATAACCATAGTGGAAACATTGTTTTGTTCATAAAAATCCTTTTGTTAACAAGGTTGATCAAGTCTTGTTACCAAAACAATCTTATATGAAATAAAACTTTGCATTCCACAATGTGATTATGTTACCTCAAACTTGATAGCAATGGTCCCATCATAATAGTTTCAAAACTTTCTTGTGGAATGGGACAATATATTTCTCCAACCTTGATGCTCTCAATATTTTCAATGGAGTTCAGGCAATAACTCTTAGCAACCTTCTTGGGTAAATAAACAGTATGCTCTTTGTCATTAATATTAAATGTTACTTTTCCTTATTTGCAATTGATGACAGCACCTGTAGTATTAAGAAAATGTCTCCCAAGAATAATAGACATATTATCATCTTCAGGCATTTCAAGCA
This sequence comes from Avena longiglumis, assembly GCA_030063025.1. Taxonomy (NCBI): domain Eukaryota; kingdom Viridiplantae; phylum Streptophyta; class Magnoliopsida; order Poales; family Poaceae; genus Avena; species Avena longiglumis. The sequence goes on along the minus strand of CP125975.1, from coordinate 463,560,483 downwards.
CAACAAAATCAGTTAGAACCAAGCAATTATGAGCCACTTGAACAGGAACATCCTCACATATACCAACATGAATAGTAGTTGACTTAACAACCATTTGCAAAGATATATCAGTTGGTATCAACTTTTCTAGCTAGAGTCTCTTGTAGAGAGAAAAAGGAATAACACTAACTCCAGCTCCCAAATCACATAAAGCAGTTCTAACATAATTATTCTTAATAGAGAAAGGAATAGTTGGTATACCTAGATCACCAAGTTTCTTTGGAACCTTACCATTGAAAGAATAATTAGCAAGCAAAGTAGAATTTCATCATTAGGAATCTTCCTTTTATTAGTGTAGAGGTCCCAACCTTTAATAAGGTAGAGATCCCTGTGTTTATAGTGCTAGTCCCTGGATCGAATAGCTAGCACCCACAGTTAAGATGTAATATCAAGAAACAAAGGTCATATTACATCGCATATCCAGGAATAAAATAATTCATTACATCTTACATAGCTCATTTGGCTATCACATTACATTGCAGCAGAATATCTATAAGCATGGGGTCCTTCATCTTCAAAGTTCCACAGGCAAACATGTTGGTTGTAGACTTGTAATCCTAGTCAATAGACTTCACTAACATCAAACAAACCTGCAATATTATAAGTTACAGCCACAAGGATCAATACATTTGAATTGTATTGGCAAGTTTCACTGCTATGTAGAAATAAGTGGATCCTAATATTACATGCATATTTGGCTAAGTAGGGTTTTAGGCTCTTTTGCAGAAAGCAATATAATTTATCCTATCTTTTCAAAATAGTTTTGATATCTTGTCAAATCTGTCTGAACTCCTTGGAAACTTCCAAGTTCTTCAAGTCTCTTGTTGTCACTTTCAAGTTTTACTTTTAGAAATTGGAATGTCGATATTTCCCATAGCTTCAGGCCTTAGTTGCTCAGTATTGTCCATAACCGGGGACACGGCTAAGTACTTAGCTTTTTATCTTCTGCAGAAGTTGTACACTTTACCCACATGACACATTCTCATCTTGATGCCACCAGTGGCCGCTGGATAAGTACTCACCAAGATGGAGTACTGGCAGATTGAGAATGTGACGAAGTCTTTCCATAGGAGTCCTCCCAATACACAATGCTAGCTTATCTATCAGGCACCAATGTAGGGTTTCAAGTTCCCTCATTCTAGTAACCTGAAGAGGCCAATGCATGGGTTTTCCACTATGTAGTTGACTAAGCCAATGCCCATTTAGCATGTGGCTGTACACGGAAGCCACTGTACGAGAAACATGTTTAATCTCTAAGTCCCTGGGTGGTTTTCTTTTGGTGCACATACAAAAAGAGATTGCCATATAAACATGGTTCCTTTTGTTGCCACCTTGTCCAAAACTTGAGTATCCTTGTCCACCCAGGTGGTTCATTGAGTACTTGTTTTATTATATAAAACACAAGTCTTTTCAATACTTCTCATAATCTCAACATGTATCCCTTCTCAATATATATAGCAGGGCTAAGCATATTACAACTACATTGTTTTCACTAAGGAATATATAGGGGTATCCTATTAGGATTCAGCATAGCAAAATATAGTAGACCTCATCATGCATGTTTCAAAATCCACTAAGTGTAATGAAAATAGTAGGACTTGGATGATAGTGTCACTTTACTTTTTGGTAGAGGATGTTGTTTCACTTCTTGATCTTGCTAATATCACACTCTTCTAATTTCACTACAAATCAATCAAGCAAACATAGATTCAACTAGCATTCCAACCATTAATCAAACAATTCATCACACATAAAATAATAGAAACTAAGTCATGCATGCAAGCATGCAAAAGATAGTTTGATTTGCAAAGGTGGTTTCTACTAGGCTCTATACATTGTAAGGTTCAAAGTGGTCATTTTCTAAAGTGTCAAACCCATTTGCAAAAGGGTTTTATCTATAAACCATTTTTGAATCAAATCATTATTTCATGTGGTGGAAAATGTTTTTAGCAAAGCAACAATTTTATATTGTTCAACAAATAAGTTGTTAATTCACAAAACTTGGTGTTTAGGGTCAGTAGGTTTGAATCAAAACATTTTCCAAAGGTTTTTCTCAAAAATCATTTCCATATCAAAATCAATATTTTATTTGACTAGAAATGAGCTAATTCAATTATTCAATCCTAATCTTCACAAAATACATTTTTTTAAATCCATAAGTTGGTTCCTAGGGTCAGTAGGTTCACAACAAACCATTTTGCAAAGATTTCAACCCCAAAATCATTTTGGAATAAATTTTATATCCTAAACAAGAATACAGAAGTTTCTGCAAAAACAAACATTTTACCAGAAGTTTTTTACTAAACAAAGTGCATGGTTGGCTAGGGCTTGTTTTTCTTAATCCATTGATATAAAATTTGCAAAATTTGGACGTGTGGTTTGAAAGTTATGGATTTTACAAGTTTGTACAATAATCAGATTCAAATTCCTGTTTTAAACAGAACCATGTCCATGTGGCGCATTTCTACTGGCCGGTACCGTTTCGTTCGGATCGACTGTTACAGACCGTAGGATATCATTTAGATCACACGGTGCAGATCAACTGATACCTCTTCACTAAGCTGTTATATCCTAGCCACTAGATGATGATCCAACGGCTGCTGTGAGGTTGACCAGGAATGGGCGGCGCTGGCGGCGGCGTCTAGCAGAGCACGCTCTGCTCGTGGTGGTGCCAGCGATACAGGAAGCGAGGAAGAGGGGGAGCGGTCTCACCGTGCTCGCAAGGCGGTGACGAAGCTCAACGTGCTGTTGGTTTGACGAGGGGCGCTCTGTGTGGACGACAATCGCTCGCCGGAGTTGTCGCAGCGTCATGCACGTTCTGTTTGTCGTCGGAGGCGAGGATGGAGGGCACCCTAGGAGAAAAGGGAGACACCGTTAGGCTCGCAAGGGCATGGTGATCATTATAGTGTCCACGGGGAAGAGAGGGGTGGTCGGGTTTACGTGGAGACGCCGCCAGCTTGAGACGAGCCGACCGGCTCGGGAAGACGTTGCCGAGCTCACAGTGCTCGCGCAGATGAACGGAAAGCACAAGGAGATGCGCCAGAGGCTGGGGATCACTCTCGCGTGAAGCAGAGCTTGCGGGGGTGAGGGTGCTGGCCGGAATCGGAGCAGAGGTTCGTCGGAGCAGTGGCGGAGCAAGAGGAATTCAGGGCAGCCTAGGGGCAGAGGGGAGGAGCTGTCTGGGGGAAAAGAGAGAGCGGATAGGGGCGTTTATGCACGCGTGGTCGCCGGGGGAGTTAAAGCTGCCATCAACGCGAATTCAACGCCGGTGTTACTGTCAGAAATGGCGAGGAGGAATTGCCGCCGGTTGTAGACGACGACACGCTGGCGTGGGGTCCATCTGGCAGTGAGGGAGAGAGAGAGGGAAGAATGGGGACACTTGTCTGCGTCTCTGCGGGATGATTTTTCAGTGAAAAACGATTCGTAGAGAAGGGGGTGAGTTGGGCTGCGAGTTGGGCTGCTGGGCCAGATGGGTTGGGTTGAGTTTGATTCCTTATTTTTTTGTTCTGAATGTCTTTTTCTTTTCTATTTGGTTTTCTGTTTTGAAATTCATTCCAACAATTCAAACAACAAATGGATTCAAACTTTTGCCAAGCTTTGTATTGATTTTAGTTCTGTTAACTAACACAAACCAAAGTCCAAAATAATGTTTTTATTCTTTTAGGATATATTTAAATAATTAAATAATAGACCTTAGTTATTAATTCAAATAGGATTTGTTTTATTAAAATCTCCATTTTGAAAGCTAAATAATATCCACCAATTCAGTAGGTTTTATTTGAAAATACAAAACACTTGGATCATTTATTTAAAATAATAAAAAAACAAGTTTTAGTGTTTAATTAAAATGGGAAAAGTCTTTACTTTAATAAAATTGGATATTAATAAATCCTCATTATTTTATTTAAACAAACCTTTACTCTTTTCATCAAATAGAAATATTTATTTCCAAAAGCTTGGACAAGGTTTAACTTGGCTCTATAAAATACTCCTTTTATATTTCTACCTTTGCTTTTGAAAACCAAATCTTTTATTAAAAGATCCAAAAATAGTAATTTCACATATTTAATATTTTCTTTATTAATTGTTTATCTTTACAAATCCCTTTAGGATTTGTTTGATCAGAAATAGGTTTGAAGGTTTCCAATTGGAATTAAGAGTTTCTTCTCACCCTGAAAATCAACAAAGTTTTATTTTATTCATTTATTTTTCACATAACAATATTTGGAAAATCTTGGGATGTGACAGGCTACCACCCTTAAAGTAAATCTCGTCCCGAGATTTGGGAAGGCTAGGGTTACAAGTAGGCTCAAAGCATCTAGGGTACTACCACCCTTAAAATTTTTCCAACTAAATTACATTTTGGCCTGCTTGGGATCTTGGGGAAACTTCTCTGGGCAAACATCTGCATAGTGTCCCTTGTTTCCACATTTGAAACATGTGACAAGGCTGAGATCCTTCATAGGCTTGTTTATCTTGTGCTTCATCTTTTCTGGACAGTTGCTTGCATAATGCCCTTGGTTACCACAATTGTAACACGTGATAAGATTGAGTTCTTCACGTATCTCTTGTGGACAAGTTGCTACATAATGGCCTAGCTCTTTGCAGTTGTTGCACCATACTTGGCCAATATCCTTATACTTATTCTTCTCTGGACATTCACTGGCATAGTGTCCCATTTCTTTACAGTGATTACATTGCACATGGCTTTTGTCCTTCTTTTTCTTGGGTTTCTCCAAAGCTAGGAGTGCTTCTAGTTCATGTTCTTCATATGTTATCTCATAGGTAGGAATGTCTACTGGTTTCTTTGACCTTCTATTGCTCCTTGGATAATTCATATGCTTCTTCTTTGGTCCTTTAAATTGGGTCGTATTGCATGGAGGTACAAGTGGAGATTTTCCTTTGTCCTCATCCTTCTTGGTAGACTTGGCTCCCTCTTGATAGTCTGCAATCAGTTGTTGCACTCCACCTTGTTTCCTTTGTTCAACTATGGAATAGATGGGGCATTGGATAGGGACATGATTATTTCCTTCACATAGGTAACAAGTAGCTTGAGAGGTGGGACATTGGCCAACTGGATGTTTCTCTTCACAGTTGGGGCATTGATCTCCATGCTCCTTGGAAGTGTGATCCTTGTCTCCACAAATATTGCAAGCTTGGGTTCCTTCTAGAATAACGTCTTTGTCATCCTTGTTGTCACAAACACCTTTGGAAGAGTTGCCTTCCATGTTGATCATTTGATCTGTCACCTTATGCAACATTTGGGCTTGGGTTTCCAAAAACCTTTGCATGGTTGGATCTTCCCCACTGGTGTTGGCTATGAATTGAGCTGTCATTTGGTTCAACTGGTTTTGGGTTGCTATGATTTCTCTCATATTGTCCTCTTGGTGGTTGTTGTTGTCATCAACCTTGATGTTGGAGTCTCTTGGAGTAGTCATATGTTTGGGTTGAATTGAGATTAGAATAGGCAAACATTTCTAAGGAATCAATTCTAATCACACACATCACAATTCACACAAACAATGTGCAAGCAATCACAAACAAACACTCCTTTCAAACAACAAGTTTCCAAGCATATTTTTAGGTAACCAAAAATATTTTTGTTATACCACATAAGTTGGTGGGTTTGACTTAAACAAAATATGGTGGTCCATCTATATGGTTCACTTGTGATCTTTCCATCCTTCTTGGTTGATTCCTTCTTGCATGAGATCATGGCTTCCTTGGGAAAACTCTTGGTCACAAATCTTCAAAAGTGATGATGGCTCCTTCTAAGTTGTGTTTCCTTAGTCTCCAAATCTTGAGAAATATTTCTTGTCTCACTTGTCCTTAGTGATATCCAAGGTTGGAGTCCTTGGTGAAAATACTGAAGATGTTAAAGTCATTAGAGTTGAAGATGTTGAAGTCATTAGAGTTGATGAGGTCCTTTGCACATGGTGAAGTCTTTGGCCATGGGGTAGGCTTTGTCCATCAAGTTTGGAATAGAAGAGATGTAGAATCAAAAACCAAAAATGGTTGAGGAAAGAGTTTACAAGATTGTTTGTAAATAAGTTTTGGAACAATACAACTCCTATTTTTCTAAGGGGTTTTGTCCAATCCTAGGGTTACAATCCTACAGGCAACACAGTGCTCTGATACCATCTGTAGAGGTCCCAACCTTTAATAAGGTAGAGATCCCTGTGTTTATAGTGCTAGTCCCTGGATCGAATAGCTAGCACCCACAGTTAAGATGTAATATCAAGAAACAAAGGTCATATTACATCGCATATCCAGGAATAAAATAATTCATTACATCTTACATAGCTCATTTTGCTATCACATTACATTGCAGCAGAATATCTATAAGCATGGGGTCCTTCATCTTCAAAGTGCCACAGGCAAACATGTTGGTTGTAGACTTGTAATCCTAGTCAATAGACTTCACTAACATCAAACAAACCTGCAACATTATAAGTTACAGCCACAAGGATCAATACATTTGAATTGTATTGGCAAGTTTCACTGCTATGTAGAAATAAGTGGATCCTAATATTACATGCATATTTGGCTAAGTAGGGTTTTAGGCTCTTTTGTAGAAAGCAATATAATTTATCCTATCTTTTCAAAATAGTTTTGATCTCTTGTCAAATCTTTCTGAACTCCTTGGAAACTTCCAAGTGCTTCAAGTCTCTTGTTGTCACTTTCAAGTTTTACTTTTAGAAATTGGAATGTCGAGATTTCCAATAGCTTCAGGCCTTAGTTGCTCAGTATTGTCCATAACCGGGTACACGGCTAAGTACTTAGATTTTTATCTTCTGCAGAAGTTGTACACTTTACCCACATGACACATTCTCATCTTGATGCCACCAGTGGCCGCTGGATAAGTACTCACCAAGATGGAGTACTGGCAGATTGAGAATGTGACGAAGTCTTTCCATAGGAGTCCTCCCAATACACAATGCTAGCTTATCTATCAGGCACCAATGTAGGGTTTCAAGTTCCCTCATTCTAGTAACCTGAAGAGGCCAATGCATGGGTTTTCCACTATGTAGTTGACTAAGCCAGTGCCCATTTAGCATGTGGCTGTACACGGAAGCCACTATACGAGAAACATGTTTAATCTCTAAGTCCCTGGGTGGTTTTCTTTTGGTGCACATACAAAAAGAGATTGCCGTATAAACATGGTTCCTTTTGTTGCCAACTTGTCCAAAACTTGAGTATCCTTGTCCACCCAGGTGGTTCATTGAGTACTTGTTTTATTATATAAAACACAAGTCTTTTCAATACTTCTCATAATCTCAACATGTATCCCTTCTCAATATATATAGCAGGGCTAAGCATATTACAACTACATTGTTTTCACTAAGGAATATATAGGGGTATCCTATTAGGATTTAGTATAGCAAAATATAGTAGACCTCATCATGCATGTTTCAAAATCCACTAAGTGTAATGAAAATAGTACGACTTGGATGATAGTGTCACTTGCCTTTTTGGTAGAGGATGTTGGTTCACTTCTTGATCTTGCTAATATCACACTCTTCTAACTTCACTACAAATCAATCAAGCAAACATAGATTCAACTAGCATTCCAACCATTAATCAAACAATTCATCACACATAAAATAATAGAAACTAAGTCATGCATGCAAGCATGCAAAAGATAGTTTTATTTGCAAAGGTGGTTTCTACTAGGCTCTATACATTGTAAGGTTCAAAGTGGTCATTTTATAAAGTGTCAAACCCATTTGCAAAAGGGTTTTATCTATAAACCATTTTTGAATCAAATCATTATTTCATGTGGTGGAAAATGTTTTTAGCAAAGCAACAATTTTATATTGTTCAACAAATAAGTTGTTAATTCACAAAACTTGGTGTTTAGGGTCAGTAGGTTTGAATCAAAACATTTTCAAAAGGTTTTTCTCAAAAATCATTTCCATATCAAAATCAATATTTTATTTGACTAGAAATGAGCTAATTCAATTATTCAATCCTAATCTTCATAAAATACATTTTTTTTAATCCATAAGTTGGTTCCTAGGGTCAGTAGGTTCACAACAAACCATTTTGCAAAGATTTCAACCCCAAAATCATTTTGGAATAAATTTTATATCCTAAACAAGCATACAGAAGTTTCTGCAAAAACAAACATTTTACCAGAAGGTTTTTACTAAACAAAGTGCATGGTTGGATAGGGCTTGTTTTTCTGAATCCATTGATATAAAATTTGCAAAATTTGGACGTGTGGTTTGAAAGTTATGGATTTTACAAGTTTGTACAATAATCAGATTCAAATTCCTGTTTTAAACAGAACCATGTCCACGTGGCGCATTTCTACTGGCCGGTACCGTTTCGTTCGGATCGACTGTTACAGACCGTAGGATCTCATTTAGATCACATGGTGCAGATCAACTGATACCTCTTCGCCAAGCTGTTATATCCTAGCCACTAGATGATGATCCAACGGCTGCTATGAGGTTGACCAGGAATGGGCGGCGCTAGCGGCTGTAACACCCTCAGAATCGGACCTATGCAAGTTTTAGCGAAATTCGCCAAACCCGCATAGAAACGATTCAAAGGTGCCCACCAGGCACTTTCGTGCGGGTGGAAAACGAAGTAATAACATTACACAACAGTCCGCGATGGGACCCACAGAACAGATATATATATATAACGGCGACTCCATGAGTCAAGAATACAAATATAAGGTACAAAGATCCAAATCACCTTGAAATGATCGAGCGTCCGACTACGGACAAGATGCAAATGGGGCTAAGAGCCCTGAAGAATAACCAATGGCGTCCATAACCCTGCCCAGGCCAATCCGGAAGGGTAACCCTGCTAACGACGTCGATCTCAAAACCTGCTTAAACAAAAGGGGTGCCGATAAAGGGCAAAGGAAAAAGAGGAGCGTCGATCGAGGCCAGACACGCGAGGCTAGAATTTGGCGGTCCTCGCCTACATAGGTATGGTGGACTCGAGCGACAACATGCACTAAACAACCTATAGAGACTCGATACAACTGGCGGCAATCAGAGAGGGGTAAGAAGGACCTATCCGGAACCAACCTGATACTATCATCAAACAAACCCATCCTGGCGTTTCCCCCTCGGGACCAAACGAGGAAGTCAACCGAGGAACTCACACAGTTGGCAGTTTTATTTGTTCAGTTATCGTTGCAGCAATTACTAGTCAGGTATAGATAATTATCCTGATAAAAGAAGCAGTGGGCCCTTTTAGTTAACCATTCCGTTATAGTTGCAGCACTTACTATTCAGATACAATTAGCATGAGATAACCCTTAAACCCAGCAGTTGTTGGTACTTTTATTCAGCCATTTCGTTGTAGTTGCAATACTTACTAGTCAGATACAATTGTCGCAAGCGACAACCAAACAAGCAATTGTGGGCAGTATTAATTAGCCATTCCATTATAGTGAAGCTGATTACTAGTCATTATAAGTCAAATTTATAGCAGTAAACTTTAGTTATGCTTGTCTATGATCGAGATACTGTGCTCCAAGTCGTCCATATCCATGCCACGGCTTTCAGAAAGTTTTACCGGCGGGTGCACCAATAGCAACACACGCCGATCAACCTCGGAAAACCAAATCAAAACCCAACGAGGCTTTCACGATCGAACAATCACAGATTCAGAAATATTTGGGCCACCTTAAGTAGATTCCGAACGAAGCTAGCCGACTCGAGACGGCCTCAAGGTTTGGGTGGACGAGAACGATCGGGAACCCGAAAGTGTGGCTGGGCTTGTCGATACCGCGTAAACGTGTCCCGATCCTAAACAGTACAGTGTGCTCCTCGCACAAATTAAATACAGAAAGTAGCATGGCATAAGTACATGATAGTAAAAACACCTCAAACTAGTTTGTGGCCCCAAGAAATAAGAATGAATCAAGCTCTGGCTCAGGGGGGTCCCATATACCTCCCGGATGTGGATAGCGCGATAAATCAAGGAACATGTATCAAGTACTCGGGGTCTTACGGGACACAAGTGGGCGTTCGGAAACCGAATATTATCTATCACCCACCGATGCCTCTGCTTATTCCAATTTTAGTTGTTAAACAGAAATTAAAGTGACGATAAGTAAAACTAGAATCATCTCCGACATCAACATGCGGCAATACATCAGCAACTGTGGCATATGACGACACACATCAGCACTTGAGCAAGCAACTACGACGCGCAAGTCCAACTATCTACCAAACAACAGGTAATAGGGTGTGGCCAAGGCAATATAAGGCTGCAAGGGATATCACAGGTACGGAAACTAAAGCATCGCAACACAGATAGCAATAGATCAACAGGAGGGAATAAATACTATAAAAGTAAGATAGGTAGAAAGGGGGGAGATGCTCGCCTGAAAACATTGTCGAAGGGTTCATCCGAAGATCGGGGCGAAGCTCACATCAACTCAACGGCCTTATCCGCGAAGAAGCAAAACACTAGAAGAAACACCGGATGCACTATTTAATACAACGGCAGAAGATCGGCATGATGCACGCATGATGGATGGCATGGCAAAGGTGCGATGCAAATAGGTCAAGATTAAGCGGAACCGGGGTCCCGACATTTAGTTAGGTGGTTCATGTTATTTAGCTACCCCGCATATTAAATGTTGTTTAGCAAGACAGCAGATGGAACCGGTTCGCTACACATGTTTAAATGAGGCCAATATAAGGCTAGATTTGCCCGCGTATGGGCCCCATATTTAATTATTAGGTGAATCGGCAAAAGGCCCCAAACCACAGATATGCATGCGAGATGATAATTTAATATGCAACAGGTTTTATTTCATTTATAAAATAGGGTTTCGAGGAAAAGGGGTCACACATTGAGGGGGGCTCGACGATCTTGGGGTTTCCGGGGTCCGGGGTTGGTCTCGGGGTCCAGGGTTCGACGGATTCGGTCTCACGGGAACGTTCTCGGAAAGGGGTAGATCTTGGTGCATCCGGGGTCTTCGGCTCATGTTGACGGTCATGGCGTTCGGGATGAAGAACTTGTCACGTCTACGACCTCCGGGTCGAAGAACTTGGTATGTCTGGTTTCGGTCTTCGGGGTCCCTGACGAGCTTGTGCGGTACCAGGTACCTCATAGCCCTCCTTCGGTTCCTTGATGTCGATGGGGCTCTTGGACCTTGACGTCGTGGTGACGGCGTGCTTAGGGGCCTTGGACACAAGGAAGTAGAACTTGGCGATGGGGTCTTCGAGTCCGGACTTTGCCTTCGGGAACCGGGTCCTGCGTTCCGGTCCTCTTTGGGTTGGGGATCTCAGCGCCGGAAGATCTTGTCGTACCACCAGCTCGAGCTGGCCCTGAACACGCATACACGCACGGGGAAGGACGCGGAGCTCGGGGCCGGACGGTGTCTGCGCGTCCAGGAGAGGGCGCCGCGGTCGACGGTGGTACGCACCCATCCCGAGGCGGCGTGGATGGGCTTGGCAGGGCCGAGCGGCCGACTCCTTGGCACACCGGTGGAGATGGTCCCATCAGTTGGAGGTACAGATACTGATCACCATTATCCAGAAATAGCTCGTTCCCCGGGCAGCAGTACGTAGGGGAGATGGCCGGCAGCAGCATGGCGGGGTCGTGGTCGGAAGCACCAGCACGGGGACATCGCCGACGGCACCAGCTCGGTGAGGAGGTCGGGGAAATCGCCGGCAGCGGCTCCGGGTCGACTTAGGCCGCAGCAGATCCTCCGCGCCTCTCTGCTTCCATCCCTGCGCCGCGCCGCGCTCCAGTGCCCCCTACCGCCGGCGCATGTCACTGGAGTCTTCCGAGAGCCATCGTCGCGGCGCCTTGGTCGTTCCCGCCGGCCACCACCACGCGTGGAACTTGGCCCTGCCTTGGCTCGCTTGCCCGGGCCCTCGATCTGACGCGATAGGGGAGGAGGGTGGACGGAGGGGAGGAAGAGGAAGGGGAGAGGAGCGGGCCGGCTCCGGCGAGGCGGGGACGGTGGCGAGGGTGAGGGGTCGCCGGAGAGGAGGTGAAGGGGGGTGGGGCGCGCGGAGAGGGGTCTTCTGGCAGGCGGAGGCGGCTGCGGCGGGGTGTGAGGAGGAAGGGAGAGGCGGAGACCAGGGGAGGGGGAGAGCGGCGGTGGCTGAGGAGGCCGGCGGCGGTGCCGGTGAGGAGAAAGGAGAGAGGCCATGGGGGAAGGGAGGATGCGTGGTGGGGAGGTTGGACTGGGAGAGGCGCGTGGTAGGCCAAGGCGGGGTGGCAGGGTGCTCATTGGCCACGACGGCGGCCATCCCGGAGAGGGAGCGTCTGTGGGCGGGACGGACGGTGTCTGGGGCGCCAGGAGGAGCAGGGGAGCGGGCACGACGAGAGGAGGAGGCTGGCCGGGCAGCCGGACGCCAAGACGGAAGCTGCAGGTCCAGGCCAGGAGAGAGAGAGAAGAGAGGGGTGGTCTGGTAGCGGTGAGGAGAGGCAGGAGCGGGGCAAACGGGGAAGAAGCACAGGGGAGGCGCGTGGGCCGGGGTCTGCTGGGCCAGGCGGGCCCGCGGGCAGGGGGGGTGGACCGGGTGAGTGTCCTGGGGCGGTTGACATGAGGGAGAGAGAGGGAGTGGCAGTGAGCTGGCGGGGTGGGGCGGTGGCGGTGTGGGGGTGTCTTTGGGGAGTGGGGACTGGTGGCGCAGTGGGGTTGGGGTGGGGCCTGAGGGTCAGAGGGAGGGGAGAGAGAGGGGTAGAAGGGCTTGGGTGAGAAAAGAGAGAGAGGTGGAAAGAGGGGAGGGATTGGTGAGGTGGCAGGGTGGGTAGAAAAAAGGGGAGAGGGTGAGGTGGCAGCCAGAGATTGGTGGGTAGGAATAGGTTGGGTGAGACTAGGATTTAGGTGGGACTGTTTTAGTTTTTTGTGTTTGTTTGGTTCTGTATAAAATAAAACAAAGCCACTTTACAAAATAGTTTTTAGACAAATAAAATCTCCAAAGCGATCGGGGTTTTGTGTTTGAAAAATAAGAGGGGTTTTTGTACAATTCAAAACTAGGCTTTTCAAATAATGCAGTCAAACAATGCATGATGATGACGATGCAATGCACAAATTCAACGCGATTTTCTAGTAGTGGTTTTTGCGGGATGCCACAATTCGACACCACTAACAATGGATCTCGCCCTCGAGATCCGCCTCATGGTACCGGAAGGAAGGTCGGCGATCTGCATCTTCTTGCTTCGTGTAGATCCTCGCGACACCGCTAACGAGGGTTCCTTCTTCATCTGGAAAACGACGACACCACCAACAAAGGGTCGTTGCTCCTGATCGTCAAGAGAACACTCCGGAAACAAAAGGTCGAAGGTAGAGGTATCAACAAATAGAGCCACCCCTAACTTCCGTGGACGGAGTAAATTGCTGGATCCACTGATTCAACGTACAAGAGCGGATGATAAGAGCAGTGGTAGGGTAGCTACTCCATCCCGCACTCAAACCATTACTCTGCACACGAATAAGCGGATTAAGCATCCAACTCTCGGAATTAGACTGAAGATCTCGACAAGCGAGGTTCGGAAACAAGGGAGTGTTGCCAGCAGAAATCGTATGAAAGACACACTGATTAGGTTTCGCGGTGGTTCCATTGGCATGAACAACACATGCTCAAGGTATACTCCAACTTCACCAAAGCTCGTCCTTCTCATATGTCTTTCAACGACACTGATATCCAGCAAGGAACACATATGGATAAGGAGCTCAAGAACAAAAGATTTGGAGGAAGGGTACAACAAACAAGTTGCAGATTGATGATCGTAGCACCTCCGTTACAAAAGGGAGAAAGCGAAACCCTGAAGGTACGACGGAAAACCCAACCACGAGAAATCCTGGACTCGAAGAGAGAGAAGAGAGCGGATTCAAAACACGTCGAGGTAAGAGGAGAATAGCAGAGGGGTAAGGAGTAAAATCAGACCTAACCAGAACTATCCAACCGATTTTGCAAAATAGTTTTGACACTCTCAATGCCGTTAGCTAGGTTATCCTACAGGCTGGACTTGTGGGGTATCGCAACTGCTGGGCTCTGATACCACTCTGTAACACCCTCAGAATCGGACCTATGCAAGTTTTAGCGAAATTCGCCAAACCCGCATAGAAACGATTCAAAGGTGCCCACCAGGCACTTTCGTGCGGGTGGAAAACGAAGTAATAACATTACACAACAGTCCGCGATGGGACCCACAGAACAGATATATATAACGGCGACTCCATGAGTCAAGAATACAAATATAAGGTACAAAGATCCAAATCACCTTGAAATGATCGAGCGTCCGACTACGGACAAGATGCAAATGGGGCTAAGAGCCCTGAAGAATAACCAATGGCGTCCATAACCCTGCCCAGGCCAAGCCGGAAGGGTAACCCCGCTAACGACGCCGATCTCAAAACCTGCTTAAACAAAAGGGGTGCCGACAAAGGGCAAAGGAAAAGAGGAGGCGTCGATCGAGGCCGATGCAGCGAGGCTAGAATTCGGCGGTCCTCGCCTACATAGGTATGGTGGACTGAGCGGCAGCGGCAACATGCACTAAACAACCTATAGAGACTCGATACAACTGGCGGCAATCAGAGAGGGGTAAGAAGGACCTATCCGGAACCAACCTGATACTATCATCAAACAAACCCATCCTGGCGTTTCCCCCTCGGGACCAAACGAGGAAGTCAACCGAGGAACTCACACAGTTGGCAGTTTTATTTGTTCAGTTATCGTTGCAGCAATTACTAGTCAGGTATAGATAATTATCCTGATAAAAGAAGCAGTGGGCCCTTTTAGTTAACCATTCCGTTATAGTTGCAGCACTTACTATTCAGATACAATTAGCATGAGATAACCCTTAAACCCAGCAGTTGTTGGTACTTTTATTCAGCCATTTTGTTGTAGTTGCAATACTTACTAGTCAGATACAATTGTCGCAAGCGACAACCAAACAAGCAATTGTGGGCAGTATTAGTTAGCCATTCCATTATAGTGAAGCTGATTACTAGTCATTATAAGTCAAATTTATAGCAGTAAACTTTAGTTATGCTTGTCTATGATCGAGATACTGTGCTCCAAGTCGTCCATATCCATGCCACGGCTTTCGAAAGTTTTACCCGCCGGGTGCACCAATAGCAACACACGCCGATCAACCTCGGAAAACCAAATCAAAACCCAACGAGGCTTTCACGATGAACAATCACAGGATTCGAAATATTTCAGGCCACCCTTAAGTAGATTCCAAGAACGGCTAGCTGACTCAGACGGCCTCAAGGTTTGGGTGGGTGACGATGGCATCGGGAACCCGAAAGTGTGGCTGGGCTTGTCGATACAGCGTAACGTGTCCCGATCCTAACAAGATAAAGGTGCTCCTCGCACAAATTAAATACGTAAAGTAGCATGGCATAAGTACATGATAGTAAAACACCTCAAACTAGTTTGTGGCCCCAAGAAATAAGAATGAATCAAGCTCTCGCTCGGGGTCCCATATACCTCCCGGATGTGGATAGCGATAAATCAAGGAACATGTATCAAGTACTCGGGGTCTTACGGGACACAAGTGGGCGTTGAAACCGAATATTATCTATCACCCACCGATGCCTCGCTTATTCCAATTTTAGTTGTTAAACAGAAATTAAAGTGACGATAAGTAAAACTAGAATCATCTCCGACATCAACATGCGGCAATACATCAAGAATCGGCATATGACGACACACATCAGCACTTGAGCAAGCAACTACGACGCGCAAGTCCAACTATCTACCAAACAACAGGTAATAGGGTGTGGCCAAGGCAATATAAGGCTGCAAGGGATATCACAGGTACGGAAACTAAAGCATCGCAACACAGATAGCAATAGATCAACAGGAGGGAATAAATACTATAAACGTAAGATAGGTAGAAAGGGGGGAGATGCTCGCCTGAAAACATTGTCGAAGGGTTCATCCAAAGATCGGGGCGAAGCTCACATCAACTCAACGGCCTTATCCGCGAAGAAGCAAAACACTAGAAGAAACACCGGATGCACTATTTAATACAACGGCAGAAGATCGGCATGATGCACGCATGATGGATGGCATGGCAAAGGTGCGATGCAAATAGGTCAAGATTAAGCGGAACCGGGGTCCCGACATTTAGTTAGGTGGTTCATGTTATTTAGCTACCCCGCATATTAAATGTTGTTTAGCAAGACAACAGATGGAACCGGTTCGCTACACATGTTTAAATGAGGCCAATATAAGGCTAGATTTGCCCGCGTATGGGCCCCATATTTAATTATTAGGTGAATCGGCAAAAGGCCCCAAACCACAGATATGCATGCGAGATGATAATTTAATATGCAACAGGTTTTATTTCATTTATAAAATAGGGTTTCGAGGAAAAGGGGTCACACATTGAGGGGGGCTCGACGATCTTGGGGTTTCCGGGGTCCGGGGTTGGTCTCGGGGTCCAGGGTTCGACGGATTCGGTCTCACGGGAACGTTCTCGGGAAGGGGTAGATCTTGGTGCATCCGGGGTCTTCGGGTCATGTTGACGGTCATGGCGTTCGGGATGAAGAACTTGTCGCGTCTGCGACCTCCGGGTCGAAGAACTTGGTATGTCTGGTTTCGGTCTTCGGGGTCCCTGACGAGCTTGTGCGGTACCAGGTACCTCATAGCCCTCCTTCGGTTCCTTGATGTCGATGGGGCTCTTGGACCTTGACGTCGTGGTGACGGCGTGCTTAGGGGCCTTGGCCACAAGGAAGTAGAACTTGGCGATGGGGTCTTCGGGTCCGGACTTTGCCTTCGGGAACCGGGTCCTGCGTTCCGGTCCTCTTTGGGTTGGGGATCTCAGCGCCGGAAGATCTTGTCGTACCACCAGCTCGAGCTGGCCCTGAACACGCATACACGCACGGGGAAGGACGCGGAGCTCGGGGCCGGACGGTGTCTGCGCGTCCAGGAGAGGGCGCCGCGGTCGACGGCGGTACGCACCCATCCCGAGGCGGCGCGGATGGGCTTGGCAGGGCCGAGCGGCTGACTCCTTGGCACACCGGTGGAGATGGTCCCATCAGTTGGAGGTACAGATACTGATCACCATTATCCAGAAATAGCTCGTTCCCCGGGCAGCAGTACGTAGGGGAGATGGCCGGCAGCAGCATGGCGGGGTCGTGGTCGGAAGCACCAGCACGGGGACATCGCCGACGGCACCAGCTCGGTGAGGAGGTCGGGGAAATCGCCGGCAGCGGCTCCGGGTCGACTTAGGCCGCAGCAGATCCTCCGCGCCTCTCTGCTTCCATCCCTGCGCCGCGCCGCGCTCCAGTGCCCCCTACCGCCGGCGCATGTCACTGGAGTCTTCCGAGAGCCATCGTCGCGGCGCCTTGGTCGTTCCCGCCGGCCACCACCACGCGTGGAACTTGGCCCTGCCTTGGCTCGCTTGCCCGGGCCCTCGATCTGACGCGATAGGGGAGGAGGGTGGACGGAGGGGAGGAAGAGGAAGGGGAGAGGAGCGGGCCGGCTCCGGCGAGGCGGGGACGGTGGCGAGGGTGAGGGGTCGCCGGAGAGGAGGTGAAGGGGGGTGGGGCGCGCGGAGAGGGGTCTTGCAGAGGCGAGAGGCGGAAGGCGGCTGCGAGCGGGTGACGCAGGGAGGAAGGGAGAGGCGGAGACCAGGGGAGGGGGAGAGCGGCGGTGGCTGAGGAGGCCGGCGGCGGTGCCGGTGAGGAGAAAGGAGAGAGGCCGCGGGGAAGGAGGATGCGTGGTGGGGAGGTTGGGACTGGGAGAGGGCGCGGCGGGGTAGGCCAAGGCGGGGTGGCAGGGTGCTCGCTGGGCGAGGGGGGCGCGGCCGCGGCCGTCGCCGGAGAGGAGGGGAGCGTCTGTGGGCGGCGGACGGGACGGGGTGTGCGGGGCGCCAGGGAGGAGCAGGGGGAGCGGGGCACGGACGAGAGGAGGGAGGCCGGGCGGGGCAGCCGGCGACGGGAAGCTGCAGGGTCCAAGGCCTTGAGAGAGAGAGAGAAGGGGCTGCGGGGGTGGTGCGGCGTGGTGAGGAGAGGCAGGAGCGGGGCAGACGGGGAAGAAGCACAGGGAGGCGTGGGCCGGGTCTCTGAGGCAGGCGGGCTCACAAGGTGGGGTGGACCGGGTGAGTGGCCTGGGGCGGTTGACCGCGGGGAGAGAGGGAGTGGCGGGTACAGGCTGGCGGGGTGGGGCCGGACTGGCAGGGTGTGGGGGGTGTGCTGGGGGAGTGGGGACTGGGTGGCGCGCCAGGTGGGGTTGGGGTGGGGCCCGAGGGTCAGGGGGAGGGGAGAGAGAGGGGTAGAAGGGCTTGGGTGAGAAAAGAGAGAGAGGTGGAAAGAGGGGAGGGATTGGTGAGGTGGCAGGGTGGGTAGAAAAAAGGGGAGAGGGTGAGGTGGCAGCCAGAGATTGATGGGTAGGAATAGGTTGGGTGAGACTAGGATTTAGGTGGGACTGTTTTAGTTTTTGTGTTTGTTTGGTTCTGTATAAAATAAAACAAAGCCACATTACAAAATAGTTTTTAGACAAATAAAATCTCCAAAGCGATCGGGGTTTTGTGTCTGAAAAATAAGAGGGGTTTTTGTACAATTCAAAACTAGGCTTTTCAAATAATGCAGTCAAACAATGCATGATGATGACGATGCAATGCACAAATTCAACGCGATTTTCTAGTAGTGGTTTTTGCGGGATGCCACAGCGGCGCTGGCGGCGGCGTCTGGCGGAGCACGCTCTGCTCGCGGTGGTGCTGGCGATATAGGAAGCGAGGAAGAGAGGGAGAGGTCTCACCGTGCTCTCCAAGGCGGTGACGAAGCTCAACGTGCTGTTGGTTTGACGAGGGGCGCTCTGTGTGGACGACAATAGCTCGCCGGAGTTGTCGCAGCGTCAGGCACGTTCTGTTTGTCATCGGAGGCGAGGATGGAGGGCACCCAATGACAAAAGGGAGACACCGTTAGGCTCGCAAGGGCATGGTGATCATTATAGTGTACACGGGGAAGAGAGGGGTGGTCGGGTTTACCGGGGAGACGTCGCCGCAGTTGGAGACAGACGGCGGCGCTGGCTCTAGGAAGACGTTGCCGAGATCACGGTGCTCGCGCAAATGAACGGAAAGCACAGGGAGATGCGCCAGAGGCTGGGGATCACTCTCGCGTGAAGCAGAGCTTGCGGGGGTGAGGGTGCTGGCCGGAATCGGAGCAGAGGTTCGTCGGAGCAGTGGCGGAGCAAGAGGAATTCAGGGCAGCCTAGGGGCAGAGGGGAGGAGCTGTCTGGGGGAAAAGAGAGAGCGGAGAGGGGCGTTTATGCACGTGTGGTTGCCGGGGGAGTTAAAGATGCCATCAACGCGAATTCAACGCCGGTGTTACTGTCAGAAACGGCGAGGAGGAATTGCCGCGGGTTGAAGACGACGACACGCTGGCGTGGGGTCCATCTGGCAGTGAGGGAGAGAGAGGGAAGAATGGGGCCACTTGTCTGCGTCTCTGCGGGTTGATTTTTCAGTGAAAAACGATTCGTAGAGAGGGGGTGAGTTGGGCTGCTGGGCCAGATGGGTTGGGTTGAGTTTGATTCCTTTTTTTTGTTCTGAATGTGTTTTTCTTTTCTATTTGGTTTTCTATTTTGAAATTCATTCCAACAATTCAAACAACAAATGGATTCAAACTTTTGACAAGCTTTGTATTGATTTTAGTTTTGTTAACTAACACAAACCAAAGTCCAAAATAATGTTTTTATTCTTTTAGGATCTATTTAAATAATTAAATAATAGACCTTAGTTATTAATTCAAATAGGATTTGTTTTATTAAAATCTCCATTTTGAAAGCTAAATAATATCCACCAATTCAGTAGGTTTTATTTGAAAATACAAAACACTTGGATCATTTATTTAAAATAAAAAAACAAGTTTTAGTGTTTAATTAAAATGGGAAAAGTCTTTACTTTAATAAAATTGGATATTAATAAATCCTCATTATTTTATTAAACAAACCTTTACTCTTTTCATCAAATAGAAATATTTATTTCCAAAAGCTTGGACAAGGTTTAATTTGGCTCTATAAAATACTCCTTTTATATTTCTACCTTTGCTTTTGAAAACCAAATCTTTTATTAAAAGATCCAAAAATAGTAATTTCACATATTTAATATTTTCTTTATTAATTGTTTATCTTTACAAATCCCTTTAGGATTTGTTTGATCAGAAATAGGTTTCAAGTTTTCCAATTGGAATCAAGAGTTTCTTCTCACCCTGAATATCAACAAAGTTTTATTTTATTCATTTATTTTTCACATAACAAGATTTGGAAAATCTTGGGATGTGACAATTAGAGACAATATCCTTCATATAATTTGAATAAGGAGGCAACTTAATAGCATCAGTCAAAGTAATTTGCAAAAATAAAGGTTTCATCCACTCACAAAACTTGTTGTAGTGTTCTTCCTCCTTTGACTTGTGTTTCTTATTTGGAAAAGGCATAGGTTTTTACACCCAAGGTTCTCTCTAAGTACCATGTTTATTAGCAATAAAATATTCCTTAGTGTACCTAGTGTTCTTAGTGTGCTTCTCAGGTTCTTCCTCAACTTCCTCCTTATCAAGAGCATCATTTTTATCATTACCACTCTTTGTTTCAGCATCAGAGACAGATATACTATTAGGATCTACAGCAGGTTCAAGTGGTTCCTCAACTATTTTATGTTTATTTTTCTTTCTCTTACGAGGACTACCACTACTTTCACCTTGTTGAGAATCCTGCTCAATTATTTTAGGGTGTCCTTGAGGATATAAAAGATCTTGAGTAGCTATACCACTCTTAGTTCTAATTCCATAAGCACGTTTATCTCCTGAGGCATTAACTAGCATATCTTTTTGTACCTTAGTAAGTTGATCAATTTTGGTTTGAACCATTTGAAAGTGTTTACAAAGCATTTTAATATCATTAGCAGTTCTTTCCACAATATCTTTAAACTCATTAATAGCTCTAGAGTTTTCCAATAAATGATTCTGAACTTCTTTATTAAAATTACCTTGTTTAACTATAAATGTCTCAAGTTCCTCTAAGCATTGATCAGGAGGCTTACCATAGGGAATATCACCTTCATAAAAGTGGAGAGAGTGTACCTCAATAGTAGATGAGTGGGGAATTGGTTTACATAATTCTTCTATAGGAGGTAGATTCTTCACATCTTCAGCTCTAATACCTTTCTCCTTTAGACATTTCTTAGCTTCCTTCATCACTTCATCATTTAATGTAATTACTCCCCTCATTTTTGGTGTTGGTGTTGGAACTGGTTCAGGCACAAATGGTTCAGGAGTAATAGGTTCAGGTGTATTTAGCTCAGTTGAAGTCCAATCATCATAATTCTTGCTTATTTTAGCCATTAATTCTTCATAATCGGAGTTCTGATACGTCGGAAACGTATCTATAATTTTTAATGTTCCATGAGTGTTTAGTATCTACTTTGCTTTGCTTTCTCTACACTTTGAGGTGTTTTTATATGTTTTCTAGAAATAACCTATTAACAAGTTGCTACAGTGCCAGTTGCCTCTTTTGTTCTGTTTTTGGTTCCATGTAACATCCCAAAAATATGAAACAATGATCATCAAACTCTAATCACTAAAATTAGGGTTAACAAAAACTTTGATTAAATAAAAACTAAAGGGATGCATGTGTGTATGTGATGATTTGATGAATGCATGAATGGACTTGTGTGATTAACCTAAATAGCAAGGAATGGTTTAAATATGAAAATAACATCATCTAAAACATTTCCAAGCAGAAACAAAGCAAGAGAAAATCAAAAACAATTCACATAAA
The DNA here is from genome assembly GCA_030063025.1 of Avena longiglumis. Taxonomy (NCBI): domain Eukaryota; kingdom Viridiplantae; phylum Streptophyta; class Magnoliopsida; order Poales; family Poaceae; genus Avena; species Avena longiglumis. The sequence continues at coordinate 463,538,716 of CP125975.1, read as the reverse complement.
GCAAATGGTCATTTTTGCCAATCTTGCTCACTAGGTCACTTTGAGTGTTTCTAGTCCAAGATTTCAAACAGAAAATTTTCCAATTCTTTTCACCCCTTGCAAGACCAAGTAAAAGTGAACCAAATCCCACCTTTCAAACTTACAGAAACATTTGGCAACCCCGTTCAAAGGACAATTCAAAATTGAATCTTTAACATATGTGAAGATCACACCTTTTCAAAACCCCACCAAACCAGTGCCCCTTGACCAATCCAACTAACCAGATACTCCCTAGAATGTGCCTAGCAAACCCACCAAGTTTGAATCCAAAATTCAAATTTGAATTTCTTTCGGCCATTTCATCAAACACCTTGTCAGCAGCAAACAAACAAACAACAAACACTGTTAGTAGCAGTTATGTTGGCCAACCTTGTTCCCTCTCTAGCTCACTCTATACTCTCAGTAGATGGTCTGGCCCAATTAACAAGCCTTAGCACCACTGTGAGCTTGGCGTAGCCATTAATGGTGACCATGCCGAGCCTAACTTGCCACCCACATGTCGACAGCAAGCTAGGAGAAGCACCAAGCCTAGCAACCATGTCTGGGACGCACGCCACCGTACACCGCCACTCCTTGTCCAGGCCCCAAGCGCAGCCAGCCACTGGACCACCCAGAATGCACGCGGCCATTCTCTTTGTGACCATGCCGAGAGCGCGCCAGAGCGCCACGCTCGACACGCTCACACAAACCACACGCCGCCCTCGCCGCTTGTAGACGTGATCACCGACACCCTAGCACCCCACCAGACATCATCGTTCGCCGCCGCGCTGTTCTGACGTTCAGAGCGCCGCGACGTTCCGACAAGAGCACCATGATGTTCTGACCAGCTCGCACTGCCCCACGCCTCGCCGCCATGCCGTTGAGCGTCGCCAGGGAGCACCGCACCGTCCCCTATCATCGCCCATGCCAGCAGCACTCTGTGCCGTCGACACCGACGAGCTCCGCCCGCACCATTCGGTTCCCTTCAGCCACTATAAAAGGAGGCCACCCCCGCTCGTTTTCGTCACACCGGTTCACTCCCCACCTCTCACTGATACCCCCCACTCACCCCCGGAGCAAGGCGAGCACCAGGTGGCCAGAATTTCACCGGAGTTCGCCGCTGCAGAGGAGGAGAGGCGCCGTCGATTGGAGCCGCCTGAGGAGAAGCTGCCGGTACCAGGAGAACCACCATCGTTGACTTCGTCGTTCGCCCCCGTCGCTGACCATCTCCTGAGCCTCAGTGAGCCTCCCACGACCCCCACCTGCTGTGCTAGGGTTCTGTCTTGCCGGCACTACCCGACGTGGACGATGAACCAGAGCCGTTCAATTAGAGTTAGATCGTGCGGCCTAAATTACCCTGTACCGCTTCGCCACTCGTTGTCTCACTGACGAGTGGGGTCGCCCACTTAACCAGCCCGCGCGTGCGCTGTGCGTAGTGGGCCGGCCCAGTTAAACCTCCTGCGCAACCCAACAATTCAAATTTAGTTTTATTCATTTAGTTCTAAACTTAGTTCTGTACCTAGATTCAAAAATCAACCCAGCTCGATTCACTGAACCAAAAAGCATGAAACCAATGTTGTTAGAAAGGTACTGGAATTATTAATCCAAGCCCGTTGGATTCAAACCATTCAGAATTATAGATCACCCATGGTAAAAACAACAAGGCAAAAGCTTTTCTGCATTCAAACATTTTTCAAAATTCAACCATAAGAGATTTTGAGTCGATTCCAACTCTCAAAAATCACATTTAACCATACCTTTCAGAATATATAAAAATGTATAAGTTTACTTACAGAAATAATGTTCAAGTAATAAAAGAATGCCCCATAGGATTTTTTAGTCATTTTAATTAATTAAAATAAAAAGGTTAAACCTTATTAAATTGTGACACCACTTTAAATCACATTCCCATGTACTGAAATATGTGGTGATGACATGTGTCAACATGATCCCATGTTTGAGTTAGAGAATATTAAATCTTAAGTAATTTTTCAATGAGTAGAAATTACTTTTCTAAAATAAAATAAATGGGACAAGTGCTTTAATCTTGTAATGTTAGTGATGATGCTAGATCATCTAGTGTGAACCTTTGTGTTATGATTAGAAATAGTTAAGTATTGTTTGGTGATTGTGTATCTCGTATTTATTTTTAGACGATAGTACCGACCAAGGATACGACGAGGAAGGAGGATACTACGAGGAAGAAGCCGAGGAGAACTTCAACCACTACTCTGCACAAGGCAAGCTAACACTTACAACTTAGCAAGCTTATACTAATATCTTAGCAAGCCTAATACTACTAGTTGACTTGGCAAGCTAAAACTTGCTTGTTACCATGCCAACTATATGCCTTAAGCATTTGTGATTATACCCACTTGACACACCATCCTAGTTTTACTTGCAAAGCTTAATACTTTATTTATTTATCAAAGCTTCCGCTTAGAGTTTACTTATTAACTTGTAGATTATAGAAGTCTTTGGAAGGTAGCATAAAGAGCATAAAATTTGGCCTAAGTTAGATAATCTTGATGTCATCCTGAGGCATGAGATGTTAAATATATAAGATACACTTGTTTACCACCCCTCATTAGTATTTACCCCCATTCGTAGATGCTAGTGCTAAGCATAAAACTTGATCAACTTTAGATGGGAATACTTGGTTAAAATGGTTATGAAAACCTTAGAATGATGAGTCATTCTACTGAAATGTTTTGACATGTGTTTCCGAACACCAGATGATTTTGATGATGAAAATGTTAAGGCAGGAGCCTTAGCCCTTTATAAAAATGATGGTTGTCTGGATGCGATACCATTCCAATTTTACCGTACAACCACAATACCCGAAATTTGGGTAGGGCTTGACTGAAAATTTATATACCTTAGCACGGCCAAGGTCTGAGCTGAGGCTACCTTGTGAAGATTGTCCACCTATGCAGTACCCAAGATGACAGTTGGTCATGGTTGGGAGGCCAAACTCACAGGAGAGGTGCCTATACTAGGGCGTGTAATTGAAAGGTTATGATTGATTATCCGCATACTGAGTATGGTGAATTCAGGATTGTTCCTGACGGATGTATCGAATGTTGTGGTGAAAGTGTACAATCTCTGCAGAGTGTCAAACTATTCGAATAGCTGCGTCCGCGGTTATGGACAGTTGGAGTGGCCATACTATTCCCCTGTTAGATGTTTTTCAAAAGGACTTGTGAAATGATTTGTGACTTTGACTTGACCACAACAGAGTTGTGATATGAAATTCAAGTTCCCACTTAGGTGTTATAAAACTTTCAACTAGCTTTCTTTGCTTCTGAACTTAGTAGAGGTAAATCTGGCTTTTTGCAAAACAACCCTAGAGCAAAGTATATCCTATTCAAAACCACTTCACTTGTTAGTATTAGTTTGCGAGTACTTAAAGAGTACTCATGGCTTTGTCCCTGGCTATTCCCGTGTCCAGACTATGAAGAGGAGTATCAGGAAGAAGGACAGTAGGAAGGTTACGACAACTAGGATCATCTCCCATCATCAGCATTGCCTGTGACTCTGAAGATGAAGCTTCACCTACGCTATCGTTACTATTACGTTTTTCCGCTGCTTGAATTGTATTAAGAACTGGATCATGAGATCTGTATTTGTGTAAGACCTTATGTATGGTTTGTAATGGATGATGTACTGTGATATCCAATCTGTTATGTCTCACAAAAATGGTAATCCTGGGAGTGCGATGTATGGCATAACAGGCATCTGTGATTAAAAATCCGGGTGTTGACAAGTTGGTATCAGAGCCATCCTGACCATAGGATACCCTAGTTAGAATGGACGTTTGAATCAAAAACTTAGTTTCAAAACCAAAGTAAGTGAGTTTTTACAAAAACTTATTATCATTATTATCACTTGGATTCTCTCATGAAAATTCATGTACCTCAAAAATTCTTGCAAGCTTACATAAAATTTGACACACTTGATCACTCTACTAACTTACTCATCCTATATTCTTATAGATGGACGTGAAGTACACCAAGTTTTATTAGTTGGGGAATGGAGGAGACCTCATCTTTGAGCGTGACCTGGACCAGCTATCGGAGATGCTGGAGCGTACACACCCCGAGTTCTTCGGAGCTCATCTCAATGATCAAGAAGGAGAAGATCTGCAGTGGATAATTGTTGCAAGTCTCTGAGGAAAAATTGAAACCCCACTACAGAAGGAATTAAGTTCACCTTAAGAGAGAACAACTGGCTCAATGGACTTGCCAGGGCCATGCAGGAAGCTCTTGACCGTCTGTGTGGGCAGAGTATCAACCAGATCAAGGGTACCCGCTTTGAGTTCTACCCAAGGTGTGATGTTATGGGACAGCCACTGGAGGCCCCATACCACCACGAGCTGAAGAGTCAATTGGACCACCTCAGCTTCATGATGTATGACCGTCAGAAGGAGTTGGACAATGCCCATTCCTACGCCAACCACAACTATGACCTCGCTGTCAAGAAGGATCGAACCATCGCCATGCTTGTGAGGGATCGCAAATCTTGTCACCGTCAGCTCGACAAGAAGGAGCGCATCATTGCTTGTCTTTGTCACAAGATCTCAGAACAGGAGGAGACAGTCCACGAGAGAGACATGCAGCTGGAGGAGAGGGAGAATGCAGGGGAGGAAATTCGTGGAGACCCGTACTCCTATCTCAACGATGATGACGACTTTCTGGAGGATCAGTCCATGGACTTCTTCACCGATGAGGATGAATTTGCCTTCATCGATGATGATGATGAGGATGATGAGGACACTGACTCTGAGGAGTAGTAGCACTTGAGCACTAGCGTTAGTGAGTGTATTCGGTCCCACTGTATCATAGCTTCTCAGAATGGTTCTTAAAGCCATCTGTTTTCCTTTGTTGTGGTGTGTGTTTGTATCGTGTGCAATGAATGAATGAATGAAAAGCAAGTTGCTAGAAAAATCTGAGTCAAATTTGAAAACTTTTCAAACACGAAACCCTGAACCTTAGAAATTTCCCTCTTTTCTCATGATCTATCTCAATCTTCAGATGCCTCGTGGAGGAAGCAACTCAGCCCCGGACCCGATGTTGAAACTCTTGCAAATGTTGGTTTCTGACCACGAAGCTGAAAGAGCCGAATGTCAAGCCAACTTAGCCACCCTTCAGCAGATAGCTCAGATGGCCAACAACAATCAAGGCCATGGAAATCAGGACAACCATGGATATAAGCTCAAGAATTTCCAGAACACCAATCCACCTGTTTTCACTAAGTCAAAAGAGGCCCTAGATGCAGATGATTGACTGCAAACCATGGAGAACAACCTAGAAGTTGCAGGAGTGGAAGCCAACGAGAAAGTGTTGTTTCCTACCCACTATCTGCCCGGAGATGCAAGAGCATGGTGGAACATCGTTCGTGCAATGACAGAAGGTCAGCTGATGACTTGGGAGGAGTTCAAAGTCAAGTTCAGCAGAACCCATGTGCCACCGGGTTTGATCAAGAGGATGATAGATGAATTCAGGGAACTCAAGCAAGGAAGGATGATAGTAGTGGAATACCATGACAAATTCTTGTCATTGGCTAGGTATGCCCCGAATGAGATAGATACTGAAGCCAAGAAAAAGGAGAGTTTCCTGAATGGTCTGCACGATGAGATGCAGACAATGTTAGTCAATATCCCCTTTGCAGATATTGAAACCTTAGTTGACTCTTCCATTCAGATGGAAGGAAAGATCAACCAAGCTAATGAGAACCTCATGCATCGCATGATGCATCAACCAGGAACCCACCATACACCAAAGTATCGCCCCAACCCATCCCCAGGATTTCCCCCAAGAACCAACAGACCCCCGATGAACCGTCCGACCTATCCCAACCATGGAAACCCAAGGCCCGGAGGAAACCACAACAACCCTGGCAACTCCAGCAATTTCAACCGTTCCCCACCAAAGTTCAACAACAACAATGCCGCCACCAACACCAACACTACCCCAAGGACTGGAAGCAATGTTCTGCCTGTTGCAGCAAAGGACAAGTCGCAAGTGATTTGTTATGAATGTGGAACCAAGGGTCACTATTCCAATGAGTGTCCCAAGAAGATTGCCGCAGCCCCCAATGCAAATGCCCCAGCTCAGCAGCAGCGTCGTGTTCAGCCTGGAAGAAGGTTTGCCCCAGGGAACTCTCTCAACCGTAATGGCCGTCTCTTTCTCATGCATGTTGAAGAAGCCCAAGAAGCTCCAGATGTCGTGCTGGGTATGTTTTCTGTTAACTCAGTACTTGCAAGAGTGTTGTTTGATTCTAGAGCATCGCACTCATTTGTTACTGAAGAATTTGCATGCACTAGTAAGATTCAACCAACCAAATTGAAGCATGTTATGAGTGTTCAAATACCTGGTTCAACCACCAAAGCTAGACAAATTTGCAAAGCTGTCCCTATCCGCATCCATGGCATATATTTATATGCTAATATAATAGTACTCGGAACTAAAGGTTTGGAAGTAGTACCAGGAATGGATTGGATGTACAAACACAAAGGATTAATTGACTGTGCCAAAAAGGAGCTACACCTAGGACCATTCTTGGAACCCTTAGAGAGCATCAGATGTATGCCTAGTTTAGCAAATGTGAATTCTGGTTACAGGAGGTAGGATTCCTCGGACACGTTGTATCAGCCGGAGGAATTGCCGTTGACCCTGTGAAGGAGAAGGATGTTGAAGATTGGCAAGCCCCGACCACTCAAACCCAAGTTCATGCATTTCTCGGATTAGCAGGATACTACCGCAAGTTTGTAGAAGGATCCTCGAGTATTGCAAGACCCATGACCCAATTGCTAAAGAAGGACAAGAAGTTTGAATGGACGGACAAATGTGAAGCGAGTTTTCAAGAACTCAAGAGGAGATTGATTTCAGCCCCAATCTTGATCATGCCAGAGATCACGAAGCCCTTCGATGTGTATTGTGACGCATCCAAGATCGGTCTCGGATGTGTGCTAATTGAAGAAGGCAAAGTTATATCTTATTTATCCTGACAACTGAAGCAGCATGAACAGAATTATCCAACCCATGACCTTGAACTCGCAGCTGTAGTTCTAGCCCTGAAGACATGGAGGCATTATATCATGGGAAACCGTTGTGAGATTTATTCGGATCACAAGAGCCTGAAGTATATATTCACTCAGAAGGAGCTGAATATGAGGCAGAGAAGATGGATTGAGCTAATCAAGGACTATGATCTGGACATTCACTATCACCCCGGTAAAGCCAATGTGGTAGCAAATGCCCTTAGCAGATTGCCTTGTCGCTTGAACTCCATGATTTTGAAGGAGCAACCAAGTTTGCACAAAGTGATGGAAGATTTTAGAATGGAATTAGCAAGTGAAGGATTTTTGGCTAGCATCGAACTTCAACCCACTTTGATCAGTTAGATCAAGGTGGCGAAGAAAAGGAATGCTAGTATCGATGGAATCAAACATCATATCGGTACATGCAAAGTACCTGGATTCACCGAAGATGAAGAAGGAGTTCTGTGGTACAAAGGACGCCTTTGTGTACCAGTAGATTCAGAGTTGAAAGAAGTTATTTTGAAAGAGGCCCATGATACTCTTTATTCCATCCACCCCGGAGGAAGGAGGATGTATCAGGATTTGAAGGAGCAATTTTGGTGGCATAAGATGAAGAGATAAATCGGAAGCTATATCGCCAAGTGTGATACATGTCAGAGGGTTAAGGCGAGACATCAAAGACCCGCAGGACTGTTGCAACCATTACAGATTCCGGAATGGAAATGGGATTCAGTTGGAATGGACTTTATCACCGGATTGCCTACTTCTAGTAGGGGAAATGACTCTATCTGGGTCATAGTCGACAGATTGTCCAAGGTAGCCCATTTCTTACCAGTCAAGACCACATACCAGAGTTCGAAGCTAGCAGAGTTGTACATCACTAGAATCGTCAGTTTGCACGGAGTCCCCAAGAACATCGTATCGGATCGAGGAACTCAGTTTACCTTGAGATTCTGGAAGAAATTCCAAGAATGTTTGGTAACTCGACTAGATTTTAGCACAGTGTATCACCCTCAGACCGATGGACAAACCGAGCGAGTAAATCAAATACTCGAAGATATGTTGAGAGCATGTGTGCTAGAGTATGGATCTAAATGGGAAGACTGTGTGCCTTTCGCAGAATTTTCATACAACACCAATTATCAAGCTAGTCTGCAAATGGCCCCATTTGAATTCATATATGGAAGGAAGTGTCGCACCCCTTTGAATTGGTCGGAAGTAGGAGAGAGTCAGATTTTTGGACCCAACATCCTACGAGAAGCAGAAGAGAAAGTTCATAAGATTCATGAGAACCTCAATACAGAAGAGTTATGCCGATAAGAGACGTCGAGACCTAGCTTTCAATATCGGAGATTTTGTGTATCTCAAAGTGTCTCCTTTGAAGGGAATGCAGCGTTTCCAGCTCAAAGGAAAGTTAGCCCCCAGATATATCAGACCCTTCAAGATTCTGAATCATCGAGGAGAAGTATCGTATCAATTGGAACTGCCAGAGGAAATGTCAGCAGTGCAAAATGTGTTCCGTATATCGTTACTTCGCAAATGCCTTGAAGTTCCGGAGAAGACTGAAGTTTTCAAGAACATCGATCACCGGACCATAGAGATCAACGATGACCTGACTTATCCCGAAGTACCCATCCGTATTTTGGAAGAAGCTTTCAGATCCACCAGAACCCGAAGCATCAACTTTCTCAAGATTCAGTGGAGCAACCACACTGAAGAAGAAGCTACCTGGGAGCCAGAAGATCACATTAGGACGGAGTTTCCCGATCTCTTTAAATCCTAGGTAATCTTTTTTCTTCTTTCTCAAATGTCGGGACGAGATTTTGTTTAAGGAGGGAAGATTTGTAACATCCCAAAAATATGAAACAATGATCATCAAACTCTAATCACTAAAATTAGGGTTAACAAAAACTTTGATTAAATAAAAACCAAAGGGATGCATGTGTGTATGTGATGATTTGATGAATGCATGAATGGACTTGTGTGATTAACCTAAATAGCAAGGAATGGTTTAAATATGAAAATAACATCATCTAAAACATTTCCAAGAAGAAACAAATCAAGAGAAAATCAAAAACAATTCAAATAAAGCAAATGGTCATTTTTGCCAATCTTGCTCACTAGGTGAGTGTTTCTCACTACTAGGAAAATGGCTATAGGTAATCAGCACATCCGTGGCTCACATGGTTGAATTTCCCCACGGATAAAACAGGCGTGGCTCACCTATGGGAAATGCCCTACTAGTAACTAGAACAACCGTGGCGCACATGACCATAGTGCGCCACAGATATGTGTGGGCCAGGGCCCTGTTAGCCGCACGCCAGATATCTGTAGCGCACATAGGGTAGGTGCGCTATGCATGTTGGTGTTATCCGCAGCGCACGTTGGGGGGGTTCTCTACGCCTAAGCGCATGCTCCTCTACTCTGTAAAACGGTCAGACACATCTGTGGCGCACTATGGCATGTGCGCCACGGATGTTACTAATCCCTGTGGCGCACTAGGGCCGAGTGCGCCACGGATGTGGCGGCCTTTTTTTGGAAGCTCCACTTGTGCACATGTGTGATCATCCACCACCCCACACTTCACTTTCCCCTTCTTCTTCCTCCTTAGATCTAGTCAGGATCCTTCTCCTTCCCACCTCAATTTCTCCACTCATTGTACCGTGTACACAGTGCAGGCAAAAATGGTGCTCATAATGAGTGAAGACTATAGGGTTCGCAGCATAGAAAACAAAAATTTTCCTACGATGTGAACTATATACCAAGATCTATATACTAGATACAAACAACGGGCGGATGTATATCCGTAGAGAACATACCCTTGAAGACCGACAAAGCTTAACGAGTTCAACTCGTGGTTGATGTAGACGATCTCTTACCGATCTCAAGATCGAGAGGAAGTCCTAGCGCCGCAAATCAGCAGCGCATCCGTTTCGCACACACGCTCGAGGCACCGAGCAACCTCCGCCTCCTCGCCCAGCGATGCAGCGGAAGCACAACTCTTTCTTGCCGAATAGCCACCAGAACATGTATCTCGCTAGTCCGAGACCATGGGGATAAATTCTAGAGGGGAGAGAGATCCTTCACGAGGAGGTGTGTGAGACAAGTGAGGAGGGGCTTTTTATAGGAGGAGGGGGCACCCAGGGGATGTCCGCCGCCATGGGGCTGCCCTCCCTCCTTCATTCATGGGTGGACACTCCACTCACAAAATGCCCTTTAAATTTCCTCCACTCAAAAGTCCACTCAAATGCCCATTAAATTTCCACCAAATTTAATGCAAACTCTCATTAAATAAAACTCTTTTATTTTATTCAGAATTTTGTCAATTACTTTAATGACAAACATTCACAATAACCCTTGCTAGAATTCTATTTCACATGCATAACCACTTTATGCAATTTCACCCGAAAACCTGTTTCGTATCTAGTGAAATAAATTCGCGCTTGTTCATTCTTTCGGCATGAAACATTTGCTCCAATTGGATGTCGGTGTCTTATGTGTCACCCTACGGTTCATGAATAATGCGGACATGATCGAGACCCTCTCGGATCAATAATCGAGCGGGATCCGAGACCCATCGACTCACACATTCAACGATGACTTTCTTGTGATCGTCGGAACCTTTACGCTAGTATCTTAATCCCTTTGTTTCACGATATATTACATGTCCGAGATTCGATCATCGGTATCTCCATACCTAGTTTGATCTCGTTACCGACATGCACTCTTTTCTCGTTCCTGTGATATAACATTCTAGTGATCAAATCACTTGCTTGCAAGCTAATCAATGTGATATCACCGAGAGGGCCCATAGTATATCTATCCGCCATCGGGATGAACAAATTCCACTCTCGATCCATGAGCCTCAACATAACACTTTATTAGTTCTGAATCCATCTTTATAATCACCCTGTTACGGTGTGACGTTTGATGTTATCAAGAAACTCTTCCGGTGTTAGTGATTGACATGATCTCATGGTCTAAGGATTAGGAGCACTTCGTAAGTTGTTATAGCAATATAAACTCAATGACTTTGATCGTAATGCTATACTTCGGATGAATGTTCATCAAACCATTACACTAATGTTGTGATCCCGTTATTAACAACATCCAATGTCCATGATCAGGAAACCTTGATCATCTTGTTAATCAACGAGCTAGTTTATGAGAGAGGCATAACTAGAACTTTCTGCTTGTTTATTAAACACACATGTATTAACGCTTCCGTATTAATACAATTATAGCATGCAAAATAAACATCTATCATATACTTGGAATACATAATAAACACTTTATTATTGCCTCGTGCATATTCCTTCGCCTCCCACTTGCACTAGAGACAATAATCTAGTTACATAGTGATAAATCTAACACCCATTGAGTTCGTGTTGATCATGTTTTGCTCTAGGAGAGTTTTAGTCAATGGATCCGCTACATTGAGATCCGTATGTACTTTACAAATATTTATATCTCCATCCTTGACATGCTCATGGATGGAGTGAAACCGCGCTTAATATGCTTGGAATGCTTGTGAGAACTTGGCTCTTTGGCATTGGCAATGGCACCATTGTTGTCACAATAGATCACCATTGGGTCCAACGCTTGCCACAACTCCTAGTTCGGATATGAACTCCTTCATCCAAACCGCTTCGAGCCGCTCAAGCAAAGAACATATTCGCCTCCGTTGTTGATCCCGCTACCACAGTTGTTTGGAGCTCCTCCAACTAACCGCCTCCGCCATTCATGAGAAATACGATCCGATTGAGACTTAGAGTCATCCGGATCGGTGTCAAAAGCTAGCGTCGACATAACACTTAGCGACGAGCTCTTCTTCACCTCCAGATACAAGAAACATATCCTTAGTTCTTCGTAAATACTTAAGGATATTCTTGACCGCTATCCAAAGGTTCAACTCGATCCGATTGGTACCTACTAGTCAAACTAATAGCATGTGCCACATCCGGTCTTGTACATAGCATGGCGTACATTATAGAGCCTATGGTCAAGCATATGGGACTTTGTCCATTATCTCTTTCTTCCGCCGGCCGGACTTTGAGTCTTACTCAATGTCTTGCCTTGCAACATAGGTAAGAACCCTTCTTACTTCCGTCCATTTTAAACTTCTTTAAAATCTTATCAAGGTATGTACTTTTGCGATAGCCCTATTAGGCGCCTAGATCTATCTCTATAGATCTTTATGCCTAATATGTATGACGCTCACCTAGGTCCTTCATTGAAAATTTGTTGTTTAGATAACTTTTAACATTGTTTAAAGATCTATATCATTTCGATCAATAATATGTCATCCACATATAATATCGTAAATGCCACATTGCTCCCACTCACTTTCTTGTAAATACAAGCTTCTCCATAAGTTTGACAAATCCAAACTCTTTGATCACCTCATCAAAGCGGAGATTCCAACTGTGATGCTTGCTTCAATCCATAGATGAATCGCTGAAGCTTGCACACCTTTTAGCATCCTTACGATCGACAAAACCCTTTGGTTGTATCATATACATCTCTTCTTCAATATTACCATTGAGAAACGCGGTTTTGACATCCATCTGCCATATCTCATAATCGAAATATGCAGCAATTGCTAACATAATCCTAATCGACTTTAGCATCGCTACGGAGAGAAAGTCTCATCGTAGTCAACTCCTTGAATTTGTCTAAACCCTTTGCGACAAGTCGAGCTTTATAGACGGTCACATTACCATCAAGATCATTTTTCCTTTGAAAATCCATTTGTTCTCCACGGCCTTTCGGTCATGAGGTAATTCCACCAAGTTCCAAACTTGATTTTCATACATGGATTCCATCTCGGATTTCATGGCTTCTAACCATTTGTTGGAATCCGGCTCATCATCGCTTCTTCATACGTCGCAGGTCATCATTTTCATCAACCATGAAATTCATGATGATTTCCGTGACAACGGGAGCCGCACGCGTCTGCTTGACTGCGAGGTTCGGTAGTACTCTTTCGAGTTTCATGATCATTATCATTAGTTCCTCTTCAACAGGTAGAACCAACTCCGAACAACTTCCGCGCCACGCTACTTGCCATACTTTGAAGAGAAGGTTCCACAACCTCTTCGAGTTCTACCTTCCGACTACTCACACCTTTCACAGAAACTCTTTCTAGAAAGGATCCATTCTGGCAACAAAAACCTTGCCTCGGATTCGTGATAGAAGGAATACCCAATAGTTTCTTTAGGGTATCCTATGAAGACGATTTTTCCGCTTTGGGTTCGAGTTTATCCGGTTGAAGTTTCTTCACATAAACATCGCATCCCCAAACTTTAAGAATGACAGCTTAGGTTTGTTTCAAACCACAATTCATACGGTGTCTTTTCAACGGATTTAGATGGTGCCCGATTTAAAGTGAATGCAGCAGTTTCTAGTGCATAACCCCAAAATGACAACGGCAAGTCCGTCAGAGACATCATAGATCGAACCATATCTAATAAAGTACGATTACGACGTTCCGACACACCATTTCGCTGTGGTGTTCCGACAGGTGTGAGTTGTGAAACAATTCCACACTCTTTCATGTGAGTGCTAAACTCGTAACTTAGATACTCACCTCCACGGTCGGACCGTAGAAATTTGATCTTTCTATTACGATGATTTTCCACTTCATTCTAAAATTCCTTGAACTTTTCAAAGGTTTCAGACTTGTGTTTCATCAAGTAGATATAAGCGTATCTACTCAAATCATCCATGAAAGTAACAAAATAACGATATCCACCTCGCGCCGACACACTCATTGGACCACATACATCAGAATGTATGATTTCCAATTAACTGTCAGCCTGCTCCATTGAACCGGAAAACGGCGTTCTAGTCAACTTGCCCATAAGGCATGGCTCACATGTATCAAATGATTCATAATCAAGTGATTCCAAAAGTCCATCCGAATGGAGCTTCTTCATGCGTTTAACGCCAATATGACCTAGACGGCAGTGCCACATATATGCGGATATATCATCATTAAGTTTAATTCTTTTAGCATCAACATTATGAATATGTGTAACATTATCATCGAGATCTAATAGAAATAAACCATTCATCATCGGTGCATGACCATAAAAGATTTCATTCATATAAATGGAACAACCATTGTTCTCGGATTTAAATGAATAACCACTTCGCATCAAACACGATCCAGATACAATGTTCATGCTCAGTGCAGGCACCAGATAACATTTATTCAAGTTTATAACTAATCCCGACGGTAAGTGGAGAGGCAGCGTTCCGACGGCGATCACATCAACGCTTGATGCATTGCCGACACGCATCTTGACCTCACCCCTTGCTAGCGGTCGCTTGTTCCGCAGCCCCTAATTCGAGTTACAAATATTAGCAACTGAACCGGTATCAAATACCCAAAGTGCTCATGAGCACTAGTCAAGTACACATCAATAACATGTATATCATATATACCTTTGTTTGCCTTGCCGCCTTCTTGTGCGCCAGATACTTGGGGCGATTGCGCTTCTAGTGGCCCCCTTACAATAGTAGCACTGAATCGACTTAGGTCCAACTCGGGGTTTTTCAAAGCGCTGCAACAGCTTGCCGCCTTACTTCCTTCCGCTTTTCCTTCTTGTCTTTCTTGAAACCAGTGTTCCTATTGATCATCAACACTTGATGTTCCTTTTGATCTCCACTTCGTAGTTTTAAGCATTGATGTAAGCTCGGGAGAGACTTCTTCATGCCTTGCATATTATAGTTCATCACGAAGCTCTTATAGCTAGGTGGCGTAGACCGAACACGATGGATGCCTAAGTCAATGGGAATCAAGATTCCAAGGACACAAGCTTATCGGCGAATCGACATCTTGAGTACATGCTCACTAACGAGTCAGTACTCTTCCATCATGCAGCTAAAGAACTTTTCTCAAGCGCCAGTAGCTCTCTACAGCAAGATGTGTGTCGAAAATCATTTTCAACTCACCCATTGTATCAAATGCATTGCCGCCAAACGCTTTCAAGTTCCGGATCTAGCCCATACAATATGCCGCAATGAACTAAGTTGTGGTCCTCCGACGAGTCCGATAGATATTCTTCTCCTCGTCAGGCATCATCAAAGGTGGGGCCTAACGGCGCTTCTAGCACATATTGCTTTTGTGCAAGAGAGGAGAATCCTCAAATTCATGGCCCATTCGTAAAGTTGCTACCGCTCGTTAGTTTCTCTTTCTCCATGAACACATTGAAATTAAAAGGTGTGGTGCCATCTACAACAGAATTTGTAAAGTTTAGACTAAGTGTATGATAGATTGAGTTCAACTAATCTATATTACGAATGAACTCCCACTCAAAAACGACATCCCTCGTGCCCTTTTGGTGATTACATGAACCAAATCCACTACACCAAGTCCGATCATCACGTGAGTCGGTATAGCTTCAAAGGCGAGCATCAAATGGGCATCATATCAACTATATGACTCATGCTTAACCTTTCGGTCCGTGTTCCGAGGCCATGTCTGTACATGCTAGGCTCGCCAAGTTAGAACCTTAGTATTCGCGTGTAATCGCTTTTACACCAAATATGGTCGTGGATCCAAGAACACCAAATCAACACGTGATGTCTTGGAGCGAAGAAAACATAATCGGTGCATACTAAAGGAAGAACACATTCTTATCTTGATATTTAAATGAGGGATCATCTTATTATGCTAACAAAGCGCTAAACAAGCAATATAAGATGCAATCAAAACATCATATGTTTATTAGTGAAATGATATGGTTCCCGCAGATGATCTCTATCATGTGCATCGTGGTATGATCACTATCATACCTATATGTGTAAATCCAAGGTCTATGGATTTTACACGCTATGTGTGTTGTAAGAGTATCATCTCATACTTCTACTTACAACACTACCATATCATAACACTAGCCCAGCAACAATCTAAACTAGACGCCTCTAATTTATCCATTGCAAGTTTTACGTGGCTTAGGGCTTTCGAGATAGAACCGTTCTTACCTACGAACATGAACCACAACGAGGATAATCAAATTGTTGACAACTCGCTTGCAAAATAGATATTGACTATAGTAGGAGAGACAGACACCCGCTAGCCACTTATGCAAACTAGTTGCATGTCAAGCGTGGAACAGGTCTCATGTGCGAGGACTTGTAAAGTTTGTCCGGGCCGCTTCATCCCACTATTCCACCAATATCCAAAATTACAACAAAGGAGCAACAACATGATCATCATCGCCCACATACTCATATGTGTACTACCCGTGTAAAGTATCTACGCATAGATCCGGCTCTGATACCACTGTAGGGTTCGCAGCATAGAAAACAAAAATTTTCCTACGATGTGAACTATATACCAAGATCTATATACTAGATACAAACAACGGGCGGATGTATATTCGTAGAGAACATACCCTTGAAGACCGACAAAGCTTAACGAGTTCAACTCGTGGTTGATGTAACACCCTCAGAATCGGACCTATGCAAGTTTGAGCAAAATTCGCCAAACCCGCATAGAAACGATTCAAAGGTGCCCACCAGGCACTTTCGTGCGGGTGGAAAACGAAGTAATAACATTACACAACAGTCCTCGATGGGACCCATGTAGCAGATATATAATGACTCAAAGAGTCAAGAATACGATATATTATACAAAGATCCAAATCACCTTGAAAGAGGGAGGGTCCGACTACGGACAAGAAGCAAATGGGGCTAAGAGCCCCAAGAATAACCAATGGCCCATAACCCTGCCTGGCTGCCGGAAGGGTAACCTGCTAACGGCGCCGATCTCAAAACCTTAAACAAAAAGGTGCCAAAGGGCAAAGGAAAAGAAGGAGCGCCAAGATCGAGGCCAGACACAGCGAGGCTAGAATTCGGGTCCTCGCCACATAGGTATGGTGGATCGAAAGCCGGCAAAGATGCACTAAACAACCTATAGAGACTCGATACAATCAAGGCAATCGAGAGGGGTAAGATAGACCTATCCGATCCAACTCGGCTAACACCAAACAAACCCATCTGGTGTTTCCCCTCGAGACCAATCGAGGAAGTCAACCGAGGAACTCACAGTTGGCGCTTTATTTAATTAGTTATAGTTATGCACTTTACTAGTCAGGTTTAGATAATCGCCCGTAAAATAAACAAAGGCTCTTTTAGTTAATCATTCCGCTAGAAGTTGCAACAATTACTAATCGACATGTATAGCATGAGATAAACCCAAAACCCAAATGTGGTTGGTACTTTTATTCAGCCATTTCGCTAGAAGGTAATACTTACTAGTCAGATACAATTGTCGCAAGCGACAAACAAACAAACAATTGTGGGCAGTATTAATTAGCCATTCCATGATAGTGAAGCTGATTACTAGTCATTATAAGTCAAATTTATAGCAGTAAACTTTAGTTATGCTTGTCTATGATCGAGATATCGGCTCCAAGTCGCCCATATCCGCATGACACGGCTTTCGAAAGTTTTACCCGGGTGCACCAATAGCAACACACACCGATCAACTCGGAAAACCAAATCAAAACCCAACGAGGCTTTCACGATGAACAATCACAGATTCAGAAATATTTCGGGGCCACCCTTTGAGTAGAATCCGCAACGGAGTAGGCAAGCTCGAGACGGCCTCAAGGTTCTGCCAATGGTCGTGAGCGATCGGGAACCCCAAACGGGCTTGTCGACACCGCGTAAACACTCCGCTTCCTAACAAAGACATGCAGTGTGCACTGCACAATCGTAAATAAAGCAAGAATCATGGCATAAGTACAGATCGTAAATAAAACCTCAAACTAGTTTGTGGCCCCAAGAAATAAGTCCGAATCAAGCTCGCTCGGGGTCCCATATACCTCCCGGATGTGGATAGCGCGATAAATCAAGGAACAGTATCAAGTACTCGGGTCTTACGACACAAGTGGGCGGAAACCAAATATTATCTATCACCCACCGATGCCTCTCGCTTATTTCAATTTTAGTTGTTAAACAGAAATTAAAGTGACGATAAGTAAAACTAGAACCATCTCCAACATCAACATGCGGCAATACATCAAGAATCGGCATATGACGACACACATCAGACTTGAGCAAGCCACTACGACGCAAGTCCAACTATCTACCAAACAACAGTAATAGGTGTGTCCAAGGCAATATAGGGTTGCAAGGATATCACGGCACGAAACTAAAGCATCGCAACTTTATAGCAATAGATCAACATGAGGGAATAAAGACTATAAAAGTAAGATAGGTAGAAAGGGGAGATGCTCGCTGAAAACATTGTCGAAGGTTCACCCGAAGATCGGGGCGAAGCTCACATCAACTCAACGGCCTTATCCGCGAAGAAGCAAAACACTAGAATAAACACCGGATGCAATATTTAATACAACGGCAGAAGATCGGCATGATGCATGCATGATGAATGACATGGCAAAGGTGCGATGCAATTAGGTCATGTTAAGCGGAACCGGGGTTCCGACAATTAATAAACGGTTCAAGTTGTTTAGAACCCCCGCAATTTAAATGTTGTTTTAACAAGGCAAGATTATAGTACTGGTTCGCTACACAAGTTTAAATGAGGCCAATATGAGACTAGATTTGCCCGCATATGGGCCCCATATTTATTTATTAGGTGAATCGGCATAAGGCCCCCAAACCACATGAATGTATGCATGCAAAACAAGTATTATGCGACAAGTTGTATTTCAATTATAAAATAGGGTTTATGAGAGGGTTCACATTAAGGGTCTCGATGATCTTGGGTTCGGTTCGGGTCGGTCTCGAGTCCGTGGTTCACGGATCCGGGGTTCGGGGTTCGACGGATGTTTCGACTCGTGGGTAGGTCTTGGCGCATCCGTCTTCGGTCATGTTGACGATCATGGCGCTCAGGGGATGTTCTCGGTGTCCGGTGAAGCACTCGGCGTTCTACTTCCACGCCGACGCCTTGGTTTCCTCGATGGAGAACTTGGTGTGTCCGTGTCGTGGTTCCGGCCGGGTTCTCGCTGCTCGGGTTCGCGGCGTGATGTCGATCTTGTTGCACGGCTGAACGGTCTTCGGTCCGTGAGGCGGTCTTGTCGTAACGGGGAGAAGATCTTGAAGGGTGCCGGCTTCAATTGTCGACGGCGGACTTGTTCGATGACGGGGTTTTTCTGGGGATCTTGGTACGGCGCCGGAGGAGGGGTTCCAGCAGGGGGGCCCGATGCTTGCTCAGTGATGGGGCACGCGGACTGCGCCAAGGAAGGCCAGGTCGAGGAGCTTATGGTTCGGGCGCCGCGCAGGCATCGACGGCGAAGGGCGCCGCGGCGCGGTTCGGGAGCGGGTTTCGCCGGCAGGCCGCAGGGCGAGGCGGCGACCCGGCGGCCGACGAGATTGGGAAGCGTAGCGGGCGACGGGTGCTACCGACGGCGAGGTCGCCGAGGCGCTGAGGGGCCGAGCTCGAAAGCGGGCACGCCGGGCGAGGACGGAGCGCCGCGGGTCGACGGAGGTCGCAGGCGGCGCGCGCCGACGGTGAAGGAGGCGCGGGCGCGGGCGGACGCGCGCTCCGGCGAAGCCGGCGACGGCGCCACTGGCGCGCGGGGTCGCAGAGGCGTGGCTTGCTGGCAAAGGGGTCGGGGCAGGTCCGGCGACTGCGGGCGAGCCGGAGGAGGCGGCGCGGCGGCGGGCACCTGGGGCGAGGCAGCGAGGAACGGAGGCGCTGCCTGGTGCGGGAACGCGCCAGGGAGGCGACGGGGTTGCTCGGGGAAGCTCGGGCGACGGGCGCCGGCGAGACGAGGTGGCCGAGGCGGGCGGCACGGTGCAGGGCCGGGCCGTGGTGGGGCGAGATCCGGTGCTGGAGGTGACAAGGCGACGGAGGGGATGGAGGCGCGGTGAGGGAGGGTCGGGTCTGAGCGGGCAAGAATGGAAGCAGGCAGCGGAGCAGCTTGTGGGAGGGTGCATGAGGTGGGAGAAGGGCGCCGGGAGAGAGAGCGTGGAGGGAGAGAGAGAGAAGTGGGACCGGGGTGAGCGTGTCGGGTGGATCGCGGGAGACTGGTCGGGCGGTTCCATGGGGAGCGCGCATCGGCAAGGCGTGGCGGGCGTGGCGTGTGGGAACGTGGTAGTGAGGGTTAGGGGCTGGTGGGCCCGAGGAGCTGGCGTTAGGCCACTGGTGCAGCGCGTGTGGGGATCAGGGTGCCGCGTGGCGTTGGGTGTGTGTGCTGGCCTGGTCAGCAGACGCTGGGGCCAAAGTGTGAGTGGGTGAGGGGCTAGCCACGTGGCAGGTTGTGAGTGGGTAAGGAGAGGGAGGAGATGAGGTGGAGAGATATGATTGGAGGAGTGATGTGGAGGGATGTGTTGGGTAGCTAGTCGGGTAGGTCTAGGATTTAAAGGACAGGTTGGGCCGCTTTATATTTCCAGGTGGTCGCTCGGGTCGAACGCCTGCTCGATCGCCCTCAAAAAATAATTAAATATTTTATTTAATTGAATTGGGCCGCTTGAAACCCGATAGCAACAAAACAAAATAGTCCGGAGATCCGGTTTGGCTTGAATAGAGATGGGGCGTCTGAAAACAAAACGGGTTTGCAAAATAGTTTTATGCAAACTATGCACGGCGATGACGATGCAATGCACAAATTCAACGCGATTTTCTAGTAGTGGTTTATGCGGATGCCACACCGACACCACTAACAATGGATCTCGCCGAGATCCGCCTCATGGTACCGGAAGGAAGGGTCGGCGATCTGATCCTTCGCGCTTCATGTAGATCCTCGCGACACCACTAACGAGGGTTTCTTCTTCATCTGGAAAACGGCGACACCACCAACAAAGGGTTGTTGCTCCTGGTCGTCGACAGACACTCCGGGGAACAAAGGACGAAGGTAGAGGTATCAAACAATAAGGCCACCTCTAACTTTCATTAGAAGAGGGAAAAGTTACATTGATCCACCAGTCCGATGTACAGAGCGAACAGTGAGAGTCGGGTAGGGTGATCAGTCCATCCCGGACCCAACTATCAGCTCTATACATGGGTAGGAGAATCAGGCAACTCAACTCTCGAGATTTAGACTGAAGATCTTCATAGGCGGTATCCGGAACAAAGGGATGATGCCAGCAGGAATCGTATGAATGACACAATGATTAGGTTCCGTGATGGTTCCATTGGCATGAACAACACATGCTCACGGTCGACTCCAACTTCACCAAAGCTCGTCCTTCTCATATGTTTTTCAACGACACTGATATCCGGCAAGGAACACATATGGATAAAGATCTCAAGAACAAAAATCGGATGAAGGGCACAACAGACAAGCTGCAGATTGATGATCGTAGCACCTCCGTTACAAAAGAGGAGAAAGAGAAACCCTGAAGGTACGACGGAAACCCAACCACGAGAAATCCTGGACTCGAAGAGAGAGAAGAGAGCGGATTCAAAACACGTCGGGATAAGAGGAGAATAGCAGAGGGGTAAGAAGTAAAATCAGACCTAATCAGAACTATCCAACCGATTTTGCAAGAATAGTTTTGACACTCTACTTCGGCCGTTAGCTAGGTTATCCTACAGTCGACTTCAGGGGTATCGTATCACTGAGCTCGATACCATCAGAACACCTCAGAATCGGACCTATGCAAGTTTGAGCAAAATTCGCCAAACCCGCATAGAAACGATTCAAAGGTGCCCACCAGGCACTTTCGTGCGGGTGGAAAACGAAGTAATAACATTACACAACAGTCCTCGATGGGACCCATAGAACAGATATATATAACAGCGACTCAAAGAGTCAAGAATACAAATATATTATACAAAGATCCAAATCACCTTGAAAAGAGGGAGGGTCCGACTACGGACAAGAAGCAAATGGGGCTAAGAGCCCTGAAGAATAACCAATGGCGTCCATAACCCCTGTGCCAAGCGAAGGGTAACCGCTAACGGCCGATCTCAAAACCTGCTTAAACAAAGGGTGCCGCAAAGGGCAAAGGAAAAAGAAGGAGCGTCGATCGAGGCCAAGACACGGCGAGGCTAGAATTCGCGGTCCTCGCCACATAGGTATGGTGGATCGAGCGGCAAAGATGCACTAAACAACCTATAGAGACTCGATACAACCGCGGCAATCGAGAGAGGGTAAGATAGACCTATCCGGATCCAACCAAGCTAACACCAAACAAACCCATCCGGTGTTTCCTCGAGACCAATCGAGGAAGTCAACCGAGGAACTCACACAGTTGGCGCTTTATTTAATTAGTTATAGTTATGCACTTTACTAGTCGTGTTTAGATAATCGTCCCGGTAAAATAAACAAGGCTCTTTTAGTTAATCATTCCGCTAGTTGCAACAATTACTAATCGACATGTATAGCATGAGATAAACCCAAAACCCAAATGTGGTTGGTACTTTTATTCAGCCATTTCGCTAGAAGTTGCAATACTTACTAGTCGATACAATTGCAAGCGACAAACAAACAAACAATTGTGGGCGTATTAATTAGCCATTCCATGATAGTGAAGCTGATTACTAGTCATTATAAGTCAAATTTATAGCAAGAACTTTAGTTATGCTTGTCTATGATCGAGATCATCGCTCCAAGTCGCCCATATCCGGACACGGCTTTCGTAAAGTTTTACCGGCCGGGTGCACCAATAGCAACACACACTCGATCAACCTCGAAAACCAAATCAAAACCCAAGGCTTTCACGATCGAACAATCACAGGATTCAGAAATATTTCAGGGGGCCACCCCTTTGAGTAGAATCCGCAACGGAGTAGGCAAGCTCCGAGACGGCCTCAAGGTCTGCGTCAATGGCTGTGAGCGACTGGGAACCCCAAACGGGGCTTGTCGACACCGCGTAAACACTCCGCTTCCTAAACAGTACATGTCGAGGGAATGACCACGGCAGATGCTGCAATCGGCAGCGAGTAGTAGAACGAAGGGCAAGGGCGGCCTGCCATCTGCGGTGCGAGATGAGGGCGGAGACTCAGGGTTTTACCCAGGTTCGGCCCCCCGGAGGGTAAAGACCTACTCCTGCTAGATTGTATTATGGAGGCGTTTACAATGGGCGAACTCGGCGACTAGGCGGCGAGTTGCTTGGGTGTCTGAGGGAACGTCCCCCTTCACCCCTTGGGAGGTTTATATAGGCTCACCTCCCTAGGGTTTACATATCTCAACCAATTCGTTACAATTCGCCAATCGCTTAACTCAGACCGACCGGGCCTATCTACCGCCTGGCCTTCAATCTCCATACCGGTACCTTGATGGGCTTTGATCCACTCGCCGCTCGCAGCCCACTGCCACGGGCCAGCCGGAACGCCCCGCCGAGGATACCCCAAAGAGGCATATCCCCATCGCAGTCCCCGAGGCCGCCGTTGATTTAGGCGCCGGTGGTTGCCGGAGTATACGGCTTCTAGTTGGCATCCAATGAATCGCCGGCGGCTCCTCGCACGAAGGAAAAATCCGCAAACCGAGTCGTGTCTCGTGAATCGAACCAACGGATCGCAGCCTCGGCGAGTGATTTAGCGAGCCGAGTGAGGAGGCGACCGTCGGGTGTGGTCAAACTAGCCGTTAAGGTAACTTAACGGTAACTTTCGGCGTAATCATCGCGTAACGCCCCTAATTTGGCGGGCAGCTCGCTATATAAGGGAATGGTTGGCCATCGAAAGCCAACCGCCCACCATTTCTTCCGAGTACGCACATCTTTCGCCTCCGATCTCGCGACCCGCAATCCTCCGACCTCCAAGCAAATCCTCACCATGGCCTTTTCCACCCAACCTTGGGCAGATCCAAGTGCACCAGGCGAACTCGCCTCCTTCGAGGAGGCCGGAATCTCGGGCCGGCCGGGCGAATCCTCGCAGCCGAGAACGATCCCGAACCCGCCGCGAGAGAGTTCATTTGCTTCACTAGTCACCTCGAGCGGGTTTAGGGTTTCCCACCGTTTCTTCCGCGCTTGCTTACTACACGGATCCAGCCTCGATCCGGGTCCCCATAGTATCGAGCAGCTCGCCATCTTTGTATGCTCATGAGTGCTACTTGGGCTGCCGCCCTATTTTCCCTTGTGGCAAGATCTGCTCCATGGACGGATCACCGCGAGGAGCGGGCGGTTCAATGCTAGCCGCGCGCTTAACCTTCCAACTGAAATCCAAAGCCTCCTTCTTCGACCTCATGCCGCCGCCAAAGCAATGAGCGATCGAAAGTCTTGGTTTTACGTGACCGAGGCGACCCCGTAAGATGAGGCGGCGATCCCACGATACTCGCCGACCGCCCCGAGCCGCAATCTCCGTGTCGCCAGCTACCCGACGACCAGCGGATGGTCGCCGACGAGATGCTCCAGCCATTCGCGGGTCAAGAAGAAGGCTCCAGACGGTGAACCTGTACAACCGCTGGCTTGGGCGGCGTTTGTTCCACTCGCCCAACGCGAGCATTATATGTACCAAGACATCGGGCCGAGAAGACTCGACGAAGGCCCGCCTCACGAGTGGAAGCCGGAGGACTATCTCGGCGTTGAAGAGGATCACCCAGCGGCATACACGGATGCGCAGGCCAGCTCCTCCATACACCACGGCGTCCGGCCCAACGGTAATAATCGATCCCATTCGCAATGCAGCATATGCAACGCGGTAGTTCTAACTTTCTTTCATGTTTAACGCAGCTTATTTCAAGTGGTGGAAGGGTGGCTCCACCCGCCGATGACGAGTTCTGGGCCATCCGCCCAGACACAAGCGAAGTCGCCCCGCCGAAGGCAATGAGGACGACGAAGACGAATCCAAGAAGAGATCGCCCATCGATCCGGAAGACCCGTGGCAACGTTAACGCGAGCTCGAGGCGAGCAAGAGCCTCGAGCGCCATGATGATGACGAAGAACTCCCGGAGACCACCTCGCCCGCCAAGCCACTCCCGCAAAGAAGAAGAAGGAGAAAGAGGCGAGGGCCCCCGAGGAGGAGGACGGCCGCCGAGATGGTCTCACCGCCAAGGCAAGCGGCCCGATGCCCATAGCTCGCCGACGACGGGGCGGCCCGCAAGCCGCTGGATGCGCCATCCATGGAGGCGCCACTGGCTTCACCTCCGCCTTCGCCGGTCTCCGGCTAGGAGCGCTCCGCCGAGGCGGCCAGTGAGGAGGTCCCGAAGGCGGTCTCGCCGCAAGGAGGCTCCGCCGCTGCAGCTCCACTTCACGAGGGGCCTCACGAAGGTGTTCCGGAGGCACCAACCGCTACCTCAACGCCAAAGAAGCCTCCGTATCTTGGGCCCCGCGCCCTGGACTTGGGGCTTAGTCGCCGACCGGGCCTCGAGCTGGAGAAACCGCCGGCTCCGTCTGGGCTGCGCTTCATTCCAGCTTGCCAAGTAAGTGCACTGCCTTCATCTTCCTCTCTTAGTATTTAAATTCTTTCACCGAGTTGTCTCGATACATAGGACCGGAGTGAAGAAGATGGGCCACCCGACGGTGGCTAAGGTGCCTCCGCCGTTAGCGAGGAGGACCCTTCAGAAGAGGAAGGCGGACGAAGTCGCCGCCGCCACGGAGGGCAGCAAGAAGGCTAAGGGCGACGACATTGTCGCCGCTCGATGACACAACATCGGGCCGCTGGGCCCGCCGTGGAAGCGACCGCATCCACGGGGGGGCATCTCGCTGCCGGCCGGAGGAGGCGAAGTTCCTTGAGCGGGCGCGTCAATCGCTACCTTCCCCGCTTCATGGCCAAGGCGGCCACGGCGTGCGGCCGCGATCGCGAGCCTTACTACTCGAGATCGCCGCGCCGAGATCGACCAACGCCGCGACACACACCGGCGCGTTATGCGCCTCGCGGACGCGCGCAATCGCACAACATGCTTGGCGCGCCATCCAGTACCTCCAGCCTCGAGGATCAGGTCGTTTTGCAACGGCCCGATTCTTTTTAATTTCTGATTTGCGCTCGAGTCTGGGCCCCGAGTGCGACTCGCTAAATTTTAGCGGTGGGCACTTAGAATTTTTTCAACCGCTACCCCCGAAAAGCGCACTTGCTAAATTTTAGCGGTGGGCACTTTAGAATTTTTTCAACCGCCAGTCCCGAAAGCGCACTTGCTAAATTTTAGCGGGTGGGCACTTTAGGAATTTTTTCAACCGCAGCCCCGAAAGTGCATTCTAAATTTTAGCGGGTGGGCACTTTAGAATTTTTTCAACCGCTACCCCTCGAGTGCGCACTCGCTAAATTTTAGCGGTGGGCACTTAATAATTTTCATGTGTGCTAACTTTGACGATGTATGTGGTCTCGCAATGGAGTCGAGAGCGATTGCGGGCGTCAGGCCGAGAAGGAACCGCTGCCTCGTGAAGCGAACAAGGAACTTCAGTTGTGGCTGCGCAGTGAGGTGGCTCGCCAAGGGCTTGTCCTCGCTGGAGAGCTGGAAGCGGCGGTTCGCATTGGGCACCGCCGAACAAAAGATCGCCGACCTCGAGCGCGAGCTTAAGGAGGCGAAGAAGAAGCGAAGTTCGAACGGGCGAGCGAAGGCTGCCGCTAGGCCGCTGAGGACGATCGAAAGGCGCCTCGCCATCATTGTTGGGCTTTAACCACCATACATCGCTTCGTTTCATCACGGGCTCGCCCGCCTTTGATTGGTGAGTGTGTCTTCCTTGCCTTTGCGATTGTACCGCTTGTGGGTTCCATTGTACTCATAGTTGTCTCCTTCGCAGGCCGTATGATTGATAGCCATGAAGAAGCGAAGTTCTCTTGATGCGAGGGAATGCGTGAGTATGCTCGCCGACTCGGCGACTGCCGGGCGATTTGCATCCGCGCCTACCTTCAAGAGATGTCGCCCACGGAGGTTATTCCCAATGACCTCATTGAGGTGTGGAGTACTTGGAGAAGGCGCCACCGTCGGAGTTCATGACGCGTCGGCTTTTCGCGGAGCGCCGACGGCTCGAGTCCGACTCGCCCACTTCAAGATTTCGACCTTGACGACGTGACGAGTGGTTATCCTTCATCGTCCGCGCCGTGGATCCGTCGAGGTTCTTAAGTTGCAGGAGCGCGCGCCGCACTGAGCGCAGTTGTTTGCGATGGGCGACCTTCTTCCGCATCAGAACGGCCGTCGCGCCGAACGACGCCGAGCCGCCGCATCGCGACTTCAAGGTCGAGCAGCCCTTCCGCTGCAATGGCGGGCCAGTGACGACTTATCCATCGAACCCGTATCGTATTCGTCCGAAGCGCCGGACGCTGGTGCATCATCGCCGGCTCATGAGTAGTGTTAGTAACAATTCCGAGTAGGCATATTTTGTAATGTAAGACAATGCAAAATGCTATTGAATGGAACGTTGTGTTCATTTTGCTATTTGTTTGTGTATGTTGGATTGATTGTGGATGAGTCCCCGAGCGCGTCCGCCGTTTTATGTGGTTCACCTTGTATATGGTGTTTGTTGTTATCATGTGTTTTGTTAATTTAGTCGACTACCAAGCTCGAGAGCCAGCATGGCGACTCCCTTTGAGTGCTCAGATTTTACCGCTTTCCAGACGCGAACGGGGCCGGGTGGCCGAGTCCCCGAGCATGGTACTTGGTAGTTCGAGGCGCGACTCGAGGGTGGTCGAGGACTGAGCTGCTTGTGTTAGCTGCCGCCCCGCCTCGCCCGGGTCACCGCGGGCGCAGTCCCGGCACGCCTTACTTGGCGCTTCCGTCCGATCGAGACGAATCGTATCCAGTCCCCGAGCGTGGTACTTAGCCGCTCGAGTCGCTTGCCAAGGATGCGAGGACCAGGGTCGCTGTGGGAAGCGAGGATGATGTCTTGGTTCAGAAACCAGTCGAGCTAGGCGACTCGATGGGGCTCGGATTGGCGTTGTGGACGATGCAAGACCGAAATGACTCAAGGTTTTACATCGCATTACTTAGCCGCGGCCGCTGTACCAAGGGTTGACTTCAGATTTTAGCATGACGCTGTTAATTACGAAAAGTGGCACAAGGAATGGAGAGTAGACAATTTTGCGGAACCGCTTTTTATTCATAGCGACCGAGAGTACATGTGGGGTTCTAGGTATAGAACTTCCGGAGGAGATTTACATTCCACGGCCTTTTGATCGCCGAGTTCACCGCCCCGCGACGCCGACGAGGTAGTAGGCGCTGCTGGCACGCGCTACCGATAGCGAACGGGCCTTCCCATGGGGAGAGCTTGTGCATGCCCTTCTTGTCCCGGATGAGGCGTAGCACCAAGTCGCCTTCCCGGAAGGTGCGGGTTTTCACCCGGCCGTGGTAGCGACGAGCCCTTGCCGATAGATAGCGTGCGCGATCGGGCGAGGTCGCGCCGCCGAGTTGGTCGAGCCCATCTTGGCGGCCAGTTCGCTTGGCGGCTCCGTGATAGTGGACGATCCGCGCGAGTCGTGTTCGAGGTCGGTTGGCATGACGGCTTCCGCGCCATAGACCATGAAGAAGGGGTAAATCCGACCGCTGACCGAGGTGCGATTCCCAGATGACGGAGGGAAGCTCGACCCAAAGACCGCGGGCGCCGAGTGGTACTTTGGAGTCGCGCTTCAGCCGTGGAGGATGCTTTGGTTGGCTGCTCGCCCGCCGTTGATTCCGGTGTGCGATCGACGCGAGGTCAAGCCGATGTGGTGCTCGCAGAACTCGCCATTGCCCTTGGCGAAGTTTGTGCCGTTGTCCGTGATGATGCCGCTGGGGAAGCCGTAGCGGTATATGAGCTCGAGGAACTTAGTGGCGCCTTCCGTCGCATTTCGACCTGGCTTGGCCTCATCCACTTTGTGAATTTGTCGACGGCGACCAGCAGGTGGGTGTAGCCGAGGGGCCTTCTTGAAGGGACCGACCATGTCCATGCCCCACACGGCGAATGGCCGTGTGATGGGTATTGTTTTGAGCGCCGAACTTGAACGTGGCGTTGGCGTATTTCGCACCGGCGCATCGCTGGACGATATCGACAGCTGGCTTGCGCGCATGGGCCAAGAGAAGCCGTGGTCGCATGGCTTTGGCGACCAGGATGCGCGCGGCAGGCCGCAATACCGAAAGTGGATGTCGGTAGGATTTTTGCGCCTTCACCGGTTGGACGCAGCGCTGAACACGCCGGTGACGCCGCTGGCCAGGTAGCTCGCCGCCGACGATGGTGTAGGACTTGCATCGCGAACAATCATTCGGCGCTTGTCTCATCTGCGGGCAGGCTGCCCGCCTCGTGTAGGCGATGTAGGGCTTGGTCCAGCCGTCGTTCGGGTGACGAAAAGTACCAAGGTTGCCTCGGTTGAGCGGACTCAATGTCGATTCTTCGAGGAGAGACCGATGGCGTGAAGATGGTGTCGAGGAACACGCCGCGGTGGTGCGGATCGTGCCGACCCGATGCGAGAGAGGCGCCGGCCTCGCTTTTCCTCCGCCGATCCACTCGACCGAGTAGCCGTGAAGTGGCCGCCCACCTTGTCCACCTCTTGGCGACGCCGCCATGGTAGGGGAGACGTCGCAGGTGCCGCGACTTGACCCGCAACGAGGTCGGAGTCTCCGTAGCATCGAAGGCGATTGACGCCATCTCCTTTGCGGCTCGCATGTCAGAGTAGGGCCTCGATTCGCCATGTTGTTGGTGCAGGCGTGAATTGAGGCGGAGGATGTAGCGGAGCTTGTCACCTTTGGTGAGGTCAAGACTATCCCCGCCTCGCCCGCGTTTGGACCCGGGCGTGTGCTCCAGAGGAGGTACGGCGGCTTCGCTGCCGGGCCTCCTCCCGCCGGCGAGGAAATCGCCGCTCTCGCGACTTGATCGCCCGTGGTTTCAGATTTAATGTTGTGGACGCCGATCTCGACGGCCCACTTGGCGACCCGGCCGCCGCGATTGCGGATGATGTCTTGTAGTGGAGCGGAGGAGACGACCGTGATGGGATGCTCTCGAAGTACGCGGCAGCGCCGAGCTCAAGACCGCGATACCAGCTTTTGGTATCAGGTATTACCGGCGCGACGCTAAGACCTCGCCGATGTAGTATACCCACCGGATCGGGCGCTTTTCCTTCCTCTCGGTCGCTCGACGACCATTACAAATACCGACGACGCGCCGGACGCCGCGACGTAAACCAGATGGGCCCTTTGTCGACGGGTGCGGCGAGTAGTGGTGCGGCGAGTAGCACCTTTTTGAGGTCGCGAGCGCCGTCCGCCTCCTTGTCCCCGAAGGTGGGATTCTCGCGCATCAAAGCGGTATAGTGGCACGCTTTTCGCCAGCGTGGGATGAAGCGATCGAGAGCCGCTACACGCCCGCCAGCTCGACGCCGCGCAGCACTCGGGTTTGCCGAAGCGCGATCGTGTCGATCTTCGCTGGGTTTGCCTCGATCCCACGCTTGGAGACGACGCACTTAGCAATTGTTCGCGGTACAATCAAGGTGCACTTGCTCGGTTGAGCTTTTATCTTGTACCTCCGCAGTTGGCGACGGTCTCCGCTAGATCGGCGAGTAGATCGCCTTTGGCGAGCGGATTTTACAACCACGCCGCCGATGTAGACGTGATGTTGCGCCAATTTGGCTCGCGAGGCATTCTTGCATGCACCGCTGGTAGGTCGCCCGGCGTTTGAGGCCGAAGGTCGCGGCGTGTAGCGTAAGGCTCAATGGCGTGATGAACGCCGCCTTCTTCGCCTCGACAGCCATTTTGATCTGGTTATACCCGAGTAGGCGCCGAGGAAACACAGCGACTCGAGCCCGCGGTGGAGTCGATGATTTGATCGATCCGCTGGAGGACGAATCGCTCCTTTGGGCAAAGCGCTGCTCAGGTTTGTGTAGTCGATACACATTCTCCGTGTCCTGCTTTTCTTTTTCGACCAGGACTGGGTTTGCCGCCACTTGAGTATTTGATTGGCCGAATGAAGCCGGCAGCAAGCAGGCGCCGACTTCTTCGCAATTGCTCGACGGCGCTTTCATTGAAGGGCCGTAGCGATCGCTGACCGGGTCGCACTTTGGGGTCGGCGCTAGTTTGTGCTCAGCAGCCCCTAGGGACACCGTGCATGTCGGAGGGTTTCCATGCGAAGATGTCCCTATTCTCACGGCGGAACTCGGCGAGCGCGCCTTTCCCCTATGCCGGGCTCATGCTCGTCCCGATCGCCACCGTCTGGCCGGGTCGCCGGGACCAGCTCGACGGCGGTGTGCCGCGTGGCCTCAAAGGTTGAGGTGTTTGTGCCTCCGAGTTGGGCTTTGAGTATTGTGGGTCGCCGTTGTTGACCCCGCCGTATTTGGCGAGCTCATCGGGCGTGACTAGCTTCCGCCGCGATCACGGCCGGGCGAAGTGCGCCTTTGGCCTCGCATTCGGCGCCATGTCGTGGTCGCTGATGGTGATGACGCCGCACGCCCGGAGCTTCATCGCTGTTGACGCGAGCGGGTGCCGCCATGAATTTGGCGAACGCCGCGCCAGACGCAATGGTAAGGGCCGCCAAGGGTACCAACAAGACGATCCGCCGGCGGAAGTTCGCGAGTGCCGAAGGTGACGGTAGCGTGACCTTGCCGATCGGGTACGCCTTCCGCCCGGGACGATGCCATGGAACGTGGTGGGTTGTTCGATCATCGATCGCGGAGCCGCAATCAAGGTGTCGAGGTAAAGGATGTTGATGGAGCCGCCGCCCATCGTAGTCTTTGGGAGCCGAGTCGCCGACCTGGCTTGACCACCGGCGACTCGCCCCGGTACTGGCGCGTGGCGAGTGGTCTTGCCGGCTCCAGTGATAGGTTGCCCGACCAGTTCAGAACCGGGGACGCTCGTTCGCCACCGCTGACGGCGACGGCGCTGGCGATGACCTTCTTCGCCGTGTTGAAGCCGGTGAAGGTGTGGAGTGAGCCGCCACTTTGCCGAATTTTCCGCCATTTTGCGGGTCGTTGTCGGTGTCCTCCGCTGCGTGCCTTCTCAATCTCCTTGAGGGTGTGGCGCCGGCGGTGGTGTGCGTGGCGGGCTTTCCTTCCTGCCGTGAAACGCACATGGTTGGTTAAGGAGGGCCGGGATCGAACCTTGGCTTGTTCTTGTAGTTCCCGCCGCCGCGTTTTTGCCTCCGTCGCGGTAGCTCTTGGGGTCGCGCCAGCGTGCTCAAAGATTGGCGACAAGTCGACCGCCCATCGTTGCGCGCTTGCTCGTGAGGCGAGTGCCGCCGTAGCGAGGGTTCGCCGGCGGCCGCTGCCGCCTGCAAGGCCGTTGTCCCCGGACTCGCCGTCAAGTCTTGATTGGGATCTTCCTCGGCGATCGCTTGGCGATCTCGAGGAGGTCGGGATGTTGTCGAGCTGCGGGCGTGTCGCTGAGTTTGGCGACTAGAGGCTCGAGCGCACGAGGTCTTGAAGCAATGGATAGCGGTGTCCGGTGGATGCCGACCGCTGGCTGTGCAGCTCTTGCCACCGCTGGACCCACTGCGGGTCGATCGCTGGGTCCCCGGACGATCGCCCGTGTCCTCGGTGGTGGCGCGGGTGTAGGAGCACTCGGCGTTCGACGGCGCTCGCATTTCTCCCGTGAGTCGACATCGCCCCGGGAGCGTGTTGATCCATCGCCGCACGCCCCTCCATCATCGCGGGAGGTAACGGCGGCGAGTAGGTCGGTGACCCGCGATCCCCATTGCCATGAGGTATGTGTCAAGCCGCATCTGGGTCGCACGAGGAGTCGATTTTTCGATCTCCTTCGGCGCCTTTGAAGTTGGGTGGTACTTTTCGCCGGATCATTGGTCCGAAGCACTTGGGCCCTAGTCGATCGAGCGATATAGGTTTCGCCATCGCGCGGTAGTTAGGTGTGCCGCAGTCGCCGGGCCGCGGCGCGCCAGCCTGCTGGCGATGATATGAGTGCGAAGGCCGATTGGTTTTCCATTGGCGCGACGAGGTTGGTCGCCGCCCGATCGCTTAGGAGAGGCCGATTCGCGGTCGCCGTTGAGCTGCAGTGGCTCGGCGGGCAATTGAGGGTGTTTGCCACCGCCGACGGCCGCCGAGGCCGCCGCCTCGGGAGGAGCGCGAGTACACTCGCCGCGAAGTCGGGCGCCGTCATTGCTCCACGGCCTTCGCGAGTAGGGCCCCGACGCATCGATTTGTAAGGCGCCGCCGCCGGCCGCCGTAATGTTTGCCGGGCTCCTCGCCACGAGGTTGTCCATCGGGGTGGAGAATAAGTGGAAGGCCGCTGCCGCGCCCCGTGAGGAGACGACTATCCGCTACCTGGTCCTCGGGAGGTGCGTTGGGTGGTGGCGGGCACCCATCGCCGCCGATCTCGGGGCGGTTGCTTCTCCCGGCGCGTTTTCGCAGATCGCTACGGCGATGCGCCGGGTCGCTTATCGTCAAAGTTCGTGGCACGCTTGAACGGTGGGATTCAGTGACTCGATCCGCTGCTGGTGGTAGCGTGATGCCTCGTGGTTGCCACCGCCGAGGCGAAATTTTTCGCGCCGCTTTGCGTATCGCCCGCCAACTTTAGGCGGAGTTCCTCACCTCCGCCGTGGCGCTTGAGGATCGGGTGGAGAAAGGGTCCTCCGGATCGGTACGGTGGCCATGTAGGCCGCGCGGGCGATCGGCACCGCTGTGGAGGTCGGCGGAGTTCTCCGACCGAGTCGGAGTCGAAGATCCCGAGGATGGAGGGTCCTCAAATCTCCCGCTGGAGACCCGAGCGATGGAGCGCGACGAGGCCGCGGTGATGGATCCGGCGTGACGCCGGGTCGCCGAAGTCGGCGTCGTCGGCGAGGGTCGCGCTTCCGCTGTCAATTCTCGCCACGTTGCCGTGGCCGAGTCGCACTTGAGGCGCAGGCGTGGATCGTGGCGGATTCGGTTTCTGAGGGCCGATCACAGGTGGCGACCGCGGATGCGAGCCGAGTCCTCCGAGGTGATGACGCCGGTGAAGCCGACGAAGAGGCTGATCGCCGATCGGCGTGATCACGCCAGGCGTGACGGGTCGCGCTGCCGGACGTAGCTGCTCGGCAAGATCTGGAGCATCTCGCCGATCGCTATCATGCGGCCGGTGGCGACCGCCTCGCTGATGGGCAGATTGATCTCGCCAGTAACACCCGCCGACCGCCAGCCCCACTGGGCGCCATCGCCGAGGGAATGACCACGCAGATGCCGCAATCGGCAGCAGTAGTAGAACGCGGCAAGGGCGGCTCGCCATCTCATGGTGCGAGATGAGGGCGGAGACTGGTTTTACCTGTGTTCGCCCCCTGAGGGTAAAGACCTACCCTGCTAGATTGTATTATGGAGGCGTATAATGGGCGAACTTCGGCGACTAGGCGGCGAGTTGCTTGGGTGTCCGAGGAACGCCCCTTCTCACCCCTTGGGAGGTTTATATAGGCTCACCTCCCTAGGGTTTACATATCTCAACCAATTCGTTACAATCGCCAATCGCTTAACCTGCATCGACCGGGCCTATCTACTCACTGGGCCTTCAATCTCCAGCCTGGTACCTTGATGGGCTTTGATCCACTCGCCGCTCGCAGGCCCACTCGCCACCTGGGCCGGAACGTCTCACGAGGATACCCCAAGAGGCATATCCCCATCAAGACAAGGTGCGCACTGCACAATCGTAAATAAAGCGAATCATGGCATAAGTACAGATCGTAAATAAAACCTCAAACTAGTTTGTGGCCCCAAGAAATAAGTCCTGAATCAAGCTCGCCTGGGGTCCCATATACCTGATGTGGATAGCGCGATAAATCAAGGAACAGTATCAAGTACTGGGTCTTACGGACACAAGTGGGCTCGAAACCAAATATTATCTATCACCCACCGATGCCTCTCGCTTATTTCAATTTTAGTTGTTAAACAGAAATTAAAGTGACGATAAGTAAAACTAGAACCATCTCCAACATCAACATGCGTAATACATCAAGAATCGTGGCATATGACGACACACATCAGCACTTGAGCAAGCCACTACGACGCGCAAGTCCAACTATCTACCAAACAACAGGTAATAGGGTGTGTCCAAGGCAATATAGGGTTGCAAGGGATATCACGGGTACGGAAACTAAAGCATCGCAACTCAGATAGCAATAGATCAACATGAGGGAATAAAGACTATAAAAGTAAGATAGGTAGAAAGGGGGAGATGCTCGCCTGAAAACATTGTCGAAGGTTCACCCGAAGATCGGGGCGAAGCT
Source organism: Avena longiglumis (assembly GCA_030063025.1). Taxonomy (NCBI): domain Eukaryota; kingdom Viridiplantae; phylum Streptophyta; class Magnoliopsida; order Poales; family Poaceae; genus Avena; species Avena longiglumis. Next base: position 463,503,699 of record CP125975.1, on the reverse strand, counting down.
CACATCAACTCAACGGCCTTATCCGCGAAGAAGCAAAACACTAGAATAAACACCGGATGCAATATTTAATACAACGGCAGAAGATCGGCATGATGCATGCATGATGAATGACATGGCAAAGGTGCGATGCAATTAGGTCATGTTAAGCGGAACCGGGGTTCCGACAATTAATAAACGGTTCAAGTTGTTTAGAACCCCCGCAATTTAAATGTTGTTTTAACAAGGCAAGATTATAGTACTGGTTCGCTACACAAGTTTAAATGAGGCCAATATGAGACTAGATTTGCCCGCATATGGGCCCCATATTTATTTATTAGGTGAATCGGCATAAGGCCCCCAAACCACATGAATGTATGCATGCAAAACAAGTATTATGCGACAAGTTGTATTTCAATTATAAAATAGGGTTTGCGGGAGAGGGTTCACACATTAAGGGGTCTCGACGATCTTGGGTTCGGTCTCGAGTCCGTGGTTCGGATCCGGGGTTCGGGTTCGACGGATCCGTTCTGACTCGTGGGTAGGTCTTGGCGATCCGTCTTCGGGTCATGTTGACGATCATGGCGCTGTGGGGATGTTCTCGGTGTCCGGTGAAGCACTGGCGTTTACGGTTCCACGCCGACGGCCTTGGTTTCCTCGATGGAGAACTTGGTGTGTCCGTGTCGTGGTTCCGGTCGGGGTTCTCGGCTTCGGGGTTCGCGTCCGTGATGTCGATCTTGTTGCACGGCTGAAACGGTCTTCGGGTCCGTGAGGCGGTCTTGTCGTAACGGGGAGAAGATCTTGAAGGGTGCCGGCTTCAATTGTCGACGGCGGACTTGTTCGATGACGGGGTTTTTCTGGGGATCTTGGTACGGCGCCGGAGGAGGGGGTTCCGCGGCAGAGGGGGCCCCGATGCTTGCTCAGATTGTGGCACGGGGACCGCTGCGAAGGAAGGCCGTGTCGAGGTGGAGCTGCGTTCGGGCGCCGGGCGAGGCGCCGACGGCGAGGGCGGGCGCGGCGCTGTTCGGGCGGGCGAGCGGCGCTGCGCGGCGGCAGGGTGCAGGGCGGGCGGACCCGGCCGACGAGATTGGGAAGCAGAGGGCGGCGACGGGTGCTACGACGGCGAGGTCGCCGAGGCTGGGGGCCGAGCTCGAGCGGGCACGCCGGGCGATGGGCGAGGACGGAGCTGGGTCGACGGAGGTCGCAGGGCGGCGCGCCGACGGTGAAGGAGGCGCGCGCGCGCGGACGCGGGGCGGCTCCGCGAAGCCGGGCGGGCGCGCGGCGCGGGGGTCGCAGAGGCGTGGCTTGGCCGGTCGGGCAGGTCAGGCGATCGCGGGCGAGCCGGAGGAGGCGCGGCGGGCACCTAGGGCGAGGCAGCGAGGAACGAGGCGCGGCTGGCGGGAACGCGCGAGGGAGGCGACGGGTTGCTCGCAGGGAAGCGGGTTTGGCGACGGGCGCCGGGCGAGCCGAGGTGGGAGGCGGCGGGCACGGTGCGCAGGCCGGGCCGTGGTGGTGGGGCGAGATCCGTGGCGCGGAGTAGAGCGGGCGGCGACGGAGGGGATGGAGGCCGGTGAGGAGGGGGCCGCTGTCAGGGCCGAAGGCAATGAATAAGCAGCGCAGGGCGGAGCTTGTTGGGAGGGTGCGGTCACAGGTGGGAGAAGGGCGTCATAGAGAGAGCGTGGGAGAGAGAGAGGGACCGGGGTGGGGGAGCGGTGGGTGGATCGCGGGAGACTGGTCGGGCGGTTCCGTGGGGAGCGCGCAGATCGGGCGGCGGGCGTGGCGTGCAGGGGGAACGTGGTGCGGGGAGGGTTAGGTCATGGGCCCGAGGGAGGTGGGCCCCAGCCGCCGGTCAGCGGTGGGCGCTGCAGAACGCGTGAGGGCTGGGGGTGGGCCAGGGCTGGTGCCGTCAGCTGGCGAGGCGTGGGGATCGGCAGGGCGCGTGGCGTGGGGTGTGTGTGTCGTGGTCCGGTGGCTCAGACGCTGGGCCAAAGTGTGAGTGGGTGAGGGCTAGGCCACGCGGGCAGGTTGTGAGTGGGTAAGGGAGAGGAGGAGATGAGGTGGAGAGATATGATTGGAGGAGTGATGGAGGGATGTGTTGGGTAGCTAGGTAGGTCTAGGATTTAACAAAGGGACAGGTTGGGCCGCTTTTATATTTCCGTGGGTGGTCGCTCGGTCGAACGGCCCGCTCGATCGCCTCAAGAAAATAATTAAATATTTTATTTAATTGAATTGGGCCGTTGAAACCCGATAGCAACAAAACAAAATAGTCCGAGATCCGGTTTGGCGCTTGAATAGAGATGGGGTTGGGGCGCCTGAAAACAAAACGGGGTTTGCAAAATAGTTTTATGCAAACTATGCACGATGATGACGATGCAATGCACAAATTCAACGCGATTTTCTAGTAGTGGTTTTGCGGGATGCCACAGTTGATGTAGATGATCTCTTGCCGATCTCAAGATCGAGAGGAAGTCCTAGCGCCGCAAATCAGCAGCGCATCCGTGCTCGCACACACGTTCGAGGCCCCGAGCAACCTCCACCTCCTCGCTCCAGCGATGCAGCGGAAGCACAACTCTTTCTTGCCGAATAGCCACCGGGAACATGTATCTCGCTAGTCCGAGACCATGGGGGATAAATTCTAGAGGGGGAGAGAGATCCTTCACGAGGAGGTGTGTGAGACAAGTGAGGAGGGGGGGCTCCTTTTATAGGAGGAGGGGGGGCACCCAAGGGGGTGGCCGCCGGCAATGGGGTCTGCCCCCTCCCCTCCATCATTCATGTGGGTGGACACTCCACTCACAAAATGCCCTTTAAATTTCCTTCACTCAAAAGTCCAGTCATATTACCATTAAATTTCCACCAAATTTAATGCAAACTCTCATTAAATAAAACTCTTTTATTTTATTCAGAATTTTGTCAATTACTTTAATGACAAACATTCACAAATAACCCCTTGCTAGAATTCTATTTCACATGCATAACCGCTTTATGCAATTTCACCCGAAAACCTGCTTCGATCTAGTGAAATAAATTCTCGCTTTGTTCATTCTTTCTAAGATGAAACATTTGCTCCAATTGGATGTCGGTGTCTCTTAAGTGTGTCACCCTACGGTTCGTGAATAATGCGGACATGATCGAGACCCCTCTCGGATCAATAATCGAAGCGGATCCGAGACCCATACCGACTCCCACACATTCAACGATGACTTTCTTGTGATCGCTTAACCTTTTACGCTAGTATCTTAATCCCTTTGTTTCACGATATATTACATGTCCGATTCGATCATCGGTATCTCCATACCTATTTTGATCTCAAGCATCGACATGCACTCTTTTCTCGCTCGTGATATAACATTCTAGTGATCAAATCACTTGCTTGCAAGCTAATCAATGTGATATCACCGAGAGGGCCCAAAGTATATCTATCCGCCATCGGATGAACAAATTCCACTCTCGATCCATGAGCCTCAACATAACACTTTATTAGTTCTGAATCCATCTTTATAATCACCTGTTACGGTGTGACGTTTGATGTTATCAAGAAACTCTTCGTGTTAGTGATTGACATGATCTCATGGTCTAAGGATTAGGATCACTTCAAGTTGTTATAGCAATATAAACTCAATGACTTTGATCGTAATGCTATACTTCGGATGAATGTTCATCACACCATTACACTAATGTTGTGATCCCGTTATTAACAACATCCAATGTCCATGATCAGGAAACCTTGATCATCTTGTTAATCAACGAGCTAGTTTATGAGAGAGGCATAACTAGGAACTTTCTATTTGTTTATTAAACACACATGTATTAACGTTTCCGTATTAATACAATTATAGCATGCAAAATAAACATCTATCATATACTTGGAATACACATAATAAACACTTTATTATTGCCTCTCAGGGCATATTCCCTTCAAAGACATTGTGGCTAGATTTTTGAAATGTGCGACGGCCGACATGATATGAAATAACAAGACGGAGATAAGATGTCCGTGCAGAAGATGCAAACTCAACTAGGTCATCGACCCAGATTCCGGGAATCTGCAGGCGCACCTGCTCCGCCATGGTTTCATGGATGGATACACTCGTTGGATAAGTGATGACAATGACGATGGAGACGGTGAAGGTGGGCAACATGACGATGATCATCATCACGGCGAGAACGGGCGAGATGATGAAGAGTCTCCTGGAGATGGTGAAGGTGGGGAAGCAGACCGAGATGATGATGATCTAGATGCCGGAGGAGAAGATGACGATGGAACAACGTCAGGCTGGGTGCACGACCCTTATGTGCAAGAGCTGCTTCTCAAGCAGACGAGTAACGCCAGGGCTACCGCTAGAGAGAAAGCCAAGCTTGCGCAACTTGAGAAAGACCCGATTACTCCATTGTATGAAGGATGCAGGCCCGATGATACCTGGTTGAATGTAACGCTCAAGGCTATGGAGATGAAGGCAAAACACAAATTGAGCGACGCAAGCTTCGACGATATGATGGCATTCTAGCACGATCGTCTCCCGGAGGGGAACACATGTCCAACTAGTATCGAGGACGCCAAGAAAATCGCTCGTCTCTCGATCTACCGACGTTAGATATCACGTATGCATCAACGATTGCATCATTTATCGGGCGAGGACACGGAGAAAACCACATGTCCGTGTAAAGGTGAGTTGATACAAGAAAGGGAAGAAAGCACCTCGAAAAGTGGTATGGTACTTTCCTATCACTCCTCGTCTGCAGTGCTATTTCGCGGACCCTAAGGAAGCGAAGCTCATGCGATGGCATGCGGAAAGGAAGAAGCCAGAAGATGACGATGATGACCCCGAAAAGGATGAGCTGCTGACGCACCCTTCAGATGCTAGCCAGTGGAAAGTATTGGACCTCGAATTCCCATAATTCGGTGGATATTTGAGGAACATCAGGCTTGGTGCGAGCACCGATGGACTCAATCCATTCGGTAGCCAGAGTAGCACGCACAACACTTGGCCCGTGTTTGTATGGATGTACAACCTCCCTCCATGGTTGTGCATGAAGAATAAGTACATACAAATGAGTATGCTAATTCAAGGGCCGAAACAACCTGGTACTGACATCAATCTGTATCTCGGGGTGTTAAAAGAGGAGCTAGCAACGTTATGGGAATCTGGAGCCAATACTTACGACGCCGTCGCAAGATTATTTCACTATGGGAGCCGCTTTGGTCACTACGGTGCAAGACTATCCAGGTTGCGGGTATATCTCGGGGCAGGTTATCCAAGGATTCTGCGCATGCGTTAGGTGCATGGATAACACAATATATCTCCAACTAGAGAAAGATCCAGGGTCATCGAAAATCGTGTTCATGGCGCACCGGAGGTGGCTCGGCAAGAATGATCCATGGAGAAAACGTGGAGACCTGTTCGATGGCGAATTCGAGACCCGAGGAATCCCAGAGCGTAGGAGCAACGAAGAAGTGGAAGAGTTGAAAACCGGAAAGATTGTCCTAAGCTCGAAATAAGCGAAAGAGGCAGAACAAGACAAGCCACGATGAAGGTATGGAAACAAGGTCTGCTCGAGTTGCCATACTAGAAGTTTCTCCGACGCCTCATAGCCTCGACATCATGCATATCACGAAAAACGTGCGAGAGTCCTGTCGCCACCATAATCAACATGCCGATAGGGACGAAAGATGGTCCGAAGCAAGGCACGACCTAATATGCTTGGGTATCCTAAGGAGCTTCACGGAGGACGACTACTCCCCGATGATCGTGAAGATGACGATGATCATGAGTCGAGACGACACAAGGTCGCTTGAAGGGTAAAAAGTTCAAGAAGAACAAATATTTCTGCCTTCTTCTTGCTTCACTCTAAGCCGTGATGAGATCAAACAGTTTTTCAAGTGCCTTCTAGGAGTCAAATTTCTTACGGCACGCTGGCAAGATAAGCAGATACCTAGACGAGGCGGCGAGGTTCATGGCATGAAGTCTCACGACCGTCGCTAATGAAGTGTACTTCCGCTCGCACTAAGAGGGATAATGGACGAGCACGTCGTGAAACGTTATTTGGCCTCGCAAGTTTTTCGACGCCATCTCTAGGAAGTCGATTGGCGTGAATCAGCCCGGAGGCTACGGAGGAGATCGTGGTGATACTATGCGAGCTTGAGGTCTACTTCCCACCCGCATTCTTCGGCATTATGGTGCATGCTATTCCATGTCATGGAGGACATCGCCCAACTCGGGCCGATGTTCCTCCGCAGATGATGACGCTCGAAGGATGAACGGACATATCGGGATACGCTTGCAACAGTCCCGCCGATGGAAGCATAGCCAAGGGCTTTCGCCAAAGAGTGCATCTCTTCTCGCATGAATTATCTAGACATCGAGAACCCCGCCGGTCTTCCCGCCAATAGGCACCTTGGCAAGCTCGACGGATCCGTCACCGAGGGTCGCCGACATCGCATGCATTCCGATATTCGACGCGAAGACTTTGATCGAGCAAACCTCGTTGTAACTACCTCGGTGAACTACGCTCCTAGATACAAGCCTGGATGAGAGATAGCGGTTGAAATAGTACGGCGGGGCCCCAAAAGCCACTCACTGGTAGTCCTTTCAGACGTCCCAACCGCTAACCTCTCAACGGGACCTGTCAGACGGCGTGAGTCGGTGCGAAGGGATCAACTACGTACACAAGTGGGTATGTACGCAAGCCACCATACAAGAGTACATCAGAGCCACACCATCTAGAAAGAAAGGAAATATACCAACGCCATACGGCAAGATTCAAATGACCTAGATACATCTATAAGTTAGGATAACTCCTCATACAACACACATCAGAGTATCATGCGGAAGCGGCAAACAAGATCCGAGTACGGATAAGAAGCAAATAGGCATAAGATGCCAGAGAAAATAAGCACATCCCAACTACAGGTCTCATGGATCCCCGATCCCGGAATCTCTACACCATACGATCGTTGCCCACATCTTCGGCTTCTTCCACCCAAGATCCCCCGAGAAGGTACCTGTTCATCTGAATCAAGAATTTATCGTGTGAGACCCTAAGGGTACTCAGCAAGACTTAATGCCTCTAAAGGGGACACAACCTGGGGTGACGCAATTGCAGCAAAAGGTTAAACCCTAGCAATTCTACAGATAACGCTACCCATCCGCCTAACCAATGATAGACGGATGTCCGAGAAATTAAGTACAACAGTTATAATGGTAATCTCATCCGATCCATCCTCCTCCCTACTTACCGACAGGGAAGCGGACGAACAACCCCCATCCGTTGGCAATTTTATTAACCATTCCATGAGTATTGCGCTATTTACTAGTCAAGTTACTTTAGTCAGATTAAAAGCGGTACTTTAGTTATGCTTTTCTATGATCAAGAAACTGTGCTCCAAGTCGCCCATATCCGCGACACGGCTTTGAAAGTTTTACCCGCCGGGTGCACCAATAGCAACACACACGATCAACCTCGGAAAAACCAAATCAAAACCCAACGAGGCTTTCACGACAGAACAATCACAAGATTCAGAAATATTTCAGGGGGCCACCCCTTAAGTAGATCCCGCAACGGAGTAAGCAAGCCCCGAGACGGCCTCAAGGTCTGGGTGGACGGCTGTGAGCGACTGGGAACCCCAAACGGGCTTGTCGACACCGCTGAACGTGTCCCGATCCTAACAAGATAAAGCAGTGCACTGCACAATCGTAAATAAAGCAAAAACATGGCATAAGTACAGATCGTAAATAAAACCTCAAACTAGTTTGTGGCCCCAAGAAATAAGACTAATCAAGCTCGTCCAGGGGGTCCCATATACCTCCGGATGTGGATAGCGCGATAAATCAAGGAACAGGAATCAAGTACTCTGGTCTTACGGACACAAGTGAGCGTGAAAACCAAATAGCAGATATTGCTCACCGTGCCACTTTCTTTAGTTATCCCAACTACTCGGGTTAAGTTGTTTAAGTACCTCGTTATTCATCGACTCTCACAAACCCTACACATGTCGTTTCTACGACTCGCATGGCTCAAACAACTCCTATAGTAGTGGCTCATGGGATAGAGGAAAACAAGCTTGGTGGGGTTTAAAAGTAAAGGCTATGCATACTTGGGTTTCAATTTAATGCAATCGCGACTCAATGATGCAAGAATAAGATAGAGGCAATAGGTATCATGTATGCAAGCATGTGGTAGTGCTTGCCCGGTATCTCTGTTGAAGCAAGGACGGATCGGTAGTGCTCTGGTTCTCTTGATACAACCCCTCGCCATTCATCCGAGAAAACCAAACAAACAAGGCCAACATAAATATAGAGCACAAGCATATGAATAAGATGCGCTGTTAAGCAAACAATCATGCCATGATGAATGATGCACAATTTACATGGCAAGTAAGGTAGCATGGCATGGGTGAGATGTGGTGGACAAGATAAATAACCATTAAGTGGGTTTTAGTCATATTTCGTTGTCGTAACAATTGTTGTTCGCAATATATTTATATGATGCATGCTGCAATTGAAGTTATGAATAGCATAAACAGAAAGGTCTCACGAGCTGATCAATTTAGACTATTTACTTGCTAGATTTGGATTTACAAAACAAAAGTTATGGTTTATTGAAAATCCAGTGGCATTGGATGTAATTATCATATCTTGGAATTTTACTTGGGCTAAACACAAAACAGATGGCATATTTGAATTCCTTTCATTTTCTGATATCAAAACATATGTCATTTGCCCAATTTGGATAAAGTATGTGAAAGTTATTAAAATCAATTGAAATGAATTTTGAATTTATTTGAAATAAGTTTGAATTTTTCAAAACAATCAAACATTTTCTACCAGCCTAACTTATCTCGAGCAGACAGTGGGCCAGGTTCTCGCCCACACGCCAGCTCGAGCACGATCTGGACCGCGGGTTGATTGAAACAAACATCGAGCCTAAATGCAAAGATACACAGCGACAAGTGGGCTCTCGTGACCGCGGGTCGACGCAAACAAAAGGGCTGTGGGGTTTCGCAAACGCACACGCTGCAGGGGTGGATCGGTTGAGTCCGGGTCTTATGGAGCTTTTAGAAAAGGCCACCGCCACGATGGGGCCTCGAGGTTCGCAGGGTGCTAAAAAGATTGAGGAGGGGTTTTGCAAAAGTGGCGCCCAGGACACCGTGGATCTTCCTCGCAGCTCGACGCGCAGCGGCGCGCTGGCAGGGGATCGAACTGGGCGATGCGCTGCGACGCGATCAGCTACTGGCTCGGGCCGAGTGCTAGGAAGAGGCTAGGCTAGGTAGGGTGTGGGCGCCAGGCTTGAAGCTTGCACTGGCCACGGCCAAGATCGAGGCCGACGAAACGAGCGGAGCAACCAGGACGCGACTGAGGACAGGAGGATGTCTAGGGAGTTCGTAAGCTCACCGCGAGCGTGACGGTGTGGTTGACGCAGAGCGGGGAGCAGACGATCAGCGATGGGGCTGAGGCTAGGGTTTCCGGTGCGGCGGTGATCCTGGCGGTTCTGGTCTCCTCCTCGCGCCTCCAGCGCCGCAGCGTGCTCCTGTGCTTCCTCGACACCTAGCTGCAGACGCCTGTTGACTGACCGGGGACATGAGGTGACGATGGTGTGGCGGCGAGAGGCGCTGGGTGGCGGTGGAGGAAGGAGGTTCGAGGCAAGCCTCGTGGGCGGATCTGGGTGGCTGAGGGGGAGGAAGGGGATAAGAAGGCCAGGTGGAAAGGAGGCTAGCGTGGGGGAGGGGCTGATCAGCTCGGGCGCCTCCTTCTCTGATCACGTGATCGGCACGGCCAGGAGGGCACGGCAGGGTGGCGTGGGCTCTAGGGGTGGCTGGCAGGTGGGGTAGGCGCGGCTAGGGTCGCAGGCAAAGGCCTGGGCGCAAGGTGTCACGAGAGAAAGAAAGAGGGGAAAGGGAGAGGGGGATGGTCGGGCTAGGGCATAGGGTGAGGGCATGGTCGTGTGGGGCAGCTAGGAGGGTCCTGGTCATGTGGGGCAGGTAGGGTGCTGGGGTAGGCGCATGGTAGGGTGGAGAGGGGTGAGAGGGACATGGGCATGGGGCAAGCTAGATAGGAGAGAGGGTAGTGCTAGGGTTTTGTTAGAGGGAAGTGTAGTTTAGGGTTTAATTTTAGGATAGAGGTAATTTAGGGTTTTGGTTTAGGATAGATTGGAATTAGGGTTTTGCTAACAAGGGGTAAGAAGGTGGAGGGGTACTAAACTTGGTCAAGCATGCTCCAAGCACAAGCTCAAAACAAGACTGAGCAAGAAAAAGGGAAAGGGAGATGGCCATGGGGATGTGGATTTTTAATCATGCATGTTTCTTACAAGAACAAGCAAAAATCCAAGCAAGGATGGTTTGGATGGGCATGCTCCTTAGCACATGTGTGTGCATAGGGCATGGGGTGGTCTAGCTAAAGGGCAAAAGAGAGGGAGAGTTTAACACTACCAAAACAAGATCAAGCAAGGAAGGAGGGTTCCATTTAGAAAACAAACAAAAACCAAAAGCCAAGGCAAAGTTGGCTATTGCATGGCCCATGCAATAATGAATGCCCCAACTATCCTTGTGAGAACAAGGATATTATCATGGCACTATTCATCTCCATTCCAAAAGGTGGACAAGGCCAAGCAAAGATCAAGGTGGATCCAACCAACAACATGGGCTAGGGATAACTCAATAAAAAGCCAAGCCCATATCATTGGATGGTGGAATTATAAGGTGGTGAAAGATATGGTGGTGGAGTCAAAGAGATGCCCCAACTCAACTTGGGCATTTAACAATTTAGTAAGAACCAAATACAATATCAAGAGGCAACTACAATTAATCATGCACATGAGATAAGAACCAAACAAGAAAAGGTTTTATATGATGCTCGATGCAAGGTGACATGATGACATGAGCATGATGTGATGATGATGCAACAATTATATGTTGAAGTGGCCCATTTTATTATTATGACATGTAGCATTACAGGGTTAGACAACCGGGATGCTACAACTCTCCACTAAACAGGAATCTCGCCGAGATTCTAGGAAGAAGAAGAAGAAGACAAAGAGAGAAGGATGGTTGAGACGGAGTTCATCTTCACGCCCCAAGTTGCTTCATCAATGAATGGTGTGACCACCGCACCTTGCGTAATTTGATGGACTTGTTGCAGTCCTTCGCTCATGGTCTCGAGGATTTTGTGGGTGTTCTTGATAAGAGAGATCTTCTTGGAGGTCGATTAGCTCATGATCCACGGTCTTGCCGGGTCTTTGAAGCACTTCTTGAGCTGAGAGATGTGGAAAACATCATGTACTTTGAGTTTTTCCTAAGCTCCAGCAGCATAAGCAACTTCTCCTCTTCTACCACGTATCTTGAAAGGACCGATGTATCTAGGAGCCAACTTTCCTTTGATACAAGCGTGTGTTCCTCTCATGGGAGTGACACGAAGGTAGACGAGATCACCAGGGCATATACCATATCTGTGCTTCCTGTCATAGTTGCTCTTCCGACGACTCGAGCAATTTTCGTGTTCTCCGAATGATATGCACCTTCTCCTCCGCTGAGTCACAATGTCGTGGCCAAAACCAGATTCTTTCTCCGCACCGACCAACCAATGGGAGTTCTCACTTGCGACCATAGAGAGCCTCGAATGGTGCCATCTTCGACTCTTCCGAAGTCGTTGTTGTAGGAGAATTCAGCATATGGAAGACATTCTTCCCACTTCATGCCAAAAGAGATGACGCAAGCTCTAAGCATATCCTCCGAACTGATTGATCCTCTCCACTTGTCCTTGAGACCGAGGGTGGTAAGGTTGAAGTTCAACTGCTCCCAAAGCTTTTGGAAACTCTCCTAACTTTGAGGTGAAGATGCTCCCACGATCCGAACTGATTTCAAGTGGAACCCCATACAAAGAGACAATCCTGATATAGAGCTCACCAATCAAGTCCGTAAATTGTTTCTTTGATCGAAGAAGTGTGCCACTTTAGAAAGCTCGTCGATGACAACAAAATTTTAAAAAGATTGCATTGTTGCCTTCTGCGACCTTGAAAACCCGTGATGAAGTCCATCTCAACTTTCTCCCACTTCCATTCCGGAGGTTTCAATGGTCAGAAGACCGAATGGTTTCGATGAATGACCTTGACTCTGCGGCAGACATCACATTCTCGAGACGACTTGGCACAATACCTTTTCAACCTGTGCCACCAAGATTGTGTTTTCAAGTCCATGTACATCTTTGTGCTGCCAGGATGGATAGAAAGAACCGAATCATGTGCCTCCTTGAGAACTTGGTCTCTCAGACCCGGATAGTTTGGAACAAACATCCGATGTTCAAAGAAGAGCGAGCCTTGATCATCGACATGAAAGGACTCATACTTCGGAGTGCCAAGCTTAGAGATGAGCTTTCTAGTGTGCGGATCACCAAGCTGACGAGAACGGATCTGTTCTTCCAAGAGAGGAGTAGCCAGAAGGTTCAGGAGATGCCCTTGTTCCACAATTTCCAGGTTCAGCTGACGGAATTCCTCGCACAAGAGAGGCTGCTGTTCTTCCACCATGAGGTTATTGACATAAGCTTTACGGCTAAGCGCATCTGCCATGACATTTGCTTTGCCTGGAGTGTAGTTGATGGTCACATCAAAGTCATTGATAGCTTCAATCCATCTCCTTTGCCGAAGGTTGAGATCCGGTTGAGTGAAGATATACTTCAAACTCTTGTGGTCCGAGAAGATCTCACAACGGTTGCCAAGCAAGTAGTGCCTCCAAAGCTTCAAAGCAAAGACCACCGCTAGCTCAAGGTCATGTGTGGGATAGTTGACCTCATGCGTCTTCAATCGACGAGAGGCATAAGCAACCACCTCTCTTGCATAAGGACCGCACCCAATCCTTGCAAAGAGGCATCGCAGAAGATCTGGAAAGGCTTGGATGTATCCGGAGGAACCAAGACTGGTGTGGAAGTGAGCTTCGCTTTGAGTGTCTCAAAACTTTCTTGACAAGGTGAGTCCAGGTACTTCTTGCCTTTCTTGAGGAGGTCGAAGAGGCTTTGCTATCTTTGAGAAGTTCGCACAAAACGACAATAGCTAGCTGCCGAGGAAATTCCGCACTTCCTTGACATTAGCAGGAGGAAGCCATTCAACTATTGTCTTCACGGTTTCCGGTTGATCGCAATGCCCTTGGCAGAGATGACATGTCCCAGATATGTTACTGTGTAACCGTAACTCACACTTGGAGAACTTTGCATACAAGCGGTTCTCACGAAGCTTGTTCAGACGCACCGCAGTGCTCTTCATGCTCCTCCTTGACTTGGAATAGACGAATATCATCCGGATATACCACCACAAACTTGTCCGTACTCCATGAAAACGGAGTTCATCAGCCTCGAGAAGGTAGCAGTGCAGTGAGACCGAAAGACATGACCGTGTACTCATACAAAGCCATAGCGAGTGGTGAAAGCTGTTTTGGGCACATCCTCTTTGCGAATTTTGATTTGGTGATAACCACTTCTCAAATCCAGCTTAGAGAACACCACAGCCGCCACCGATCAAAAAGATCATTTATCCGAGGGAGAGGATATTTGTTCTTGATGGTTTTAGCATTTAGAGCCCGGTAGTCAACACAGAGCCTATCGGTTCTGTCACGCTTCTTCACGAAGATTGTTGGACTACCCCAAGAAGAAGTGCTATGCTGAATGAAACCCAACTTCTCTTGTTCATCAAGTTGTCGTTTGAGTTCAGCCAGCTCAGAAGGACCCATCTTGTATGGCCTCTTGGAGATAGGCGCCGTTCCAGGTTCAAGCTCGATCACGAATTCAACCTCGCGATCCGGAGGCATACCTGGCAACTCTTCAGGAAAAACATCCGGGAACTCACAGACCACTGGTACCTTCTGAATGGCTTCCATAGCATCATCATTCAGAGCAGCCAAGGAATATAGCTGGACATCAGGAGTCAGACTTGGAGAAAAGACTAGATGGCCTTCAGGGATCTTCAGAGACACTGAGCGTTCAGCACAATCAATCACAGCTGCATTTGCTGTCAACCAATCCATGCCCAAGATGACATCAATGTCCGAGTTGCCCAGCAGAATCAAAGAAGCCAAGAATGAAGAGCCACCAATCTCAATCTGATTCCCATGACTGATATGCTCAGCCCTCATGTTTGAACCAGGTGATTGTACCACCAACCGCTTAGAGAGAGGAACCAGGACTAACTCATTCTCATTTGCAAACTTGTGAGACACAAATGAATGCGATGCACCAGAATCAAAGAGAACTCGTGCAGGGACTGAGTTAACTGAAAGCATAACCATGACAACTCCAGGTGCGAGCTCAGCTTGAGGCGTTAGCTGATTAGCTCGAACAACCGCACCGGGCTTAGTGTTGATGTTGAGAGCCCGAGGTGGTGCCCGAACCGAAAGAGAGCTTGATGCGGATCTTGGCGGGGTTGAGGAGAGCGTTGTTCTTCAATGGACAGTTCGATGGGATGTCGGGATCTCCACACGTAGCGTGCACCACCGGACGTGGGCGAGTAGCTGAGGACTCCGCCAGCGCTCCAGGTAAGTTGTTGTAGCCCACAGGAGCCGCAGTGGTGAAGTTTGGTGGCCTTGACGTGAAGCTCGGTCTTGGTGGAGCCGGGAGGCGGTGGGGTGTTAGGAACCCGGACACGCCGCTTAGAAGGAGTTGCCATTGCTGCCGAGCTTGATGCATCCTGCTTGTGTTTCTTGGACTCCTCGAACATCGCCTACTAGCCTCCTCTTGTAGTGCCATATCTTTGCAGTTCAGGAAGGTTGCGGTCTTGCATGCGTGAGTGCATACTTGATCGACGCATTGAGCCCTTGCACGAATCTCTTACGCTTCTTTTTGTCATCAGATACCTCATCACCACCATAGCGAGACAAGTTCATAAAGTTCCTGATGTAGGTGTTGACGTTATCATTGCCCTGCTTCAAGTTGAGGAAAGCATCCTTCATCCGTTCCATCACAATCTCTGAGAGAAACTGCTCCTTGAAAGCTGCGGTGAACCTCTCCCAAGTGGGCTGGAACCCAGTGCAGCTAGCCTTCAAGTAGTTTTCCCACCATAGAGCTGCGTCTCCCTTGAGAAGGTGAGTAGCACACTTTACCCATTCCTGTTCTGGAACATCAGCAGTCTCGAGCAGCCTTGAGATCTCACGGAGCCAATCATCCGCATCAAGAGGTCGGTCAGACACGTCGAACTGGCGGGGGTTGAACTTGAGGAAGCTCTTGATGTCACCACGCTTGGGAGGTGGAGGAAGTGGAGTGAACTTGTTCCTTCGGACGCTCTCCTCAAAGCGCAGCTGGTTCTCTTGCATTGCCGCCAAAGCATTAGCTATGCTTGACAGTCTTGAGCCGATTCGAGGAATGTCCTCCTCGATCCGTGGGGAGCCATCCTGTCATTGATATAAAACTCAAGTCAGTACTATAATGGAAGATGATAATAATCCAAAATAGTACCAAGATGGAATTAACCAAGATTAAAGGATACAATTTACTGAGATGATATAAAAATATCAACAAAGTGCATAGCACCTCAAAGATATTAAGCATATCGCACACGACTGAAAAGAAGTGTGGTACACAAACATATCAAAGAAAAATTTTCCACAAATTCCGGCATTAAAAATACCAATAGATGCGCAAAATTACTTAACGAATCAAGATTAGTGACTCTACCAATCCAATATACAAAAGCGAATGATACAAGTAGTGGTATGGTCGCGACTCCATCCCGCACTCAAATCATTACTCCGCACATGAACAAGTGGAACACATATCCTAACCCCTTCTTCTTAATTTAAACCTAAAGATTGGTACTACGGAACGAACACCCCAAACAAGATAGCGTCGGATACAAAAGGAAGATAGATGGCGTCGGTTTACAAAAGCACATCGGTATGGAATGTACCAGTTGATAACCAAAGGCGTAAAAGATAACAACTTGGATGCAACAGATAGACAAGGGACTACACACACACACACACAACCTATGGTACTACGGAACCCGTAACACGTGAATCCTAGTTTGAATTTTAAGAAGAGGATTGAAAAGCGTTGCACTTCCTTACGAGAAAAGGGTGGGTGGGAGGTAAGAAGAAAATGAAGAAGTCCTACTCGCTTTTGTTTTCCCTATATACATAACTACTAAAATATTTGCTAGATCGACAACGACCGTTTGGGAAACCTCAAGGTCGGGATGGCTCGATACCAATTGTAACTACCTCGGTGAACTACGCTCCTAGATACAAGCCTGGATGAGAGATAGCGGTTGAAATAGTACTGGCGGGGCCCCAAAAGCCACTCACTTGGTAGTCCTTTCGACGTCCCAACCGCTAACCTCTCAACGGAAATCTGACGGGCGTGGTCGGCAGCGAAGGATCAACTACGTACACAAGTGGGTATGTACGCAAGCCACCATACAAGAGTACATCAGAGCCTCACCATCTAGAAAGAAAGGAAATATACCAACGCCATACGGCAAGATTCAAATGACCTAGATACATCTATAAGTTAGGATAACTCCTCATACAACACACATCGTAGTATCATGCGGGCGGCAAACAAGATCCAGTACGGATAAGAAGCAAATAGGCATAAGATGCCAGAAAATAAGCACATCCCAACTACAGGTCTCATGGATCCCGATCCGGAATCTCTACACCATACGATCGTTGCCCACATCTTGACTTCTTCCACCCGAAGAAATCACGAGAAGGTACATTCATCTGAATCAAGAATTTATCGTGTGAGACCCTAAGGGTACTCAAAGACTTAATGCCTCTAAAGGGACACAACACAGGGTGACGAATTGCAGCAAAAGGTTAAACCCTAGCAATTCTACAGATAACGCTACCCATCCGCCTAACCAATGATAGACGGATGTCCGAGAAATTAAGTACAACAGTTATAATGGTAATCTCATCCGATCCATCCTCCTCCCTACTTACCGACAGGGAAGCGGACGAACAACCCCCATCCGTTGGCAATTTTATTAACCATTCCATGAGTATTGCGCTATTTACTAGTCAAGTTACTTTAGTCAGATTAAAAGCGGTACTTTAGTTATGCTTTTCTATGATCAAGAAACTGTGCTCCAAGTCGTCCATATCCGCGGACACGGCTTTCAGAAAGTTTTACCCGGCCGGGGTGCACCAATAGCAACACACACTCGATCAACCTCGGAAAAACCAAATCAAAACCCAACGAGGCTTTCACGACTGAACAATCACAAGATTCAGAAATATTTGGGGCCACCTTAAGTAGATCCCAACGAGTAAGCAAGCTCAGACGGCCTCAAGGTCTGGGTGGGCGGTGTGAGCGGGAACCCCAAGCGGGGCTTGTCGACACCGCGTAAGCGTGTCCCGATCCTAAGCGATGCAGTGTGCGAGACCTCGCAATCGTAAAAGCGATAAACATGGCATAAGTACAGATCGTAAATAAAACCTCAAACTAGTTTGTGGCCCCAAGAAATAAGACGGAATCAAGCTCTGGTCAGGGGTCCCATATACCTCCGGATGTGGATAGCGCGATAAATCAAGGAACAGGAATCAAGTACTCGGGGTCTTACGGACACAAGTGAGGAAAAACCAAATAGCAGATATTGCTCACCGGTGCCACTTTCTTTAGTTATCCCAGAACTACTCAGGTTAAGTTGTTTAAGTACCTCGTTATTCATCAGACTCTCACAAACCCTACACATGCTGTTCTACGACTCGCATGGCTCAAACAACTCCTATAGTAGTGGCTCATGGGATAGAGGAAAACAAGCTTGGTGGGGTTTAAAAGTAAAGGCTATGCATACTTGGGTTTCAATTTAATGCAATCGCGACTCAATGATGCAAGAATAAGATAGAGGCAATAGGTACTGTATGTATGCAAGCATGTGGTAGTGCTTGCCTGGTATCTCTGTTGAAGCAAGGGGAGTCTTGGGTAGTGCTCTGGTTCTCTTGATACAACCACCTTTCGGTGTCTATCCGAGAAAAACCAAACAAACAAGGCCAACATAAATATAGAGCACAAGCATATGAATAAGATGCGTCAAGCAAACAATCATGCCATGATGAATGATGCACAATTTACATGGCAAGTAAGGTAGCATGGCATGGGTGAGATGTGGTGGACAAGATAAATAACCATTAAGTGGGTTTTAGTCATATTTCGTTGTCGTAACAATTGTTGTTCGCAATATATTTATATGCTGCATGCTGCAATTGAAGTTATGAATAGCATAAACAGAAAGGTCTCGTCGAGCTGATCAATTTAGACTATTTACTTGCTAGATTTGGATTTACAAAACAAAAGTTATGGTTTATTGAAAATCCAGTGGCATTGGATGTAATTATCATATCTTGGAATTTTACTTGGGCTAAACACAAAACAGATGGCATATTTGAATTCCTTTCATTTTCCTGATATCAAAACATATGTCATTTGCCCAATTTGGATAAAGTATGTGAAAGTTATTAAAATCTGAATTGGAAATGAATTTTGAATTTATTTGAAATAAGTTTGAATTTTTTCAAAACAGTCTGAAACATTTTCTACCCAGCCTAACTTATCCTGAGCCGCAGACAGGTGGGCCAGGGGGGTTCCTCTGGCCCACACGCCAGCGTCTGAGCACGATCTGGACCGCGGGTTGATTGAAACAAACATCAGGAGCCTAAATGCAAAAGATACACAGCCACTGACAAGTGGGCTCTCAGGGACCGCGGGTTGACGCAAACAAAAGGGCCAGGGGGTTTCTGCAAAACGTACACGCGGGCCAGGGGGGTGGACTGCGGGTTGAGTCCGGGGTCTTGCGGGAGCCTTTTTAGAAAAAGGCCACCGCCGCTGACAGTGGGGCCTCGAGGTTCGCAGGGTGCTAAAAAGATTGAGGGAGGGGTTTTGCGCAAAAGTGGCGCCCGTGGACACTGTGGATCTTCCCTCCTCGCAGGCGTCTCAGGCGCGTGTGTGGCGCAGGTGGGGATCGAACACAGGGCGATGCGCCGCTGAATGCGGCCGCTGTTGGGTCGTGAGTGCTAGGAAGAGGCTAAGCTAGGTAGGGTGTGGGCGCGCCAGGCTGCGGAAGGCTGCACTCGCCGCCGGCAAGATCGAGGCCTTCGGCAAGCAATGAGCAACCAGGACGCGACTGAGGACAGGAGGATGTCTGGGGAGTTCGTAAGCTCACCGCGAGCGTGACGGTGTGGTTGACGCAGAGCGGGGAGCAGACGATCAGCGATGGGGCTGGCGGACTGGGGCTAGGGTTTCCCGGCGGTGCGCGGCAGATCCTGGCGGTTCCTGGCCTCCTCCTCCTCGCGTCCGGCTCCAGGCGTCGCAGGCGAAGCTCCCAGGCTTCCTCGACACCTAGCTGCAGCACGCCTCCGGTTGGATCGACTGGGGACAGAGGTAGACGGTGGTGTGGCGGCGAGAGGGCGCTGGGGTGGCGGTGGAGGAAGGAGGTTCGAGGCAAGCCTCAGGGGCGGATCTGGGGTGGCTCTGAGGGGGAGGAAGGGGATAAGAAGGCCAGGTGGAAAGGAGGCTAGCGTGGGGGAGGGGCTGATCAGCTCGGGCGCCTCCTTCTCTGATCACGTGATCGGCACGGCCAGGAGGGCACGGCAGGGTGGCGTGGGCTCTAGGGGTGGCTGGCAGGTGGGGTAGGCGCGGCTAGGGTCGCAGGCAGTGGGCCTGGGGCGCTGGGCAGGTGCTGGCTGAGAGAAAAGAAAGAGGGGAAAGGGAGAGGGGGATGGTCGGGCTAGGGCATAGGGTGAGGGCATGGTCGTGTGGGGCAGCTAGGAGGGTCCTGGTCATGTGGGGTGTAGGGTCTTTGGGGTAGGCGCATGGTAGGGTGGAGAGGGGTGAGAGGGACATGGGCATGGGGCAAGCTAGATAGGAGAGAGGGTAGTGCTAGGGTTTTGTTAGAGGGAAGTGTAGTTTAGGGTTTAATTTTAGGATAGAGGTAATTTAGGGTTTTGGTTTAGGATAGATTGGAATTAGGGTTTTGCTAACAAGGGGTAAGAAGGTGGAGGGGTACTAAACTTGGTCAAGCATGCTCCAAGCACAAGCTCAAAACAAGACTGAGCAAGAAAAAGGGAAAGGGAGATGGCCATGGGGATGTGGATTTTTAATCATGCATGTTTCTTACAAGAACAAGCAAAAATCCAAGCAAGGATGGTTTGGATGGGCATGCTCCTTAGCACATGTGTGTGCATAGGGCATGGGGTGGTCTAGCTAAAGGGCAAAAGAGAGGGAGAGTTTAACACTACCAAAACAAGATCAAGCAAGGAAGGAGGGTTCCATTTAGAAAACAAACAAAAACCAAAAGCCAAGGCAAAGTTGGCTATTGCATGGCCCATGCAGAATAATGAATGCCCCAACTATCCTTGTGAGAACAAGGATATTATCATGGCACTATTCATCTCCATTCCAAAAGGTGGACAAGGCCAAGCAAAGATCAAGGTGGATCCAACCAACAACATGGGCTAGGGATAACTCAATAAAAAGCCAAGCCCATATCATTGGATGGTGGAATTATAAGGTGGTGAAAGATATGGTGGTGGAGTCAAAAGAGAGATGCCCCCAACTCAACTTGGGCATTTAACAATTTAGTAAGAACCAAATACAATATCAAGAGGCAACTACAATTAATCATGCACATGAGATAAGAACCAAACAAGAAAAGGTTTTATATGATGCTCAGATGCAAGGTGACATGATGACATGAGCATGATGTGATGATGATGCAACAATTATATGTTGGAAGTGGCCCATTTTATTATTATGACATGTAGCATTACAGGGGTTAGACAACTGGGATGCTACACTCGTCACACTACAACATTTAGAACTGGTCGATCCTTGGGTACAGAAGAACAAAAGGTTAATCGAGAAGAAGTACAGTGACCGGGCATACAGAGGACGCAGTGATAAATAATCAAAGAGCACAACTCAGATTTCACGCGTTGGTTTAGGCAGACGCTCCTTGATAATCCCCCGCGATCGCATTCTTCTGACACGGAAAAGATCATATTCACCTTGTCGTTGGGACCGATGCAAAACCTGGTGACCTATCAGGCGTATGATATCAACGGCTACACATTCTACACGGAGGAAAAGTACAACAAGTGTGATTATCAGAACACAGGCGTAACGTCGGAATTCTACACCGATGACAACGTGAAGGAAAGATTCTACGGAAGAATCGAGGAGATCTGGGAGCTCGACTACTGTGGATAAAAGGTTCCGATGTTCCGTGTCAGATGGGCAAAGAGCGTCGAAAGATAAGACCGGTATTTCACAACCATGGTTATACCCGAAGCAGCCAAATCCAAGGCCACCGGTGCGAACGTGGCCGCGAAAAATGAACCGTGGGTACTGGCTAGCAAAGTGGACCAATGTTTTTTCATTACCGACCCGACAAAGCCTAGCCGTGTTGTCGTGAGAAGAGGAAAAAGAAACATCATCGGAATGGATGGAGTCTCCAACGAGCAAGACTTCGACCAGTACGGCGATCCAAAGATTGAAGATGACGATGACTACGATGCAGCAACATACATCACAAGAAGAAAAGGACAACCCTACCCAAAAAAGGTAGCCCGTTCGAAAGAAGAAACATTAAAGTGCCAGGGCTAAATTATTCAACTGCGACAAAGAAGGGAAAAAATATTGTAAAATGCTAGCTCAAAAAATATTGTAAAACCCGTGGTCGAAAAAGATTGTTGTTGGGGAGGTGACCCCGGATAGGGTCAAGACAGGGGAAGATAAGAGGAGTCTCCCTTGTCATATGCCGAGTTACTTTTTATGTCGGCCGAGTCATGTAAGAGTCGGCCGAGATAAGTAAGGCCATGACATGTACATGAGGATAAACACCTTATCTGGCCGACATATGGGTTAAGTCGGACGAGTAAGTTTAACTAACTTGAATACAGGTGAAGGCCGAGCCGAGTCATGCGAGACAAGGCCGAGTAACATAAAGCTTGCAGGAGAACGAAGTACCTATAGTCAAACCCTAGTTGCTAGCTAGGGAGAATCTGAGCAGAGCCAAGCACAAAGGACAAAGAGCAGAGCTGCAGAAGGGCAGGAGAAGGTCACAGAGGTGACAGTCGAGGAGCCCGAGGTGTGCATGTGGGGTTCTCTGGAACATTGCCATCGTTAGGAGGGGGACAAAGAAAGAGAGCCGCCGAGTTACCATATTGGGACAAGCATATTCCTCGAATATGCTTGCCACGTCATTCCTAAGAGGAACCAATGCACCCCTTTATAAGGGGAGGAACAGGATCCTTAGGGGGGATCGAATGACTTTAGGCGGTAAGGCTCGTGTAGTAGTCTTATTCTTCCTGCTAACAACTCGAGGAGAACTTGTAGTTCTTGTAAGGAGAGGGAAAGATCTTTATGTTATCCATTTGAGTGTGGAAATCACTGCATCTTCCCTCCCCGGATCCCACTAGCATCCATTGGCCCCATACTTTAGCCTACCCATGGCATCTGACGTGCCACCACCACGACAGTTGGCGCCCACTGTGGGGCCAACAACGGTGCTAGCTGGCGTCAAGATCCGGACGGGAAACTTCATTCACACTAGCGAGCGTGTTGTCTCTGGCTTAGTCCAGAGACTTGATCTCTGCGACTACGTCAGCGATAACGCGGGCAGCTTCAGGAGAAAAGCCCCACCGCGCAATGGAGTCTTCATCAACCTGGGCATGCACCAGATCTACGTCGGCATCGACTCATCATGCGTTTATCCTCACCAAGTTGTTGATGCAGGGGATCCTCCCCTCAGCGCTGCAGGCGATCCGCGTGGAGAACGCCCCGTCAAGGCGTCGGTGATGGTCGCAAGCCGGTGCGACGGCAAAGAGCACCGGATCAAGCAAGGAACCAGCGACGGGAGGACAGGTGACCACGAAGCACGTAGCTCCGCAGCCCACCGAGGTAGATCCGTCTGCGTCCAAACAAGCCGAGGTACAGGAGACAACCCCAAAGGCAGCAAGGGTAAGATGGCCACCCCTGGAAAGACCAGAGAATATTCTCCAAGCAACTATACATAATCTGACCACGCCTATAGCGCCGATACTAGATCCGGCTAATGCTCAGGCTGAGTTAGAAGAGACTAGGCAGAAAGTGCTGGTACAAGCAAAAAAGGTGTCGGCTTTGCGGGAGTCCCTAAACAGGACCTTGCGAGAATATGCCAAGGCAAATAAACCAGATGTTGCCCCCGAGCGGGTAGATGAGTTAAGATTGAGAGGAAAAAACCTCATGAATGATATCAACAAAGAGCATGGGACTCATAAGGCAGATTCAGTTGATTTAGGCTTGCCGAGGTATAGCACCCCGGCAAAGAACCTAAGGGCGGCAAATGCCGCTGCATTGGAATTGGAAGGATTAACCGGTGAAGCCCGGCAGAAACAACAAGAAAGAGTGAATGAGATGGTACGCATTGCGAACCAGCAGAATGAAGAAATGCTTAGGGCTGACCCGGCAAGACCGGGAGCCTCGAGTATGGTTCATTCGGCTGGAGCGCCGCCCTATCGATGGCAGACATCCTCACCCGGAAACAATGCGAAAATATAAAGAATAACCGGAAAAAGAAATAAGCAAATTGTTCAGATGATCCGTGATGGCAGAGAAAAAGCCAATGAGAACAGAGGCAATGGGAGCCGAGGTAACAGTGGCGAAAGAAACCCCAGCCGTTCCAACAAAGGCAATGGAAGCCGAGGTAATGGAGACCTCGTAAGAGGAAATCACGAGAACAATGACCCGGCGGAAGGGAGGAGAGACCTACCGCCCAATCCTCAGCCGAGGTATGAACCTCGGCAAGAACGAGAAGTGAGACCGGCTCACCATAATCATGCAAATGAGAGGTACAATGATGGTTACTCAGATATGGAGCATGCAGGGCATGGTGGAAATAACCATTATGGAATATAGGAAAGAATCATTTATAGAAACTTACCGTCAAATGACGCAAGATCAAAACTAGACAGGTTGTACCGGTCCGAGTTATTAGAGGAGCAAGGTCCGCCTGGTCCGGCATGTTTTGGACCTCGGATCATGGGCGAGCCGCCAGTGCTGAACTTTCAGCTGGCTAGGGGCACGAAAACATACAATGGGAGCACCAAACCACAAGATTGGTTGATTGATTATGCTACTGCAGTAAAGATAGCTAGTGGAAACTTGCGATGGGCGGTAAGATACGTCCCGCAGATGCTGGAAGGACCAGCTAGAGTCTGGCTGAACAATCTGCCAGCAGGCAGTATCAACTGCTGGCTAGATTTCGAAGAGATGTTTGTCAGCAACTCCACCCAGTACTTACAAAAGACCAAACAGGCCACAACAGCTTGCTATGTGCAAGCAGAGGCTGAATGAGACACATAGAGAATTCTCGACTCGGTGGTGTAACCTCAGAAACTCATGTGAAGGAATTATAGAATCTCAAGCGATAGCTTGGTTCGCTCAGGGCTGCCGATATGGCAGTGTTTTGTGGCAGAGGTTGCAAAGAGATATGCCGACCACCTTGGCAGAAACCATCAGGATAGCAGATTCATATGCATTGGGTGATCCGACGCAACCATAACTAATGTCGACGGAGCATCGGGAGCATCAAGATCAGTATGCAAGAGATGCGGCCGGATCATCGAGGAGCAATGAGTTCAGAGGTAGAAGAAGAGAGGAAAGACCGGATTACAGATATGCCTCCAATCAGGTGGCAGCGGTAGTGCAAGATCAGCCGAGCCACGGAAACAGTCAGCGGCAGAAGAATGGTCCTCAGCAATGGACACCAAGGAATGAAGGGAAGAGACATTGGACACCAGAACAGAAGAAGCAGTGGCAGGAAAGGCCAAAGTACACGTTTGAATCCATGTTGGATCAACCGTGTAAGTTTCACACTCCAAACCCAGCCAAGCCGGCTAATCATACAACTCGGCAATGTGCCTGGATGAAAAATGCAATGGGGAACCCAACGGGCATGCAAGCACCTTCTCATCAGGAACATCAGAAGCAGTAGCCACAATTGACTGGGGCAAATGCACAGCAGTTAATGTTACCCCCTCCTCCCCCGAGGTATGATAACTCGGACCGGAGAGATGCAGTGCATCAAGTGATAAATCAGGGTCAGGATGGAAGGACAAACCCCGGAAATAATGGACGCAATGATTACAGGGAACATCATCAATCATATTGCGTGTTCACTATAGAACAGCAAGATAGGCAAAGTGTACAGCGCCAGCATATGGAAGTAAATACAGTTATGCTGGCAGTACCAAGATATGTACCTTGGTCAGATCAAGAAGTAACTTGGAGCATAAAAGATCACCCCAAAATAATGCCTAATCCAGGGTCGTACGCACTCGTACTAGATCCGAATTTTGTCGGGCCCAGCATTAAATGTGAAATTTTCAAAAGTACTCATTGACAATGGGAGCAGTATCAATATCATCTACAAAGATACAATGCATAAACTCGGAATATCGCAGAATATGCTGCAATCCACGAGAACCACGTTCCATGGAATAGTGCCGGGACTTTCATGCGAACCCATTGGGAAGGTTCGAGTAGATGTATTATTCGGCACAAGGGAGAATTTTAGAGCGGAAAACTTGGAATATGAAGTGGTGGGCCTAGAAAGTTGCTATCATGCTTTACTCGGACGGCCGAAATTGGCCAAGTTCATGAGAAGCTGCCACATTACTTATTTAAAAATGAAGTTACCCGGACCACAAGGGGTGATAACAGTAGCCGGAGATTACAGGAAATCGATGGAATGTGCTTCGGCTGGATCAAACCTGGCCGAGTCGTTGGTGATTGCAAGGGAAAAAAGAAGGATTCAGGAGGTAGCGGCTCTCGCTCAGTCGGAACAGCTGAATATGCCGGCATTAGCCAACCCACATGAAAGTGTTTCTTTCCAGCCGACTAAAGAGACAAAAAAGGTCCAGATAGGCGAGAAATTCCCAGAGCGCACCATCACGATTGGTGCTGGCCTAGATGCCAAATAGGAAGGCGAGCTCACCAACTTCCTCCGTGAGAATCGGGATATATTTGCGTGGTCAACTCAAGACCTGCAAGGTGTGCCGAGGGAGTTGGCTGAGCACTCTTTGCATGTAAGGCCAGGAGCAAGGCCGGTGAAGCAACCTCTCCGCCGCTTCGCCGAAGACAGGAGAAAAATAATAGGGGATGAGATAGCTCGGCTCCTTGCGGCCGGATTCATCATGGAAGTACTTCATCCGGATTGGTTATCAAATCCGGTGTTAGTAGCAAAGAAAAAGGATGACCCAATTGTAGCCGTCGTATGGAGAATGTGTATCGATTACACGAACCTAAACAAGGCGTGTCCCAAAGATCCTTTTCCTTTACCTAGGATAGACCAAGTCATTGATTCGACCGCTGGTTGTGAGCTGTTATCATTTGTAGATGCGTATTCTGGTTTCCACCAGATACCATTAAATCCGGCCGATCAAATAAAGACTGCGTTTATTACCCCGTACGGGGCTTATTGCTATCGTACCATGCCATTCGGCCTGCGTAATGCAGGATCAACATACCAGAGATGCATGCAAAAGTGTCTACATGACCAGATAGGGAAAAATGTGCAAGTATATGTGGACGATGTGGTTATAAAAACCAAAGAAAGTAAAACACTCCTGGATGATATTCGGCAGACGTTCGCAAACCTGAGAAGGTTCCGAATGAAGCTTAACCCGGAAAAATGTACCTTCGGTGTCCCGGCTGGGAAATTACTCGGTTTTCTCGTATCCAGCCGAGGTATAGAGGCAAATCCAACTAAAATACGGGCAGTTGAAAGAATGGAATTGCCGAGGTGTCTAAATGACGTACAAAAATTCACGGGTTGCCTGGCCTCGCTTAGTCGGTTTGTATGTCGGCTGGGGGAAAAGGCATTACCTCTATATCAACTGATGAAAAAATCTGATAAGTTCATTTAGACACCGCAAGCAAATAACGCATTTCATGAATTTAGAAAGATGTTGGTCATGGCACCAATTCTGGCCTCTCCATTATCAAAGGAGCCTATGTTACTCTATGTAGCTGCCACTAACAGAGTGGTAAGCGCGGTGGTGGTCGTGGAACGGAATGAAGATGAAAAGTCGGTACAAAGGCTGGTATATTACCTAAGCAAGGTATTATCAGCCTCAAAACACAACTACCCTCACTACCAAAAGATGGCTTATGGAGTATACATGTCGGCGAAAAAACTTAAACATTACTTCGAGGAACATCCGATAAAAGTGATTTGTGAAGCACCCATAGCCGAGATATTGAGCAATAAAGATGCCAGTGGCCGAATAGCAAAATGGGCAATCGAATTATCACCTTATGCCCCGCAATTTGATAGGAGAGATGCAATCAAATCTCAGGCGGTGGCAGATTTATTTGTGGATTGGGCCGAGGTACAATATGAGCCGCCATTACCAGATCCGAATTATTGGACAATGCACTTTGACGGTTCCAATCTGAGGAATGGCTTGGGGGCAAGGATAGTGTTAACCTCGCCAAAAAGAGATCAGCTAAAATATGTACTACAAATACATTTCGACGTGTCAAATAACGTAGCCGAGTATGAAGCACTCGTCCATGGGTTAAAGGTGGCAAAAGAGATTGGCATACGTCGGATCCTATGTTACGGGGATTCGTATTTAGTAGTACAACAATTATCAGGCAGTTGGGACGCGCTAGATGCGAATATGGCCCTATATAGATTCCATGTGCAGAAAATCAGTGGTTACTTCGATGGGTGTGAGTTCCATCATATACCTCGGGCAGAAAATGACGCTGCAGACACGCTTTCAAAACTCAGATCAACTAGGCAGTCAATTCCCCCGGGTATCGCCCTAGAGCACCTAAGAAAACCATCAATAGCACCATCACCAGAGTCCGAGTCCATTTATATCTCGGCAGAATCAAGAGAAGATAGTATGCCAATGGAAGTTGACAAAGAATGTAACCCGGAATTTCCGAAAGTAAACCCGGCCATCGCACGAACGGATATGGAAACATCCGAGTGTTGGGGAGATAACCCCGGATAGGGTAAAGACGGGGAGAGATGAAAGGATGTGCCCCGTCTAGTTTCCGAGTTACGGTCTGAGCCGGCCGAATCATGTAGAGGTCGGCCGAGATAGGAAAGGACAGGACCCTCATAGTAATAGCAAGACATTACCCGGCCGAGATACTTCGTAAGTCGGCTGGGTTAGCCCGAGTAATCTTAATACAGATGAAGGACAGGCCGAACTACGGGAGGCAGGGCCGAATGATACAAAGCTTGCAGGAGAAGGAGAAGCTGAAGTCAAACCCTAGCTGCAGGGTAGGGAGAATCTGAGCCAAGCGCTACGGACAAAGACGCAGAGCGAGAGGCGAAGGAGGTCACGGAGGAGACTGCCACAAGCGAGGCGTCTGGGAGGGGCCTCTGAACCTTGCCGTTAGGGGAACGACAGGGAAAGGGAGGCGCCAAACTACTATATTGGGACAAGCATATTCCCCGAATATGCTTGCCACGTCAGCCCTAAAGGAGCCCAAGGCTCTCCTTTATAAGGGGAGGCTTGGACCCTGAAGAAGGCATGACTGATTTTAGTACCGTTAGGCTGGAAAAGCTCTTCTCTTCTCCCTGTATACAGCTCAAGGAGCACTTGTATCCCAAGTAAGGAGAAATTAAGATCTTTGCCTTAGTCTTTTGTGTGTAGAATCAACTACATCTTCCCTCCCCAGATCCCACTAGCATCCATTGGCCCCATACTTTAGCCTACCCATGGCATCTGCTGTGCCACCACCACGACAGTTGGCGCCCATCAGCCAGCGGTGCTAGCTGGAGTTATGATCCGGACGGGAAACTTCATCAACACGGGCGAGCGCGTTGTTTCTGGCTTGGTCTAGAGGTTTGATCTCTGTGACGACGTCAGCGACAATGCAGGCAGCTTCAGGGGAAAAAATCCCCCGCGCAACGGTGTCTTCATCAGCCTGGGCGGGCACAAGGTCTACGTCGGCATCGACATCTCCGGCATTTATCCTCAACGAGTTGTTGTTGCAGGAGAGCCGCCTCTTAACACTGCGAGCCGTCCGTGTGGAGCGCATCCCGAAGGCAGCGTCGAGGTGATGGTCGCGGCCGGAGTGCAAGCTGGAGTAGCGGCTGCCGGATTAACTAGAGAACCCGCCACCGGCGTACAGGGCGCACCCAGGCAGACAGCACCACTACCCACCGAGGTAATCCCACCAGCGAACAACCCGATCGAGGTGCAGGACACTACCCCAAAGGCACCAAGAGTAAGAGGGCCACCTCTGGAAAGGCCATAGAACATTCTTCAGGCAACCATAGAGAACTTGACTACACCTGTAGCGCCGATACTTGATCCGGCAAATGCTCAGGCAGAATTAGAAGAAACCAGGCAAAAGGTGCTGGTAGAGGCCAAAAAGGTGTCGGCCTTGCGAGAGTCCTTAAACAAGACCCTGCGAGAATATGCCAAAGCTAATAAGCTTGACGTCGCGCCCGAACGGGTGGACGAATTAAGATTGAGGGGGAAAACCTCATAGATGATATCAACAAGGAGCATGATGCTCATAAGGCGGAATCAGTCGATTTGGGCTTGCCGAGGTACAGTACCCCGGCAAAGAACCTAAGAGCGGCAAATGCCGCAGCTTTGGAGTTAGAGGGGTTGACCGGCGAAGCCCGGCAGAAATAGCAAGAAAGAGGGAATGAGCTGGTGCGCATCGCGAACCAGCAAAACAAAGAAATGCTCAGGGCAGACCCGGCGAGGCCGGGGGCCTCGCGAATGGTTCACTCAGCAGGAGCAGCACCTGCCTTGTCCGTGGCAGCAGCATCCTCACCCGTAAATAATGCACGGAAGGACAAAGCAGTAACCTCAGGAAAGAGAAACAAGCAAATTGTTCCGTATGATCCGGCAATAGCCGGGAAGGCAAATGAGAACAGAGGCAATGGAAGCCGAGGTAACAGTGGTGAGAGGAATCCCGGCCCTATTGAGAAAGACGATGGAAGACGAGGCAATGGAGACCTCGGCAGAAGAGAGCTCGGAAGAGGCAATCATGAAAACAATACCCCGATCGAAGTAAGGAGAGAACTGTCACTCAACCCGCAACCAAGGCATGAACCCCGGCAGGAAAGAGAAACGAGGCCAGCTCGCCACAATCAAGTGAATGAAAGATACAATGATGGTTATTCCGAGATGGAATATGAGGTCCATGGTGGAAATAACCACTATGGAATACAAGACAGAGTTCTGTACAGAGATTTGCCATCAAATGATGCAAGAGTGAAGCTGGACCGGCTATACCGGTCCGACTTGTTGGAAGAACAGGGTCCACCAGGTCCGACATGCTTTGGACCACGGATCATGGGCGAACCACCTGTGCCGAACTTTCAGCTAGCAAGAGGTACGAAAACATATAATGGGAGTACCAAACCACAAGACTGGTTGATTGACTATGCCACTGCTGTGAAAATAGCAGGTGGAAACTTACGATGGGCAGTACGGTATGTCCCACAAATGCTGGAAGGACCAGCTAGGGTGTGGCTGAATAATCTACCAGCGGGCAGTATCAACTGTTGGTTGGATTTTGCAGAAATGTTTGCCAGCAACTTTACCAGCACATACAAGAGGCCGAACAGGCCACAACAGTTAGCCATGTGCAAGAAGAGGCCGAATGAAACAGATAGAGAGTTTTTAACTCGATGGTGTAACCTGAGAAACTCATGTGAAGGAGTTATAGAGTCGCAAGCAATAGCTTGGTTCGCACAAGGATGTCGTTATGCCAGCGTCTTGTGGCAACGTCTGCAAAGAGATATGTCGACCAGATTGGCAGAAACTATCAGAATAGCGGACGCCTACGCATTAGGAGATCCAACGCAACCAGAAATAATGTCGGCGGATCATCGGGAGCAACAAGACCATTATGCAAGAGATTTGTCCGGGTCATCCAGGCGCAGTGATTTCAGAGGAAGAAGAGAAGAAAGGCCGGATTATAGATTTAGTTCGGCCCAAGTGGCGGCAGTAGCGCAAGATCCGCCGAGTCACGGAGCGACTCAACGGCAAAAGAATGGTCCTCGGCAGTGGACACCAAGGAATGAAGGAAAAGACAAGGAACCCGTAACAAAAGAAGCAAGGTGGAGAGGCCGAAGTACACGTTCGAATCTATGTTTGATCAGCCGTGCAAATTTCACACGTCAAACCCATCCAGGCCAGCCAACCATACGACCCGCCAATGTGCATGGATGAAAAATGCAATGGGAAACCCCGTAGGTATTCAGGCAGCACCCCATCAAGTACATCAGCAGCATCAACCACACGGATCGAGCAAATGCAAAGAATCGATGTTACCACCTCCTCCCCCGAGGTACGATAACTCGGATCGGAGAGATGCGGTCCATCAGGTGATGAACCAAGTCCAGGATGGAAGGACAAATCCAGCGAGTACTGGATGCAACGATTATAGAGAACATCATCAGTCTTATTGCGTGTTCACAACGGAACAGCAAGACAAGCAGAGTGTGCAGCGCCGGCATATGGAAGTAAATGAAGTTATGCCCGTAGTACCAAGATATGTGCCTTGGTCAGATCAGGAGGTAACTTGGAGCATAAAGGATCACCCCAAGATAATGCCGAATCCCGGATCATATGCACTCGTGTTGGATCCAACATTTGTTGGACCAAGCATCAATGTGAAATTCTCAAAAGTACTCATTGACAATGGAAGCAGTATCAACATCATGTACAAAGATACCATGCATAAACTCGGAATATCGCAGAACATGTTGCAATCCACGAGGACCACTTTCCATGGGATAGTGCCAGGGCTTTCATGTGAACCCATTGGTAAGGTCCGAGTGGATGTGTTATTCGGCACAAGAGATAACTGCAGAGCAGAAAACTTAGAGTTTGAGGTGGTGGATCTAGAGAGTTGTTATCATGCTTTACTCGGATGGCCAACGTTGGCGAAATTCATGGGCAGCTGTCATATAAGTTATCTGAAAATGAAGCTACCCGGACCACAAGGAGTGATAACAGTAGCAGGGGATTACAAGAAGTCAATGGAGTGTGCTTCAGCCGGGTCAAATTTGGCCGAATCATTGGTTATAGCAAGAGAAAAAAGAAGGATTCAGGAGGTAGCATCCCTCGCTCAGTCGGCACAGCTGAATATGCCGACACTAGACAATCCGCATGGAAGTGTCTCCTTTCAGATGACTAAAGAAACAAAGAAGTTTCAGATAGATGAGCAATTCCCAGATCGTATTGTTACTATTGGTGCAGGCCTAGATGCTAAATAGGAAAGCGAGCTCACCAACTTCCTCCGTGAGAATCGGGACATATTTGCATGGTCAACTCAGGACCTGCAAGGTGTTCCGAGGGAGTTGGCTGAGCACTCTTTGAATGTAAGGCCAGGAGCAAGGCCGGTGAAGCAACCTCTCCGCCGCTTCGCCGAAGACAGGATAAAAATAATAGGGGATGAAATAGCTCAGCTCCTCGCAGCCGGGTTCATCATGGAGGTGATGTATCCGGATTGGTTGTCGATTCCAGTGCTAGTATAAAAGAAGAAAGATGATCCGAATGTAGCCATTGTATGGCGAATGTGTATCGATTACACAAACCTGAACAAGGCGTGTCCAAAAGATCCTTTTCCATTACCTAGAATAGACCAAGTCATTGATTTGACCGCTGGTTGTGAGTTATTGTCATTTGTAGACGTGTATTCTGGTTTTCACCAGATACCGTTAAATCCGGCCGATCAAATAAAGACTGCGTTTATTACCCCGTACGGGGCTTATTGCTATCGCACAATGCCATTCGGCCTGCAAAACGCAGGAGCAACATATCAGAGATGCATGCAGAAATGTCTACACGACCAGATAGGAAAAAATGTACAAGTATATGTAGATGACGTGGTCATCAAAACCAAGGAAAGCAAAACACTACTGGATGATATACGGCAACCTTTCGCGAACCTGAGAAGGTTCCGAATGAAGCTTAATCTGGAAAAATGCACATTTGGCGTGCCGGCAGGAAAATTACTCGGTTTTCTCGTATCTAGCCGAGGTATAGAGGCCAATCCACCAAAGATAAATGCGGTAGAAAGAATGGAGTTGCCAAGGTGTCTAAATGATGTACAAAAGTTCACGGGATGTCTAGCCTCGCTCAGCCGGTTTGTATGTCGGCTGGGAGAGAAGGCATTACCACTCTATCAACTAATGAAGAAATCAGATAAGTTCATCTGGACTCCAAGCCACAAAGGCATTTCATGATTTGAAAAGATGTTGGTCACAAGACCCATTTTGGCTTCTCCATTATCAAAAGAGCCAATGTTACTCTATATAGCGGCTACCAACAGAGTAGTGAGGTCAGAAGTCGTAGAGAACGACTCAAGATGATAAGTCGATGAGGCGGTGTATTATTTGAGCGAGGTGTTATCCGCTTCAAAGTAATTACCCGCATTATCGAAGATGGCTTATGGAGTGTACATGTCGGCAAAAAGCTTAAACATTACTTCAAGAGCATCCCATCAAAGTGATCATGAAGCACCCATAGCCGACATATTGAGAAACAAGGATGCAAGTGGCCGAATAGCAAAATGGGCAATTGAGTTGTCACCGTACGCTCCACAATTCGATAGGAGAGATGCAATCAAATCTCAAAGATCGCCGACTTCTTCAGAGATTGGGAGAGTGCAAGATGAGCCGCCACTACCAGACCCAAATTATTGGACGATGCATTTCGATGGTTCCAAACTAAGAAATGGTTTGGGGGCAAGAATAGTGTTAACCTCACCCAAAAGGGATCAGCTGAAGTATGTACTACAAATACATTTTGCTGCATCAAACAACGTAGCCGAATATGAAGCATTGGTACATGGGTTGAAAGTAGCGAAAGAGATTGGCATACGCCGAATATTATGCTATGGGGACTCGGATTTAGTAGTACAGCAAGTCTCAGACAATTGGGATGCGTTAGATGATAATATGGCTTTGTATAGATTTCATGTGCAAAAGATCAGTGGTACTTTGAAGGGTGTGAATTTCACCACATACCTCGGGCAGAAAATGATGCCGCAGACACGTTGTCAAAACTGGGATCGACCAGGCAGTCAATTCCACCGGGTATTGCCCTGGAACACCTCAGAAAACCATCGGTAACCCCATCACCAGAATCCGAATCTATCTTTATTCCGGCAAGTTCAGCAGAAGATAATGTGCCGATGGAGGTAGATCAGCAATATAACTCGGAACCATCCAAGAAAAGGACAGCAGAGGTAAGCATAATTGTGAAGGAAGCCAAGGTATCTATGTCGGCGGAAAACATGGAGATAGAAAGTGAGACCGCACCAGAAAAAATCACACCGATATGGGCGCAACCCATATTCTTTTTCCTTAAAGATGCGGTGTTACCGAATAATGAAGTGTTAGAAAGACATATTGTAAGGAGAGCAAAAGCTTATACAATCATAAACAATGAGCTATATAAAAGAAGCGTCACAAGTGTATTGCAAAGGTGTGTAAGTTCGGCAGAAGGCCAGGAGATCCTCTTAGATATACATCAAGGAGAATGTGGACACCATGCCTCATCTCGTGCCTTGGTAGCCAAAGCATTCAGGCATGGGTTTTATTGGCCAACGGCGTTGAAGGAAGCCAAAGAGCTGGTTGAAAAATGCAATGGTTGTTAGAGATATGCAACCAAGATACACATGTCGTCGTCCGAATTAAAAACGATACCCATTACTTGGCCGTTTTTGGTGTGGTGCCTAGATATGGTGGGACCGTTTAAGCCGGCACGAGGGGGGATGACCCACATATTGGTCATGGTGGACAAATTCACAAAATGGATTGAAGTCAAACCAATAAAAAAATGTGACGGGCTCACAGCAGTGAAATTCCTCAAAGATATTATCTTAAGGTATGGGTACCCACACAGTGTTATTACAGACAATGGCACAAACTTTTCAGAAGGAGCTTTCGCTAGGTTTTGCCGAGAAAAACACATAAGATTAGATGTTGCTTCTGTTGCTCATCCAGCATCTAATGGGCAAGTGGAAAGGCCTAATGGATTAGTGTTGTCCGGAATAAAACCGCGACTCGTTGAACCATTACAAAGGTCGGCAAGAAGTTGGATTGAGGAATTACCAGCAGTATTATGGAGCCTCAGGACTACTCTGAATAGATCAACAGGTTATACACCATTCTTTCTGGTATATGGGGCGGAGGCTGTGCTTCCAGCCGACATACTACATGACTCGCCAAGAGTTACTCAATATACAACTTCAGAGATAAATGAAGTAGCTCAGCAAGATACTCTTGACCTATTAGAAGAAGCCAGAGAACTGGCGCTATCACGATCAGCTATTTATTGAAGGGAATATGCCCTGAGAGGCAATAATAAAGTGTTTATTATGTGTATTCCAAGTATATGATAGATGTTTATTTTGCATGCTATAATTGTATTAATATGAAAACGTTAATACATGTGTGTTTAATAAACAAACAGAAAGTTCCTAGTTATGCCTCTCTCATAAACTAGCTCGTTGATTAACAAGATGATCAAGGTTTCCTGATCATGGACATTGGATGTTGTTAATAACGGGATCACAACATTAGTGTAATGGTGTGATGAACATTCATCCGAAGTATAGCATTACGATCAAAGTCATTGAGTTTATATTGCTATAACAACTTACGAAGTGATCCTAATCCTTAGACCATGAGATCATGTCAATCACTAACACCGGAAGAGTTTCTTGATAACATCAAACGTCACACCGTAATAGGTGATTATAAAGATGGATTCGAAATAATAAAGTGTTATGTTGAGGCTCATGGATCGAGAGTGGAATTTTTCATCCCGATGACGGATAGATATACTGGGCCCTCGCGGTGATAGCACAATGATTATCGTTCAAGCAAGTGAGTTGAGCACGAGAATGTTATATCACAGGAACGAGAAAAGAGTGCATGTCGGTAACGAGATCAAACTAGGTATGGAGATACCGATGATCGAATCTCGGACATGTAATATATCGTGAAACAAAGGAATTAAGATACTATCGTAAAAGGTTCCGACGATCACAAGAAAGTCATCGTTGAATGTGTGGAGTCGATGGGTCTCCAGATCCCGCTCGATTATTGATCCGAGAGGGTCTCGATCATGTCCGCATTATTCACGAACCGTAGGGTGACACACTTAAGATACACCGACATCCAATTGGAGCAAATGTTTCATGCCGAAAAGAATGAACAAGCGCAGGAATTTATTTCACTAGATACCAAACAAAGTTTTCGGGTGAAATTGCATAAAGTGGTTATGCATGTGAAATAGAATTCTAGCAAGGGGTTATTTGTGAATGTTTGTCATTAAAGTAATTGACAAAATTCTGAATAAAATAAAAGAGTTTTATTTAATGAGAGTTTGCATTAAATTTGGTGGAAATTTAATGGGAATTTGAGTGGACTTTGAGTGGAGGAAATTTAAAGGAATTTTGTGAGTGGAGTGTCCACCCACATGAATGAAGGAGGAAGGGCAGCCCCATGGCGGCCACCCCTTGGGTGCCCTCCTCCTATAAAAGGAGCCCTCCTCACTTGTCTCTCACACCTCCTCGTGAAGGATCTCTCCCCCTCTAGAATTTATCCCCATGGTCTCGGACTAGCGAGATACATGTTCCCGGTGGCTATTCGGCAAGAAAGAGTTGTGCTTCACGCATCGCTGGAGCGAGGAGGCGGAGGTTGCTCGGTGCCTCGAACGTGTGTGCGAGCACAGATGCGCTGCTGATTTGCGGCGCTAGGACTTCCTCTCGATCTTGAGATCGGCAAGAGATCGTCTACATCAACCCGAGTTGAACTCGTTAAGCTTTGTCGGTCTTCAAGGGTATGTTCTCTACGGATATACATCCGCCCGTTGTTTGTATCTAGTATATAGATCTTGGTATATAGTTCACATCGTTGGAAAATTTTTGTTTTCTATGTTGCGAACCCTACAGTGGTATCAGAGCCGGATCTATGCGTAGATACTTTACACGGGTAGTACACATATGAGTATGTGGGTGATGATGATCATGTTGTTGCTCCTTTGTTGTAATTTTGGATATTGGTGGCATAGTGGGATGAAGCGGCCCGGACAAACTTTAC
Source organism: Avena longiglumis (assembly GCA_030063025.1). NCBI lineage: Eukaryota > Viridiplantae > Streptophyta > Magnoliopsida > Poales > Poaceae > Avena > Avena longiglumis. Next base: position 463,466,661 of record CP125975.1, on the reverse strand, counting down.
ATGTCCTCGCACATGAGACCTGTTCCACGCTTGACATGCAACTAGTTTGCATAAGTGGCTAGCGGGTGTCTGTCTCTCCTACTATAGTCAATATCTATTTTGCAAGCAAGTTGTCAACGATTTGATTATCCTCGTTGTGGTTCATGTTCGTAGGTAAGAACGGTTCTATCTCGAAAGCCCTAAGCCACGTAAAACTTGCAATGGATAAATTAGAGGCGTCTAGTTTAGATTGTTGCTGGGCTAGTGTTATGATATGGTAGTGTTGTAAGTAGAAGTATGAGATGATACTCTAACACACATAGCGTAAAATCCATAGACCTTGGATTTACACATATAGGTATGATAGTGATCATACCACGATGCACATGATAGAGATCATCAAGGGAACCATATCATTTCACTAATAAACATATGATGTTTTGATTGCATCTTATATTGCTTGTTTAGAGCTTTGTTAGCATAATAAGATGATCCCTCATTTAAATATCAAGATAAGAATGTGTTCTTCCTTTAGTATGCACTGATTATGTTTTCGTCGCTCCAAGACATCACGTGATGATCGGGTGTTCTTGGATCCACGACCATATTTCGGGTGTAAAACAGTTACACACGCGAATACTAAGGTTCTAACTTGGCGAGCCTAGCATGTACAGACATGGCCACGTAACACGGACCGAAAGGTTAAGCATGAGTCATATAGTTGATATGATGCCCATTTGATGCTCGCCTTTGAAGCTATACCGACTCACGTGATGATCGGACTTGGTGTAGTGGATTTGGTTCATGTAATCACCAAAAGGGCACGAGGGATGTCGTTTTTGAGTGGGAGTTCATTCGTAATATAGATTAGTTGAACTCAATCTATCATACACTTAGTCTAAACTTTACAAATTCTGTTGTAGATGGCACCACCTTCTTTTAATTTCAATGTGTTCATGGAGAAAGAGAAACTAGCAACGAACGGTAGCAACTTTACCGAATGGGCCATGAATTTGAGGATTCTCCTCTCTGTTGCACAAAAGCAATATGTGCTAGAAGCGCCGTTAGGCCCCCCACCTTTTGATGATGCCCCTGACGAGGAGAAGAATGTCTATCAGACTCGTCAGGAGGACCACAACTTAGTTCATTGCAGCATATTGTATGGGCTAGAGCCGAACTTCAAAGCGTTTCAAACGGCAATGCATTTGATACAATGGGTGAGTTGAAAATGATTTTCGACACACATGTCAGAGAGCTACAACGCTCGTAAAAGTTCTTTAGTCTGATGATGGAAGAGTACAGCTGTTAGTGAGCATGTACTCAAGATGTCGGTTACGCCGATAAGCTTGTGTCCTTGGGAATATCGATTCCCATTGACTTAGGCATCCATCGTGTTCTGCCTACGCCACCTAGCTATAAGAGCTTCGTGATGAACTATAATATGCAAGGCATGAAGAAGTCTCTCCCGAGCTCACAATGCTTAAAACCGCAGTGGAGATCAAAAGGAACATCAAGTGTTGATGATCAATAGGAACACCGGTTTCAAGAAAGACAAGAAGGGAAAACGGAAGGGAAGTAAGGGCGAAGCACATGTTGCCGCTACGAAAAGAAACCCCGAGTTGGACCTAAGTCTCGATTCCGAAAGTGCTACTATTGTAAGGGATCGCCATCGAAGCGCAATCGCCCCAAGTATCTGGCGCACAAGAAGGCCGGCAAGGCAAACAAAGGTATATATGATATACATGTTATTGATGTGTACTTGACTAGTGCTCGCAGAGAACTCGGTATTTGATACCGGTTCGATTACTAATATTTGTAACTCGAATCGTGGTCATGAACAAGCGACCGCTAGCAAGGGTGAGGTCAAGATGCGTGTCGCAATGAATCAAGCGTTGATGTGATCGCCGTTTAACGCCGCTCTCCACTTACCGTCGGGATTAGTTATAAACTTGAATAAATGTTATCCGGTGCACCTTGAGCATGAACATTGTATCTGGATCGTGTTTGATGCAAGTGGTTATTCATTTAAACCGAGAACAATGGTTGTTCCATTTATATGAATGAAATCTTTTATGGTCATGCACCGATGATGAATGGTTGATTGCTATTAGATCTCGATGATAATGTTACACATATTCATAATGTTGATGCTAAAAGGATTAAACTTAATGATGATATATCCGCATATATGTGGCAATCGCCGCTAGGTCATATTGGCGTTAAACGCATGAAGAAGCTCCATTCGGATGGACTTTTGGAATCACTTGATTATGAATCATTTGATACATGTGAGCCATGCCTTATGGGCAAGATGACTAGAACGCCGCTTTCGGTTCAATGGAACGCAGGCGATTATTGGAAATCATACATTCTGATGTATGTGGTCCAATGAGTGTGTCGGCGCGAGGTGGATATCGTTATTTTGTTACTTTCACGGATGATTTGAGTAGATACGGTTATATCTACTTGATGAAACACAAGTCTGAAACCTTTTGAAAGTTCAAGGAATTTCAGAATGAAGTGGAAAATCATCGTAATATAAAGATCAAATTTCTACGGTCCGACCGTGGAGGTGAGTATCTAAGTTACGAGTTTAGCACTCACATGAAAGAGTGTGGAATTGTTTCACAACTCACACCTGCCGGAACACCACAGCGAAATGGTGTGTCGGAACGTCGTAATCGTACTTTATTAGATATGGTTCGATCTATGATGTCTCTGATGGACTTGCCGTTGTCATTTTGGGGTTATGCACTAGAAACTGCTGCATTCACTTTAAATCGGGCACCATCTAAACCGTTGAAAAGACACCGTATGAATTGTGGTTTGGAAACAAACCTAAGTCATTTCTTAAAGTTTGGGGATGCGATGTTTATGTGAAGAAACTTCAACCGGATAAACTCGAGCCCAAAGCGGAAAAATGCGTCTTCATTGGATACCCTACAGAAACTATTGGGTATTCCTTCTATCACGATCCGAGGGCAAGGTTTTTGTTGCTAAGAATGGATCCTTTCTAGAGAAAGAGTTTCTCGAAAGGTGTGAGTAGTCGGAAGGTAGAACTCAAGAGGTTGTGGAACCTTCTCTTCAAAGTATGGCGAGTAACGCAGTAGGAAGTTGTTCCGGAGTTGGCTCCACCTGCTGAAGAGGGAACTAATGATAATGATCATGAAACTCGAAGAGAGTACTACCGAACCTCGCAGGTCAAACAGACGCGTGCAGCCCCGAGTCAGACGGAATCTGTCATGAATTTCATGGTTGATGAAAATGATGACCCTGCGACGTATGAAGAAGCGATGATGAGCCCGGATTCCAACAAATGGTTAGAAGCCATGAAATCCAAGATGGAATCCATGTATGAAAATCAAGTTTGGAACTTGGAGGAATTACCTCGCGACCGAAAGGCCATGGAGAACAAATGGATTTTCAAAAGGAAAACTTATGCTGATGGTAATGTGACCGTCTATAAAGCTCGACTTGTCGCAAAGGGGTTTCGACAAATTCAAGGAGTTGACTACGATGAGACTTTCTCTCCCGTAGCGATGCTAAAGTCAGTTAGGATTATGTTAGCAATTGCTGCATATTTCGATTATGAGATATGGCAGATGGATGTCAAAACCGCGTTTCTCAATGGTAATATTGAAGAAGAGTTATATATGATACAACCAAAGGGTTTTGTCGATCCTAAGGATGCTAACAAGGTGTGCAAGCTTCAGCGATCCATCTATGGATTGAAGCAAGCATCACGAAGTTGTAATCTCCGCTTTGATGAGGTGATCAAAGAGTTTGGATTTGTCCAAACTTATGGAGAAGCTTGTATTTACAAGAAAGTGAGTGGGAGCAATGCGGCATTTCTAATATTATATGTGGATGACATATTATTGATCGGAAATGATATAGATCTTTTAAACAGTGTTAAAAGTTATCTAAACAGCAAATTTTCAATGAAGGACCTAGGTGAAGCGTCATACATATTAGGCATAAAGATCTATAGAGATAGATCTAGGCGCCTAATAGGGCTATTGCAAAGTACATACCTTGATAAGATTTTAAAGAAGTTTAAAATGGACAGAAGTAAGAAGGGGTTCTTACCTATGTTGCAAGGCAAGACATTGAGTAAGACTCAAAGTCCGGCTTCGGCGGAAGAAAGAGAGATAATGGACAAAGTCCCCTATGCTTCAACCATAGGCTCTATAATGTACGCCATGCTATGTACAAGACCGGATGTGGCACATGCTATTAGTTTGACTAGTAGGTACCAATCGGATCCGTGTTCTAACATCGGATAGCGGTCAAGAATATCCTTAAGTACTTACGAAGAACTAAGGATATGTTTCTTGTATACGGAGGTGAAGAAGAGCTCGTCGCTAAGTGTTATGTCGACGCTAGCTTTGACACCGATCCGGATGACTCTAAGTCTCAATCCGGATACGTATTTCTCATGAATGGCGGAGCGGTTAGTTGGAGGAGCTCCAAACAACCTGTGGTAGCGGGATCAACAACGGAGGCCGAATATGTTGCTCGAGCGGCAGAAGCGCTTTGGATGAAGGAGTTCATATCCGAACTAGGAGTTGTGGCAAACGCGTTGGACCCAATGGTGATCTATTGTGACAACAATGGTCCCATTGCCAATGCCAAAGATCCAAGGTCTCACAAGCATTCCAAGCATATTAAGCGCCGGTTTCACTCCATCCGCGAGCATGTCAAGGATGGAGATATAAAGATTTGTAAAGTACATACGGATCTCAATGTAGCAGATCAGTTGACTAAAACTCTCCCTAGAGCAAAACATGATCAACACCAGAACTCAATGGGTGTTAGATTTATCACTATGTAACTAGATTATTGTCTCTAGTGCAAGTGGGAGATCAAGGAATATGCCCTGAGAGGCAATAATAAAGTGTTTATTATGTGTATTCCAAGTATATGATAGATGTTTATTTTGCATGCTATAATTGTATTAATACGGAAACGTTAATACATGTGTGTTTAATAAACAAATAGAAAGTTCCTAGTTATGCCTCTCTCATAAACTAGCTCGTTGATTAACAAGATGATCAAGGTTTCCTGATCATGGACATTGGATGTTGTTAATAACGGGATCACAACATTAGTGTAATGGTGTGATGAACATTCATCCGAAGTATAGCATTACAATCAAATTCATTGAGTTTATATTGCTATAACAACTTACGAAGTGATCCTAATCCTTAGACCATGAGATCATGTCAATCACTAACACCGGAAGAGTTTCTTGATAACATCAAACGTCACACCGTAATGTGGTGATTATAAAGATGGATTCGAACTAATAAAGTGTTATGTTGAGGCTCATGGATCGAGAGGAATTTGTTCATCCCGATGACGGATAGATATACTGGGCCCTCGGTGATATCACATTTATTAGCTTGCAAGCAAGTGATTTGATCACTAGAATGTTATATCACAGAACGAGAAAAGAGTGCATGTCGAACGAGATCAAACTAGGTATGGAGATACCGATGATCGAATCTCGGACATGTAATATATCGTGAAACAAAGGGATTAAGATACTAGCGTAAAAGGTTCCGACGATCACAAGAAAGTCATCGTTGAATGTGTGGAGTCGATGGGTCTCAGATCCCGCTCGATTATTGATCCGAGAGGGTCTCGATCATGTCCGCATTATTCACGAACCGTAGGGTGACACACTTAAGAGACACCGACATCCAATTGGAGCAAATGTTTCATGCCGAAAGAATGAACAAGCGCAGGAATTTATTTCACTAGATACCGAAACAGGTTTTCGGGTGAAATTGCATAAAGTGGTTATGCATGTGAAATAGAATTCTAGCAAGGGGTTATTTGTGAATGTTTATCATTAAAGTAATTGACAAAATTCTGAATAAAATAAAATAGTTTTATTTAATGAGAGTTTGCATTAAATTTGGTGGAAATTTAATGGGAATTTGAGTGGACTTTTGAGTGGAGGAAATTTAAAGGGCATTTTGTGAGTGGAGTGTCCACCCACATGAATGAAGGAGGGGAAGGGGTAGCCCCCATGGCCGGCGGCCACCCCCTTGGGTGCCCCCCCTCCTATAAAGGAGCCCTCCTCACTTGTCTCTCACACCTCCTCGTGAAGGATCTCTCTCCCCCTCTAGAATTTATCCCCCATGGTCTCGGACTAGCGAGATACATGTTCCCGATGGCTATTCGGCAAGAAAGAGTTGTGCTTCCGCTGCATCGCTGGAGCGAGGAGGCGGAGGTTGCTCGGTGTCTCGAACGTGTGTGCGAGCATGGATGCGCTGCTGATTTGCGGCGCTAGGACTTCCTCTCGATCTTGAGATCGGCAAGAGATCGTCTACATCAACCACGAGTTGAACTCGTTAAGCTTTGTCGGTCTTCTAAGGGTATGTTCTCTACGGATATACATCCGCCCGTTGTTTGTATCTAGTATATAGATCTTAGTATATAGTTCACATCGTAGGAAATTTTTTGTTTTCTATGCTGCGAACCCTACATTTATCAGCAGAACTTGCGACGATATCACAGCAAGAAGGTGAATCCAAGAGTATTCAAAGAAGGAGATTTAGTCCTCCGACTGGTGCAACGCACGGCCGGTATGCACAAGCTGTCACCTCCATGGGAGGGACCATTCATCGTGAGCAAAGCATTGCATAATGATACCTACTACCTAATCGACGCTCAATCCCCTGGAAGGAACAAGGCAGACAAAGCCGGCGAAGAAACGAAGCGGCCATGGAATGTAGCTTTACTTCGTCCATTTTACTCATAGCATAGTATCTCAAGGTCAAGAACCAATGATGTATTAAAGCTCGGCATCCAGAGCGGTGACTCGGGGACTGCCATATGTTATTTCAATTTCATCTTATGTATTGAACCTCGGCATCCAGAGCAGTGACTCGGGGACTGCCATATGTTATTTCAATTTCATCTTATGTATTGAACCTCGGCATCCAGAGCAGTGACTCGGGGACTGCCATATGTTATTTCAATTTCATCTTATGTTTTGAACCTCGGCATCCAGAGCAGTGATTCGGGGACTGCCATATGTTATTTCAATTTCATCTTATGTATTGAACCTCGGCATCCAGAGCAGTGACTTGGGGACTGCCATATCTTCTTTGGACTTCATCTTATGTATTCAACCTCGGCATCCGTAGCAATGACTGGGATCGCCATATGTTGCCAGCTTTATGTTACACTAAAACTCTAAGACTCGGCAGCAATACCGGCAACGGTCTTATATTATTTCTGAAATTTGGTTTACTCACTAGACTTCGGCGCAATAGGCAGTGACTCGGGGACTGCCATATATTGTTCCCAAGTATTAGTCAACCTTTGATACAAGGAAGGTATCACACTTCGATACTCAGAATAAGAGCAGCTCAATATATATGATATTCGAAGCTCACACCCAGATTAATTGGCTAAACCACGAGAATACAAAGACAAAGATACATCCTAAAATCAGGAAATCGCAGGTCATCAAAGCAAGAATTCGGACGAAAACCCACTTAAACAAAGTTATAACAACTACAAACATATATGTCGCAGCAGTACACGGCAAAAGAAATTCAGGTCATACAGAAGACAGACAAATGTTCCACGTACATCGTACGCCCGGCATACCAGGGACAAGAAATAACTTAAAGGTTTTCAGCTGGAGAGGCAGTAGTTGGATCAGGGGCTGGACGCTCCGAGATAGGCGGAGCCTCGGCTGAGGTTGCCTCGCCTTCCACAGACCCAGGTGCGACTTCGGCCGAAGCTTGAGGCTGCTGAGGGGCATCAGTTTGCACAGTTGAATGCCTAGTACCTTTGGAGGAGGATCGCGCGTCACCGTTGTCATCCGAGCTCGAACTGGAGTCACCGGAAGAAGCCGAATCATCTTCACCTTCACCTTGTTCAGCCGAGTTATTGTCTGATTCATCCTCGACTACGACCTCATCGTCCGAGTTCGGGAGGAAGCTCGGACCTTCATTCCAGGTATGCACGTCGGCATACTCAACAAGCTGGAAGGCGTGAGCTTGACGAAGAGCAACAAAAGTGGGGTCCTCAACCCAACGGGAACCTGTGCGCAAATTTCTCAGCATATCAAGAGAAATGTCTTCATACCATGACATGATAACAGTGAGGGCCATATCAGCGCCAGCTCGCCCGGCTGATTCCCTCCAAAGACTTAGTTGCTTCTCAGATCCCATCAATCTTTTCACCAGCAATTCGACCTCATTGATATCGGGAGTCCCAGAGGTATTCGGCCAGAGAACATGGTAGGCTCGGATAGCTTCCTGCACCAAGTCCCTGCCCACAATCTTCATCGGACCAACTGCAGCGCCGACAGCGACCAGGAAATCTTCCATCGAGTACTCCGAGTCAACGTCAACAGGGACACCTCGGCGTGCACGAGCTGCAAAAACCGCTTTAGAACTCACAGGCTTAGCTTCTGGAAAATGACCTGCTGCAAAACACAAATGCGTCAAGAGGCAGCAGGGACAAAGAGAAAAACATAATCCGGCCGTGCTAAGAAACTTACAATGAATATAAGTCATCATTATCTGAAGGTCTTTAGCCCAGATAGTCTTGCTCTTTTCAAAGCGAGCGATCTCCTCGCTCATTCCACGAGTTTTCAGTTTGGCAGCCTTGAGGAGTTCTTTATTCTTCTGCAGCTCCAGAGCTAGCTGATTCTTCTCCTCGGAGAATTCCTGATCGACCTTTTCTAGTTCGGATTTCTGAGAGAGCTTAAGGGCCTCCACCTCGGTGCGCAGGCGAGCTATTTCATCATCCTTTTCTTTCATCTCGGTCGAATGAGTAGCGCTTTGTTCTAAAAAATGCAGCATCACGCCAGGCATGGGCGTGCAATCTTGGTGAGATGCTGCAAAGGTTTGTAACTCGGCTTTACCAAAGCCAAAAGAGATAAAATAAGCTTAGCTCACATTTTAAAAAGCGGAAGATGTAAGGTAAAAGGGAAACTAACCTTCCAGGCTCTTGACTTTCTTCGCAAGACGAATGTTGAGATTATTGATATTACCTGTTCACCAAAAAAGTGAGCCGACATCTCTCATACAAAATAATAAGAATGTCGAAAATGACGAAAAGAATTATTGACTTACCAGTCTTTTTTACCACAGGGAGAACTTTCTCATATTTTTCTTCCAATTTTCGGTGCGAAAAAAGCAATCTTTGAAATTCGGCAGTCCGCCGGTCATGTGCAACCTAAACAATGGAGTAAACGATTATTGGATATTCGAAGCTAAAACAGATCCGAGTTAAGCGAAACTTAACCCGGATCTAGGTGGCTGAATATTCGAAGCTGAAACAGATCCGAGTTGAGTGAAACTTAACCCGGATCTAGGTGGCTAGATATTCAAAACTAAAGCAGATCCGAGTTAAGCAAAACTTAACCCGGATCTAGGTGGTTGGATATTCGAAACTAAAGCAGATCCGAGTTAAGCAAAACTTAACCCGGATCTAGGTGGCTGGACATTCGAAGCTAAAGCAGATCCGAATTAAGCAAGACTAAACCCGGATCTAGGTGGCTGGATATTCGAAGCCAAAAACATATCCGAGTCAAGCGAAACTTAACCCGGATCCAGGTGGCTGGATACTCCAAGATCAACTAAACGAAAGTCAAGCAAGGTTTAAGGAAGATCTAGTCGAATGTAGATTCGAACCCTAAAGTTAAAATTAAGCTATGTAGAGCATTATTAAACTTCCAAGCAAATAACAAGTTAGTTCCTTGCAAGTTTCGGGGACTAGAATGTATAGTATCATATGGAGAATTAATCAAAACTCCGCAAAACAGCAGTTACCTCGTTCATCTTGTTAGTATCAAGGATGATCTTGGCAGCTTGATCCAAGCGGCCGCCAATGTCGGAAAGCTGAAATGGCTAATTGATTGGATTACCCTCAAACTGATTAGCAGCATTCCAATTATTGGCATATTCCACCAGCGAGCCGAGGCTGTTCCCACTAGTCGTCCGAGATAGGACTTTACCCCGGACCTGCTGCGTAACCACCACGGTCGCAGGGCTTTTATGAAGAGCAAGCTGGGTACCGGCGGCCGGAGTAACGGAAGTTTTGGTGGAAGTAGTTCTTTTACGTAGCACATCGGCGATACTCGGCTGAGAAGAGCCAACAAGACCTTTCTGAGAAGTGGAGGCCTTGGGGCGACCGCTTTACTTGCTTTAGAGGCATCAGTAGGAGCTGATACCTCGGCAATGGGAACAATCTCTTTGGGATCTGGAGAGATCACGATCGCAGAAGGCACCGGGATATTAACGTCCTCGGCCGGGGCGGGAGCTACTATAGAAACTGCGGGGGTAGAATGAGGCTCGGTAGAAACACTCGGATTCACAGAGGAGACAACTGGTTCCATGGAAACCTCGGAGGGCCAAGTGGAGTCAACGTCAACAAGAGAAGTCTCAGGCACATCATGGTGAGGGGGTGATCGATTCGGAACTGGAGGAGATCTTGCCTGGCGAAAGGACTCGAACCACAGTGTCTTCGGCAAAGTGAGGAGACGGCTGCCGAGTCACACGGCTAGTCATACTAGGACCGCCAGGCTTAACGGAAAGTGGAGCACTGTGGAAATAGAGAGCGACATCAGGTTAAAAAACAGAAAGAGAGAAATAAGAAATATGAGCGAAGGGAACTTACCCTGCAACTCTAGGCATGATCTTGCGCCGGGGAGGATTCGGTGCGGATTTCTTCGTTCGTTTCTTGGGAACCACCTCTGAGGCATCAGCAGGAGCCCCACTTTTCCCCGAGGTAATAGGGGGACGGGAAGCAATAGGTTCGGCGTTGTGAACCTGACCGGCCGGATTAGCTGGGAAAGTAGAAGCCAGAAATGCATAAGAAATAGGCATTGCGGCAACTACCTCAAGAACTTGGACCTCGTCCGAATCACCTTCCTCCTCGTGGGCCGAGGTCTTGCCACGAGCGCGAGCCGGGGCAGGATCCGACTTAGGGACGAACTCTTCCGAGTCCGGCTCACCAGTATCCGGGGTATTCCGGTCCGCGGGCCACGGAAGCAACAAAACTTCGGCATCCTCATTCTTTTGCTCTGCGAACCTATGTAAGACAAGAAAAAGGAAATTGGCGAAAACTGTTACGAAAGCAATTGGAAAACAGAGCGTTATTGATTAAGTTTACCTCAGGAGGAGGACGCTCGCGTGTAAACGGTTTCAACCCCCAAGCCCAGTCCTCAGGCATCTCCGTCTTGAAGATGGCTCGGACGCGCTTAAAGATGGGATAGTTGTCCAGCTCCACGGTCGAGACTCGGTTGGGGTCGAGAGGACCGCTCATGTAGCAGAGCTTGTGTGTCCGTTTCTGGAAGGGGAGATTTGTTGGAGATATGCCCAAGAGGCAATAATAAAGTGGTTATTATCATATCTTCACACTTATGATAAATGTTTACATACCATGCTATAATTGTATTAACAGGAAACATTAATACTTGTGTGATTTGTAAACTAAAATAAGAGTCCCTAGTAAAGCCTCTTGTTAAACTAGCTTGTTGGTTAATATATGATCATGGTTTCCTGATCATGAACATAGAGATGTTATTAACAACAGGATCATATCATTAGGAGAATGATGTGATGGACATACTCCTATAGATAAGCGTAGCATAAAGATCAAGTCATTTCAATAGTTCAATTGCTATATGCTTTCGATACATAGTAACCTAATTCCTTCGACCATGAGATCATGCATATCACCTTTACGGATGGATGCTTTGATGACATCAAACACCACACCATAACCGGGTGGCTATAAAGGTGGCATTAAGTGTTCGGAAAGTATTGGTTGAAACACATGGATCAAGAGTGGATTTGTCCATCCACATGACGGATAGATATACTGGGCCCTCTCGGTGGAATGTCATCCAATTGGCTTGCAAGCATGTGACTTGGTCACAAGGGATCACATATCACGAACGAGAAAAGAGTACTTATCGGTAACGAGGTTGAACTAGGTATGCAGAGATACCACGATCATAACCTCGGATAAGTAAACTATCGTGAGACAAAGGGAAATTGGTATCGTATGTAAGTGGTTCATTCGATCGCAAAGTAATCGAGAAATATGGGAGCCATATGAATTTCCAGATTCCTCTATTGGTTATTGTTCGGAGAAGTGTCTCGATCATGTCCGCATAATTCACGAACCGTAGGGAGACACACTTAAGGATTCGACGTTGTTTGAGTAGTTATGGTATTATGAGAAAGAGACCGAATGTTGTTCGAGTCTCGGATGGGATCCGGATATCACGAGGTGATCCGGAATGGTCCGGAGAATAAGATTCATATAAGGAAAGTCCCGCTTTGAGTTCGGGAATGATTCCTGTTTTCATCGGGAATGTTCTAGAAGGTTCCGGATTGTCCCAAGACTCCGGGGAGGGTACATGAGTGTGTCATTGAATGATTGCATCATGTACTAAGTGTTCTTGCTGTTCCAAAAACATGAAAGTCAAATTGCCAGTTTGAAAGTCAAATGGCTAAAACAGGAAACTGTGGGAAACAGGAAACTGTGGGAAACAAGCAAGAGGAGTTGGAACCAACTTGGAGGAGGAGTCCCACTCCTCCAAGCCGGCGCCCAGCCCAAGGCCGACTTGGGGAGGGACTCCCCTCCCCTGGACGCGCCTCCCCATCTATATAAGGAGGGGCAGGGCTCCCCTCCTAGAACACACAAGTTCCTATCTTCTACCTCCGGTTTAGAGCCGTTTTGGTTTAGAGCTTCTAATTGCTTTAGCCTGCGGTTTAGAGCCTTCTAATTGGTTTAGAGCCTTCTAATTGGTGTGTCTAATTACTAGACCACTAATAGCCTCTCTCATAAGCTCCACCATACTCGCACTGCTTAAGGCGGCCCTGGATTTCCCTCTACTTCCTGTACCACGCCACAGTCTTGCCGAATCGCGAGGAGAGTGCTACAACCTCTGCCGCTGGAACAAGGGAGAGGAAGGTCTTCGAGTACCGAACGTGTGACCGATCATGGGAGCGCCGAACGTGGCGCGAAGGATCGCCTACACGATCTTGAGATCGAAAGAGTACGACTACATCACCCACGAGAATCGCTCGTTAACCGCTTTGGAATCTTCGAGGTAAGTTATTCCAAACGACTCGTTGCTACAATCTAGTAGATAGATCTTGGCTTGTTTGTTTGTATGCGATAGAAAATTTTTGTTTTCCATGCTACGAACCCCTACAAAGGGTATCGAGCCGTGTCTATATGTAGATCTGTTGCGAGTAGAACACAATGGTCATTGTGGCGTTGATGCTTTTATTGTCGATTGCTTCTTGTGTACTTTGTATCTTGCGGTATGTTGGGATGAAGCGGCCCGGCTAACCTTACATGACATCGCTCATGAGACTTGCTCCACGCTTGACATGCAACTTGTATTGCATAAGTGGCTTTATGGTGCCTGCTTTCTCCTAGCATAGTTAAGATCCAATTTACAACGGGTGATTGACAATACTAGTATCAATGTTGTGGTTCTTGTTCGTAAGTTAGAACAATACTTATTGAAAGCCCCAAACCACGTAAAATATGCAAAGAAAGTAGAGGCGTCTAACTTTGTTTTGCAGGTGTCTTGTGATGTGATATGGCCATGATTGTGATTATATATGATGTATGCAATGTTCCTTATTGTAAGTTGGCAACCGCAGAGCCATATGGTTGTCTTTAATTTATGTTAAGACCCGTGTGTCTATTCAAAGTAGTTGTAATAGTTGAAGCCGTGGACGACAACCATGGAGAGGCGCCATTGACCTTGATGCAATGCCGGTGATGATGGAGATCATGTTCGTGCTGGAAGATGGAGATCGGAAGCACAAAGAAGAAAGGCCATATCATATCACATATTATGAATTGCATGTGATGTTAATCCTTTATGCATATTGTATTGCTTAGTAGACGGTAGCATTATAAGATGATCCCTCATGCACATGAATTTCAAGTCTTAAAGTGTTCACCCTTAGTTAGCACCGCTGCTAAAGCTTGTTGTTTCAAGCACCACGTGATGATCGGGTGTGTTAGATTCTCGCAAGTGTATACAACGTGAGCAAGCCAGATTTGCTCATGCGAAACTAAGGTTTGATCTTGACGAGCCTAGCATGTACGCACATGGCCTCGAACACGGATTACCGAAAGGTAGAGCATGAGTCATATAGTAGATATGATGAACATGTTGATTGTTCGCCATTGAAGCTACATCAACTCGTGATGATCGGTTTTGATGTGGTGGATTTGGTTCGTGATCACTAAAACAATGTGAGGGATATTGTTTTGAGTGGGAGTTCACCTAGATTAATTTAATTATTAATTAGAACTCAATTTATCATAAACTAAATCAAAGTGAATTTGCATAGTTGTTGTAGTCATTGGCATCCGCTACCACCTTGCGCTTAGTTATAATTGAGATGATAGAGCTATAGAATTCTGTTAGTTACTTTACGAACCGGTATCGTATTGTTTTGAAGTGTTAATCTAAAGTTTAAAAGTCCTATTGCAAACTTTTAGGAAGTTCCTTACTCCATGAAGTTTAATAATTGGTATTAAAACAAGAGTAACAATTCCAATGTTAGTATATAAGTATCATGTTTGTCTCCACGATTCTTGATATTCAAAGGATTCTCTTAATATCAAGGTTATCTAGGATCCGAAAGAGTTGTTTCGAAACCATGATGTGTGGAAGATATTGTGATATCTCAAACAAAGTTTTGGTTGCAACATGATAGAGTATAATATGGCAAAAGTCATGTTCTCATATTTGATGAGAATTTGCAAAAGGTTGGAGACACTAGTTGTCCTAATCCTCCAAAAGGTTTTGGAGAGCAACATTATACTTGTGATTCACCGTTACAAGCTAAAAGTAGCTTGATCATGGATAAATCCATAATAAGGGTGAATATTTGATGTAGGTAAAATGTTTACTACACCAAGAAGATTACTAAATAAAGGAATTTGAAAGAACACCAAACATTTGATGATGGTGATCTACTTCAAAGTGCAAGTCCAAAGACATTGGTATTTAACTATACATGTTTTGGGCTATGTGTCATATGAATGACTCCACTAATTGATGTTGATAGATTCTTTCAAACAGAAAAGGAAATACTGAAAGAGAATCTCATAAGTATATGGCAGAAAAGAAAAGACTAGAATTGTTCAGTTTAAGTATATAGATGATATACGTGTTATGGTCAGTATTCTTTGCTTGTTAAACAATGTGGTTCTTAAGTATTTGATACTGAATTTGTTGGTGTGAATCGTCATACGAAACAACACAATTCATGAACTACAATGGCCTAAGTAACTAGCAAAAGAATATGTGATGATGTTCATCGAGAACAAAATAAAGGGTTATTGTGTTGCTCGTTAAACATCAAAGCTTGCCTTCAAAGATTTGTTTTATCAGGTATTATGAGAACAAAAGGGTTGTTCAAATAATTGCCGTAATCCATAAAAGATGGATGATTCGCAAATCTCGTTGGAGGAATCACATCCATAAAACTAGTGCTAAAATGTCGAAAGACAAATTGATTGAAAGATCACTTAGGAAGTGACATCGCGCTTAAATTATATTGAAAGAAAACATGAAGAAACTCCATATGGATGGAATTTTGGAGTCTATTTGATTTTGATCAAATGACGCCAGAAACTTTCCTAGAGATAATTAAAACTTCGCTCATAGGCCGAAAGGAACGAATGACTAGCTTATTGGAACTAGTACATATTGTTGTATGAAATCCATTATGTGTAGTCAAGAGCGATGGATTTCAACTTCATATGCTTTCTCCAAAATTTGAGTGAATATATGAATATTTACTTAATAAGGATGAAGTGTGAAATATTTGAAGAGTTCAAAAGACTTTCAAGATGAAGTGCAAAATCATTGTAACAAGAATATAAACAGTTTATGATAAAGATCATAAAGGAAGATATTTGAGTTACGAGTTTAGCATAATACCTAAGATTTGAGAAGGAATCGTCTGGATTTACATTTTCCCGAAACACCATAAGAGTATGGAGCATTCGAGATATGTAATTAAACCTTGTTTGACATGGTAAGATCGAAGGTGTAATTTATAAAACTGCCATTGTATTTTAAAGATTAAAAAAAAGCTTTAGAGATTACCGTTTTTCCACTGAAAAGAGCTCCATCATAATCCGTTGAAATGACACCATATAAAGTTATGGTTTGGGATAAAACCCAAGTTGTCCTTTCTTAAACATTGGTATGCTATGCATAAGAAAGATGTTTGCAACAAAAGTCGGATGAACCTATCTTTGTATGTTATTTCGAATAACTGTTAAGTAATCCTCCACAACAACGGAGACAAAAGTGTTTGTCACTTAAAACGTCAAGTTTCTTTGAGAAGGAATTTTTCGTGAAAAGTTAAGTGGGAGGACAATAGAACTTTGATAAGGTTAAAAGAACCTTAGCTATATGTGCAGAGTCGCAAAGACCGAAAAGTGTTCCGAGGCAAGAATAAAGCTCATGGCTCACGTACCTCAAAGGTTGTGGTCACGGAGATCCAAGTTCCTATTGAAACAAGTAGGTCGGATAAACAATCAAATACCAAGATTTGAGGGTTGAATCATTATTTGAGAATAATGAACCGACTACATGCAAAGAAGCGATGATGGGCCCGACTCAGAAATGGCTTGAAGCCATAAAATCCGTGATAGTTCCATACACGAGAAAATCAAGTTTTGAACTTGAAGGACCCTCGAGAAAGGTGTAAGACCTTATAGTTGTGTCTGGATCTATAAAGAAATAGACATGGATGTTTTACATCTATGAAATAGTCGACATGTTGGGAAAGAGTTCACAACAATGTTCAAAGGTTGACTATGACAAGATCTGATCTTTCATAGCGATATTTAGTCTAGACGGATTAATGTAGCAACCACTACATATAATTTGTTATATGGTAGTTGAATAAACAAAACAAGTTCTTCTAATAGAATCGTTACCTAGGACGTGTACATGACACGGTCCATAGGGTTTTGTTAATTCAAAGGATGCTAAAAGCATATGCAAACTTCAATGGTTGAAGTGAGCATCATGAGTTGGAATCTTCACTATGATGAAACTGTTAAAAGAGTTTAATTTCATCAGAGACAATGAAGATGCTTGCATTTGCAAGAAATTAAGTGGGAGCGCTAAGACATGTTTCTAATACATTATGTGGAAGACATATTGTTGATTGGAAATAATGTATCTTTTATTAACACATATTAAGAATTTCATCCCGATGAAAGACTTAGGCAAAACCCAAATATTTGGCATCAATAGATGCTAATATGGTTGTGCCAGAAGTACATAGACGAGATATTGAATGAGTTCAATATAGAAACCACAAGAAAGGTTCTTGTCGCACAGAAAGGATTGAATGAGTTCAATATTGATGATATATTCAAGTGTATTGACATTTGGTAAAGTGAAACAAATAATCAAGTATAGATTGATACTTGATGTATGAAATCACAAAGAATATTTATATCAATCATACTGATATGTATAAATCCAGATATGTCCTATGCTCTAAATATTGTGAGCATATACCGTAATGATTTGTAAGATGATTAGTGGACAATAGTGAGGATATTCTTATGATTTTTTTGGAAGAACTAAGAGTATATTATTTGTAGAAGAGACAAATAGATAGTTAGTTCATTGTAAAAGTACTACATTGATACTAGCTTTGTCACAAAGTACAAATTAAGTTTATCTCAATCTAAACTAAGGGTGGCACAATATAATGGAAAGTGAGTTCCATAATGGATTTGGATGATTTCCAAAGTTAAGACATTGTGATGATACTACAACAAAAGGCTAAGTATATGACGCTATTATAGCAGCAAAGAGGGCATTTGTGTCAAATAGTTTGTTATCAAACTAGGTGTAGTTCACGGAGGGATAATACTATGAAGATATATTGTGCGACAATATTATCAACATGTTTTAACCCCAAAGAACTAAAGGTCACACGAAAGACCAAATTTATACAAAGCCATCTCATTAGAGAATGAGTGATGCGAGAGACGCAAAGACATGCAATTACACACGACCTGGAAGTGTCGATCCGAGATCAGTTGACCACTAGCAATCGTGTACATACAACACCGGAAAGCCATAGGTGTTGAATACACAAAGGTTTGAAACTAGATTATTGACTCTAGTGCAAGTGGGAGACTGTTGGAGATATGCCCAAGAGGCAATAATAAAGTGGTTATTATCATATCTTCACACTTATGATAAATGTTTACATACCATGCTATAATTGTATTAACAGAAACATTAATACTTGTGTGATTTGTAAACTAAAATAAGAGTCCCTAGTAAAGCCTCTTGTTAAACTAGCTTGTTGGTTAATATATGATCATGGTTTCGATCATGAACATAGAGATGTTATTAACAATGGATCATATCATTAGGAGAATGATGTGATGGACATACTCCTATAGATAAGCGTAGCATAAAGATCAAGTCATTTCAATAGTTCAATTGCTATATGCTTTCTCGATACATAGTAACCTAATTCCTTCGACCATGAGATCATGCATATCACCTTTACGGATGGATGCTTTGATGACATCAAACACCACACCGAATCGGGTGGCTATAAAGGTGGCATTAAGTGTTCGGAAAGTATTGGTTGAAACACATGGATCAAGAGTGGGATTTGTCCATCCACATGACGGATAGATATACTGGGCCCTCTCGGTGGAATGTCATCCAATTGGCTTGCAAGCATGTGACTTGGTCACAAGGGATCACATATCACGAACGAGAAAAGAGTACTTATCGGTAACGAGGTTGAACTAGGTATGCGAGATACCGACGATCATAACCTCGGATAAGTAAACTATCGTGAGACAAAGGGAAATTGGTATCGTATGTAAGTGGTTCATTCGATCGCAAAGTAATCGAGAAATATGTGGGAGCCATATGAATTTCCGATTCCTCTATTGGTTATTGTTCGGAGAAGTGTCTCGATCATGTCCGCATAATTCACGAACCGTAGGGAGACACACTTAAGGATTCGACGTTGTTTGAGTAGTTATGGTATTATGAGAAAGAGACCGAATGTTGTTCGAGTCTCGGATGGGATCCGGATATCACGAGGTGATCCGGAATGGTCCGGAGAATAAGATTCATATAAGGAAAGTCCCGCTTTGAGTTCGGGAATGATTCCTGTTTTCATCGGAATGTTCTAGAAGGTTCCGGATTGTCCAAGACTCCGGGGAGGGTACATGAGTGTGTCATTGAATGATTGCATCATGTACTAAGTGTTCTTGCTGTTCCAAAAACATGAAAGTCAAATTGCCAGTTTGAAAGTCAAACGGCTAAAACAGGAAACTGTGGGAAACAGGAAACTGTGGGAAACAAGCAAGAGGAGTTGGAACCAACTTGGAGGAGGAGTCCCACTCCTCCAAGCCGGCGCCCAGCCCAAGGCCGACTTGGGGAGGGACTCCCCTCCCCTGGACGCGCCTCCCCATCTATATAAGGAGGGGCAGGGCTCCCCTCCTAGAACACACAAGTTCCTATCTTCTACCTCCGGTTTAGAGCCGTTTTGGTTTAGAGCTTCTAATTGCTTTAGCCTGCGGTTTAGAGCCTTCTAATTGGTTTAGAGCCTTCTAATTGGTGTGTCTAATTACTAGACCACTAATAGCCTCTCATAAGCTCCACCATACTGCACCGCTTAAGGCGGCCTCTGGATTTCCCTCTACTGCAGACCACGCCAGGCCTTTAGGAATCGCGAGGAGAGTGCTACAACCTCTGCTGCTTGGAACAAGGGAGAGGAAGGTCTTCGCCGAAAATCGAACGTGTGACCGATCAAGGAGCGCTGCCGAACGTATACCGGAAGGATCGTCTACACGATCTTGAGATCGGAAAGAGTACGACTACATCACCCACGAGAATCTGCTCTCGTTAACCGCTTTGGAATCTTCGAGGGTAAGTTATTCCAAACGACTCGTTGCTACAATCTAGTAGATAGATCTTGGCTTGTTTGTTTGTATGCGATAGAAAATTTTTGTTTTCCATGCTACGAACCCCTACAAGATTCGGCTACTAATAAAGGTAGCCATTAGATCTTCGCCACGTAACCCGGCGCGGATCAGCTCTTTAAGCCGAATCTCGAAAGCCTCGGCCAAGGCGTGACTCTTCTTCGGATTATAAGTCCAATTCACCTTGGAGGGCGTACCAATGGAGAATGCAGGGAGCCGAATCTTGTCTTCCGTTCCTGTGTTCTTGACATAAAAGAAGGACTTGTGCCACTTCTTGCAGGACTCTATCCCAGTAACACGAGGAAATACGGATTTCCTCCGAGGTGTAATGGACGCTGCTCCACATTGAGTAAGCAGTTTCTCGGAAGGATGCAGAGACTTGTCAGGGATTACGTTAGAACGAATCTGGAAGAACTTCGACCAGACATGCACGGACGGCCATAGGCCGAAGTACCCCTTCGAGGCAGAGATAAAAGAATAAAGAGAAGCGATGGCATTTGTAGGAAGATGATGCGGCTGAAGGCCTAAGTAGTCGAGAAACTCTCTAGCAAAATCTCTAAAAGGGAGACCAAAGCCGCGCGAGAAATGCGACATAAAAACTACATAATCGCCCTCCTCGAGATCCGGAGAGGACTCACTGCCGGGTAAGCGACAGGAGACCTCGGCGAGAATCCTCCGAGTTCGGATAAGCCACTCAATCTCGCGGCGTGTGACGGAGGAGCCCTGCCACGATCCTCGTTCGGGCCCAGAGCCAGCATCGTCGTCCTCTATCAGGGCACCGCTAAAGGAGCTAGACATGAGCGCGCCGGAAAGATCGACGGAGGAAGAACTAGCGGCGGAGGAAAGTTTAGAGCTACAAGGTCCCGTCGTGATTTTGCACAGGAACGGCGGCGGAGTAGCAGAGGAACCGCCGCACGAATACAAAATCGAGGCAGAGAAATCTAGGAAAAAGCCTAGGCGACGCGGCCGGAAAGAACTCACCGGCGTCGACGCCGAAGCTAGCGAACACGGACGAGGCAGACGGAGCAGCGCGGCGGAGTCCTCGCCGTCGGAGGTTCTGATGAACGCGCGGCGGCGGAGCTGCGAACGGGCGCGGAAGCGAGAG
This sequence comes from Avena longiglumis, assembly GCA_030063025.1. Lineage (NCBI taxonomy): Eukaryota > Viridiplantae > Streptophyta > Magnoliopsida > Poales > Poaceae > Avena > Avena longiglumis. Next base: position 463,445,561 of record CP125975.1, on the reverse strand, counting down.
GAAGAAGAAGGGCGCAGGTGAACAAAAGGGGGAAAGTGATTCCTCCAACGCCGCACCCCTCTTTATAACCGAGCCGCTGGCAAGATAGTGGGATCGTGGCTGTGGCGGTTGGATGTATAGATCGTGTACGCCGCGCAACCACACGTCGTAGAGTGGAACCACACCAAGGGCCACACGGTAACCAAGAAAGTCACGATCCCCGACGGAAACGGCACACGAGGCGTCGCAGCGCCGGCGCGGCAGGCGCAGTGGTAACTGTGGCCTGTTAGTAAACGCTGTAGAGGAACAAAAAACTAGAGAAATAATGATGGGGATGACACGTAGGACGAGGCGTACGTGAGAAGATACGATAATACCTCGAACGAGCAAGGAATAACTCGGGAACAATACAGGACGTGTGTCGTGAAACTGATACGACCCGGCCGAGGTTATCGGTGGGGCCATACCAGCTTCGGGGACTAATGTTGGGGAGATAACCCCGGATAGGGTAAAGACGGGGAGAGACGAAAGGATGTTCCCCGTCTAGTTTCCGAGTTACGGTCTGAGCCGGCCGAATCATGTAGAGGTCGGCCGGGATAGGAAAGGGCAGGACCCTCATAGTAATGGCAAGACATTACCCGGCCGAGATACTTCGTAAGTCGGCTGGGTTAGCCCGAGTAATCTTAATACAGATGAAGGACAGGCCGAACTACGGGAGGCAGGGCCGAATGATACAAAGCTTGCAGGAGAAGGAGAAGCTGAAGTCAAACCCTAGCTGCAGGCTAGGGAGAATCTGAGCGAAGCCAAGCGCTACGGACAAAGACGCAGAGCGACAGAGAGGCAGAAGGAGGTCACGGAGGAGACAGTCCTGAAGCCCGAGGCGTGCAGGAGGGGCCCTCTGGAACCTTGCCGCCGTTAGGGGAACGATAGGGAAAGGGAGGCGCCGAACTACTATATTGGGACAAGCATATTCCCCGAATATGCTTTCCACGTCAGCCCTAAAGGAGCCCAAGGATCTCCTTTATAAGGGGAGGCTTGGACCCTGAAGAAGGCATCGACTGATTTTAGTACCGTTAGGCTGGAAAAGTTCTTCTCTTCTCCCTGTATACAGCTCAAGGAGCACTTGTATCCCAAGGAAGGAGAAATAAAGATCTTTGCCTTAGTCTTTTGTGTGTAGAATCAACTACATCTTCCCTCCCCAGATCCCACTAGCATCCATTGGCCCCATACTTTAGCGTACCCATGGCATCTGCCGTGCCACCACCACGACACCGAGGCTATTATCTCAGCGGAAAATATGGAAATAGATAGTGAAATTATCCCAGAGAAAGTCATGCCGACATGGGCGCAACCCATATTTTCCTTCCTTAAGGATGCAATTTTGCCGAGTAATGAGGTACTGGCTAGACAGACAGTAAGAAGAGCAAAGGCTTATACAATCATAAACAATGAGTTGTATAAAAGAAGCATCACAAACATGTTGCAAAGATGTGTTGACTCGGCAGAAGGCCAGGAAATCCTCCTAGATATACATCAGGGAGAATGAGGGCATCACGCCTCGTCCAGAGCTTTAGTGGCCAAAGCATTTAGGCATGGATTTTATTGGCCGACGGCATTGAAAGAGGCCAAAGAATTGGTAGAAAAATGTAATGGTTGCCAAAGATACGCCAGCAAGATACATATGCTATCGTCCGAGTTAAAGACGATACCAATTACTTGGCCATTTTCTGTATGGTGCTTGGATATGGTAGGACCATTCAAGCCAGCCCGGGGCGGAATGACTCACATTTTAGTCATGGTGGATAAGTTCACAAAGTGGATTGAAGTAAAACCAATAAGAAAGTGTGATGGACCAACAACAGTGAAATTCCTCAAAGATATTATCTTGAGATATGGTTATCCACATAGTGTTATTACAGACAATGGCACAAACTTTGCAGAGGGGGCTTTTGCTAGATTCTGCCAAGAAAAACACATAATATTAGATGTCGCCTCGGTGGCTCACCCATCATCAAATGGGCAAGTAGAAAGATCTAATGGACTAGTATTGTCCGGAATAAAACCCTGACTCGTCGAACCTCTGCAAAGGTCGACAGGATGCTGGATCGAGGAACTACCAGCAGTACTATGGAGCCTCAGAACTACCCCAAACAGGTCGACAGGGTATACCCCATTTTTTCTGGTATATGGGGCAGAAGCCGTGCTTCCAGCCGACATAATACATGATTCACCAAGACTAACCCAGTATACAACCGCGGAGGTAAATGAGGTAGCTCGGCAAGATGATGTCGATTTGCTAGAAGAGGCCAGAGAGTTGGCACTATCAAGGTCAGCTATTTATGAGCAAGACCTACGAACATATCATAGCAAGAAAGTCAATCCAAGAGTGTTTAAAGAAGGAGATTTGGTTGTTCGGCTAGTGCAACGCACAACCGGCATGCACAAACTATCACCCCCATGGGAGGGGCCATTCATCGTGAGTAAAGCATTGCACAATGATGCATATTACCTAATCGATGCCCAGTCACCAGAAAATAACAAGGCAGATAAAGCCGGCAAAGAATCGAAAAGACCATGGAACATAGCTTTACTTCGTCCATTTTACTCGTAGGAGCCATATGTGATACGTTGTAATATGACGCTTCAAGTCAAAGTATCAACTATGTATTAAACCCCGGCACCTCGAGCAGTGACTCGGGGACTGCCCCATGTTATTTTTTATCTGAATTATGTATTAAACCTCGGCACCTAGAGCAGTGCCTCGGGGACTACCCTATGTTATTTCTTATCTGAGCTATGTATTAAAACTCGGCACCTTTGAGCAGTGCCTCGGGGACTGCCCTATGTTATTTCTTATCTGAATCATGTATTAAACCTCGGCACCTCGAGCAGTGACTCGGGGACTTCCCTATGTTATTTCTTATTTTGAGTCATGCATTAAACCCCGGCGCCATGAGCAAGGACTCAGGGGTTACCCCGTAAGGTTCTCTCCATTAACCCATGAAATATATTTCGGCAACTAGGTTTGCAACTCGGAGATGACCACATGGTCCAAGGTAACTCTTTGAGCACACGCAAGAACTCGATAGCCCAAGTGATAACTCAGGAACTAGTGGGTTTAATCGATTATTTGTCGCCAGACACAAAAAAGTTCCATAGCACACCAAACAAAGATCTCTAACAATGATGCAAAAGGAGTAACACTCCCAGCAAAACGAAGTATGGTAAGGGGTGCAACTTATTATTTCATTGTGCCAGATACGGGCTTTGGGCTTTATCTCTCTGATAGAGGTCAAGAACACAATGGCAAAGCCGTCGAATTTATAAAGGCCAGGCAATATAAGCGCCGAATTAGGGTCAACCACATGAAAATATACGATCCGAGCCTATGAGATTGAAAGGTCGCCAAAGCAAAGATATAAAGCAACAAGGTCTATTTAGACAAACTAGTGATGATCACTGTCACCCATGCCTCAGCGGCAACAGGCAAAAAAGGGTTCGTACCACACAAAAAGTCGGACAATTGTTTCACACACATCATACGCCCGGCATACCGGGGACTGGAAATAATTTAAGAAGTTTTTTGAACCTAACGGGCAGCGGCATGATCAGGCACTGGGCGCTCCAAGGTAGACGACGCCTCGGAAGAAGTTACTTCGCCTTCCACAGAAGAAACAGTAACTTCGGGGGAAGTCCTGGGCTGCTGAGAAACGTTAGTTTGAGCTTGAGAGTGCCCAGTCCCTTTGGAATATGATCGCGCGTCGCCGTCCCCATCCGAGCTTGCGCTAGAATCACCGGAGTTGTCCGAGTCGCCCTCACCCTCATCCTAGTCGGTCGAATCATTATCAGAGGCATCTTCAATTTCGACATCATCCGCTGGATTGGGAAGAAAACTTGGCCCTTCAATCCAGTTATGCACATTAGCATACTCAACAAGATGGAAGGCACGAGCTTGGCGGCGAGCGACGAATTCTGGATCCTCAACCCAACGGGAGCCAGTGCGCAAGTTTATCAAGGTGTCGAGCGAAATGTCCTCGTACCAAGACATAATGACTGTGAGCGCCATATCAGCACCAGCCCGTCCAGCGGATTCCCTCCAGAGATTTAACTGGCTCTGGGATGCCATTAATCTTTCCACCAGTATCTTGATCTCGTCAATATCAGGAGTTCCAGAAGTATTCGGCCAGAGAACATGGTAGGCCCGAATGGCTGCTTGCACCAAATCCCTGCCCATAATCTTCATCGGACCAATGGCAGCGCCAACGGCAACCAAGAAGTCTTCCATTGAATATTCTGGGCTCGAATCTGCGGGGACACCTCGGCACTGGCGAGCAGTAATGACCGCTCTAGAGCTCACGGGCCTAGCTTCCGGAAAATGATCTACGCAAAATAAAAGTATATCAGTTAAAAGTAAGAAAGAGAAGAAGATAACTCGGCCACGATCAGAGACTTACGATGAATATAGCTCAACATTTTTTGGAGATCCTGAGTCCAGTCAACCTTAGTCTTCTCAAAGTGAGTGATTTCCTCGCTCATCGTCCGATTCTTAAGTTCGGTAGCCTCGAGGAGTTCTTTATCTTTCTGTAGTTGCAGACTTAGCCGATTCTTTTCTTCGGAGAACTCCTGATCAACTTTCTCTAACTCGGATTTTTGAGAAAGCTTGAGGGACTCCACCTCGGCACGCAACCGGGTTATCTCATCATCTTTCTCTTTCAATTGCGCCGAATGAGTGGCGGCTTTCTCTAAAAAATGCAGCATCATATCAGGCATGGGTATGCATTCTTGATGCGACGCTGCAAGAGTTTGTAACTTGGCTATACCAAAGCCAGAAGGCTATAAGAAACCCAGGATAAGTCTCAAACGAAAATCAATAGAGCAAAATAATAACTAACCTTCCAGAGCTTTGACTTTCTTCTCAAGACGGATATTAAGATTATTGATATTACTGCTTACAAAGAAATGGGTTAGCACCTCAAGTCGAAAATATTAAGAACTTAAGGGACAATACAAATATTTGTTAAGTTACCAGCTTTCTTCACCACGGGAAGAACTTTCTCATACTTCTCTTGCAATTTCTTGTGCGCGAAAAGAAGCCTTTGGAATTCGGCTGTCCGCCGATCATGGGCAACCTAAGCGACAAAATAAATTACACAGTCGGATATTCGAAGCTAAGACATATCCGAATCAAGCAAAGCTTAACTCGGATCTAGGTGGCTCGATATTCGAAACTAAGATAGATCTGAACCAAGCAAAGCTTAACTCGGATCTAGGTGGCTGGATATTCGAAGCTAAGACAGATCCGAATCAAGCAAAGCTTAACTCGGATCTAGGTGGCTGGATATTCGAAGCTAAGACAGATCCGAATCAAGCAAAGCTTAACTCGGATCTAGGTGGCTGGATATTCGAAGCTAAGACAAATCCGAATCAAGCAAAGCTTAACTCGGACCTAGGTGGCTAGATATTCAAAGCAAAACAGACCCGAATCGAGCTAAACCTATCTCAGACATAAATAACTGGATGATCAAAGGCGAAATAGATCCGGATTCAGCAAACGTTTAATATGGGATACAAATGAACCACGATGAGTCAAAGTCATACAGGAAATTAACTCGGTGAATAATGCACTTTAAGCTTAATAAAGCTTCCAAACGAACAACAAGTTATTCGGTTGCAAGCTTCGGGGACTAGGGTATATATACTACCATGTGAATAACTAACCAGATATCAACGGAAGCAATTACCTCGTTCATCTTATCGCTGTCAAGAACGATCTTGCCAGCCATATGTAAACGACTGCTGATGTCGGAAAGCTGAAATGGCTGATTGCTTGGAATGCCCTCAAGCTGATCAGTAGCGTTCCAATTATTGGCGTACTCCACCAAAGAGCCGAGGCTGATCCCGCTCTCAGTATGGGTTAGCACCTTACCTCGGACCCGCTGTGTAACCACCGCCGCCGCGGGGCTCTTATGAAGAGTGAGCTGAGTATCAGCGGCCGGGGTGACAACAGATTTAGCAGAAGAAATCCCCTTGCGGAACGCATCAGCAATGTTGGGTTGAGAAGAGCTAGCTGGCCCCTTCTGAGATGATGAAGGTCTGGTGACAACAACCTTCTTAGCCTTAGAAGAGATGTCGGCAGGGGCCGCAACCTCGGCACTCGGAGTGGCATCTTTGGGGGCCGGAGGAATTATGGTTTCCAAGGGCGTCGAAAGGGTAATATACTCGGCCGGAGTTGGAGTCGCGGTTGGAATTGTGGGGTCAAAGAAATCTCGGGGGATACTTCGGGGTTCGCAACGGAGGCAACAGGTTCAGTAGGAGGATCTACTGGCGGGGTTATATCGGCATCAGCAATGGAGACCATGGGTACATCTCGCCGAGGTGATGTCTGAGTCGGCGCAGAAGGAGAGTCAATGCGAGCAGGACTAGGAGCTCTAGTATCTTCAGGAGGCGGAGGAGAAGGCAACCGAGTTGTGTTACTCGTCATACTCGGACCACTCGGCTTAACAGAAAGAGGAGCGCTGCAAAAGCACAGAAAGTTAAATCAAGAGACAGAAAGAGAGAAGCAAGAAATACAAATGAAAATGAACTCACCCAGTAACTCCGGTCATGGTTTTACGCTTCGGAAGATGCTAGGCTGACTTCTTTGTTCGCTTCTTGGGAGCGGTTTCGGAGACACCTGCTGGAGCAGTATGTTTCCTCGAAGTAGCAGGAGGTTGGGAGGCGAGAGGCTCAGCGTCATGCACCTGATCGGCCTGATTAGTTGGGGAAGTAGAAGCCGGAAATGCATAAGAGATAGGCATTACGGCGACTACCTCAAGAATTTGGACGCCTTCCGAATCACCTTCCTCCCCGTGGGCCGAGGTCTTGCCATGGGCGCGAGCCGGAGTGACGTCTGACTTGGGAACAAACTCCTCCGAGTCGGGCTCCCCGCTATCCGGGGTGTTCCCATCTGCGGTCCACGGGAGTGCCAGAACCTCGGCATCCTCGATCTTTTGCTCCGCAAATCTCTGCAAGAAAAAATACAAAGAGGAATCAGCAAAAGGAGTCATAAATGCGATTAGGAATCAAAGCACGAATACGCTAACTTACCTCAGGAGTGGGATTCCCGCGGGTGAACGGCTTCAACCCCCAGGTCCAGTCCTCCGACATATCAGTCTTGAAGATAGCTCGGACACGCTTGAAAATAAGATAATCCTCGATCTCAACCGTTGAGACACGGTTGGGATCGAGAGGACCGCTCATATAACAGAGCTTGTGCGTGCGACGCTGGAAAGGGCAGATTCAGCTGCTGACGAAGGTGGTCATCAGATCCTCGCCGCGTAGCCCGGCGCGGATCAACTCCTTCAGCCGAATCTCGAAGGCCTCGGCCAAAGCATGGCTCTTCCTGGGGTTGTAGGTCCAGTTCTTCTTGGAAGGGGGGCCGATGGAGAAGGCAGGGAGCCGGACCTTGTCTTCCTTTCCAGTGTTCTTGACATAGAAAAACGATATATGCCACTTCTTGCAAGACTCGAGACCAGCAACACGAGGGAACTCAGATTTTCTCTGAGGTGTGATGGACACGGCTCCACACTGAGTTAGCAGCTTCTCAGAAGGCTGAAGGGATTTGTATGGAATGACATTAGATCAGATCTGTAAGAATTTGGACCATTCATGCACAGATGGCCAGAGGCCGAAGTATCCTTCCGAGGCCGAGATAAAAGCGGATAGGGAGGCGATGGCATTAGCCGTAAGGTGATGCGGCTGGAGGCCAAATAATTCAAGGAAATCCTTAGCGAAATCGCTAAGGGGAAGACCAAACCCATGAGCAAAGTGGGACATAAAGACGATATACTCGCCGTCGTTGAGTACATGAGAGGATTCGTTGCCGGGTAAGCGACGGCATACCTCGGCAGGAATCCGGCGAGTCCTAATTAGCCACTCGATCTCGCGACGAGTGACGGAGGAACCCTGCCAGGAGCCCCGCTCTGGACCAGATGCTACATCATCGTCTTCGAAGAGCGCGCCACTAACTGAACTCGACATAGGGTCGCCGGAGGAATCAACGGAAGAAGAACTAATGGTTGATCTAGGCTTAGAGGCGCAGGGCACCGTCGTGGTTCTAAGCGAAGACGGCGGCGGAGCGGAAAAGAACCACACGGGAAATCTGGAGAACGGAGGATGCGCCTAGGGAGAGAACCTAGCAGTGGGACCGTAGAAAAACTCACCGGCAACGGCGCCGGAGAAGGCGCACAGCGATGGGGACGACAGAGTAGAGGAACTGTGGCCTCGCCGTCGAAGATGTCGACGATGGCGCAACCGCAGGGGCACGAGAAGGCGCACGGGCGCAAGGAGGAAGAAGAGCAACGGTAAGCAAAGGGGGAAAGTGAACCCTCTAGCCCGTGCCCCTCTTTATAACCGCGTGGCCCTGGCAATAGTGGGATCGTGCGTGCGAGCGTTAACCGTGTAGATAGTGCGTGCGGCGAAACTGCTCGCGGCTGAGTGGAGCCACACCGAAGACCACACGACGCAGGAGAGGATCAGGCCCCCTGACCGATGCGGTACGCGAGGCGTCGCAGCGCAGACGCGACAGGCGCAGTAATCACTGTAGCTTGTCAGTGGACGCTTGTGGCAACCCGCAAAACCACTACTAGAAAATCGCGTTGTTTTTGTGCATTGCATCATCATGACCGCATGCTCATGTCATCATGCCACATTGCATTTGAGCATCGTCATCATCTTGCATGTGCTTGTATAAAACTATTTGCGGAAAACCCGTTTTTGTTTTCTGAACGCCCCGTCTTTATTCAAACGCCAACCCGGGTCCCCGGATTATTTTGTTTTGTCCGCTGTCGGATTGCAAAAGCGCTGGTTGAAATAAATAATTTAATTATATTATTTTAGTGGGGCAGTCGAACGGGCCGAATGACCCGAACGACCACCCCAGAAAAATACAAACGGTCCACCTAATCAGCCCCTCTAAATCCTAAATCTACCAACCTATCTACCCAGTCCTCCTCTCCACCTCACCCCCACCTATCACAGGCTGCCACCTCACCATGGCCATCCCCCCCCACCAACCACACTCTGCCACCTCATCCTCCCTTCCTCAGCTTTTCCCCACCTCACCCAGCAGCCCCCCCTGGCGCACGCCACACGCACGCCACACGCACACCACGCGCACACACGCTCCACTCCCTGACGCGCGGGCCCCACCGCGTGGCCCCTGTCCCCCGGCCCCACTCGCAGCTCCCTCTTCCCCACGTGTTTCTCTCCCTTCCCCCGACCACGCTCCCTACCTGCCCCGCGTCTTCCATCCCCGACAGCGCCCGCCCCGTCGCCGGCGGCCGCCCTCCTCCGCCGGCCCGCGCTCCACTGCCGCCTGGCCGTCAGACCTCCTGCGCCGCCGCTCCTACCTCCCTGCTCCACCACCGCTGACCTGCCACTGCTCCTGTGCAACCGCAGACGCCTTCCCTCCTCGCTTCTCTCGCCGGCGCGTTCCGCCCGAGCCGAGACCGCCGTGCTTGCCTCGCCTCCTCCGAGTCCGCCTCGCCGTCTGCACTGGCCACCGTCTCGCCGCCCGGCCTGCTCGCCGGCCTTCCTCGCCTCTCGCCCGCCTCACGCTGCCATGGCCGCCCTAGCCGCTGCAGCTCTCTCTCTGCCTGTTTCTCCTGCCGGGCCTGCTGGCAATGCCAGCGGCCGCTGCTCGCTCTCCGCCGGCGTCCCTCCGCGAGCTGTCTCCCCCGCCGCCTCGCTGAAGTCGCCTCCGCCGTCTGCCGCCTGCCCCTCGCTGCAACCACCGCGGGCGCCCTCCTCCTGTCCGGGTTCGGCTCAATCGTGGCGTGCGTGCTGAGCCTGTGTGAGGCTGCCCTCCTCTGTTCCTCCCCCGGCCGCGCCCCGTCATTCGCTGCAGTCGTCCGCAACCTCAAGGCCTACGCCCCTGAGCTGTCTCGCGGTGTTCCCGGCGCCTGATCCGAGAGGGCCCTGTCGAGAACCCGTGCGATATGGAGACCGTACCGAGCGCAGTAGCAAGTATGCACCCTCGACAAGATCTCCATCACGGGATTCCGATGCCTTCGACACAGGGCATTGGGGATGTCGTCATGGACCCGGAAGAATCCCCGGACCCCAAAACCGACATCGTCAACCGAGAACTCCGACAAGGACGGCAAGCTCGTCGGGATTCCGGACGCCATGACCTCCTTCAAGGATCCGTTGGCCGAGACCCTGAAGACCGATCTAGAGCGCCATGGCCTTCGCATGGAGTCGGCAAGATCATCCGGGAACGCCAAGATCGACTGCGCGGCCCCGACAAGAACGACAGCAACCAGGGCGAGTCCGATGCGTCCCTGACGCCGAACCAAGTCCTGCTTCCCGGATGCCGAGGTCACCGGCACAGAACAACCAGATCTACTTCACGGGCACCGTGTGACAAGATCTACCCCAGTAATCCGAGAACGATCCCGGAGCCCGAGAACGTTCCGTCGAACCCTGGACCCTGAGACCGACCTCGAACCCCGGAACCCCAAGTTCGTCGAGACCCCTAATGTGTGAACCCTTATCCGAGAACCCTATTTTATAATATAATAACAACTTGTTGCGTATTAAATTGTCATACTTGCATGCATCTTGTCATGTGGTTTGGGGGCCTTATGCCGATTCACCTAATAATTAAATATGGGGCCCATATGCGGGCAGATCTAGCCTTATATTGGCCTCATTTAAACAGTTGTAGCGAACCGGTGCCATCTTTTGTCTTGCTAATGCAACATTTAAATTGCGGGGTAGCTAAATAACATGAACCACCTAATTAATTGTCGGGACCCCGGTTCCACTTAATATTGCCTAATTGCATCGCATCTTTGCCATGCCATACATCACACATGCATCATGCCGATCTTCTGCCGTTGTATTAAATAGTGCATCCGGTGTTTATTCTAGTGTTTTGCTTCTTCGCGGATAAGGCCGTTGAGTTGATGTGAGCCTCGCCCCGATCTTCGGTTGAACCTTCGACAATGTTTTCAGGCGAGCATCTCCCCCTTTCTACCTATCTTACTTTTATAGTATTTATTCCCTCCTGTTGATCTATTGCTATCTGTGTTGCGATGCTTTAGTTTCCGTACCTGTGATATCCCTTGCAGCCTTATATTGCCTTGGACACATCCTATCACCTGTTGTTTGGTAGATAGTTGGACTCGCGCGTAGTAGTCGCTTGCTCAAGTGTTGTTGCGTGTCGTCCAGTGCCACAGATGTTGATGTATTGCCGCATGTTGATGTTGGAGATGATCATAGTTTTACTTCTCGTTCACTTTAATTCCTGTTTAACAACTAAAATTGAATTAAGCAGAGGCATCGGTGGGTGATAGATAATATTTGGTTTCCGAACGCCCACTTGTGTCCCGTAGGACCCCGAGTACTTGATACCTGTTCCTTGATTTATCGCGCTATCCACATCCGGGAGGTATATGGGACCCCCTGAGCCAGAGCTTGATTCAGTCTTATTTCTTGGGGCCACAAACTAGTTTGAGGTTTTATTTACTATCCTGTACCTATGCCATGCTTTACCGCTTTATTACGATTGTGTGAGGAGCACACTGTACTGTTTAGGTAAGCGGAGTGTTTTCGCGGTATCGACACCCCGAGTTTTCGGGTTCCCAGTCGTTTACAGCCACTGACGCAAACCTTGAGTCCGTCTCGGAGCTTGCTTACTTCGTTGCGGGTGTACTCCAAGGGGTGGCCCCCTGAAATATTTCTGAATCCTGTGATTGTTCAGTCGTGAAAGCCTCGTTGGGTTTTGAGTTGGTTTTTCCGAGGTTGATCGAGCGTGTGTTGCTATTGGTGCACCCGCCGGTAAAACTTTCTCAAAGCCGTGTCCACGGATATGGACGACTTGGAGCACGATATCTCGACCATAGACAAGCATAACTAAAGTTTATTGCTATAAATTTGACTTTATAATGACTAGTAATCAGCTTCACTATAATGGAATGGCTAAATAATCGCCCACAATTGCTCGTTTGATTGTCGCCATGACCATTGTACCGACTAGTAAGTATTGCAACTACAACGGAATGGCTGAATAAAAGTATCAACAACTGGGTTTTGGGTTATCTCATGCTAATTGCATCGACTAGTAAGTGTTGCCACTATAACGGAATGATTAACTAAAAGTGCCCATCGCTTATTTTATCGTGATGATTATCTACACCGACTAGTAATTGCAACGATAATCGAATAAGTAAACCGCCAACCGTGAGTTCCTCGGTTGACTTCCTCGTTTGGTCTCGAGGGAAACACCAGATGGGTTTGTTTGGTGTTAGCTTGGTTGGATCCGGATAGGTCTATCTTACCCTCTCGATCGCCGCTTGTATCGAGTCTCTATAGGTTGTTCGGTGCATCTTTGCCGCCGCTTGATCCACCATACCTATGTAGGCGAGGACCGCCAATTCTAGCCTCGCCGTGCATTGGCCTCAAGATCGACGCCCTCTTTTCCTTTGCCCTTTGTCGGCACCCTTTTGTTTAAGCAGTTTTGAGATCGACGCGTTAGCGTGGTTACCCTTCCGCTTTGGGCAGGGTTATGGACGCCATTGGTTATTCTTCAGGGCTCTTAGCCCCATTTGCATCTTGTCCGTAGCTGGACGCTCTATCGTTTTCAAGGTGATTTGGATCTTTGTATATTGTATCTGTATTCTTGGCTCTTGGAGTCGATGTTGTATATATATCTGTTCTGTGGGTCCCATCGAGGACTGTTGTGTAATGTTATTACTTCGTTTTCCACCCGCACGAAAGTGCCTGGTGGGCACCTTTGAATCGTTTCTATGCGGGTTTGGCGGATTTCGCTAAAACTTGCATAGGTCCGATTCTGAGGGTGTTACAACGCTGTAGAGGAACAAAAAACTAGATAAATAATAATGAGTGTTACACATAGGACGAGGCGTGCACAAGAAGTTGCGCGGATACCTCGAACAGGAAAAAGTAATTCGGAGATGAGGAGAAATGAATATTGGGAAACTGATGTGGCCCGGCCGAGGTTACGAGCAGGACCACACCAGCTTCGGGGACTAATATTGGGGAGGTGACCCCGGATAGGGTCAAGACAGGGGAAGACAAGAGGAGTCTCCCTTGTCATATGCCGATGCCGAGTTACTGTTTATGTCGGCCGAGTCATGTAAGAATCGGCCGAGCTAAGTGTAGGGGTCCCAACCCAATAAGGTAGAGTCCTCCTGTGTTTTACAATGCTAGTCCCTGGATCAATAGCTAGCATCCACAGTTTAGATGTAATATCAAGAAACAAAGGTCATAATATAACTTTATAACCAGGAATAACATAATTTTATTACATCTTACTTAGCTCATTTGGCTATTACATTACATTGCAGCGGAATAACTATAATCATGGGTCCATCATCTTCAAAGTGCCACAGGCAGATGTTGGTTGTAGACTTTGTAATCCTAATCAAACAATCTTCACTAAAATCAATCAAACCTGCAACATACAAGTTCTGACCACAAAGGGTCAATACATTTGAATTGTATTGGCAAGTGATACTCTTAGTAGTATGGTGGAGTCTATCATCTATATGCATTTGGCTAAGTGGAGTTGAGGCTTGCATTGCTCAAAATAGATTTTTCCTTAACGCTTTGAAAATAAATAGTTTTGTCAAAACTTTTCCAATGCTTCTCTCAATCAAAGATCAAGATCCTTCTCGAGGCATCTACAAATCAAAGACCAAGTGCTTGGTAAAATCATTTTCCTCAATCCAAGATTTCAAGATCCTTATATCAAGCCATCTTTCCATCAAAGATTGAAGAATACACACAATCCCTTGTTCACCCACAAGTTTTTATTTAGAAATTGGAATGATGAGATTCTTGATTGCTTCCATGTCTTGATGCTCAAATTGTCCTTTACTGTGACATGGCTAAGTACTTAGATTTTACACTCTGCAGAGGTGGTGCACTTTACCCACAAGACTTGGTTTCCCAAGACAAAATCTTTCAGAAGCCTTCCCTTAGACCAAAATGGACGCGTTCCAACCTATCAAACACTACCACCCACTGTCCATTTGGCTAAGTTCTTGCAACCTATATGATCATGGCAGAGCCCATATTGCCAAGTGGTTGCACTTGAAGCTTCTCAACATTTGACATATCAAATCCCTTTGTTTCCTGGGTGGCCATCCACAAGTGAAATACACAAGGTTCCTGGCCTTGTGTAACCACTCAACATAACGCAATCCTTCCATTCCACCCAGGTGATTCATTAACTTAGTTGTTTTATTAAACAAAACATAAGTCCTCAGACTTAGAACATTTTTCCATAGTGTGAATATATTTTCCACCCATGTTTTCTATTAGCTAGGCTAAGCTTGGTAGTAGTTGGAAACTTAACTTAGGAAATCCTACTAAGGATTCATCTACTAGGTTTTCCTATAGCAAGATCTATACTTGGCAAAATCCATGCAAGTTTATTTAGAAGAATCACTAATGCATAGAAAAGTAATGGGATAGAAAGTATGAAGCATCACTTGCCTTTTTGGTAGAGTATAGGTTCACTTCTTGATCTTTGCAACAATCACACTCTTCAAGTCACTACAAATAAATCAAGCAAGGCACAAACTCAATCTACCAATCAAGCAAAACAACACACATAAATAACAAAGTCAAAGAAATGCATGTAAGCATGCCAAGCTTTGTTTTGTTTGAAAAGGTGGTCCCTAGTGGGTCATAGTCATTTGGATACATCTAATGGTCTTTTCCTAAAGTGGTTAAGTCATTTGCAAAAGGTTTCATTTTAAAACCGTTTTCAAAACAAAGTGTTATTTTATGTGGTGTAGAAATATTTTTACCAAGGCATTAGCCCATAGGGTTCACCAAATGAGTTGCTATTGCAAAACTTGGTGTTTTGGTCAGTAGGTTTGGTTCAAAACATTTCCTCCAAAGTTTTCCATTCAAAACCATTTTTATAATCAAATCAATAGTTTTATTTAGCTAGAAAGGGACTAAATCAAGTAATCCATTCTAAATCTTTCCAAAAACATTTATAAGGGCATGGTTTGGTTCCTAGGGTCAGTAAGGTCACAACTAAACATTTTGCAAAGGTTTTACTCCTAAATTCAATTTTACACAATTTTTATACTCTAAACAAGCTCACAAAAGTTTCTGCAAATTCAAACAAGCAATCTGATACTATTTTCAAAACTAAGGCCATGGTTGGCTAGGGCTTGTTCTCCTGAATTCATTGATATAAAATTTGCCAAATTTGGACGTGTGGTTTGAAAGTTACAATGGTTTGAAAATTGCATATCAATCTGATTTCAAAATTGCTTTAACTAAACCATCGACACGCGTCGCATTCTAATTACCGCCTACGCTGGCGTGGATTGACAGATAGGGGCCGTTGGATTTTAGTTGCATCGCACGGTCCGTAGATGTTACTTACCCTTCACCCTTGTTCTATCCTAGTCGCCGATCCAGATCGGATGGCTACGAGACGCTTGCAGAACCCGGCGCGAAGTTCATCGGCGGGCGAGCGCGGGCCATGGCGGCCATCAAACCGGAAACGAAGAAGGAGGAGAGGGGGCTCACTGGGTTCGTCGTGGCACGGTGATGCTCAACCTGCTACTGGTTGATGAAGGGGCGCACGGGGTTGGGCGGAATTCCTCGCCGGAGTTGAAGGCAACGCTGGCTGCTGTGGTCGCCGAGGACGAGGATAGGAAGCGCCCTAAGACAAACGGAGGATACGGTTAGGTTCGTAAGAGAGAGGCGAGTTTGTGTGCATCATCGAGACGGAAGGGGGCGGTCAGATGTTACCTGCTAGCTTCGCCGGAGAAGAAAACAGGCGGCGGCGCTGTCAGGCTAGTCCAAGCTCAAGCTCTGGGGCGCCCGCGGTCGAGTGATTGCCCCAGAAAGATGCGCCAGTGTATGATGAGCGTGCTCGTGTGCTCAGGGAGGCTAGGGGCGGTGTCGTGTCGCCGGAATCGATGAGAAAGGCCGTCGGAGCGTCGTCAGACACAGAGTGGTTCGGGGAGAAATTAGAGTGGTCTGGGGGCGGGATTGGGGAAGGAAGCAGAGGGAAATGGAGGAGAGGTCGTGGGCGATTAAGACAGCATGATCAGATGAAGTTAAGGCGCCGCATAAGGCGATTTGATGTCACAAATCAAGCTCGCAACGGCCGTGAGAGAAAGGAGAAGCGATCGTGGGGTGAGAGAAAGATGAGCATGGAAGAGGTCCACCGTCGATGGGAAAAGAATCGAGAGAAGGTCCACCCGTCAGGGGCTTGCGGGTTGTTTCAATCGGTGAAGAAAACGTTCGGGAGGGAAGAGGGAAGTCAATGGATTGGCTTAGTGGGCTGGGCCTTGTTGGGTTGGTCTGCCTCTATTTTTTTCCTGTCTGTTCGTTTTATTCTTTTCTAATTCTTTTTCTGTTTTGAATTTCAAACAACCAAACATATTCAAAAGATTCAAACAATCATCAAGCCTTTCAATTATGAATTTGATTCTGCTTCACATCATAATTAACATTCAAAAATAAATATTATTTTAAATCTTTTAGGTTCCATTTATTAATTAAATAATGGATCATTAGTTATTTAATAAAAATAGGGTTTGGTTTAATTAATAAAATCTTCATTAGAAATCCAAATGTTTTCAAAACCAAATCAGTAGGTTTATTTGGAAATAAAGAATATTTGGAAAACTTGTTTAAATAAAATAATCCTTTTACTTTAGGGTCCATTAATAATTAAATAAAATGGAACTTAGTTATTAAATCAAAAATAGGGTTTTGATTTTATTAATAAAATCTTTATTTGAAACCTAAATATTTTCAAAACCAAATTAGTGGGTTTGATTTGGGAAACATATAATATTTGGAAATTTGTTTTAAAACAAAATAACCTTTTATTTTAGTGTCCTTTATTAATTAATATAATAATAAAATTTCATTATTAAATCATCTAGGGTTTGTTTTATTGGGATATTTATTTGAAATCTAAAATAAAGTCAAAACACTTTAGTAGGTTTTATTAGAGAATACAAAATACTTGGAAAACCTATTTTAAACCATTTAATAAGTTTTGATGTTTTAATTAAAATGGTAAAGTCCTTTATTAAATAAAATTGGATATTAAATCCTTATTAACTTATTTTAAATAAACATTTGCTAAATTTATTTAGAATAAAATGTTTTAATTCCAAAAGTTTGGTCAAGGTTTAATTTGCCTTTATTTAATAATCTTTATTTATGAAACTTCTATTTCATTTAAAAACAAATCTTTTCATTTAATTGTTTCAAAATTGTATTTCCAAATGTTTTTATTTTCCTTTTATTACATGTTTATCTTTTTAAATCTCTTTAGGTTTATTTTAATTCAAATGGGTTTGAAGTTCCAATTGAGTTCAAAAGTTTCTTACGGATCTAAAAATCAAACAAAGTTTTATTTTATTAATTTATTTTCACATAACAAGATTTGGAAAATCTTGGGATGTGACAGGCTACCACCCTTAAAATAAATCTCGTCCCGAGATTTGGGAAGGTTAGGGTTACAAGCATGTTCAAACAACTAGGGTACTACCACCCTTAAAAAATTTTCAAACAAAAATTACACATTGTCCTCCTTGTGATTCTGGGAAAAAACTCTCTAAGCAAACAGTTGCATGTGTTCTTGGTTTCTTTACTTGACTCATGGGCCAAGGTTGAGATCCTTCATAGACTTGTTTAACTTGTTCTCCATCCTTTCTGGACAATTGTTTGCATAGTGGCCTAGTTCCTTGCATTTGAAACATGTGACAAGGCTGATATCTCTCAAAGGCTGGTTTGTCTTATGCTTCATCTTTTCTGGACAGTAGTTTGCATAATGTCCTAACTCTTTGCAGTATTTGCACATCACTTGGCTAAAATTCTTCCTTATCTTGGGTTTTACTAGCTTTTGTTTGTCTTCTTGTCTCTTCTTCTTTTCTGGGCATTCACTGGCATAGTGTTCCATCTCTTTGCAATTGTAACATTGCAACTGAGTAATATCCTTCTTGTTTGGGTTGGGGCATTTCTTCTTCTTCTTGGGTCTCTCCAAAGCTAGGGGTTCTTCTAGTTCATGTTCTTCATGAGTGGGAGATCTTTCTCTCTTCTTGAGGCATTGATCTTCATGTTCCTTGGATGCATGATCCTTGTCTCTAAAAACATTGCTAGCTTTGGTTCCTTCTGGAATAACATCTTTGGCATCCTTGTTGTCATTAGCTCTTTGGGAAAAGTTTTCTCATGTTGATCATTTGAGTAATGAGTCCTTGCAACAATTGGGATTGAAGTTTGAAAATCCTTTGTATGGCTGGGTCTAGTCCATTGTTGTTGGCTAAAAGTGAGTTGTCTCTTGGCTCAACTGGTTTTGGGTTGCTATAAGTTCTCTCATGTTGTCCTCTTGGTTGTTGTTGATGTCATCTACCTTGGAGTCTTTTGGGGTAGTCATATGTTTGGGTTGGATTGGGATTAGAATAGGCAAGACATTTCTAAGAAAATATTTCTAATCACACACTTCAAAATTCACACAAGCAATGTGCATGCAATCACAAACCAAACTTTTCACTCAAACAAGGTTCAAGCACATACTTAGACAACAAAATATTTTTGTTACACCACATAAGTTGGTGATTTTGACTTAACTAAAATATGGGGGTCCATCTATATGGTTCACTTGTGATCTTTTCTTCCTTCATGATTCTTCTTGTAGGAGATCATGGTTTCCTTGGGAAAAGCTCTTGGTTTCAATACTTCAAAGTTGTTGATGGTTTCTTCTTATTTTGCATTCCTCAGTCTCTAAATCTTGAGTAAGAGTTCCTTGTTTCACTTGTAGTCCTTAGTAGTTTCCAAGTTGGAAGTCCTTGGTGAATATGTCAAGATGTTGAAGTCATTAGTTTTGAATAAGTTGAAGAAGTCCTTTGCACATGGTGTAGGCTTTGGTCATGGTTAGGCTTTCCCATCAAGTTGAAGTAGAAGAGAAGTAGAGTTGAAACCAAAATGGTTAAGGAAAGAGTTTACAAGTGTTTTTGTAAATAAGTTTTGGATCAAAATATAACTCCTATTTTTCTAAGGGTTTTGTCCAATCCTAGGTTTACAAATCCTACAGCAACACAATGCTCGATACCATCTGTAGGGGTCCCAACCCAATAAGGTAGAGTCCTCCTGTGTTTACAATGCTAGTCCCTGGATCAATAGCTAGCATCCACAGTTTAGATGTAATATCAAGAAACAAAGGTCATAATATAACTTTATAACCAGGAATAACATAATTTTATTAAATCTTACTTAGATCATTTGGCTATTACATTACATTGCAGAGGAATAACTATAATCATGGGTCCATCATCTTCAAAGTGCCACAGGCAGATGTTGGTTGTAGACTTTGTAATCCTAATCAAACAATCTTCACTAAAATCAATCAAACCTGCAACATACAAGTTACAGCCACAAAGGGTCAATACATTTGAATTGTATTGGCAAGTGATACTCTTAGTAGTATGGTGGAGTCTATCATCTATATGCATTTGGCTAAGTGGAGTTGAGGCTTGCATTGCTCAAAATAGATTTTTCCTTAACAATTTGAAAATAAATAGTTTTGTCAAAACTTTTCCAATGCTTCTCTCAATCAAAGACTGAAGATCCTTCTCGAGGCATCTACAAATCAAAGACTGAAGTGCTTGGTAAAATCATTTTCCTCAATCCAAGATTTCAAGATCCTTATATCAAGCCATCTTTCCATCAAAGATTGAAGAATACACACAATCCCTTGTTCACCCACAAGTTTTTATTTAGAAATTGGAATGATGAGATTCTTGATTGCTTCCATGTCTTGATGCTCAAATTGTCCTTTACCAGGGACATGGCTAAGTACTTAGATTTTACACTCTGCAGAGGTGGTGCACTTTACCCACAAGACTTGGTTTCCCAAGACAAAATCTTTCAGAAGCCTTCCTTAGACCAAAATGGACGCGTTCCAACCTATCAAACACTACCACCCACTGTCCATTTGGCTAAGTTCTTGCAACCTATATGATCATGGCAGAGCCCATATTGCCAAGTGGTTGCACTTGAAGCTTCTCAACATTTGACATCTCAAATCCCTTTGTTTCCTGGGTGGCCATCCACAAGTGACATACACAAGGTTCCTGGCCTTGTGTAACCACTCAACATAACCCAATCCTTCCATTCCACCCAGGTGATTCATTAACTTAGTTGTTTTATTAAACAAAACATAAGTCCTCAGACTTAGAACATTTTTCCATAGTGTGAATATATTTTCCACCCATGTTTTCTATTAGCTAGGCTAAGCTTGGTAGT
Organism: Avena longiglumis; assembly: GCA_030063025.1. NCBI lineage: Eukaryota > Viridiplantae > Streptophyta > Magnoliopsida > Poales > Poaceae > Avena > Avena longiglumis. The sequence continues at coordinate 463,425,281 of CP125975.1, read as the reverse complement.
AGTTGGAAACTTAACTTAGGAAATCCTACTAAGGATTCATCTACTAGGTTTTCCTATAGCAAGATCTATACTTGGCAAAATCCATGCAAGTTTATTTAGCAGAATCACTAATGCATAGAAAAGTAATGGGATAGAAAGTATGAAGCATCACTTGCCTTTTTGGTAGAGTATAGGTTCACTTCTTGATCTTTGCAACAATCACACTCTTCAAGTCACTACAAATAAATCAAGCAAGGCACAAACTCAATCTACCAATCAAGCAAAACAACACACATAAATAACAAAGTCAAAGAAATGCATGTAAGCATGCCAAGCTTTGTTTTGTTTGAAAAGGTGGTCCCTAGTGGGTCATAGTCATTTGGATACATCTAATGGTCTTTTCCTAAAGTGGTTAAGTCATTTGCAAAAGGTTTCATTTTAAAACCATTTTCAAAACAAAGTGTTATTTTATGTGGTGTAGAAATATTTTTACCAAGGCATTAGCCCATAGGGTTCACCAAATGAGTTGCTATTGCAAAACTTGGTGTTTTGGTCAGTAGGTTTGGTTCAAAACATTTCCTCCAAAGTTTTCCATTCAAAACCATTTTTATAATCAAATCAATAGTTTTATTTAGCTAGAAAGGGACTAAATCAAGTAATCCATTCTAAATCTTTCCAAAAACATTTATAAGGGCATGGTTTGGTTCCTAGGGTCAGTAAGGTCACAACTAAACATTTTGCAAAGGTTTTACTCCTAAATTCAATTTTACACAATTTTTATACTCTAAACAAGCTCACAAAAGTTTCTGCAAATTCAAACAAGCAATCTGATACTATTTTCAAAACTAAGGCCATGGTTGGCTAGGGCTTGTTCTCCTGAATTCATTGATATAAAATTTGCCAAATTTGGACGTGTGGTTTGAAAGTTACAATGGTTTGAAAATTGCATATCAATCTGATTTCAAAATTCTGTTTTAACTAAACTACTGACACGCGTCGCATTCTAATTCGCCGGTACCGCTTCGCGTGGATTGACAGATAGGGGCCGTTGGATTTTAGTTGCATCGCACGGTCCAGAGATGTTACTTACCCCTTCACCCTTGTTCTATCCTAGTCGTCAGATCCAGATCGGATGGCTACGAGACGTTTGCCAGGAACTGGCGGCGCGAGTTCATCGGCGAGCGGCGGAGCGGTCAGTTGGCGGCGGCGCTATCGAAACTGGAAACGAAGAAGGAGGAGAGGGGGCTCACTGGGTTCGTCGTGGCACGGTGATGCTCAACCTGCTACTGGTTGATGAAGGGGCGCACGGGGTTGGGCGGAATTCCTCGCCGGAGTTGAAGGCAACGTCGGGTGGCGTCGGTCGAGGACGAGGATAGGAAGCGCCCTAAGACAAACGGAGGATACGGTTAGGTTCGTAAGAGAGAGGCGAGTTTGTGTGCATCATCGAGACGGAAGGGGGCGGTCAGATGTTACCTGCTAGCTTCGCCGGAGAAGAAAACAGGCGGCGGCGCTGTCAGGCTAGTCCAAGCTCAAGCTCTGGGGCGCCATGGTCGAGTGATTGCCCGTAAAGATGCGCCAGTGTATGATGAGCGTGTGCTCAGGGAGGCTAGGGGCGGTGTCGTGTCGCCGGAATCGATGAGAAAGGCCGTCGGAGCGTCGTCAGACACAGAGTGGTTCGGGGAGAAATTAGAGTGGTCTGGGGCGGGATTGGGGAAGGAAGCAGAGGGAAATGGAGGAGAGGTCGTGGGCGATTAAGATGATCAATGAAGTTAAGGCGGCGTTAAGGCGTATTTGATGTCACAAATCAAGCTCGCAACGGCCGAGAGAGAAAGGAGAAGCAGTCGTGGGGTGGGTGAGAAAGATGAACAGTGGAAGAGGTCCACTGGTCAGTGGGGGAAAAGAATCGAGAGAAGGTCCACCCGTCAGGGCTTGCGGGTTGTTTCAGTCGGTGAAGAAAACGGTTCGGGGAGGGGAGAGGGGAGCTGGGCTGGATTGGCTTAGTGGGCTGGGCCTTGTTGGGTTGGTCTGCTCTATTTTTTCCTGTCATTTGTTTTATTCTTTTCTAATTCTTTTTCTGTTTTGAATTTCAAACAACCAAACATATTCAAAAGATTCAAACAATCATCAAGCCTTTCAATTATGAATTTGATTCTGCTTAACATCATAATTCACATTCAAAAATAAATATTATTTTAAATCTTTTTAGGTTCCATTTATTAATTAAATAATGGATCATTAGTTATTTAATAAAAATAGGGTTTGGTTTAATTAATAAAATCTTCATTAGAAATCCAAATGTTTTCAAAACCAAATCAGTAGGTTTATTTGGAAATAAAGAATATTTGGAAAACTTGTTTAAATAAAATAATCCTTTTACTTTAGGGTCCATTAATAATTAAATAAAATGGAACTTAGTTATTAAATCAAAAATAGGGTTTTGATTTTATTAATAAAATCTTTATTTGAAACCTAAATATTTTCAAAACCAAATTAGTGGGTTTGATTTGGGAAACATATAATATTTGGAAATTTGTTTTAAAACAAAATAACCTTTTATTTTAGTGTCCTTTATTAATTAATATAATAATAAAATTTCATTATTAAATCATCTAGGGTTTGTTTTATTGGGATATTTATTTGAAATCTAAAATAAAGTCAAAACACTTTAGTAGGTTTTATTAGAGAATACAAAATACTTGGAAAACCTATTTTAAACCATTTAATAAGTTTTGATGTTTTAATTAAAATGGTAAAGTCCTTTATTAAATAAAATTGGATATTAAATCCTTATTAACTTATTTTAAATAAACATTTGCTAAATTTATTTAGAATAAAATGTTTTAATTCCAAAAGTTTGGTCAAGGTTTAATTTGCCTTTATTTAATAATCTTTATTTATGAAACTTCTATTTCATTTAAAAACAAATCTTTTCATTTAATTGTTTCAAAATTGTATTTCCAAATGTTTTTATTTTCCTTTTATTACATGTTTATCTTTTTAAATCTCTTTAGGTTTATTTTAATTCAAATGGGTTTGAAGTTCCAATTGAGTTCAAAAAGTTTCTTCTGGATCTAAAAATCAAACAAAGTTTTATTTTATTAATTTATTTTCACATAACAAGATTTGGAAAATCTTGGGATGTGACATGCTACCACCCTTAAAATAAATCTCGTCCCGAGATTTGGGAAGGTTAGGGTTACAAGCATGTTCAAACAACTAGGGTACTACCACCCTTAAAAAATTTTCAAACAAAAATTACACATTGTCCTCCTTGTGATTCTGGGAAAAAACTCTCTAAGCAAACAGTTGCATGTGTTCTTGGTTTCTTTACTTGACTCATGGGCCAAGGTTGAGATCCTTCATAGACTTGTTTAACTTGTTCTCCATCCTTTCTGGACAATTGTTTGCATAGTGGCCTAGTTCCTTGCATTTGAAACATGTGACAAGGCTGATATCTCTCAAAGGCTGGTTTGTCTTATGCTTCATCTTTTCTGGACAGTAGTTTGCATAATGTCCTAACTCTTTGCAGTATTTGCACATCACTTGGCTAAAATTCTTCCTTATCTTGGGTTTCACTAGCTTTTGTTTGTCTTCTTGTCTCTTCTTCTTTTCTGGGCATTCACTGGCATAGTGTTCCATCTCTTTGCAATTGTAACATTGCAACTGAGTAATATCCTTCTTGTTTGGGTTGGGGCATTTCTTCTTCTTCTTGGGTCTCCAAAGCTAGGGGTTCTTCTAGTTCATGTTCTTCATGAGTGGGAGATCTTTCTCTCTTCTTGAGGCATTGATCTTCATGTTCCTTGGATGCATGATCCTTGTCTCTAAAAACATTGCTAGCTTTGGTTCCTTCTGGAATAACATCTTTGGCATCCTTGTTGTCATTAGCTCTTTGGGAAAAGTTTTCTCTCATGTTGATCATTTGAGTAATGAGTCCTTGCAACAATTGGGATTGAAGTTTGAAAATCCTTTGTATGGCTGGGTCTAGTCCATTGTTGTTGGCTAAAAGCTGAGTTGTCTCTTGGCTCAACTGGTTTTGGGTTGCTATAAGTTCTCTCATGTTGTCCTCTTGGTTGTTGTTGATGTCATCTACCTTGGAGTCTTTTGGGGTAGTCATATGTTTGGGTTGGATTGGGATTAGAATAGGCAAGACATTTCTAAGAAAATATTTCTAATCACACACTTCAAAATTCACACAAGCAATGTGCATGCAATCACAAACCAAACTTTTCACTCAAACAAGGTTCAAGCACATACTTAGACAACAAAATATTTTTGTTACACCACATAAGTTGGTGATTTTGACTTAACTAAAATATGGGGGTCCATCTATATGGTTCACTTGTGATCTTTTCTTCCTTCATGATTCTTCTTGTAGGAGATCATGGTTTCCTTGGGAAAAGCTCTTGGTTTCAATACTTCAAAGTTGTTGATGGTTTCTTCTTATTTTGCATTCCCTCAGTCTCTAAATCTTGAGTAAGAGTTCCTTGTTTCACTTGTAGTCCTTAGTAGTTTCCAAGTTGGAAGTCCTTGGTGAATATGCTGAAGATGTTGAAGTCATTAGTTTTGAATAAGTTGAAGAAGTCCTTTGCACATGGTGTAGGCTTTGGTCATGGTTAGGCTTTCCCATCAAGTTGAAGTAGAAGAGAAGTAGAGTTGAAACCAAAATGGTTAAGGAAAGAGTTTACAAGTGTTTTTGTAAATAAGTTTTGGATCAAAATATAACTCCTATTTTTCTAAGGGTTTTTGTCCAATCCTAGGTTTACAAATCCTACAGGCAACACAATGCTCTGATACCATCTGTAGGGGTCCCAACCCAATAAGGTAGAGTCCTCCTGTGTTTTACAATGCTAGTCCCTGGATCAATAGCTAGCATCCACAGTTTAGATGTAATATCAAGAAACAAAGGTCATAATATAACTTTATAACCAGGAATAACATAATTTTATTACATCTTACTTAGCTCATTTGGCTATTACATTACATTGCAGCGGAATAACTATAATCATGGGTCCATCATCTTCAAAGTGCCACAGGCAGATGTTGGTTGTAGACTTTGTAATCCTAATCAAACAATCTTCACTAAAATCAATCAAACCTGCAACATACAAGTTACAGCCACAAAGGGTCAATACATTTGAATTGTATTGGCAAGTGATACTCTTAGTAGTATGGTGGAGTCTATCATCTATATGCATTTGGCTAAGTGGAGTTGAGGCTTGCATTGCTCAAAATAGATTTTTCCTTAACGTTTTGAAAATAAATAGTTTTGTCAAAACTTTTCCAATGCTTCTCTCAATCAAAGACTGAAGATCCTTCTCGAGGCATCTACAAATCAAAGACTGAAGTGCTTGGTAAAATCATTTTCCTCAATCCAAGATTTCAAGATCCTTATATCAAGCCATCTTTCCATCAAAGATTGAAGAATACACACAATCCCTTGTTCACCCACAAGTTTTTATTTAGAAATTGGAATGATGAGATTCTTGATTGCTTCCATGTCTTGATGCTCAAATTGTCCTTTACCAGGGACATGGCTAAGTACTTAGATTTTACACTCTTTAGAGGTGGTGCACTTTACCCACAAGACTTGGTTTCCCAAGACAAAATCTTTCAGAAGCCTTCCCTTAGACCAAAATGGACGCGTTCCAACCTATCAAACACTACCACCCACTGTCCATTTGGCTAAGTTCTTGCAACCTATATGATCATGGCAGAGCCCATATTGCCAAGTGGTTGCACTTGAAGCTTCTCAACATTTGACATCTCAAATCCCTTTGTTTCCTGGGTGGCCATCCACAAGTGACATACACAAGGTTCCTGGCCTTGTGTAACCACTCAACATAACCCAATCCTTCCATTCCACCCAGGTGATTCATTAACTTAGTTGTTTTATTAAACAAAACATAAGTCCTCAGACTTAGAACATTTTTCCATAGTGTGAATATATTTTCCACCCATGTTTTCTATTAGCTAGGCTAAGCTTGGTAGTAGTTGGAAACTTAACTTAGGAAATCCTACTAAGGATTCATCTACTAGGTTTTCCTATAGCAAGATCTATACTTGGCAAAATCCATGCAAGTTTATTTAGCAGAATCACTAATGCATAGAAAAGTAATGGGATAGAAAGTATGAAGCATCACTTGCCTTTTTGGTAGAGTATAGGTTCACTTCTTGATCTTTGCAACAATCACACTCTTCAAGTCACTACAAATAAATCAAGCAAGGCACAAACTCAATCTACCAATCAAGCAAAACAACACACATAAATAACAAAGTCAAAGAAATGCATGTAAGCATGCCAAGCTTTGTTTTGTTTGAAAAGGTGGTCCCTAGTGGGTCATAGTCATTTGGATACATCTAATGGTCTTTTTCCTAAAGTGGTTAAGTCATTTGCAAAAGGTTTCATTTAAAACTATTTTCAAAACAAAGTGTTATTTTATGTGGTGTAGAAATATTTTTACCAAGGCATTAGCCCATAGGGTTCACCAAATGAGTTGCTATTGCAAAACTTGGTGTTTTGGTCAGTAGGTTTGGTTCAAAACATTTCCTCCAAAGTTTTCCATTCAAAACCATTTTTATAATCAAATCAATAGTTTTATTTAGCTAGAAAGGGACTAAATCAAGTAATCCATTCTAAATCTTTCCAAAAACATTTATAAGGGCATGGTTTGGTTCCTAGGGTCAGTAAGGTCACAACTAAACATTTTGCAAAGGTTTTACTCCTAAATTCAATTTTACACAATTTTTATACTCTAAACAAGCTCACAAAAGTTTCTGCAAATTCAAACAAGCAATCTGATACTATTTTCAAAACTAAGGCCATGGTTGGCTAGGGCTTGTTCTCCTGAATTCATTGATATAAAATTTTCCAAATTTGGACGTGTGGTTTGAAAGTTACAATGGTTTGAAAATTGCATATCAATCTGATTTCAAAATTGCTTTAACTAACCATCGACACGCGTCGCATTCTAATTCACGGTACCGGCGTGGATTGATGATAGGGCCGTTGGATTTTAGTTGCATCGCACGGTCCGTAGATGTTACTTACCCTTCACCCTTGTTCTATCCTAGTCGCCGATCTAGATCGGATGGCTTAGACGCTTGCGAGAACTGGCGCGAAGTTCATCGGCGAGCGGAGGTCGATTAGCGGCGCTTATCGAACCGGAAACGAAGAAGGAGGAGAGGGGGCTCACTGGGTTCGTCGTGGCACGGTGATGCTCAACCTGCTACTGGTTGATGAAGGGGCGCACGGGGTTGGGCGGAATTCCTCGCCGGAGTTGAAGGCAACGCGCTGTCGGTGGTCGCCGAGGACGAGGATAGGAAGCGCCCTAAGACAAACGGAGGATACGGTTAGGTTCGTAAGAGAGAGGCGGTTTGTGCATCATCGAGACGGAAGGGGCGGCCGATGTTACCGCTAGCTTCACGGAGAAGAAACAAAGGCTGTCGAGCTAGTCAAGCTCAAGCTCGGGCGCCATGGTCGAGTGATTGCCCCGAAAGATGCGCCAGTATGATGAGCGTGCTCGTGCTCGAGGAGGCTAGGGCGGTGTCGTGTCGCCGAATCGATGAGAAAGGCCGTCGGGCGTCGCCGACACAGAGTGGTTCGGGAGAAATTAGAGTGGTCTGGGCGGATTGGGAAGGAAGCGAGGGAAATGGAGGAGAGGTCGTGGCGATTAAGACAAGATGATCAGCGAGTTAAGGCGGCCATATATGATTTGATGTCACAAATCAAGCTCTGAACGGCCGAGAGAAAGGAGAAGCAGTCGTGGGGTGGGTGAGAAAGATGAACAGTGGAAGAGGTCCACTGGTCAGTGGGGGAAAAGAATCGAGAGAAGGTCCACCCGTCAGGGGCTTGCGGGTTGTTTCAGTCGGTGAAGAAAACGGTTCGGGGAGGGAAGAGGGAAGCTGGGCTGGATTGGCTTAGTGGGCTGGGCCTTGTTGGGTTGGTCTGTTCCTCTATTTTTTTCCTGTCTATTTGTTTTATTCTTTTCTAATTCTTTTTCTGTTTTGAATTTCAAACAACCAAACATATTCAAAAGATTCAAACAATCATCAAGCCTTTCAATTATGAATTTGATTCTGCTTAACATCATAATTCACATTCAAAAATAAATATTATTTTAAATCTTTTTAGGTTCCATTTATTAATTAAATAATGGATCATTAGTTATTTAATAAAAATAGGGTTTGGTTTAATTAATAAAATCTTCATTAGAAATCCAAATGTTTTCAAAACCAAATCAGTAGGTTTATTTGGAAATAAAGAATATTTGGAAAACTTGTTTAAATAAAATAATCCTTTTACTTTAGGGTCCATTAATAATTAAATAAAATGGAACTTAGTTATTAAATCAAAAATAGGGTTTTGATTTTATTAATAAAATCTTTATTTGAAACCTAAATATTTTCAAAACCAAATTAGTGGGTTTGATTTGGGAAACATATAATATTTGGAAATTTGTTTTAAAACAAAATAACCTTTTATTTTAGTGTCCTTTATTAATTAATATAATAATAAAATTTCATTATTAAATCATCTAGGGTTTGTTTTATTGGGATATTTATTTGAAATCTAAAATAAAGTCAAAACACTTTAGTAGGTTTTATTAGAGAATACAAAATACTTGGAAAACCTATTTTAAACCATTTAATAAGTTTTGATGTTTTAATTAAAATGGTAAAGTCCTTTATTAAATAAAATTGGATATTAAATCCTTATTAACTTATTTTAAATAAACATTTGCTAAATTTATTTAGAATAAAATGTTTTAATTCCAAAAGTTTGGTCAAGGTTTAATTTGCCTTTATTTAATAATCTTTATTTATGAAACTTCTATTTCATTTAAAAACAAATCTTTTCATTTAATTGTTTCAAAATTGTATTTCCAAATGTTTTTATTTTCCTTTTATTACATGTTTATCTTTTTAAATCTCTTTAGGTTTATTTTAATTCAAATGGGTTTGAAGTTCCAATTGAGTTCAAAAAGTTTCTTCTGGATCTAAAAATCAAACAAAGTTTTATTTTATTAATTTATTTTCACATAACAAGATTTGGAAAATCTTGGGATGTGACAGGCTACCACCCTTAAAATAAATCTCGTCCCGAGATTTGGGAAGGTTAGGGTTACAAGCATGTTCAAACAACTAGGGTACTACCACCCTTAAAAAATTTTCAAACAAAAATTACACATTGTCCTCCTTGTGATTCTGGGAAAAAACTCTCTAAGCAAACAGTTGCATGTGTTCTTGGTTTCTTTACTTGACTCATGGGCCAAGGTTGAGATCCTTCATAGACTTGTTTAACTTGTTCTCCATCCTTTCTGGACAATTGTTTGCATAGTGGCCTAGTTCCTTGCATTTGAAACATGTGACAAGGCTGATATCTCTCAAAGGCTGGTTTGTCTTATGCTTCATCTTTTCTGGACAGTAGTTTGCATAATGTCCTAACTCTTTGCAGTATTTGCACATCACTTGGCTAAAATTCTTCCTTATCTTGGGTTTCACTAGCTTTTGTTTGTCTTCTTGTCTCTTCTTCTTTTCTGGGCATTCACTGGCATAGTGTTCCATCTCTTTGCAATTGTAACATTGCAACTGAGTAATATCCTTCTTGTTTGGGTTGGGGCATTTCTTCTTCTTCTTGGGTCTCTCCAAAGCTAGGGGTTCTTCTAGTTCATGTTCTTCATGAGTGGGAGATCTTTCTCTCTTCTTGAGGCATTGATCTTCATGTTCCTTGGATGCATGATCCTTGTCTCTAAAAACATTGCTAGCTTTGGTTCCTTCTGGAATAACATCTTTGTCATCCTTGTTGTCATTAGCTCTTTGGGAAAAGTTTTCTCTCATGTTGATCATTTGAGTAATGAGTCCTTGCAACAATTGGGATTGAAGTTTGAAAATCCTTTGTATGGCTGGGTCTAGTCCATTGTTGTTGGCTAAAAGCTGAGTTGTCTCTTGGCTCAACTGGTTTTGGGTTGCTATAAGTTCTCTCATGTTGTCCTCTTGGTTGTTGTTGATGTCATCTACCTTGGAGTCTTTTGGGGTAGTCATATGTTTGGGTTGGATTGGGATTAGAATAGGCAAGACATTTCTAAGAAAATATTTCTAATCACACACTTCAAAATTCACACAAGCAATGTGCATGCAATCACAAACCAAACTTTTCACTCAAACAAGGTTCAAGCACATACTTAGACAACAAAATATTTTTGTTACACCACATAAGTTGGTGATTTTGACTTAACTAAAATATGGGGGTCCATCTATATGGTTCACTTGTGATCTTTTCTTCCTTCATGATTCTTCTTGTAGGAGATCATGGTTTCCTTGGGAAAAGCTCTTGGTTTCAATACTTCAAAGTTGTTGATGGTTTCTTCTTATTTTGCATTCCCTCAGTCTCTAAATCTTGAGTAAGAGTTCCTTGTTTCACTTGTAGTCCTTAGTAGTTTCCAAGTTGGAAGTCCTTGGTGAATATCTGTGAAGATGTTGAAGTCATTAGTTTTGAATAAGTTGAAGAAGTCCTTTGCACATGGTGTAGGCTTTGGTCATGGTTAGGCTTTCCCATCAAGTTGAAGTAGAAGAGAAGTAGAGTTGAAACCAAAATGGTTAAGGAAAGAGTTTACAAGTGTTTTTGTAAATAAGTTTTGGATCAAAATATAACTCCTATTTTTCTAAGGGTTTTTGTCCAATCCTAGGTTTACAAATCCTACAGGCAACACAATGCTCTGATACCATCTGTAGGGGTCCCAACCCAATAAGGTAGAGTCCTCCTGTGTTTTACAATGCTAGTCCCTGGATCAATAGCTAGCATCCACAGTTTAGATGTAATATCAAGAAACAAAGGTCATAATATAACTTTATAACCAGGAATAACATAATTTTATTACATCTTACTTAGCTCATTTGGCTATTACATTACATTGCAGCGAATAACTATAATCATGGGTCCATCATCTTCAAAGTGCCACAGCAGATGTTGGTTGTAGACTTTGTAATCCTAATCAAACAATCTTCACTAAAATCAATCAAACCTGCAACATACAAGTTACAGCCACAAAGGGTCAATACATTTGAATTGTATTGGCAAGTGATACTCTTAGTAGTATGGTGGAGTCTATCATCTATATGCATTTGGCTAAGTGGAGTTGAGGCTTGCATTGCTCAAAATAGATTTTTCCTTAACGTTTTGAAAATAAATAGTTTTGTCAAAACTTTTCCAATGCTTCTCTCAATCAAAGACCAAGATCCTTCTCGAGGCATCTACAAATCAAAGACTGAAGTGCTTGGTAAAATCATTTTCCTCAATCCAAGATTTCAAGATCCTTATATCAAGCCATCTTTCCATCAAAGATTGAAGAATACACACAATCCCTTGTTCACCCACAAGTTTTTATTTAGAAATTGGAATGATGAGATTCTTGATTGCTTCCATGTCTTGATGCTCAAATTGTCCTTTACTGGGACATGGCTAAGTACTTAGATTTTACACTCTGCAGAGGTGGTGCACTTTACCCACAAGACTTGGTTTCCCAAGACAAAATCTTTCAGAAGCCTTCCCTTAGACCAAAATGGACGCGTTCCAACCTATTAAACACTACCACCCACTGTCCATTTGGCTAAGTTCTTGCAACCTATATGATCATGGCAGAGCCCATATTGCCAAGTGGTTGCACTTGAAGCTTCTCAACATTTGACATCTCAAATCCCTTTGTTTCCTGGGTGGCCATCCACAAGTGACATACACAAGGTTCCTGGCCTTGTGTAACCACTCAACATAACCCAATCCTTCCATTCCACCCAGGTGATTCATTAACTTAGTTGTTTTATTAAACAAAACATAAGTCCTCGACTTAGAACATTTTTCCATAGTGTGAATATATTTTCCACCCATGTTTTCTATTAGCTAGGCTAAGCTTGGTAGTAGTTGGAAACTTAACTTAGGAAATCCTACTAAGGATTCATCTACTAGGTTTTCCTATAGCAAGATCTATACTTGGCAAAATCCATGCAAGTTTATTTAGCGTAATCACTAATGCATAGAAAAGTAATGGGATAGAAAGTATGAAGCATCACTTGCCTTTTTGGTAGAGTATAGGTTCACTTCTTGATCTTTGCAACAATCACACTCTTCAAGTCACTACAAATAAATCAAGCAAGGCACAAACTCAATCTACCAATCAAGCAAAACAACACACATAAATAACAAAGTCAAAGAAATGCATGTAAGCATGCCAAGCTTTGTTTTGTTTGAAAAGGTGGTCCCTAGTGGGTCATAGTCATTTGGATACATCTAATGGTCTTTTCCTAAAGTGGTTAAGTCATTTGCAAAAGGTTTCATTTTAAAACCATTTTCAAAACAAAGTGTTATTTTATGTGGTGTAGAAATATTTTTACCAAGGCATTAGCCCATAGGGTTCACCAAATGAGTTGCTATTGCAAAACTTGGTGTTTTGGTCAGTAGGTTTGGTTCAAAACATTTCCTCCAAAGTTTTCCATTCAAAACCATTTTTTATAATCAAATCAATAGTTTTATTTAGCTAGAAAGGGACTAAATCAAGTAATCCATTCTAAATCTTTCCAAAAACATTTATAAGGGCATGGTTTGGTTCCTAGGGTCAGTAAGGTCACAACTAAACATTTTGCAAAGGTTTTACTCCTAAATTCAATTTTACACAATTTTTATACTCTAAACAAGCTCACAAAAGTTTCTGCAAATTCAAACAAGCAATCTGATACTATTTTCAAAACTAAGGCCATGGTTGGCTAGGGCTTGTTCTCCTGAATTCATTGATATAAAATTTTCCAAATTTGGACGTGTGGTTTGAAAGTTACAATGGTTTGAAAATTGCATATCAATCTGATTTCAAAATTCTGTTTTAACTAAACTACTGACACGCGTCGCATTCTAATTAGCATTGCAACCGCGTGGATTGACAGATAGGGGCCGTTGGATTTTAGTTGCATCGCACGGTCCAGAGATGTTACTTACCCCTTCACCCTTGTTCTATCCTAGTCGTCAGATCTAGATCGGATGGCTACGAGACGTTTGCCGGAACCGGCGGGCGAAGTTCATCGGCATGAGGCGGTCGATTACGGCGGCGCTATCGAAACTGGAAACGAAGAAGGAGGAGAGGGGGCTCACTGGGTTCGTCGTGGCACGGTGATGCTCAACCTGCTACTGGTTGATGAAGGGGCGCACGGGGTTGGGCGGAATTCCTCGCCGGAGTTGAAGGCAACGTCGGGCGCGTCAGGTGGTCGTCGAGGACGAGGATAGGAAGCGCCCTAAGACAAACGGAGGATACGGTTAGGTTCGTAAGAGAGAGGCGAGTTTGTGTGCATCATCGAGACGGAAGGGGGCGGTCAGATGTTACCTGCTAGCTTCGCCGGAGAAGAAAACAGGCGGCGGCGCTGTCAGGCTAGTCCAAGCTCAAGCTCTGGGGCGCCCGCGGTCGAGTGATTGCCCCAGAAAGATGCGCCAGTGTATGATGAGCGTGCTCGTGTGCTCAGGGAGGCTAGGGGCGGTGTCGTGTCGCCGGAATCGATGAGAAAGGCCGTCGGAGCGTCGTCAGACACAGAGTGGTTCGGGGAGAAATTAGAGTGGTCTGGGGGCGGGATTGGGGAAGGAAGCAGAGGGAAATGGAGGAGAGGTCATGGGCGATTAAGACAGCATGACTGCAGCGAGTTAAGGCGGCCGCGTTAAGGCGTATTTGATGCCGCGAAATCAAGCCTGCAACGGCCGGCGAGAGAAAGGAGAAGCAGTCGTGGGGTGGGTGAGAAAGATGAACAGTGGAAGAGGTCCACTGGTCAGTGGGGGAAAAGAATCGAGAGAAGGTCCACCCGTCAGGGGCTTGCGGGTTGTTTCAGTCGGTGAAGAAAACGGTTCGGGGAGGGAAGAGGGAAGCTGGGCTGGATTGGCTTAGTGGGCTGGGCCTTGTTGGGTTGGTCTGTTCCTCTATTTTTTTCCTGTCTATTTGTTTTATTCTTTTCTAATTCTTTTTCTGTTTTGAATTTCAAACAACCAAACATATTCAAAAGATTCAAACAATCATCAAGCCTTTCAATTATGAATTTGATTCTGCTTAACATCATAATTCACATTCAAAAATAAATATTATTTTAAATCTTTTTAGGTTCCATTTATTAATTAAATAATGGATCATTAGTTATTTAATAAAAATAGGGTTTGGTTTAATTAATAAAATCTTCATTAGAAATCCAAATGTTTTCAAAACCAAATCAGTAGGTTTATTTGGAAATAAAGAATATTTGGAAAACTTGTTTAAATAAAATAATCCTTTTACTTTAGGGTCCATTAATAATTAAATAAAATGGAACTTAGTTATTAAATCAAAAATAGGGTTTTGATTTTATTAATAAAATCTTTATTTGAAACCTAAATATTTTCAAAACCAAATTAGTGGGTTTGATTTGGGAAACATATAATATTTGGAAATTTGTTTTCAAACAAAATAACCTTTTATTTTAGTGTCCTTTATTAATTAATATAATAATAAAATTTCATTATTAAATCATCTAGGGTTTGTTTTATTGGGATATTTATTTGAAATCTAAAATAAAGTCAAAACACTTTAGTAGGTTTTATTAGAGAATACAAAATACTTGGAAAACCTATTTTAAACCATTTAATAAGTTTTGATGTTTTAATTAAAATGGTAAAGTCCTTTATTAAATAAAATTGGATATTAAATCCTTATTAACTTATTTTAAATAAACATTTGCTAAATTTATTTGGAATAAAATGTTTTAATTCCAAAAGTTTGGTCAAGGTTTAATTTGCCTTTATTTAATAATCTTTATTTATGAAACTTCTATTTCATTTAAAAACAAATCTTTTCATTTAATTGTTTCAAAATTGTATTTCCAAATGTTTTTATTTTCCTTTTATTACATGTTTATCTTTTTAAATCTCTTTAGGTTTATTTTAATTCAAATGGGTTTGAAGTTCCAATTGAGTTCAAAAAGTTTCTTCTGGATCTAAAAATCAAACAAAGTTTTATTTTATTAATTTATTTTCACATAACAAGATTTGGAAAATCTTGGGATGTGACACTAAGTAAGTGATGACGGGAAAATGTGGCGGCAAAAATACTCGCGTCCGCGTCATAGAGACATATAAATATGAATTTAAATGTGCGCGTATGTAAATGACAAATATCAAAGATTGCGGTTCATACTTTCAAAACTCATACATTTATATAGAAATTCCGTTAATTACATCTCCAAAGAGAAAACCCCTAATTAAGAATTCCAACATTTCTAATACATAGGATTACATTAACATGACAATTACAAAAGGTGAAAATAAAAGCTATGAAGTCCTCCTCTCGTGGTCTTCGACGAAGTCTTGCTTGGCGAACTTGAAGTTTATATTTGATATTCCTTTTTAATATATATTTTATTAGCATGCTTCATTCATTTTTGCTACTGGAGCATGCGCAACATATACTGAAGTTTTGATTCGGCTATACATGGTATTTTCTTTGATCCTACATTTGCTATGTAGGATACCTGCGCATCATAATTTGTCCTTGCATTAGTACTATCCGTACAAGAAGTACATGAAATTTTAGCTATGAAACATGCAATAGCCTTTTATGCATGCATGGAGCACGACCATATATACTTGGGTTTTCGCACTTTTTTAGAACTAGTGAATATAGTACTGATTTGTCTTATGAGATTTTGAATTATTGGCACACCATCGGGTATCAAGTAAATAGGTAACAGTGGAAGATGTATCAATGGTAAATATTGGACCGGGGTCCATAGTTCACTAGAGGTGCTCTCCTTAGATAAATAACATGGCATGAAGGGTAAACAAATTACAGCAGGGCAATTGATAGGATCTGAGCAAGGCATAACAATGCAATACCAGACAAAAAGATCCTGTGAGATTCGATTGGGCAATACAACAATATACATAGACCGCCATCCAACTGCATCTATAACTAGAAGTCCACCTTTAGGTTATCATCCGAACCCCCTCCATTATTAAGTTGCAAGCAACAGACAACTGCTTTAAGCAAAGTGTGTAAGGTAAACAATCCACTTGTTCCATGAACAAGAGACCGTTGTTTTCTCCCTAGTGGCAACAACACATCTTCAACTAAAGAGATTTCTGTCACTTCCCTTGGAAATTAGAGGCATGAACCCACTATCGAGCATAAATACCCCCTCTTGGAGTCACTAGCAACTACTTGGCCAAGGTAGCTACTAACAACGGAGAGCATGCAAGATCACAAACAACACAGACATGATAGTATCAAATAGACAAAACCATTAATCAATCTGACATAGTAATATCAATATCCATCGGATCCCCACAAACACAACATGCATGATTACAAATAGATTAGATCTTGATCATGAACGGAGCTCACAAGATCTATACATGAAAGCACAAGGAGGAGATACAATCATCTAGCTACTACATGACCCATAGTCCAAGGTGGAACTACTCACACATCATACCGGAGAAGAAGGCCTCCGGGATGATCTCCCCTCCGACAGGGTGCCGGGAAGAATTTTAGATCCACCCATCTAGGTACGACGGTGGCGGCTGCTACAGAAGGTTTCGTGGAGTTTTGATCGGGTGCCTAGGATTTCTGCATCGGGGGCTTCTTATAGGCGAAGAGGCGAGGCTGGGAGGCGGCCAGGGGGCCCACACCCTACCTAGGCGCAGGGTGGGCCCACCCGTGCCTAGGGGGGTGGCGTCCCTGGTTCGCCTCTCCATCTCCCCTTTGGACTTCGTGTCACCCACGGTAAAATATTGAATTTGGATTTTGTCCCGTCCAATTCCAAGAATATTGATTTTCTGCCTTTCTGGAACCAAAAATAGAAGAAAACAGGCAACTAACACTGTGGCAACTTCTTAATAGGTTAGTTCCAAAAAAGATATAAAACACCTCAAAGTGTAGACAAAGCAAAGCAAAGTAGATACTAAACAAGCATGGAGCATCAAAAATTATAGATACGTTTCCGCCGTATCAATAACCTGAAGGTGGACTTCTAGTCATAGGATCTTTTTGTCTAGTATTGCATTGTTATGCCTTGCTCAGATCCTGTCAACTGCCCTGCTGTAATTTGTTTACCCTTCGTGCCATGTTGTTTATCTAAGGAAAGCACCTCTAGTGAACTATGGACCTCGGTCCAATCTTTACCATTGATACATCTTCCATTGTTATTGTTTACTTGCTGAAAACCATCATCACCTTCCACACCATACAGTTAATCCTTTGTTGCAGCAACTGGTGAGATTGACAACCTCACTGTTATTCGGGGCAAAGTCTTGAGTTTGTGTTGTGTAGGTATCCATGTTGCTTGCAGCACCTTTGGGACGTTTCCTTCCTCCTACTGGTTCGATAACCTCGGTTTCTTACTGAGGGAAACTTGCCTGCTGTACTGCATCATACCTTCCACTTGGGGTCTCCCAACGAAGTGCTGCTGCACTCATCAAGGCTTTTATTGGCGCCGTTGCCGGGGAGGCTAAAGACGTCTTCACAAGGGGAGTCCTCCTAAACCTTTCTCTTTACTTTGTTTTTAGTTTGCTTAGTTTATTTTGCTTGGTTTTATTTGCCTCTTTTTATCAAAAACTCCAAAAAAAAATAGTCTAGTTTGGTTTGCTTTCTCTTATCAAAAACACAAAAAATTATTCCCTACTCTAGTTGCTATTCTGTTGTTACCTTGCTTGGTCATGCTTTCTATCAATGGATGGTTTCTTTGAAACTAGTTCTTATTGGCAAGGTAGATTCACAGATGAAGAAAAGTATTGTTATAAGGAACACCATTTGTCACAAAAAGGGAAACACTTATGGGAACAAATTGATAAGTTGAATACTATTGCTAGAGAGGTGTGCTCTACTTATAATGTTACTCATTGCTTTGATAAATCTTGTTGCTGTAGGAGGTATAAACACCTCCATTTTCAATGTGAGTATAATGACAATGTTACCATATCTTCTTATGTTAAAGGAAATTATGACTTTTATGTTACAGAAAATAAGTATCACGTATGTAAAAGAGATTTGAAACTTTAGTGCGAAAAAGCGTTCTCAGGGATTAGCGGATACACCACTAGCATTATAAAGGGCTAAAGTAAAGATTATTATCATGAACATTCTTAACTATGTATGTGTGGGAGGATCTCCGTAGTTGGACAATTAGGCACCAACCACTGCTCAAATCCTCCTCATAACCACATCAGACAACAATCAACATCAATTGAATTACTGCGCTATTAAGGGATATAATCCCGCAAGACGTATCCCATGGCATGGATAGTGTTTTGTGAGTTTCCTCAATTCTCAAGTTGATACGTAAGGAGTGCCAACAGCATTATAGTCACTGTAAGTGCTAACACACCTCCGTCTACCAACAAGTAGTTCCCTCCATCAAGTCCCCACAAGAGTCAAATATTGAGAGCTCGACTTCTCCCAACATCAAGATTAAAGCAATCTAACACATGGTCACATCGATGAATATCATAATAAACTTTATCTTATTCCAATCTCATACTATGGTTTCTCTATCTTCCCAAGAACTAATGATCTACTTAGACATGGAGGAAATCAACATCATGGCAGAAGTAATAGAATCTATCATAGATGAATAGTACTTGTATAATCCACAACGAGTACGGAAATTAAAACAAGATCTAGACAAAATGTAGATGGGATGGATAGATATGGTGGTAATGCAGCGGTTGATGATGAAGATCGATGCCTTAGCCTCCTGGATCTGCGCAGGGCGAAGATGGATCCCCGGTGGATGAGTTCCCCCTCTAGATGTCTTCTGTAGATTAGGTTTCGGCAATTTATGGGTGTTCTGTATGTCGTCTCTCCGATCCAGTTGTACGGGGTGAAACTATTTGAGGAGGTGGTGCCGGCGCCAACTATATGGCAGGAACTATACGGCCGAAATATTTCTTCCCGCCGTATAGTTGGTCATTAAACCTTCTGTGTCCTCCTATCGCTTCAGGTTTTCTTCTAGTATTATTGATATTTCTATAATATGCGATTTACGTTGTTTTTGGATCCTTTTCACTCCAATATAACTGGTCCAAGAATTGTGTCCATCGTATCCATCATCTGATCCGATCCTAGTGAAAATAAACATAAAAGGTGCGTGTGAACGCCATAAAATACCAAGATCCTACCACTAAAATGCAAAATAGTAATCTAAAACATGATGCAAATATGCACTCATCAGTAATCTTGCATGAGCGTGACCGAGAGCTCGGTTCCGCGGGATGGAAGCGTGGCCGAACTGCGAACCGCGGCGCCGGCGCATGAAGCCGATCTTGTCTTGGATCTGCTTGGCGGCGAGGATCATGACCATCATCTCTGTGTCATCGTCGTTAAGAAGCTCCTCGAGGTCCGAGTCAGAGGAGGACGACGACATGTTGTCCATCAAGAACTCCATGGTCAGTGATGTCGACGTCTCCTCGCCTACCTCTCCGAATCCGGTCGCCTACCTCGCCGAATCTAGTCCCCGCGCGATATCCAAGCTTCTGCGGACGCGGCGAGGTGCGGGGCACTCGGGCGTGGTGTGCACGTGGCAGCTGCGGCCTGAATCTATGGCGGTTGTCGGCGGCAACGACGGCGCGGGAGAAATGGATTTGGGGAGAGTTGGGGAGAAAGAAGATAGGGCCGACGGGAACTTCAGCGCGCCAATGCTCCCGCACGGATAGAGGATGTCGCTCGGTTCGTCCTCTCGCCCCGCGCATCACAGGTTCCGCGGGCGATATTTGGCGCGCCTCGTAAAACTTTTTTCGGGCCGAGGGTGTTTACGGACACTGATCGGCGCATGATTTTTCTAGGACACCAATAAACGGTGATTATTTTACGGTTTTGGACTATTTACGGGCAACTTCTAGAGATGATCTAATATGGCTCTTCTTTGCATGTGACTGAAAAACAATCCGGAGTTGGGATATTCAGTCAAAGAAAGACAGCGAAATATATTATTCCAGCTCTATGTGAAACAAAGAGAGCACACAGATCTTTGCATGGCACCAAATATTAGTCCACCGGAAGAAGTGATGTCTACTTTTAGGACTCCATACATACATCTATATCATGGTGGATCAGATTGCCATATAAAATTTAAACAGCAATTGTGTTTTGTGTTGGTTTACAAATATGCATGTACTAGTATTTTCTATGTACATGCCGAGATGATGTAAAAGGCTGGGCTTTCTTTTGCTGTTTGAGTACAAGTAGAATTAGACTTATTAGCGTTTGTGTTTTGGGCCTAGCCCAGGTTTTGTTGTCAGCTAATTTATAAGTATTAGACCCATTATGTAAACCCTAGACAAGCTTTATTTGGGATAGAAAATCACCATGTTCTTGGCGGTTGAAAACCCATCGTGGTTTGTTCTTGTTACGCTCGGATTGAAGGCATACGTGGTCTTCTAATCTGCTATTGATTCTATACGGATCGTCCAAGTGTTTCCTGCATTGGGTGTACTTGTTGCTTGATTAGGTTTGAATCTGCTAAACCTAAGTGTGCTACTTTCTTGCTTGTTCGTGTATTTTGGAAAGTTTTGCTGCTGCTATTTCACATGATATTAGGACAGAAAGGAATCAGTACTATGCTGGGAGCTAGTCTTCAGATTGCATAATTTATTTGGTTGTAGTCTGCATCGGATAGCTTCTCAAAAATTGGAAATACAATTCCCTGCTGAGTAATTTGAACCGTGAAAGATCATCAAACAATCCGCGGCCGGCTACGTCGTATCTTTCTCTTGAGAAGTGGTGTCATTGAAGTTCTTGTAATTGGGCAACTCATTTCGAACTTGATGTTTTTTTTAATGTAGCTTTATGGCATGGATGATAAGTTGCTTCATTGTTCTCATACCGAAGGGGACTTGTATGTCGTATTGAGATTGTGGCACGCATAGAGTTGATGCTCTTGAGTTCTTGTTATTGGCGAATCAGCTACCTCGAAAAAATATGAGCTTTATGGGTATCATGTGCATTGGCGCTCTTTCAGATGTGGCGCCTTCCTGAGATTGATGGAGCATCAAAGTATATAGCGCCATTTGGTTTGGAAAGCTTGGCCTTGGTGCTCATGCGCCTTCGCTTGCATGGGTAGAAGTTGTAGCTCATGATGGAGTTGCCACCATAGTCGGCGAAGTTCTCCATGTCCTCTATTCTCGGGGATTCATAATCATTATTGTCCTCCATGTCCTCCATGCTCAGGGAGTCATTGCCAGTGTAGTACTTGATGACTGCAAATGCACAGATCGTTTGTAGCTAGTTTCGAAATAAAGATATCGATCCCACAGAAAGCAGTAGGCAAAAGACTAAAATGCTTTTAACTAAAACTAAACGAAGTGCTTAAGGAATAATTTTAAGATGCAAGAAAAGTAGAATTGTTTTTGGGTTTTTGATTGAGCAAAGCAATTAAATAAAGTAAAGTAAAACTTAATGCAGAAAGTAGGAATCGCATATATAAGAAAGCTTGGAACTACAATTAGGGAAAGACATTCTCGGGGAGTGGTGGATACACCGCTAGTAATTTAGATAGAGTAATCAAGATTATCATAGCAAATATTTTCATAACATATATGTATGTGGAAGGAGCTTCATATATGGACGAATAAGCAGCAATCACTGCTCACATCATCCATCATAAATACAGCTGATAGATAAACGGCATCAATCATATTATCTCGCTATTAAGAGATTTCTCCCATGTCATAGACATGACTCCTTGCTTCCCCAGGTTAGTACGTAAAAATGATAACAACTTTATAGTCATAGTAAGTGCTATCATCCCTCCATCTACCAATAAGTAATTCCCTTCATCAAGTCCCTGTAAGAGGCAATATTAAGAGGTGTATAACTCTCAACATTAAGATGAAGACAATTAACACATACACGCAATGATGTATAACATAATAATCTCTATCTTATCTCAATCATATGCTAAGGTTTCTCCATCTCCCCCAAAACTAATGATCTACTCAGACATGTGGGCAAACATCATCATGGCAATGATAATGTAAACGGTTATAGATGAATAGTTCTTGTATAAATTCACAACTAGTACGATAATTACAACAAGATCTAGATGGGATGTAGATGGGGTGGATGAAGATGATGGTGATGCAGCGGTTGAGGAAGATGAAGATCGATGCCTTGGCCTCCCAGATCTGCTTAGGGCGAAGATGAATCCCTTGGGCAAGTTATCCCTCTAGATCCCTTCCGGAGGTGAGGTTTTCGGCGATTTTTGGGTGTTCTGTATGTCGTCTCCCTGATCCAATTGCACTGGGTGAAACTATTTGAGAAGGTAGTGTTGGCGCCAACTATACGGGAGGAACTATACGACCAGAGAAAATATTCCCGTTGTATAGTTGGTCGTTAAACCTTCTGTATGCTTCGATTGCGTTGGGTTTTCTTCTGGTGTTATTGATATTTCCTAAATTAGCAATTTATCCTGCTTTTGACTCATTTTCGCTCCAGTACAACTCGTCTAAGAGTTGTGTCCATCGTATCCATTATATGTCCTGATCCTGGTGAAAATAGACATAAAAGATGCACACGAACTCCATAAAATACCAAGATCCTACCACTACAGTGTAAAATAATAATATAAACCATGATACAAATATGCACTCATCAACTTACCCAATCTTAGACTCTTGCTTGTCCTGAGCAAGGTTAGCTTAATGGATGTGATCCGCATATTCATGAAGCCGAGTTGATAAAATAAATGAGGCAATTGCAGCATGTGTTTATCATAAATGATACATAGGAATAAGTTCATGAATAGTACCTTACTAAAACAATCCGAATAATATTAGCAGGCTTCCACACCTTAGCATTTAACAATTCACAAAATATTACACTCAATATGATGTAAAAGCATATGAGTTCGACCAAATGAGTTAACGAGGTAGTCCCAAGCGTTTTTAGGATTAACATATTCACTTGGGATTTAAAACCTCAAACATTTCTTTGTCTCACCACAAGATAGTGGTGTATGCCTATTTGCTCTTTGCACATTTTCTTTTCTCTCTCTCTCTCTCTCTCTCTCTCTCTCTCTCTCTCTCTCTCTCTCTATATATATATATATATATATATATATATATATATATATATATATATATATATATGGGACACCAAGGTGCCCAGGCACCAAACCTGCATTTTGTACATACCCAAGATGTATATACCTAAATTTCACATACCTAAGGTTTACATATGTAAAATATATTTATCCAAGTTATATATACCTAGGTATCACATATCTAAGGTATATGTACCTAAGTTGCATATATAAACACGTATCCTGGATACGTACACCTTAGATATGCAACATCTTAGGTATATGATATCTAGATATGTGTAACTTAGGTATATGATACCTAGGTATGTATAACTAGAGTACGTATACCTTCAGGTATGTATGGTTCAAAGCAAAACATACGTGTATTATGTACGGTGTCTGGGCACCAAGGTGCACCAGTCATTTTACCTATATATATATATATATATATATATATATATATATATATATATATATATATGTGTGTGCTCACATTTTTGTTTAAGTGATGTGCAAAGAAGCTAGCCATATATTCCACTTCATGTAGAAATTCAAAGTTTAACGATCTCAATTATCAAATTCCAATTGTATATGAAGCATATTTATGGCTTGAAGACTCTACCTCGACTTTTTCTCACTCTAATTTGATAGCACTTTTAATTTTCCTTTGTTCAAGGTTTCTTTCTCAATTTAACTGATTAAATGATTTTTCCTTTTGTGAATTAAACCATGAACTTACAACATATTAACCAAATTATCTTTTTATGTTCCATTAATACCAATGGTGTGGAAGACTCATATTGCTATCATCGAGTGCAAGTAAAATTATACTCAAGCCATTTATATATCTAATAAGACAAGCACAAACTCAATAATTCTCCATATATGATAAATAACTTGGAATTTCATAAAAGGGATCGACTATTCCTGAAGGGAATTAAAATGGTGCAAACTTTATTTCTAAGCTCGAACCGCTGCAAAGTTAATATAGTAATATAAAACTTATAAGATAGATTATATGGTCTTAAAGATCTCTCCAAGCTTGGAATCAAGCCAGGCGGGATCAAGTAAAATCTTGTTGGTACATATTCCTCCTCATGGGTGAGAAGAGTATTTCCGTCTTCCCCTATGTTGCAAACTTTAGCTATGCTTGCAAGGCAGCTGCTGAGCTCGGCCATGTCGAATTGAAGCTTCAAAATTTTCTTCTGGACAAATTTCTTCTCATATGTCAACTCAAAAATAGTTTTAATCAAGAAACCAACTCTACCATTGATGTCATTGAACTTTTGCTCAAGGTCTTTGATCATCATCCAGTAGGAGTCAATCCCTTCTCCAATAGTTTCAACACATGCTTTCGAAGATTTTTCCATTTGATAGATCTTATCATGAATCTCATCTTGTCGCACCTTCTTAGGCTTGAGAGGTGGTGAACCGAGATGAGGTTTATAATAATATCCTATGTTATGGTGATAAGGATTAGGGAGATACTCATTCTTCCTCTTTCTCTGCTCTGCTTTCCTCATCATCTCCATCCTCTACGGGAACATGTCCTACCAATTTGGGAGAGGCTTGATCTCCGAGCTGGATGGCGATGATGCTTCTTTAGGTTCTACTTCTTCGATCCCTATTCACGGGCTTCTCTTCTTTCTTCCTCCAAATCTTGTTATCATGGAAAGGTTGCATGGCTTCGCTGCACGGATATTGTTAGAAGGGGCTTGTATAGGGATGGCGATGATTTTTTGAGGCCGGAGGCTGTAGCTCTATGAAAACTTAATGAAAAATGTTAGATGCGATCAGCTTTAAAAGGGGAGGTTGAAAACCCTAGCCGCCGTCCATAACGAGCAACTATACGCGCGCAGACCGTATATCTGCGCCCGTATATGTCTTGATGTATAGTTATGAACCGACTTTAGATTTTACTTCTATGGCGGTGCCAACTATACGATCGGAACTATACGGGCGGGAATTTTCTTCCCGCCGCGTTAAACGTACTGTATCCTGGAATAAAAATTCGGAGATGGGTAGATAACTATACGATCGCAACAATACGGCCGGAAATTGTATTCCCACCATATAATTGGTCGTTAAACCTACTATACCTTTCGAAACCAGGAGAGAAGATGTAACAATATCTATACGACCGGAATTTTTATTCCCGCCGTATAGTTGGTCGTTAAACCTTCTAGAGCCGCCAAAAATTACCCTTTTCTTCGAGAATTCTTTATTAATCTAAAACTTAATGAAACACCAAGTTTTGATAGAAAAATGACAGCTTAAATTTTTGACCAACATTAACATCCATTGAACAGGATTTAGGATTACTAAACTTCTTCTACTTCACAAGAGATTCAAGTGTTCCTTATTCAACACAAGCTTAACTAAGACTTAATTGAAAATTTAAAACTTTACTCAAACCTTTATTTCATATGGGTTGCCTCCCATGAAGCGCTCTTTTATGGTCAATAGCTTGACCGTGATGTTGCTCATTTAGGCTCAATTTTATCCTTCCTGTTGTTGCCATTCCTTGTATACTTTTGCTTAATCATCTCATCTGGGGTGATCACACGTATGGTGACTGCACTTATATCTTCTTTTGCTCAATAGTGCTTCAAGCGTTATCCATTCACCACCCATGAAAGAGAGGGTGTTTTTCCCTAGAAATTCACTGCTCCCGGCGAATAAGCTTTTTTAACTATATAGGGGCCTTCCCACTTTGATCTTAGCTTACCTGGAAACAACCTAAGACGAGAATTATAGAGCAATACCTTGTTTCCACTTTTAAAGACCTTATTTTTTATTTTTCTGTCATGCCACCTTTTACTTTTTCTTTAAACAATCTAGCATTTTCATAAGCCTCACTTCTAAACTCATCTAAAGCATGAATATCTAATAAATGTTTTTCTCCTGCAGCTTTAAAATCATAGTTTAAGTTCTTGATTGCCCAAAAAGCTTTGTGTTCCAATTCTAAAGGTAAATGGCACGCCTTACCGTAAACCATCTTATATGGTGCCATACCCATTTGATTTTTAAACGCAGTACGGTATGCCCAAGGAGTGTTATTCAAATTGTATGACCAATCTTTTCTTGATTTGTCCATAGTCTTCTCGAGTATGGTCTTTAATTCTCTATTGGAGAGTTCCACTTGACCACTTGTTTGAGGATGATATGGTTAAGCAACGCGGTGAGTTACTCCATATTTGTAGAGAATTTTCCTGGAAGTTCCTTTCATAAAATGAGAACCACCGTTAGTGATTAAAAATCTAGGGACTCCAAACCTAGGGAATATGACATCCTTGATCATCTTCACTAAAGTATCTGCATCTGCATGGCTTGTTGGAATCGCTTCAACCCATTTAGTGACACAATTGACAACAACAAGAATATGTGTGTAACCATTTGATTTTACAAATGGTCCCATGCAATTGATGACCCACAAGTATAGGGGGTGTATCGTAGTACTTTCGATAAATAAGAGTGTCAAACCCAACGAGGAGCAGAAGGTGTTGACAAGCGGTTTGGATCAAGGATTCACTTTAAATACTAGCAAACGAATTTTTAGGGTTTTTTGGTAATGCAGATAAATAAAGTGCGAGTAAATAAAATACAATAATAATAATTGCATCGAGTGGCCCAATCCTTTCTTCATCAAAGGACAAGCGGGTTGTATTACTTATGATGACCAAATGTTCTCGAGGACACATGCGAATATTGTCAAGTGCTTTCGCTTCATATAGTCGATTAATCTTCATTGGTTGGATAAGTGTTATGGGGTTGAACCTATGCTAATGTACTACCCCAACTTGTACTAATACATACTTGTGATTATATCCCTCGAAAGCATCCGCAACTATAAGAAAGTAATTAAGATAAAAATCTAACCACAACACTAAACTCTGAGATCCTACACTCCCTTATGTAATGGTTTCCTAACGGGGGTTTAGGTTTCTGTAACTCCTGCAACCCCACAATTAGTAGCCAAGTACACAATGTATTCTTCTAGGCCCATAAAGATGAAGTATCATGTAGTCAATGTTTAGATGACACCACTATAAGAATAGCACCACAATAAAAATATCAAACCATTAAATATTACTCAACATAATTCCACTACTAACAGCATGAATTCTCCCATGTCATCAAGAACTAAACGAACTACTCACAAGACATCATATGGATCAACATAATTCACATCACTTGGAATCGTGTCGTTTTTCGTGTTTGTTGGTGTGGTCCCTTTGTTTGTCTCTTTTGATCTACGGTTATCTTCTTTGGTGACTGTTGCTACTCTGGTCATTTACAGCCTTAACATGATAATTTTACGTCTGTCTACTACATCAAGCTGTACTACGAACAGATTTTTCCCGGCTCCGGTAACGGAGGGCGAGGACGGCGATGCGGCTCGCAGTGGTGTGTAGTCATCGCTAGATGATCTAATGACCTATTTGTTATTTTAGTTAATTTTGAGATCTTTTTACTAACAATGATGATTAATATATAGGTGGAATTTTCAAAAAAAAGTATAAATTATAAAAGAAAAGAATTCTCAAAAATAAATAAAACAAAAATAAAGAGGAAGCAGCCGAGTCATACCTTTGGATCGAAGGTTTCGTCCCGCAGCTCCTTCCTCCAGCTGCGTGCACTCTCTGCTTCTTAAAGCTCCCGAGTCAGAATCAACCCCTGCTCCAACTCCGAAGTCTCCCCACCGCAAGGCATCTTCTCCCCCTGATTCTTCCTCCTCCCAATCGCCGGATCGCCGAACTCCTCCGGAACCAGCCAGGACCCCTCGCCCTTAGGTACGCGAGCTCGATTTTTCTCCCCACCTTGCTAATTTCCTCGTCTCGTGAATCCAGCGGAAGTTAGGCACATGCTTTGGTGGGTTTCGTCAAACCGCGAAGGGGTTAGATTTTTAAGTTAGTGGGACGAACCTGTCGGGGTCGCTGCATTACCGAGGATGGAATTTGATGGGTGTGATTGATAGGGCTCTGATGTTGGTAATCGAAGTACCAAGCTGTGGTCCCAATCTAACTAATCAAATCTCATAAGACTCTGAATATGTCGACGATGTTAAGGGGGTTCGGCTTTCTTTACTAAGGGGGATTTTAGGTTCTTGTTATCTTTTTTTACTTTAAACCTGCATTTTAGGCCACTCTTGCGGAAATTATAAGAATCCTGTGAGCAAACTGTTGCATATGGATACTTGATCTGCTGTATGCTGAACATCTGTATTACTGCTTTACTGCACTACCAGGATGTTGATTTTATCCTGTTCTATTGTTGTTGTGTGACTCTTCCTTTTATTTTAGAACTTCATGTCGACAGGCAATCTGAGGCGTCGGCTCCATCACGCAGATGTTGATGGAAGGAAGAATGAACATGTGGACATAACCAATGTAGATTCCCTTGATGAACCTCTACTAGGGAGGTCTAGCTATGATAATGGTGGATCGGAGGTTGATATTTTCTTAACATAATTTTATTAGCTATTATTACAACCTTTTTGGTGAATGCAGATTATTGACATTTTTCATACCTTTTGAAGGTGTATAACCCCAGAAGGCAAGACCTGTGGGATGATGATGATAGAAAAAAGGAACTACTGCACTGGTCATTTCTTTTCTCAAATTTGATTGCGCAATGGGCACAGTGGTTAGGTATTGTTCACATTACCCATCAGATTCGTGTATAAATTCTGTAAGATAGTAACAGGCTGTTACAGTGTACTTCGGGTTCATGATTTTCTAGCAGTATGTAAACTTACATGTTAATAGATAAACCTCATGGCCAAATATAGATAAAGTTAGTAGTTTGTGTAAACAGGTAGCCAGGTGCCTTCCGATACCCATTCACTAGTGACATTCTTGGTAGATATGTATGCCTGTAGTCATAGATTCCCTGCCTATGTGACTCATACAACCCCGTACTCTTTGGTCTGGAATAACCACTGGTCTTCAGGGTGTCAGACTTGACGAATGCACATGGTTTTGTTCTGTTTTTTGTGTTTACAAAGTAACCCACCTCATTGCTGCTATAGCAACTAAGTGAAGATATGGTGTAAGCAGCTACTCTTAGTTCTATGACAGTCCTCTTACTATTCATTATTGTCATCATTTTTAAATCCTACAAAAGACTGGCAAAGTAGTAAACTGGATTACGCAGAGAAGTTGTCAAAATGAGAAATAATTTTTTTAATTTGGAAGTCCATGACATAAATATTTGTATAATGTCATGCAATCAATATTTTGATCTAATAATGCTCTATATTTATGTCCATCTTGAGCTTTTGTTTCAGCCAAATTCCAAGTTTATATCTGTTTACTGCATTCCTACCCATGATATAATTTTTTTTATAGTACTCCACTGCTTTATTTAAACGGGAAAGTTTGTACACTCCGAATGAATTACATCAGCCAAAAAACCAGGCATTACATCAAAGCAACTAGACAGCTATGCTAAGAGCTTCTTTGGCGCAACGGTGCGCCGCTTTATTTGCATCCCTACCAACATAAAGAAGCTTAACTTCCTGGAAACTCGAACACAGAGTTGTCATTTCTCGCACCACATGTGCACCTTCAATACGACTTTGTCTTCCCTCCTGCCAAATCTTCTCCAGTGAGCTGCAATCAGTTTGAATAATTATCCTGGGAATGCCCAGTCTAGCCGCAGCTTCCAGACCCTCCCTACTAGCCAAAACTTCGCTGATAAAAGGGTCAAGACTATGTTTCCTGCAGCCCACCTCCAGAAAGACACCACGGTGATCACGGATCACATAACCTGAACCAGCTTCACCAGTTTGACAGTTGATCAGATATAATTCTTTCTTAATATTGATAATTCATCACTTTTTTTTTGCTATTTTTCTTTGCAGCAAATATTATTGCAAGCTCCGGGTCAATTTTTGGCAGATTGTTTCCCTTTTCTTCGGATAACGAATCGGGCAATCCAGTATATCTTAGTCCTTTGCAGGTAAGTGTAGAAGAAAGGTTTAAATAGGCATTTAGAATTGTTTAAATTCTGAACCTTTATTTTACAGGAAGAAAGATTGGACAATTTAAGACGCAGGTTGCAAATCTCTTTTGATGGTTCCCGTATTGAGCATCAAGTATGTAAACCTGTTTGGATAGTTCAAATAGTTCCTAAAGTTTTTTTTTTTTTTAATCCACGAGCCATTGCTCTCATACAAGCAAAACAACTAATCTGCATTATTCTTAATAGGATGCCTTGAGACAACTTTGGAAGTTAGCTTACCCGAGTCGTGAGATTCCTCCTCTAAAATCAGAATTATGGAAGGAGATGGGTTGGCAAGGCACTGATCCATCAACAGATTTCAGGTCTTCTATGAATAATCTAGCATACCACTGTGCCGGTCTGGTGTAGTGCCTTTTCGATTGATAAAGCCATCTAACACAGATAATTTCATGCAGAGGTGGTGGATACATATCGTTGGAGAACCTCATATTTTTCGCCAGGAACTACCCTGTAAATACCCTCTAGAGTTCGAAATCTGTTAGCCATACTTGTGTTTTCTGCTTTTATATTAATCGTCAGGTATGTTCTGTCTCAGGGTTCCTTTCAGATGCTTCTGAACAAAGTGCAAGGGCAGAGATCCGATTGGGAGTACCCATTTGCAGTTGCTGGAATCAATATTTCATTCATGCTGATCCAGATGTTGGATCTACAGTCAAGTAATACTCCCATGTCCTTGGCTGTGTGTCTTCACACTGTAATTGTACTGTTGCTAACTCGTGATCTTTGTGCAACTCAATTTGTGCAGCCGTTCCATCTTCAAAGTGGGGGGTTCGTTTCGTTGAACTACTTGGGCGAGATGAGAACGCCTTTGATCACCTCTACTGTGTAGCCTTTCGGATGCTCGATGCTCAGTGGCTTGTGAAACGTGCCTCATATATGGAGTTCAATGTAAGCTTATTGGCATGCCAGTATGCCACCGTGTGGTCTGACCCTGTATTGCATCTCACCATTAACAATCTGTACTCAGCTGCATCACTGTTTCTTGCTTTGGTTGCACCAGGAGGTGATGAAATCCACGAGAACCCAGCTGGAGCGTGAGCTAGTTCTAGAGGATGTACTGGCGGTGAAGGACCTGCCGTCTTACACGATGCTGGACAAATGATATTGACCTGTTGCATTTGGTTGTCGGGAGATGCATCTGACTATGCTGGTGGCAGTGAGATGACTCGTTTCATACTGACTCGTGGGTTACTTGTGTTGTGCTAATGCTTGCATGGTGATAAATTATGTCTTGGCCCCTTTGTTGTGGCTGTCTTGTTGCATAGGATGCATTATTTAACTTGATCGAGAGGAAATTTCAGGCGTTGTATATGTGTATATATATGTAGACGTGTAGCGCATCAGTTTCTGCAGCTTCCAGATTTGCCCCCATAAGAGAAATAAAGCAATATATTTGTCATCCTTTATCTGTCTGTGCAAGACTGCTTATGTGCCTGATAGTTTTTGTATGACTTTGAACTGGAGTTAGTGGTGTGTACATAGTTCTCTGTGGTGTACTAGCTCAGGTTTTTTACACCAAGACACACACACGGATGTCAATGAACCTTTTGATTAACAGGTATAAACAAAAGAGAGCAAAAACTTGTTTTAGGTTGGTTCCTTTTGGACGGGATGAGTTTACTCGTGATGTTAAATTTATGCAACTAGTGCTGATTGTTCTTTTGGCGAGATGCCCAGATATTTACTGACTCTGAATCTCTATGCCCTCCCCTTAGCTCCGCTAAGACAGTGTGATGGGCTGACAGCACGTTAGGCAACGGGACAGAAGGGATCAACGGCCACGCCAACAGCCGGCACCACGTGGTACTTAACTGTAGGGACACAAAAGCTCTGAAAATTTGTAATCCAAGCTTTAAAGAGAGAAACAAAAGGTTAAGATCTGTTCAGTGAAGGAAAGGGGATTAAGATTTCAAGATAGAAAGAAGCTGATAGGAGAAGGAAGCCATTTCCAGTTGTCGAAAAGCTTGCATTTGCATCCTTCGAGTGGTGGGCTATCGCTCCATGTGCGGACTTCCCCGTACTCAGTTCCAGCGGGGTGGAGCCGAGCCTGATCGACAATTGCGCTCGCATACGGCTCGTGTCGCCTCGACGCACGCACACCACCACACACAGACACAGGTCAAGCGATAGATATACGGACACCAGACTCGGTGTACACAGCACGATGGCACCAAAGAATTCTAAAGCAAAGTAGCAGTAGAGCATTAGCATTTTACCAGGGGCACGTACACAGTCGTGCATCAGAACGGAAGATACAAAGTTGGAAAATAAAAGTAAGTTGGGAAATATATAAAAGCCTCTACTGCGCTACCACAACCAGTAGTGTTTATTTTGATGCTGCTGCTGTCCATGGAATGGCGGCATATGCATGGCAGGAGAGCACGATAGATACGTGTCTAGTACGTCGCAGCAGGCGCCCCGGAGGCCCGGACACGTCGTCGGCACGCCGCTCACATCTTGCCCTTGCGGTGGGCGCAGGACGAGCCAGCGCACCCCTCCACGCACTTCTCGACGCACTTGTCCACCCGCTCCGCCGCGCGCTCCTTGGCGAGCCGGTCCTTCTCCTCGAAGTACACCGACGCCGCCTTCTCCGCGGCGCGCTCCTTCACCGCGCGCTCGTCCTCGCTGCCCAGCCGGACAGCGTACCCCGCACCCTCGTGCGGCTGCGTGCCCGAGCTCAGCGTCAGCTTCTCCTTGATCGCCCCCGTCATGTTGCCCAGCGCCCCGAACAGACCGGTTCCCTGCTGACCCCTGCGTACGCATCCACACACAAAAATGCATGCCATCTAAAGATAGATTCTTGAACTGAATGCGTGTAAGATAAATGCGTTAGAGAGTGACATACCTATCGGCATCGTGGGTGCCTGCCGTCTCCCTTGCCTTGTCGGCGGCGGTCTGCGTGGTCGCCATGGTCCTGTCCTTGGCCTCCTGGGCGGTCTCCTTGGTTGCATCCTTGGTCTGCCTCGCCTTCTCGGCCGTGGCGTCCTTCATCTCCTGGGCCTTCTGGGCGGTGGTGTCCTTGGCCTCCTGCGTCTTCCCGGCCAAGGCGTCCTTGTACTCCCCCAGCTTGTTCTTGGTCGCCTCCGCGGTCTCGCTCGTCTTCTGCGCCACCGTGTCCTTGGCCTCCGTCGCCTTCTCGGCGGTGTAGTCCTTGTACTCGCCCAGCTTGTTCTTGGTCGCCTCCGCCGTCTCGCCAGTCTTGTGCGCCAGGCTGTCCTTGGTCTCCTTGGTCTTGTCCGCCGCCTGGTAGGTCTTCTCGGCCGTCGTGTCCTTGGCGGCGCCGAACGTGCGGCCCACCGCGCTCGCCAGGGACCCCAGGATGCCGCCGCCGCCCCCGCCGCTCTGAGGCTGGTCGGTGTAGCCGGCACCGCCGCGCTCCCGGTCCGCGCGGGCGCGCGCGATCTCGTCCGCCGCGTGCCGGGCGTCCATCTCCGCCTGCATCACGCGCTCGTCCCGCGACCGAGCGATCTCCTCCGCCGCGCGCCGCGCGTCGGCCTCGGCACGCGCCTCCCGCTGGTCGGCCTGCCTGGACGACATGGTCGCTCTGGTTCAACTTACTGTGGAAACTGTTAGCTCGTGCTAGTGTGCTAGTGCTTCAGTGTTCGCTCGTAGTGTTGCAGTACACAAGTGAGTGACTGAGCTAGCGTTCGTGGAAGCGTGTATATACTCCTGCGAGAGTAATGCGAGGGTGCCACGTACGTCCGGGGGACGGACGCGTGTGCCTCGGCTTCCAAGACAGGTCTCGGTGACGCATGCGTGAAGCGGACACGTGCCTCCCCGGCGTGCGACGCCGTTGCTGAACTTGCTGAGCTGCTTCCATGGGCTTCTACAGTTGTCTTGTGGATGTACGGGAAGTGCAATGCCATGTTGCGTTTTGCGCAAGAGGATTTTCACCTTTCTGCGTGCGACGGTGTTTGGATAAGATTGTGGTCGGCGGCGACGCCGGGAGCCAAGGCCCAAGAGATGATTGTTGAAATCCTGTATGGCACAACTCACTCCTGCCGCCTGAACCGGCCCGTTAATGCGCCGGCCCACTTAGCGGTAATTAATTTCTTTATTTCTGTTTCTTTGTTTTTACTTGTCTTTTCTTTTTTGATATTTTTTAAAATTGTGTCAATATGTAATAAATAATGTTAATATTTTTAGAAAATCTCATGGTCATTTTTCACTATGTTCAAAGAAAATATTTACATGGTCCAGAAACATCTTCACATTGGTTAAAAAGATGTTCACCGGATTCGAGAACCGTTCATAGGTTCAAAATAATGTTTACAAATTTGAAAGAGTTCATGATTCATCGGATTCAAAATCTGAACAAACTTTTAATAAAAATAAATAAATAAGAAAATAAACAAAAAAATTAAGAAAAGCATAAACGAAAAAAGAAGAAGAAAGAAGGAAAAAACATAAATAAGAAATAAGAAATAAGGAAAAAGAAAAAAGAAAAAAAGAGAGAAAAGAAAAAATGTTTTAAAGAGCTGGCCCATTAGAGCTAGTCCTTCAATCGACACTTCAAATTGCGACGCAAAGGGCGGCAAATTAGCTCCTATGGCCTCGAGTCAATCATCTAAGGTAGGCTAAGTGCATCGTCAATGCATGGAACCCATCGAACGGACCGAAATCATGTTCTACACACACCCATGTGGGATGTGGCATTCTCAAAAGGATATTTTCTCCAAAAAGTCTGAACTCGCTCGCTGCATCAATTAATAGACATGATAACTAAAATAATCAGAGTAAATAAATAGTGCATGATAGAATCCATATAGACAACTAGAGGGAGAGATGGGGGTTGGTTATTTCAAAAAATGACCTAACAAGAATGTAAGTTGTCTAGATATGCCACTAGGATAAGCACAATATACAACTATCAAGGTAGTTAAACAATGTAAGCAAGCTAGCAAGATACAATAGCTATGGAAAAGATAAAAGTAACCACAATGGTGAAGACAGTGATGCAATTCATGAAGTCCTTTTCTTTAAGGATGTTGGTCACATGAAGCCCACCAAGCGCTATAAAAGCTTACCCTGATTTCCTCGAGTCCATGCTAAGGCAAGGTGCCACGATCTACTAAGAGAATGACCTCGAAGGTGGCGACAAAAAACCTTTACAAACAAGGCAGAGACAATCTTCACAACTTAATTGGAGGCTCCCAACATGACCAAAAAGATTTACACCATCATGATTGAGCTTCAAGGACAACATCTTCCGTCTAGGGTGCCCAAACAACAAGGATAACAAGTTCCACCGTCTAGGGTGCCCAAACAACAAGGATAACAAGTTCCACAATGGAATGAATGGAAAAATCGACTTCTTTGGTGAAAGTATAGATCTAGATCTTCTCACTCAATGCTTAGAAGGGAATCAAGTTTTGTTGGCTCAAGCGAAAGATATAGGTATTTATGGCTCAACTTTAATAGAGGAGAGTTGATGGAAGGGGCTCTCCTCATGGGGAAGAAGGAGCCTCTTATATGTCCCAAATTGGGGACCAAATATTTATGACTAAGTGCCACACAAAATTCTGGCCTAACTAAAAACTCTCAAATCCTCGATCAATTCTCCGGACCAAGTACAAAAACCTCCACCATTTGGTGCAACTCAAAATAATCAGACCGAATATTTGTTTGTCAGGCCAGAAGTTTCAATGTTCACAAACTGAAACCTCCAATCTGAAAATCCGTCCCCGAAAGATGCACAATAGTCATGTTGCTTCCCTACTAGAAATTTGAGTGGAAAGCTTATCAAACCTGCGTGGTTTGGTCTAGAACGTGTAGATTTGGTCTTATGAAATTTCTTCACCAAAATCATTATGGGAAATCGAGATACGAAAAGATAAGGGACTTCAAAGAACATTATTTTTATCACGGATCTTATCGTTTGTATTTGATTTATTCCGTTTAGATATTATTTGTTTCCTTAATCGGTAAAATTAGATGTTCAAACAAAAACACTGGCTCACTCAACTGGAAAAGACTTATTTCTCGGTCAATTTACAAATTTGTATATATGTTCTTCGGGTTGTACCGAAACCAAAAGAAAAAGAGGACCAACAAAAATATATCTATATGGCGACTTTACTAATTTGGTCTTCTCCAATTTCTTCACCAATTAAAATCATGGTGGAACGTCGAGATGCGAAACTATAATGGACTTCAAAGAACATTGTTTGTCATGGATCTTATATTTGTATTTGGTTCAGTTTTCTGGTAGGATATTATTCGTTTTCTTAATAGGTAAATTTAGATGTTCAAATAAAAGCACGGCTCACTCAACTGAAAAGGTTTATTCCTCGGTCAATTTTAAAAATTTGTATATATATATATATATATATATGCGGCGTAGAAAAACCAAAAGAAAAGGAAAGGGCCAACAAAAAATATCTATTGCGACTTTGCTAATTTTTGTGTGAACATGATATGGCTCGAAGGCCCTGGAAGCATTTCATTACTCAGCCGGGGGTCTTAATACGTCGGAAACGTATCTATAATTTTTTATGTTCCCTGCTTGTTTAGTATCTACTTTGTTTTGTTTTGTCTTCACTTTGAGATATTTTTATACACTTTCTGGTACTAACCTATTAACAAGATGCCATAGTGTCAGTTGCCTGTTTTTTTTCTGTTTTTGGTTCTAGAAAGACAGAAAATCAATATTCTCGGAATTGGACGGGACAAAAGCCAAAGTCATTATTTTTCCCATACCAACACGAAACCATGAAGCAGAGATGGAGTAGGACACCAGGGTGGCCGCACCCCCCAGGCGCGGGTAAGCCCTGGTGGTGCCTACAGGGGGTGTGGGCCCCCTGGCTTCCCACCGACCTTGGCTTCTTCGCCTATAAGAATCCCCCAGGGAGAAAACTGTAGGGGTTCGTAGCATGGAAAACAAAAAATTTCTATCGCATACAAACAAACAAGCCAAGATCTATCTACTAGATTGTAGCAACGAGTCGTTTGGAATAACTTACCCTCGAAGATTCCAAAGCGGTTAACGAGCAGATTCGTGGGTGATGTAGTCGTACTCTTCCGATCTCAAGATCGTAGACGATCCTTCCGCCATCGTTCCTAGCGCCCCGCATCGATCACACGTTCGGTACTGACAAAGACCTTCCTCTCCTTGTTCCAAAGAAAATGGAGGTTGTAGCACTCTCCTCGCGATTCCTAAGAAGACAACGGCTGGTACCTAAGTAGAGGGAAATCCCAGGCTTCGCCTTAAGCGGTCGGTATGGTGGAGCTTATGAGAGAGGCTATTAGTGGTCTAGTAATTAGACACACCAATTAGAAGGCTCTAAACCAATTAGAAGGCTCTAAACCGCAGGCTAAAGTAAGTAGGAGCGCTAAACCAAAACGGCTCTAAACCGGAGGTAGAAGATAGGAGCTTGTGTGTTGTAGGAGGGAGCCCTGCCCCTCCTTTTATAGGTGGGGAGGCGCTGTGGAGGAGTCCCTCCCTGTTGGCCTTGGCTGGCCGGCTTGGAGGAGTGGGACCTCCTCCAAGTTGGTTCCAACTCCTCTTGCTTGTTTCCACGCTTCTGCTTCCCACAGTTTCTGTTTTAGCCGTTTGACTTTCAAACCGCAATTTGACTTTCATGTTTTGGAACAGCAAGAACACTTAGTACATGATGCAATCATTCAATGACACACTCATGTACCCTCCCCGAGTGCCGGACAATCCGGAACCTTCTAGAACATTCCCGATGAAAACACCTAATCATTCCCGAACTCAAACGGGACTTTCCTTATATGAATCTTATTCTCCGGACCATTCCGGATCACCTCGTGATATCCGGATCCCATCCGAGACTCAACAACATTCGGTCTCTTTCTCATAATACCATAACTACTCAAACAACGTCGAATCCTTAAGTGTGTCTCCCTACGGTTCGTGAATTATGCGGACATGATCGAGACACTTCTCGAACAATAACCAATAGAGGAATCTGGAAATTCATATGGCTCCACATATTTCTCGATTACTTTGCGATCGAATGAACCACTTACATACGATACCAATTTCCCTTTGTCTCACGATAGTTTACTTATCCGAGGTTATGATCGGTATCTCTGCATACCTAGTTCAACCTCGTTCGATAAGTACTCTTTTCTCGTTCCCGTGATATGTGATCCCTTGTGACCAAGTCACATGCTTGCAAGCCAATTGGATGACATTCCACCGAGAGGGCCCAGAGTATATCTATCCGTCATGTGGATGGACAAATCCCACTCTTGATCCATGTGTTTCAACCAATACTTTCCAAACACTTAATGCCACCTTTATAGCCACCCAGTTACGGTGTGGTGTTTGATGTCATCAAAGCATCCATCCGGTAAAGGTGATATGCATGATCTCATGGTCGAAGGAATTAGGTTACTATGTATCAGAAAGCATATAGCAATTGAACTATCGAAATGACTTGATTTTTATGCTACGCTTATCTATAGGAGTATGTCCATCACATCATTCTCCTAATGATATGATCCTGTTGTTAATAACATCTCTATGTTCATGATCAGGAAACCATGATCATATATTAACCAACAAGCTAGTTTAACAAGAGGCTTTACTAGGGACTCTTATTTTAGTTTACAAATCACACAAGTATTAATGTTTCCTGTTAATACAATTATAGCATGGTATGTAAACATTTATCATAAGTGTGAAGATATGATAATAACCACTTTATTATTGCCTCTTGGGCATATCTCCAGTCTCCCACTTGCACTAGAGTCAATAATCTAGTTTCAAACCTTTGTGTATTCAACACCTATGGCTTTCCGGTGTTGTATGTACACGATTGCTAGTGGTCAACGATCTCCGGATCGACACTTCCAGTCCGTGTGTAATTGCATGTCTTTGCGTCTCTCGCATCACTCATTCTCTAATGAGATGGCTTTGTATAAATTTGGTCTTTCGGTGTGACCTTTAGTTCTTTGGGGTTAAAACATGTTGATAATATTGTCGCACAATATATCTTCATAGTATTATCCCTCTGTGAACTACACCTAGTTTGATAACAAACTATTTGACACAAATGCCCTCTTTTGCTGCTATAATAGCAGTCATATACTTAGCCTTTTGTTGTAGTATCTGTCACAATGTCTTAACTTTGGAAATCATCCAAATCCATTATGGAACTCACTTTCCATTATATTGTGTCACCCTTAGTTTAGATTGAGATAAACTTAATTTGTACTTTATGACAAAGCTAGTATCAATGTAGTACTTTTACAATGAACTAACTATCTATTTGTCTCTTCTACAAATAATATACTCTTAGTTCTTCCAAAAGATCATAATATCCTCACTATTGTCCAATGATCATCTTACAAATCATTCTGGTATATGCTCACAATATTTAGAGCATAGGACATATCTGGATTTATACATATCACAGTATGATTGATATAAATATTCTTTGTGATTTCATACATCAAGTATCAATCTATACTTGATTATTTGTTTCACTTTACCAAATGTCAATACACTTGAATATATCATCAATATTGAACTCATTCAATCCTTTCTGTGCGACAAGAACCTTTCTTGTGGTTTCTATATTGAACTCATTCAATATCTCGTCTATGTACTTCTGGCACAACCATATTAGCATCTATTGATGCCAAATATTTGGGTTTTGCCTAAGTCTTTCATCGGGATGAAATTCTTAATATGTGTTAATAAAATATACATTATTTCCAATCAACAATATGTCTTCCACATAATGTATTAGAAACATGTCTTAGCGCTCCCACTTAATTTCTTGCAAATGCAAGCATCTTCATTGTCTCTGATGAAATTAAACTCTTTTAACAGTTTTATCATAGTGAAGATTCCAACTCCGCGATGCTCACTTCAACCATTGAAGTTTGCATATGCTTTTAGCATCCTTTGAATTAACAAAACCCTATGGACCGTGTCATGCACACGTCCTAGGTAACGATTCTATTAGAAGAACTTGTTTTGTTTATTCAACTACCATATAACAAATTATATGTAGTGGTTGCTACATTAATCCGTCTAGACTAAATATCGCTATGAAAGATCAGATCTTGTCATAGTCAACCTTTGAACATTGTTGTGAACTCTTTCCCAACATGTCGACTATTTCATAGATGTAAAACATTCATGTCTATTTCTTTATAGATCCAGACACAACTATAAGGTCTTACACCTTTCTCGAGGGTCCTTCAAGTTCAAAACTTGATTTTCTCGTGTATGGAACTATCACGGATTTTATGGCTTCAAGCCATTTTACGGAGTCAGGGTCCATCATCGCTTCTTTGCATGTAGTCGGTTCATTATTCTCAAATAATGATTCAACCCTCAAATCTTGGTATTTGATTGTTTATCCGACCTACTTGTTTCAATAGGAACTTGGATCTCCGTGACCACAACCTTTGAGGTACGTGAGCCATGAGCTTTGTTCTTTGCCTCCTAACACTTTTTGGTCTTGCGCAACTCTGCACATATAGCTAAGGTTCTTTTAACCTTATCAAAGTTCTATTGTCCTCCCACTTAACTTTTCACGAAAAATTCCTTCTCAAAGAAACTTGACGTTTTAAGTGACAAACACTTTTGTCTCCGTTGTTGTGGAGGATTACTTATGAGTTATTGAAATAACATACAAAGACAAAGTTCATCCGACTTTGGTTGCAAACATCTTTCTTATGCATAGCATACCAATGTTTAAGAAAGGACAACTTGGGTTTTATCCCAAACCATAACTTTATATGGTGTCATTTCAACGGATTATGATGGAGCTCTTTTCAGTGGAAAAACGGTAATCTCTAAAGCTTTTTTTTAATCTTTAAAATACAATGGCAGTTTTATAAATTACACCTTCGATCTTACCATGTCAAACAAGGTTTAATTACATATCTCGAATGCTCCATACTCTTATGGTGTTTCGGGAAAATGTAAATCCACGGAACGATTCCTTCTCAAATCTTAGGTATTATGCTAAACTCTGTAACTCAAATATCTTCCTTTATGATCTTTATCATAAACTGTTTATATTCTTGTTACAATGATTTTGCACTTCATCTTGAAAGTCTTTTGAACTCTTCAAATATTTCACACTTCATCCTTATTAAGTAAATATTCATATATTCACTCAAATTTTCGGAGAAAGCATATGAAGTTGAAATCCATCGCTCTTGACTACACATAATGGATTTCATACAACAATATGTACTAGTTCCAATAAGCTAGTCATTCGTTCCCTTTCGGCCTATGAACGAAGTTTTAATTATCTCTAGGAAAGTTTCACAAGCGTCATTTGATCAAAATCAAATAGACTCCAAAATTCCATCCATATGGAGTTTCTTCATGTTTTCTTTCCAATATAATTTAAACAACGATGTCACTTCCTAAGTGATCTTTCAATCAATTTGTCTTTAGACATTTTTAGCACTAGTTTTATGGATGTGATTCCTCCAACGAGATTTGCGAATCATCCATCTTTTATGGATTACGGCAATTATTTGAACAACCCTTTTGTTCTCATAATACCTGATAAAACAAATCTTTGAAGGCAAGCTTTGATGTTTAACGAGCAACACAATAACCCTTTATTTTGTTCTAGATGAAAATCATCACATATTCTTTTGCTAATTACTTAGGCCATTATGTTTCATGAATTTGGTTTTTTCTTATGACTATTCACACCAACAAATTCAGTATCAAATACTTAAGAACCACATTGTTTAACAAGCAAAGAATACAGCCATAACACGTATGTCATCTATATACTTAAACTGAACAATTCTAGTCTTTTATTTTCTGCCATATACTTATGAGATTCTCTTTCAGTATTTCCTTTTCTATTTGAAAGAATCTATCAACATCAATTAGTGGAGTCATTCATATGACACATAGCCCAAAACATGTATAGTTAAATACCAATGTCTTTGGACTTGCACTTTGAAGTAGATCACCATCATCAAATGTTTGGTGTTCTTTCAAATTCCTTTATTTAGTAATCTTCTTGGTGTAGTAAACATTTTACCTACATCAAATATTCACCCTTATTATGGATTTATCCATGATCAAGCTACTTTTAGCTTGTAACGGTGAATCAAGTATAATGTTGCTCTCAAAACCTTTTGGAGGATTAGGACAACTAGTGTCTCCAACCTTTTGCAAATTCTCATCAAATATGAGAACATGACTTTTGCCATATTATACTCTATCATGTTGCAACCAAAACTTTGTTACAGATATCACAATATCTTCCACACATCATGGTTTTCAAACAACTCTTTCGGATCCTAGATAACCTTGATATTAAGAGAATCCTTTGAATATCAAGAATCGTGGAGACAAACATGATACTTATATACTAACATTGGAATTGTTACTCTTGTTTTAATACCAATTATTAAACTTCATGGAGTAACCGAACTTCTTGAAAGTTTGCAATAGGACTTTTAAACTTTAGATTAACACTTCAAAACAATACGATACCAGTTAAGTAAGTAACCAGAATTCTATAGCTCTATCATCTCAATTATAACTAAGCGCAAGGTGGTAGCGGATGGATGCCAATGACTACAACAACTATGCAAATTCACTTTGATTTAGTTTATGATAAATTGAGTTCTAATTAATAATTAAATTAATCTAGGTGAACTCCACTCAACACAATATCCCTCACATTGTTTTAGTGATCACGAACCAAATCCACCACATCAAAACCGATCATCACGAGAGTTGATGTAGCTTCAATGGCTAACAATCAACATGTTCATCATATCTACTATATGACTCATGCTCTACCTTTCGGTAATCCGTGTTCACGAGGCCATGTCTGTACATGCTAGGCTCGTCAAGATCAAACATTAGTTTCGCATGAGCAAATCTTGCTTGCTCACGTTGTATACGTAATCTAACACACCCGATCATCACGTGGTGCTTGAAACAACAAGCTTTAGCAGGTGCTAACTAAGGGTGAACACTTTAAGACTTGACATTCATGTGCATGAGGATCATCTTATAGTGCTACCGTCGTCTACTAAGCAATACAAGATGCATAAAGGATTAACATCACATGCAATTCATAATATGTGATATGATATGGCCTTTCTTCTTTGTGCTTCCGATCTCCATCTTCCACGAACATGATCTCCATCATCACCGGCATTGCATCAAGGTCAATGGCGCCTCTCCATGGTTGTCGATCACCGCTTCAACTATTACAACTACTTTGAATAGAACGCGGGTCTTAACATAAATTAAAGACAACCATATGGCTCTCCGGTTGCCAACTTACAATAAGGAACATTGCATACATCATATATAATCACAATCATGGCCATATCACATCACAAGACCACCTGCAAAACAAAGTTAGACGCCTCTACTTTCTTTGCATATTTTACGTGGTTTGGGGCTTTCAATAAGTATCGTTCTAACTTACGAACAAGAACCACAACATTGATACTAGTATTGTCAATCACCTTGTAAATTGGATCTTAACTATGCTAGGAGAAAGCAGGCACCATAAAGCCACTTATGCAATACAAGTTGCATGTCAAGCGTGGAGCAAGTCTCATGAACGATGTCATGTAAGGTTAGCCCGGCCGCTTCATCCCAACATACCGCAAGATACAAAGTACACAAGAAGCAATCGACAATAAAAGCATCAACGCCCACAATGACCATTGTGTTCTACTCGCATGAGATCTACATATAGACACGGCTCGATACCCTTTGTAGGGGTTTGTAGCATGGAAAACAAAATTTCTATCGCATACAAACAAACAAGCCAAGATCTATCTACTAGATTGTAGCAACTAGTCGTTTGGAATAACTTACCCTCGAAGATTCCAAAGCGGTTAACGAGGCGATTCGTGGGTGATGTAGTCGTACTCTTTCCGATCTCAAGATCGTGTGACGATCCTTCCGGCGCCACGTTAAGCGGTGCTCCTTGATCGGTCACACGTTACTCGACGAAGACCTTCCTCTCCCTTGTTCCAAGGCGGCGGAGGTTGTAGCACTCTCCTCGCGATTCCGAAAGACAACTGCAGGTACCTAAGTAGAGGGAAATCCCAGAGGCTTTAAGCCGGTGCGAGTATGGTGGAGCTTATGAGAGAGGCTATTAGTGGTATAGTAATTAGACACACCAATTAGAAGGCTCTAAACCAATTAGAAGGCTCTAAACCGCAGGCTAAAGCAATTAGAAGCTCTAAACCAAAACGGCTCTAAACCGGAGGTAGAAGATAGGAACTTGTGTGTTCTAGGAGGGGAGCCCTGCCCCTCCTTATATAGATGGGGAGGCGCGGCCAGGGGAGGGGAGTCCCTCCCCAAGTCGGCCTTGGGCTGGGCGCCGGCTTGGAGGAGTGAGACTCCTCCTCCAAGTTGGTTCCAACTCCTCTTGCTTGTTTCCCACAGTTTCCTGTTTCCCACAGTTTCCTGTTTTAGCCGTTTGACTTTCAAGCGGCAATTTGACTTTCATGTTTTGGAACAGCAAGAACACTTAGTACATGATGCAATCATTCAATGACACACTCATGTACCCTCCCCCCAGTGCTTGGGACAATCCGGAACCTTCTAGAACATTCCGATGAAAACACGGAATCATTCCCGAACTCCAAGCAGGACTTTCCTTATATGAATCTTATTCTCGGACCATTCCGGATCACCTCGTGATATCCGGATCCCATCGAGACTCGAACAACATTCGGTCTCTTTCTCATAATAC
Source organism: Avena longiglumis (assembly GCA_030063025.1). Taxonomy (NCBI): domain Eukaryota; kingdom Viridiplantae; phylum Streptophyta; class Magnoliopsida; order Poales; family Poaceae; genus Avena; species Avena longiglumis. Next base: position 463,380,519 of record CP125975.1, on the reverse strand, counting down.
CATAACTACTCAAACAACGTCGAATCCTTAAGTGTGTCTCCCTACGGTTCGTGAATTATGCGGACATGATCGAGACACTTCTCCGAACAATAACCAATAGAGGAATCTGGAAATTCATATGGCTCCCACATATTTCTACGATTACTTTGCGATCGAATGAACCACTTACATACGATACCAATTTCCCTTTGTCTCACGATAGTTTACTTATCCGAGGTTATGATCGTCGGTATCTCTGCATACCTAGTTCAACCTCGTTACCAATAAGTACTCTTTTCTCGTTCCCGTGATATGTGATCCCTTGTGACCCAGTCACATGCTTGCAAGCTAATTGGATGACATTCCAAGAGGGCCCAGAGTATATCTATCCGTCATGTGGATGGACAAATCCCACTCTTGATCCATGTGTTTCAACCAATACTTTCCGAACACTTAATGCCACCTTTATAGCCACCCAGTTACGGTGTGGTGTTTGATGTCATCAAAGAATCCATCCGGTAAAGGTGATATGCATGATCTCATGGTCGAAGGAATTAGGTTACTATGTATCAGAAAGCATATAGCAATTGAACTATTGAAATGACTTGATCTTTATGCTACGCTTATCTATAGGAGTATGTCCATCACATCATTCTCCTAATGATATGATCCTGTTGTTAATAACATCTCTATGTTCATGATCAGGAAACCATGATCATATATTAACCAACAAGTTAGTTTAACAAGAGGCTTTACTAGGGACTCTTATTTTAGTTTACAAATCACACAAGTATTAATGTTTCCTGTTAATACAATTATAGCATGGTATGTAAACATTTATCATAAGTGTGAAGATATGATAATAACCACTTTATTATTGCCTCTTGGGCATATCTCCAACAAAAACCCTAAATAATCCATCATACTTTCAGAAAAAGTTCCACTGCGCCGCCGCCACCGAAGGGGAGATTCGGGGGACAAAAAGTCTCTGTTCCGGCACCCTGCCGGGATGGGGAAGTGTCCCCGGAGCCATCTCTGTCGATCTCCATCACCGTTGTTGATTCCCATGATGAGGAGGGAGTAGTTCTCTTTCGAGGCTAAGGGCTCTGCTGGTAGCTATGTGTTCATCTCTCTCTATATGCATGATCTTGTTGTGGTCATGAGCTTTGTAATCAAGTATATCTACCTTGCTACTCAAGTACTTCAATAGATCGCTGCTCTCCCCATGTGTGTGAAAGTGACAACGTGTACGCCATGGTGGCACTTAGGCTAGAGTCTACATAAATAGGCATCGTGCTTTAATAGATCTATGCTTTTTCCCATGTGTGTGTAAGTGACAGCGTGCACGCCGTGTGTGGCACTTAAGCTAGGTTACATATATATTTATCATGAGTATATTTGGAGTTGTATGTCTTTATAAAATTGTGGTGTTTGTTGTAACCATCTAGTGCTCAAGGTGACAGTGTGGGGTTATCTAAATTGGGGAAGGCGGACTGTGAGGAGTGTTGTTATAGCCCTACCGTGGATTAGAGTGTCCAACCGGAGAGTAGTTAAGACTTTTTATCATGAAGAGAGGATATTTATATGAGAGAGTGTTCACTAGTGAAAGTATGATCCATAGGCCTTGTTTCTAAGCATTGAAACACCGTTTGCTACTAGATCTGTTGCATGTTTGCTTGTTTCCTTCTTGTTGCCTTTAGTCTTTACCTCACCGTCAAGCTATTTTCTGGCACCGTTACCACTCGTATTTCACTATCTCTTCACCAAACTAGTGCACCTATATTGGGTGTGTTGGGGACACAAGATACTTCTTGTATCTTGATTGTAGGGTTGCTTGAGAGGGATACCTTTGACCACTTCCTCCCTGAGTTTGATAAACCTTGGGTGATCCACTTAAGAGAAACTTGTTGTTGTTCTACAAATCTCTGCACTTGGAGACCCAACAACTGTCTACAAGAATAGAAGTGCGTAGACATCAGGTCTACATTTTACAAACAGATCCCTAAGATAAGGGGATATGCAGATAAAGCTAATCTTATTGAAAAGATCCTACAGAAAAGAAGATAAAAGCAAACTGGTCATTGGTCTTCTCCACTGAAAGAACATGTGGGCCCCCATGTGTGGTTTTGGTAATTAATGATAATCTTCATGGACTAATGTGTGTATTAAGTTGTACTTGTAGGAATTGTCCATTGTCATCACTTGGAGCATGTGTTGGCTTCAAGGTCGATGAAATGTGAAGGTTATGCAAGCTCAAAATGTGCGATCTATAGAAGATGTCATGTTTGATGCTTGCCATCCTCGGTGATCATGGATCGATGATGAGGAATCAAGAAAGGCGTTTCTTCTTGAGAAGGTCAAGTTCTTCTACATCGAGCTCAAGGAAAAGGTATAATCTTGATAGGTTTCCCCTTTTGTCGGTCTCATGTTATGTGTGGGAGACCAGGTTTAGGATAGATAATCGTACTATCAAGAGGGGATCTCGAATAAGTAACTCGATCATATCGTTCGGAGAGAGCTCAAACATTTGCATACTTGCATAATCATATTTGGTTGTTATTTGGTATTATCCATGTGAGGATTTAGAGCTTGTGGTAATGTCCATAACAAGCTCTTGTTCATAAAAATCGGATCTCCCTTTTATATCTTGTTGCGATTTTGATCTTTGCGGCTTTCCGGTTTCTCACCAAGTGAGGTGTCTCACATTATTATACTTGATACATTCCCACGCAATTGGAATCGGATCGATCAGAGTTACCAATCAAAAGTTATAGCCATTTGAATGTTTGCCTATTTAATTTAAAAAGGAAAAAGAAAAAAGTGTTTTCCTAGGCCGAGCGGTAGTACCGCTGGGTACTACTGGCCCAGTCTGTTGCGCTGCGAGCTCTCTCAGTGTTGCTCGTCTATGACTACCGGCTCTACCGGTCTGGCCCGGTAGTACCGCTCGGGTGGGTCGGCACTACCGGGTGGCCCATCTACTCCAGCCTAGCAAGCCTCCCTGCCACAGCCATTCGCTCCATGACGCCGCGTCTTGCTCGCCTTCTCGATCCCGCATTGCGTCTCGCGCTCTCCCGGACCAGCAGCTGCCGTGTTGACCCAGGCTCGCGCATGAAGCTGCCGCTTTTCTCGCCCGCATGCGCGCGCGATGTCGCTGCCTCCCGCTCGCGCGCACCTGGCGTGCTGGCTTGCGTTGACCCGCGCGCGTGTGCTCTGCCGCTGCTGCTCGTTTTTTCTGGAGCCGTTTTGGCAGAATTTGCCCTGCTCTTTAAATAGCTTTGCCCCTTTAGCGTTTTGGGTTGCTTCTTCCTCCTCTATTTTTCCAAGCTTTGCCCCATTGTTTTTATTCTCTCTAGCTTGATTCAAGTCTTCTCCTCCGATGATTCTTGCCTATATTTGAGTGGAAGATAGAGGAGATCTAGATCCACGTTTTGATCGAACCAAAACATCTCTTTGTCAGTGTATCTTTGGGGATCTAGATTTTGTGGAATTTTGTGTTCCTCTTTGAGAGTGAGGGATTTAAGCATCTTTTTGGTGTTTTGACATTTGCATTTGGTGCATCGGTTTGAGTTCTTCCCGGAGGATTTGGTGAGTGAAAGTTGAGAAGCTTGTCCCTCTTGGGTTCTTGGAACCCTAGATGGTTTTGTGGCCTTGGTGGCGTTTGTTGGGAGCCTCCAATTAAGTTGTGGAGAAGTGCCCTAACCTTGTGAGAGGTTCTGGTTTGCCACCACAAGTGCACCGATAGTGAAAGTCTGGATCGATCGCGTTGGGGTGAGATTCATCGGAGAATAAGGGGGGAATTTTGTGGCGTAGGTGGTTTGGTACTGTCGTGGTGGTGGCACGGCAGATGCCATGGGTAGGCTAAAGTATGGGGCCAATGGATGCTAGTGGGATCTGGGGAGGGAAGATGCAACTGATTCTACACTCAAGTGGTTAAGGCAAAGATCTTTATTTCTCTTCTTTTGGATTACAAGTGCTCCTCGAGCTGTATACAGGGAGACAAGATGAATCTCACCAGCCTAACGGTACTAAAAAGAGTCGATGCCCTCCTCAGGGTCCAAGCCTCCCCTTATAAAGGAGAGCCTTGGGTGCCCTTAGGGCTGACGAGGCAAGCATATTCGAGGAATATGCTCGTCCCAAAATAGTAGTTCGGCGGCCTCCTTTCCCTGTCGCCCTTCTAACGACGGCAAGGCTCCAGAGGACCCCTCCTGCGTGCCTCGGGCTCCAGGACTGTCACCTCCGTGACCTCCTTACGCCCCTCGACGCTCTGCATCTTTGTCTCTTGTGCTTGGCTCGCTCTGATTCCTTCTAGCCTGCGGCTATAGTTTGACCTTGGGTTTCTACTTCCCGCAAGCTTCAGATCCTCGGCCTTACCTTACCTTTATGAACTCGGCTTGTCCTTCACCGCATCAAGATCACTCGGGCTAACCTGGCCGACCTCTCGATAACTCGGCCGGTAACGGCTTGATACACATACGGGCTTCGCCCCGTACCTCGGTCGACATATTCATGATTCGGTCAACCTAGACCATAACTCGGAAACCAGACGGGGATTGTACCTCTGTCTTTCCCCGTCTCTGACCTACCCGAGGTCAACCCCCCGACATTAGTCCCCGAAGCTGGTGTGGCCCCGTCGATAGCTTCGGCCGGTCGACGACTTCATTATATTCTTCAGTTTTGTTTCCGAGTTATATCTTCTTCGTCCGAGGTATCCTCGTTCCTTCCCTCGTACACCATGTCCTACGTGTCACCCCCATCATCGTTCTTCTAGTTTTTTGGTCCCTCTACGATTTCATCGACAACGATTAACTTTGTACCGCGCTACCGCGACGCCTCGGGTGTCGTTCCCCTTGGGGATCGTAATGCTCTTCCTTCCTGTGTGGCCGTTGGTGTGGCTCCACTTATCGTCATGCGTTTGTGCCGCACCCACGATCTACACGGTCAACCGCTACACCCACGATCCCACTACCTTGTCCGTGGCTCGATTATAAAGAGGGGGACGGCGTTTGGGGATTTTACTTTTCCCCTTATCGCTCGTCTCCGTCCTCCTCCTTCCTTCCGCTTGCTGCGCTTCCGCAGCTCATTGCCGCTGCGCTGAGCCTCCGTCGGTGAAGACTCATTGCGCCGCTCGCTCGCCTGCTGGCTTTTGGCTCGCCGGTGAGTCCTCTCCGTCGCATTACTGGATTTTTCCCTAGACTCATCTGCTTCGATTTCGTGCTCGTGCGACGGTTCCTCCGTTCTTCGCCATTGTTCTCGCAAAGTCCCGACGGGCCTTGCAGCTCTAAACTCCTCCGCCAGTTTTTCCTCCGGCGATCTTTCCGGCGCACTCATGTCTAGTTCGTTTAGTGGCGCTCTGGTAGAGGATGACGACGCTGGCTCTGGGCCCGAGCGAGGCTCGTGGCAGGGATCTTCTGTTACACGCCGTGAGATCGAGTGGCTCATCCGAACTCGAAGAATTCCCGTCGAGGTCTCTTGCCGCTTACCCAGCAGCGAGTCCTCTCCGGATGTTAGGGAGGGCGAGTATGTGGTTTTTATGTTGCACTTCGCGCGTGGCTTCGGTCTCCCTCTTAGCGATTTCGCTAGAGAATTCCTCGACTACTTCGGCCTTCAGCCGCATCATCTTCCTGCGAACGCTATCGCTTCTCTTTCTGCTTTCATCTCTGCATCGGAGGGATACTTCGGCCTGTGGCCCGCTGCACGCCCGGTCAAGTTCTTCCAGATTCGCTCCAACGTAGTCCCCGACAAATCTGCATCCTTCCGAAGTCGCTACCCAATGCGGGCGTCTATTACACCTCGGAGGAAGTCCGTATTTCCTCGTGTCACCGGGTTAGAGTCGTGCAAGAAGTGGCACAAATCGTTCTTTATGTCAAGAACAGGAGCGGAGGATAAGATTCGCTCTGCATTCTCAATTGGTCCGCCTTCTAAAGTGAACTGGCTCTACAATCCGAGGAAAACTCATGCCTTGGCCGAGGCTTTTGAGATTCGGCTTAAAGAGTTGATCCGCGCGGGTTATCTTGGCGAAGACCGATGGCTACTTTCATTAGTAGCCGGATCGCCCATTCGAGCGGACTCACAAGCTGTGCTACATGAGTGGTCCCTTGACCCTAATCGAGTCTCGACCGTGGAGCTGGACAACTACGATCTACAAGCGTCCGAGCTATCTTTAAAACAGAGATGCCTGAGGATTGGACTTGGGATTGAAACCGTTCACCCGCGACCATCCGCCTCCCGAGGTGAGCTTAATCAATAACGCTCTGCTATTCCATTGTTTTCGTAACGGGTTCATCTAACTCTCTTTTTCCTCGTCTTGCGAGGTTCAGAGAGCGAAAAATGAGGACGCCAAGTTCTGTTCTCCGTGGCCCATGACCGAGCACCGGATACTGGTGAGCCGGACTCCGAGGAGTTCGTCCCTAAGTCGGATCCTGCCCCGGCTCGAACTCGTGGCAAGACTTCGGCGCACGAAGAGGAAGGTGATTCGGACGAGGTCCAAATTCTTGAGGTAGTTGCCGCCATGCCTATTTCTTATGCATTTCCGGCTTCTACTTTCCCAGCTAATCCGGCCGGTCAGGTTCACGACGCCGAGCCTATTGCCTCTCGACCCCCTGTTACCTCGGGGAAACGCGGGGCTCCTGCTAGTGCCTCGGAAGCGGTTCCCAAGAAACGAATGAAGAAATCCGCTCCGAATCCTCCCAGGCGCAAGACTATGCCTGGGGTTGCCGGGTAAGTTCCTTTCGCTTATATTTCTTGTTTCTCTCTTTCTGTTTTTCATACTGACGATTTTTCTTTCTTACTTTTGCAGTGCTCCGCTTTCCGTTAAACCCGGCGGTCCTAGCATGACTAGCCGCCCGATTCGGCAGCCGTCTCCTCCGCCCTTCGATGATACTAGGATTCCTAGTCCTACTCGTCCTGCTTCTCCTCCAGCTCCGAATACGTCGCCTCCTCGTCGCGACGTGCCTGAGACCCCTTCTATTGACATGGATTCGAATCGGCCCTCCGAGGTTTTTGTCGAACCCGCCGCCCCTTCTATGGGTCCCAGCGCTGCTACTGAGCCTCTATCTACTCCGGCAGTTTCTACAGCCATTCCAGCCTCGGCCGAAAAGGTCGTTATCTCGGCGCCTTCTGCGACCATAACCCCTGCTGCTCCTAAAGACGCCGTCCCCACTTCCGAGGCGTCACTTCCTGCTGATGCCTCCTCTAAGGCGAGAAAAGCTGTTGCCGCCAAGACTTCCTCTTCTCAGAAAGGTCTTGTCGGCTCTTCTCAGCCGAGTATTGCCGACGTCTTTGCGTAAGGGAGCTGCGCCTACTAAAGCCCGTTGCCTCGGCCGGCACCCACTTGCTCTTCATAAGAGCCCCTGCGATCAGTGGTCGAACAACTGTCCGGGAAAGGTCTTAACTCGGACAGCCGTGGGGTTGACCTCGGGTAGGTCGAGACGGGAAAGACAGAGGTACAATCCCGTCGGTTTTCCGAAGATGGTCTAGGTTGGCCGAATCATGAATATGTCGGCCAAGGTACGGAGGCGAGAAGCCCGTGTATGTGTATCAAGCCGTTACCCGGCCGAGTTACTGCGAGGGTCGGCCGGGTTAGCCCGAGTGATCTTGATGCAGGTGAAGGACAAGCCGAGTTACGCAAGGTAAGGTAAGGCCGAGTGATACGAAGCTTGTAGGAGAAGGAGAAACCCAAGGTCAAACTATAGCTGCAGGCTAGAAGGAATCGAGGCGAGCCAAGCACAAGAGATAAAGATGCAGAGGCGTCGGAGGGGAAGGAGGTCACGGAGGTGATGTCCGGAGCCCGAGGCACGCAGGAGGGGTCCTCTGGAGCCTTGCCGTCGTTAGAAGGGCGACAGGGAAAGGAGGCCGCCAAACTACTATTTTGGGACGAGCATATTCCTCGAATATGCTTGCCTCGTCAGCCCTAAGGGCACCCAAGGCTCTCCTTTATAAGGGGAGGCTTGGACCCTGAGGAGGGAATCGACTCTTTTTGGTACCGTTAGGCTGGTGAGATTCATCTTTTCTCCCTGTATACAGCTCGAGGAGCACTTGTAATCCAAAAGAAGAGAAATAAAGATCTTTGCCTTAACCACTTGAGTGTAGAATCAGTTGCATCTTCCCTCCCCAGATCCCACTAGCATCCATTGGCCCCATACTTTAGCCTACCCATGGCATCTGCCGTGCCACCACCACGACAGTTGGCGCCCACCGTGGGGCCAGCAGCGGTGCTAGCTAGAGTTATGATCCGGACGGGAAACTTCATCAGCACAGGCGAGCGCATTGTTTCTGGCTTGGTCCAGAGATTTGGTCTCTGCGACTACGTCAGCGACAATGCAGGGAGCTTCAGGGGAAAGGCTCCCCCGCGCAATGGTGTCTTCATCGGCCTGGGCGAGCACAGGATCTACGTCGGCGTCGACATCACCGACATTTTTCCTCACCAAGTTGTTGTTGCAGGAGAGCCACCTCTTAACGCAGCAAGCCGTCCGTTCAAGGCACATCCTGCAGGAAGCATTGAGGTGATGGTCGCTGCAGGAGCGCAAGATGGAGCAGCGGTTGCCGGGTCAAGCAGAGAACCCGCCACAGGCGCACAAGGCGCACCCAAGCAGACCGCGCCACAAACCACTGAGGTAATCCCGCCAGTGACCAACCCGACCGAGCTACAAGACATCACCCCAAAGGCACCAAGAGTAAGAGGGCCACCTCTGGAAAGGCCAGAGAACATTCTTCAGGCGACCATAGAAAACTTGACTACACCTCAGAAGCCGATACTTGATCCGCAAATGCTCAGCAGAATTAGAAGAAACCAGCAAAGGTCTTTGGTAGAGGCCAAGAAAGTATCGGCCTTAGGGAGTCCTTGAACAGGACCCTAAGAGAATATGCAAAAGCTAATAAGCTTGATATCGCACTGAGGGTGGACGAATTAAGATTAAGAGGGAAGAACCTCATGGATGACATTAACAAAGAGCATGAGGCTCACAGAGCAGAATCAGATGATTTGGGTTTGCCGAGGTATAGTACCCCGGCGAAGAACCTGAGAGCGGCAAATGCCGCAGCATTGGAATTAGAGGGGTTGGTCGGGAAGCCCGCGGAAACAACAAGAAAGAGTGAATGAGCTGGTGCGCATCGCGAACCAAAGAAATGATGAAATACTCAGAACAAACCCGGCAAGGCCAGGGGCCTCGCGGATGGTTCATTCGGCAGGGGCAGCACCTGCATTATCCGCGGCAGCAGCATCTTCACCCGGAAACAACGCTCGAAGAGACAAAGCAGTAACCTCAGGGAAGAGGAACAAGCAAATTGTTCCATATGATCCGCAATGGCTGGAAAGGCAAATGAGAATGTACAATGCAAGCCGAGGTAACATGGGGAGAGAAACCACGGCGTGTGGAAAAGACGGAGGCCGAGGCAATGGAGATCTCGGCGAAGAGAACCCGCGAGGTAATCATGAAAACCGGACCCGGAAGTAAGGAGAGAGATGTCTCAACCCGCAACCAAGGCATGAACCTCGGCGAGAAAGTGAAGCGAGGCCAGCTCGCCACAATCAAATGAATGAAAGGTACAATGATGGTTATTCCGAGGTGGAATCGCAATCCAGGTGGAAATAACCACTATGGGATGCGTGATGAATCTGTCAGAGACTTGCCGCAAGTGATGCAAGAGTGAAGCTGACCGGCTATACCGGTCCGAGTTGTTGGAAGAACAGGGTCCACCAGTCCGACATGTTTTGGACCACGGATCATGGGCGAACCACCGGTCGAACTTTCGTTAGCAAGAGGCACAAAACATACAATGGAAGTACTAAGCCACAAGATCTGATTGACTATGCCACTGCTGTGAAGATAGAGGGTGGGAACTTAAGATGGACAGTGCGGTATGTCCCACAAATGTTGGAAGGACCAGCCAGGGTATGGCTGAATAATCTACCAGCCGGCAGTATCAACTGTTGGTTAGATTTCGAAGAAATGTTCGTCAGCAACTTTACCAGCACATACAAGAGGCCAAACAGGCCACAACAGTTAGCCATGTGCAAGCAGAGGCCGAATGAAACAGATAGAGAGTTTTTGACTCGATGGTGCAACTTGAGAAACTCATGTGAAGGAGTTATCGAATCGCAAGCAATCGCTTGGTTCGCGCAAGGCTGCCGTTACGCCAGCGTGTTGTGGCAGCGCCTGCAAAGAGATATGCCAACCACACTGGCAGAGACTATCAGAATAGCAGACTCCTATGCATTAGGCGACCCAACCCAACCGGAACTAATATCGGCAGATCATCGCGAGCAACAGGACCATTATGCGAGAGAATTGGCCGGGTCATCCAGGCGTGATTTCAGAGGAAAAAGAAGAGAGGAGAGGCCGGATTATAGATATAATTCGGCCCAAGTGGTAGCAGTAGCACAAGATCAGCCGAGTCATGGAGCAACTCAACGGCAGAAGAATGGACCTCAACAGTGGACACCAAGAAATGAGGGAAAGAGGCAGTGGACCCCAGAGCAAAAGAAGCAATGGCAAGAGAGGCCGAAATACACGTTCGAATCCATGTTAGATCAGCCGTGTAAATTTCACACATCAAACCCATCCAGACCAGCCAATCATACGACCGGCCAATGTGCATGGATGAAAAATGCAATGGGGAACCCCGTAGGAGTTTAGGCGCCCCATCAAGTGCAACAGCAGCATCAGCCGCAATTAACTGGAGCAAATACACGGCAACTGATGCTACCGCCCCCTTCCCCGAGGTATGATAACTCGGATCGGAGGGATGCAGTGCATCAAGTAATAAATCAGGTCCAGGATGGAAGGACGAATCCGGCAAATACCGGACGTAATGATTACAGAGAGCACCACCAGTCTTATTGTGTGTTCACAACGGAACAGCAAGACAAGCAGAGTGTGCAGCGCCGGCATATGGAAGTGAATGCAGTTATGCCGGCAGTACCAAGATACGTGCCATGGTCTGATCAGAGGTGACTGAGCATGAAGGACCACCCGAATAATGCCAAGTCCAGGATCATATGCACTTGTGTTGGATCCGACGTTCGTTGGACCAAGCATCAACGTGAAATTTTCAAAAGTACTCATTGACAATGGAAGATATCAACATCATGTACAAAGATACCATGCATAAACTCGAATATCGCAGAACATGCCGCAATCCACGAGGACCACTTTCCATGGGATAGTGCCGGGCTTTCATGTGAGCCCATCGGCAAAGTCCGAGTGGATGTGTTATTCGATAAGAGATAATCGCAGAGCGTAAAATTTAGAATTTGAAGTGGTGGATCCGGAAAGTTGTTATCATGCTCTACTCGGACTGACCTTGGCCAAATTCATGAGCATTTGTCATATAAATTATCTCAAGATGAAGCTACCCGGACCACAAGGAGTGATAATGATTAGGGGATTACAAGAAGTCAATGGAGTGTGCTTGATCGGGTCTAATTTGGCGAGTCATTGGTTATAGCAAGAGAAAGAGAAGGATCCAAGAAGTAGAAGCCCTCGCTCGACCTGGCAATCGAACATGCGGCTGCCAACCCTCATGGCGTGTCTCTTTCAAACCGACTAAAGACGAAGAAATTTCAGATTGATGAGCAATTTCGAGCGTCTTGTTACTATTGGTGCAGCTGGATGCTAAATAGGAAAGCGAGCTCACCAACTTCCTCCGTGAGAATCGGGACATATTTGCATGGTCAACTCAAGATCGCAAGGTGTTCCAGGGAGTTGGTGGGCACTCTTTGAACGTCGGGCCGGAGCAAGGCCGGTGAAGCAACCTCTCCGCCGCCAAGACAGAGAAAAGTAATAGGAGATGAAATAGCTCGGCTCCTTGCAGCGGGTTCATCATGGAGGTGCTATACCCGGATTGGTTATCAAATCCGGTGCTAGTAGAAAAGAAGAAAGATGACCCCAATGTAGCCATTGTATGGCGAATGTGTATCGATTACACCAACCTGAACAAGGCATGTCTGAAAGATCCTTTTCCATTGCCTAGAATAGACCAAGTCATTGACTCGACCGCTGGTTGTGAGCTATTATCGTTTATAGACGCGTATTCTGGTTTCCACCAGATACCGTTAAATCCGGCCGATCAAATAAAGACTGCATTTATTACCCCGTGCGGGGCTTATTGTTATCGCACAATGCCATTTGGCCTGCGAAATGCAGGAGCAACATATCAGAGATGCATGCAAAAATGCCTGCATGATCAGATAGGAAAAAATGTACAAGTGTATGTGGATGACGTGGTCATCAAAACTAAAGAAAGCAAAACATTACTAGAAGATATACGGCAGACTTTTGCGAACCTGAGAAGGTTCCGAATGAAGCTTAATCCAGAGAAATGCACATTTGGCGTGCCGGCAGGAAAATTACTCGGTTTCCTTGTATCTAGCCGAGGTATCGAGGCTAATCCAACAAAGATAAGAGCAGTAGAAAGAATGGAATTGCCAAAATGTTTGAATGATGTACAAAAATTCACGGGCTGCCTGGCCTCGCTTAGTCAATTTGTATGTCGGCTAGGATAGAAGGCGCTGTCGCTCTATCAGCTGATGAGAAAATCGGATAAATTCATTTGGACTCCACAGGCGGACCTCGCATTTCGTGAGTTGAAAAAGATGTTAGTTACGGCACCCATTTTGGCTTCTCCATTATCAAAAGAGCCTATGTTACTCTATGTAGCGACTACCAATAGAGTAGTTAGTACTGTAGTCGTAGTGGAACGACTTGAAGATGGTAAGTCGATTCAGAGGCCGGTGTATTATCTAAGTGAGGTGTTATCCACTTCAAAGCAGAATTACCCGCATTATCAGAAGATGGCTTATGGAGTATATATGTCGGCGAAAAAGCTTAAACATTACTTCGAAGAGCATCCCATCAAAGTAATCTGTGAGGCACCCATAGCCGACATATTGAGCAACAAAGACGCAAGTGGCCGAATCTCAGGCGATCGAGTTATCACCATACGCTCCACAGTTTGATAGAAGAGATGCAATCAAATCTTAGGCTGTCGCCGACTTTCTCGTGGACTGGGCCGAGGTGCAGTATGAGCCACCATTGCCAGATCCAAATTACTGGACTATGCATTTCGATGGCTCCAAACTAAGGAATGGTTTGGGAGCGGGAATAGTGTTAACCTCGCCTAAAAAAGACCAATTGAAATATGTATTGCAAATACATTTTGCTGCGTCCAACAATGTAGCCGAGTATGAAGCGCTAGTCCATGGATTGAAAGTAGCAAAAGAAATTGGTATACGCCGAATCTTATGCTATGGTGACTCGGATCTAGTAGTATAACAAGTATCAGGCAGTTGGGACGCATTAGATGCTAATATGGCTTTATACAGGTTCCATGTGCAAAAAATCAGTGGATACTTTGAAGGATGTGAATTTCACCACATACCTCGGGCAGAATTTCACCACATAAACAAGGGTAGTTTGGGAATAAACTAGGCGAATAGGTAAGTAGAGGGGGATACAAGGGTTGTGGCCCAACTAGTGCGCGCAGGCACTGCCAGGAGCGGTAGTACCGGACTTGGGACCGGTAGTACCGCTTGGTCAGGTAGTACCGCTCTGGGACCGGTAGTATCGCTTGAGGTCCTGGAGCGTCACCGAGCCGTCTGTGGCAGTATCGAGGGACGGTAGTCATTGACCGTAGTACTGGTCGAGATCCGTAGTACCGCCGACAGAGAGTATTTGGCTTCTATTGGCGTCACATTGGTGGCGGTAGTAGTATGAGGTATCTGCTGGTAGTACTGCCGCCAGTCCGTAGTACCGCTGGCGACAGAGAGCATTTGGCGATCTGTCTTCTTCCGCCTCCTCTTCCAAGCCTCCGTCTTGTCGGGCTTGATGCTCCGGGCTTCCTCCCTTGCCTCCGTACTTGTCAATGTGAACCTATCATGCATAGGTGACTGAGTATGAAGTAGCATACCATTCAATAGGGTAGGAAGGGGGCTCACATAGAGGAACGGATTCACCTTTGGAGTCCATGACGACTTGGCGTAAGTTGGAGACCAAGATGTGGTCAAGACAGTAGGTCGGGCTACATCATCGTGGGTGCGGCACGAACGCACGACGATAAGTGGAGCCACACCAACGACCACACAGGAAGGAAGAGCGTTACGATCCCCAAGGGGAACGGCACCCGAGGCGTCGCAGCGGCGGCGCAGCCGGTACAAAGTTAACTGTAGCCTGTCAGTAAGTACTGTAGAGGGACCAAAAAACTAGAAGAACGATGATGGGGGTGACACGTAGGACATGATGTACGAGGGAAGGAACGAGGATACCTCGGACGAAGAAGATATAACTCGGAAACAAAACTGAAGAATATAATGAAGCGTCGACCCATTGAAGCTATCGACGGGGCCACACCAGCTTCGGGGACTAATGTCAGGGGGTTGACCTCGGGTAGGTCAGAGACGGGGAAAGACAGAGGTACAATCCCCGTCTGGTTTCCGAGTTACGGTCTAGGTTGGCCGAATCATGAATATGTCGGCCGAGGTACGGGGGCGAGAAGCCCGTGTATGTGTATCAAGCCGTTACCCGGCCGAGTTACTGCGAGGGTCGGACGGGTTAGCCCAAGTGATCTTGATGCAGGTGAAGGACAAGCCGAGTTACGCAAGGTAAGGTAAGGCCGAGTGATACGAAGCTTGCAGGAGAAGGAGAAACCCAAGGTCAAACTATAGCTGCAGGCTAGAAGGAATCAGAGCGGAGCCAAGCACAAGAGACAAAGATGCAGAGCGTCAGAGGGGCAGAAGGAGGTCACGGAGGTGACAGTCCTGGAGCCCGAGGCACGCAGGAGGGGTCCTCTGGAGCCTTGCCGTCGTTAGAAGGGCGACAGGGAAAGGAGGCCGCCAAACTACTATTTTGGGACGAGCATATTCCTCGAATATGCTTGCCTCGTCAGCCCTAAGGGCACCCAAGGCTCTCCTTTATAAGGGGAGGCTTGGACCCTGAGGAGGGCATCGACTCTTTTTTAGTACCGTTAGGCTGGTGAGATTCATCTTTTCTCCCTGTATACAGCTCGAGGAGCACTTGTAATCCAAAAGAAGAGAAATAAAGATCTTTGCCTTAACCACTTGAGTGTAGAATCAGTTGCATCTTCCCTCCCCAGATCCCACTAGCATCCATTGGCCCCATACTTTAGCCTACCCATGGCATCTGCCGTGCCACCACCACGACAGGTGCCACCCCCTCTCCAAACGAGACGTACTCTATGTTGGGAGGAACTTGGTAAAATATCGTCGTCCCCGCGTGCCTCGATTATCTCTATACCCGAGCTCTTACTTATGCACTTTACTTTGTGATAGTCTTCGTGCTTAAAGTATATATCTTGCTATCACATAGTTGTTTGTCTTGCTTAGCATAAGTTGTTGGTGAACATAGGTGTACCTTAGTTGTTCTAGTTTGTGCTTGACAAAGTAAACGCTAGTTTATTTGCGTCTTTATCGAGCCACTCTTGGAAAAGTTTTAATCGCCTATTCACCCCCCTCTAGACGACATTTATATCATTTCATCCACCACGACTTTACTAAATTGGTATATTGCAATTTCTTCACCAAAATCATGGTGGAACGTGGAGATGTGAAAAGATAAGGGATCCTAAAATCCCTGAAAAAACAAGAAATTCACTTTGAAGAACATTATTTTTATCACGCATCTTATCATTTGTATCTGGTTCAATTTTTCCGTTCAGATATTGTTTGTTTTTTATAATTCGTAAAATTAGATGTTTGAACAAAACACTCGCTCACTCAACTGAAAAGGGCTTATTTCTCGGTCAATTTTACAAACTTGCATATATGTCCGGCATACTGAAATCAAAATTAAAAAAAAGGACCAACAAAAAAATGTCTATGGCGACTTTACTAATTGAGTGAATTCCGGGTTTTTACCCCCTAGTTTCGCATTTTAGACATAAATTACCCCATTTAACATTTTTTATCCAAATTACCCCATTTAAGAAAAAATTGCCAGTTTTTACCCCTTTTAAATATTTTGAGCGTTTTGGCTGGTGGGGCTGAGGCCTCAGGTCCACGTGGTGTGACGCGTATGTGGTTTTATCCTCCTGATTTTTTTCCCGCAACTGAACCATATCGTTGCCTACTCGCCTGGTTATACCGCCACCGATCGGTTTATCGCACACCCGATGCACCCCATGGTGAAGCCACACCAGTTCGAAGCAACGGCGGCGTCGGGTGTAGAAGCGACGGCGGCAGCGTCGGGTGTAGAAGCGACGGCGGCGGCGGGTGCTGAAGCTGCAAGTGCGGACGCAGTGGTTTGTTTTCAAGTGTGGTAGGTGTTGGAGTTGATGGTCAAGTGCGCGTCGTTTGGACAGTTTATCAGTGCTCCTGTTGTTTCTATGTCCTTTGACATAAAACGATGGTGACTTGTTCATACAAGATATGGTATCAAATGCAATTGATCGGTTCACTGAGTTGTGGAAAGGTGTCCAAAACATTCAGCTACAGGTTGATGTCAGGGATTGCTTGACGTAAAAATGGACCAACAGTGATGTCTTCTCTGTCCGGTCAATATACAACATACAATTTCTGGTGACATCAGTCGCAAATTTTCATCCCAATTTTTTAGCAATGGTAGCAGCAAGTCTGCCTTTGTAAAAAAAGTCCATGGTGACTCGATGCATAGTGAAACTAGTGCAGGTGGTAGCTGTTAGGCGTGTGTGTTTTGATTTGTATAAGCACCGATGGATTGTTAGGGTGTTGGTTTTTAAGCACCGATGGATGGCAGTATATAACTTCCCGGAATCATAGGAGGATAAAATCACATAAGTGTCACGCCACGTTGACCTGAGGCCCCGCCCCTATCAGTTAAAACGCTCTAAATCTTTAAAAAGGTAAAAATTGGCAACTTTTTTCTTAAATGAGGTAATTTGGAAGAAAAATTGTTAAATGGGGTAATTTATGTCCGAAATGCGAAACTAGGAGGTAAAAACCGGAATTCACTCTTACTAATTTGTTCATACGTTTCCAAAGTTTAATCGCCAACATGTAATAGTTTGTTCATCTATAGCAAAGAGTGTACAATTTGTTTTGGTAATTACAAAAGTGGAACTTGACATGGATCTTCAGCTTAGATTGATCACATAGCGATCACATCGAAGGATCTAAAAATAAGTCGAGCAACTGAGGTGCGACCCCAGTACTGCGTGGAAAGGACCAATGCTGTTCGGTGGTTGTGAAAATGGTCCGAACCGAGCTGTAATGCCAGCAACACCAACGCTGATCCATCATCCATGTGTCCCTATAGTCTCTCTCGCCTACCAAACAAGTGACCGGCATCGGTATAGCTGGAAGCCGTTCAGCAACCGCCACCGCCCTCCCTAGATCCTAGCAATTGGCATACCGCCGGTCGTTCACCGAGATATCAGCAGAGGGTCCCAGGCTGTCTTTTACACCACTCTTCTCGGCTTCACCGTTTCAGCCAACCTGATCTGACCACCAGACTGTACACAGCTTGCAGTCGGCCGGAGGCTCATGCATGCTCTCCGTGTTGCCGCAGTTGAACGAAGATCAGATCGGATAGCGGATTTAGTCACGCTGTCCGATGAGTCTTCCAAGATCAACATTGGCAAGCAGTAGCCACGACACACGGGCGGCAGTGCGCTGTTGAACAGGTGCTTCCACTGAGTAGCAACCACACCGATCTGACCACGTTTTAAAAATTAAAGCCGTTGCAGATACCGGTTAGCATCTCCCATCGACCCCCCGTCCCGACCGGATCAGGCCCCCACACACCATCATTCCATCAGGGTCCTCCTCGCCGCTCGCCTAATTCGAAACGCCGGAAGAAGAAAAGCAAAAGCAAAACCCAGCGCTCACGGAAGCGGTTCCGATTCCGGCGTCCACTCCACTCGGGGTCCCTGTCTATCCTCCGCCGCTTCCCGGTCAAGCCGAGCCGCCTCGGCCTCGACACCGCCGGAAGAAGCGATGGCGGCCGCGTCCAGGAAAGAGGAGGAGAGGAACGAGCGGATCGTGAGGGGGCTCCTCAAGCTGCCGCCCAACCGCAGATGCATCAACTGCAACGGCCTCGTAAGGACACCTGCCATCCCCGGTTTACTTCTGGTTTGCTCCCGATCTGGGGCCCCGGGGTGTTCACTTGCTTTACTGAAGAAGCCCCCCTGTTTCTCTGTGGTTTCGTCTGTGACGCTGATGCAGGGGCCGCAGTACGTGTGCACCAGCTTCTGGACCTTCATCTGCATCTCCTGCAGCGGAATCCAGTGAGTGTTTCTTCAATTCCAATCCATCCCCGTGTGGTGGTGATCGATCCTTTTCTTCGAGTTTGTGGGATTGGATAGCCTAATCAGTTGAATTTTAGTCCTACTGTTGGGCCGTGTCAGTTAACTGCTTAGCAGGTTCTACCGATAGGGTCCGTCGCAAATTATGGCCAATTATTGGCACGCTTAATACATACCATTGCCTATCTATTATGAATGTACATATATACTTCTCAATGTGTTCCAGCTATAGTCCTTATGAATTTTAGTCCCTACTGTTGGGCGGGCCATGTCAGTTAACTGCTTAGCTGGTTCTACCGATAGGGTCCGTCGCAAATTATGGCCAATTATACCATTGCCCAAATTATGGCCAATTATACCATTGCCTATCCATTATGAATGTATATACTTCTCAATGTGTTCCAGTTATAGTCCTTCTGAAGAAGGTTTGACTTAGCTGATCGTATTGCATATGCTAATAATCTGCTGAACTTCTGTTATTCTAACGCACTGGACTCATGGTGCACTTGTAGCCGCGAGTTCACGCACCGAGTAAAATCGGTGTCTATGTCGAAGTTCACCGTGCAAGAGGTTGAGGCCCTTCAAAAGGGTGGGAACCAGGTAAAGCCATCCCGCCTCGAGTTGGTTGCTTTGTTGGTTGGAGCCTGCAAATTCCCTTTTCGTTCATGTCCTAACACTTAAACTGAATGATACAGCGAGCCAGAGAATCATTGTTGAAGGATTTTGATACCCAGCAAATGAGGCTACCTGATAGCAGGTATAAAACTACATTCATTCATTGCATGTTTTTTCCATGCTTTGGTCTGTTAATAACGGGATATGGTACATGCTGTGACTATTTTCTTTTTTGTCACAGTAACGTTGAAAGTCTTAGAGAATTCATAAGAGTTGTTTATGTGGAGAGAAGATATGCTGGTGTAAGCTTTCCCGAAAGGCCTCCGAGAGATAAACAGGTATTTAGTTATAAATTTTGGACATCAATTGTTCGACTACCTGTGATAAGCGTTAGATTGACTGCTGCAGTATACATGGATATTAGTGAATACTTATTCAGGTGTTAACTGCGATTACAGTTCATTTAGGGGTTTTTCTCCAAAGTTCTAGTTGGCTACATATACGATGCAATGATGGTATCTTATTGTTCCTACTATATGTGGCAACATTGCATCTTGCTGAAATATACTCTATTGCATCTACGCAGATTCAAAAATCCCATGAAGAAGAACATAGAAGGGCTAGTTCCTATCATTCATTTTCTCAGAGCCCACCTAATGACTATCAATATGAAGAAAGCCGCAATGGCAAGCAACCAGTGATGCTAAGAAGGAAACCTGGTTCAGACCGAGGGCATGATGGATTTGCTTACCGTTCAAATAGTCTGCAAGAGAGAATTTCTGAGGACCAATTTGCAAATGAGGCTCGTGGATCAAGGACTTCCGACTGCTCTGGTTCAAGCGTGAGTGATACAGTTAGAGCAGTGCCTGAATCACCTAATTTCTTCGATAATGGGTTTTCAAGCCCTCCTGTCCAACAAAGTCAAGTAAATATGCTAAATTCTAAGGGCATTACTCAATCCAAGGTGATGGATCTCGAAATTCACCCCTTTCCTTTCTTGTTGCATCTCATAAAATTGCTTAATAAGTTTAGACCTTTCTCTGCAGGGAATTGCATCAACAGGGAACATAGATTCCACATTTCTCAAGTCAGGCAATTCAAGCTTAGCTGATTTGTTTTTTGATTCTGACAATGTTCGCGGAACTCAAGAATCTGACAACTTGGTAGCTCCAAGTTTTGCAGCCTTTTCTGATTCTGTAAATGATGCAGAGGGGGGTCTCTTCAGTCGGCAAAATTTGCAGCAACAACATGTAACTGGCTTATATCCACCTGTAGATTTTTTCGCAAATAGGCCTCCTACAACTCCATCTGCTCATAAAATGCCACTGGAAGCTCCATCTATGGACAATGCTGGGTGGGCTACATTTGATACACCTCCAAAAGAGAAACAACCTGGAGTCACTAGACCCTCTCTTGTAGCTGCCACAGGCAAACAGACCCTGGGTCATGATTTGTTTTTGTTCGAACCAAGTGATAGACGAACATCATTCCTGACTTCCAAGGATAAAGTTTCAGTCAGCAATCAGTCTGGTTCTACATCTCATGATACAAGTTTCTCCCAGGTAAGGAACATTTGCATTGCTCTAGGCATTCTCTATGTTTCTATTTGTTCATGTCAACATGTGCATGCAGTAATATGAGGTAATTAGCTTTGAGAACGGTATTTGAACTTTGAATTTAATGAAGCCAAAAAAGAGTGATTATACTATGAGGTTCCAGTGTTCCATTGGAGTTGGCCTTGACGTGCTTTACAACTTACAAAAGTTAATATATTTTAATTCCGTTTTAATTTGCCCAGCCTTGGAGCATTTATTCTGGCACTACTGGCAGCGCTCAAATTCTGACAGGAGATGCATCAATGTTGGCTTCTAACTTGCAAGAACATAAAGACGCAAATAATTACCAGGCGAGGAAATCGTGAAATATCACTTTTGCATTTTTATTTAATGTGTGGAATTAATATGCACTTTTGAAGAAGGGTTGTTTCATGTAAGGTTCTACTATCTTTTAGAAAATGAAAGCTTTCATTATGTCTGGCTTCTGCATCGATTTATGCATATACCCCAAATTTATTACATGCACACATTTCAAAGAAAAAGAAACCTAATAAAAAATGGGATATGCCACACACAAAGCCTGATCTTTTTATTTGTGTTGTGCTCCGAATTTTACAAAAGCTATTATTACTGCAATAAGCAATTCCTCAACCTGGTAGCACTAGTTCCCAACACACTGTAAGATCGCTCATTAATGACTTTGATATTGATGGACTGTGTTAGAACTAATGGATAGGATAAGCTCTCGGGTCAGAAATCATGAAGCTGAATAAAAAGTTATTTCCTGTTATGGTGCTGTTCTTCTGTTGATTCTGAGTTTCAACTGCTTCTCCAGAACTTACATTCCGTTCCTCCTTGTTGCGTATTTGCAGTTATGGCATTCTTTTGATGATGCAACTGCGGTCATGACTAATGATCATTCCACTGCTGTACCACCAAGTAATGAGCACCAAAATGTAGTCAATGTTCCCTCTAATACGAGCAATCCGTTTGCTTGCCCTATTCTTTCAGAGGTAGCGTTTTTCCCTGTTCAATTTTGCATGTTGTTCACAAATAAGAGGACGCTGTAACTGTATTCTCTGTAGGAATCTCATGATGATGATTTCCATAAAGTGTTCACGGATGAGTTAGTTCCAAGTGCACCATTTGCCGCTTTCCTAGAGCCATCTCCAATATCTGCTGCTCCTTCCCTGGTATGGCTTCTCTATTACATTAGCCATTTTGGAATACTAATTTTCTTTTATACCGTCTGATGTTATTTGATCTTTTACATCACCTTTGATTTACAGGGAAGAATCTTGGCTGATCAGGTTGTGCTAAATCCATTTGATCTTCCGTTTGATACTGATTCAGAGGCCGCTGATCTGGTATTACCATTTCTTCTTTGCATTATATGTTCTCCATGTTAATGGAAGGCTAAATGCAGCAAACATATTGATGTAGATCTTTTATGATCCCTCCTTTTTGGCTAGTTTTTTTTTAAACCATCCTTTCTGGGTAGTTGATAATGCTTCATTTTGTGGATAATGGCCTCCCGCAAACAGGTTTACCTAGATTATTGGTCTTTGTAACTGGTTGACATTCTTTGAATTGTAAAAGGTACCCATAAGCATGCCACTGTTATTGTTATGGGCAGTGGGCGTTGCGTCCTATGTGTTGCGTCAGTGTGGCAACCTAGTGACAGTAATATGTATTTACGTGTCTATCCGGAATGGTCCAGGATAAAATATACCTATACCGTAATAGTATGTATTTACGTGGCAGCCTAGAGGTAGAAAGAATTTTAATCTTCCATATGGGATATGATTTTATCTTCTAAATCTAGCAGAGTATAGTTAAATTAAAAAGACAGAGTTGTGGTTGGCTGGTTGTACAAGCCTCTCTTCCACGTCAGGGATAAGCCAGTGCCCTATTGCTGGTGCACACCTTTATCTTATTAAAATAACTCACCATATCAATTGTTCTGCTGCTATTCCTTCATTTTAGCGAAATAGAAAAATCTAGAGCACTATATTATATATGTTTGGATTTGCTAAAAAAAAGGGCAGAATCCTTTTGGGGACATCAGTCGAATTCCTTATCTTTGGAATTTAATCTACATCACCATTCGTGCACCACCAATCCACCACCTAATCAGTCAGGGTTCACCAAGTTCACGAACTGATTCACAGCTGTGGAGGGATGGTTGAGATGTAGCAAAGTTTGCGGTGGTGCCACGGCCATGGGCATGGCGGAGGATGACGTTGGCAACAGTCATGATTGGAGGTTTAGGTGGGGATGGAATCATGGAAAAGTTGGGTTAGGTTTATGGTGGGTGTTTACTTTTGAGTTTATATAATACGCGGAGTGATGAGGATTCTAGCACCTAGACGCAATGGCTGGAAAATGTGACTGGTCTCTAAAATAACATCCTACTGATAAGCTAAATCTATATATGTTTGTAAGTTGCAACTCCACAAAGCCATGTCCAGTACATGTGACATCAGCACTTCGTCAATCATTGTATTGGTCAAATGTGCTAATGATATAGGTAGTTCTGAACACATCAATACATCATCCAACTTGTGGTGGCTCTTGATATCAGGTTAATTAGGGAATTCAATTAGCACTTGTGTAGCCATGCTAGTCATTTTTTGTTACTACTGCTACACAAGCATATTTGAATTTGAACATGGTTTGGATTTCGCGAGTTTTTCTTGAAGATTTAAGACCATTTGACTTGTGATTTTGTAGAGAGAACTATATAGTCTATTTTGTGCGTTGAGTATGAGTTGTCTTGCGTGCATGATAATATAAAAATATCTTAATGTTTTCTTGAAGTACAGTTCTAGTCCCAGTCAAGCTTCCTGTACCTGGTGCTTGCCAGAGTTTTTCTGAACTTATACTTCATTTGCAGATCATGGACATGAGCACGTTGCAAGCGGCTTTGCCTAATTTACCAAGTTCTTTTCTTGATGGTTTGCCTGAATCATGGTTCTCCAACAGTACTTCTACCTTTGTTCCGTCTGGATCACACGGTGAGGTTTACTCGCTAGGATCTTTATATGATCGTGATGCCGTACTATAGATATGATTGTCCTGTTACTGCATACATGAAGATCATGTTATTCTAACGACTTGCACATATTCAGGTGTATTACCATGTCTTGTCGAGCAGGCCCCACACTCTCCATTGAGGTAATATGCTCTAGCTTGGCATAGTAGGCATCAATATTGGTAGGCATTACCAACTGTTTTGTTTGGTTTGTTGCCGCATTGGGCTACAAAAGTTTGGCAACGGGCTTGTTTGGTTTGCTGCCAGTTACCAAGCCAAAAGTAGGCGAGGTTATTGGCTTGTTTTCAACAGGAGCCAAAAAAATGGTAATGCCAAATTTTGACAGCGACTTTGCGAAAATCACATTGTTTCCACCACATTTTGGAGCCAAACCTAATGGAGGCCAAATTTGTAGGCATTTCCGAAACTTTGGCTTGAGAAAGTTAGGTAGCCGATCAAACAAGCTCTAACGTCTGCTCCATCTTTGTGCTGAAATTAACCTTCTTGTTTCAGGAACATAGCATTGAGCACTGTATCAACTGGCAATCCTTTTGCATAGAGAGAGAGGATTCTGCATGGAAATTGCATGGCTCTGTGGCACTGATACGCTGCTTAGACTTGTTCAAAGAGCAGCGTCGCACCAACCTACATGTTCCTTCGGTTCAGTGAACTTGTGTGCACCAGGTCGGGAACTCGTGAAGAGAATTCTGCGGAGACTCGGGTGTCTTTGGTCGGCTGACGGCGCCCATATTGGGCCCCTTGGCTCTTGGAGGTTAGAACTCTTGTTGGTGGTGGTTGTGATGACGATATCCTAGATGTGGCGATGGCAGAGGCCATTGGTTGCGTTTGTACATGCTGAGCTCAAAGTTTATATCATAGTTTTTCTTAGTCATGCTATACTTACAAAAACGTCGTTGCCGACTAAAAAGTTATTCCTAGGCACTATGTTTGATTGCACACCTGCCTGCCATCGTTGTACACAAAGTATCTTGTTTTTTTGCTATGTTCTAGAATGTCCAATGATGTGGAATACTCGTACACTTTGTTTAAAGGTCCTCATATTTGTCTTTTTTTCTAAAGCACTCTTATTTGCTATGCTTATCTGAAGAAATTTTGTTCACTCAAGTTTTCCTTTCTAGAACGCGTAAAGGCGCACACACTTTCTCAGGAGGGAAGCAGACCTTTGAAAGAGGTGATCGCGTCAGGGTAAACGAGTCATTGAGCATCAAAATAGTTGCCGTACTTTTGTACACAGCACTAGTACTACACTACAATTTCAGTAATTCTCCAACAAGGCGAAACCGTAAGGTGGGAGAAGGAAAAGCTAAAAAAAATTATACTGTACAAGAACAGTGTAAAGCTGCTGCGGGTTCAACTAGCGCGACGACGACGTCTGAGCGGTCGCGCGGCGCATCCTGTTCCCCCACGTCTCCCCTCGCGCCTCCGCCGCCCGCCGCTGCAGCCCGGCCAGCTGCGCCTCCCAATCCACGAACCCCGCTCGCCGCGCCTCGCGGGAGGACCAGGCGCCGCCTACGCCACCGCCGAAGCGAAGCTGGATGTCGTAGCCCCGCCTGCGCTCGGGGTCGGAGAGCACCTCGTAGGCCTCGCGCGCCTTCATGAACCGGTCGGCGCCGCCCGGGCAAGCGTCCGGGTGCCACCGAAGCGCCGCGCGCCTGTACGCCGCCTTGATCTCCTCCGGCCCCGCCGACGTCCCCACCGCCAGCACGTCGTACATCGTCGTCCTCGCCGCCGTCGCAGCTCTCTCCGGCGCCGACGCCACGGCCGACACCCTCACCCGCGCCCGCCGCTGGCACTTCACCCCTCCAGGGAACGCCGCGGGCCTCGCACACACCGAGCTCATCTCTCAGATTAATGGCCGAGCTACGACCACCAGAAAGCGGAAGAGTGATGGATATGGATTGGACGGCTTGCTTCTTGCGCTTGAAGTTGGAAGTTGTAAGCTAATGCTTGATTCTATTTTTGCACGCGGCGCGGTGGTGCTTATATGGTGCCGAGGGATGCGTGGCGGCGAGGGCTTCTGGAAGAGATGGTTGGACGACCAAGTCATGTGCGCGACGGCGACGCGAAAGGCGTCCTGGGCTCGTCGCCCACGGCAAGCGCCATCTCTCTCCCTTCATCTTGCCGCTAATTACCGTCACCAATTAATCTTCTTACTTCTCCATTACCGTCAAAGGTTTTGTCTACTAGTTGATCTAGACTTCTTTTAGTTTTTACGGTGGTTGATCTAGTTCCTCTTCTGATGTCAACTTCTATTTCTAGATGAGGTTGCTTGGAATGTGGTCAGAATGTCAGATCAAGCCAAGGGGGGCCAAGGGGGGCCAAGGGGGGACACTGACGTCGTTTCTGGGTTTTTTCCTACGTGGAGATCTTACTGGATGACCAGCCGTACTCGATCCGATCTTGTAAACTTGGTCGGCCAGACGGACGGCGAAACATTACTTCTGGGCGCGATGTTTCCGTGGGTTCACCTCCTGTGCCTCACAATTCCGGAAAACAACTTGCTACCTCACACCACCACACTTAATGAACTTGCTGAAATTTGGTTAAAATAAATCCAAACTTAAACACAAAATCAAAAAGTTAGAGTTAACAAAACTTGGAATAGATTGCCGCAATAAAATCAATTCTCTGATCCGTATCATTTTCATGTAGAGCTCGTGATAAAATGGTGAACCGATAAACTTCATGATTAAAAGGCAAGTGAGAGGTCGAGCTACATTAGTACACCCACAGGAACATAACGCGGACTTTTGTCTCTCGGATGCTATACAATCCATACTTGGAAAAATAAAAAATAATTAAAAGAAAGGTTAAAAATTTCGAACTTTTTTGGAAATCAAAGATGACCATGTATGCTACTCGTATAAAAATATTTGGAAACAAAATAATTCTCATGGTCTTCAGGAAAAAAAATATGACAAATCAAAGGTGAATAGTATCTGGTCATAGGGCGTTTCAAATTTGTTTTTTTACCCAGGATGCAATGGAATAATTTCCTAGGGAAATATTTTTATACAGGTAGCATACCTGGTCATCTTTAATTTCCAAAAAAATCAATTTTTTAAAACCTTTTTTTAATTATTTTTAAATTTTTCCAGGTATAAGGGTGTGTAGCACCCGGAGCCATACTGTAATTCTCCACATGAACACTATCCATCTATGAAAACTGGAAAAAAAACTTTGAGAGTTGTGCGAAACGACAAGAAGAAGCAAAGGAAAATTCAAACGGTTGGCCATGCGCGTTCAGTTTGACGAAATTCATAAAAAATATTGAAATGCGAACACAAAATTAAGAAGATACATTTGAGTAACTCAAAGGCCATTGTCAGAATGGAGTCGCATTATCGATGTGCATCTTTTAATATAGAACTTATTTTCAATCGAACCACAATTGTGTTAACTAGAAGGGATTAATAGAGGAAGTTTAATCCTACAGGTCTCGCTGGACATCACACAACTTATCAAGCCGGACCTCATTGATGACTGCGTTTGAAAGTACCGACTTGATACGACTAGACGGGGGTGAATAGGCGTCTACCCAATTTTAATTTGTTTCTCACTTTTAGGCTCAACGAGAAAGGAAGTTAACTAGAGATGCAACTAAGTGAACAACCTAAATGCAAGAAAACAAACACCAACAACAAAAACAGTAAATAGCAAGGAGTAAAGGAAGGGAACGAAGTAACCGGAGAGGGGACACGGAGATGTAATTCCCGTAGTTCACTCCCAAGGAGCTACGTCTACGCTGGAGAGGTGTCGGGGCCACACAAGGTCACCTGAGCGCCACAAAGGCCTCACCTTCTTCTCCGGTGAGCTTCCCCACAAAGGAGGCCTCACAATCCACTAACCGGTGACCTTGAAGGCGCCAACCGAAACCTTTACACCAAGGTTGAGGGGGAGGCTCCACAACTCAATTGGAGGCCCTCAACGACACCTTGAAGCTTTACAACGCACGCCTTAGCTCCGAGGATGCCCTACACCGTCTAGGGTTCCAAGAAACCCAAGAGCAACAAGATCCACAAAGGATGGGTGGGGAAATCAAATCTTCTTTGGTGGAAGTGTAGATCTAGGTCACCTCCCTCACCTCTCAAAAGATCAAGTCATTTGAGTGGCTAGAGGAAGATATCTAGTGAGGTGAAGCTCAAGCATTAATGGAGGAGAGAGAAAAATTCGAGAGAGAGTGGGAGGAAGAAGAAGGGTGCCTTAAATAGGCCCTCATGCTGAATTCAGCCCATGACCTCACGGAAGTTCGGTGAGGCGGAAGTTCCACCAGCCTGGCTCCAACGGTCATCAGACGATTGACGCCCGCTCGAGCGCAAAGTTCCGTCAAAGCAGACGGAAGTTCCGGTGAGTTTGATGCAAGTTCACCAAGTTCGCAAATAGCACTTCAAAGCAGAAGGTTCTTGAGCCGCCGGAACTTGGGCGGAACAAGCGGAACTTTGGGTCATGGCGAATCTGACCGGAAGTTCCGGCTTCTAGCGGAAGTTCCGCTCAGGAACTTTTGGCAGGACAAGTTCCGATGCAAGTTCCGACCCAAGTTCCGGCAAATAGAACTCTTCGAACAGAAGGTTACTAATTCACCATCGGAACTTGGGGCGGAACTAGCGTCGGAACAAAGTGTAGAACAACCCGCAGAAAAAGTTTGAGCAAAACTTCTGGCCTATGACCGGAAGTTCCGGTGAGACACAAAAGGCTCCAACAGAACAGGAACACGCTCTCTCACGGGATAATGGGATGGCTGTGGCGGTGCATATAGGTTTGTGCAAGAACAAGTGATTTCCCACAGCCTTCCAAAATGGACCCCCTCTTAATAGTACGGTGACCTAAAAACAATAACCGGAGAGAAACTAGGAGAAGACTAAAAAGCCACCGTCTTCATGAGATCCCAAGAGAGCATCCACCACAATAGAAGGAGACATCAACAACGTTTCCCCTGAAACTCAAGCGCACAATTAAAACACATTTGGGATTATCATTAACACCAAAAAAGATATCATGAGAAGATATAGTCCTTTCAATCTCCCCCTTTTTGGTGTTAGATGACAATCCCAAAGATTTGCATAGAAACAAAGCAATCTTTGCAATGGGCGGGACAAGCTCCCCCTGTATGTGTGCAAGGTAGAGGAAAGAACTCTAAGGACAAGACTGGCACACATACACAGAGGCTCCCCCTACCAATTGCAAAGATAGCACAAGTGCAAGATACAAGAAAGGATGGAGAACATACCGGAACCAACCAAATGTGGTGGAGACAAAAGGAGTAATAATAACAATAAGAGCAATGAGGCTCCACCACCATATGCATATTCCCATAAGATGACAACAAGATACCACACGCACGGCATTGCATAAGATAACACATAGTCTCGAACATAACAAGGTCCACAAGCACACATAAGTTCACGGACATAAAGTCACAAGCACACAAATAAAACTAGAGAGTTCGCGAGCAAGAAAAGATCAAAGGCAAGAACAGGCTCGCGACTCAACCCATGCAAATCCCGTAGGCAACCTAATAGACATCTTTCTCCCCCTTTGGCATCGAGACACCAAAAAGGAAGAGAAGATCAAGCTACTCGTCCCAGCCACGAGAGGGAGAGAGGGCAGACTCAGGGACCAAAGGACCCCACTCAGGCGGACCAGTGACCTCCTCCTCAGACTCGTCCTCGGACCAGTTGCAGTTGTCACGAATCCAATCCTCCTTGGGAACAGTGATAGAGCTAGTGACCGGTGAGCAAGGAATGTTGAGGGCTGCCATGATGGCCTTCTGGCGCTGAATATTGTGATGCTGATCAACATAAGCCTGATACTCGCGGTCCTGCAGAAAGCAGAAAGTTTTCTTCACTTTCCCAAGCAGCTTCTTTGCCCAAGACGGCTGCCTCTGGAGAGAAGGACCACCAGCACTAGGGCCACCAGGAGCAGAGGAGGGACCACTAGCAACATCTTGAGCCTTCTTGAGTGCAGCTTCTTTTTCTTCCTGAGTACGAGGCTTCTGGTGCTTACTAACACGGAGCTTTTTCTCTTCATGAATGGTGATGTTTTCTTGAGGGAAGGGGTTGCCAGTCGTCTCAAGCCACTTGTGATTGATGAGAGTCTGTATGTAAGGAGCATAGATGCAGGAGCACTTTTCAATGAGAGCCGCCCACATCTCTGAGTAGATGAAGTGCATAATATCCATTGACATGTCAGTGTCCCGGCGAAGATAAGTCTGATGCATGAGGTCAACCTGATAGCCATGAAACTGATCAAAGTTGCCAGCCTTGGGAGAGATGGTGTTCAAGTACACCCTGCGCATGATGTCAAAAACTGGCAGCAGATGATTCACAAACCCAGCAGTTCCCCACCCTTCAATGTAGAGAGGCTCCAGGACCTCAGGATCAGCAGCTTAAGGACCATGAACACGCCAACCATTTGCCCAGTGGCCAGGCTGAATGGGATAGCCAAGAAGCTCAGCAAACTCGACCAAGTGGCGATGCGAAACACGTCCCGGTTATCCACTTCAACACACCTTGATGAGGACGCATACGAATAAGCGAGTTGAGTAAAAGCGAGCAATAGCAGTCACATCAAAGTTCGACGGTGCTCCATGAGGAACCAGCCCAAACTTCTGGCAAATATCAAGAGCCTCTCCAAAGTAAACTTGCTTCTCTTCCATGGGAGTCACATTGATGTACTTTTGAGGAGCAACCACGAACTTCTTCTTTGGTGCATAAATTTCTTCATATATCATTCTGGCGGTGTGGAAGTGAGGGTCCAAGCAAAGACGATCACGAGGCACGAGGTAGGGATCCGTAGCCCTGAATGCAGAGTAAGCTTTCTGAGACCACTTGGAAATCTTGGCTTTGGTCATGTCTGGCCCAGCAGCAGTGGCCTTCTGAGCAAGAGCAGCAGCAGCCTTCTGACGAGTAGTCTGAGTGGTCGGACGCACAATCTCAGCATCTTCATCATCAATCTCAGGAGGAATGTTAGAGGATGGTCGGCGGGCACGCTTGCCTTGGCGGGTATCTCCTTGCCCTGAGAAGAAAGCACAAGGGTAGGGAGGGAAGGTGGGATAAGTGCACAAGTTCGGAAGAGGAAACAAAAGAAATAGATTGGAAGAATACAAACAGAAAAAGTTGCATTGTCGCCGGAACTTCCGGTGAAAATGGTCCACCGGAAGTTCCGGTCGTGGCTCACCGGAAGTTCCGGTGAGGCCACGAACTGACGGTTCCAAACAGGAGTTCACTAGATCTAGATCTAAAAGCCACAGGTGCACAGATTTTTCTAGGATGTATTGGACCAATCTACTCAAGCATGATACCCTAGGCCTACCAAGATCTTCCAACAAGTTCTAGCCAAATAACTAGCCTAGACAAGGTATGCCCTAACTCAAGCCATGGTGAGAGCAAGATCTCCCTTAATGGAGGGAGTTGAGGGCAAATACCGGAGTCCATGGCGGGAGATTGAGGTGTGGAAGGATCCCACGGAGCAGATCTGCGAAGGAGAGGTTGGAGACGAAGGGGCCGAAGCACCTTCGTGGAGAGGTCCTGGCCGGCGGCGCTCCAAATAGAGGATGGGTCTTGGGGGAAAAAGGGAAGAAGATCCCGTTTTCCCCAGGCCCTATATAGACAGGAGCACCACGGAAGTTCGGTCGGGGACGGAAGTTCGATGGACCGAAGTTCCGGGTCGACCGACTGGAAGTTCCACGGCCTTGAGAAGACCATCTTAGGTTAGGAAGACAACAAGGAAGAACTTGTGCAGGGAATAGAGAGGGCTTGAGGTAAGGAAAGGCTTGGGATAGATAGCTCAAACTGTGAAGAACCAAAGCCAACAAAAACCAAGAAAAACAAAAAGGTCAAAGACACAAATAAAAACGAGTCGGTGGACGAGGCCACCTTATATAAGAGTAAATGGCTTGACACCGCGAAGATATATCTTGGGTTCATTACCAACACTCATCATGAAGCTCAGATGGTCTCCTTTAGAGACTATAGAGTATGAAAACTTTAATGTGCGCATAATAGGGATAGTGTTTGTTCATAAGAGGAACTACACTCCCCCTAAATCCATGCCTACATCCAAACAAGATACACATTGAGACGCGGGTAGGTGTGCAAGGTGCTCAAGCAACATTGCTCGAACCAATGATATTTAGCTCATGCCTTAACTCTCGGAACCTTGCTTCATCAAGAGGCTTCGTGAATAGATCCGCAAGATTTGCCTTGGTGGGAACATACTCCAAAGAAATGTCTCCTCTAGCAACATGGTCCCGAATGAAATGATGACGAATCTCAATGTGCTTGGTCCGGTTGTGTTGCACGGGATTGTGAGCAATAGTAATGGCACTCTCATTGTCGCAAAGAAGAGGCACCTTGTCAAAAGATAGTCCAAGATCCTTCAAGGTTTGCTTCATCCATAGCAATTGAGCACAACAGCTTGCGGCAGAGATGTACTCAGCTTCGGCAGTGGACATAGACACACAGTTTTGCTTCTTCGAGGACCAACAAACCAAAGATCTTCCGAGAAACTGACAAGCTCCGGAGGTTGACTTTCTTCCCACTTTGTCGCCAGCCCAGTCCGAGTCCGTGTAACCAATGAGAACAAAGTTGGATCCCTTGGGGTACCACAACCCAAAGTTTGGGGTATGAACTAAATATCGAAAGATTCTCTTGACCGCCACCATGTGAATTTCCTTTGGTGCGGCTTGAAATCTTGCACACATAACCACACTCAACATAATATCCGGTCGAGATGCACAAAGATAGAGCAAAGAACCAATCATAGATCGATAGAGTTTTTGATCCACCTCCTTACCCTTGGGATCGAGATCAAGATTAACCTTAGTTGGCATGGGAGTCTTGGCACCTTTGACTTGATCAAACTTGAACTTCTTGAGTATGTCTTGGATGTAATTGTCTTGGTTGATGAAAGTCCCTTTCCTCAATTGCTTGACTTCAAACCCAAGGAAAAACTTCAACTCCCCCATCATGGACATCTCGAAGCGATCGGTCATGAGCTTGGCAAAATCCTCATTAAAAGTTTTGTTAATAGACCCAAAGATAATGTCATCAACATAGATTTGGCATACGAACAAGTGGCCTCCAACTTTCTTAGTAAAAAGAGTGGGATCAATGAGGCCCACTTGACCAAGCCACTTCAACAAGAGCTCCCTAAGGCAATCATACCACGCACGTGGGGCTTGCTTGAGGCCATAGAGTGCCTTATTGAGCTTGTAGACATGGTTCGGAAAAAGTGGATCCTAAAAAACAGAGGTTGCTTGACGTATACCAACTCTTTCAAAGGACCATTAAGAAAAGCACTCTTAACATCCATTTGATGCAATTTAAAGTTATGATGGGTAGCGAAGGCAAGAAGCATACGAATGGATTCAAGGCGAGCAACGGGGGCGTAAGTCTCACCGTAGTCGATGCCCTCAACTTGTGAGTATCCTTGGGCAACTAACCTTGCCTTGTTGCGCACGACAATTCCATTCGCATCGCACTTGTTCTTGAAGACCCACTTGGTTCCAATGACGTTTTGACAGTCTTTGGGCCGCTCAACCAATGTCCAAACATTGTTCCTCTTGAAGTTGTGAAGTTCCTCGTTCATAGCATCAAGCCAATCATCATCTTCAAGAGCTTCGAAGACTTTCTGTGGTTCCACAAGAGAGATAAACGCATGGTGAGAGCAAAAGGAAGCTAGTTGCCTCCTAGTAGTGGAACCTTTATTGAAATCTCCATAGACATTATCAAGGATATGGCCATCTCGAACAAGCTTGGCGAGACGATAGGCTTGACGGCGGGCTTGTGCTTCAACTCGAGATTCTTGAGCTACCACTTGGTCATTTCCACCAATTGAGCCGCCCCCTTGACTATAAGCACGAACACGAGGGTCATCTTCATCAATTTCCACTTCGGGGGAGTCATCACTTGGAGAGGATCCTTGAGGATCATTGACTTGCTCTTGATCTCGACGAGCTTGACCTTGGGGAGAACCGTGACATTGAGGTGGAGCCCCATCTTGGGGAGGTTGATGAGGTTGATGAAGAGCTTGTCCGTGGGAGGTGCCTTGAGGAGGAGCCCCATCGTGTGGAGGTTGATGTTGTTGATGAAGAGCTTGTTCTTTAGAGCTTGGAGAGTCATGAGAATGTGAAGCTTCGGAAGAGCTTGAGGGAGCTTGTGCCAAGAAAGTAGGTCCTTGAGGTGCAAGATGATCTTGTGAGAGTGAGGGCTCCACTTGAGTAGAGCTTGGTCCTTCTCCTTTGTCCATAAGGGGATCCTCAATGGGGAGGTGGAAACCCACACCCATTCTTCCTATGGCCTTGGGAGGAATTTCATCACTTGGATCACAAACACCATCTTGCCTAACAAGAGACTCATGATTTTCATCAAACTTCACGTTGCTCGTCTCTTCTTGGCTTTGTTGTAGACTCTATAAGCATGGGACTGATTTGAGTAGCCAACGAAAATTCCTTCTTGAGCCTTGGATTCAAACTTGGACAACCGAACTCCTTTCTTGAGAATGTAGCACTTGCAACCAAACACCCGAAAGTAGCTAACATTAGGCTTTTTCCCGGTGAGAAGTTCATAGGGGGTCTTGTTCTTTTTCTTGCGGAGATAAAGTCGGTTGGTTGCATGGCAAGCGGTGGAGATGGCCTCGGCCCAAAAGTTGTATGGAGACTTGAACTCAGCTAGCATAGACCTAGCCGCATCCATCAATGTGCGATTCTTCCCTTCGGCAACTCCGTTTTGTTGAGGGGTGTAGGGAGTGGAGTATTGATGCTTGATTCCTTCATCACTGAGAAACTCATCCAAGGTATAGTTTTTGAACTCGGTGCCATTGTCACTTCGAATTGAGAGAATAGTTGCATTGTGCTTCCGTTGAACCTCATTAGCAAAGTCAATGACGGTTTGTTGAGTCTCACTCTTGTACTTGAAAAAGAACACCCAAGTGTATCTTGAGAAATCATCCACAATAACCAAGCAATACTTCTTGCCTCCAAGGCTATCATGAGAGGGAGGACCAAAGAGATCCATATGCAAGAGCTCCAAACACCTCTCGGTAGTGATTTGATTGAGCGCTTTGTGAGGAGTTTCATGCATCTTCCCTTCAATACAAGCCCTGCAAACACGATCTTTGGCAAAAGAAACATCGTTAATCCCTAGGATGTGGCCCTCGGAGTGAAGTCTTTGCAAAGTACTCATGTTGACATGGGCTAGGCGGCGATGCCACAACTAGCCCTTGTCAGCTTTAGCATAGAGACATAGAGCATGAGGAGTAGTGGTCCCTGAAAAGTCCACCACATACAAGTCATGTTCTACATATCCTACAAAAGCCACCTTGAGAGACTTGCTCCACATGAGGACCACGGAATGAGAATTAAAGAAAGAAGAAAGACCCATAAGAGCAAGAGCACGAACTGAGAGTAAGTTGTAACCAAGAGTTTTGACAAGCATGACGTCAACCAAGGATACATCCGGGGTTACCACCACTTTGCCAAAACCCAAAACCTGAGAGCTTGTTTTGTCACCGTAGGAGACCATGGTGTTGGCAATATTGGGCCTCAATTTGGTCATGATAGACTTGCTTCCGGTCATATGACTTGTGGCACCACTATCAAGCACCCATTTTGATCCGCCGGAAGCATAGTCCTACAAGAAAATCAAGCCTTGGTTTTAGGTACCCATTTTGCAATGGGTCCCCTTTTGTTAGTGACAAGAACCTTTGGCACCCAAATGGCCCAATGATAATCATGCGTGTAAGACGTTCCCACGTATCTAGCATATACATGACCATCATAAGATTTGCAAAGAATATAAGAGGGATTGTTCTTTCCGGCAAAGTTGTCACTTTACAAGAGGGTTAGGCCGTGTGGTACCCCTTGGGCCATGCCCTTGTTCTTTTTCTTATTCTTGTTCTTCTTCTTCTTCTTCTTCTTAGTCTTGGCAAGTTGATCCTTCAACACCTTGACTTCCTCTATGAGATGCTCATGCTTGCAACAAGGGTTAGGAGAGCTAGACAAGTCTATAATTTGCACAGCGGAAGACTTAGAGAGATCACAAGTTAATTGAGTTTGAAGCTGTTCATGAGCTTCAAAAAGATTTGAGAATTTACTCTCCAAGGCTTTGTGTTACTCTTTGAGTTTCTCAAGATCCTTTTGAGTCCTATCATGACCACCCACAAACTCAGCATTTTCTTTCTTGAGAACCTTAATCAAAGCAAGGGCATGGTCACGTTCTTTAATTGTAGAGCTCAAAGTGTTGTTATGATCATCTACAAGATTAGAAACATTTTCTTCAAGATTAATTCTCATATTTTGTTCATCCTCAAGACTTTGAGTGAGAGAGATAATTTCATCGGCGGCATCTCTTTCATTTTTACTTAGCAAGTCAAGAAGTTCTTCCTTTTCATCTAAGGCATCTCTAGCATTGTCAAGTTGTGCAAGTAAGGACTCAAAGCAGTTTTTAGTTTCTTCATCTAAGGTAGCAACAAATTCACACATGTCAATCATCTCTTTCTTCACCTCTAGACCAACAAGATCAAGAGAGGAAGGCTCACTAGAGATAGGTTGAGGAGTGGGTTTCAGTGTTACCTCGGTGGCCTTGGCCATGAAGCCCTTTTGGTTGGAGGAGATGACATTTTCATTTGGCGAATCTAAGAGGGATAGACGTGGAGTTGAGGTAGTGGCAATAGCAGCAACCCCCACAATCTCTCCACCATGAACTTCATCATCATCATCTTTATCCGTGCCCGAAAGATATTCTTCATGGACCACAATTGCTCGTTCCTTGTTAGTGGCGTTCTTGACGACGTAGTTCTTGTTCAAGGGATGAGGAGATCTTGACTTGATCTTGCGAATGAGACGACCACCATTGTCTTCACGGTTCTCAAAGGGACACTTGGCCACGAAGTGACTCTTGTCGTTGCAATTGTAACACGACCTTGCTTTGGGAGACTTGTTGGGTGAGTTGAATCTTGAGTTGTCCCTTGATCTTGACTTGAATCCAGACTTGTTCCAAAAGGCCCTTGAAGCGAGAGCAAGATGTTCGTTGAAGGCACATTTGAGATCCTCTTGAGACCACTCACTTGATGTATCATCATCATCAACTTCAATAGCCTTGGCCTTCAAAGCAAGGTTCACTTTTGTTGACCCAATGGCTCTAGCTCGAGCGGACTCCGCATTCTTGTTAGCAATAGTCATGGCAATTACTTCACTCAAGACTTCTTGGGAGGTCATTAAGTGAAAGTTGGTTCTTCCCTTGATAGAGTTGAGCTTTTGTTCTTCAAATGGGAGAAGAGCTTGAATGAACTTCCTCTTCATAAACTTGTCATCAACATAGTGAGCCCCAAGGTCCCTCATAGTGGAACAAAGGACCTTAAGGCGCCTATACATGTCTTCAGGGGTCTCATCATCTTGCATTGCGAAACCATCGCACTCGTTGTTGATCTCATCAAACTTGGAGCTTTGGATGCTAGCATTCCCAACAAAGAGCTCGGTGAGTTGATCCCAAGCTTCCTTGGCAGTGTCAAATTGGTGAATGTGAGCAAAATCCTTTGGAGTCAAGGCCTTTTGAATCATTCCCAAAGCTGTGGCATTGAGTTTCTTGTCCACCACTTCACCTCGTGTCAACTTCTTTGGGTCATATGGAGAGAATCCATCCTCCACAATCCTCATTAACTCAATGAATGAGCTGGAAATATGTGAGCGCATTAGATATTGCCAATTGGAAAATTAGAAGTATCTAGCATGGGTGGTTCTCCTTGAGGTATAATGTGTGGCATGGGGATGGGTGGATCCGGAGTGTACTTCGGCGGTGGGGGTACCGCCGAGTAGTCCTTTCCTCCATTTTCCTCTTTGGAAGTTGGGTTCTCGGGCTCCTCGATGTTCTCACTTGGAACCTTGGTAGAGGTTTGAGCAACAAAACCAAGTCCCAAGTGAGTGGTGGCAGCCGCGGGAGTTACCCCGGGGGCGGACACCGTAACGGTGGGAGGAACCTCGTTGGGTTGGGGTGTGTCAATAGCAACCATGGGGTTTGGCTTGAGATACTGCAAGAGAGTCATCATTTCCTCGAACTTGGGAATCATGGATGACTCCAATTGCTTGAGGTCATCCATAGTGGCCAAGTTCTTGGATTTTTCGGTTTCACTACCCCCTTCGTCGGCCATAGTCTCTTAGGCGGTAAAGCCCGAAATAAGAGCCTGCGCTCTGATACCAGTTGAAAGTACCGACTTGATACGACTAGAGGGGGGGTGAATAGGCGTCTACCCAATTTTAATTTGTTTCTCACTTTTAGGCTCTACGAGAAAGGAAGTTATCTAGAGATGCAACTAAGTGAACAACCTAAATGCAAGAAAACAAACACCAATAACAAAAACAGTAAATAGCAAGGAGTAAAGGAAGGGAACGAAGTAAGCGGAGAGGGGACACGGAGATGTAATTCCCGTAGTTCACTCCCAAGGAGCTATGTCTACGTTGGAGAGGTGTCGGGGCCACACAAGGTCACCCGAGCGCCACAAAGGCCTCACCTTCTTCTCCGGTGAGCTCCCCCACAAAGGAGGCCTCACAATCCACTAACCGGTGACCTTGAAGGCGCCAACCGAAACCTTTACACCAAGGTTGAGGGGGAGGCTCCACAACTCAATTGGAGGCCCTCAACGACACCTCGAAGCTTTACAACGCACGCCTTAGCTCGAGGATGACCTACACCGTCTAGGGTTCCAAGAAACCCAAGAGCAACAAGATCCACAAAGGATGGGTGGGGGAAATCAAATCTTCTTTGGTGGAAGTGTAGATCTAGGTCACCTCCCTCACCTCTCAAAAGATCAAGTCATTTGAGTGGGTAGGAAGAGATCTAGTGAGGTGAAGCTCAAGCATTAATGGAGGAGAGAAAAATTCGAGAGAGAGTGGGAGGAAGAAGAGGGTGCCTTAAATAGGCCCCTCGCTGACTGCTATAGCCCATGACCTCACGGAAGTTCGGTGAGAGGCGGAAGTTCACTTGACTGGCTCCAACGGTCATCGAGACCGTTGGCCCGCTCGAGCGCAACCGGAAGTTCCGGTCAAAACATACCGGAAGTTCCGGTGAACTTCCGATGCAAGTTCCGACCAAGTTCCGGCAAATAGCACGCTTCAAACAGAAGGTTACTGAGCCGCCACCGGAACTTGGGGCGGAACAAAGCGAAACTTTTGGTCATGGCGTTTAATCGACCGGAAGTTCCGGCTTCTGGCGGAAGTTCCGCTCAGGAACTTTTGGCAGGACAAGTTCCAATGCAAGTTCCGGCCCAAGTTCCGCCAAATAGAACTCTTCGAACGGAAGGTTACTGATTCACCATCGGAACTTGGGGCGGAACTAGCGTCGGAACAAAGTGTAGAACAGCCCGCAGAAAAAGTTTGAGCTATGACCGGAAGTTCCGGTGAGACACAAAAGGCTCCAACAGAACAAGAACACGCTCTCTCACGGGATAATGGGATGGCTGTGGCGGTGCATATAAGTTTGTGCAAGAACAAGTGATTTCCCACAGCCTTCCAAAATGGACCCCCTCTTAATAGTACGGTGACCTAAAAACAATAACCGGAGAGAAACTAGGAGAAGACTAAAAAGCCACCGTCTTCATGAGATCCCAAGAGAGCATCCACCACAATAGAAGGAGACATCAACAACGTTTCCCCTGAAACTCAAGCGCACAATTAAAACACATTTGGGATTATCATTTAACACCAAAAAAGATATCATGAGAAGATATAGTCCTTTCAGCGTTGTCACCTCCAGCTTCCACCAGACAAGTGAGCTGACCAGCCGAGACGAAGCCATGAATTATACACATATATGAAGTTAGTGCAATGTAATCTACTGATCAATGAGGGGGCACATAGCAGGAATACATGCAGAGCAACTTTAGCTGTTTCTATAAGACACACTCATTCTGTGAATACTGCTGTTTTTTAAGTAATGAATACTGCTATTTTATGAGAGACTAACTCTAGCAGATTTCTAATAACTATTTCTCATAATTATGGATTTTTTTAGAACTATGTTCTCGATTTTGTAAAAGTGAGAAAAAATGTGTTGCTCGCATATCCTACTCCGTAAAGCCACCCAACCTCGATGTACTGTTGCTCACTCCTCTTCCCGCCCTTCTTCAATCTGCCTGCAACATCATCGTGGATACCATGGAGGAAAAAGATCTTCAAGCCACTCTCTTTCCACCATGTGTGACATACCACCACCTGAGCCCTTTGACCATGGTGTTTCCTAGGGAAACATCAAATCCTGGCTGTAGAAGCTGGCCACCACCTCCCTTCGCACATGATGCATATAGCTCCATCTGGTCGAAAGCCTCACAACATCCTCCAATGATGGTTCTATTCTCCTCTCCTTCTCTATCCACGTGTGATGCCAGTTGGTCAAAGTCGTCGACGCGGAGGAAGAGCACAGTGGCACGAGGCAAACAACCAATGCCACACGGTCGGCTCCTTACCCTTTGGTATCACTCCATGTCCACTTCAAGCTCCACCACCAAATTCTATGCCATTGGTGTTGGCTTCGTCAACTCAGATGCTCATGACGTGTTCAAGAAATACCGACAAGGTGAGTCATTTTATTTTTTTTAATCAATTACCATTTGAGTCAAAGCAATTTTGGATTGTGAATCCACTATGACATGTTCAAATTTTGACTGATTCTCTTGTAGATTGATAATACTATGTGATGGTGTCGGATCTTTCATGAACTTGATGGGTTGATTTTACCGGTATAGGCATCAACGTAATGTTGTTGCTTGAATAATTTGAAGAAGGAAATGTAGAAGATGCTACTTATGCTTCCACTCCATCATCAAGAAAGAAGAGGGCCGGGTCCAATAGTTACACTTCAAATGAGGATGTTGTCTTGGTTATGTCTTGGGAGAGTGTCACACTTGGTGTGGTCATAGGGAATGATCAAACCGGCTCCAACTATTGTAGTCACATAAGGGGCACTACCATCACAATGTGAAAGACATCCTTGAAATCGACACTCAAATTACCCATAGGCCGTTGGAGAGTTCAGCAGTATGGTAACCTATGGGCAGGATGTGTTGCCCTAGTGGAGCGTCTGCCTCATAGTTGTTCCCCGATACAGTACCATGTGTGTACTTTTATATGATCTTGCGATAATATATGATATTGCATTTTGCAACCATTTTTCTTGGACCATTTTCCTAAACGCTAAACCCTAAATTATTCAATTCACATGTCAAATGCTCAAGAGAGGTGCAAGAAAGTTCCCAAGTCAAAAGGCAATACCTTCTCCTTTGACCATTCTTGGGCATTCCTCCAACAAGAATGAACATGAGGGAGGTGATGATTAAAATCATGATCAAGTGAGAACTAGAAATCCACTCCAACCTTGGAGAGTCCTAAACAGAGGAAGCGAGAGAAGATCAATAAGTACCATATGTGTTTTTTAGGGGGCGGAGGGCTTGACGACATGATCAAAATAAAAAGAAGGATACGGTCGAGGCTCTTCAAGAGAAGCAGGTTGCAAAGGATAAAATATGAGAGAAGTTAGCCAAATTGTGGAAAATTTTCATTATGTAGTCATGTGCAAGAGTCGGTGGCACATATTTTGCACAAGTGTAGGTTTACCACAATAACTTGGAAGGAGGTCCTCTCATGGAGTGGTATCAATGAAAATCTCGTGGCCCATTCGGCAGATAAGGAATCTGTTGAGACTTGGTGGGCAAGTGTTGCCCTTGGAAAAGGGAAAGGGATAAAGGCGATAGCCTCGCATGATCATGCTAGTCTCATGGGAGATTTGGAAAGAGCACAACGCTGGAGTATTCCGACACCTTTCCTCTCTTGCCAGATTTGGAAGGAGTGCAATGCTAGAGTATTTTGACACCTTTTCTCTACCGCATATGTGGTGATTGGGAGAATTAAAGACGAGGAAAAAGATTGGAGCCTAATGGAGGCTAATTTTTTTAGCAATATAATTCCGGGAGAGTAGGCTTTTATCAAAGTCCTAGGACGTGACTTGGACATTTGATAAAAAACTCATTTATTAATGGAAATGAAAAATCTTTTCCATAGGCAGTTCTAACGGCAATTTAGCCCAGGAAACAAAGTGGGATTGCCTGTTGGAATTATGCCCTAGAGGCAATAATAAAGATGTTATTATTATAATTCTTGTTCATGATAAAGTTTATATTCCATGATAGAATTATATTAAGCGAAAACTTTGATACTTGTGTGGTTTATGAACAACACTGTGTCCCTAGTACGCCTCTATGGACTAGCTCATTGATTAATGATGGTTAAGGTTTCCTAACCATAGACATGATTTGTCGATTAATAATGAGATCATGTCATTGGGAGAATGATATGATGTACCGACCCAAATCAAGCAGAGCAATTAGATCGTGTCATTATGTTCATCTTTGTGAAGCTTTTTCTTATGTCAAATATTGTATTTCTTAGACCATGAGATAATGCAACTCCCTGGTATCGGAAGAAAGCTTTGAGGTCATCAAACGTCATCCTATGAGAGGGTGATCATAAAGGTGTCTCTCAGGTGATCGGAAAGTACTTGTTGGGTTGTATGTATCGAGATGGGATTTGTCCCTCCCAAGTCGGAGAGATATACTTCGGGCCCACTCGGTAATCGATATCAACACCGCTTGCAAGCACGTGGTTAAGGAGTTAATCACAAAGTGATATCGGATTACGGAACGAGTAAAGTACTTGCTGTGAACTAGGTATGCCGATACCGACGATCGGATCTCGGGCAAGTAAAATATCGCGTGACGAAGGGAATATATATGGGATTAATTGAATCCTGGAATCGTGGTTCATCCGATATGATCATCGATGAATGTGTGGGAGTCAATATGGGTTTCTAGACCCCGCTGTTGATTATTGATAGAAGATCATGTCTGCATATTCTCGAACCCGTAGGGTCATACACTTAACATGTCTCGACGCTAGGATAGAATGGATAATTGGTTTATGAGTTTTTGTTCGGAGTCTCGGATGAGATCCAGGATGTCACGAGAGGTTTCGGAATGGTCCAGAGAATAAGATTCATATAAAGGAAAGCAGTTTTTGGATTGTTCGGTATTGTACCGGAAGCTTCTAGAACCTTCCGGAGTGGGACCAACTGAAGGGTTTCGTGGCATAGTAAATCAAAATTTTCTACGGATGCGAACAGAGGGAAAGCCAAGATCTAATCTAGGAGATGCAATCAACGAGAGAGATTGGATTAGATCTTCATACCCTTGAAGATTCACACAGCGGAACGTTCGTCGGAACATGGGTGATGTAGTCGTACTCGCTTCTCCTCCTCGCGATCCGATCCGATCTAGCACCACAAGTGGCGGTGCCTCCATGAGATGCACACGTGCAGCACCTCGACGTCTCCTCCTTCCTCGGACCAGCAAGTATGGTGGAGAGATAGATTGGATCTACAGCACGACGGCGTGGTGTATATGGTGGAGAATTTCTGCAGCAGGGCTTCGCCTACAAGCATCGGGAGGAGAGAGGAAAGCTAGCAAGGCGGCTAGGGTTTGGAGGAGAGGTGTGGGGGTTGGTGCGCCCACCCCTCTTTATATAGAGGGGGCGCAGCCTAGCCCCTCCCCAAGCCCAAAGGATAAGGAGTGGGGGCATGGACTCTCCTCTTCTAGAAACCCTATCTCTAGTTTAAACGATTTAAACTCTCTAGGATCGGCTGGGCCCTATGGGGCCTTGTGCCCTGCCCAATGCGCCAGGACACTCCCTCATAGGCCCATGCCCCTCCCGGAAGGTGGGGCCACGTTGGTCCCCTTCCGGAAGGTTCTAGAAGCTTCCTACAATACCGATTAACCCGGAACAATTCAACTCCAAAACTGCCTTGCCTTATATGAATCTTATTCTTGGACCATTCCGAACCTCTCGTGATGTCCGGATCCCATCCGAGACTCGAACAAAAATTCATAAACCAATTATCCAATCTATCCTAGCGTCGAGACACGTTAAGTGTGTGACCTGCGGGTTCGAGAATATGCGACATGATCTTCTATCAATAATCAACAGTGCGGTCACCCATATTGACTCCCACACATTCATCGATGATCATATCGGATGAACCACGATTCCAGATTCAATCAATCCCATATATATATTCCCTTCGTCTCGCGATATTTTACTTGCCGAGATTCGATCGTCGGTACCATCATACCTAGTTCAATCTCGTTCACGCAAGTACTTTACTCGTTCGTAATCCGATATCACTTTGTGATTAACTCCTTAAAC
Source organism: Avena longiglumis (assembly GCA_030063025.1). Classification (NCBI taxonomy): domain Eukaryota; kingdom Viridiplantae; phylum Streptophyta; class Magnoliopsida; order Poales; family Poaceae; genus Avena; species Avena longiglumis. The sequence goes on along the minus strand of CP125975.1, from coordinate 463,336,841 downwards.
ACATGCTTGCAAGGTGTTGATATCGATTACCGAGTGGGCCCAAGTATATCTCCGACTTGGGAGGACAAATTCCATCTCGATACATACAACCCAACAGATACTTTCCGATCACCGAGAGACACCTTTATGATCACCCTCTCATAGGATGACGTTTGATGACCTCAAAGCTTTCTTCCGTACCAGGAGTTGCATTATCTCATGGTCTAAGGAATACAATATTTGACATAGGAAAAGCTTCAAAAAGATGAACACGATGAAACGATCTAATTTCTTCACTTAGTTTGGTCATCCATCATATCATTCTCCCAATGATATGATCTCATTATCAATTGACAACTCATGTCTATGGTTAGGAAACCTTAACCATCATTGATCAATGAGCTAGTCCTTAGAGGCGCATCATTGGGACACGGTGTTGTTCACAAACCACACAAGTATTAATGTTTCCGCTTAATACAATTCTAGCATGGAATATAAACTTTATCATGAACAAGAATTATAATAATAACATCTTTATTATTGCCTCTAGGGCATAATTCCAAGAGTCTCCCACTTGCACTAGAGTCAATAATCTAGTTTACATCTGGCAACAATCTCACACCCATGGCACTGAGGTGTTGATCATGTTTTACACGTGGAAGAGATTTAGTCAATGGATCTGCGACATTCAGATCCGTATGTACTTTGCTAATATTCAGATCTCCATCTATTATATAATCTCGGATTATATGAAACTTGCGGTTGATATGCTTGGTCTTTGGATGATATCTTGGTTCCTTAGCGAGTGCTATGGCGCCAGTGTTGTCACACAATATCTCCAGTGGGTCCAATGCACTTGGAACCACACCAAGCTCAGTGATGAAGTTTCTGATCCAAACTCCTTCACTTGACGCTTCTGCAGCAGCCATGTATTCCGCTTCCCTTTGTAGATCCCGCGATCACGCTTTGCTTGCTTCTCCACTCACAGCTCCTCCATTCAAAATATAAACGTATCCTGTCCGAGATTTGGAATCATCCTTGTCGTGTCGAAACTAGCATCGACGTAACCTTTTACGACAATTTGTCGCTCATCACCCCATAGACTAAGAACATTTCTTTAGTTCTATTTAGGTACTTTAGGATGTTCTTCACGGCTGTCCGAGGTTCCACTCTGGATCACTTTGATATCTGCTCGTCAAACTAAGAGCATTGGACACATCCGTCTAGTACACAACATGGCATACATGATGGAACCTATGGCCGAGGCATAAGGCACTTTGCTCATAGCTTCCTATCATTTACCAGAATGGACACCGAGCCTTGCTCAATATCTTACGACAACATAGGCACTAAACCTTTCTTTGCCTTATCCATTCGAACCTTTTGAACTTTGTCTAGGTATGTACTCGGCTTAAAGCTATCGGCGTCTTTGTCTATCTCTATAGATTTTGATGCCCAATATATAAGCAGCTTCACCTAGGTCTTTCATTGAAAACACTTGTTCAAATAACTCTTCACATCGTTAAGCATGTTGATGTCATTTCCGATAATCAATATGTCATCCACATACTGATACCGGAAGCGTCACCGAGCTCCCTCACTTTCTTGTAGATACAAGCTTGGCAATTTGGAACAAATCCAAAGCTCTTGATCACTTGATCAAAGCGAAGGTTCCAACTCGAGATGCTTGCTTCATCCATAAATGGAACGCTGAAGTTTGCATACTTTACTAGCATCCTTAGGATCGACAAAACCTTGGGTTGCATCATATACAACTCTTCATCAATGTTCCCATTGAGGAAAGCGATCTTGACATCCATCGCCATATTTCATAATCATGAAACACAACAATTGCTAATAAAATCCGAATGGACTTAAACATCGCTACGGAGAGAAAGTCTCATCGTAGTCAACACCTTGAACTTGTCGAAAACCTTTGCGACAAGCGTGCTATAGACGGTAACATTACCATCCGCGTCCGTTTTCTTCTTGAATATCCATTTGCACTCAACGGCCTTTTCGGTCGCTAGGAGGATCCACCAAAGTCCATACTTGGTTTTCGCATGGATCCCAATTCGGTTCATGGCTTCCGACCATTTCTCGTCTGGGCTCATCATCGCTTCCTCATAGTTCGTAGGTTCACCGTCTTCTACCAACAAGACAGTCAAGACAGGTTGCATTACCACTCGGGAGGGCACGCGACCTTGTCGACTGCGACGTTCGATGCGACATCGTCCAAGCTTCATGATCCTTGCCATTAGCTTCCTCTATTGTTGGTGCAAGGCATGGAACAATTTCAGTCTTGCGCTACTCTCCAATTCAAGAGAAGGTTCAGTAACCTCGTCTAGCTCTACTTTCCTCCCACTCACTTCTTCCGAGAGAAACTCCTTCTCAAGAAAGGAACCGTTCTTTGCGACAAACACTTTGCCTTCGGTTCTGTGATAGAAGGTATACCCAATAGTTTCCTTAGGGTATCCTATGAAGACGCATTTCTCCGCTTTGGGTTCGAGCTTGTCCGGCATCAACTTCTTGACGTAAGCTTCGCATCCCCAAACTTTAAGAAACGACAACTTAGGTTTAGCACCAAACCATAGTTCATACGGTGTCGTCTCAACGGATTTAGATGGAGCCCTATTTAAAGTGAATGCATCGGTTTCTAATGCATAACCCCAAAATGATAACGGCAAATCAGTAAGAGACATCATTGATCGGACCATATCTAATAGGGTTCGATTCCGGCGTTCAGACACACCATTGCGTTGTGGTGTTCCGGGTGGCGTGAGTTGTGAAACGATTCCACTTGCTTTAAGATGCGTGAGAAAATCATAACTCAAATATTCACCTCCACGATCGGATCGTAGAAACTTAATCTTTCTGTTACGATGGTTCTCCACTTCATTCTGAAATTCCTTGAACTTTTAAAATGTTTCAGATTTATGTTTCATTAAATAGATATACCATATCTACTTAAGTCATCGGTAAAAGTGAGAAAATAGCGATATCCACCGCGCGTCGAAACACTCATCGGTCCGCATACATCGGTATGTATGATTTCCAACAAGTCCATTGCTCGCTCCATCATACCGGAGAACGGGGTTTTGATCATCTTGCCCATGAGGCATGGTTCGCATGTGTCAAATGATTCAAAATCAAGAGACTCCAAAAGTCCATCAGAATGGAGTTTCTTCATGCGCTTTACACCAATATGACCTGAGCAGCGATTGCCACAAATAAGTAGTATTATCACTATCTACTTTGCATCTCTTAGCCTCAATGTTATGGATGTGAGTTTCATCCCTTTTGAGATTTAGAAGAAATAAACCATTCACAAGAGGTGCATGACCATAAAAGATGTTACTCATATAAATAGAACAACCATTATTCTCCGATTTAAATGAATAACCGTCTTGCAATAAACACGATCCAGAAATAATGTTCATGCTCAACGCAGGCACATAATAACACTTATTAAGGTTTAAAACTAATCCCGAAGGTAAAACTAAGGAGAGCGTGCCGACGGCCATCACATCAACTCTTGATCCGTTGCCAACGCGCATCGTCACCTCATCCCTCGCAAGCCGCCGTCTATTCCGTAGCTCCTGTTTCGAGTTACAAATATTAGCAACTGAACCGGTATCAAATACCCAGGCACTAAAACGAGGGCTAGTAAGGAAAACATCAATAACATGTATATCAAATATACCTTTGATGGTGCCAGCCTTCTTGTCCGCTAAGTACTTCAGACAGTTGCACTTCCAGTGACCCTTGTCCTTGCAATAGAAGCACTCAGTGTCGGGCTTAGGACCAGACTTGAGCTTCTTCTCAGCAGGGGCATTGCGCTTGCCGCCGCCCTTCTTGAAGGGCTTCTTTGATCCCTTACCTTTCTTGAAGGTGGTCTTGTTGACCATCAACACATGATTATCCTTCTTGATGTCCACCTCTGCAGCCTTCAGCTTTGCGAAGAGCTCGGTGATCGTATCAGTGGAACCAATCTGATTATGAGTCACTACAAAACTTTTGTAGCTGGGAGGGAGTGATTGCAGAACCCTGTCAATCTTGAGCTCCTCTGGAATCGTGCATTCCAGTTGCTCAAGGCGTTGAGTGTAGCCCGACATCTTTATGGCGTGCTCACTAACGGAACTCCCTTCCTCCATCTTGCAGTTAAAGAACTTCTCGGAGATCTCATATCTCTTAGAACGGGCCTGAGTCTGAAACATGGTTTTCAGCTCCTCGAGAATCTCGAAGGGCCCGGGATACTCTTCAAAACGATTTTGAAGCTCCGGTTCCATAGCAAACAACATGGTGCTCTTAATCACACCATAATCATCTTTCTTGGCCCGATAGACAGCTTTCTCATCGGTAAGCCTGATTCAGTGAGGGTCACCTAACGCTTTCCCAAGGACATAGTCCTTTTGTCCATGAACGAATGATTCTTAGATTGCGGAACCAATTGGTGAAGTTAGACCCATTGTTTCTAAGCTTTTCCTTCTCAGAAAACGTTGAAGTTGAAGTTGGACTTGGCCATGTGATCTACAAGATTGGCAAGTACAATTTAGACTATGTTCATGATAAATAGTTCAACTTAATCAAATTACTAGATGAACTCCCACTAAATTCAACATCCCTCAAGTTGTTTAGTGAACACGATCCAAATTCACCACACCTAATCCGATCATCACGAGAAGAGATGTGGTTTCAATGGTGGACAACGAAGTGTCGATCATATCATTCATATGACTCATGCTTAACCTTTCGGTTCTTGTGTTCGAGGCCATGTCTGTACATGCTAGGCTCGCTCAAGTTAGACCAAGTATTTCAAGGTGCAAACTGGCTTGCACCCGTTGTATGTGAGCGTAGAGTCTATAGCACCCGATCATCACGTGATGCTTGGACACGACGAACTTTCGCAACGGTGCATACTCGGGGAGAACACAGTTTTTATCTTGATCTTTAAGTGAGGAATCATCTTATAATGCTACCGTCGCGATCTAAGCATAATAAGATACATAAAAGGATAAACATCACATGCATATAACTTTATGTGGCATGGTATAGCCAATCTTCGCGCAATGGTCTCCATCTTGTGCGTTCCGGCATGATCTCCATCACTTCACCATGATTGCCTCACCACGAATAGCAACTACAACTATTACTAACTACTTAGTGATAAAGTAAAGCTATTACATGGCGTATAAGAAGTTGACTCGCAGGTCATACACAATTATAAAGACAACCATATGGCTCCTGCCGGTTGTGTACTCATCGACATGCAAGTCGTGAAACATTACAAAACATGATCATCGCATACAATATACACATCACATCTTGGGCCATACCATATCACAGAAAACACTCCCTGCAAAAACAAGTTATACGCCTCTACTTTGTTGTTGCATGTTTTACGTGGCTTATGGGAGTAGATGCTAAGAACGATTCTTACCTACGGAAAGCCACAACGGTGATATTATGGTTGCCAAACTCCGGTGTTAATCCCATGACAACTATAGTGAGAGAAACTGACATCCACCAGCCGCATGTGTGGAACAAGCCACATGTCAAGTGCGGAGCGGTCTCATGACGCCGCGGCAGCGTAAGGTTGGCACGCTTCAATCTCACTATCGCATCATAAGAAGAACACAAACAAGAGGCTTGCAACAGAAAACATCAACGCCTCGACAACAACCATGTTATGCGTCTACTCGTGAAACACATCATCTACGATAGATCTAGCTCGATACCACTGAAGGGTTTCACGGCATAGTAAATCAAAAATTTTCTTGATGCGAGCGGAGAGGAAGCCAAGATCTAATCTAGGAGATGCAATCAACGAGAGAGATTGGATTAGATCTTCATACCCTTGAAGATTCGCACAACGGAACGCTCGTCGGAACGTGGGTGATCTAGTCGTACTCGCGTCTCCTCCTCGCGATCCAATCCGATCTAGCACCACAAGTGGCGATGCCTCCGTGAGATGCACACGTCAGCACCTCGGCGTCTCCTCCTTCCTCGGACCAGCAAGTATGGTGGAGAGATAGATTGGATCTACAACACGCAGGCGTGGTGTATATGGTGGAGAATTTCGCAGCAGGCTTCGCTACAAGCGATCGGGAGGGAGAGAGGAAAGCTAGCAAGGAGGCTAGGGTTTGGAGGAGAGGTGTGGGGGGTTGGTGCGCCCCCACCCCTCTTTATATAGAGGGGGTGGGCGCAGCCCTAGCCCCTCCCCCAAGCCCAAAGGATAAGGAGTGGGGGGCATGGACTCTCCCCTCTTCTAGAAACCCTATCTCTAGTTTAAACGATTTAAACTCTCTAGGATCGGCTGGGCCCTATGGGGCCTTGTGCCCCTGGCCCAATGCGGCCAGGACACTCCCTGATAGGCCCATGCCCCCTCCCGGAAGGTGGGGCCACGTTGGTCCCCTTCCGGAAGGTCCCCTCGGACCAGCAAGTGGGAGACTGTTGGAATTATGCCCTAGAGGCAATAATAAAGATGTTATTATTATAATTCTTGTTCATGATAAAGTTTATATTCCATGCTAGAATTGTATTAAGCGGAAACTTTGATACTTGTGTGGTTTATGAACAACACCGTGTCCCTAGTACGCCTCTATGGACTAGCTCATTGATTAATGATGGTTAAGGTTTCCTAACCATAGACATGAGTTGTCGATTAATAATGAGATCATGTCATTGGGAGAATGACATGATGGGATGTAACCAAATCAAGCGAAGCAATTAGATCGTGTCATCGTGTTCATCTTTGCGAATCTTTTTCTTATGTCAAATATTGTATTCCTTAGACCATGAGATAATGCAACTCCCTGGTATCGGAAGAAAGCTTTGAGGTCATCAAACGTCATCCTATGAGAGGGTGATCATAAAGGTGTCTCTCAGGTGATCGGAAAGTACTTGTTGGGTTGTATGTATCGAGATGGAATTTGTCCCTCCCAAGTCGAGAGATATACTTCGGGCCCACTCGGTAATCGATATCAACACCGCTTGCAAGCACGTGGTTAAGGAGTTAATCACAAAGTGATATCGGATTACGGAACGAGTAAAGTACTTGCTGTGAACGAGATTGAACTAGGTATGCCGATACCGACAATCGGATATCGGGCAAGTAAAATATCGCGTGACGAATGTGTGGGAGTCAATATGGGTTTCTAGACCCCGCTGTTGATTATTGATAGAAGATCATGTCTGCATATTCTCGAACCCATAGGGTCACACACTTAACGTGTCTCGACGCTAGGATAGAATGGATAATTGGTTTATGAGTTTTTGTTCGGAGTCTCGGATGAGATCCAGGACGTCACGAGAGGTTCCGGAATGGTCCGGAGAATAAGATTCATATAAGGGAAAGCAGTTTTTGGATTTCGGAATTGTTTTGGATTGTTCGGTATTATACCAGAAGCTTCTAGAACCTTCCGGAGTGGGACCAACATGGACCCACTTGTCAGGAGGGGGCGTGGTCCTACGAGGGAGTGCCCTGGCCGCATTGGGCCAGGGGCACAAGGCCCCATAGGCCCAGCCGGCCAAGCCCTAGGGGAAACCCTAGGGAGAGCTTCTAGAAGGGGGGGGGGAACTTGCCCCCACTCCTCCCCATGTGGCCGCCGGCCCTAGGCTTGGAGGAGGGGCAAGGGGGCAGCCGGCCAGCCCTCTATATAAAGAGGGCAGGGGCGCACCCTCCCCCCACAACTCCTTCAACCCTAGCCGCCATACTGCTGCCCTCCATCTCTCTCTCTCTCCCGACTGCGTGTAGGCGAAGCCCTGCCGCAGAAACTCTCCACCATTGCACCATGCTGTCGTGCTGTAGATCCAATCTATCTCTCCACCCCACTTGCTGGACCGAGGAAGGAGGAGACGTCGCGGTGCCGTACGTGTGCATCTCTCGGAGGCATCGCCACTTGCAGTGTTGGATCGGATCGGATCTCGAGGAGGAGAAGCTAGTACGACTACATCAACCACGTTCCGTTGAACGTTCCGCTGTGCGAATCTTCAAGGGTATGAAGATCTCATCTATCCCCCTCGTTGTTTGCATCTCCTAGATTAGATCTTGGCTTACCCGTTCACATCCGTAGAAATTTTTTGATTTACTATGCTGCAAAACCCTTCATTGCCGACTACGAGACGCCTACTGTTTGCATTTTGAACTGTGATTTTGTCCAGCAAAATGCATCTTGTTGTGCTTTTTCCAACAAGAATTCTTAGTCCAGCACCCTAATCCTAGTAGGCAAAATGCATCTTGTTGTCCAGCAAAATGCAATTTAGCCCAGGCGGTGGAGAATTCCTAGGCCTGCCACTGGTCGGCACCCTAATCCTAGTAGGCCGAAGCATTACACAACAAACCATCAAATCTAGAACCAATTATACAAAACCGAAACACCATAGACTCTCCTATTCGACCGTTGCATCGACCAAATTGTCACATAATGATAGGGACAAATGTTGAGAGTCATATTTTTTTGGCAAAATGGGAAATATTAATATCACGAATATACCAGTTGCACCTAACATTTGTAATAATGAAATATCCTAAAGATTTTGCAGATGTGCACATTCCTACAACAAAATGGAAGAAGATGAAAAACAAAAGATCACGCTACAATGATCAATTCCTTGTATTTGCAACACAAACCATCGTCAAGACAGCATCTGGAGTCCAAATTCTTCAAAATCGATGTATCTAAGAAGAAAACATGGCATAAGTGCCGGCGCCGCCCCATAAAAAATCTTAGATTTTCAACCCAGAAAAAGTTTGCGCCTTCTCTATGTAACTTTACGGCTGTAACATCGTCATGTTGTAACATGGTCAATAATAACGGTCAAATGTAACACATAAAAGATTCAAACCACACTCTACATGTAAATGTGGGGTTCCCCCCTCCTTCGGGGGCCGCCATGGAGGACGAGAGCAACCCTTTCAAAGAAACGGGTTCATCTTCATCGGCTAGGTCTCTCTTGTGGGATCTCTTTCCCAAGATAGAACTTATGTCATAAAGATATAGTAGTTCGCTAACTTCGGTGTGACAGGGTGTTCACGGCCGACTAAAAAACTATGCGTCATCGAGCATCTTCACAAATAAGGGCATGAGCAATAGTTCCGACAATGGGTGTCTGTATAGTCTCACCACGTCATCTACCGACAGGCTAACAGACAACGTATACAATCAGGAATCTATTTGACTGTCTATAAACGTAATACCCTCGGTCTCTCCAGACCGAGGTTGTTACTCCCAACAGCTCAATAGGATCTTAATTTTACAGACCAACGTTAGTTTTTTCTATGCACATTGTCCTTATTCGTGCGCACGCGGTATTCACTTTTCGGCCGGTCACCCATCACTAAATTGCTCTAGACCAAACTCGTTTAACCTCAAAGTTCTTTTTGATAAGTTTTTTAAAAAAATTACAACTTATTGATATGGATATATTATCAATCCTATTAGAGCACGTACAATGGAAGGCGCTAGCGGGGGCGCCAGGATAGAATTCCTGGCCAAAACGACGGTTGGCTCTCAAATCCCGGGATGAAGGGTAGCATCGCCGTGAAAACTTGAGGCAGACGCTTAGTATTTTTCTCCATGTACCAGCTGAGCGTGAAAGGGAAGCGGGCACCCACAGCCAGACGGTTAATGCGTCCGTGATTAGCGTCCCGCGTTGGGGAGACTGGCGCTTAAGAATTCCTTAATTTAATCGTATTTGTTTTCTACTCCCTCCGTTCATAAATAAATATGCTTCTATCTTTTAACTAGGTCAAACTTTATTAAATTTGACCAATTTTATACATAAATATAGCAACATATATTACATAAAATTAATATATTATAAAACTAAATTCGAAAATATTTCTATTGGTATCAATTTAGTGTCATAAATATTATTACGTTTTTCTATAAAATTGGTCAAACTTTACTAACTTTGACTTAAGACAAAGCTAGAAGTACACTTATTTATGGACGGAGCGGACTACTCTCTAAACGTCCTTTAAGCACCTACGTGCCCTTAAGCCAAGTGCCATGATCTCATAATAACTACCAGAGTTTCACGGGAAAGAGAGAAGATAATATTTCTGCGGGACTAAGGCCCAGTTCTTTTAGAGCTTCTAGACAACTTAATGGTAGAAATAAGCCTAAGCCTAAAAAAACTCAAATTTAAGCCGTTTTTATCCACAGCCGGCTTCAGCCATTTTTTCACGATTGGGGAAAGCTGCACTACCCCAGCTTCCCGCAGCTTTGCACAGCTTCACCGAAACGGTATACACTGATACCCCTATGACTCACGCTATCAAACAATTGCCACCGCGCCGAACTGCCGAGAACCCGAACAGGTTTTCACGAACCCCTCTCTCTCCTCGTTTCTTTTCTCTATCAAGCGAGGGTTCCTCTGTTCCGCCGCCGCCACATCCAGCCCGCGGCGTCGGCCGCCAGCCCGTGCCGCTGCGAAAAACATCACCCGAACTGCCCAGATCGATTCCATGGATAGCTGTGGCCAGGAGTCAGCCCGGATGGAGCTCGAGCGCTGCGTCCGCGATTTTTGCCCAGTGCGGCCTGCTCCCACCGCTGCGCGTGTGGCCTAACATCTGCTACCGACGCCGGCCCTTTGAATTTTCGCATGCCGCACTAGACGCCAGGTTCGCGTACAGCTCGTGGTCTTGGTCTGTACAAATCGACTCCATGTCAGAGGAGTTGTTTTCTTCAGATTGAGATCGATTCCATGGCAGAGTAGTTGTTTCTTCAGATTGATTTGCTAGGATATTTCAGTACCGGTATAGAAATAAATGGCAGGACCTGTATATCATTTGTATGCATTATTCTCTAATTCAAATTGTGATACACTTTATCATATTAACTTTGTGACAGCCCTTTCATAATATAAGTCAGACAAATTCATTCCAAGGGCGTTACAGTATTTTCATAATATAAATCAGACAATAAGCTCAGACAGGAGAAGCCAAAAAGAACTGGACTATAGTTTATAAATAGCTTATTTTCACCGCTGGTTTTTTTGAACAGCCCTTGCTAGGATGGCTTATGCATAAGCCGTAGCCAAAAAGAACTGGGCCTAAATCCAACTGACCCACGACTTGCAAGGAAGTTGTATAACTGAAAGAGGTCGTATGTAGGCACCGGTTTCATGGCTGCGGATCGACCGTAATATTACCGACAGACTCTTTTTTCAGTTTCTCTCTCCCACGTAATCCAATTTCTAAGGTGGACTGTATCATAGACGGCTGACTAGATGCTATTGTACACGTGGCCCTAATTGCTTTGTTAAATACTCCTATATAAGTCCGTTTTTAGCAGCTCACTTTCTTGATAGACCCAGTATTCCAAACAACAATTAGCGTGTCTCGCGTGCGCATCATCTCGATTAGATAGGTCTCAGCACTGGTGGAAAAAGGGCCTCTAGTCCCAGGCCGCAACGGGCTCTAGTCTCGGTTTTGGGCCCGGAACTATGAAAACGGGACTAGAGGCCCCCCTCTAGTCCCGGCTCGCAACGGCCTACGACTGATAACAGCCACGTGGCTGTTTCAGCGCCGCGGGGGCGGAAACCCTCTAGTCCCGGGCTGTAACACCACCCGGGACTAAAAGGTTTCCTACCGCGACAGAGAAACATCACATTTCTCTGCCGCGACAGAGATTGTGTATTTCTTTTTTTTGCTATTTTGTTCCTTTTTCGTTTTGTGTTTCACTATATCAAACATATATTTCAGTATACATATTATACGCTACTACATACACACTACACGTCGATGCATTTATATAATTAATCGATCCCTTGCAAGCATACATATAATCAATCATATCAAAAGGAAGAAATGTTTTGAAATTATATGGTCATTGATGAATATATATATCATATGAGCTACATGGAGATGACTAAGGCAAATCGAGTTCCACGTCATCCGCATAATGCTCTCCATGTACATCAAGGACTTCCTTCATTATAAATCCCGCCAGCTCCTCTTGAATTGCTCTTATGCGTTGGTCTGGCTCTAGTTTCTCTCGCAAATCATAAATGTAATGTGAGTCAACTTTCCGCTCACTGGTCAACTCGCGGATGTACTCGCAGACGTAGTATCCACATAAATGAGTTCCCGATGGCTGCTGTAAACTCTTCGTCATTTTATAAGTTAGCTCCTCTTTGAATGGACCTGGTATTTTCTGTCTGAACCGTGTCCAACACCTGCTCGGCAAAGAAAATAAACAAAGGAGTTATTAGTTACTTGATATCAGGAAATGAATGAAAGAGGACGATATAATGCGATAATGATTGAAATTACTTATGGAGCATTGCTTTCATGTCGCTCCACTTCTCTTGGTCCCAACTTAATGAGTCGTGGACTTCAACTAGGGAGTTGTCAACTTGAATGTTTAGCAAGATCCAGTGGAATCTGCGGACGTTTACATAAGCATACATGCATAGCTCATCCAGTAAGCAAAAATAAAATGTATACAAGATATAAACACTCACTTGAAGTTGTAAGAAAATAGTATTTCCTTAACAAAATTATGCTTTGTTAAGAATCTGGACAGGTCTTCCTCCACGTCTTTGGGGTGATTCTTTAACGTATATTCGTTAATGATATATGGGTCAATGAACCCAACGTCGTATCTTCTAGCTCTTTTGCATTCAAGCTTCTTCATTCTGCGGAATATAATATCATCATACAAAAGGATATATAGTTAGGATAATATATTAAATGCAATGAACCAGCTAAAGCTACAAACTTAATTATAGAAATAAATAACTTACAAACAGTAGCAACCAATGATAGATTTGTCGAGGGCGCGCTGGTTGCATAACTGAAACAGTTCGGTCATTTGAACCTGTATCGAGTATGGTTTGAAGTGATGCTCCTTTCTAACATCCACCGGAAACCAATCTTTATGATGCTTTTTTTGTGCTTGCGACATGTACCATTCATGCAGATTTCGCATATGTGTGGATAGACGCGTGAGCTCCTCATTACTGACTAGAGGCTGCCCTTGGACATATTGCCGTACTATCTGACCCACTGGCGTATCTTCATAGCCTAAATATTGACCAAGAGACATATTTGCTTCGTTAGCAAGTGCTTTGGCCTCCGATACAGTGATTCCCATAAGTGCAGCATTATTACGGGCTCTAGGGTCCATTATTTGCATGTCCATATCCATTTCAGCTCTAAAGGCCTTGTCGAGGTCTGAAATGACTTTGAGCGGGGCGACCGATTGATTCTTCTATGCTCCGAGCTGGGCAACTTGCTTCCCGCTTTTTTCACTTGTGATTTTTTTCTTCTGTGCTTGCTTAATAATCTCCCGGTCATAGTCTGATTCTAGATTCATCGATATCTGGGATGGTTGCTCAAGAAAGGACTTAGCCCACTTTTTGGTTTTTTCGTTATATACCGGCTTTGGATCAGGCTTTTTGGGTGCAAAATGCGCCTTAACTTGGGCAGCCACATCCGCGTTAGTTTTCTCATCGGTCTTGTCATAAGGTCTCTTTGGAAGAGCCGACGGGATATCGACTATCTTCGGCGTTTGACCTTTCTTCGATGTGGGGCGCGGGGGACCGTCGAACTTCCGTTTCTTCGACGAGGTAGTAGTATTGCACGGAGGTGGAGGCGGAGATCGAGTTGATGTACTCCTGCTGCGACGATCGCCGTAGTGAGGTGGACTTGGAGGTTGGCGATAATCGGGTTGGGGTGGACTTGGAGGTTGGAGATAATCGGGTTGGGGTGGATTTGGAGGTTGTGATATTCGATGCGGGTGGATTTGGATTCCTTGGAGTCGGTGGCCTTGGCGCCGAGCCTGGAAACTTGATGTACTTCTTATTCCATAGAATGATGTTGCGCTTGACATCTCCTAGTTTCGTAAGGCCTTCAGGCGTAGCGATTTCAATCTCTAGGTCCGCAAAATCCTCCACTATGTCATCCACCGTGAAACGAGCATAGCCTGGTGGAATCGGAAGTGAATGGTAGAGTGCTCCAGGTAGACAAGGTAAAGCAGTGCCGATCGCCACCTTGAAGGACAGGTTGTTCATTGGCTGATGTAGCTCACATTGTGCCATCTCTCTGACATCATCCACGGGGTAGTGAGGAGCCGGTGCATCATCCAGCAGTTCTTGATCATTAGCACGGATCTCCGTGGAAGCCACGCTGCTTCTCCGTTGGCTAAGATCCAATGCAGGATCATCAGACCGCGGGTGAGTTGACGACGACGGCCTTTGGCTAATTTCATGCATGAGGTTCTTCAGATCAACTAGGTCCTGCTCTACCCTAGAGATCCGGTCTGCCTCCCGGTCCTTCTTTCTCTGACGGCTTCTGTAACTGGCATCGTACAGAGGAAACCCTTTCTTCCACGAGACACCAGCGCCTTTGCCTCGTGTTCGTCCTCCCTTTTCAGGATTCTCTAGGGCGCGTGTCAGCTCGTCGTTCTCTCTCTCTCGGGACGGAACAATCCCAATTGAGCATCGTTCATTGCTTGAATAAGGTCTTGGGAGGGTTTTAGAATTTTATCATGAAATAATGTCTTCCCTGTTTCTGGGTCCAAGGATCCCCCGTGCCCATACCACCAGTGCTTTGACCTCTCGGGCCATCCATCATGCAGTGAGTGACCTCTAGCCCTCATATCCTTCTCCATAGTTTCCCACTTAGGGATGGCACTCTTGTAGCCACATGTCCCCATTTTATGATGGTATTTCTTGTTGGCAGCATTTAACGCGTTCTTTGCCGACTTTGCCTTTGCTTTATCAGATTTCTTGTACTGTACAAAATCGGGCCACTGTTCTCTCAACTTCTCGTTTACTCCTTTGAAGTCTGGAGTTTTCTTTTTCGCGACATATTTCGCGTATAAATTTTTCTTGTGGTTCCGGTACAGTTCAACCATCTTGCTTAGTGCCCACTCCTTGACTTTCGCTCTATTTTCAATCCCACCCGGACTTGGGGTAATACCATCTACCTCAAATTCCTCATACTCTGGAGGTAGTATGAAATGCGCTATGAGCTTCTGCCAAAGGTCATATTTGGCATCATCGGTGACATAGCTGTTGGATTCTTCACCGGCTTTCTTTGACTAATTCCATTCTTCGATGGTGATCGGCAGGTTGTCCCTAACAAGCACCCCGCATTGATTTATAAACATCCTCCGGTGCTTCTCTGGAGCAATCGGTTCACCATCATCATCTATTTCTTCGATGGTGAACCTCTGATTACCATCCAACTTTTTGTTCGGCCCTTGTTTCGTTCGAGCTGTCGATTGCTTCGATCCGGTGGTCTAAAAGAAGAAGAGAGAGTGATTAATATATATCTAGATCAGTTAATGAATAGAGGTAACACGAGACTTTATATATATATATGTACCTCGCCGGATCCTGTCGAGGGGCCATCATTATTGTTGTTATTTGTTTGCCCTTCGTCCATCTGGTCTTCTCCTTGGTAAATTTGGTTTTCCTCTAGTCCATCACCGGATGGATTCAGATATGAGGATATCTCTTCCTCGAGCAAAATATCTTCGGCGCCGGTAGTAATATTAAGAGGAATTTCACCTCTTATTATGCCCTGAAGAAAACCTTCACCGATGCGACCAGGATCTTCAGATGGATCCATGACTTAATTATCTATAACAAAAAGAGAGTTAAACATGTTAGAAAAAACAATAATCCTAATAACTAAAACAATATAATCCTAATTATAATAACTTAAACAAAAAAATAACCCTAATCCTAATCCTAATTCTAATCTTAATAAATAAAACAAAAAAAATCACTAAAACAATAATCCTAATCCTAAAAAATTATATAAACAATTATATATTCCTAAAAACAACTAAAAACAATTATATATTCCTAAAAAAAGGAATTAAAAACAATTATATATTCCTAAAAACAACTAAAAACAATTATATATTCCTAAAAACAACTAAAAACAATTATATATTCCTAAAAACAACTAAAAACAATTATATAAACAATTATATATTCCTAAAAAAAGAAAATAAAAACAATTATATCAACAATTATATATTCCTAAAAACAACTAAAAAAATTTATATATTCCTAAAAAAAGAAACTAAAAACAATTATATATTCCTAAAAACAACTAAAAACAATTATATAAACAAATATATATTTTAAAAAAAGAAACTAAAAGCAATTATATATTCCTAAAAAAAAGAAACTAAAAATTCTACTAAGATATAAAAAAAAGAAACTAAAAATTCCTAGCTACAAAGCATGCGTCGAGTGGCGTTCTGATGGCGGAGACGACGTGGCGGCGAGGCGCGTGTTGAGGCGGCGGACAAGGCGTGGCGGCACGGCAGAGAGGAAGAGCACGCACGGCCGGAGACGAGCGAGGGCGGCGACGCGGCGGATCGGCGTCTGGGCAGCACCTCCCCTGTGTCTTGATGCTTCGTCTTCGTCGCGTGCTAAGTGCTGGCGCTCGCGCATATATAGGGACCCCCCTTTAGTTCCGGGCTAAGCCACCACCGCGACTAAAGGGTCTTTAGTCGCGGGCCGTGGCTTAACCCGCGACTAAAAACCCACACCTTTAGTCCCATGCTAAGCCACGGCCAGGGACTAAAGGGTTTTTTTGGCCGCTTCGTTTTCGCGCGCGCACTCACCTTTTAGTCCCGGGTCCAGCCACGACCCGCAACTATTTGTTTTTTTTAATTTTCTTTTTTAATTCAAAACTAATATAAAAACTTTGAAAAATCATATCTTTTATTGTAATAATCCAAATAAAACAAATAATTTGTCTATTATTATCAGAAAAATATAAAGAATTTTAATATAATATCCATTTATCTGGTTGCATCATTTATAAATTATTTCATTTGTAAATTTTCTTTTTTAATTCAAATCAAATATAAAAACTTTGAAAAATCATATCTTTTATTGTAATAATCCAAATAAAACAAATAATATGTCTATTATTATCAGAAAAATATAAATAATTTTAATATAATATCCATTTATTTGTTTGCATCATTTATAAATTATTTCATTTGTAAATTTTCTTTTTAATTCAAATCAAATATAATTTTTTTGAAAAGTTATATCTTTTATTGTAATAATCCAAATAAAACAAATAATATGTCTATTATTATCAGAAAAATATAAATAATTTTAATATAATATCCATTTATCAGTTTGCATCATTTATAAATTATTTCATTTGTAAATTTTCTTTTTAATTTAAATCAAATATAAAAACTTTGAAAAATCATATCTTTTATTGTAATAATCCAAATAAAACAAATAATATGTTTATAATTATCAGAAAAATATAAAGAATTTTAATATAATATCCATTTATCTGTTTGCATCATTTATAAATTATTTCATATGTAAATTTTATTTTTTAATTCAAATCAAATATAAAAACTTTGAAAAATCATATCTTTTATTGTAATAATCCAAATAAAACAAAAAATATGTCTATTATTATCAGAAAAATATAATGAATCTTAATATAATATCCATTTAGTCCCGATTGTAGTCACAAACTGGGACTAAAGATATTTTCCGCCATTTCCCACCTCTTCCTGCCAAGTTTTCCCGCCCTTTCCTTTCTACGAGAGCTTTTAGTCCCGGATGTAGTCACTAACCGGGACTAAAGATATTTCCCGCCATTTCCCAAAGCTTCACACCAAGTTTTCCTGCCCTTTCCCTCTATATTTAGGGCGACCGTGCCATGGCTATCCACACATCCACATCTTCCTCTCTTAGAACAATGGACAACGCCTACTGGGCCATTCTGACCCTCGAGGAGACCGAGGCGCCGTGCGCCTACAACTATCCTTGTCCGCCGGGCTACCGGCAGCCCGCCGGCTGGATGCTGAGCGCTGGAGGGGTTCCTGTCCCTCCTGTCCCTTAAGGTTCCGCACGTCAGGCGGCCATCACAAACCACTTCTACCACGAGCTCACGCCGAAGCAGCGGATGGATCCCCAGTGGGATCCCGACAACTACGACACCTGGAATGCCTTCTTCACTAATAGGCGGGAAAGGGAGCTCGCCAGGTACGAGGGTGATGGCCCGCCACCGGTGAACCACAACGAAGCCGGCCGTCGTCTGTGGTGGGCGAACCGTACTATCATCGGAGTGATGCGCTACATCGCCGGGGGAGACCATCCTCGCCTACGGTGCCCACGAGTCCACCCGCCACAGGCCCCACACCGGCCTGGCGGTAGCGGCATCGTCTTCCAGGAGACCCCTCTCCCACCCGCCATGAATCCGAGGCTGGAATGGCCCCTGGTATATGCCATGGATGGGTTGAGGATCCCCGGAGTGGCAGGTGACGATGACGATGATGATGACAATGACGATGAAGACCCTGAAGCTGCGTACTATAGGACTAGGCATGATTATGACTAAAGGGGGCGGCTTTAGTCCTGAGTGTTAGCTAGTCCCGGTTTGTCCCGGTTTTTAATATTAATAAATGTCTTGAGTGTTACCTAATAAATAGAGGGAAATGCCTATATAAAGAGAGGGTTCATCTTTAGTCCCGGTTGGAGAAACCAACCGCGATCAAGGATGCGCAGATGGGACAGGCAACACTAATAATAGGGGTGAGTGTCGACATTATGTCGTGCGGCTTGTACCTTGTCCCGGATGGTGTCACCAACCGGGACTAAAGATGAACCTTTAGTCCTGGTTGGAGACACCAACCGGGACTAAAGATGAGTCAGCACTAATAATAGGGGTGAGTGTCGACATTATGTCGTGAGTGTCGACATTATGCCGAGCTGCTTGTACTATAAATAGGCATCCTTGTGAGTCTAGTCCTCCAGCCAGTTTGAGGCATCTCCAAGATGGTTTTCGAGAGCAGGGACACCACTATGGCCAGTTTTAGGGAGATGCCGACGGAGCCCGGTCCTCCGGCATCTCCGAGAAACTGGTCATAGAGGCACTCCCTAATATGTGAAATTAGTTAGCTCCCAGGCGTATTGATCTAGTTAGAGAAGTTACAAGCTGCAAGATGGTTTTCGAGAGCAGGGACACCACTACGGCCAGTTTCAGGGAGATGCCGATGGAGCCCAGTCCTCCGGCATCTCCTAGAAACTGGTCATAGAGGCACTCCCTAATATGTGACATCACGCATTTGGAGAGCAGATCTTAATGGTAAGTATGAATCGGTACTAAAGGCCCTCCTTTAGTCCTGGTCCAGCCACAAAACGGGACTAACACACTCAAGATTGTTTGCAGACAACACTATAAAAATGGACACATGCATGGAACATCTTCACTCATAAAATGTTACAATTATTACATATCATTTCTTCGCGTGTGTTCCTTTCTGATCCCGTCGTATCCATGAAGCATCTTCATTCATTAACATGATGCTTGGGTCATCCTTCACCGCGAAGGGCGGAATTTCATGAAACTTATCACAATCTTCTGACATGTCTGTCTTGTCCTCCACTCCCACGATGTTTCTTTTTCCTGAAAGAACTATGTGGCGCTTTGGCTCATCGTCTGATGTATTATTTTTCTTATTTTTTCGTTTTCTAGGTTTGGTAGACATGTCCTTCACATAGAAATCCTGGGCCACATCATTGGCTAGGACGAATGGTTCGTCTAAGTACCCAAGATTGTTGAGATCCAACGATGTCATTCCGTATTTCTTGTCTACCTCAACCCCTCCTCCCGTCAGCTTGACCCATTTGCACCGAAACAAGGGGACCTTAAAAGTAGGTCCATAGTCAAGTTCCCATATCTCCTCTATGTAACCATAATATGTTGTCTTTAACCCATTGTTGTCTGTTGCATCAAAGCGGACACCACTTTTTTGGTTGGTGCTCTTTTTATCTTGGGCTATCGTGTAAAATGTATACCCAGTTATCTCGTACCCTTGGAAAGTCGATATAGTCGAAGATGGTGACCTAGACAACAAGTATAGCTGATCTCCAAGTGTGTTGTTTTTTATTAGATGTTGCAACCAACCGCCGAAACTCTTCATGTGTTCATCTCTAATCCAAGAGTCATGCTTTCCAGGGTTGTTGGAGCGTAAGATTTTCTTGTGTTCCTCTATATATGGGGATGCCAAGATAGAATTATGTAGAACGGTGTAATGTGCTTCGGTGTAAGAATGTCCGTCTCTACATATTATTGATTTCCTTCCTAGAGTACCCTTTCCACTCAGTCTCCCCTCATACCGCGATTGAGGAAGACCAATCGGCTTAAGGTCAGGAACGAAGTCAACACAAAATTCAATGACCTCCTCTGTTCCATAGCCCTTGGAGATGCTTCCTCGCCTAGCACGATTTAACATATTTCTTTAAGATTCCCATAAACCTCTCAAAGGGAAACATATTGTGTAGAAATACATGACCGAGAATGGAAATCTCTTTGACTAGGTGAACCAGCAGGTGCATCATAATATTGAAGAAGGATGGTGGGAACACCAACTCAAAGCTGACAAGACATTGGACCACATCATTCTGTAACCGTGGTAGATCTTCAGGATTGATTATCTTCTGAGAGATTGCATTGAGAAATGCACATAGCTTCACAATGGGTACTCGAACATTATCTGGTAGAAGCCCCCTCAATGCATTCGGAAGCATTTGCGTCATAATCACGTGGCAGTCATGGGACTTTAGGTTTTGGAACCTTTTTTCTGCCATATTTATTATCCCCTTTATATTCGACGAGAAGCCAGACGGGACCTTAATACTGCTTAGGCAATCAAAAAATATTTCCTTCTCTTGTTTGGTAAGAGCGTAGCTAGCATGACCTTGAAACCATTCTGGATGCAGGCCATCTGGGTCTTTCATACGTTGATGGTCCTTTCGTGCTTCCGGTGTATCTTTTGTCTTCCCATACACGCCCAAGAAGCCTAGCAGGTTCACGCAAAGATTCTTCGTCACATGCATCACATCGATTGCAGAGGGGACCTCTAAGAATTTCCAATATGGTAGCTCCCAAATATAGATTTCTTCTTCCACATGGGTGCGTGTCCTTCAGCGTCTTTCGAAACAGATTTTCCTCCAGGACCCTTTCCAAAGGTTACCAGTTGATACAAATATTTGACCATATCAAATATATCAGCACCAGTACGCTCCTTAGGCTTCGTCTGGTGACATGCCAGACCGTTGAAATGATTGCCTTTCTTTCTTAAGGGATGCTTGGCCAAAAGAAATCGACGATGCTCATTGTATACATTCTTCTTACAATGTTCCAAATATATACTTGTAGTCTCATCTAAATAGTGTGTGCATGCATTGTATCCCTTGTTTGACTGTCCTGAAAGGTTACTAAGAGTAGGCCAATCATTGATTGTTACGAAAAGCAATGCTCGGAGGTTAAATTCTTCCTGCTTGTGCTCATCCCACACGCGTATCCCGGGTTCGTGCCACAACTGTAAAAGTTCTTCCACTAATGGCCTTAGGTACACATCAATGTCGTTGCCGGGTTGCTTCGGACCTTGGATCAACACTGGCATCATAATGAACTTCCGCTTCATGCACAACCAAGGAGGAAGGTTATAGATGCATAGAGTCACGGGCCATGTGCTGTGACTGGAGCTCTGCTCCCCAAAGGGATTCATGCCATCTGTACTTAGACCAAACCTTAAACTCATTGCGTCATCTGCAAAGTCCGGGTACTTTCTATCGATTTTTCTCCTGCGACCCATCAGCGGGGTGTCTCAACATACCGTCTGACTTATGTTCCTCTTTATGTCATCGCAACAACTTGGCGTGCTCTTTGTTTCTGAATAAGCGTTTCAACCATGGTATTATAGGAGCATACCACATCACCTTCGCAGGAACCCTCTTCCGGGGGGGCTCGCCCTCAACGTCACCAGGGTCATCTCGTCTAATCTTATACCGAAGTGAAGTGCATACCGGGCATGCATCTAAATTCTCATTCTCCTCACCGCGGTAGAGGATGCAGTCATTAGGGCATGCATGTATCTTCTGAACCTCTAAACCTAGAGGGCAGACAACCTTCTTTGCTTCGTACGTACTGGCGGGCAATACATTATCTTTTGGAAGCATATTCTTCATCATTTTTAGCAACTTTTCAAATGAGGAGTCAGGTATAGCACACTCAGCCTTCCATCGCAGCAATTCCAGTGTGCTGCCCAGCTTTTTCAGACCATTTTCGCAATTTGGATACAACAACTTTTTGTGATCCTCTAGCATGTGATTGAACTTCTCCCTATCCTTTTCAGTTTCACAATCTCTTCGTGCATCGGCAATGGTCCGACCAAGATCATCAGCGGGTTCATCATGTGTCTCTTCTTCATCCTCCCTTCAAAGATCTCCCATGGAAGTATCTCCGCACTCGGAAACCATGATAGTTGTCATCCTCCTCCTCTTCTTCATTGTCTTCCATTATAACCCCTCTCTCCGTGCTTGGTCCAACAATTATAATCGGGCATGAAGCGGACTTCAACCGTGGTATGTGAAGGGTTTTTGAGTCAGAGTAATCCTTCTGATTCCTACATCCATTACATGGACAGAATACAAAATCATTGTGCTTGTTTGCATCAGCAACACGGATGAATTCATGCACGCCATTAATGAACTCGCCAGAGCATCGGTCAGTACCGTATATCCATTCCCGGACCATCTGCATTATAGTAAAAGTATATCAAAAACCATTACACAACATGATAAAATTATTACAAGTTATATTGAGAGCTTCTAGAGCATTAATTTTGAATTTTGAAAAATTTGCATGCACCAATTTGTGAATTGGAGAAAACAATCAACATGATAAATGTGGAGTTTTTTATTATTGTTCTATCAGTGAAAACATCATTCCATTCTAAGCTCTGAAACTCTAAAATTACACATTTCAATTTTCAGTAACTATGTGCCTAATTAAAATTTGTTACACATATATATCAAAATCATTCTAGCTACTTCTACAACATGCATGCATTTGATCCATATCTCTATACTTCTAGAGCATTATATAGAGCTAAAGTAGCAATAAGAGATGAAAGAATGAAGTTCTAACCTTTTAAAGCTTTGGATTTAGGTGTTGCAAACTAAATCTTGACAAATCTTGAGAAAAAAATGGCATGAACTCTCTTGCTTTCTTTGAGAAAAATGGCCACCATATGCTTTAGGGCAGCTGGCCAGAGAGCTGTATATATAGTGATGGACAATTAGTTCCGGACCGTGATACGACCCGGGACTAATAGTCCCCGAAAAGAGCTGTTGCCCCGCTCCAGCTTATTAGTCCTGGACCGTATTACGGACCGGGACTAATGCTCTGGTCCTGCCCGGGACTAATGCTTATGGCCATTTCTAGCCGTTGGAGGCCTCGCGGACCGGGAGCACTAGTCGCGGTTCGTGACGGGCCGGGACTACTAGGCTTCCAGTGATCGAACCGAAGATGGATTTTCAAGTAGTGCAGCTTAATTAACCCATCAACTGCGGCTCGGCGAGGTGAGGGCAACCTCCATGTTGGTGCTATTAGAC
This sequence comes from Avena longiglumis, assembly GCA_030063025.1. Classification (NCBI taxonomy): domain Eukaryota; kingdom Viridiplantae; phylum Streptophyta; class Magnoliopsida; order Poales; family Poaceae; genus Avena; species Avena longiglumis. The sequence goes on along the minus strand of CP125975.1, from coordinate 463,313,447 downwards.
GAATTAAAATTACCATGTCGTTGCCGCGCGCGCTGACGCTGCCGTGGTGTTGCCATCGTTAATTACTCTTACCGTACGATCTACTGTACATGGATAAGAACCTCCGCCTCTAGAGGATTAGAACTTGCAGTTGCGGATGAGGTCTGACGTCCGCCAAGACGATTGAAACTCGCCTACTTGCAGATGGGTTCTGGCGTGACGCAAGGACCCAAATTGCTGGAAAAGCTTATCGTGCTTATGTCTAGTACGTGGTGAATCTAATTATTCTTGGGCAACATACGTAGTTTCCCAGCTTATTAGCAGACTAGCTAGGAGTCTTTATTGGAAAAAAGAGCAGACTAAGAGTACGCCTAGCCTGTGAAGTAAAACTGCCGTCCGATATCAACCACCTGTCCACCTCCATCTTCTTCTAGAAGAAGGCATCCGTCTGCCTCACAAAAATTAAACATGTACTCTAGTACATTTCAGTCAGGATCATCGAACGAGAAAACTATTCGGCCGGATCTCCGACTCTGAATTCAACACATAGACCTGTACCTCAGAGAGATCAGATCCTTTAAGAAAACGGAGTAGCTGCAGGGCCAGTCGAGATGGAATCATGCAAGCAGTCAATCAGCAACTCAGGAGGGGAACCGAACGAATGGTCGACGGTGTTAGCGCGGTAGCATCAGAAACTGTTGCAGGATCACATGATCGGGATGTGCTGCTCGATTGATTATCTACTCCAGCAGGCAAACGATTTGTGCCCGTAATTGCAGACACCTGTATGGCTGCCAGGGTTTAGCTTGGAGCCTTGGATCAGTGTACAAGTCTCTTGGCTGACCTGGAAAACTACCGCAAGCTCACAGCTGCTCGTGCGTCTACCCAATCTGCTACTACTGCTCACTGCATTTCTCTCCAAGTTAAGTAAAACTTCCAGATTGATCCAGATGCGTCTGCCTACCTAGCAAAGCAAGCAACCCGGAGACCGTAGACGCCATCTCGACAGCGACGCATGACAGAGACGTCGTCTTCTTGGCAGAAAAACTGCACGTCCACGTTCACATTAACGGAAACCTATTTTAAATGCATATGCATTAAACTGCAAAAATAAAATGCATATGCATTTAAAGCTACCAAAAGTTACTACAAAAAGGTAATTTTAAATTAAAACACTAAAACGAAACATGCAAAACCACTATTGGCTCGGTTGATCCAAGCATGTGATATTGGATTGATGCATGAGTTGGAGCTTGGATCACGGAGCCGATTGTTCTCTCTCTTGAATCAGGCTCGTGCCCCGCTTTATAAATAAAACACAATCCAGGTACATAACCGGATATACAACCACCGTGGTCGAGGTCAAAACGTAAAGAAAAATAGTCACACAATAGTTGGGGCTACAACACATCACCGCCCAAGAGGAAAAACAAAAAAGGTGGCACGAGAAGGAGGAGGCCGGCGCCCTTCAGGACGACACGGGGGTAGCAGAGGTCGGTGCCGAGAACGAGATCACCGCCATCCTCAAAGCCCGGAGAGAGGCCTCGAACATCGTCCGGTCACGCTGCCGCACCAAGGGAGGCCACTGCTGTAAGAAGGCAAGCAAAGCGAAAATAGAGTCAGACGCCCGGGAAGGGAAAAACCGCTCGATCACCATCTTATTGCGTACATTCCACAGGGTCCAGGAAAGGGCCGCAAAGAGGAGCCAAAAGATCCCCCCCTCCCCCCCGGTCCTGTTGGCCTGGGTCTGCAGGAACTCCCCCAGTTCATGCGCCTGCCAAGCCGGACCCAGAGCCTCACGAACAAAACTCCACAAAAACTGCGCCGCCGTGCAGGAGAACATAATATGGGCACAGGTCTCCGGCGTCCCACATAGGGGGCACCGGCCATCATCGGGACCGTTACGTTTAGAGACCTCCACCCCTGAGGGTAAGCGGTCGCGGAGCAGCTGCCAAATGAAGACACGAATACTAAGGGGCATGGGAGCTTTCCAAAGGGGGTCATCCACTGAAGATCACGGCCCTATACGCCGAGCTCACCGAGAAATCTCCAGAGGGGAGGAGCTGCCAGGAAGCCGCCTCCTGCTCCTCGGAGAGAGAGGAGGGGAGGGACTCCATCAGGACTTGGAACTCTTCAGTTTCCACCTCATTGAAGGTCCGGCGGAATAGAAGGTTCCAATGGTCCTCCCGAAAGTTCTCAGCCACGAGCGCAGACGGAGCGGTCAAGATGGCGAACAGCGCAGGGAACCTCACCCCCAACAGAACAGGAAGGATCCATGGGTCGAGCCAAAAGCGGACCCCCTGGCCATTCCCAGCCACGAAGGAAATGCCCAGGCCAATGTAGTGCTTAATGTCCTGGATCGATCTCCATAACTGAGACCCCTCCCGCCTCTCGCATGCCAAAAGGGGCCGGCCTCGGAGGTACTTGGCTTTGATAAGTTGAAGCCAAAGACCCCCGTCGTCCAAGACCCACTTCAACATCAAAGCCACATTAAAGTGGCGCGAGTCAAAGATACCTATGCCCCCAAGACATTTGGGGGCGCAATTGTCCGCCCACTTAACCATATGGTATCTCTGGTGGTCGTCCCTTGCCGCCCAAAAGAACCTAGACAACTCCTTAGCCAAGTCGGCATGGGTTCCCTCTGGGAGCAGGTATAGCCCCATATGATACATGGGCAGGCTCGAAAGACAAGAGTTGATCAGGACCGTTTTGCTTCCCTTCGACGTGAGTCGCGCTCAATAGGGCTCAGCTCTGGAGCGCACTCTCATGACTAGGGGGCAAAGTCTTTGATCAAAACCCTCGTGTCTCGAATGGGCATCCCCAGATAGGTAATGGGGAAATCAGCCAAATTGCAGTTGAGGTTGTCGGCAATACGCTGCCGATCGACGTCGTCGAATCCTAGCACCATGACTTCGCTCTTGTCGAAGTTGATCTTGAGTCCTGACATGGCCTCGAAGCATAGCAGCAAGAATTCCAGGTTCCTGATGTCCAAGTCCGATCCCTGCACCATGATCATGGTGTCATCCGCATACTACAGATGAGAAATACCCCCTCCCGGGATCAGATGCCCTACCACACCAGTGATGTGGCCAGCGAGTTTGGCTCTATCCAAAATCTCTGCCAGGGCATCTACCGCGGAGTTAAAGAGGAGGGGGGAGATCAGGTCCCCTTGTCTAACCCCGCAGGAAGGGCTAAAGTAGGGGCCAATTTCCCCATTGATGTTGATCTTCGTCCTACCACTCATCACAAATTGCATGATCCAGCAAATCATGCGATCGTCGAACCCCCTTCTCTCTAGAACTAGCCTTAGGAAAGCCCAGTCCAGATGGTCGTAGGATTTCTAGAAGTCTAGTTTGAGGAACACCCCTTTCTGATGGCGTGACTTGACCTCATGTATAATCTCATGGAGGGCAAGGACATCATCATGAATGAGGCGACCCTTCAGGAAAGCGAACTGGAGAGGATGTGTGAGCCTCTCAAGAACCGGGGCAAGACGGAGGGTAGAGACCTTCGCAAAAAGACACTCGATGACATTAATTACTGTGATTGGGCGGAATTGGTGGATATCTATGGCCCCAACTACCTTGGGTATCAGAGTGATCGCACCAAAGTTCAGACGAGCCATCACCAGGGTCCTAGTGTAGAACTCCTGGAACATCAACATGATCACCGATTGTCACTGATCCCAGAACGTCTGAAGAAAACTCACTGGCAGGCCATCTGGCCCCGGGGCTGACCCCGTCTTCATGGACTTCAGGGCCGAAGACACCTCCTCTACGAGAAACAGCCGGGTGAGGTCCGCGTTCTCAACCGGGGTGACCAACACCCCTGCCGACCAGAAGTCCGGCGCAAGCGAGATGCCAGAGGGGGGAACTGCCGAGAAGAGGGACTTGTAGAAACCATAAATATGAGAGGAGAGCGACTGTTCCAACCGAGCATCCCCCTTATAGAGGCAAGGGATCGAGCACTTCCTCATCCGCGATAGCGTGAAAGTAGGCCGTGTTTGACTCCCCCTGGAGAGTCTAGTTTTGGCGACTCCGTTGTCACCAGAACGCCTCCTCGCCCCTGTAGATCTCCACAATGGAGGTCTCCGGGGAATACCTATGAGACCGGGCCTCTGCCGAGAGGCCATGTAGGTCGGCCTCTCGGTCTAGAGCCTGAATCTTCTATAAGATGGACTCCTTCTGGGTCTTAAGCTCAGCCCCCAAGTTGGCCCCCCAACCCCTCATGAATTGAAGGGGGAGAGGCAGCCGTGGCTAGCCACCGGGCTCCATGAAGCCTTCTTTCTATAGCAAGAAGGCCTCAAAGTGGAAGCGGTTCAGAAGAGGCGGTCTGCCCCCTCCAGAGGATAGGAGGAGGGGTGTGATCAGAGCCAATCCGGGTGACAGCCCGTAGAGAACACAGAGGTAACATCAACTCCCAGTCGACAGACACAAAGACACGGTCGAGGACACTGCAAATCGGGGAAAGATGGTTATTGGTCCACGTATATCTAGCCCCTACCCATGCAATCTCGCGAAGAGCGATCTCCGCGATGCAGTCATTAAACATACGCATCTTAGGGAGGTCCACGCGGGCCGAGCTCTTATCCTTAGCCGAGCAAATGAAATCACCGGCAACCACCACTGGGATCTCAGCCCGTTCCACTTTCAGCTTAAGCTCGAGTAGGAACTCGGCGGACCTCCTATGGTCCACGGGGCCATAGACAATGATCATTTCCCATTTGAAACGAGATTGTCTATGGGTGAGATGCATGCTCACAAAGAACTCCCCGCGGTCCATATCATCCACCTCAAAGGTATCCTTGATGACCCACAAGTATAGGGGGTGTATCGTAGTACTTTCGATAAATAGGAGTGTCGATCCCAACGAGGAGCAGAAGGTGCTGAACAGTGGTATGGAGCAGGAAATCCCTGTGAATACTTAGCAAACGGATTTTTAGTGGTTTTCTGACAAGGCAACAAAACAAGGAGTAAGTAACAGAAGTAACGAACAAACGGAGCAAGTGGCCAAATCCTTTATTAGCAAAGGACAAGCCGGTGCGAATACTTATAAGGACCAAACGTTCTCGAGGACACATGGGAATTCTTTCAAGTGCTTTTGGTTCAAATAGCTGAGTACTCTTTTTTGGTGTTTGTAAGTGTTGTGTGGGTGAACCTGTGCTAACATACCGCCCTTGCTAGGACTAATACATACTTGTGATTAAATCCCCTGCAAACATCCGTAACTATAGGAAAGTACTTAAGATATAAATCTAACCACAACCTTAAACTTTGAGATCCTACACTCCCTTGTGCAAAGGTGTCCTAACAGGGGTTCAGGTTTATGTCACTCCGGCAACCCCACAATTAGTAGCCAAATACACAATGCATTCCCCTAGGCCCATAAATGGTGAAGTATCATGTAGTCGACGTTCGCATGACACCACTAGAAGAATAGCACCACAACTTAAATACTAAACCATTGAATAATAACTCATCACAGATTCACTACTAACAACATGACTTCTCCCATGTCCTCAAGAACTAAATGAACTACTCACAAGACATCATATGGATCAAGATCAAATATGATATGGTAATGGATAACAATATGAACATAAACAATAATCCAATGGTTCCACTCACAAGCATCAACTACAATAGTAATCAACACCGGGAAAGTTTCCCCTAAGAACTAAAGCAATATCCAACACAATTGTTACAGCGGGATGGAGTGGTGATGATGGTGCTGGTGGAGATGATGGTGTGGATGATGATGATGATCCCGATGAAGCCTAGCTTGATGAAGGTGTTGATGGCGACGGTCTCCCCTCTCCGGGAAGGAATTCCCCCGGCAGATATCTGTCTGCCAGAGAGAACTTTCTCTCTTGGTGTTTTCCGCCCCCCAGAGGCGGCGGAAATATATCTGTGGTCGCCCCCGAGCCTTAGGGTTTCGAAGGGAAGATATAGGCGAAGGGGCGGAGTCGGAGGTCGGGCAGGTGGGCCACACCTTCCCTAGGCGCAGGGTCAGGTGGGCCCGCGACTAGGGGGTGTGGGCCCCCTGAGGCCCCACTCCGTCCCTCCTTATGGATTCCTTCATCTTCTGGTAAAATAATATGTTTCCATATTTTCTGGTATTTTTCGAAATTGCACCAAAACGCCTTATTTTCCTTCAGAATCCAGACTCTGGCAGTCCATCCTCCAAGAATCATCCAACATGCATAAACAGATGAAAAGCCATAAGTAATACCTCATAATAAGACAAATATCAATGAATAGAGGCAAATTATGATATAGAATGGTGATGCAAATTGGGTGTATCAACTCCCCCAAGCTTATACTTTGCTTGTCCCCAAGCGAATACTGAGCTCAGTAAACATGTCCACAGGTTTATGGAGTGAAGTGTCGATAAAAGAATACGAATAAGAAGCATCACACTTACCATTGCACAACTCATAGAAGAAAGCAACTCACCATTATATAACTTAGCTTGCAACCAAGTACATTAGTCACAATAGAGATGCATAAAGATAAATCATAATTGGAATTAGCAAACTTGTTATTGGTCAGAGAACACCTGGCAAACAGTTTCACAAAAGCTTTATGTAGAAGTTTCAAAACAGGAACACTCTTTGCTCAAAAAGGATTTTCACAAGTGAAGGCTTTCAAAGTAATACTCAATAGATAAGAGTTTTGTGCAAACAAGGAAGATAGAGAACATGATTGAATAAATCACCATATGAATGCTTGAAACACAAAAACTCAAAAGCTTGCTGGAGATTGATGTCTACGCACTTCTATTCTTGTAGACAGTTGTTGGGCCTCCAAGTGTAGAGGTTTATAGAACAGCAGCAAGTTTCCCTTAAGTGGACCACCCAAGGTTTATAAAACTCGAGGAGGTAATGGTAACGATGCCAGAAAATAGCTTGACGGTGAGGTAAAGACTAAAGCAAGAAAACATGCAACAGATCTAGATGCAAACGGTGTTAAAATATTTAGAAACAAGGCCTAGGGATCATACTTTCACTAGTGAACACTCTCTCATATAAATATCCTCTCTTCATGATACTACTCTTAACTACTCTTCGGCTGCACACTCTAATCCAAGGTAGGGCTATAACAGCACACCTCAAAGTTCGCCTTCTCCAATCTAGATAACCCCACACTGTCACCTTGAGCGCTAGATGGTTCCAACAAACACCACAATTTCATAAATACATCCAACTCCAAATATAACTCATAACAAATATTCAATCTAACCAAAGTGCCACACACGGTATGCACGCTGTCACTTTCACACATGTGGGGAAAAGCATAGATCTATTAAAGCACAAAGAGTATTTATGTAGACTCAAGCCTAAGTGCCACCATGGCGTGCACGCTGTCACTTTCACACACATGGGGAGAGCAGAGATCTAATGAAGCACTTGAGTAGCAAGGTAGATCTACTTTATTACAAAGCTCGTGACCACAAGATCATGCATAGAGAGAGATGAACACATAGCTATCGGTAGAGCCCTTAGCCTCGAGGAAGAACTACTCCCTCCTCATCATGGGAATCAGCAGTGGTGATGAAGATGGTGGTGGAGATCGATGGAGATGGCTCCGGGGCACTTCCCTATCCCGGCAGGGTGCCGGAACAGAGACTTTCTGTCCCCCGAATCTCCCCTTCGGTGGTGGCGGCGCTATGGAGGTTTTTGTGAATTTCTTCTGGATGCCTTAGGGTTTTGGGTCGGAAGCTTCTTATAGGCGCAGGAATCAAGGCCGGTGGGGGTCCAGGGGGAGCACACCCCCTATGGGCGCCTCCAGGGCTTGCCCGCGCATAGGGGGGTGCGGCAACCCTATGGCCCCCCTCCGGCTCTGCTTCATGGTTCCGTGTTGCTCCGTGAAAATAATGACTTTGACTTTTGTCCCATCCAATTATGAGAATATTGATTTTCTGCCTTTCTGGAACCAAAAACAGAAGAAAACAGGCAACTGGCACTGTGGCATCTTGTCAATAGGTTAGTTCCAGAAAGTGTATAAAAATACCTCAAAGTGTAGAAAAAACATAAGACAAATGATACAAAACAAGCATGGAGCATCAAAAATTATAGATACGTTTCCAACGTATCAAGCATCCCCAAGCTTAACTCCTGCTCGTCTTCGAGTAGGTAAGTGATAAAAAAATAATTTGTGAGGTGACATGCACCCTCACAATAAAGATCCAACCATTTGCAAGCATTGAAAGCTGGTATCAAAGAACTCTAAACACGTGCATGAAAGATGGAGTTCTAACAATAGGACATAGTAACTATGCATGCAACATGAAAGGTTAAAAATAAAGATCATGCATAACATGCATTGAAAAACGTTTGTTTGTTTCACATACAGAAAACATAGCATAGTGGCAATCAGCTTGTCCCTCATGGAGTAGCAAATAGATGCATAGGACACCTTCAAAGTTCACAAGGTTGACTATAAACAAATAGCACAAGAACAAGTAATATCACAATAAGCATCAATCAATAAGCTTTGGAACACTACACATAGAATGACAATTCTGCTCTCTTAAAGGTGCCTAAAGATAGAAGGTGGAGACTCAATTGTGGTGGAAGAAAGGCCTTTTTTGTAAAGGAAGCAGGGATTACAAGTTTCAAAAAGAGCTTCCAAAAATTATGGTACTTGTTAGCTTTCAGCCCTCATTGCCCCTATCATAAGCATCTTGAAGTGGTTAAGCTTAAAGTGGCAAAGATGGAGTATATGCTTGACGAAGTATAAGTTGGCAATCTCAAGTCCCTTGAATACGAGGGCCACACCTCATCATACTCAACTTTGGGTCCAGGTAAGTTCTTGTCATTGTAAGTATTTGCATATCATTGAGAACCGCCAACGGGGTACCCCTTGCACATGCTACATGAGCTTTCCCATAACCAAAATGACAACGCAAGTAGACAATGAGCATCTCATCCATCTTTTTATTTACCATATGCATAGCTTTTTATTGAGGATGCTTCATAGATAGCTCATTATGGTGATGCTGCAAGTTTACACCTGATTAGGCATGGCTTAGGCTAGCGGCCCAGGCCTTTCTCTAACATAGGATACAAACTCCATGGACTTACAAGTTCCCTCTTTATTTCATACCGGTGACATCCATAAACAAAAGAACATGATATCAACTCAGTACAAAGTACAAGTGCAATGTTGAAAACGTTCCCCATGACAGCATGGTTCTGCTAATTCCAACTTATAAGTGCAAGCATATAGAACAAAGTTGTCACAATAGTTCAAGTTTATTAGGGGCAAAGAATATAAAGTGTGCCATCAAGTTCGTGAGGGCTTTAATCACTAAGTTTTCACATAACAAAATAGTTTTTAATTGGAAGATAATTGAAAACAAGAATATACTTGGAATGGTGTAACACACCATGCATAGGAGTTTATAGTGGACACTTTCGAATAACTTGGTTTCTTAGGAGTTGGAATCATGAGTATAACTTACTCATACAAGTGGAGGCTAGCAAAAGACTGGGAGCAACCAACTAAGAGAGAATAATGGCCATAAACATGCAGTGCAACAAAGCATACTAATCAAAGCAAAGAGTGGTACTACAAGTCAAGGACTAAATGATCATAGAGGCTAATGGTGACTTGTCATAGTCATAATATGGTGTGAGCATGTGCCAAGTCAACCCAAGCAAAGCATCAAAGGAGAATACCACAATACTATGCTTTTGCATGCTAAAACAACACATAATTTCTTCAAGGCACACTAAGAAATCCCAATTGTTTGGAACAAGACATGCTACAGAAATAATCACTAAGCATAAGGTCAAAACAACACCTAGCATGCCATGCTAAAGTCTAAGTCACAGTCAATGCAAGCTCCTCTTGCACTTCAAGCAAGAACTTACTACTCCTTTCCAACACGAAGCAACTTATTTGCAAAACAACACAGCGAGAACGGGGGTCCAAACTTCTTTATTCAAGCAAACTAAACAATATAATCAAAGCAAACGAAAACTAAGACGCTCCAAGAACAACACAACTGTGGATGAAACAATAAAAACAAAGTGTCTAGACAGACCTGAGCTTTTTATTGATGAAGAAGGGGATGCCTTGGGCATCCCCAAGCTTTGACGCTTGTACCTCTTGGATATTTCTTGGGGTGACACCATGGTGGCATCCCCAAGCTTGAGCTTTTGTCCATTCTTCATCTCATTGCATCATTCTCTCCCTACACCTGAAATTTTTCCTTCATACAGAACTTCACACAATCTTCATTAGCAACATTAGTTTATTCAAAAGATATTAGACCTCTTGGAAAAGCTTTGTAACAGCAAGACTTTTCACTAAAAACACAATCTACTGTAGTAAATCCTTCAAAAAGCTCAATTCCCTTAAAGAGAACTCAAAAAGGAATCAATAAGAAGCAAATGCAAATAATGGCAGAAATCTATCAAAACAGACCAGCAGGTAGAAACCGATTTTTTTGAAGACCTTATGTTGCTCAAATCAAAAAGTGTTGAACTAACAAAAGTTAGCTAACATACTGGGGGATTTATTTGTACATTTTCATATCAATCCGACTTACAGAGACTCCTAACGAATTTTTATGGTGGAGGATAGAAATCTGTTTCGGGACAACAACTCCCCAAATCTTACTTCCCTCTCATTAGAGGTCATTCTTGGCACAAAAAGCAAACAAAAGGATAAGTAGAGGTTATTACTGAAGTAATAACTTCCAAGACTCAAGAAAACTCTTGGGTTATCTCCCAATAAGTACTTTTGTTTAATGCCTTTAAGTTAGGCTTGATAGTTTGAGAAGATGCTCACATAAGAAATTGAATTGAAGTAAAAGAGAGCATCAAGAACCAAATTCAAAACACATTTAAGTCTAACCCACTTCCTATGCATAGGAATCTTGTAAATAAACAAGTTATTAAAGCACAAAGCACCAAGCATAGGAAAGCAAAACAAGTGCAACTTCAAGACTTTCAACATAAAAAGGGGAAACTTAATATTATTGAGATGCATAAAACCACGTTTCCCTCTCTCATAATAACTTTCAGTAGCAACATGAACAAAATTAACAATATACCTATCACATCAAACATTCTTATCATGATCCACATGCATAAACTGATTATTACTCTCCACATAAGCATATTCATTCTTATTAATTATAGTGGGAGAAAATTCAACAAATAGCTATCATTGTTATTCTCATCACCATAATCATCAAATATAGGAGGCATATTTTAATCACAATCAATTTTCTCCTCAATAGTAGGTGTATTGAAAATATCATACTCATCATTGTAATCATCATAAATTGGATTTTTGGTATCATCATAACCAATAGAATAGATATCTTCCAAAGCTGGAGAACTAAAAAGATCATTTTCATAAAAACTAGCTTCCCCAAGCTTAGACTTTTACATAGCATTAGCAATAATGGTGTCCAAAGAATTCATACTAATAACATTGTTATTAGCATGCAAATAAAGTTCCATAGGTTTGTTAATTTTCTCTTCAAACACTTCATGTCCTAACTCAAGATAAACACTATAAAGCTCTCTAATTTTGTTGTTGTTTTCCATTAAGACTAACTAGTGAAAACAAGAAACAAAAAGACAAAATGGCAGAATCTAAAGGAAATAACTTTGAGCACTCACACCGGAAGATGTGAGTACCTTTTACCTTAACTCCCCGGCAACGGCGCCAGAAAAGAAGCTGATGGCGTGGAGGGAAGGTAAAATCCCAAAACCTCCCCGGCAACAGCGCCAGAAAAGAGCTTGATGTCTACGCACTTATATTCTTGTAGAAAGTTGTTGGGCCTCCAAGTGCAGAGGTTTGTAGAACAGCAGCAAGTTTCCCTTAAGTGGACCACCCAAGGTTTATCGAACTCAGGGAGGAAGTGGTCAAAGGTATTTCCTCTCAAGAAATCCTGCAATCAAGATACAAGAAGTCTCTTATGTCCCCAACACACCTAATACACTTGTCAGGTGTATAGGTGCACTAGTTCGGCAAAGAGATTGTGAAATACAAGTGGTAACGGTGCCAAAAAATAGCTTGACGGTGAGGAAAAGACTAAAGCAAGCAAACATGCAACAGATCTAGATGCAAACGGTGTTTCAATGTTTAAAAATAAGGCCTAGGGATCATACTTTCACTAGTAAACACTCTCTCATATAAATATCCTCTCTTCATGATACTACTCTTAACTACTCTCCGGTTGGACACTCTAATCCAAGGTAGGGCTATAACAGCACACCTCAAAGTCCGTCTTCCCCAATCTAGATAACCCCACACTGTCACCTTGAGCGCTAGATGGTTCCAACAAACACCACAATTTCATAGAGACAGCCAACTCCAAATATAAATCAAAACAAATATTCAATCTAGCCAAAGTGCCACACACGGTATGCACGCTGTCACTTTCACACACGTGGGGAAAATCATAGATCTATTAAAGCACAAAGAGTATTTATGTAGACTCAAGCCTAAGTGCCACCATGGCGTGCACGCTGTCACTTTCACACACATGGGGAGAGCAGAGATCTAATGAAGCACTTGAATAGCAAGTTAGATCTACTTGATTACAAAGCTCATGACCACAAGATCATGCATAGAGAGAGAAATGAACACATAGCTACCGGTAGAGCAACGGTGATGGAGATGGTGGTGGAGATCGATGGAGATGGCTCCGGGGGCACTTCCCCATCCCGGCAGGGTGCCGGAATAGAGACTTTCTATCCCCCGAATCTCCCCTTCGATGGTGGCGGGGCTACGGAGGTTTTTGTGGATTTCTTCTGGATGCCTTAGGGTTTTTGGGTCGGAGGCTTCTTATAGGCGCATGAATCAAGGTCGGTGGGGGTCTAGGTGGCCCACACCCCTGTGGGTGCCTCCAAGGCTTGCCCGCGTCTAGGGGGTGCGGCCACCCTGTGTCCCCCCCTACGGCTCTGCTTCGTGGTTCCGTGTTGCTCCAGGAAAAATAATGACTTTGGCTTTTGTCCCATCCAATTCTGTGAATATTGATTTTCTGCCTTTCTAGAACCAAAAACAGAACAAAACAGGCAACTAGCACTGTGGCATCTTGTCAAAAGGTTAGTTCCAGAAAGTGTATAAAAATACCTCAAAGTGTAGACAAAACATAAGACAAATGATACAAAACAAGCATGGAGCATCAAAAATTATAGATATGTTTCCGATGTATCAGAGATAGAGAGGAAGTAGGTTTCCTGACTCAAACTGGTAACTAGGAGAAATGTCCCTTCTTAGAGGGTAGCAGGGATTACAAGTCATAAAGATCTTCCAAAAGATTATGGTACTTACTAGCTTTTAGCCCTCATTGCCCCTATCATAAGCATCTTGAGATGATTAAGGTTAAATTTGAAGGGAATATGCCCGAGAGGCAATAATAAAGTGGTTATTATCTTATTCCTTATTTATGATAAATGTTTATTTTGCATGCTATAATTGTATTAATACGGAAACGTTAATACATGTGTGTTTAATAAACAAAAGGGAAGTTCCTAGTTATGCCTCTCTTATAAACTAGCTCATTGATTAACAAGATGATCAAGGTTTCCTGATCATGGACATTGGATGTTGTTAATAACGAGGTCACAACATTAGTGTAATGATGTGATGAACATTCATCCGAAGTATAGCATTACAATCAAATTCACTGAGTTTATATTGCTATAACAACTTACGAAGTGATCCTAAACCTTAGACCATGAGATCATGTCAATCACTAACACCGACAGAGTTTATTGATGACATCAAACGTCACACCGTAACTGGGTGATTATAAAGATGGCTTCAGAACTACTAAAGTGTTATGTTGAGGCTCATGGATCGAGAGTGGAATTTGTCCATCCTGATGACGGATAGATATACTCTGGGCCCTCTCGGTTATATCACATTGATTAGCTTGCAAGCAAGTGATTTGATCACTAGAATGTTATATCACGGGAACGAGAAAAGAGTGCATGTCAGTAACGAGATCAAACTAGGTATTGATATACCGATGATCGAATCTCGGACATGTAATATATCGCGAAACAAAGGGATTAAGATATTAGCGTAAAAGGTTCTGACGATCACAGGAAAGTCATCGTTGAATGTGTGGGAGTCGGTATGGATCTCCAGGTCCCGCTTATGATTATTGATTGGAGAAGGGTCTCGATCATGTCCGCATTATTCGCGAACCATAGGGTGGCACACTTAAGGGACACCGACATCCAATTGGAGCAAAAGTTTCATGTCGAAAAGAATAACAAGCGCGGGAATTTATTTCACTAGACACCAAAACTGTTTCGGTTGAAATTGCTGAAACTGGTTCTGCATGTGAAATTGAATACTAGCAAGGGGTTTTATGTGAATGTTTGTTAATTAAAGTAATTAACAAAATTCTGAATAAATAAATAAAAGAGTTTTATTTAAATGAGAGCTTGCATTAAATTTGGTGGAAATTTAATGCATATGAGTGGATTTTTGAGTGGAGGCTCTTTTATGGGAGTGGAGGCTTGTCATTTTGAGTGGGAGCTCCACCCACATGAATGTGTAAGAGGTGGGGGCAGCCACCATGGCTGGCGCCATGCCCCTTGGGGTGCCCCCCTCTCCTCCTCTCAAAGCACACCTCCTCGTGAAGGATCTCTCTCACCCTCTAGAATTTATCCCCCATGGTCTCGGACTAGCGAGATACATGTTCCCAATGGCTATTCGGAAAGAAAGAGTTGTGCTTCCGCTGCATCGCTGGAGCAAGGAGGCGGAGGTTGCTCGGTCTCTTGTACGTGTGTGCGAGCACGGATGCGCTGCTGTTTTGCGGCGCTAGGACTTCCTCTCGATCTTGAGATCGACAAGAGATCGTCTACATCAACCACGAGTTTAACTCGTTAAGCTTTATCGGTCTTCAAGGGTATGTTATCTACGGATATACATCTGCCCGTTGTTTGTATCTAGTAGATAGATCTTGGTACATAGTTGTTTCCATCGTAGAAATTTTTTTGTTTTCTATATTGCAAACCCTACAGTGGTATCAGAACCGGATCTATGCGTAGATGCTTTGCACGGGTAGTACACATATGAGTATGTGGGCGATGATGATCATTTTATTGCTTCATAGTTGTACTTTGGATATTGGTGGCATAGTGGGATGAAGCGGCCCGGACAAACTTTATATGTCCTTGCACATGAGACCTGTTCCACGCTTGACATGCAACTAGTTTTGCATAAGTGGCTAGCGGGTGTCTGTCTCTCCTACTATAGTCAATATCTAATTTGCAACGAGTTTTCAACAATTTGGTTATCCTCGTTGTGGTTCATGTTCGTATGTAAGAACGGTTCTATCTTCGAAAGCCCTAAGCCACGTAAAACTTGCAATGGATAAATTAGAGGCGTCTAGTTTAGATTGTTGTTGGCTATTGTTATGATATGGTGATGTTGTAAGTAGAAGTATGATATGATACTCTTACAACACACATAACGTGTAGGTTCCATAGACCTTTGCCTTACACATAGAGGTATGATAGAGATCATACCACGGTGCACATGATGGATATCATATGCGGGAACCATATCATTTCACTTATAAATATGTGATGTTTGATTGCATCTTATATTGCTTGTTTGGAGTTTTATTAGCATAATAAGATGATCCCTCATTTAGATATCAAGATAAAAATGTGTTCTTCCTTAAGTATGCACCGACAATGTTTCGTCGCTTCAAGACATCACGTGATGATTAGGTGTACTTGAATCCACGAGCATATCTCGGGTGTAAGACAATTACACACGGGAATACTAAGGTTATTACTTGGCGAGCCTAGCATGTACAGACATGGCCTCGGAACACGGATCGAAAGGTTAAGCATGAGTCATATGTTTTGATATGATGACCATATGGATGCTCGCCTTTGAAGCTATACCGACTCACGTGATGATCGGACTTGGCGTAGTGGATTTGGTTCATTTAATCACCAAAAAGGCACGAGGGGTGTCGTTTTTGAGTGGGAGTTCAATTCTAATTTGGATTAGTAGAACTCAATTTATCATAAATTAAATCAAAGTGAATTTGCATAATTTGTTGTAGTCATTGGCATTCGTTCACCACCTTATGCATAGTTTTAATTGAGACAATAGAACTATAGAATTTCTAAATATTTACTTTACGAATTGGTATCGTATTGTGTTGAGTGTCAATCTAAAGTTTAAAGTCCTATTGCAAACTTTCAGCAAACTCTGTTTACTCCGTGAAATTTAATAATTGGTATTAAATCGAGAGTAACAATTCCAGTGTTAGTATCTTAGGTATCATGTTTGCCTCCATGATTCTTGATTGTTTTAATATCAAGTTTATCTAGGAGCTGAAAGAATTCTTTCAGAAACCATCATGTGTGACAGTATAACGATATCTGAAACAATGTTTTGGTTCTAATATGATAGAGTATAATGTATGTTCTCATATTGGATGAGAATTTACAAAGGTTGGAGATGCTAGACATCCTAATCATCCAAAAGGGTTTTGGAAAGTAACGTTATACTTACGATTCGTCTTTATAAGCTGCATTAGCTTGATAATGAAAGTCGTCATGATAAGGATGAATAGAAGATGTATGTAAAGTGTTTACTACAGTAAAAGGGTTACTAAAGAATGGATTTCGAAAGAATACCGATCATTTGATGATGGTGATCTACTTCAAAGTGCAAGTCCAAAGGTATTATTATTTGAATATACACACTTTGGACTATGTGTCATGTATATGGCGCCACTGTTGATGTTGATAGATTCTTTTAAAAAGGAAAAGGAAATGTTGAAAGAGAATCTATAAAATATACTTGGCGGAAAAGAAAAGATTGGAAATATCTAATTTAGGTATATGGATGATATACATGTTATGGTTGTATTCTTTGCTTGTTAAACAATGTGGTTCCTGGGTATTGGATACTGAATTGGTTGGTACGAAATTTCATACGGAACGACGCAATTCATAAACCACAATAGCCTAAATAACTATCAAGAGAATATGTGATGATGTTCATTGAAAACGAACAAACCGTTGTTTGTATTTCTCATTGACATCGAAGCTTGCCTTCAAGATTTTTTAATAATTGTTATTTAAATCAGGTATTATGAGAACAAAGGTTGTTCAAATAATTACCGTATTCCATATAAGATGGATGATTTACAAATCTAGTTGGAGAAATCACATCCATAAAAACTAATGCTAAAATGTCGCAAGATAAATGATTGGAAGATCACTTACGAAGTGAGATCGCCGTTTAAATTATATTGGAAAGAAAACATGAAGAATATCCATTTTCATGGATTTTTGGAGTCTTTGAGTTGATCAAGTGACGCTTGTGAAACTTTCCTCGGGATAATTAAAAACTTCGTTCAAAGGCCAAAAAAGAACGAACGACTAAATTATTGGAATTTATACATATCGATGTATGTTGTCCATTATGTGTAGTCGTAAGCGATGGACTTTAACTTCATATGCTTTCTCCGTAAATTTGAGTGAATATTCACTTAATGAGAAAGAAGTATGAAATATTTTAAAACGTTTCAAAGACTTTTAAGATGAAGTGGAAAATCATTGTAACAAGAAAATAAATGATTTATGATTTTATTATAAAGGGATTTATTTGAGTTACAAGTGTAACAAGAAAATAAATGAATTATGATTTTATCATAAAGGGATTTATTTGAGTTACAAGTTTAGCAAAACACCTAGATTTACATCTCCCGAAACACCATAGGAGTATGGAGTGTTTGAGATTTGTAATGAAACCTTGTGTGACATGGTTGGATCAAATGTGTTATTTATAAAACTGCCATTATGTTTTAAAAGATTAAAAGCTTTAGAGATTACCGCTTTTACACTAAAAATAGCTCCATCTTGATCCGTTGAAATGACACCATGGAAGTTGTGGTTTGAGGTAAAACCCAAATTGTCATTTCTTAAATTTTGGTATGCTAAGCATAAGTAAGATGTTTACAACCAAAGTCGGATGAACATGTCTTTGTAGGTTATTTAGAATAACAATTGGTTATTCCTCCATAACACCAAGGACAAAAGGGTTTGTCGCTTGAAACGTGAAGTTTCTTGAAGAAGGAACTTTTCATAAATGTTAAGTGGGAGGACAATAGAACTTTGATAAGGTTAACGAACCTTAGCTATATGTGCTGAGTTGCGCAGCACCAAAAAATATTCCGGAGGCAGCCAGAATGCTCATGGCTCACGTGCCTCAAAGTTTGTGGTCACGGAGGTCTAAAGTTCCTATTGAACCAAGTAGGTCGGATAAACAATCAAATGTTAAGATTTGAGAGTAAATCATTATTGTTTTACAATGATGAACCAACTACATACAAAGAAGCGATGATGGGCCCTGACTCCGTCAAATGGCTTGAAGCCATAAAATCCGTGATATTTCCATACACGAGAAATAAAGTTTTGAACTTGGAAGACCCTCCGGAAAGGTGTAAAAACCTATCGGTCGTATTTGGATCTATAACGAAATAGACATGGATATTTTATATCTATGAAATGGTCGACATGTCATAAAGTATTTTATGACAATGTTCAAGGAGTTGACTATGACAAGATTTGATCTTTCATAGCGATATTTATTCTGGACGGATTAAAGTAGGAACCACTACATATAATTTGGTATATGGTAGATGAATAAAGAAAACAAAGTTCTTCTAATAGAATGGTTACCAAGGACGTGTACATGACACGGTCCAAAGGGTTTTGTTAATTCAAAGGATGTTAAAAGGGCATGCAAACTTCAATGGTTAAAGTAAGCATCACGGAGTTGGAATCTTCACCGTGATGAAAAGGAGTTTTCTTCAGGAGACGATGAAGATGCTTGCATTTGCAAGAAATTAAGTGGGATCACTGAGACATATTTCTAATACATTATGTGGAGGACATCTTGTTGATTAGAAATGATGTATCTTTTATTGACAAAGGTTAAGAATTTCATTTCGATGAAATACTTAGGCTAAACCCAAATATTTAGCATGAATGTCTACAGTGGATAGACTGTGACGCTAATATGGTTGTGCCAAATGTACATATATGAGATATTGAAGGAGTTCAATTTATAAAAGACAAGAAATAGTTCTTGTCGCATGAAAGGAATTGAATCAAGATTCAAGTGTATCGACACTTGATAAGTGAAACAAGATTCAGGTGCTTTGACACTTGATGAGTGAAATCACAAGGATGTTTTGATCAATCATACCATGATATGTACACATCCATATATGTCCTATGCTCTAAGTGTTATGAGCATATACCAGAATGAATCATAAAAAGATCATTGGATGATAGTAAGGATATTCATATGATATTTTGGAAGAATTAAGAATATATTTGTGTAGAAGTGACAAACAATTATAAATAGTTCATCGTAAAGCGTTACATTGATACTAGTTTTTTCACAAGAGACAAATTAAGTTTATCTCAATTTAAACTATGGTGGCACAATGAAATGGAAAGAAAGTTTCCATGATGTATTTGGATGAATTCTAACGTTAAGACATTGTGACGGATACTACAACAAAAGGCTAAGTATATTACTGCTATAGTAGCAGCAAAGGAGGGAATTTGTGTCAAGTAGTTCGTTATCAAACTATGTGGTTCGCAACGGGCTAACACTAAATATATATTGTATGACAATAGTATCGACATGATTTAACCCCAAGGAACTAAAGGTCTCACCAAAAGACCCAATTTATACAATGCCATCTCATTAGAGAATGAGTGATGCGTGGAGACGCAAAGACATGCAAATATACACGGACCTAAAAGTATCAGATCCATAGATTATGTTAACCACTTGTAGTTGCGTATATGGAACACCAGAAAGCCATAGGTGTTCAATACGCAAAGTTTTCAAACTAGATTATTGTCTCTAGTGCAAGTGGGGAGACTGAAGGGAATATGCCCGAGAGGCAATAATAAAGTGGTTATTATCGTATTCCTTATTTATGATAAATGTTTATTTTGCATGCTATAATTGTATTAATACGGAAACGTTAATACATGTGTGTTTAATAAACAAAAATGAAGTTCCTAGTTATGCCTCTCTTATAAAATAGCTCGTTGATTAACAAGATGATCAAGATTTCCTAATCATGGACATTGGATGTTGTTAATAACAAGGTCACAAGATTAGTGTAATGATGTGATGAACATTCATCCGAAGTATAGCATTACGATCAAAGTAACTGAGTTTATATTGCTATAACAACTTACGGAGTGATCCTAATCCTTAGACCATGAGATCATGTCAATCACTAACACCAGAAGAGTTTCTTGATGACATCAAACGTCACACCATAATTGGGTGATTATAAAGATGGCTTCAGAACTACTAAAGTGTTATGTTGAGGCTCATGGATCGAGAGTGGAATTTGTTCATCCTGATGACGGATAGATATACTCCGGGCCCTCTCGGTGATATCACATTGATTAGCTTGCAAGCAAGTGATTTGATCACTAGAATGTTATATCACAGGAACGACAAAAGAGTGCATGTCAGTAACGAGATCAAACTAGGTATTGAGATACCGATGATCGAATCTCGGACATGTAATATATCGCGAAACAAAGGGATTAAGATACTAGCGTAAAAGGTTCCGACGATCACAGGAAAGTCATCGTTGAATGTGTGGGAGTCAGTATGGATCTCCAGGTCCCACTTCTGATTATTGATAGGAGAAGGGTCTCGATCAAGTCCACATTATTCGTGAACCGTAGGGTGGCACACTTAAGGGACACTTACATCCAATTGGAGCAAAAGTTTCATGCCAGAAAGAATAACAAGTGCAGGAATTTATTTCACTAGACACCGAAACTGTTTCGGTTGAAATTGCTGAAACCGGTTCTGCATGTGAAATTGAATACTAGAAAGGGGTTTTATGTGAATGTTTGTTAATTAAAGTAATTAACAAAATTCTGAATAAATAAATAAAAGAGTTTTATTTAAATGAGAGTTTGCATTAAATTTGGTGGAAATTTAATTCATATGAGTGGATTTTTGAGTGGAGGATCTTTTATGGTAGTGGAGGCTTTTCATTTTGAGTGGAGCTCCACCCACATGAATGTGGAAGAGGTGGGGGTAGATACCATGGCTGGCGCCATGCCCCTTGAGGTGCCCCCCCTCTCCCTATAAAAGGCCCCTCTCTCCTCCTCTCAAAGCACACCTCCTCGTGAAGGATCTCTCTCCCCCTCTAGAATTTATCCCCCATGGTCTCGGACTAGCGAGGTACATGTTCCCAGTGGCTATTCGGCAAGAAAGAGTTGTGCTTCCGCTGCATCGCTGGAGCAAGGAGGCGGAGGTTGCTCGGTGTCTTGTACGTGTGTGCGAGCACGGATGCGCTGCTGTTTTGCGTCGCTAGGACTTCCTCTCGATCTTGAGATCGGCAAGAGATCGTCTACATCAACCACGAGTTTAACTCGTTAAGCTTTGTTGGTCTTCAAGGGTATGTTCTCTACAGATATACACCCGCCCGTTGTTTGTATCTAGTAGATAGATCTTGGTACATAGTTGTTCCCATCGTAGATTTTTTTTGTTTTATATGCTGCGAACCCTACAAATGTGAACAACGATGGAGTATATGCTTGACGAAATATAAGTTGGCAATCTCATGTCCCTTGAATATGAGGGTCACTCCTCATGCATACTCAACTTTGGGTCCAGGTAAGTTCTTGTCATTGTAAGTATTTGCATATCATTGAGAACCGCCAATAGGGTACCCCTTGCACATGGTACAGGAGCTTTCTCATAACCAAAATGACAAGGCGAGCAGACAATGAGCATCTCAGCGATCTTTTTATTTACTATGTGTATATATTTTTATCGAGGATGCTTCATAGATGACTCACTATGGTGATGCTGCAAGTTTCCACCATGATTAGGCATGGCTTAGGCTAGCAGCCTAGGCGTTTCTCTAACACAGAATACAGACTCCATGGACTTACAAGTTCCCTCTTTACTTCACACTATTGACATCCATAGACAAAAGAGCTCGATATCAACTGTGTATAGAGTAAAAGTGCAATGTTGAAAACGTTCCCCGTGACAGCACGGTTCTGCTAATTCCAACATATAGATGCAAGCATATATAACTTCTATGTTCACAATGGTTCAAGTCTATTAGGGGCAAGGAAATAAGGTGTGCCATCAAGTTCGTGAGAGCTTTACTAACTAGTTTTCACATAACAAAATACTTTTTAATTCGAAAGGTAGATGAAGCTTGAGAATTTGCTTGCAATAGAAAAAGCTACTAGGTAGATATGGTGGACACAAGTGGCAAAATTTTGGGTTCAAAGGATTTTGAAAACATGAGAAGTATGCCTTCTCAAAACAGGTTTTTGGATAGCAAGTCTAGGTAGCAATCAAGAAAGTTAAAAGAAACAAGCAAACATACAAGTAATAAATCCAAACATGCAATCTTCCTTGAAGACACAAAGTAATCTTAAATAAAGAATACTAAGCTTATGAGCCAACAAGAAATAAAACAAATGATACCAAATACCTGTAAGATTTTTCTTTCTTATTTTTCTTTCAAACTAATGTCACTGACCAGAACTCGGTTTGCCAAAGCCAATTTAGATCCACTTGATGATCCCAAAGTGGTGCCAATACTGATCAACAAGATCCATCATATAATAGAGATTGCAAACTTAAATAAGAAGTGCAAAAAGTAAAAGATGAGACTTCTCATTAATATTCAATAAAGGCACTCACACCAAGGGATACATAGATAATCAACTAAAGGAGAGATACTTCCACATGCAAACCAAACTATAAGATAACCTCTCTACCATAGATATGAATCCACTAAAAAGGTAAAAGATAAAGATAATGGTGGTGATACCGCGACACTCCCCCAAGCTTGGAACAAGCCAAGGGGATGCCAAACCTGATGACGAATTACTCCTTTGGTGGTGGTGGTGTTCTCTTGTCATGGGTTAGGGAATATTCCAGCATCTTACGATGCCTGTTATTTTCCTCTTGAAGCATATCCACCTTCATCCTCAAAGCACGGTACTTATCACAAAACTCGTTGGTGGTTCAAAGGGCTTCCGCTGCTTCAGGGCAGTATATGAGTTCTTGACCGAAGGCTATGATTCCCTGCATGTGATGAGAAAAAGCATCCGCAATGTTAATTTCTCCTACAAAAGTAGGTTTCCTTCCCCTTGTTCCCACGGCGGTTTGTTCTTCCAACTCTATCTCCACGGGCTTCTTGCCTTTGTCGTTGGTGGAGGCCATGGTGCTCTAAACTTGAGAAGATTTCCTGACAAAAACAGATCAAAACGAAAACACGACAAGAACACGATGCATGAACCTCGGGGGATCCAGGGGGGTTATATATTATGAAGTTTCAATGCATAAGGAAGGTTTTGACACGGAAACGAGGCGGAGACGGAGTTCGAGGGGGGAACACCCCCCTCAGGCGTGGCCAGGATGGGCCCGCGCCTAGGGCGTGTTTGTCCACCCCGAACTTTGTTTCCTCTTCAGTTTCTTCTTGTAACTTCCCTTATGTATTAAAACATCAAAAATATAAAAATATTGGGGTTTCACGAACCTTCTGTTTTCACCACTTTTACCTATTCAAAGACAAACTTTGTAGATTCCTTCTCTCTTTCTCCTGATAATTTCCTTCATACAAAACTTCTGCACAAACTCAATGACAACATTAGTGTAAGCGAAAACAATAAACCTTTGGTGCACACTTCAACTGAAAACCCATCAAAACAAAAGCTTCCGTAAGAGGCAAATGCAAATGATGGAAGAAATCTGTCAAAACAGACCAGCAGGTAAAGATTGATTTTTTTGAAGACCTTCTGTTGCTCAAATCAAAAAGTGCAGAACTGATGAAAGTTGGGTAACAACTTGGAGAACAAGCTCAGAAAAATGCAGCTCCATCTGACGTACTGAGTTTCCTCGCGAATTTTTACAATGAAGCACAAAAATCTGTCCTAGGACAGCCACCTTTCACAACTCCTCTACTTCACAAAAGTAGTTGAACTTGACACAAAAACCAAAACAAAAAGGTTAAGGAGAAGTTATTACTGAGGTAATAACTTCCAAGACTCGACAAAACTCTTGGGTTATCTCCCAACAAGGACTTTTCTTTAATGCCTTTAAGTTAGGCTTGAAACTTCCAAAGATGCTCACAAAGGAGATATATATTTGAAACGAAAGAGAGCATCAAGAGGCAAATAACCAACACACTTGAGCCTAACACACTTACTATGCATGGAGGTATCATGAGAAAATGAATTGTTGAAACAAAAGGCCACAAGCATAGGAAGACAAAACAGATGCAACTTTAAAGCTTTCAACATAAAACGGGGAAACTTAACATCATTGAGGTGCATAAAACCATGTTTCCCTCTCTCATAATAACTTTCAGTAGCACTTTGAATAAAGTTGACAATATAACTGTCACTAGAAACAACTTTATCATCAGAATAAGCATACTTACAGTCATCAAAACGAGGTCCAAGGTCATAGACTGGATCAATAGAAGCAAGTTGTTCCATCCTGAAATCTTTATTAGGCAAGCTATTTTCATAAGGCGCTTTAGCAAATTTGGAAAAGTTAAACTCATAAGAATCTCCATCAAACTTAGTTAAAACCTTTTCCTTCTTACAATCAATAATATCTCCATAAGTGTTTAAGAAAGGTCTACCAAAAATGATAGGACAAGTTTTGCTAGCTGTTGAATTAAGCACTAGAAAATTAGCAGGATACTTAATCTTACCATAGAGAACCTCCACATCTCTTACAATGCCAATGGGGCAAATGGTTTCCTTGTTAGCAATGTGAATAACCACATCAATGTCCTCAAGCTCACAAGGACCAATCCCATGCATAATTTCCCTATAAAGCTCATAAGGAATAACACTAGAACTAGCATCAATATCACATAAACCGTAGTAGCAATGATCGCCAATTTAACAGAAAGCACATGAACACTAGCTTTTCTAGCCTTACTAGGATGAGAGATAATATTGGACGCGTCTTCACAGAATACAATGTGCTCATCCTCTATATTTCTAGTGACAGTGTCTTTCATAATAGCTACCACAGGTTCATCACTCAAATGCTTACCAGGTTCCACAGTTTTCATTGTACCTTTGTTATTTGCACTAATAATCATAGAATACTCCTTTACCTTAGCTGGGAAAGGCATTTTATCAACATGGGGTTCATGCACAATATGATTAGTAGTACAAACTTGAGTACTTCTAACAAGAACATGACTAACAACATCTTTATAAGGAGCATGGTACTTATTCCACTTCTTCTTGGAAATTTCAATGTAAGAGGCAAAGGCCTTAAAATAGCTGGCAATACTTTGGGAATCAAGACCAAACTCATTGCTAACATCACGAAAGCTATCAGTTCCCATAAAAGATTTAATGCATTCATAATCATAGTTTATACCTGACTTTCTTCCTTTGTCATTCTCCCAAGCTTCAGTGTTCTCTTGAATACAGTCTAGTAGGTCCCATTTAGCTTCTTCCTTCATACGTGTGAATGATCTAGCACAAGAAGCATCTAGTAAATCTTTATCATGAATAGAAAGCCTAGCATAAAAGTTATTGAGAATAATATTGTTAGGGAGTTCATGAATAGGACATTTAAGCATTAGTAACTTCAATCTCCCCCAAGATTGAGCTGTACTCTCTCCATCAAGAGGCCAAAAGTTATATATAAGATTTCTATCCTTATGAATTTCACTGGGAGGATAAAATTTAGAGTAGAAGAGAGATGACATCTCCTCCCATTCCATGGATTGTCCATGAAACTTAACATCATCGAGATGCATAAAACCAGGTTTCCCTCTCTCAAAATAACTTTTAGTACCACTTTGAATAAAGTTGACAATATAACTATCACTGGCAACAACTTTATCATCAGAATAAGCATACTTACAGTCACCAAAAATAGGTCCAAGGTCATACAATGGATCAATAGAAGCAAGTTATTCCATCCTGAAATCTTTATTAGGCAAGCTATTTTCACAAGGAGCTTTAGCAAATTTGGAAAAGTTAAACTCATAAGAATCTCCATCAAACTTAGTTAAAACTTTTTCCTTCTTACAATCAATAATACCTCCACAAGTGTTCAAGAAAGGTCTACCAAAAATGATAGGACAAGTTTTGCTAGCTGCTGAATTAAGCACTAGAAAATCAGCAAGATACTTAATCTTACCGCAGAGAACCTCCACATCTCTTACAATGCCAATGGGGCAAATGGTTTCCTTATTAGCAAGGTGGATAACCACATCAATGTCCTCAAGCTCACAAGGACCAATCTCATGCATAATTTCCCTGTAAAGCTCATAAGGAATAGAACTAGAAGTAGCACCAATATCACATAAACCATAGTAGCAATGATCACCAATTTTAACAGAAAGCACAGGAACACTAGATTTTATACCCTTACTAGGATGAGAGATAATATTAGAAGCGTCTTCACAGAAGACAATGTGCTCATCCTCTCTATTTCTAGTGATAGTGTCTTTCACAATAGCTACTACAGGTTCATCATTCAAATGCTTACCAGTCTCCACAGTTTTCATTGTACCCTTGTTATTTGCACTAATAATCATAGAATACTTCTTTACCTTAGCTGGGAAAGGCATTTTCTCAACATGAGGTTCAGGCACAATATGATTAGCAGTATAAACTTGAGTACTTCTAACAGGAACATGACTAACAAAATCTTTATAAGGAGAATTGTACTTATTCCACTTCTTCTTGGGAATTTCTATGTAAGAGGCAAAGGCCTTAAAACAGTTGTCAATACTTTGGGAATCAAGACCAAACTCATTGCTAATATCACGGAAGTCATTAGTTCCCATAAAAGATTTAATGCAATCATAATCATAGTTTATAACTGACTTTCTTCCTTTGTCATTCTCCCAAGATTCAGTGTTCTCTTGAATACGGTCTAGAAGATCCCATATAGCTTCTTCCTTCATACGTGTGAATGATCCAACACAAGAAGCATCTAGTAAATCTTTATCATGAAGAGAAAGCCTAGCATAAAATTTATTGAGAATAATATTGTTAGGGAGTTAATGAATAGGACATTTAAGCATTAGTAACTTCAATCTCCCCCAAGCTTGAGCTGTACTCTCTCCATCAAGAGGCCAAAAGTTATATATAAGATTTCTATCCTTATGAATCTCACTGGGAGTTTAAAATTTAGAGTAAAAGAGAGATGACATATCCTCCCATTCCATGGATTGTCCATTCTTCAGTAGGTTACACCATTATTCAGCTCTCCCTTTCAAGGATATGTAGAGTAACTTCTTCTTCACCTATTCAGTTGTGATACCTGCACACTTAAACAACCCGCATAATTCATGGATAAAAAGCAAGTGATCACCAGGATGGACAGTTCCATCCCCAAAATAATAATTATCCATAACACGATTAACAATACTTGTAGGTATCTTAAAAGGATCTATCTCAACTGGAGGTGGTTCATCTACTACCCTAGCAGTGGTAGTAGTTTTCCCAAACAGAAAACCAAGTGGGTTATCCATATTGGAAACAAAGTAACAAGCACTAACAAGTGCAATACTCACAGTGAAAGTTTCCCTTACCAGTTCCACTCTTCAATAGTGCTTCACTCCCCAGCAACGGCGCCAAAAGGTATCCTTGATGACCCACAAGTATAGGGGGTGTATCATAGTACTTTCGATAAATAGGAATGTCAATCCCAACGAGGAGAAGAAGGTGCTGAACAGTGGTATGTAGCAGGAAATCCCTGTGAATACTTAGCAAACGAATTTTTAGTGGTTTTCTGACAAGGCAACAAAACAAGGAGAAAGTAACAGAAGTAACAAACAAATGAAGCAAGTGGCCCAATCCTTTCTTAGCAAAGGACAAGCCTGTGGAAATACTTATAAGGACCAAACGTTCTCGAGGACACATGGGAATTCTGTCAAGTGCTTTCGCTTCAAATAGCTGAGTACTCTTATTTGGTGTTTGTAAGTGTTGTGTGGGTGAACCTGTGCTAACATACCGCCCTTCCTAGTACTAATACATACTTGTGATTAGACCCCCTGCAAACATCCATAACTACAAGAAAGTACTTAAGATATAAATCTAACCACAACCTTAAACTTTGAGATCCTATGCTCCCTTGTGCAAAGGTGTCCTAACGGGGGTTTAGGTTTCTGTCACTCCGGCAACCCCACAATTAGTAGCCAAATACACAATGCATTCCCCTAGGCCCATAAATGGTGAAGTATCATGTAGTAGACGTTCACATGACACCACTAGAAGAATAGAACCACAACTTAAATAATAAACCATTGAATAATAACTCATCACAGATTCACTACTAACAACATGACTTCTCCCATGTCCTCAAGAACTAAACGAACTACTCACAAGACATCATATGGATCAAGATCAAAGATGATATGGTAATGGATAATAATCTGAACATAAACAATAATCCAATGGTTCCACTCACAAGCATTAACTACAATAGTAATCAACACCGAGAAAGTTTCCCCTAAGAACTAAAGCAATATCTAACACAATCGTTATAGTGGGACGGAGTGGTGATGATGGTGCTGGTGGAGATGATGGTGTGGATGATGATGATGATGATCCCGATGAAGCCTAGCTTGATGACGGTGTTGATGGCGACGGTCTCCCCTCTCCGGGAAGGAACTCCACCGGTAGAAATCTGTCTGTCGGAGAGATCTTTCTCTCTCGGTGTTTTTCGCCCCCTAGAGGCGGCGGAAATCTATCTGTGGTCGCCCCCCGAGCCTTAGGGTTTCAAAGGGAAGATATAGGCGAAGGGGCAGAGTCGGAGGCCGGGTAGGTGGGCCACACCTTCCCTAGACGCGGGGTCAGGTGGTCCCGCGCCTAGGGGGTGTGGGCCCCCTCAGGCCCCACTTCGTCCCTCCTTCTAGCTTCCTTCGTCTTCTGGTAGAATAATATGTTTCCATATTTTTTTGGTATTTTTCTGATCTTTGCGAAATTGTACCAAAACGCCTTCTTTTCCATCAGAATCTAGACTCCGGCAATCCATCCTCCAAGAATCATCCAACATGCATAAACAGATGAAAAGCCATAAGTAATACCTCATAATAAGACAAATATCAATGAATAGAGGTAAATTATGATATAGAATGGTGATGCAAATTAGGCGTATCAATCCTCCTTGACCCCAAGGAGGATGCCCCTAGAGTGTCCAATAGCAGGAAGCCAGGTCTAGCAGAACTTGTAGCGACTAAGACCCTCAAGATCAGAAATGGAGAAGTCCTGGCGAATCGTCTCCTAAAGGCCGACAATATCCGGTGCTTCCAAGCGAATGTATTCCTTGATCTGGCGGCGGCGACCCTCGTGCCCGAACCCCCGGATGTTCCAAATGAACGCCCGGATGGCCCGGCGGAGATCCATAGGGATCTCAAACCTCAGGGGTCCCCTTTGCGGGGACCGAGAGGGCACGACAGGTCCGGGAGTGGGACGCAGCAGCCTTGGGAGGTCTCCCCCATGGGGTAGGCTCCAAGGTCACCTCCCTCTCATCAGGCGCAGGGGGATCCTCACTGGGGATAGGTCCAGCAGACCTAGCCTCAGCAAGGATCTGGGCGCGTTCCTGTTCCTGGGCATCGTGTGCCCGGGCATCCGTGATTGCGCCCGCATACCCCTCCCGTTCCTTAATGGCAGCGAGCTGCTCAATCCGGGGCCCTTCTCGCCACAGAACACGATGCCACAGTCATCAGCCACCTCGCCCAGGTGGGCCAGAGACACCTCGGACAAAACACAAAATGGAGATCTAGGGACGCCGAAAGGACCGGTGACAGAGGGACGAGCAGAGGAGGAGGAGGGGGGCCTGGGAGCTCGTCACGAGAGGCCCACCCTCGCTCCCGCCAGGCGGACGCTATGGTAGGACAGTGGCAGGGGGAGGCCTGGGGTCCTGGCATGGCATAGATTGGTGACCGCCGTAGGGGGGCGGAGTCCGACTCTCCGGCGGCCGCTGCCGCGGGGTCAGGGGTGTCCGGGGCAAGGGAGTATCAGACGATCCAGGGGAGCGCGGGGACTAGGGGGAACAGACCACCAGCCCTACACTCCCCGAGGTCTCCTCGGAGGAGGATAACAGTGTAGCATGAGGTGAACCAGGACGCGGCCCCGGCCCCAAGTCAAGGTTTGAGCCATACTAGGCGATGGCGAGGTCGATGGAGACAGGAGGGTCGGGGCAAAAGCATCGCGGGACATCCACCGGGACCAGCTTGGCTGGTGCACTCAGCGACAGGGGTCGCCTCTCCGGGAAGAAGGGCTCGTCGCTCGGAGGAGCGCCGGCACAAAGGGGGGCAACGACGCCCTCGGCGCCGCCTTTTGGTGGCAGCGGGGGAGGCGACGACGCGTCAGTGGTCAGGGGCGACTCCTGGTTAGACCCTGAGTCGCTACCCTCGGATCCCCCGACACCTGCGCCCTCCTCCTCGAGCCCAGTGTCGTTGTTGGCGGGGGCCGGAGACGGGGGCGAAGGTGAGGCCACAGGGGCCGACCCCTCCTCGTCCAGCTCCACCAAGAGGTCCCGGCCCACCCTGTCGAAGAAGACGCGAGGGAGGGAGACCGGAAAGACAATGGGGTCCGGGCAGAGCAGGCGGAGGAGAATCGGCCCGTGGCTAGGTAGCGAGCTCATATCCACCGCCGTGAGTGAAAGAACATTTCTTAATCCCTAGTGTTTTGTGTGTTAGATAACAATACCAAGGATCATTTAATGTGTGTTGAAGTGTTGCAGCTCAGAAATCTACCTTTGGGGGCGGATAATCCGGCCCCACCAGGGGCGGATAATCCGCCTCCTCCGCCTAAGCAAGCCCCAAAAGGGCGGAACATTGGCGGACTTTCCGCCAGGCGGATAATCCGCCTGTGCGGATAATCCGCCCCTCCTGCTCTTCGCCAAGGCGCAAGCCCCAGAGAGGGGGCGGAGTTTTGGCCGAACTTTCCGGCTATGCCGGATAATCCGCCCCAAGGGGGGGCCGGATAATCCGCCCCCCAATATCTTCTCCAAGATTCACCAAGGCGCAAGCCCCAGAGAGGGGGCGGAGTTTCCCCCGGAGATTCCGCCCTTGAGGCGGAGTTTTCCTTGGGGGCGGATAATCCGCCCCAAGTGGGGGGCGGATAATCCGCCCCAAAGTTGTGTAACGCCAGATCCGGGAGGGGGTATTTAAGCCAGCAATCCCTCCCGCCGAACTCTTGATTCATCTCGAAAAAGAACAGATCAGATCTCAAAAGTTCATACAAGAGTGCTCCACCTAGATCCATCCAAAGGCCCCATCCCTTTGGGAATCGAAGGAGGAGAACTCGACCTTCATCATCAGCAATCAAGCGCTTCATCTCCTCTCCATTCATTTGGAGAACCTTCGATCTAGTATTTCTTGCAAAGATCTAGATCCTTGTTTTTGTTTATATTGATAAACCTTGTTTTTGTGACAGCTTGTTGTCATCCCGGTAGCCCCCAATTCGGTTGTGGGTGTGTGCCCCGATAGTGTTGTAAAAGGCACCGGTTCCCGCCTCGAAGGGATCCAATAGTGGAGAAGGTGGATCAGGCCTCTCGTGGCGAGATCCATCGGAGAATAGGGTGAGGCCTATTGTGGCGTGGTGGTCTTAGAACCGCCCACCCCTCCAACGCAGCATTTACTTCCCTAACAAGGAAGGAACTGCGGTAAAACAAATCCCTGTGTCTCCGCGTGCTCCACTACGGTTTCCTCGCTCCTCTTTTACGTGCTTAGTAGTTAGGGTTACATATAGGAAAATTCTCGTAGTTGCATATCTAGAGAATTTACTTTGTGTCAAGCCTAAAATTGAAAAAGTATATTAAAATTGGTTAGCACCTATTCACCCCCCTCTATGTGCCCGTACGATCCATTTCAATTGGTATCAGAGCCCCGACTCTTATTTCGGGCTTAATGACCTAAGAGAAGTATGGGTTCCAAGGTAGATGGGAGTGATGCTCCGGAGGTAGTCACCATGAACGATCTCAAGACGTTGGAAACAACCTTGGTGAGTTCTATGGAGGCTAAGATGGAAGAGATCGTCAATTGATAATGCTCTCTCCACATCCGCAGATCACCTCCATCTAACTTCGAGGATACCACTCCGCAATCCAAGGAAACGGGTAAAACTGTTTCCAAAGATAACGAAGTGGTAGGTGATGATACAAGCAAGAGCTCCTCCTCGAAAAAGGATAGCGGTAAGGATGGATACAATGAGGTTTCTCATGTGTATTCCCCTGATCCGCCAATTCCTCACCCACATATACATAATAGGGGTGATCCACCCAAACTGTCAGCTTCTACTTTCTCTCAATGGCAATTTTTGATGAAATCTCATGTGTGCAGTTCCTCCATAGAGTTGTGGAAGATCATCGAAAATGGTCTTCACGTTGGAAATCCTAACATTCTCACAAGGAGAGAAGTGGTCGATAGCCAACTCAATGCTACGGCCCTACACATGATACAACTTGGTGTGGGAGATAAAGACATGCCACACATTCAAAGATCTTAGCACACTAAAGAAGCTTGGGATGCTCTCACCGAGCTCTTCATCGAAATGAAAGTATGAGAAGGAATAGATATGATGCCTTGAACAATGAAGTCAAGGATTTTATATCTTTGGATGGAGAAGACCATGAGGACATGTATAGGAGGATAAAGGCAATAGCTACTACCTTCAGAAACCACGGCGCGGCTTATGTTGATGATGCTTGGATCAAGCGCAAGTATGTCAGTGCTCTTATGCCATTTGAGCCCACAGATTTGAAAAGTCTCCAAGGTAGGCATAATTATCACCTCATGTCATCCAATGAGGTAATGCAAGAAATGGCCGCATTCAAAGTGGCTGCCAAGAATGCCGAAGATGCTCGTGCTCGAGCTATGGGGATGCAAAAGGGGGTAAACATGGCTTTGAAGACTAGTGTGATTGATCATGATGAATATGCGGTAGAAGGCCTGGACTGTCCCGAAGATATAAAAAGGATCCACGGACAATACTTGGCTCTTTATGCAAGAAACTTTTGGAAAGATCCAGCCAAGGCTAAAGCTGAACTAGATCGCAAAAGTGGAGCCTATGGAAGAAAACAAAATGGTCCCAAGCTGAGAACATGCTTTAATTGTGGTGACCGGTTGCACTTCGTAGCTGAGTGTCCATATCAAAGTAGAGAGGATAATGGAGGAAGACTCATTTTCAAGGATAAATCAAAAGCTCCACGTAAGAAACAGTTTGTAAAGAAAAATGCTCCTTTCAAGAAGCAACCAAAGATTGTTCTAGTAGCTCAAGAAGAATATTCATCGGGGAGTGAAGATGAGGACGAGGACGATAGCTCTCAAGAGGTGGCTGCTATAGCCACCACATCTATATCAACATCACTCTTCGACTCTCCAAACGAAAACATCATCAACAAGAATCCTACTTGTCTCATGGCAAGAAGCTCCGAGGTAACTTCTTCTAACTCTTCCTTTCCCAAGGCTATGATAGACATGGATGATCCTTCTAGTCTTAAGGTTAAAGAAGAGATTATTGCCTTGGATTATTTCTATACTAACTTGCAAGGTGAGCACAAAGTTCGTTTTGAGGCTCTTATGGATCAGTTGGCCCAAAACGAAGCACTCCTCGAAGAAAAGGGCAGAATTGAAAGGGAGGATGCAATGGAAATTGCATCCCTAAAAATGCTCTTGAAGAAGAAGAAGAAGCTCGGGTCTCTCTTGAAGAGAGGCTTGAGTCTATGGAAGAGTCACATGAAGAAATTGTGACTAAACTCGTTAAGGAACGTGACAATGCGGTCACCAAGGCAAAGAAGTTAAAGAAGGAAAGGATTGACTTTGGGGCTGCTCATGATAGACTCTCCGAGGAATTGGAGAAACTTGAAAATGCTCACAAGGCGTTGAAAAACGAGTTCTCTATCCTCAATGAGTCACATGATCAGCTTCAAAGTCGATTGGCCATATATGATACTCCTAGCTCGTCCAACTCAACATATAGTAACAAGAAAAATGCTAATGTGGAAAAAGGAGTGATCAAGAACATCAATACAAAGGACAAAGGTGTGCTTGATGAAGTCCTTGACAAGCAAAGGTCAAATCATGGTAGAGAGGGACTTGGGTATGTCACCAAGTCCAAGAAGAAGAAAACCAAGAAGAACAAGACCAAGAATGTGCAATTAAAGACAAGCACGGCTGAGAAGGTTGTCACAAAAGACAAGACTAATAATATTGGTTTTGCAGGGTCTCACAATCCGAATTATGAACTCTTTTGTGATGATTATGGCGATGTTTATGCTTATTATGTTGGTCCTTTTGATGAATTTATTGCTTGGTCTATTTGGGTCCCAAAGACCCTTGTTACTAACATGAAAGGACCCATTGAAAATGGGTACCTAAAACCAAGAAGTAATTTTCTTGCGGGCTATGCTTCCGGTGGGTCGAAATGGGTGGATAGTGGCTGCACTAGTCATATGACCGGAAGCAAGGAGATCATCACGAGATGCGTCCAAATCTTGATAATATCACGCCTCCTATGGTGATAAGTCTAAATCTGAGGTATTGGGTCTTGGCAAGGTTGTGGTTGCCCACGATATCTCTCGTGGACGTCATGCTTGTTGAGACCCTTGGCTATAATCTTCTTCTGCTCGTGCCCTTGGCAAGATGGGTTTTGTTTTTATCGATGATGATTTGGTGGTACTCTTATGGAGCAAGTCTCTAAAGGTCGCTTCGTTGTATACGTCGAAAATGACCTGTATGTGGTGGACTTCTCGGGAAAACCACTTGGTCCGATGTGTCTATTCGGAAAGGCCGACGTAATGGCTATGGCATCGCCGTTTAGCCCATGTCATCATGAGAACTTTGCAAAGTCTCCAAAAGGGTGGCCACATTCTTGGACTAAAAGACAATGTCTCTTTTGCCAAAGATCGTGTTTGCAGGGCCTGTGTTGAAGGAAAAATGCATGATTCTCCCCACAAGAGGAAGACTATTGTGTCATCGAAGAGGATCTTGGAATTACTCCATGTGGATTTATTTGGACCTCCTTCTCATGCAAGTCTTGGTGGGAAGAAATATGTTTGGTCATCGTCGATGATTACTCAAGATATACATGGGTATATTTCTTCAAGCTGAAAAGTGAGACTCAACAAACTGTCATCGACTTTGCCAATGAAGTTCAACGTCAACACAATGTTCCCATATTGGCAATTAGAAGTGACAATGGCACAGAATTCAAGAACTACACTTTAAACGAGTTTCTTAGCGAAGAGGGGATTAGACACCAATATTCCGCTCGTACACCCTCAACAAAATGGTGTAGCCGAGAGGAAGAACCGGACTTTGATGGATATGGCAAGATCTATGCTAATGAATTTAAGTATCCTTATAATTTTTGGGCAAGCCATATCCACTTGTCACTCATCAAACCGGCTTTACCTTCGGAAGATCTTGGACAAGACCCCATATGAAATACTTACCGCAACAAACCCAACATCTCATACTGTGGTATTCGGTGTAAGTGTTTCTTTCTTATTAAAGGTGTCCGTTTGTCAAAATTTGAATCCAAGGCTTTAGAGGGTATATTTGTTGGTTATGGTGCCGAATCCCACACTTATAGAGTCTACAACAAGCTCACTGGGATTGTTGTAGAATCTTGTAGTGTGTAGTTCGATGAAAATAACGGCTCCTTTGTAGGGCAAGTTGATGTTTGTGATGGAGATGTTGAAATACCCCAAGATGCCATAAGAAGAATGGGCGTGGGATTTTTCCGCCCATTGAGGAACCCTTGTGGCGGATCGGGAAGGACAATGCGCACTCAAGTGGAGCCCTCATCTTCACAAGATCAACAAGCTCCTCTGTTGGAGAAAATCCTGCACCAACACCACAATCTGAAGACCATCTGTCTCGACAAGCTGGTAGTCCCAGCCGGACTATCCGCCTCCAAGGGGCGTATAATCCGCCTGCACTCCAACTTGTTCCAGGATCCGAAGGAGAAGTCAACAACTCGAAGCTCCCAGCCGGATTCTCCCGAGGGCGGATTATCCGCCCAGGTCTCCAAATCCAACAGCTTTCTCGGGAAGATGGTTCTACGGTACTTCACCGCCCAGGATAGTCCGTCCCTCCAAGGCGGATTATCCGGCCTCAAGAAAATATTCAGCAACAATCGACAAAGATGCGGTGACCAAGATCAAGGACAAGGCAAGAATCAAGACAAGGATACAACAATTGAATCCACTCCTTCAAGAAACAATAAGGATATTGAGGCTCGTCAGAAGGCTCGTCTTGATCGCAACCTTGAACTAAGAGGCCACACTCTTGACAAGGTAGTTGGTGATCTACGAAGGGTATCCACTCGAAGAGAGCTAGCTTCGTGATCATCAAGCTCACATTTCCATGGTTGAACCAAAGAAGGTTTTGATGCTCTTGAAGACCCCGATTGGGTTGTTGCAATGCATGAAGAATTAAACAACTTGAACGCAACAAAGTGTGGAAGCTCGTAGAAAAGCCAAAGGATTGCCGCAATGTTATCGGCACCAAGTGGATCTTCAAGAACAAACAGGATGAAAATGGCATTGTTGTGAGGAATAAAGCACGACTGTGGCTCAAGGATTCTCTCAAGTAGAAGGGATTGATTTTGGCGAGACCTACGCTCCCGTGGCTCGCCTTGAGTCCATCCGTATCCTTCTTGCATATGCAGCTCTTCATAATTTTAAGTTACAACAAATGGATGTTAAGAGCGCTTTTAATGGTCCTCTACATGAGTTAGTATACGCCACGCAGCCCCGGGTTTGAGGACCCCAAATTTCGAACCATGTCTACAAACTCGATAAGGCGCTCTATGGCCTTAAACAAGCCCCACGTCGTGGTATGAGCACCTTAAAGAGCTTTTGCTAGACCGTGGATTCAAGTTGGGCAAATCGATCCCACTCTTTTTACTAAGAAGGTCAATGGGAGCTTTTTGTATGCCAACTCTATGTAGATGACATTATTTTTGGCTCTACTAACCAAGCTTTTAACGATGAATTTTCAAAGCTTATGACCCATGTGTTTGAGATGTCCATGATGGGTGAGCTCAGTTCTTTCTTGGATTTGAAATCAAACAACTTAGAGAGGGAACCTTTATTAATCAAGCTAAATACATCCAAGACATGCTCAAAAGGTTCAAGATGACGGATCTCAATGGCGCTATACCCCAATGCAAACAAAGTGTCATCTTGAGCTCGATCCCAAGGGTAAAGATGTGGATCAAAGGTATACCGATCCATGATCGGCTCTCTCCTTTACCTCTCTGCATCTAGGCCCGATATCGTGTTAAGTGTAGGAGTGTGCAAGGTACCAAGCCGCTCCTAAAGAAAGCCACTTAGTGGCGGTCAAGCGAATCTTCCGATATTTGGTTCATTCCCCAAATTTTGTGTTATGGTATCCCAAGGGTTCAAGTTTCTCTGTGTGGTTACACCGATTGGGCTGGTGACAAAGATGATAGGAAATCAACCTCTGGTGCATGCCAATTCTTGGGGTCTCTAGTGTGTTGGTCATTAAAGAAACAATTGTATTTCACTCTCAACCGAAGTTGAATATGTTGTCACTGCAAGTGCTTGTACTCAATTGTTATGGATGAGGCAAACTTTAAAGGAATATGGTGTCAATTGTGACAAAGTGCCTCTTTTATGCGACAATGAAAGTGCTATCAAAATTGCTTACAATCACGCAAGATACAAGAACAAAACATATAGAGATTCGCAACCACTTTATTCGGGATCATGTTGCTCGTGGAGATATTGCTCTATCATTTGTGAGCACGAAGAACCAACTTGCTGATATTTTCACAAAGCCCCTCGATGAAGCAAGATTTTGTTATTTGCGGAATGAGCTAAATATCGTAGATTCAAGGAGCTTGGCTTGACTATTCTTGCACACTCACTTGCTCTTATTCATGTATTTGGTTTAGATGTGGGCATAGACATAGGGGGAGTGTGGTCCTAATTGATTGGGCCAACCCTCCCCCCATCATGCCAAAAGCAAGTAAAATCATTTCCCTTAATATCATTTTGTGATATGTGGGTCATCGATGAGCATTGGTTTTGAACTCAAGATACATCTTCACGGTGTCATGCCATGCGCTCCAACATGGTGGCTTCGGCCACCGCCCTCTTCCTCGAGAAGAGTTGGGTTTTCATGGGTCTCGTTGGATTTTCTTGCATACCCTTTGTTCTTATGGAAAACACACTCAAATTTGGCTTTTGATTGATGAGGCGGAGTGATCTCCAGGGACGTTAGCATCGCTCTTCTTCCTTTTTGGCGTTTCGATGCCAAAGGGGGAGAAGTAGTTCTATTAGGTCTCGTGGATTTGCAAGGGTCGGGCACAAGCTTTTCGTTTTTAGTCGTTTTTCATTTGCTTGCTTGTGCCTTTTCTAGCGTGAACTTGTTTGCTATTTGTGGTTGTTTGTGTAAGACTATGTCGTACTCCACAGTCTGGTACTATGTTTGGTATTCATGGATTTCTGGATTTATCTATCATGGACCCCATGGAATTATGGAATTATGGAGCATATTTGATGACATATGGATTCATGGAATTTTCTTTGTATGCCTTGGCTATAGATTCCGGTGGTATGACTTTTCTCTCCAAACCTTAAAAGTAGTGTTCTACCTTGTGTGTGTATTTGTATTCAAATGCAAATCTTAAATATGCACACATCTAGGGGGAGCGCCTTTCATTATCTAAGGTGGCACTTGCCGGTCTCTTTGCAAATCCTAGTATTGTCATCTAACACCAAAAGGGGAGATTGAAAGAACATTTCTTAATCCCTAGTGTTTTGTGTGTTAGATAACAATACCAAGGATCATTTAATGTGTGTTGAAGTGTTGCGGCAGAATCTACCTTTGGGGCGGATAATCCGCCCACCGGCGATAATCCGCCTCCTCCGCCAAGCATGCGCAAGCCCGAAGGGGCGGAACATTGGCGGACTTTCCGGCCAGCGGATAATCCGCCCCGAGGCGGATAATCCGCCTCTGCTCTTCGCAAGGCGCAAGCCCGAGAGGCGGAGTTTGGCGGACTTTCCGGCACGCGATAATCCGCAAGGGGCGGATAATCCGCCCCCAAGATCTTCTCCAAGATTCACCAAGGCGCAAGCCCCAGAGAGGCGGAGTTTCCCGAGATTCCGCCTTGGCGGAGTTTTCCTTGGGGGATAATCCGCCCAAGTGGGGGCGATAATCCGCCCCAAAGTTGTGCAACGCCAGATCTGGGAAGGGGTATTTAAGCCAGCAATCCCTCCTGTAACTCTTGATTCATCTCGAAAAAGAACGATCGATCTCAAAAGTTCATACAAGAGTGCTCCACCTAGATCCATCCAAAGGCCCCATCCCTTTGGGAATCGAAGGAGGAGAACTCGACCTTCATCATCGCAATCAAGCGCTTCATCTCCTCTCCATTCATTTGGAGAACCTTCGATCTAGTATTTCTTGCAAAGATCTAGATCCTTGTTTTTGTTTATATTGATAAACCTTGTTTTTGTGACAGCTTGTTGTCATCCCTAGCCCCAATTCGGTTGTGGTGTGTGCGATAGTATTGTAAAAGGCACCGTTCCTCCCGAAGGGATCCAATAGTGGAGAAGGTGGATCAGGCCTCTCGTGGCGAGATCCATCGGAGAATAGGGTGAGGCCTATTGTGGCGTGGTGGTCTTAGAACCGCCCACCCTCCAACGCACGCATTTCCCTAACAAGGAAGGAACTGCGGTAAAACAAATCCTGTGTCTCCGCGTGCTCCACGGTTTCCTCGCCCTCTTTACGTGCTTAGTAGTTAGGGTTACATATAGGGAAATTCTCGTAGTTGCATATCTAGAGAATTTACTTTGTGTCAAGCCTAAAATTGAAAAAGTATATTAAAATTGGTTAGCACCTATTCACCCCCCCTCTAGGTGCCCATACGATCCATTTCAGTGAGCTTGCCCACGGCCTGGGACACAAGGGCCACCACCTCCGGGGTCCGAGCCTCGTGGGGAACACCAATCAGCCGCACCCAGACCTCCGAGAGAGTGGCCACCTGCTCCTGCATGGCTGAGGAAGGCTGGATGGATACCTTCAGCTGGTGGATCGGCAGAGTGAAGGACGTGCCGCACGCGCACATGCAAAGGATCGCCACAGACGGGAAGTGGACCGCGAACTCGGACGCCGAGACCCGGTGGACCGGCCACTCGTGGCTAGGCAGGACCGCGCTGAGCTCCTCCTGGATCAGGGCTTCCGAGACCTCCAGGTGAGTGGGGGGCCCTGGACCGGGAGGATCGTCACCATTGCTAAGGTCTCCAGAACCATCATCTGCACTCCACCCATATCGATGAAGTAGAACCCGCCGTCGACCCCGTGACCATAGTACTCCATGGCCTCCCTACGGCGAGGAATGGCAGCTGCCAACACCACACTTCCCCCCCGGCGTTCGGGCTGTCCCTAGGGGGTCGCCCAACACACCAGGAGCAGGGTCGGCCACCGGCATTGCGCCCTTCTTCTTCTTCTTGCACTTCCTCTTCTTCTTAGGCGCCGATGACTCTGGCTTCTCACCCTCCTGACAGGCCATCGCCTCCTCCGGGGGCCGGTAGGAGCCCATATGGCCCCACGCTGGCGGCTGCCGGCGGTCCCGAGGCGGCGAGGCAGGACGCCGCAGAGGAGAGGCGCGACGTGGGCCCCATCCAACGCGGCGGAGGTGAGGTCCGACGCGGGGATGGCAAACGGCAAGGTGGAGATGGCGCACGGCGGGGCGAGATGCCGCGTGACGCCGGAGGGGGGCTGCGGGGGCGAGGCGCCATGAGCGCCGCTCGGTAGGACCGGTGTCGTCGCGAGGGAGAAAGAGGCGGGGGAGGAACGAGCCAGGTTGCAGGCGTCGGGGTCAGGTGGGAGGCAGCGGCGGACAGGAAAACGACCTCAGACGCGGGGTTAGTTAGGGTTAGAGGCTGCTGCGTCCAACCCCCAGCCGGCCCAGTGGGCCGAGGCGGCCGAGGCCCAACGTGGATGCCCGGGCGGCAGATAGCAGGGAGGCATGGGCT
Source organism: Avena longiglumis (assembly GCA_030063025.1). Classification (NCBI taxonomy): domain Eukaryota; kingdom Viridiplantae; phylum Streptophyta; class Magnoliopsida; order Poales; family Poaceae; genus Avena; species Avena longiglumis. Next base: position 463,272,417 of record CP125975.1, on the reverse strand, counting down.
CTGCAGAGCCGACCGGGCCAGGCTACAAGCAGGTCGAGGCCCGCGAGCGGCCCAGCAGGTCAGCCCCACCCCCGCACCCTCTCCCGCGGCCCGTCGAAGCCCTCACCCAACCCACCCCACCCCTATTGGGGCGCCGCCGGCGGCGGTCTCCTCGGGACCCCTCCGCGTCGGCGGGGCCGCCGGGGGGCAGCTCGCGTGTGCGGGAGAAAGTTGCCAAGAGAGGGCAGGAGGAGGTGGGAGGGACACCTCGCGGTGTCCACGCCCTGTTCCTCATCGGACAGATCTCCAGGAGCCCGGTCGCCGGACAGGGGAGCCTCCTCCAGCGCCGGCGCGTCATCTGCCGGCTCCTCCTCCTCGACATCACCCCAGGTCAACCCGTGGAGGTCCGCCATCGCGTCGACGAGCTCCGGCGGCAGCGGGCGGGAAGGCAGCGGCGCCCGCTTCGGGGGCCGAGACGGAGAAGCAACCGACGCCGGCGACGAGATGCGCCCTCCCACCTTCACTCCGTGCGCCGGGAACCCGAGCGTCGTGCATTGGCGGACGAACTCCCCCCGACGCCGGTCGCGAGCATCGATGATGACACCCTCCGCGGAGAGGAGCGCCAGGAAGCCTGCGAAGAGAGAGGAGGAAGAGGCGCACCAGCGGAGGAACGGGGAGGCCGCGGGCGAGAGAGGGCGGGGCATGGTGGCCGGCGCCGCCGCCGGCGGATTCAAAATTTGAATCCACCCGAGCTCGCGCAGGGGGCGTCCAATCCGGGCTCCTGGTCCCCCGATTACCCGGAGCCAATTGTTGATCAATTATTTATTTAAATCTCTACAAATATGCGAGTATTGGATCTGCATCCCGCAACCAAAACGAAAGAAAGAACAAAAGTTTAGACCTGTGATAAATTAATGTGAATCCCATGGCAAAATCAAAGATAAAACTGATCGGCTGAAAGATATTTCTTAGTTGATTAAGCCATATTAAATGTATTTCTAGAAATAAATTCTATTTGTATCTTAGTTCGAATTTACCAAATCGGAGGAAGTGTTGCAAAAATGATAAAAAAAACATTATGCTTCATTTTCCCTTGGGCTTGCATAAATTTACATGTGCCTCCTAGATTGGTTTGACTTTTTATTGAGAAAAACTTTGTTGGCGTTAATAATTATAATAATTAAAATAATGATATAAACTACAAGTCAATGGTACTCAAAATTTTGTGTACATTACTTCATAGAACTAATGTTAAAAAGGAAGATTAATTAATACTATTATATACTTTCTGCATTAGTAACCTTAGATGGGTTCTAGCGTGACACAATGACCCAAATTGCTGGAAAAGCTTACCGTGCTTATGTCTAGTACGTGGTGAATCTAATTTATTTTTGGGGTTTGATCCGGTATTACCCTCTCCGCTAAACTTGTACAAATATATTCATGTATATATTAAACCCGTATCTAAATAGAGTATTACCCTTATAGAGATATACGTATCAGGATATGTAGTTATATATAATTCCCGCACGCACACGATCCGTCCTGTCCCGGTGTTGGCCATCATCGTGACCGCCGCCGGCCATCACGACCGCCGCCACTACCGTCGACCATCCTCACGACTGCCACCACCAATCTCTCCTACGCTGCCTCCGTCGGACAGTCCGGCGGGCTGCCGGACAAGTCATGGATAGTCGGTCGATAAGCCGGACAGTCCAGCGAGCCGCCGGACAAGTCGCCGGATAAGTTGCCCGACAGTCCAGCGAGCTGCCTGATAGTCCGATCGCCGCCGCCAAGATCTCCCGCGCCGCCGCCTCTGCACGTTGCCGCTGCCGCCATGCCAGCCCACCGGCACACACACCTATAAGGCCAAACCCAGACATGCGCTGCCCAGACCGAGTCACTGGCTTGCCGGATCCAACCGCCGCCACCATTACAATCGTGGGCGGACACGACCGTTACCGGCGATGATCCGGTGTACAACCATACATTTTTTTCTTTTGGGTAGAGCTCGTACTAGTACAGGTACGACTAGAAAAATGTATTATTTAGTTAAATTATATGGGATGTTGTACAAGGTTATATATACATATATATACTAATTATAAAGGGGTATTAAACGAATCTGTTTGACATTACACGAGTTTAGGGAGAGGAGGTAGTGCTGGATCAGAGCCATTCTTGGGTAACAAAAGTAGTTTCCCAACTTATTAGCAGACTAGCTAGGAGTCTTTATCAAGAAAAAGAGCAGACTAAGAGTACGTCTAGCCTCTGAAGTAAAACCGCCGTCCGATCTCAACCACCTCCATCTTCTTCCCGTGTTTCTAGAAGGAGGCATCCGTCTGCCTCGCAAAAATTAAACATGTACGGTAGTCCACTTCAGTCAGGATCATCGAAAGAGAAAACTATTTGGCCGGATCTCACACTCTGAATTCAACACATGGACCTGCAGCTCACAGAGATCCGATCCTTTAAGAAAACGGAGCAGCTGCATGCCAGTCGAGATGGAATCATATGCAAGCAGTCAATCAGCAACTCAGGAGGGGAACCGAACGAATGGTCGGCGGTGTTAGCGCAGTAGCATCAGAAACTGTTACAGGATCACATGATCGGGACGTGCTGCTCGATTATCTACTCTAGCTGGCAAACGATTTGTGCCGCGCACACCTGTATGGCTGCCAGGGTTTAGCTTGGAGCCTTGGATCAGTGTATAAGTCTCTTGGCTGACCTGGAAAACTACAGCAAGCTCACAGCCGCTCACGCATCTGCTACTGCTCACTGCATTTCTCTCCACAAGTTGAGTAAAACTTCCAGATTGATCCAGATGCGTCTGCCTAACTAGCAGCGTGTACGGTTTCTCAGAGCAAGCAACCCGGAGACCGTAGACGCCATCTCGACAGGGACGCATATGACACTTGGAGACGTCGTCTTCTTGGCAGAAAAAACTGCACGTCCACGTTCACATCAACGGCAATTTCATAGTGTTATCTTTGAGCTGCTATTCTCCGGGTGACAGGGGTGCAATGGAAAGGACTGTTCTATCTTTGCAGTTTAATCACCGGGAAACTTGTCCCGTGCCGACCTGTCCCAGTTCCGAAGCTTTCCATCTACACGGCTGCACCTCTCGTCCTCTCGACACGCTAAATAAGCTGGCGACACATCTTTGGCAGCTACGCTTAGGTGGAAGATCAATAGTTTTAGGCTAATCATCCAACCTCTCTATCAAACTGTGTTCATGTCAAACCTACAATTAAATGAAGCCCATTATAATTTCTTAGTCTAGTCATAGTGGAGAGTAACATAAGATAGTGCCATGCATATGACACTACTCTATGTTACTATCCTCATGATGCATAGAATCTTAGTACTCCCTCCGACCCATATTAGTTGACTTTAATTTGGATGTATCTATCACAAAAACTTGTCTAGATACATCCAAATTAGAGTCAAATAATATGGGTCAGAAGGAGTAGTAGTAATTTAGAATGACTTATTTATTAGCCTATAGACTCATATTGTCTTGAGATGTGTGATGTTATGGTAACATAGCTAGTTACCATAAGGCTCTCTTTTCTTATTAGTTAATATGCCATGTCATCAAAATGTCTAGTTGGCATTACATGTAGGTATATGATACCACTTAATTAAGTTACTCCCACTACGACTAGCCTTATGTAAACAGTTAGGCCTTTTATACAATAGGATGTATCTTAACGCATTATCCTAAAAGTAATAAATGGTTAAGAAACAACTTATCCAATGCATTGTTTTTTAAGTTGTGTCTTTACATTTAATAATTTAGATGACATGCATGCATTTGATTGGTCTAACCATGTTATTTGTCTATGGTTTCGCACGAGAGGTGTTTTTTTTATCTACAAGACCACGTAGGCAAAGATACTCCCCCAATATCTCCTCATTAACTATAGTGTCATGTAGGCAAAGTGCCTAGGATACACCGCTAAGAATCATCCATTGTGAAAGGCCTTATATAATGGTTATCCACGATTTATGCATTCAAAAGCGCCAAGTAATGCATTATTATGGATTATTCTATGCCTTTTGTTTATAGGATAAAATGCATATGCATTTAAAGCTACCAAGAGTTACTAAGAGGAGTATCGACTTTTAATGATGTTCAACAAAAAGGTAATTTTAAATTTAAACACTAAGAGGAAACATACAAATCAACTCTTGGCTCGGTTGATCCAAGCATGTGATATTGGATTGGTGCACGAGTTAGAGCTTGGATCATGGAGCCGATTGTTGGTCAATATTTATTGAAATCTCTATAAATATGTGAGATATTGGATCTGCATTCCGTAACCAAAACAAAAGACGGAACAAAAGTTTAGAGCCGTGATAAATTGATGTGAACCCCATGGAAAAATCAAAGATAAACTGATCGGATGAAAGATATTTCTTAGTCGATTAAGCCATATTAAATGTATTTCTAGAAATAAATTCTATTTGTATCTTAGTTCTAGTTTACCAAATCGGAGGAAGTGTTGCAAAAATGATAAACAAAAACATTATGCTTCATTTTCCCTTGGGCTTGCATAAATTTACATGTGCCTCCTAGATTGGTTTGACTTTTTATTGAGAAAAACTCTGTTGGCGTTAATAATTGTAGTAATTAAAATAATGAAATGAACTACAAGTCAATGGCACTCAAAATTTGTGTGTATGAATAGTTTGAAAGATAAAAAACAAAATATTTTTAGTTGGATTCTCTGGGAGTCTCCGGGATTGGTTCTATTTATGGAAAACTATACTAATATTAATAATATTGTTGCCATAATAAAAAAAATGCTTGACAGCAATAAATCTAAATTTGAAATGTTATTAATTTATTAATATTTTAAAAAATAAAAAGTCAGACTCTGTCTGAGCATGTGCTATTTTAGCATCAAATAGTGGAATTTTTCAGAAAAGAAAAAGATAAGTTACCGTACTTTCATACACTGTACTAAGTACAATATAATATAATCTAAAAAAATACTCCCTTCGACCCATATTAGTTGACTCAAATTTGTCTAAATTTGAATAAATCTAGACACTATTTAGATATAGATTTATATAAATTTTAATAAATCCAAATTAACTAATATGAATTGGAGGGAGTATCATATAATACTTCAGTATTTCACCAATCGGGTCGAAACACACGGCGTAAGATCTAGGAATTCCTAAGATCTATGGGAGAAGAACAGAGCAAGCCGCGGGGGTTTCGACTAGTTAGACGCCGCTGCGGTGTGGCGCATCCTGTTTCCCCACGTCTCCCGTGGCCCCTCCGCTGCCCGCCACTGCAGCCCGGCAAGCTGCGCCTCCCAGTCCGCGAACCCCGCGCCCCACGTCGCGCGGTGTCCGGCTCCGGCGCCACCGCCGAAGCGCAGCTGGACGTCGTAGCCCCGCCGACGCTCGGGGTCGGAGAGCACCTCGTAGGCCTCGCGCGCCATCATGAACTGGTCGGCGCCGCCCGGGCACGCGTCCGGGTGCCACCGCAGCGCCGCGCGCCTGTATGCCGCCTTGATCTCCTCGGGCCCCGCCGACGTCCCCACCGACAGCACATCGTACATCGTCGTCTTCGCGGCTCTCTCCGGCGCCGCCGCCACGGCCGACACCCTCACCCGCGCCCGCCGCTGGCACTTGACTCCTCCCGGGAAGACTGAGGGCCTCGCGCACACCGAGCTCATCTCTGTGATTAATGGATGCTACGGCCACCAGAATACTGAAGAATGACGGATAGATGGACGTGTAAGCTAAGGCTTTGCTTCTCGCGCTTGAAGTTGGAAGGTGTAAGCTAAGGCTTGATTCTATTTTTTTGCACGCGACGGAGTGGTGGTTATATAGCGCCGAGGGATCAGGGATGCGTGTGGCGGCGTGGGCTTCTAGAAGAGATGGACGGAAGACGAAGACATGGGCTCGTCGCCCACGGGAAGGGCCATCTCTCTCTGTGTGTGTGTTAATTACCACCACTAATTAATCTTACCGTCAAGTTGCTGTGAGACAAGTTGATCTTGAGATGTCAACTTGTTGTTCGTGTTAGGCATGCATGTAGGATGATTGCTGGGTTAGAGGAGAGAGAAAAAAATGTCCTCTATTTCTTAGCTAAGTGATCATCTTAATCTCTTAGCATGATATGTGTTACCATGTATTTAGAGATATCTGTCGTTGCAGATAAGACTATGAAAAGACATATTGTATATCATATTCTGTCATCATATTAAAATTATATTGCATGTACTACCTCCGTCCCAAGGTTTAAGACCTATATATCTTCTCAAAAGTCAAATTATCTAAAATTTGACTAAATTTATATAATTTATAACCTTTCATACATCATGAAACATATTTTCACATGATACTATATAATATAATAGTTTTTAATAGTTTTTTTCTAAAAGCTTGATCAAACTTTTCTCAGTTATTTTTTTAGCTGAGTTGTAGATTAAGTGGTCAGATCAAGCCCGGGGGGACAGACACTACGTCATTTCTGGCTGGGTTTTTCCTACATGGAGAATTTACTCGCTGACCCAGCTGGAGTTGCTCCGATCCGGTCTGGTGATAGGTAAACATGGTGGGCCAGTCGGATTGCAAGCCGATACCGCTCACGTGAGGTGCAAGCGGCGCCTGCGTACAAGCCAGCCGCAGGTCCGATCCGGTCTTGTAATCGGTAAACCAGCTGAAAAGTCATTGGTCTTTTTGACGTGTTAGGTTTCTAGTAACCATGTATTTTATTAGACAATACAGAGATTACATACGTGATCAATATCTAAGATAAACAAGCTTATCAAGAAATTTTGCATAAAAAATCCCGCAAATAAAATTACAATTCCACAGTTAGAGAATCTTATACCTCGCCGAACCGTCGTACATCGTCCTCCATTGCCATCATGGTAGCATCCAAAAAAGAGACGAACAACCGTCATACCTAGATCTTTAAGAGCACCGTCGCATACGGGGATGCTTCTCGAGTGAACCGGGTCGTCATAAGCGATGAGCCCGAGACTTGTGGCACGTTGTCTGGGATCTTCCCCGTGGTCACCAGATTCTGATATCGTTGTCTTCATCCGACACAGTCGAAGAAGAAAAACGCCATCGCCTGACGTCTTCCATGTGCCCAGATGCAAGATGTTAAATACTAATGCAACCTATTTGGTGTTCGTAATTAGTACACACGTGTATACTCCGAGCTAGGTGACTATGGCGACGGTTCTCGACGGGAGACGCATGTTCCTCTTTGTGCTATTGTCATTCCCTCAATTGCACTACGGCTCGGTGAGAGCAGCCATCTCGCATCAATATACAGTGAATTAATGTCACAATCCTCCCCGTCCTAAAGTCTGAAGTCTGAATAAGGTCCCTCCTCCTATCCTTGCTCCGTTGGTGCGTCTAGCATTGATGGAGGGCGCGTGGAGTCGTGTGTCCGGTAAATATTTTGGGATCCGGTCATTTTTCGTATTTGTTTGTGTAATTTGGGGTCATTCTCTTTGATCTACATTTATCATCTTCGGTGATGGTTGCTGTTCTGGTGTGCTGGTCCTTTAGGGCCTTAGCACGACGAATTTTCGTTTGTCTACTGCAGCAAGCTTTACTACGATAAGCTTTGCCGGCTCCGGTGATGGGGGCTGAGAACGATGACGCGTCTTCGGCTCGTGCTAATATATGTAGTCATCGCTAGGTGATCCAATAAACTATTTGTATTTTTTATTACTTTTAGCACTCTTTATACTGCTGTGGATGATTATTAATAATAGATCGGTATATTTATCTTAATTATTCTTCTTGCTGCATCTACAATTCTACATGGATAAGTTCCCTTGTGTAAAACCGCCCAAACGGTTAGAACTTGCCGACCTGCACTTGCGGATGAGGTGTGACGTCCGCCTACGCCTACACGATTGGAGCCTGCCTACTTGCAGATGAGATCTGCACTAGGAAATTGCCTTGCTTGCATATGAGATCTCACGTGACGCAAGGACCACTTGCATGCCGGTTAAGCTTATCCTGCTTATGGCTGCTACGTGGTGAATCTTTTTATTCATCGGCTAATACTCCGCACAGTACGTAGTTTCCCAACTAGCAGACTCTGAGGTATGACCGCCTCTGATCTCAATCACCTCCATCTTCTCCTTGCGTTTACAGAAAAGAAAACATCCATCTGCCTCAGTCAAGTTTAATGTGTAAGTACGTCTCAGTCACGATCATTGAAAGAGAAAACTAGTATTTGGCTGGGTCGTAGAATCTGAATTTAACACCTAGACCTGTAGCCCATATAAATCATCTTTTTCTTTGGAAACAGAGTAGCCCATGGAGACCATGCAACTAGTCAATCATCAAGGGGACCGATCGAATGGTGGACAGTGTTAGCGCAGTAGCACCAGAAACTGTTGCGCCGCCGGGGCAAGCGTCCGGGTGCCACCGCAGCGCCGCGCGCCTGTATGCCGCCTTGATCTCCTGGGGCCCCGCCGACGTCCCCACAGACAGCACATCGTACATTGTCGTCTTCGCCGCCCTCTCCGGCGCCGCCGCCACGGCCGACACCCTCACCCGCGCCCGCCGCCGGCACTTGCCTCCTCGCGGGAAGACTGAGGGCCTCGCGCTTAATGGATGCTACGGCCACCAGAAAACTGAAGAATGACGGATAGATGGGCGAAAATGCAACTCTACATGCACGAGGGTGTCCCGGCCTTATCCCCACCATCCATTGCATGAAGATTCGTGCATGTTTTTTAGACAAAACACCTTCTAGTTACCCTCATATTTCGTTTGCACGGCCTCTCTATTTTCAAGAGAAGCCTTCTGTGTTTGCTTATTCGTGTTTTTCCAGTTCAACATTGAATGCTAGAAAATCCGACCAAACATTTTATGCATTTTCGTATCAGCATCAAGATATTTAGTATAAAAAATAACTCAAATTCAGATATTTAGTATCAGAATATCCAATTCCGTATCAGAAATTCTGGGGAAAATATGGAAGTAAATAAACCGGACCAAAAATTCTGGGTGGCTCGAGTTCTGTTCATGCAACAACCGATTTCTCCCAAATTTATTGACCATGAACAAAACTTTCCCAGGAAAATACATGCACTAACAAAATCGTTGAGATCAAGAACAATAACTTTCGAACACAGGATTCTGGCATACATGCAGTAGTAAATCGTCGAGATCAAGAACCATTAAGATAGGAAAAAATACACATATCTTGGATTGTTCATATACAACCCGGAACACTGGTTGCAAGAGATTGGGGAAGCCAATGAGCGGTGTGGCGGTGACTAGGGCTGTCAACGAGTCGAACTCGAGCGAACATTGTTAGGCTCGAGCTCGGCTCAGCTCGAGTGAGCCTAGGTTGACCTTCGAACCTATATCTAAGCTCGAGTTTGGCTCGACCAAAGCTCGAGTAGGCTTAAGCTCGGTTCGTTGAAGTTCGGTAAGAAAATTTTAATACATCCAAAGATAGACATGCAGCTACATAGCAAGAAAATAGTAAAGCTTAAAAACCGAATAGCAGAAATGGCTCGGAGTCTCACATAATAGTAATAAAGTGTCAACATGCAGCACAATTATTTTAGCAGTCTTACAGTAGATAGAATAATAATAGCAGTCTCAATTTTACGACTGTACAAAAATCACGAGCTTTATCGAACAGTTTGAGTTCGGCTCGTCTAAGCTCGCAAGCTCGAAAATAGGCTCGAGCTTGGTTTGTTAGAGAGACGAATCAAGCTCGAGCCGAGCTGTTAACGCGCCGAACTCGCATAGTTTGTCAAGTCCAAACTTTTTTGACAGGCGTAGCGGCGAGGGATCCAGATCAGGGAGGACCTGCCTTCATCGTTTGGAGAGTCTAGTCAAGCGACTGATCCTGGGCGGCAGGGGCGCCGTCAGCTCCATTCTTTCCGTCGCCGGCTAACACAAAATCGAAGAGGGCGGTAGCATCAGAAACTGTTTCAGGATCACATGATCCGGGACGTGCTGCTCGATTATCTACTCTAGATGGTTTGTGCCCGCAATTGCAGACACCTGTATGGCTGCTAGGGTTTAGTTTGGAGCCTTGGATCAGTGTATAAGTCTGGGCTGACCTGGAAAACTACCGCAAGCTCACAGCCGCTCACGCATCTGCTACTGCTCACTCCATTTCTCTCCAAGTTAAGTAAAACTTCCAGATTGGTCCAGATGCGTCTGCCTAACTAGCAGCGTGTACGGTTTCTCAGAGCAAGCAACCCGGAGACCGGAGACGCCATCTCGACAGCGACACATGATTGACACGGAGTCTTTTACTCGTACGGTCGTACCGTACAATCTACTGTACATGGAGTAAGCGCATCTTCATCGGCCGACCAATTCAGTCCGAGTGCGTCCAAACTTGTTCATGCGGACACGCGGAGTCCCAGCGGTGTCCTAACGATGCGATCCATCCAGATAAACGTGTCCGACACAACCCATTCATGCATCTAATCTGTGGCTCGGTTGCGTCAGCCCGGACGTGCACAGCGGTACCGATTCAGACGCAATTGCGGCACTGATTCAAAGGCGTTGCGCGGAAGGCTGACCGGCGGCAGCCTGCGCCATCAATGGCGACGAGACGACATATTGACTGGCTGGACACTTCAATGTCGTCTCTTTTGCCTCCACACCGGCATCCGATGCCGGCCTTTTTTAACTGGCCGTCCGCGGCCATCTTCTCCCCACAGAACACCATCCACTCCCCCTTCTACTTTTCGTTCTCCACTACCTATAGCTAGCCATGGCCGGTGGCGCTGGATCGAAGGAAGGGCGCGACGGCCTTGGACGTCGAGGGAGGCGTGGAGGACGCGGCTAAATCACCGCGCCACCATGTTCTCCTTCACCACCGTCGTCGCCGAAGATTTCGACCCAGGCACCCAGTTCGCCATGGCCATCCACCTCGACATGCCGCGCGACAGGCTTCTCCTCCCCCACGGGTTCGTGACGTTGATCGGCGACGAGACGCCGCCGCTTGTCATGCTGCGGGCGAACGGCTTCAGGACCACCAGGTACCCGGTCGATCTACAGTCCGACCACCTCGGCCAGATGTACCTCAGCAACGGCTGGGAGTGCTTCGCCCGCTCGCACCAGATCGAGACGGGCAACATCCTCGTCTTCAAGTCGATGGCAAAGGAAAGTTTGCGTCAGCTTCTTCGTCCACACCATGTGCCGCCGCCGCTACCACTCCGATTCCTTCGACTCGGACGAGTAGGCTAGGTTGTGCGCGCGCTATGTATGATGTATGAATGTAGGCATTGGACATTTGCAATGAAAATCTTTATTCAAGCCCTAAAACATTTGTTACAAGCACACCACACAACCTAAAACTACGCGTGGCCGCCAGCGCTGGGGGCGGCGGCTGCGACGGGTCAGATACACCATTCGTTATTGAGAGAATTAATGATCGCTTGCTGCGTCTGCACCTCCTCTTCAGCTCGGTCGAGGCGGACACACAGAGAAGCATCGTCAGGATTGGCCCGCACCGCTTCCCGGAGGTCGGCGCGCACCAATACGAGCTGGTCCTTTCGCCGGTACTCCAGCAGAAAGACGCGTTCCCTCACCGTCATCGTGAAAGGCTCGCTGGTGGTCACGTGACGGTTGTAGAAAGGGCGACACGGTGGGGTGCACATCCTGTAATCCGCGGGCGGCCCAAAATCGGAGGAGGCAGCATGTTCGGTAACTTCGGCGGGTTCGGCCACCACGGGGGCAGCAGCCGCTCGGGCACCTCTTCTCTGCCGATATTGGGGTTGCCACGGAGCTCTTCGGGTCGACGCCGGTGGCCAGGCATGGTGTTTTTTGGCTATTTTTTTTTAAATAATACATTTTTTTATTCATTTTTACAAATAATACGCAAAACTGGAAATTTTCAAATCTGTCGGACCGTCGTCCGTCCAACGGACGAAATATCGCCTTCGTCTGTTCACGAGACGATCAACATGTCGTCTTTTGTTGAAAAGACAACCAAGTTGTCTTCTTTTCTTCAAAAGACGACCATCATGTCGCCTGCCAGGGGTCGGCCTCGTCGTTGGTTGAACGGACGACGCTACCGTCGGGTGACAGGGTCACCAGCGTCTTTGGTTGAAGGGACGGCGCCGCTTTCGTCCGCTGAAGGGACGACGCGCCCCAGCTATATTTAGCTCCTCCGCCCGCGCCCGACGTGTGCTTGCTCCTTGCAGCTGCTTGCTCCTTCCCAGCTCCTCTCTGGCTGTTCTTTCCTCTCGCTTGCTCTCATTTTCTCAGCCGTAACCAATTTGTAGTCTAGATTTTTATCCAAACTCGCTGCTCTAACACATTAGCAAGCTAGTAGAGTCCCGATCTACTAATGGGATAGCCTGGTGTAGTGATTTGAGGCGTTTTGGTGGAGGGATCTGGTGGTGTTCTTGTTGAGCAATGGCCATGGTGGAGGCTGGTGCTGGGAGTTGAGGAAGGTGCATGGTGGAGGTCTTGATCCGTTGACTGAGGCAGTTGACGGCAGGACTTCGCACGCTTCAAGGGTAAACCCTAATTTCTTTCTTATTGCAGTCATGTGTTTATGTTCATAGGTACCCTTTGATGGGGTCTGTTAGATGCAAGATATTTGTAGAGTATTATGTGTCAATGTACCTGTTTTTGACTATTTTTGGTATTTTTTAGGTCGAAAATCATGTCAAATAATGTAGTGTTTAGGTTCTTGTATGGTCTGGTTCCGTAATGAACCAAAGAAAGTTGATTTGAGCGAGTTTAGATTTATGGATGAAGTGCTTGAATCCTGAAAGTGCCGTTACTCGGTTGAAGGATTGGTTATGTGTTCGTTTAGGGCTCCCTCCTACCCATACTGTCGGTGTGCATGCTTTATGGACTAAGTCAAGGCAAACCCCTATTTTTTATTTAAGTCCAATAGAAGAGCAACAGAAATGGGTCAAATTTGTGCAAGCTTGCCAGAAAAGAGAAGTTAACCCCAGTCTCTTAGTGTTACCTGTGGTGAAAGAGGTTGGGTATGATCATGACCATAGTAGTCAGACCGGTCATCTTTGGAGGTAGTTATGATCATGGCGAGTAGTCGGACCGGTTATCTTTGGAGGTAGTTATGATCATGGCGGAGTAGTCGGACGGTCATCTTTGGAGGTAGTTATGATCATAGCGAGTAGTCGGCTAAGAGGGTGGCGGGATATGAATCAGTCACGTAGGCTATGCACACACCGGGGTGATGGTTATGTATCGAGGACGGTGGTGAAGGATTAGGGAAGACATATTCATGCGAAAGGCGATGAGGACGAGATATATGATGGTTTGTTGCAACATCAAATGGAAGCGAAGACTCGAGCAACAAGGATACTGGTGATGATTCGGCGAGTCCGATCAAGAAGAGATCGGCCAACCTATTCCGGCATCATGGAATAATGACAACACGAAGCAATGACTGTGAGCGATGGGCATGATTCGGTGGCATTATCACGCGAACAGCATCTCTGGGTGCATTATATCCTAGCAAGAGACATCTGCAGGAAGCAATTGTTGAGTGGTCAATGTCCATGCAACGGGTCATGAAAACGAAGGTGTCATCACAACAATATTTGACATTGGTTTGCGAGGAAGTGGATGTCTGCAAGGGTGCATGCCCATGTCCCTAGGTATGACACAAACCGGAAGGTCACCGATGTTGTGATGCACACATGCACACTTGAAAGTGTCCTTCAGACCATCGTAACCTCACGTCAACCCTCACAGCTAGGCTGTTGTACACAGAGATAGTGGAGGGCAAAGCCATGGGGTGAATGCTATCATTCACAAAGTTTCACGATTCCGCTACAATATTTCATACGGGAAGGCTTGGAGGACTAAGCAAAGGGCACTGGAGGCAAGGTTTGGTTCGTTTCGAGACGGGTATGACTGTGTTGTTAGGATGCTCCAGACACTGCAGGCTAGGAATCCAGGCATCTACGTGGACATCCAACACTTTACATTGCCACAGGAACCTAATTTGAGGGTACTTCATCGAGTGTTCTTCTCATTTGCTATATGCATAGAAGCTTTCACTCACTGTCGACCAATCATCTGTGTGTATGGTACATTTCTCACTGGCAAGTATAGGGGTCAGATATTGACTGCCATAGGCCAAGATGGAAACAATCAAGTGGTTCCACTTGCTTTTGCTTACGTGGAGAGGGAGAACACCGAGAGTTGGGTATGGTTTTTCAGGCAGCTGAAGATAGCAATTGTGAGAGATACACCGAATGTATGCGTGCTTCATGATAGGCATCCAGGTATACTAAGCGCGATAAAGAAGCTCACACAGCCCACTCCTGATGAAGTAACTCCATGGATGGACATGCAGAGTCGTTGGTGCATGCGGCATCTAGGGGCCAATTTTTTCTCACAGTTCAGGAACAAAGCTCTTATGAACCTATTCAAGAAGCTTTGCAAGCAGAACCAAGAGTGGAAGTATATCAAGTGTCGTGTCTATCTTGATGACTTCACTAAAAAACATGTGACTCAGAGGAGAGCAGCTAGAGCAAAGGTCGCGGCTCATGCAAAGCGTTAGCACGAGCAACAATGTGAGCAAGCACCACGGAGGAAGAACCCATTGCCCTTTGTGACTTGCCGATTTGACCAACCCGGTACTAGGAGAAGGCCCGGAAGGATTAAAATTTTTCAGGAATGGATACAACACGAGCCTGTAGAGAGGTGGTCTCTGCTGCATGACACTCGTGGTGCTAGGTTTGGCGTCATGACTACAAATCTGGCTGAAACTTACAACTTTGTCTTGAGAGGAAGTAGGGCTCTACCATTAACAGCCATTGTGGAGTGTATTTTCACCGGAACTCTGAAGTATTTCAGAGACAGACTCCAGATGGCTCAGATGCATATCATGAACAACCCAAACACGAGGTATTGTTCAAAGATCATGCATTACATGGATGCCAAGATGGAGAAGGCTCGGTCCATGCATGTCATCGCCATCGGTAATCAGGAAAGAAGGTTCGAGGTACGCCTCCCTTCCAACCGGATTGGAACAGGAGATGAGGTAAAGACACGGGAGGTGAGGATAGGCAACGAAGCCTGGCCAACATGTGAGTGCACGTGCAATAAACCCAAGCTGTTGCATCTGCCTTGCTCTCATGTACTAGCTGCATGCGGGCTAATGGGTATGGATGCGATCTCGTTTGTGTCTCCTTATTTCCTTAAGGACGCGGTGGTCAATACGTGGACAGGCGAGATGATGGGATATAGGGCATTGGGAAATTTCAATAAAGTAAATCCAGGTGAAAGGGTTTACATCCCAGATCCTGTACTGATGAGGACAGGAAGAGGAAGGCGACAATGTGTCCGCATCCGTAATGATATGGATGAATCTGAAGCCGGAGGCCCTACTAGGCAATGTTTTCTGTGTAATCAATTTGGTCATATAGACACCAGTTGCCACATCTTCGGGACTGGTGGAGCTGCTCCTCGTGGATGTGGCAGCCGAGGAAGAAGAGGCAGAGGAAGAAGAGGCAGATGAAGAAACTAGACGTGTGAAACTATGTCTTAAATTTGCAAAATGTGTGGAACTATGTCTTAAATTTGTAATATGTGTGGAACTATGTCTTAAATTTGTAATATGTGTGGAACTATGTCTTAAATTTGTAATATGTGTGGAACTATGTCTTAAATTTGTAATATGTGTGGAACTATGTCTTAAATTTGCAAAATGTGTGGAACTATGTCTTAAATTTGTAATTTGTGTGGAACTATGTCTTAAATTTGTAATTTGTGTGGAACTAATGTGCAGATGGCGGGATCTTTGCTGAATGCTGACATAGATAGAAAGCACCGATCGACGGTACTGGATGCTAACCCGGGGTCCTTGAAGCACCTAGTGACTCGCACTCCCATTTCGAACTGGTGCATACATCCTGATTGGCTTCAGAGGCATGTGACATTTATTTCTCTTGTTGTTGGGATATTTATGGGCCAATGTGACTAAACTGTTCTGCTTTCTTCTTATGTAGATTGAAGTGGGCTGGGCTCTTACCATTCGTTCGTTTGGTTGAGGCCACTCATATGGAGGAGATAGAAGGGCGACAACTTGGGTTCCAGACGAGTCGCTTACAGTACGACTCGTCTTTGCTCACGTGCTTGGTGGATCGATGGAGGCCCGAGACTCACACTTTCCATTTTCGATGGGGAGAGATGGCTCCTACCCTTCAGGACGTCTCGTACTTGCTGGGACTTCCGTTGGCGTGCCCATAGGCCCGTGGATCCACCGGCAAATTGGGCCCAAGAGATGGCCCAACGATTCTTTGGCATCCGCAATGGAGCTCTGGCCTTTGGCCATGACAATCATGGGCCAAAATTTGGATGGTTGGAGCAGTATCAGGTGTGTTTCATTTATTTGTTCTATTTTGTTGGAGAAGTATCATGTATTGAAAATTGTTCTATTTGCTAATGCAGATACAGAGGTTTGGGTTCCCGGCCACTCGATGGCGCCCACAGATTACACGCAGCCTGGAGGCATACATTATGTGGCTGCTCGGAAAGGTGATGTTCACTGAGAACCACGTGTTGACCATTAGTGCGCGATACATCCATTTTGATAGAGGGATCGCGGAGGCGACGTGCCAGGAAGAATGCATCCAGTGGAGTTGGGGTTCAGCTGTCTTAGCAGCTACGTACCGAGGTATGTGCTATGCTTGCCAGTTAACCAAGGACAGTTCTGCCTTGCTAGGATGCCCATTGTTGCTGCAACTGTGGTCGTGGGAGAGGTTCCCTATCGGCCGTCCAGATGTAAGTGTCAACCAAATAGTCGGCAACCAGAACATGAAACAATTGTCTACCAATCGACTCATTGTCGACGAAGAGCAAATTGATTTGCCTACATTTGGCACTCACTGGACCCGTCGCAAGGTCAGTGTAATGTCTTAATAAATTGCACTTCTGGTACTACAATATGAAAGTTACTAACAACTATTTTGTCATGTAGTGTCGTTTCGCGGGAGAGCAAGTCGTTAGATGCTATCCATCGTTCGTGACGATTCGACACCTTGAAAGAGGATGTCGTGATTTGGGAGCCGTACACCTGCAGACCATACACACGATATCCTGGAGGCATATCTATTATGTGCACTAGAGATCGAGAGTACTGGCTGACTACATCCAAGATCATCTTTGATTGCCAAGTTGAGGAGATGTCTCAACAGAGGGTCATGCGACAGTTTGGTCTTTGCCAGATGGTAGATCCCCCGCGTCCGGATGTTCCCCTTCCAGATGTCGTGCACGCGTAAGTAAATATATGTACATAAGGAATGCATCTTATACTTCATCTATGTTCTTTAATGATGGTCTAACAAATTCTAATGACAGGTACTCTCGGAAAAGTAGCAAGACCGCCACTCAATGGCTCCAACGGGTGGGGATTTACGTCAACGAGTGGCAGAATGCACCAACACAAGTGTGGCACGCTGGCTTTGATATGGAGCTATTCCACGGATACCTCTGAGGTACATGTCGATGACACGCCACGTCCCATTCCACACGCACATGACGATGAGATATACCCTAGCCGGTCAACATGGAGTCCGAGACCGGTGTAAGTACTTTATTTAGAGCATAATCAACATGAGTGCCTATGTAGTGCATACCTAACTATGAAACAAATGCAGGCCGATATGACGTGGGAGCGACAGACTGAGGTGGCTCAGTACGGACGCTTGCTGAACGTTCCTCTTGTGCCCGTCGGCGAGCTCATCCTTTGCCCGGGTCGAGGAGAAGTTGCGGCGTATCTACGCGTCCATCACGTGCACCAGCGTCTCAGACGTCGCTCAACACCGAGAAGCACAACGCCCACCGCGTCACTCGGTGGAGGAGCGCGCCCCACGTCGATCCACGCAGCAGCGCCCACCGCGTCACTCGGTGGAGGAGCGCGCCCCACGTCGATCCATGGAACAGCCACCATCAGGCCACGGGCCTCGTCCACGACTCTCACAGCAGGCGCCGCCGAGAGCACCACCTCCAGACCAGGCTGGAGGCTCGGGGTGGCAGCAATCACAGTTTAATTTCGACCAGTTGCAGCAGAACCAGATTACTTTCGAACAATGACAGCATCAGCAGCCGATCCCCTACATGGACTTTGCTTATCGACCACAATCTCATCCTCAGGGTAAGCGTGTCCCTTCCTACTATTATTAGATGCAGTATGTGGCATCCCGCAAAACCACTACTAGAAAATCGCGTTGTTTTTGTGCATTGCATCATCATGACCGCATGTTCATGTCATCATGCCGCATTGTATTTGAGCATCGTCATCATCTTGCATTTGCTTGCATAAAACTATTTGCAGAAAAACCTGTCTTTATTTTCTAAACGCCCCGTCTTGTTTTCAAAATGCAAACCCCGGGTCTCCGGAATATTTTTTCTTTGTCTGCTATTAGTTTGCAAAAGGCTTGTTTGAAATAAATAAAACATTTAATTCTTGTAATGAATCGGCCGAATCGATAACGACCACCCCCATTTTCAAAACGGTCCACCCATAATCCTAAAACTACCCAGTCCTATCCTACCCAACCCCTCTCCACCTCACCCCGACCACTCCCCTCGTGACACCTCACCCCACCCCTCTCCCTTACCCAATCCCGGGCCGCCACCTGTCCAACCCCCTCACCCCACTCCCCTCCACCTCAACCACTCAACCCACCCCACGCATCACACGCACACACGCCAGCCTGTCCGGACCACGGACCCCACCACGCTGCCCCCACCCCGCCCTCTCTCCCCTCCTCTCTCTCTCTCACGCTTTCTCTCTCCCGAGCCGCATCGCCGGCCGGCCGGCCTCTCCCCAACCTCATGACCCGCCCCTCGACTTCCTCGTGCACCTCCTCCACTTGCCACCCAGGCGCCACCATGCGTCACCGCCTCCGCCTCCTCCCCACCACACCTCCCTCCCCCTCACTGCCTCGCGCTGGCTCACCTGCCCGGCCCGCCTCTCTGCGCCTCTCGGCTCACGCTCGGCTCTCCGGCGCCCTCTCCGCTGCCTCGCCGCCTGGCGCGACCGCTGCGGCTCCGCGCTCCTCTTTCGCTGCCTGCCGCCCCGAGCCTCGCGTCCGCCACTGCTGGCCGCTCGCCACGGCCTCCCACCTCCGGTCTCGCCTCACCGCCGCCGGCCGGCTAACCTCCGAAGCCGTCGCGCCTCACTGCAAGGCCGTGCACCGACGCCTGGTCTCCGCAGATGCGTCGCGCCCGCGAGCTCGCTCCCCGAGCCCCTCGCCCTCCTTCCATCGCGCAGCAGCCGGCCCCGCCTGGAACCGTCTCCCCTGCGGGGCCCACCCCGTCGCCCGGCAGCGCGGCCGCGTCATCCCCGTGCGTGCCTGCGTGTTCAGGGCCAGCTCGATCTCGTGCCTGTTTGGTCTCCGTGGTGGCAAGTTGTGGTTGTTCTGAGGCGAAGGAGCAAGATATCCTATGAGACGAGACCGACAAATAACGATTCAAGTTCTTCTCAACTGCTGGCACGCCAAGATCTGCACCGTGTTGTAAGACCACCGACAAGATATCCATCCTGGACCCCAAGGACTCCCTCACGGACATCGAGCGCCAAGATCGCCTCTCGGATTCCGTAGCTGTTCCCGGACCCAAAGACGTCGAGACCCCCGACCCGAAGATGCCCAGAACACAAGTTCGCCTTCTCGGACGCCAGGACCTCCTTCATGGACACCGAAGATCGAACCCCGGTGCGTCAAGCTCTCCTTCCCGGCCGTCAGGGTCCACGACATGGTATCGCCAAGATCTCCAATCGGAACGACAAGCACCTCTCCCGGACGCCTATACCGACTTGATGGCGCGGACCCGACAAGATCTTCACCACGACAAGAACGACAGCAACCAGGGTGAATCCGATGCCCCCGACACCGAACCAAGTCCTTCGTTCCGGAACGCCAAGTTCTCCCCGTGAACGCCATGACCGTCTACGCGGGCCCTAAGACCGCGGATGCGCCAAGATCTACCTTAGTTGTCCGAGAAAGATCCGTCGAACCCTGAACCCTGAGACCGACCCCGAACCCCGGAACCCCAAGTTCGTCGAGACCCCTAATGTGTGACCCCTTTTCTCGAGCCCTATTTTATAATTGTAATAACAACTTGTTGCATATTTAATTGTCATACTTGCATGCATCCTTGTCTGTGGTTTGGGGGCCTTATGCCGATTCACCATATAATTAAATATGGGGCCCATATGCGGGCAAATCTAGTCTCATATTGGCCTCGTTTAAGTTGGTGTAGCGAACCGGTAACTCATCTTGCCTTGTTAAAACAACATTTAAATTGCGGGGTAGCTAAATAACTTGAACCATATAATTAAATGGCGGGACCCCGGTTCCACTTAATATGACCTAATCACATCGCACTTTTGCCATGTCATGCATCATACATGCATCATGCCGATCTTCTGCTGTTGAATTAAATATTGCATCCGATGTTTGTTCTAGCGTTTTGCTTCTTCGCGGATAAGGCCGTTGAGTTGATGCGAGTGTCGACCCGATCTTCGGTTGAACCTTCGACAATGGTTTCAGGCGAGCATCTCCCCCTTTCTACCTATCTTACTTTTATAGTATTTATTTCCCTCCTGTTGATCTATTGCTATCTGTGTTGCGATGCTCTAGTTTTCGTACCCGTGATATCCCCTGCAGCCCTATATTGCCTTGGACACATCCTATTTCCCTGTTGTTTGGTAGATAGTTGGACTTGCACGTCGTAGTCGCTTGCTCAAATGCTGTTGCGTGTCGTCAAATGCCACAGTTGTTGGAGCCTTGCCGCATGTTTGATGTTGGAGATGATCATGGTTTTACTTATCGTTCGCTTTAAATTCCTGTTTAACAACTAAAATTGAAGTAAGCAGAGGCATCGGTGGGTGATAGATAATATTTGGTTTCCGAACGCCCACTTGTGTACCGTAGGACCCCGAGTACTTGATACATGTTCCTTGATTTATCGCGCTATCCACATCCGGGAGGATTATGGGACCCCCCTGAGCCAGAGCTTGATTCAGTCTTATTTCTTGGGGCCACAAACTAGTTTGAGGTTTTATTTACTATCCCATACTTATGCCATGCTACTACTGTATTTACGATTGTGCGAGGAGCACACTGTACTGTTTAGGTAAGCGGAATGTTTTCGCGGTATCGACAAGCCCAGCCACACTTTCGGGTTCCCAGTCATTTACAGCCATTGTCGCAAACCTTGAGTCCGTCTCGGAGTCAGCTGGCTTCGTTGCGGGTCTACTCAATGGGGTGGCCCCCTGAAATACTTCTGAATCCTGTGATTGCTTTGTCGTGAAAGCCTCGTTGGGTTTTGTTTTGGTTTTTCCGAGGTTGATCGAGCGTGTGTTGCTATTGGTGCACCCCGGCCGGGTAAAACTTTCTGAAAGCCGTGTCATGATTATGGACGACTTGGAGCACAGTATCTCGATCATAGACAAGCATAACTAAAGTAGTGCTATAAAGTTGACTTTATAATGACTAGTAATCAGCTTCACTATAATGGAATGGCTAAATAATACTGCCCACAATTGCTTGTATGGTTTGTCGCTTGCAACAATTGTAACTGACTAGTAAATATTGCAACTACAACGGAATGGCTAAATAAAAGTACCAACAACTGCTGGGTTTTGGATTTATCTCATGCTACTTGAATCTGATTAGTAATTGATGCAACTATAACGGAATGGTTAACCAAAAGTGACCACTGCTTACCTTATCAGGATGATTATCTACACCTGACTAGTAATTGCCGCAACGATAATTGAATAAATAAAACTGCCAACGGTGGGAGTTCCTCGGTTGACTTCCTCGTTTGTTTTCGAGGGGGAAACACCAGGATGGGTTTGTTTGGTGTTAGCTTCAGGTTGGTTCCGAATAGGTCTTTCTCACCTCTCTCTGATAACCGCCAGTTGTATCGAGTCTCTATAGGTTATTTAGTGCATCTTTGCCGCCGCCATCCACCATACCTATGTGTAGGCGAGGGCCAATTCTAGCCTCGCCGGTGTCTTGGCCTCGATCGACCGCTCTCTTTTTCCTTTGCCCTTTGTCGGCACCCCTTTGTTTAAGCAGGTTTTGAGATCGGCGTCGTTAGCGGGTTACCCTTCCGCTTGTCCTCAGGGGTTATGGACGCCATTGGTTATTCTTCAGGGCTCTTAGCCCCATTTGCATCTTGTCCGTAGTCGGACGCTCCATCTTTTCAAGGTGATTTGGATCTTTGTATATTATATCTGTATTCTTGACTCTTGGAGTCGTGTTGTATATATATATATATGTTCTGTGGGTCCCATCGAGGACTGTTGTGTAATGTTATTACTTCGTTTTCCACCCGCACGAAAGTGCCTGGTGGGCACCTTTGAATCGTTTCTATGCGGGTATGGCGGATTTCGCTAAAACTTGCATAGGTCCGATTCTGAGGGTGTTACACAGTATGTCATTGTTCAGTACTTAATTTCTTGTACACTAGCAGGAGACTCCGTTACATGGGACAAGATCTTGTGACCGTCATCGGCAGACACAAGACGAGCAGTAGACTGGTTTAGTCAAGATCAACAAGGTACTCCACCACCTATCCCCACAGAATACAGGATCAAGGTGAAGGGTCAATCGCACCTCGCCGTGATGTGATGCCACCCACGAATATGGATGGAGTACACCGAGGCCTCCGCCACCTCGTCGTCGACACCAGTGATATCTACTTATGTATCAGTCATTTACCTATCTATGTATGAGACATCGTTCTATTATTTCATGATTTTATTCGACAAACTACTCAACATAACTTGCAACATAGTTCAACATAACTTGCGGTACATAAATAAGAGTCCTATCTATCCCTAGCATGATGCCTTTCCCTTTCCCTTCGATGATGCCTCGCCCTTTCCCTTGGACGATCCCTCGCACTTGCTCTTCTTGGCCTGCGATTTCTTCTTCTCCTGCCTCTTGTCCCACTCAGCTCTTGCCTTGCTTCCAACAGGTGGCGGCATGAAGATATCATCCTCATCTTCGCTCTCTTCTATCTAGGCCCTACGTACACAACCTACGTCATGTCAACTTGACTCTTCTTGGCCTGCTCTTTCTTCTTCTCCTGTCTCTTGTCCCACTCAGCTCTTGCCTTGCTTCCAACCGGTGGCGGCATGAAGATATCATCCTCATCTTCGCTATCTTCTATCCAGGACCAAGGTGTATTAGCCACCTCCATCATGCGAGCTTCACTCTTGAAGGTGAGCTTGTCCCACCTTGCCTTGATCCTGAGAAGCTCTGCTCGTACCTGATTTGGGGTCTTCAGTTTCCACCCTCTTCGATGAAGTGACTTACCAAGTATAACGAGAGCATCATGGTTCGATACCAACGTATCCCAGTCGGCTGGTTTATCGCCTATCTCAACAGTTCTGGCTATGAAGAAAAGCCCAATGGACATATCTACAGGCCAGGGAGACGCGTCGGTCATAGTGGAGAGGAGTGGAGGAAAATGCGAGAGCAAAAGGAGAGAGGGAAATGAGAGAGTAAGAGGAGGAAGAGATGAACTGGGTTAAAGGATACATCCCGTTGCCCGGATTTATAGAGGCATCGAACCGAATAGGCGGGAAAAAAGGGCGGGAACTCGTGGAGGGAAAAAGGGGGAGGGAAGTCGTGGCGGGAACAAAGGGCGGGGATTACTGGCGTGAAAAATTTGCGGGGAGTAACGGCGGGAAAAAACGGCGGGGAGTATCGGTGGGAAAAATCGGCGCGAAGGAAAAATTTGCGGGGAGTGGAGGAGCAAACGATTATTTAGCAAAGTTTGCGGGAGCACTGGGGCGTCGGCTGTTCAAAGGACGACTCATCACGTCGTCCGTTGAAGAGACGAACCAGCACTGTCATCCGCGCAACCAACGAAGCATGTCGTCGTCCGCGCAACCAACGAAGCATCTCTGTCGTCCGTTCAACGGACGACGGACGGACAGATTTGAAAATTTCCAGTTTTACGTATTATTTGTGAAAATGAATAAAAAAATGTATTATTTAAAAAAAACTGTTGTCGGTGGTGCGGGTCTGGTCGTAGATAGCTCAACGGCCTCCTCTATTTATGACTATGCCTGAACGCGGCGGAAAACGCCCAGAACTCACGGGAAGCGGCGGGAAAAAAAGACAGGAGACGGTGTGGCGACGGAAAGGCACTGGAAATACGCCGGCGTTGACGATGACCCATGCCGAACAAATGGGTCATACCGCTAGGCGCGGCCGCCCAGACAGGCCGGACGACGGTCCCAAATCGACCACGATTTGATTCAAACAGACATAAACGGACCTTTTGGATCGTCTAGCTGGATCGAGCCGGTGAAGATGCCCTAAGAACCTCCGACTCTAGAGAATTAGAACTTGCAGTTGCGGATGTGATCTGACGTCCTCCGAGACGATTGAAACTTGCCTAGTTGGAGATGGGTTCTCGCGTGAAGCAAGGACCCAAATTGCTGGAAAATCTTATCGTGCTTACGATCTAAGTATGCGGTGAATCAAATTATTCTTGGGTAACATACGTAGTTTCCTACAACTTTAGCAGACTAGCTAAGAGTCTTTACCCCAAAATAAAGAGCAGACTTGGAGTACGCCTAGCCTGTGAAGTAACTGCCGTCCGATCTCAACAACCTCCATCTTCTTCTAGAAGAAGGCATCCGTCTGCCTCACAAAAATTAAACATGTACCCTAGTACTCCCTCCGTTTCAAAATATAAGATATTTTAGGTTTGTGAAGAAAATGAATCTAGACTTCTTTTAGTGTGTAGATTCATCCCTAAATTGAGTGAACCTATATATTAAAACAAGTCTAGATATATTTGCTTCACAAACTTAAAACATCTTATATTTTAAAACGGAGGGAGTACATTTCAGTCAGGATCATCGAAAGAGAAAACTATTCGGCCGGATCTCAGACTCTGAATTCAACACATGGATCCCAGAGATCCGATCCTTTAAGAAAACGGAGCAGCTGCAGGGCAGTCGAGATAGATGGAATCATGCAAGTGTTAGCACGGTAGCATCAGAAACTGTTGCAGGATCACATGATCGGGATGTGCTGCTCGATTGATTATCTACTCCAGCAGGCAAACGATTTGTGCCCGTAATTGCAGACACCTGTATGGCTGCCAGGGTTTAGCTTGGAGCCTTGGATCAGTGTACAAGTCTCTTGGCTGACCCTGACCTGGAAAACTACAGCAAGCTCACAGCCGCTCGTGCGTCTACCAAATCTGCTACTACTGCTCACTGCATTTCTCTCCAAGTTAAGTAAAACTTCCAGATTGATCCAGATGCGTCTGCCTACCTAGCAGACCAAGCAACCCGCACTAGAGGAAAAAGGGCTATCCGTTCGCGACCCCTCGGAGCATTAGTCCTGGTTGCGCCACCAACCGGGACTAATGCCGCAGCGTCCCGTTGGAGCGGCACGGGCCGAGGCATGCGTCCCGTGGTAAGTAGGTGCACGGTTGGAGCCACCAACCGGGACTAAAGGTTTGGCCACAGCCACGTGGCGTGGCACGCACCTTTAGTCCCGGTTGCTGGCTCCAACCTGGACTAAAGACCCCTGCCCTCTATAAATGCAACGCCCCAGCCCAATCTGCTTCCACTCTGTTTTTTCGAATGGTGGAAGGTGTGAGGGGGTGTGCTAGTTTTTTCTCATGCATGCATTGAAGGTGTTTGTTGAAATGTTTGAGTGAATAATCCCGTTGAATTTCTCATAGAACAAAAATATAGAAGGTGTCCGAAACGCACTTGAGCTTTCCCTCGATCGAGGTTAGCAATCTTATCTTTTCTAGGTCATTGATACAATTCATGTGTCGGTGTGAATTGGTTATTTCACTATTTATGATGTCCTGTTTTTTGATAAACTTACTTATATGATGCAGATGAACGGTCGGGAATGGATGTACGGTGACCGCGGTAGCCGGTATATCAAAGGCGTGGATAAATTTATCGATGTGGCTACGACAAACAAAGAGAATGGATTTATACGTTGTCCATGTGTTCAATGTCGGAACAACAAGGAGTACTCTTCCTCGAAAATCATTCGCGGCCACCTGATTATGAAAGGTTTCATGCCCAACTATAATTGCTGGACCAAGCACGGGGAAAGAGGGGTTATGATGGAAGATGGTGAAGAAGAAGATGATGATAACAACTATCATCATATGTTTCCTGAATACAGTGATACTGCAATGAAAGACAATGGAGAGGAAAGAGGTGAAGAACGGGCATCATATGAGCCGTCTGATGAACTTGGTAGGGTCATTTCTAATGCAAAGCGAGACTGTGAAACAGAAAATGAGAAGTTGAAGTTAGAGGGCATGTTAGAAGATCACAAGAAATTGTTGTACCCAAATTGTGAAGATGGCAGCACAAAGCTCGGTACCACACTGGAATTGTTGCGATGGAAGGCAGAGTGTGGTCTAACCGACTCCTCATTTGAAAAAATGCTGAAAATAATGAAGCCGGAGTTTCCAAAACATAACGAACTTCCCGAGAGTACCTACGAAGCAAAGAAGACTCTCTGTCCTCTGGGATTAGATGTGCAAAAGATACATGCATGCATTAATGACTGCATCCTCTACATGTAAGGAGTATGAGAATTTAGATAAATGCTCTCGGTATGCAACGCGTGCGGTATAAGATCGACGAGATGACCTGTGATGTTGAGGGAGAGCCCCTCCGAAGAGGGTTCCTGCTAAGGTTATATGATATGCTCCTATAATACCAAGGTTGAAACGCATGTTCGAAACAAAGAGCATGCCAGTTGTTGCGATGGCA
This sequence comes from Avena longiglumis, assembly GCA_030063025.1. NCBI lineage: Eukaryota > Viridiplantae > Streptophyta > Magnoliopsida > Poales > Poaceae > Avena > Avena longiglumis. The sequence continues at coordinate 463,245,674 of CP125975.1, read as the reverse complement.
CAAAGAAGACCGTAAAAAGACGGAAGTTGAGACACCCTGGCGATGGGTCACAGTGGAGAAAAATCGAGAGACTTCCCACTTTGCAGTGACGCAAGGAACTTATGGTTTGGTCTAAGTACGGATGGCATGAATCCTTTTGGGAGCAAAGCTGCAAATACAGCACCTGCCCGTGACTCTATTATCTATAACCTGCCTCCTTGGTTGTGCATGAAGCGTAAGTTCATTATGATGCCAAGTGCTCATCCAAGGCCGAAGCAACCGGCAACGACATTGATGTGTACCTTAGGCCATTAGTTGAAGAACTCTTACGGTTGTGGGGCAAACCAGGTATACGTATGCGTGGGATGAGAACAAACAGAGCCATTTAATCTACGAGGGTTGTTATTCAGAACCATCAATGATTGCTCTCTTAGTAACCTTTCGTGACGGACAAACAAAGTATATAAGGCATGCACCCACTGTTTAGATAAGACCGAAGGTACATATTTGCATAAATGCAAGAAGGTTGTGTACTGGCGAATCGACGATTTCTTCACCAATCATCCGTAAGAAAGAAAGGCAAGCATTTCAAAGGTGAGGCGGATCACCGAAGAAGCTGAACTCCTGGCTGGTGATGATGTATTTGGTATGGTCAAAGACATAGAAGTAATCTTTGGAAAGGGTCCCGTGGTCAATCAGTTCGAACGACGTCGCTACGGACACGCACCCATGTGGAAGAAGAAATCTATATTTTGGGAGCTGCCATATTGGAAAGTCCTGCGTGTCCGCTCTTCAATCGACGTGATGCACGTGACGAAGAATCTCTGCGTGAACCTGCTAGGATTCCTAGGCGTGTATGGGAAGACAAAAGATACACACGAAGCACGGAGGACCAACAAATTATGAAAGACCCAAAGAACATGCATACTGAGATAACAAGACGGATAAAGGCGTCACTTAAGTCGTGCCTATGCTCTTACCAAAGCGAGAAGGAAATCTTTTTGAAGTCCTTTACAGTATCAAGGTGTCGTCGGCTTCTCATCTAATATAAAGGGATAATAAATATGGCGGAGAAAAGTTCCAAAACCTGAAGTCTCATGATCACGTGATTATGACGTGATTGCTTCCAATTGCATTGAGGGGCTTCTACCGAAAATGTTCGAGTACCCATTGTGAAGTCTGTGCATTCCTCAATGCAATATCTCGGAAGGTAATCAATCCGGATATTCTGCCAAGGTTCTGAAGGATGTGGTACAATGTCTTGTTAGTTTTGAATTGGTGTTCCCACCATCCTTCTTCAATATTATGACGCATCTCCTGGTTCATCTAGTGGAAGAGATTGCCATTCTCGGTCCGGTATTTCTGCACAATATGTTCCCCTTTGAGAGGTTCATGGGAGTCTTAAAGAAATATGTTCATAACCGTGCTAGAACAGAAGGAAGCATCTCCAAGGGATATGGAACAGAGGAGGTCATTGAGTTTTGTGTTGACTTTATTCCTGACCTTAAGCCGATTGGTGTTTCTGACTCGCGGCATGAGGGAAGACTAAGTGGAAAAGGCACGCTGGGAAAGAAAGCAATGATATGTAGGGACGGGGATTCTTTTGTAGGGGTTCGTAGCATGGAAAACAAAAATTTTCTATCGCATACAAACAAACAAGCCAAGATCTATCTACTAGATTGTAGCAACGAGTCGATGGAATAAATTACCCTCGAAGATTCCAAAGTGTTTAACGAGAGCAGATTCTCGTGGGTAATGTAGTCGTACTCTTTCCGATCTCAAGATCGTGTGGACGATCCTTCCGGCAAGGCGTTCCTAGCGCTTCATGATCGGTCACGTTCGGTACTCGACGAAGACCTTCCTCTCCCTTGTTCCAGGTGCCGGAGGTTGTAGCACTCTCCTCGCGATTCCGGCAAAGACAACGCGTGTACCTAAGTAGAGGGAGATCATGAGGCCTTAAGCCGGAGCGAGTATGGTGGATTATGAGAGAGGGCTATTAGTGGTCTAGAGATTTAGACACACCAATTAGAAGGCTCTAAACCGCAGGCTAAAGCAATTAGAAGCTCTAAACCAAACGGCTCTAAACCTGAGATTAGAGGTGGAAACTTGTGTGTCTCTAGGAGGAGCCCTGCCCCTCCTTATATAGGTGGAGGGGCCTTGGCGCGCCAGGGGAGGGAGGGAGTCCCTCCCCAACTCGGCCTAGGGCTGGGCGCCGGCCTGGAGGAGTCCAACTCCTCCTCCAAGTTGGTTCCTGTAACACCCTCAGAATCGGACCTATGCAAGTTTGAGAAAAATTCGCCAAACCCGCATAGAAACGATTCAAAGGTGCCCACCAGGCACTTTCGTGCGGGTGGAAAACGAAGTAATAACATTACACAACAGTCCTTGATGGGACCCACAGATATATATATGACTCCATGAGTCAAGAATACGATATAATATACAAAGATCCAAATCACCTTGAAAATGATAGGCGTCCGCTACGGACAAGATGCAAATGGGGCTAAGAGCCACGAAGAATAACCAATGGCGTCCATAACCGCCCAGGCCAAGCGGAAGGTAACCCCGCTAACGACGTCGATCTCAAACCTGCTTAAACAAAGGGTGCCGACAAAGGGCAAAGGAAAAAGAAGGAGCGTCGATCGAGGCCAGTACACGGCGAGGCTAGAATTCGGCGGTCCTCGCCTACATAGGTATGGTGGACTGAGCGGCAGCGGCAGCATGCACTAAACAACCTATAGAGACTCGATACAACTGGCGGTTATCAGGGAGGGGTGAGAATGACCTATCCGGATCCAACCTGAGGCTAACACCAAACAAACCCAGCCTGGTGTTTCCCCCTCGAGACCAAACGAGGAAGTCAACCGAGGAACTCACACCGTTGGCAGTTTTATTTATTCAGTTATCATTACAGTAATTACTAGTAAGGTATAGATAATCATTCTGATAAAATGAGCAGTGGGCACTTTTAGTTAACCATTCCGTTGTAGTTGCGACAATTACTAATCAGATACATATAGCATGATGTGATCCCGAAACCCAGCAGTTGTTGGTACTTTTATTCAGCCATTTCGTTGTAGTTGCAATACTTACTAGTCAGATACAATGGTCGCAAGCGACAACCAAACAAGCAATCGTGGGCAGTATTAATTAGCCATTCCGTTGTAGTGGGGCTGATTACTAGTCATTTTAAGTCAAATTTATAGCAGTAAACTTTAGTTATGCTTGTCTATGATCGAGAATCGTGCTCCAAGTCGTCCATATCCGCGGACACGGCTTTGAAAGTTTTACCCGGCGGGTGCACCAATAGCAACACACGCCGATCAACCTCGGAAAAACCAAATCAAAACCCAACGAGGCTTTCACGGTGAACAATCACAGGATTCAGAAATATTTGAGGCCACCTTTGAGTAGATCCATAGCGAACGGTGACTCGAGACGGGCTCAAGGTTTGGGTATACTGTTTGTGAACAGTGGGAACCCGAAAGTGTGGCTGGGCTTGTCGACACCGCGGAATCGTGTCCCGATCCTAACAGACAAAGGTGCGATTACCTCGCACAATTTAAATACAGAAAGTAGCATAAATGCAGGATCGTAAATAAAACCTCAAACTAGTTTGTGGCCCCAAGAAATAAGAATGAATCAAGCTCTGGCTCAGGGGGGTCCCATATACCTCCCGGATGTGGATAGCGCGATAAATCAAGGAACAGGTATCAAGTACTCGGGGTCTTACGGGACACAAGTGGGCGTTCGGAAAACAAATATTTTCTATCACCCACCGATGCCTCTGCTTATTTCAATTTTAGTTGTTAAACAGAAATGAAAGTGACGATAAGTAAAACTAGAATCACTTCCAACATCAACATCATGCGGCAATACATCAGCAACTGTGGCATTTGACAACACGCGACAAATTACTTGAGCAAGCGACTACGACACGCAAGTCCAACTATCTACCAAACAACAGGTAATAGGTGGTGTCCAAGGCAATATATGGCTGCAAGGGATATCACAGTGCGAAACTAGAGCATCGCAACACAGATAGCAATAGATCAACAGGAGGGAATAAAGACTATAAAGTAAGATAGGTAGAAAGGGGAAGATGCTCGCCTGAAAACATTGCCGAAGGGTCCACCCGAAGATCGGGGCGAAGCTCACATCAACTCAACGGCCTTATCCGCGAAGAAGCAAAACACTAGAAGAAACACCGGATGCACTATTTAATACAACGGCAGAAGATCGACATGATGCATGTATGATGTATGACATGGCAAGATGCGATGCAATTAGGTCAAATTAAGTGGAACCGGGGTCCCGACAATTAATTAAATGGTTCAAGTTATTTAGCTACCCTGCATTTTAAATGTTGTTTTAACAAGGCAAGATAAGATACCGGTTCGCTACACAAATTTAAATGAGGCCGATATGAGACTAGATTTGCCCGCATATGGGCCCCATATTTAATTATTAGGTGAATTGGCATAAGGCCCCCAAACCACATGAGATGCATGCGAGATGAATGATTAAGATGCGACAAGTTTTATATTTAGCATTTATAAAATAGGGCTCGGAAAAGGGGTCACACATTAGAGGGTTCGGCGATCTTGGGGATCCGGGGTTCGGGTTCGACAGGTCCGAGTCCGGGGTTCGACGGGTCGTGGTCCGGCAAACGTTCTCTGTTAGCGGAGTAGATCTTATGTCCCGGGTTCTCGGGGCATGTTGTCAGTCATGGCGTTCGGGACGAAGCACTTGTCGCGTCGGGGTCTCGGTGTCCGGGGTGAAGTACTTGACGTTCTCGAGAGAGTACTTGTCGCACATGTGGTCTTCATATCCGTGAAGTAGATCTTGGTATGCGGGTTCGGGATCGGTCTTCGGGTTCGGGGGTCTCGGCGTCCAGGGATCCTCCGGGTCCGGGTGGAGGACTTGGGTTTGGCGGTGTCTCGGTGTCCGGGCCTTGTCGTCCGAGAGGAAGTACTTGTCGTCCGCGAAGGAGAACTTGAGGCTCCGGCGTCATCTCCTTAGGGTTCCGTCTTCGGACGTTTGCGGTGAACTTGGTTTTGCACTGCTGGCCAAGTGGTTGCAGAGAACATACTCGCCACCCGATTGCCGTGGCGATGACTCGACACATCTTCGTAGTGGTACCAGACAGTCCATATTCTTCAGCAAACGCACCGCAACGAGAACCTTGCAACCGCTGTACTCGTGTTCCTGTGGACTTGCAGAGGCCACACGCGGAGGCTCCGGGCGACGCGGCGACGGAACGGCTCCTGGCGGAAGGCAACGGCCCAGCAGTACCGAGAAGGACCCGAGGCTTGGTTGGGCGGCGGCCGGCCTTGGCGAGGCGGCGAAGGCGGGGCTGGCGAGGCGGTCGGCGAGGTGGGGCGGCGGCGGCTTGAGCGAGGAGCGAGCGGCGGCCTCGGACGACGGAGCGGTGGGAGACGGGGAGGCGCAGAGAGGCACGGTGGTTGGCGGACGACTGCGGGGCGAGGCAGGCGACTTCGCCGGAGCAGGAAGGTCGACGGGCCGGGCCGGAGCACTTGGGGCGGGCAGCGGTTGGCCGGACGCGGAGGCGGATGGCGCGACGGAGGCGGCGGCAGCCGGGAAGGCAGACAGGCGGCGCGGCTCGGCAGGCGGCGAGGCGTGGGGCGAGCGACTGGGGTCGAGCTCGCTGGGCGGCTCTGGGCGTCGTGGGGTCGGCGGCCAGGCAGGGTCGGGCGAGCTGGCGAGCGGGGCAGCGAAGGAGCGGCGGGGAGGGGAACCTGCTCGAGGGAGAGACGGCGACCTCCGACGGGAGCGGGAACGAAGGGGGGAAGGAGAGGAACAGGGCGACGCGGGGTAGGTGGACGCGGACCCGATCGGGGGAGGGCGGACCTGGGGAGGGGTGCCAGGGGGAGGTGGGTCGGTCGCTGCGGGAGGGTGCGTGGGGATTGGTCCAGGTGGGGACGCGGTCTGGCGGTGGGCCACGCGGCAGGTGGAAGAGGGGGGCAGGGCGTACTGTGTGCGTGTGGCTTGTGTGGCCAGGGTGAGTGCATGTGAGGGAGGGGGAGTTGTGTGGTGGGGGAAGTGGGGTGAGAGAGAGGAGAGGAGAGAGGGGGTAGGATTAGGTGGCAGGCTAAGATTGGTTAGGGGAGAGAGGGTAGCTGAGGTGGCGCATGGCTATTGGCCCGGGTGATGTGGCCAGGGAAGGGTGGGTAGAGTTTTAGGTAGATGTAGGATTTAGGTAGGGCTGGCAGGATGGACCGATTAGTTTTCTGGGGCGGTCGTTCGGGTCAATCGGCCCGTTCGACTGCCCCGCCCAAAATAATTAAACCTTTTTATTTATTTAAACGGGCCATATGCAAACCGATGGCCAAAACAAAATATTCGGGACCCGGTTTTGATGTTTGAATAAAGAGGCGTTTAGAAAACAACACGGCTTTGCGAACATCGCTTTATGCGCAATGCAGGATGATGACGATGCAATGCGCAAATTCAACGCGATTTTCTAGTAGTGGTTTTTGGGATGCCACAATTCGACACCACTAACAAAGGATCTCCCTCGAGATCCGCCTCATGGTACCGGAAGGAAGGTCGGCGTTCTCCGCCTCTCGCTGTAGATCCTCGACACCACTAACGAGGGTTCATCCTCCATCTTGAAATCGGCGACACCACCAACAAAGGGTCGTTGTTCCTGATCGTCGAGGGAGCACTCCGGAGAACAAAGGACGAAGATAGAGGCATCAAACGATAAGGCCACCTCTAACTTCCATTAGAAGAGGAAAAGTTACATCGATCCACCAGTTCGATGTACAGAGCGAACAGTAGAGTCGGGTAGGGTGATCAGTCCATGCCGGACCCAACTATCAACTCTATACATGGGTAGGAGAATCAGGCAACTCAACTCTCGAGATTTAGACTGAAGATCTTCATAGGCGTATCCTAACAAAGGAATGATGCCGGTAAATCGTATGACATACAAAATGATTAGGTTCCGCGATGGTTCCATTGGCCTGAACAACACATGCTCAAGGTCGACTCCAACTTCACCAAAGCTCGTCCTTCTCATATGTTTTTCAACGACACTGATATCCGGCAAGGAACACATATGGATAAAGAGCTCAAGAACAAAAGATCGGATGAAGGGCACAACAAACAAGTTGCAGATTGATGATCGTAGCACCTCCGTTACAAAAGGGAGAAAGCGAAACCCTGAAGGTACGACGGAAACCCAACCACGAAATCCGGACTCAAGAGAGAAGAGAGCGGATTCAAAACGCGTAGAGGTGAGAGGAGAATAGAAGAGGGGTAAGGAGTAAAATCAGACCTAATCAGAACTATCCAACCGATTTTGCAAAAATAGTTTTGACACTCTACTTCGGCCGTTAGCTAGGTTATCCCTCAATTTGGACTTGTGGGGTATCGCAACTGCTGAGCTCTGATACCACTCTGTAACACCCTCAGAATCGGACCTATGCAAGTTTGAGCAAAATTCGCCAAACCCGCATAGAAACGATTTAAAGGTGCCCACCAGGCACTTTCGTGCGGGTGGAAAACGAAGTAATAACATTACACAACAGTCCTCGATGGGACCCACAGAACAGATATATATAACAGCGACTCCATTAGTCAAGAATACAGATATAATATACAAAGATCCAAATCACCTTGAAAATGATAGAGCGTCCGACTACGGACAAGATGCAAATGGGGCTAAGAGCCACGAAGAATAACCAATGGCGTCCATAACCCCCGAGCCAAGCGGGAAGGTAACCACGCTAACGACGTCGATCTCAAACCTGCTTAAACAAAGGGTGCCGACAAAGGGCAAAGGAAAAAGAAGGAGCGTCGATCGAGGCCAGATACAGCGAGGCTAGAATTGGCGGTCCTCGCCTACATAGGTATCTTGGATCGAAGCGGCGCAGATGCACTAAACAACCTATAGAGACTCGATACAACCGGGCGGTTATCGAGAGGTGAGAATGACCTATCCGGATCCAACTCGAGGCTAACACCAAACAAACCCAACTGGTGTTTCCTCGAGACCAAACGAGGAAGTCAACCGAGGAACTCACACCGTTGGCAGTTTTATTTATTCAGTTATCATTACAGTAATTACTAGTCAGGTATAGATAATCATTCTGATAAAATGAGCAGTGGGCACTTTTAGTTAACCATTCCGTTGTAGTTGCGACAATTACTAATCAGATACATATAGCATGATGTGATCCCGAAACCCAGCAGTTGTTGGTACTTTTATTCAGCCATTTCGTTGTAGTTGCAATACTTACTAGTCAGATACAATGGTCGCAAGCGACAACCAAACAAGCAATTGTGGGCAGTATTAATTAGCCATTCCGTTGTAGTGGGGCTGATTACTAGTCATTTTAAGTCAAATTTATAGCAGTAAACTTTAGTTATGCTTGTCTATGATCGAGATACTGTGCTCCAAGTCGTCCATATCCGCGGACACGGCTTTCAGAAAGTTTTACCCGGCCGGGGTGCACCAATAGCAACACACGCTCGATCAACCTCGGAAAAACCAAATCAAAACCCAACGAGGCTTTCACGACTGAACAATCACAGGATTCAGAAATATTTCAGGCCACCCTTTGAGTAGATCCCATAGCCGGTGACTCGAGGGCGGCTCAAGGTTTGGGTATACGGGTGTGAACGATCGGGAACCCGAAAGTGGCTGGGCTTGTCGACACCGCGGAATCGTGTCCCGATCCTAAAGATGCGATTGCAACCTCGCACAATTTAAATCTGAGAAAGTAGCATGGCATAAGTACAGGATCGTAAATAAAACCTCAAACTAGTTTGTGGCCCCAAGAAATAAGAATGAATCAAGCTCGCTCGGGGGTCCCATATACCTCCGGATGTGGATAGCGCGATAAATCAAGGAACAAGTATCAAGTACTCGGGGTCTTACGGGACACAAGTGGGCGTTCGGAAAACAAATATTTTCTATCACCCACCGATGCCTCTGCTTATTTCAATTTTAGTTGTTAAACAGAAATGAAAGTGACGATAAGTAAAACTAGAATCACTTCCAACATCAACATCATGCGGCAATACATCAGCAACTGTGGCATTTGACAACACGCGACAAATTACTTGAGCAAGCGACTACGACACGCAAGTCCAACTATCTACCAAACAACAGGTAATAGGTGGTGTCCAAGGCAATATATGGCTGCAAGGGATATCACGGGTACGGAAACTAGAGCATCGCAACACAGATAGCAATAGATCAACAGGAGGGAATAAAGACTATAAAGTAAGATAGGTAGAAAGGGGAAGATGCTCGCCTGAAAACATTGCCGAAGGGTCCACCCGAAGATCGGGGCGAAGCTCACATCAACTCAACGGCCTTATCCGCGAAGAAGCAAAACACTAGAAGAAACACCGGATGCACTATTTAATACAACGGCAGAAGATCGGCATGATGCATGTATGATGTATGACATGGCAAGATGCGATGCAATTAGGTCAAATTAAGTGGAACCGGGGTCCCGACAATTAATTAAATGGTTCAAGTTATTTAGCTACCCTGCATTTTAAATGTTGTTTTAACAAGGCAAGATAAGATACCGGTTCGCTACACAAATTTAAATGAGGCCGATATGAGACTAGATTTGCCCGCATATGGGCCCCATATTTAATTATTAGGTGAATTGGCATAAGGCCCCCAAACCACATGAGATGCATGCGAGATGAATGATTAAGATGCGACAAGTTTTATATTTAGCATTTATAAAATAGGGCTCGGAAAAGGGGTCACACATTAGAGGGTTCGGCGATCTTGGGGATCCGGGGTTCGGGGTTCGACAGGGTCCAGGGTCCAGGGTTCGACGGGGTCCAGGGTCCGACGGAACGTTCTCTGTTAGCGGAGTAGATCTTGTCGCCCCCGGGTTCTCGGGGCATGTTGTCGGTCATGGCGTTCGGGACGAAGCACTTGTCGCGTCGGGGTCTCGGTGTCCGGGGTGAAGTACTTGACGTTCTCGAGAGAGTACTTGTCGCACATGTGGTCTTCATATCCGTGAAGTAGATCTTGGTATGCGGGTTCGGGATCGGTCTTCGGGTTCGGGGGTCTCGGCGTCCAGGGATCCTCCGGGTCCGGGTGGAGGACTTGGGTTTGGCGGTGTCTCGGTGTCCGGGCCTTGTCGTCCGAGAGGAAGTACTTGTCGTCCGCGAAGGAGAACTTGAGGCTCCGGCGTCATCTCCTTAGGGTTCCGTCTTCGGACGTTTGCGGTGAACTTGGTTTTGCACTGCTGGCCAAGTGGTTGCAGAGAACATACTCGCCACCCGATTGCCGTGGCGATGACTCGACACATCTTCGTAGTGGTACCAGACAGTCCATGTTCTTCAGCAAACGCACCGCAACGAGAACCTTGCAACCGCTGTACTCGTGTTCCTGTGGACTTGCAGAGGCCACACGCGGAGGCTCGGGCGGCAGCGGAACGGCTCTGGCGGCGGAAGGCAACGCGCCCGCCAGTACTGTGAAGGACCGAGGCTTGGTTGGCGACGGCGGCGGCCTTGGCCGAGGCGGCGCGAACTTGGCGAGGAGAGGCGGCTGCGGGGCGAGTGGGGCGGCGGCAGCGAGAGGAAGCGGCGGCCTCGGACGCAGGAGGCGGTGGGGAGGCGCAGAGAGGCACGGGTTGGCGGACGTCTGCGGGCCGAGGCGGAGGCGACTCGCCGGAGACAGGAAGGTCGACGCGGGCCGAGCACTTGGGGCAGGCGAGGCAGCGGTTGGCCGACGGAGGAGGCGGATGGCGCGGAGCGGAGGCGGGCGGCTCGAGGGAAGCGAGCAGGCGGCCGCGGCTCCAGTGAGCGGCGGCGGGCAGCGGCGACACTGGGGTCGGCGGCGAGCTCTGGCGGCTCTGGGCGTAGTCGTGTGGGGTCGGGCCGGCCAGGTCGGACCGAGGCTGGCCGAGGCGGGCGCGAGGCGGCGGGAGGCGAGCGGCATGGGAAGGGGAACCTGCTCGAGGGAGGCGACCTCACGGGAGTGGGAACGAAGGGGAAGGAGAGAGCAGGCGGCGGGGTAGGTGGGGCCGGACCCGATCGGGGAGGCGGACACAGGGAGGTGCAGGGAGGTGGGTGTCAGCTGGGAGGTGCGTGGGGATTGGTCAGTGGGGCCTTGATGCAGCGGTGGCCACGTGGCAGGTGGAAGAGGGGGGCAGGGCGTACTGTGTGCGTGTGGCTTGTGTGGCCAGGGTGAGTGCATGTGAGGAGGGGTGTGTGGTGGGGAAGTGGGGTGAGAGAGGAGAGGAGAGAGGGGGTAGGATTAGGTGGCAGGCTAAGATTGGTTAGGGGAGAGAGGGTAGCTGAGGTGGCGCATGGCTATTGGCCCGGGTGATGTGGCCAGGGAAGGGTGGGTAGAGTTTTAGGTAGATGTAGGATTTAGGTAGGGCTGGCAGGATGGACCGATTAGTTTTCTGGGGCGGTCGTTCGGGTCAATCGGCCCGTTCGACTGCCCCGCCCAAAATAATTAAACCTTTTTATTTATTTAAACGGGCCATATGCAAACCGATAGCGGCCAAAACAAAATATTCCGGGGACCCGGTTTTGATGTTTGAATAAAGAGGGGCGTTTAGAAAACAACACGGGCTTTGCGAACATCGTTTTATGCAGACAATGCAGGATGATGACGATGCAATGCGCAAATTCAACGCGATTTTCTAGTAGTGGTTTTGCGGGATGCCACAATTCGACACCACTAACAAAGGATCTCGCCCTCGAGATCCGCCTCATGGTACCGGAAGGAAGGTCGGCGTTCTCCGTCTTCTCGCTTCGTGTAGATCCTCGCGACACCACTAACGAGGGTTCATCCTCCATCTTGAAATCGGCGACACCACCAACAAAGGGTCGTTGTTCCTGATCGTCGAGGGAGCACTCCGGAGAACAAAGGACGAAGATAGAGGCATCAAACGATAAGGCCACCTCTAACTTCCATTAGAAGAGGAAAAGTTACATCGATCCACCAGTTCGATGTACAGAGCGAACAGTAGAGTCGGGTAGGGTGATCAGTCCATGCCGGACCCAACTATCAACTCTATACATGGGTAGGAGAATCAGGCAACTCAACTCTCGAGATTTAGACTGAAGATCTTCATAGGCGGTATCCGGAACAAAGGAATGATGCCAGCAGAAATCGTATGAAAGACACCATGATTAGGTTCCGCGATGGTTCCATTGGCCTGAACAACACATGCTCAAGGTCGACTCCAACTTCACCAAAGCTCGTCCTTCTCATATGTTTTTCAACGACACTGATATCCGGCAAGGAACACATATGGATAAAGAGCTCAAGAACAAAAGATCGGATGAAGGGCACAACAAACAAGTTGCAGATTGATGATCGTAGCACCTCCGTTACAAAAGGGAGAAAGCGAAACCCTGAAGGTACGACGGAAACCCAACCACGAGAAATCCTGGACTCGAAGAGAGAGAAGAGAGCGGATTCAAAACGCGTAGAGGTGAGAGGAGAATAGAAGAGGGGTAAGCGAACAACATTCGGTCTCTTTCTCATAATACCATAACTACTCAAAACAACGTCGAATCCTTAAGTGTGTCTCCCTACGGTTCGTGAATTATGCGGACATGATCGAGACACTTCTCCGAACAATAACCAATAGAGGAATCTGGAAATTCATATGGCTCCCACATATTTCTACGATTACTTTGCGATCGAATGAACCACTTACATACGATACCAATTTCCCTTTGTCTCACGATAGTTTACTTATCCGAGGTTATGATCGTCGGTATCTCTGCATACCTAGTTCAACCTCGTTACCGATAAGTACTCTTTTCTCGTTCCCGTGATATGTGATCCCTTGTGACCAAGTCACATGCTTGCAAGCCAATTTGATGACATTCCACCGAGAGGGCCCAGAGTATATCTATCCGTCATGTGGATGGACAAATCCCACTCTTGATCCATGTGTTTCAACCAATACTTTCCAAACACTTAATGCCATCTTTATAGCCACCAAGTTACGGTGTGGTGTTTGATGTCATCAAAGCATCCATCCGGTAAAGGTGATATGCATGATCTCATGGTCGAAGGAATTAGGTTACTATGTATCAGAAAGCATATAGCAATTGAACTATTGAAATGACTTGATCTTTATGCTACGCTTATCAATAGGAGTATGTCCACCATATCATTCTCCTAACGACATGATCTTGTTGTTGATAACATCTCAATGTTCATGATATGGAAACCACAATCATTTAATCAACCAACAAGCTAGTGAAGTATAGAGGCTATACTAGGGACTTCAAATTAAGTTTACAAATCACACAAGTATTAATGTTTCCTTGTTAATACTATTATAGCATGAATGTAAACATTTATCATAAACACAAAGATATAATAATAACTACATTTATTATTGCCTCTAGGGCATATCTCCAACAGTCTCCCACTTGCACTAGAGTCATCTAATCTAGATTACATGGTAATATACCGAACACCCATGGCAGTTTGGTGTTGGTCATGTTTTTGTCGGGAGAGGTTTAGTCAACGGATCCATACATTCGGATCTCGTGTACTTTGCAAATCTTTATATCCCCATCCTGGATATGTTCTCGAATAGCGTGAAAACGCAGCTTGATATGCTTCATCTTCTTGTGTGACCTTGGTTCTTGCGCATTGGCTATGGCGCCCATGTTATCACAGTAGATAGACATTGGCTATGGCGCCCATGTTATCCCCAGCTCTGTAATGAACTCTTTCATCCATATCGCTTCTTGTGAAGCCTCCGAAGCAGCCATGTATTCTGATTCAGTTGAAGATCTCGCCACAACGCTTTGCTTTGCACTCCTCCAGCTAACTGCTGCACCATTCAAAATAAATCATCCAAATTGTGATTTAGAATCATCGGATCGGTGTTCCAACTAGCATCGGTGTAACCATTAACAACGAGTTGTTCATCACCTCCATAAGAAAGAACCATATCCTTAGTTCTTCTCAAGTACTTAAGGATGTTTTGATCATTGTCCAATGATCCACTCTGGATCACTTTGATATCTGCTAGTTAAACTAACGACATATGCAATGTCGGGTCTAGTACATAGCATGGCATACATTAGAGATCCTATGGCTGAGGCATAGGAGTCTTACTCATCCTTTCTCTATCTTCTCACGATGTTGGACTTTGAGTTTTACTCAAGGTCGATTAGCAACATGGGCAAGAACCCTTTCTTGCTTTCTTCCATTCCAAACTTCTTTAGAACTTTGTCCAAATATGTACTCTGTGACAATGATATTTGGCGTTTGATCTATCTCTATAAATCTTTATGCCTAATATGTAAGCTGCTTCGCCAAGATCCTTCATTGAAAAACTATTATTCAAATATTCCTTGACACTATTAAGAAGGTCTACATCATTCCCAATCAACAATATGTCATCCACATATAGTATTAAGAATGCTCTGAGCTCCCACTCACTTTCTTGTAAATACAAGCTTCTCCATAAGTTTGTATAAAACCAAAACTTTTGATTACCTTATCAAAGCGTTGATTCCAACTTCGGGATGCTTGCTTCAATCCATAGATGGACCGTTGAAGTTTGCATACCTTGTTAGCATCTTTAGGATCGACAAAACCTTTGGGTTGCATCATATACAACTCTTCATCAATATCTCCATTGAGGAATGCTGTTTTGACATCCATCGCCATATCTCATAATCATAATATGCAGCGATTGCTAACATAATCCTCACAGACTTTAGCTTCACATCGGTGAGAAAGTCTCATCGTAGTCAACTCCTTGAATTTGTCGAAACCCTTTTGCGAGAAGTCGAGCTTTATAGATGATAACATTACCATCATCTGCTTTCTTCTTGAAAATCCATTTGTTCTCGACACCTTCCGCCATCCGTAAGTCCACCAAAGTCCATACTTGGTTTTCGTACATGGATCCAATCTCGGATTTCATGGCTTCTTGCCATTTATTGGAATCTGGGCTCATCATTGCTTCCTCATATGTCTCGGGGTCATCGGTGTTGTCCACCAACATGACACTCATAACGGAATCATACCAATGCAGGTGGTACGATTCTCGTTGACCTCCGAGGCTCTATAGCAACTTCAACCGAAGTTTCATGATCATCATCATTAGCTTCCTCTCTAATTGGTGCAGCACCACAGAACTTCTTCGGTCTTGCGCTACTCGCAATTCGAGAGAAGGTTCGACAACCTCGTCGAGTTCTACTTTCCTTCCATCACTTCTTTCGAGAGAAATTCCTTCTCTAGAAAGAATCCATTCTTAACCGAAGATTTTGCCTTGGATCTATGATACAAGGTATACCCAATAGTTTCCTTTGGGTATCCTATGAAGACGCATTTTCCGCTTTGGGTTCAAGCTTGTCAAATGTAACTTCTTTACATAGGCTTCGCATCCCCAAACTTTAAGGAACGACAATTTAGGTTTCTTCCCAAACCATAATTCATATGGTGTCGTTTCAACAGATTTAGACGGTGCCCTATTTAAAGTGAATGCGGCTGTTTCTAATGCATAACCCCAAAATGATAGCGGTAAATCTGTAAGTGACATCATAGAACGAACCATATCTAAGAGAGTTCGATTACGATGTTCGGACACACCATTACGCTGTGGTGTTCCCGGCGGCGTCAATTGTGAAAGTATTCCGCACTTCTTTAAATGCTCGCCAAACTCGTAACTTAGATATTCACCTCCACGATCAGAACATAGAAATTTAATCTTCTTGTTACGTTGATTCTCTACCTCACTTTGAAACTCCTTAAACTTCTCGAAAGTTTCGGACTTATGTTTCATGAAATAGATATACCCATATCTACTCAAGTCATCTGTGAAGGTAAGAACATAACGATAACCATCGCGTGATGCTACACTCATTGGACCACATACATCGGTATGTATGATTTCCAATAAGTCCGTAGCTCGCTCCATCATACCAGAAAATGGAGTCTTAGTCATTTTTCCCATCAGACACGCTTCACATCTTTCAAGTGATTCAAAATCAAGTGATTCAAGAAGTCCATCGGAATGGAGTTTCTTCATACGCTTCACTCCAATGTGACCAAGACGACAGTGCCACATATAGGTCGAATTATCGCTTGATTTCAAACGTTTAGCCTCAATATTGTTGATATGTGTATTTCCACTATCGAGATTCAATAAGAATAGACCATCTATCAAAGGTGCATGTGCGTAAAACATATTACTCATATAAATCGAACAACCATTATTCACTGACTTAAACAAGTAACCGTCTCGCAATAAACAAGATCCCGATATAATGTTCATGCTCAACGCAAGCACTAAATAACAATTATTTAAGTATAAAACTAATCCCGATGGTAGATGAAGAGGTAGTGTGCCGACCGCGATCACATCAACCTTTGATCCGTTTCCCACGCGCATCGTCACCTCGTTCTTCGCTAGCTTCCGTTTATTCTGCAGCACCTGTTTCGAGTTACAAATATGAGCAACCGAACCAGTATCAAATACCGAGCACTACTACAGTACTAGTGAGATACACATCAATAACATGTATATCGGATATACCTTTCTTCTTGATGTTGCCGTTCTTGAGATCCGCCAAGTACTTTGGGCAATTCCGCTTCGAGGACCTTCTCCTTGCGTAAAAGCACTCGATTTAGCTTTGGTCCAGCTTTGGTTTTCTTAAATCGGCGTGGTAACTTTCTTACCACCCTTCTTGAAGTGTCCCTTTTGCTTAGACTTGCCTTTCTTGAGTTTGGTGGTCTTATTGACCATCAACACTTGGTGCTCTTTCTTAATCTCCACTTCTGCAGACTTTAACATAGCAAATAGTTCTGGCAACTCTTTGTTCATGTTTACGCATGTTGTAGTTCATCACAAAGTTCACTGTAACTTGGTGGCGGTGATCGGAGGACGGTAAATTCCCAAAGCATTAGGAATCACTATACCCAAGCTTTGAAGTTTGTTTGCATGCCCAGAAATCTTAAGCACATGCTCACTGACGGAGCTGCCCTCTTCCATCTTGCAGTTAAAGAACTTTTCAGAAGCCTCATAGCTTTCAATTGCCGCATGAGTCTCAAAAATCAATTTGAGATCCTCGACAATATCATATGGGTCGACTCTTCAAACCTTTTACGGCTCGATTCTAAACCATACAAGATAGCACTGAACTATGGAGTACCGATTCTTCCGAGCGAGGTAAACATTCTTTACTTCATCGGGAGCATCACCGCAGTGGGTCACCCAATGTGCATCCAGACATAGGTCAAATTACCACCGTGAGGACAATCCTCAAATTGCGGAACCAATCCACGAAGTTGCTTCCATTGTTTTTCAACTTTTCTTTCTCTAGGAACGCATTAAAATTGATGGTAGGGGCTGCCATTGATCTACAACATATTTGCAATAGTTTAGACTAAGTTTATGACAAATTGAGTTCAAATTAATTAATGAAATTAAACTAGGTGAACTCCCACTCAAAACAACATCCCTCACATTGTTTTAGTGATCACACGAACCAAATCCACTACATCAACACCGATCATCACGAGAGTTGATATAGTTTCAATGGCGAACAATCGTCATGTTCATCATATCTACTATATGATTCATGCTTTACCTTTCGGTAATCCGTGTTCGAGACCATGTCGCATGCTAGGCTCGTCAAGATCAAACCTTAGTTTCTGCATGAGCAAATCTGGCTTGCTCACGTTGTATACACTTGCAGAATCTAACACACCCGATCATCACGTGGTGCTTCGAAACAACAAGCTTTAGCAACGGTGCTAACTAAGGATGAACACTATATGATTTGAAATTCATGTGCATGAGGATCATCTTATAATGCTACCGTCTACTAAGCAATACAAGATGCATAAAGGATTAACATCACATGCAATTCATAATGTGTGATATGATATGGCCTTTCTTCTTTGTGCTTCCGATCTCCATCTTCAAGCACGAACATGATCTCCATCATCACCGGCATTGCATCAAGGTCAATGACGCTTCACCATGGTTGTTTGTCGCCCAAGCTTCAACTATTACAACTACTTTGAATAGACACGCGGGTCTTAACATAAATTAAAGACAACCATATGGCTCCCGCCGTTGCCAACTTACAATAAGGAACATTGCATACATCAAATATAATCACAATCATGGCCATATCACATCACAAGCACCGCAAAACAAAGTTAGACGCCTCTACTTTCTTTGCATATTTTACGTCGTTTGGGGCTTTCAATAAGTGTCGTTCTAACTTACGAACAAGAACCACAATATTGATACTAGCATTGTTGATTACCCGTTGTAAATTGGATCTTAAATATGCTAGGAGAAACAGGCACCCCCAAAGCCACTTATGCAATACAAGTTGCATGTCAAGCGTGGAGCAAGTCTCATGAACGATGTCATGTAAGGTTAGCCCGGGCCGCTTCATCCCAACATACCGCAAGATGCAAAGTACACAAAAAGCAATCTACAATAAAAGCATCAACGCCCACAATGACCATTGTGTTCTACTCTGTGAGATCTACATATAGACACGGCTCGATACCCTTTGTAGGGTTCGTAGCATGGAAAACAAAATTTTCTATCGCATACAAACAAACAAGCCAAGATCTATCTACTAGATTGTAGCAACGAGTCGATGGAATAACTTACCCTCGAAGATTCCAAAGTGTTTAACGAGAGCGGATTCTCGTGGGTGATGTAGTCGTACTCTTTCCGATCTCAAGATCGTGTGGACGATCCTTCCGGCGCTGCGTTCCGGCAGCGCTTCCGCAGTCGGTCACACGTTTGGTACTCGACGAAGACCTTCCTCTCCCTTGTTCTAGCAGGCAGCGGAGGTTGTAGCACTCTCCTCGCGATTCCGGCAGCACAACGGCGTGGTACCGGAAGTAGAGGGGAGATCCCGCAGGGCTTCGCCTTAAGCCGGAGCGAGTATGGTGGATTATGAGAGAGGGATATTAGTGGTCTAGATATTTAGACACACCAATTATAAGGCTCTAAACCGCAGGCTAAAGCAATTAGAAGCTCTAAACCAAACGGCTCTAAACCTGAGATTAGAGGTGGAAACTTGTGTGTCTCTAGGAGGAGCCCTGCCCCTCCTTATATAGGTGGAGGGCCTTTGGCGCCAGGGAGGGAGGGAGTCCCTCCCCAACTCGGCCTAGGGCTGGGCGCCGGCCTGGAGGAGTCCAACTCCTCCTCCAAGTTGGTTCCAACTCCTCTTGCTTGTTTCCCACAGTTTCCTGTTTCCCACAGTTTCCTGTTTTAGCCGTTTGACTTTCAAACTGGCAATTTGACTTTCATGTTTTTGGAACAGCAAGAACACTTAGTACATGATGCAATCATTCAATGACACACTCATGTACCCCTCCCGAGTGCGGACAATCCGAACCTTCTAGAACATTCCCGATGAAAACATCGAATCATTCCCGAACTCAAAGCTAAAACGGACTTTCCTTATATGAATCTTATTCTCCGGATCACCTCGTGATATCCCGGATCCCATCCGAGACTCCGAACAACATTCGGTCTCTTTCTCATAATACCATAACTACTCAAAACAACGTCGAATCCTTAAGTGTGTCTCCCTACGGTTCGTGAATTATGCGGACATGATCGAGACACTTCTCCGAACAATAACCAATAGAGGAATCTGGAAATTCATATGGCTCCCACATATTTCTATGATTACTTTGCGATCGAATGAACCACTTACATACGATACCAATTTCCCTTTGTCTCACGATAGTTTACTTATCCGAGGTTATGATCGCTTCAGATCTCCATACCTAGTTCAACCTCGCATCGATAAGTACTCTTTTCTTGTTCCCGTGATATGTGATCCCTTGTGACCAAGTCACATGCTTGCAAGCCAATTTGATGACATTCCACCGAGAGGGCCCAGAGTATATCTATCCGTCATGTGGATGGACAAATCCCACTCTTGATCCATGTGTTTCAACCAATACTTTCCAAACACTTAATGCCATCTTTATAGCCACCCAGTTACGGTGTGGTGTTTGATGTCATCAAAGCATCCATCCGGTAAAGGTGATATGCATGATCTCATGGTCGAAGGAATTAGGTTACTATGTATCAGAAAGCATATAGCAATTGAACTATTGAAATGACTTGATCTTTATGCTACGCTTATCAATAGGAGTATGTCCACCATATCATTCTCCTAACGACATGATCTTGTTGTTGATAACATCTCAATGTTCATGATATGGAAACCACAATCATTTAATCAACCAACAAGCTAGTGAAGTATAGAGGCTATACTAGGGACTTCAAATTAAGTTTACAAATCACACAAGTATTAATGTTTCCTTGTTAATACTATTATAGCATGAATGTAAACATTTATCATAAACACAAAGATATAATAATAACTACATTTATTATTGCCTCTAGGGCATATCTCCAACATCTTTCACTAAAGCACACTACACAGTTCTACATAATTCCACCTTGGCAGCTCCGTATATCGAGGAACACAAGAATATTGTACGCTCCAAAAACCCGGGGAAGCCTGAATCATAGATTACAGATGAACACATGAAGTCTTTCGGTGGTTGGATGCGGACACATCTCTTGAATGACACCACTGTTGGAGATCAGCTATACTTGTTGGCCGCGTCACCATCTTCTACTGTATTGAATTTCCAAGGGTACGAAATAAATGGGAATACAATCTACACGATCGCCCAAGATAAAAAGAGCACCAACCAAAATAGTGGTGTTCGCTTTGATGCAATAGACGAGAATTGACAAAAGGACACATATTATGGTTACATAGAGGAGATATGGGAACTAGACTATGGAGTCTCTTTTAAGGTCCCTTTGTTTCGCTGCAAATGGGTCAACCTGAATGGGGAAGGGGTAAAGATAGACCAGTTGTACGGAATGACAACAGTGGATCTCAACAATCTTGGTTATAGAGATGAACCATTCATCCTAGCCAATGATGTGTCTCAGGTTTTATATGTGAAGGACATGTCCTCCAGACCTAAAAAAAGAAAAAATATGCAAACGAATACATCATATGATGAGCCAAAGCGTCACATGGTTCTTTCAGGGAAAAGAAACATCGTGGGAATCGAGGACAAGATGTACATGTCGGAAGATTATAATAAGTTTGATGAAATTCCGCCTTCACAAAGGAAAACCACCTGCATTCCGTTAAGTAAAGAAGATGCTCCATGGTTACGTCTGAAGCGGTCATAAGGAATGACATATGCCAAGAAGTTCATGCTCATATTATGTAAATCTAGTTCATGTCTTTCGCGGTTTGTGGCTTGACCGAAGGATATCTTTCGCGGTTTGTGGCCTTTAGTCCCGGTTTTTAGTCTCGCTTTTAATATTAATAAATGTCTTGAGTGTTAGTCCGTTTTGTGGCTGGACCGGGAGTGCCTCTATGACCAGTTTCTTGGAGATGCCGGAGGATCGGCTGCGCCAAGATCTCCCCGAAACTGGTCGTAGTGGTGTCCCCGCTCTCGAAAACCATCTTGCAGCTTGTAACTTCACTAACTAGATCAATACGCCTCGAGCTAACTAATTTCACATATTAGGAGTGCCTCTATGACCAGTTTCTCGGAGATGCCAGGACTAGGCTCAAGGCATCTCCTCGAACCGGCATGGTGTCACCGCTCGAAACCATCTTGCATCTTGTAACTTCACTAAGTAGATCAATGCCTCGGAGCTAACTAATTTCACATATTAGGTAGTGCCTCTATGACCAGCTCGGAGATGCGGAGGACAGGCTCGTCGGCATCTCCCTAAACTGGCCGCAGTGGTGTCCCTTCTCTCGAAAACCATCTTGCAGCTTGTAACTTCACTAACTAGATCAATACGCCGAGCTAACTAATTTCACATATTAGGAGTGCCTTTATGACAGTTTCGGAGATGCCGAGGACTGGGCTCGTCGGCATCTCCTCGAAACTGGCCGTAGTGGTGTCCTCGCTCTCTAAAACCATCTTGGAGATGCCTCAAACGCTAGAGGACTGGACTCACAAGGATGCATATTTATAGTACAAGCAGCTCGGCATAATGTCGACACTCACGACATAATGTCGACACTCACCCCTATTATTAGTGCTGACTCATCTTTAGTCCCGGTTGGTGTCTCCAACCGGGACTAAAGGTTAATCTTTAGTCCCGGTTGGTGACACCATCCGGGACAAGGTACAAGCCGCACGACATAATGTCGACACTCACCCCTATAATTAGTGTAGGGTTCGCAGCATAGAAATTTTTTTTCCTACGATGGGAACAACTATGTACCAAGATCTATCTACTAGATACAAACAACGGGCGGATGTATATCCGTAGAGAACATACCCTTGAAGACCGACAAAGCTTAACGAGTCCAAACTCGTGGTTGATGTAGACGATCTCTTGCCGATCTCAAGATCGAGGAAGTCCTAGCGCCAAAAAGCAGCGCATCCGTGCTCGCACACGCTCGAGGCACCGAGCAACCTCCGCCTCCTCGCTCCAGCGCAGCGGAAGCACAACTCTTTCTTGCCGAATAGCCACCGGGAACATGTATCTCGCTAGTCCGAGACCATGGGGGATAAATTCTAGAGGGGGAGAGAGATCCTTCACGAGGAGGTGTGAGTGAGAAGTGAGAGGAGGGCTCCTTATATAGGGGAGGGGGCAGCCCAAGGGGGCATGGCCGGCCATGGAGGGTGCCCCACCTCTCCTCATTCATGTGGGTGGACACTCCACTCACAAAAAGGCCCTTCAAATTTCTCCACTCAAAAACCCACTCAAATTCCCATTAAATTTCCACCAAATTTAATGCAAACTCTCATTAAATAAAACTCTTTTATTTTATTCAGAATTTTGTCAATTACTTTAATGACAAACATTCACAAATAAACCCTTGCTAGAATTCTATTTCACATGCATAACCACTTTATGCAATTTCACCCGAAAACCTGTTTCGGTATCTAGTGAAATAAATTCGCGCTTGTTCATTCTTTCGCATGAAACTTTTGCTCCAATTGGATGTCGGTGTCTCTTAAGTGTGTCACCCTACGGTTCGTGAATAATGCGGACATGATCGAGACCCTCTCGATCAATAATCGAAGCGGGATCCGAGACCCATCTTGACTCCCCACATTCAACGATGACTTTCTTGTGATCGTCGGAACCTTTACGCTAGTATCTCAATCCCTTTGTTTCATGATATATTACATGTCCGAGATTCGATCATCGGTATCTCCATACCTAGTTTGATCTCGATCGACATGCACTCTTTTCTCGTTCCCGTGATATAACATTCTAGTGATCAAATCACTTGCTTGCAAGCTAATCAATGTGATATCACCAAGAGGGCCTAGAGTATATCTATCCGTCATCGGGATGAACAAATTCCACTCTCGATCCATGGGCCTCAACATAACACTTTAGTAGTTCTGAATCCATCTTTATAATCACCCTGTTACGGTGTGACGTTTGATGTTATCAAGAAACTCTTCCGGTGTTAGTGATTGACATGATCTCATGGTCTAAGGATTAGGATCACTTCGTAAGATGTTATAGCAATATAAACTCAATGACTTTGATCGTAATGCTATACCTCGGATGAATGTTCACCACACCATTACACTAATGTTGTGATCCCGTTATTAACAACATCCAATGTCCATGATCAGGAAACCTTGATCATCTTGTTAATCAACAAGCTAGTTTATAAAAGAGGCATAACTAGGAACTTTCTATTTGTTTATTAAACACACATGTATTAACGTTTCCGTATTAATACAATTATAGCATGCAAAATAAACATTTATCATAAACAAGGAATACGATAATAACCACTTTATTATTGCCTCTCGGGCATATTCCCTTCAATTAGTGTTTCCTGGCCCACTCTGCCGCAATCCCTTCAGTCGCGGTTGGTTTCTCCAACCGGGACTAAATATGAACCCTCTCTTTATATAGGCATTTCCCTCTATTTATTAGGTAACACTTAAGACATTTATTAATATTAAAAACCGGGACAAACCGGGACTAGCTAACACTCAGGACTAAAGCCGCCCCCTTTAGTCATAATCATGCCTAGTCCTATAGTACGCAGCCTGTGGTCTTCATCGTCGTCATCATCATCGCCATCGTCACCGCCACTCGGGATCCTCAGCCCATCCATGGCATATACCAGGCCATTCCAGCCTGATTCACGGCGGGTGGGAGAGGGTCTCTGAAGGCGATACGCTACCGGGACGATGTGGGGCTGTGGCGGGTGGACTCGTGGGCACCATAGGCGAGATGGTCTCCCCGGCGATGTAGCGCATCACTTTGATGATAGTAATGCCCGCCCACCACGCATTTACGGCCGGCTACGTTGTGGTTCACCGGTGGCGGCCATCACCCTCGTACTGGCGAGCTCCTTTCACGCCTATTAGCGAAGAAGGCATTCCGTGTGTCGAGTTGCCGGATCCCACTGGGATCCATCCGCTGCTCGACATGAGCTCGTGGTAGAAATGGTTTGTGATGGCCTGGCGTGCGGAACCTTGAGGGACAGA
The DNA here is from genome assembly GCA_030063025.1 of Avena longiglumis. Taxonomy (NCBI): domain Eukaryota; kingdom Viridiplantae; phylum Streptophyta; class Magnoliopsida; order Poales; family Poaceae; genus Avena; species Avena longiglumis. Next base: position 463,221,181 of record CP125975.1, on the reverse strand, counting down.
GGACAAGAACCTCCGGCCAAAGATCCGGCGGGCGGCGGTAGCCAGCGGACAAGGGTAGTTGAGGCGCAGCCTCGGTCTCCTCGAGGTCGAATGGCCCAAGAGGGCGTTGTCCATTGTTCTAAGAGAGGAAGGTGTGGATGTGGATAGCCATGACACGATCACCCTAAATATAGAGGAAAGGGCGGAAAACTTGGCGTGAAGCTTTGGGAAATGGCGGAAATATCTTTAGTCCCTTAGTGACTACATCCGGACTAAAAGCTCTAGTAGAAAGGAAATGGCGGAAAACTTGGCGGGAAGAGGTGGGAAATGGCGGAAAATATTTTTAGTCCCGGTTTGTGACTACATCCGGACTAAATGTCTTGAACAATGATCATGTTTCAAAAACCTTCACAAAATGACCTATCATGTTCGAGGTTTCATGGCTTTTTCGGTCCAAATGATCGATGTTATGTGTGAATCACGGCATAGTTTGTGATGTTGTGCCCATATTATGCATGTGTGTGTACATTGGTATGGAGAACAATGTTGCAGGAGGAAGTTTTCCTTTGTCGCATACGGAAAATCCCTTTTCCATTTTCCGAGCTTAAAAACGGGTCGCTTTGTGAAGTAACCACCAAAATGCCGTTTCACAATGCTACCGCCCCATTTTCCTAAAATACTAGACCACCTTACATGGACTATCTCCCAACCGTACATCTCAAACCTTTTCGTCCATCCCGGTAAAAGGACAAATGTCTGTAGAATCGGCAGGAAGTGGTCTGGTTTGTACTACGGTACATGATCTATCGCCTGTGATTTTTGAAAAAATCATTTTTAGACTCGCAATATGTGGTTTCTTCAGAGATCCAATGCAAGTTCTAACGATGCTCGTCCCCTATCTTCATTTTAAAAGGTTACATTAATTATTTTTTAAAAATAGAAAATGGTTTTGGATTATTTATTCAAATCCATACACTTCTTATGTTTAAAGTTTTTCTAAATTCCAACTTAATATTCAAAAATATAAGTTAATTCATTTTAAAAGGTTACATTAATTATTTTTTAGAAATAGAAAATGGTTTTGGATTATTTATTCAAATCCATACACTTCTTATGTTTAAAGTTTTTCTAAATTCCAAATTAATATTCAAAAATATAAGTTAATTCATTTTAAAAGGTTACATTAATTATTTTTTAGAAATAGAAAATGGTTTTGGATTATTTATTCAAATCCATACACTTCTTATGTTTAAAGTTTTTCTAAATTCCAAATTGATATTAAAAAATATAAGTTAATTCATTTTAATTGTAAATGGTTCATATTTTAAATGGTTACATTAATTGTTTTTAAAATGTAAAATGGTTTTGAATTATTTATTCAAATCCAAACACTTTTATGTTTAAAGTTTTTCTAAATTCCAAATTAATATTCAAAAATATAAGTTAATTAATTTTAAATGGTTACATTAATTATTTTTTAAAAATAGAAATTGGTTTTGGATTATTTATTCAAATCCATACACTTCTTATGTTTAAAGTTTTTCTAAATTCCAAATTAATATTTAAAAAATATAAGTTATTTCATTATTAATTTTAAATGGTTCGTAGTTTAAATGGTTACATTAATTATTTTTCAAAAGTAAAATGGTTTCAATTAGTTATTCAAATCCAAACACTTTTTATGTTTAAAGTTTTCTAAATTCCAAAGTAATTATCATTTAAAAACATTAAAATTTAAACCCCAAAATAAAAAATAAGGCGAACAGAGAGAAAATAATCAAAAAATTTGAAAATGAATACGTCCGGTTGGAGCCACCAAACCGGACTAGCTTCCTTCAAATTGAAAATTGGACTATAGGTCCCTTGGTGGCTCCAACCGACGATGCACCTTTAGTCCGGTTGGAGCCACGAACCGACTAAAGGCCCTTTAGTTATAACAACGTGCCTCCGCTTTCTTCCCTTCCCCACTCACCGCTCGCCTCGCTTCGCCTCACGACGACGCCAGCCGCCGCCACCGCCAAGACGCCTCGTGAAGCGGCTCGTCAACGCCTCATCCCGCCGCCACTCGTCTTCTCTTCCTGGCAACCGACGCCGCGCCTCCTTCCCGACGACGATCGCTGCCGCGTCTCTTCTTCCGCCGACGACCGCGCCTTCCCCACCGCCACGCTGCGTACGGCGCCGCCTCCTCGCTTCCCCCTCTCTGCTGCGCGGCGGCGCGATCGGGTGGTGCATCGTCCGGCGCTGCTTCTCCACCGCTGTCGTCCTTGTCCACGGCCACGGGCGCGTCCTCCTTGACAGCGGGTGGCGGTGGCTCGCCCCACCTCTGCTTTCCCTTTGCTTGCATGGCGAGGTGGCTCGCGTCCTCTGTTTCCCCTTTGCTTGCGTTCACTTGAGGTGGCTCGGCCCCACCGCCACCACTATGGCTAGTTGTTACTATGGTGCAAAAGGTTTAAACATTTGATTTAATAATTTCAGAATTTGAATAAAACTTGTAAATTCAATAACTTTTAATCTGTAATATAGAAAAATACAAATAATATACCAAAATGTTCAGAAAAATGAGAACTATCTATCTATGCTATAATCATGCATTGTTCAACAACTTAAATGACAAGTTTAATTAGAACACCCTAGTAACCCTAACAGGTGATTTCAGAGTTCCTTGAGTTAGGGTTTGCGCCCCTTGGAACCCCGATTAACTTGTCGAGCATGCTTTAGGGTTACATTCCAATGCACATTAAATTGTCGTATCATCATCATTGCTTGAGCATTGCATCGATTCCATGTGTTGATTGTTTCCCTTTCTTTCCGGTGATTTGGTTCTTATCGGTAGAATACGATAGCGAGATCGAGATCAAGACCATAGATAGATCTAATTAAATGACAAGTTTAATTAGAACACCCTAGTAACCCTAACAGGTGATTCCGGAGTTCCTTGAGTTAGGGTTTGCGCCCCTCGGAACCCCGATTAACTTGTCGAGCATGCTTTAGGGTTACATTCCAATGCACATTAACTTGTCGTATCATCATCATTGCTTGAGCATTGCATCGATGCCATGTGTTGATTGTTTCCCTTTCTTACCGGTGATTTGGTTCTTCTCGGTAGAATACGATATCGAGATCGAGATCGAAGACCGAGATCAAGACCATAGATAGATCGAAGAACTTTTGTAGCCTTATACTCATGTTCCCCTCTCATAGCCTTAGGGTTTAGGGTTTCTCTTCATTTTTATTATTGTGTATGTATATATTAGGGTTTCACCTTCGATCCAGAAAATATTCGTTAGCCGCTTTGACTTATTCGTAACTTTCTCCTTTAGTCGCTTTGACTTATTCGTTTTTCCACCTATGCAGAAAATATGGACCCACACGTCAGAGACGAAGAAAAGGAAGAGTTGATCCAAGGTGTGATCCGTGGGGAAGATACTTTAGACGTATCAACGTTTCTGAACAACTCCGGTGAGGGTGATCCTCTTTTTACCGGAAAAGACAACTTGTTTGAGGTTGAAGGTGTTGCCTTCCACGAGGGAGAAGGCGATGCCTTGTGTAATCGAGAAGACGACCGCTCCGGCGAGGTGCATGTAATATAAATCAATTCATTAATTAATCATCTGCTATCTATATAGAAATAGTAACGACGATCTTTCTTTTTTTAGCCCTCCGGATCTAAGGAATCTACTGAAAAGAGCAGACGAGGCCCAACCAAAAAGTTGCAAGGCCATGAGAGGTTCAGGATCGAAGATGTCGCCGAAGACGGCAAACCGACTCCCTGAAGTCGCAAACAAATTTGTGGCACAATGCGGAGTAATCGTTAGGGACTTAATCCTGATCACCATTAGAAATTGGAATAGGCCTGCTAATGCGGATGAAGAGGGAACATGTTTATTTGTCCCTAACCACGCCAAAGATTTACTGTGGAAGAGGCTCATGGTTAATTTCAAACTACCGAAGATAGAGCTGGATCCAAATGCGGAGGATCCAATTGAGGACGCCTTACAACATGGGAGAGCCATGGAGGCTAAGGTCAGGGAGTGGGCTTTGAAGAAGATGGCCCAGTGTTTCACCAACTGGAAGAAAAGATTGCACCTTGACTATGTCGTGAAAAAGAAGACTCCCGATTTCAAGAATATTCAGTTTGAGAAGATAAAACCATTCTGGGCTGAGTTTGTGGAATACAAGAAATCAGAAAAGGCTAAGAAAATGTCTGAAACGAATAAGCTGAATGTTGCTAAGAAGAAGTATCACCATACTATGGGGCAAGGTGGCTCTGAGGTTGGCATTCCTAAGTGGGAGAAACTTGAGCGAACCGCGTGATAAAAATATCACCCCGAGATGACGATTGGGTAACGTGCAAGGAATTGGTTTTATGGGCATGGGGCACGTTGGACTCGGAAGGAGGTGTATATATAACATACGACATAAAGAAGACCCCTTGCCAATCGAGAGGATCGAAAAGCGATAAAGTCTAAAGATGGGGACTTCATTCCCGATAGAGAGAATGATGAGCTCACAATCGCCCTTGGAAATAAGGAACATGATGGACGAACACGAGGCACAATAGGCTCCCAATCATGGAGGACTGGTTTTCCCGAAGAGACGAAGAAATATCCTGATAGAAGCCGCCGAGGAGTAAGGAGTATGGCAGTTGAAGCAGAAAGTCAGAAAGAGCGAATGCGTTTAATTGAAGAACGATTAAAGCAACAACAAGATGAAATTAACTCACTTAAAGAGCAAAGTACTACCGACCCATCTCAGCAGCACACTGCATTCGATGCTACCGGCCTATCGAATAATCAAAAAAGCAGTGTGGCTTCCACCGAGGTCCCGGGTGATGACAATGGCGATGACGATGATGCACCGACGATGGCTCCTGTTGGCTACCCAGTGGATGATATCACAGAGATGACACACTGCGAGCTACGATGTTGTGAACATATCAATGAAGGTGGCGGTCGGCTATGCCTTACCAATTGGACCCACACCAACTTACCACTGCCGTCCGGTTCCAGAGGGCTACGATGTTGTCGGCGTGGATGAAATCATGCCCACCTTTGAGGTTTTGGATCTTCACTACCCTGATGGTGAAGGGATGTGATCGGCCGGTGACGCAAAACGTCACCATTCTATGGCCAAAGGATTGTATCGTGCTTGAAATCACACGCCAAGGCCATCTTCGCCGCCTCACCCGTCTCCAGCCGAGGTCGCCGCCATGCAGCCGCCATCGCCACCCGCCCGCCGCCTCACCCGCCTCACCCGCCCTCACCCGCTCCGCCGCCTCACCAATCTCCGGCAACCATCGCCATGGAGCCATCGCCGCGCCTCAGATAAAAAGCGTAAGCGTACTGCCATCGTAAGCGATCGCCGAACGTAAACAAGAGCCTCTTCCAAAAGTACCAACGGTTCCTCCCAAGAGAGCTTATGAGATCTTGAAGAGGAGATCACGGCGATCGTTGATGCGGAAACGACAGCGTTTTTCGCTAAGCTGAGGCGGCCGAAAGATCCAGAGTTCCCCAGCACCAAAGAAGAAAAAGCCAAAGTGTTGAAAATGCTAAAGAATCTTCATCAACCCGAGCCAAAGCTGTCATCAAACTATGAGCGTTCTATTCTCAAGTCACATGCGGCACAAAAAGCCTCGAAGAGCAGTACTGATGCAAGCGGGAAATCTGTTGCCTAGCTCGAAGAACAAGCAAAACAGACTTGCGCCCCTCTCAAGGTGATTTCTCAAACCAATGTGGGGTCGAGCAAATATGGGGCCGAAGAGCAGTGTGATCCAGAGGTAGTTGCACAATACGGAGAAGCTGCCGCTGCTCAAGGTACGAGTATTGCACAGTACTTATCCCAGTTAGAGTTCTTCCCCGTGAGTGAATTAGCATACAAATACCAGTACGGAAAACCTCTCGTCAAACCTGAGGAGGTAAACAATCTTCCAACAAAAATGCGAAGATTGCATAACTGGTACATGCATGCCACAAGGGCCGGGGCTAACTGGATAGTGCTGAGGGTTACAAAAAAGCATCATGGGAAAGATAAGGATGACATGATATCCATTGAATTTGATAAACTATTTCAATTATTCAATCAAGACGCCTTGGACAAATCGATCATTAGTGCCTATTGTCTGTAAGTACTAATTCTGTAATTAATTTAGTCTCCAGCTATATTATTTTGTTTATTGCATGTATATAATCATACTGTAATATGCAGAATGAAGATTCTCGAATGCAGCAGAGGACAAATCTATGACATTGGCTTCATTGACCCATATTGGGTTCATGAAGCTAATATCAAAATAAGCCCCCAGGATACGGAGGATAATATAGTACACGCGTTAAGGTTTCAAGAAACCAAAAGGGAAATACTATTTCCTTACAACTTCCAGTGAGTGTTATTATCTTGTATACACTTTCTATTTCGCTTACTCGATGTTAAGTATATAATTGATTAGTTCTGCATTCGTAGGTACCACTATATTCTGTTAATCATTCAACTTGACAAAGGGCGTGTACTAGTCATGGACTCGAAACATAAACCTCTTGAGACGTGGAAGGACATGCAGATACTTCTCCAGCGGTAATTCTAATCATTACGACACTATATCGGCAACGTTCGTGAATTTTATGATATCAAGTACTTAATAAATTATTTTATTCGTTTTCTACGCCGGGCAGCGCTTGGAAACGGTTCACCAAGAAGGCTAGGAGTGTTTGGAAAGAGGAGCTTACATTTCAACCACTAGCTATATCCGCGCATCTCTTTGATTCTAGTTAAGTTATTATCATGCTTGATTATTATTTTGATTAAACTCTGTTCTCGTAAAGTGCCTGACGCAGGGACCAGGTAACAATCTATGTGGATACTATGTATGCGAGTTCATCCGGCAGACGTGCGATGAGAAGGGCAGAAATTTAGAGCAACTCCACGTACGTAAACAATTTCTATAGTTTTTAATTACAATCAAATTGTGTTTAGTTTCATATTTATATAGGCTGACTCCTTTTTTAAATCAGATCGAACGTCTACGGGACAGTCTTCTGCCAAAGGATCGCGTACGAGCAATTCAGGAGGAATTGGCGGGATTCTTGAATACAGAAGTCCTAAACACACAAGGGGAATACTACTCGGCTATGTATAGACAATAAAAATTGTAAAAATAGCAACTTTTAAGAAATTGGCCGGTAGCATCGAATAGCAACTTTTGTATGTAGTGCATGAACTCGATCCGTGTATTGAATGTAATGTTGTTATGATGATCTTGTGTAATATAAGGTTCATTCGTTGATAAGTGCAAAACACTAAATAAACAATAAAACAACCTAAATGAATTATCTGCCGCGGCACAAAAAGTGGCGAAAATGCTGCCGCGGCAACAAAATGTGCCAAAACGAATTCTCTGCCGCGACAGAGAAATGGGCCAAACCTCTGCCGCGGCAGCAGGTTATAGTACGAACCGGGACTAATGCTCCATCCCCCTCGCGCTCTGAAGCCGCCACGTGTGCCCCATTTGTCCCGGTTGGTGGGGCAATCGGGACTAAAGGTTAGAGCTTTAGTCCCGACTGCCCCGTCCCGGTTGAGCAACCGGGACTAATGACCCTTACCAACCGGGACGCATGGGCTCTTTTCTACCAGTGCCGGAGACCATAGACGCCATCTCGACAGCGACTTATGACAGAGATGTCGTCTTCTTGGCAGAAAAAACTGCACGTCCACGTTCACATCAACGGCAAACAGGGATCCTATTGCTAATGTTATCTTTGGGCTGCTATTCTCCGTGGTGTGTGACAGGGGTGCAAAGGACGACTGTTCTATCTTTGCAGTTTAATCACCGGGAAACTTGTCCGGTGCCGACCTGTCCCAATTCCGAAGCTTTCCAGCTACGCTTAGGTGGAAGATCAATAGTTTTAGGCTAATAATGATCCGAACTCTCTATCAAACTGTGTTCATGTCAAACCTACAACTAAATGAAGCCCATTATGATTTCTTATGTAACCAGTTATAATGGTTATCCATTCTATTGAATGACGATTTATGGTTATCCCTCAGGTCCGGTATTTAGAGCATGCACATAGTTTAAAAACAATTTTAACCACTAATTTTGATCAACAAATTATACATAATATATCATAAAAATTATACCATTGGATTCAACTTCAAAAATAGTTTCCAATGGAATATTTTTTAGGACATATATTATATATTTTATTGATCAAAATTGATGGTCAAATATTATTTTAAACTACGTGCGTGGCTAATAAACTAGACCAGGGGAGTATTATGGATTGTTCTACCTGCATGCCTAATATTTCCTTAAACTACGAGTGTGCCTAATAAACTGGACCCGGGAAGTATTATGGATTGTTGTATGCCTTTTGTTACCAAGAGTTACTAAGAGGAGTATCGACTTTTAATGATGTTCAACAAAAAGGTAATTTTAAATTAAAACACTAAAAGGAAACATACAAATCAACTATTGGCTCGGGTGATCCAAGCATGTGATATTGGATTGGTGCATGAGTTAGAGCTTGGATCACGGAGCCGATTGTTGATCAATATTTATTTAAATTTCTATAAATATGTGAGATATTGGATCTGCATCCCGCAACCAAAACAAAAAAGGGAACAAAAGTTTAGACACGTGATAAATTAATGTGAATCCCATGGAAAAATCAAATTTAAAACTGATCGACTGAAAGATATCTCTTAGTTGAAATAAGCCATGTTAAATGCATTACTCGAAATAAATTCAATTTTGTCTTAATTCTGATTCACCCAAATCGAAAGAAGTGTTGCAAAAATGATAAAAAGCATTATGCTTTATTTTTACATGGGCTTGCATATTATTGACATAATAAAAAATTATTCACAACAATAAATCTAAATGGTAATGCTATTAATTTATTGATATTTAAAAATCATAAAAAGGTAGACATGGCCTGAGCACATGCTATTTTAACATCAAATAGTGGAATTTTCGAAAATAAAATAGAAGTTGTCGTACTTTTGTATACTGTACTAGTACTACACTCCAATACTTATTTCACCCATATGCGAAACACATGGCCAAAGAGAATCTCTAGTCGAACCCCTAGAAACTTCACTAGCTAACTCAACCAGCAGTCCGAAGTGATGAAAAATGGCTAGTCAATATATTTGAACACTCGCCTTACGTCTTTCGCTTTGGCATATCGTGACGCATGTTTGGGAAGCCATAATATTTCTTTTTATTATTGCATTAGGCAGGATTTTATCTTAGGACCTCCTGCTCTGATACCATATTAAATTGTACCCACTAGCAAACTTAACCAGCAGTCGAACTAATGAAAAGGGCTAGACAATTTATTTTAATACCCATCTTATGTCTTTCATCCTTTGGCCTATTGTGACACATATTTAAAGAGCCATAGTATTTGTTTTTTCTTGCGTTGGTCAGGATTTGACTAGAACCTACTGCTCTGATACCATATTGAATTGCATGCGCTAGCGAACGCAATCAAAAGTTCGAAGTGATGGAAAGTGTTAGTAAATTTATTTTAATACTCACCCTACGTGTTTTGTCCTTTGGTCTATTGTGACACATGGTTTCGGAAGCCGTAATATTTATTTTTAATTTTTTGGATGGACGAAGACGATAAGATAGTTGTCACTAGCAATTGAATTATAGCGGTAGTTGATTTTAGGTATTAGACCGTATTTTTCGCTTGTATGAGCGCAGCATCGTTCGTGAATAAGAAGAACCTGTTGGCGCTGACGATGACCACGATCGGTGGTGACGGCGACGATGTGGCAATGCTGTTGGTGTAGATGGTTATCGATGATGATAACCGCGATTAATGCATATCGAATTCAATAGGTCGGAGTAGATCAATGGTGTAGACTGCATCTTGGCCTTTGAAGTAGAGCTGATCCATCTGTGTCCCATGTTGAAATATATAGCTTAGTCTTTTTATCAGTTCGGACTTTTGGTCTAGATGGCTAGTGCATCAATTTAATATGGTATCAGAGCCAGAAGGTCTTAAGTTCAAACCTCGGCTAACGCACTATTTAATCTACTTCAAATAATTGTGACCCCTGATTACTCACGTCTAGTGCCTTACCATTTGTCTAGCCTAGACGTGAGAGGAGTGTTAAATTATAAGCCTAGTCCTTCCATTCAGTTCGAACTTTTGATCTAGATGACTAGTACATCAATTTAATATTCCATACATGCACACATGCTATATGGGCCATGCAACTTGTGTGACTGATGTAGATTTTATGCTGGCCGGAGTAGAGGATGCGTGTTTCCGACAAATTGCTAGAACTAATGGAATCTATTGTGATTGAAAGATAAATTAGCTATGAGATACGTTGCCCCTGACAAAGATCATGGAGATCGATTTTATCGGGGGCGGCATGACGGCGTTGGTGGCTAAAACTTAGGCCGAGGAGCAAAACGCTTTGACCCCGTATTGAATTACATGCACTAGCCAACGAAACCAACAGTACGAACCGATAAAAAAGCCTAGACAATATATTTCAACACTTCTAAACCCTTTAGATGAGCAATTTTTTAGGAATCGTCCGCCTCGACTCCTATTTTTACTCGGCCGCAACGATGACTCCTAAAAATACCCCTACCCCCGTGCACGCCCATGCAGCCCACATCGTCGCAGCCTTTTAGCCTGAAGGCCAGTTACTTCCTCCCCCGAGTCCCCGTAGGCTCCGTCGACCCTCCTACACCACTCCGCTTCGCCACCACTTGTTGTCCTCATCATAATCTGGCCGAATCGACCTTCGGTTTCCGCCTACAAATCCTCCGTCTCTAGATTCAACGAACCCAGGCCGCGGCGAGTCGCGTTTCAGCTGGATACGCGTCGTCGTACACCTACGGCATGTCTTCATCCTCTAGTCGACGTTGCATTTCCCTGGCTTTAGGGTTTTCGCCATCTCCGGTGAACAATGCCTCAGAGATTACAAAGTTGAAGTTGTTGGAGCGTCGACACCAGCACCGACTCCGGCGCAGGTCGCGTCCTCCCCTTCTCATCCCGACACAGTTGGAAACACCGAACAAGGAGAGTTTTGTCCCCTTCTGTGAAAGATCCTACAATTTGTAGTTGATAACACATTTTTCATCTTCCTTTAAATTCGTAGCTCTATGAAGAAGAATAAGAGAGAACCAAAATGGTCGGAGGAATGAAGACAATTATTTGTACTTCGTATGGCATCATCAAACACTTGTTGATAGGGCATTGTTCATAGAGAATGGAGCAACCAACCAATCCCACAATTGTAGGAACAAATCCATGAGAGATTTAATCAAAAAACAAGTGGAGAACTTAGATCGCTATCATCACTTATGAATAGGTGGCACTTTTATGAATAGGTGTCACTTGCTAGTTATTCGCTCAAATGCATAACTACAGCACTATGTTTATCACGTATGGCTAGTAATCGGTACGTGTGACTTTGATGATTATTCATATAGTGTAGAAGAACTCAATTTGTCTGGTATTATGATAATGCTATCTATATGTATAACTAATCTGTCGATCTTTTTGAATTATAAAACTTATATTATGTATTGTAATGTATTTATGTGCACACTTGCAACAATTTTTTTGAATACCATTTTTAGGGAGTTAAGAACATAAGTTCAGTCACTTATAGGAGAAAAATTGCTCTTCCAAAGAATAGGGGGATTTTACTCATCTAACTTATAGGAGTTCCATTACAAAAGAAGCAAAGCTAAACTAGTACTTTCTAAGTTTTAAAATATAAGATGTTTTAGATTTGTAAAGAAAATATATCTAGACTTATTTTAGTATGTAGATTCACTCTAAATCTGAATAAACCTACTTACTAAAAAAAGAAAAGAAGTCCAAATAACCCCCTATTTATTGGGTTTGGAGCACTAACCACCCCTATGTTTAAACTGGGCCAAATAACCCCCCTATCTTTGCAATACCGGACAACTAACCCCCTGAACCAGTGTAGGCTGTTTTGATAAGTGGTTTTGGGCACATGGAGACTGGTTCAGGATACGGTGGACTCCGGTTAGGCAAAGCGGTCGGTCACTGATGTCGTTGCCAGCCCCTCGCCGCCGGCTCAGTCCGAAGAATCCCGCCCGGCTCCGCCCCTCGCCATCGGCGTCGCCATTGGTGCCACTGCCCGCCCTCGCCGCCGGCTTACTCCGAATACTCCCTCCCGGCCCCACCCCTCGCCTCTGAATCCCAGTGCCGCCCAACACGGTGGTTGATGGCCGTCACCGTCCCCGCACATCCCTGCTCGCTCCTCGCTGCCGAATCCTAGTGTCGGCCGACGCGACAGTCGACGGTTGCCGCTTCCCCCGCACGCCCATGCCCGCCCCTTGCCGCGGCCTCCCACTTCCGGCCCTACCCGCCCACCACCGATGCACTGCATCTCGCCTCCTTGTCATCAGAGCAACACTGGCACCGCTCGTGCTGCCGCAATTGTCGTGGACATATCCATGGAGAGAGGCATGGACGGAGCCTCACGCTCAGGCCCAAACGACTAAGATCAGTTTGACGGGTCCTTCATGTCCTCATTTTTCACTGCCTGCACTCCAACGGAGACTTTCACGGTCCGTCGTATGTGTACTCATTGGTGGAGGCCAACAGGAGGAAGTGAAAATTCTGTACCATAAACATGTATACGCTGCAGGATGGCCGGAGCATCCTGAAATTGTAGCTACACAAGAAACAAGGCAGTGCACCTATTTTCTTACTCTAATCAAGACACCATGTCGCTGATCGTTCGCCAGTCGCCGCTGTCTAGGAGGAATCGCCGCGGCTGCGTTCGAGAATAGGGATGAAGAGGCCACACGTGAAAGAACACGTTCATGATTTTTGTATCTAGCCAGACACAGTTTGCCAGTGTGGCAACTACCCAATCTCTACATGGCCAAAACCAGCGAACAAAACAGCCTACACAGGCAGGGGGTTAGTTGTCTGGTATTGCAAAGATAGGGGGGTTAAATGACCCAGTTTAAATATAGGTGTTAACGTCCCAAATCCAATACATAAGGGGGTTATGTGGACTTCTTTCCTAAAAAAAGTCTAAATATATTTGTTTCACGGAACTAAAAAATCTTATATTTTGATTTTTGAAACAGAGGGAGTACAAGAACAGAGCAAGCCGCGGCGCGGGATTTCGGCTAGTGCGACGACGACGGCTCCGCTGCGGCGCGGCGCATCCTGTTCCCCCACGTCTCCCGTGGCCCCTCCGCCGCCCGCCACTGCAGCTCGGCAAGCTGTGCCTCCCAGTCCGCGAACCCCGCGCCCCACGTCGCGCGGTGTCCGGCTCCTGCGCCACCGCCGAAGCGCAGCTGAATGTCGTAGCCCCTCCGGCGCTCGGGGTCGGAGAGCACCTCGTAGGCCTCGCGCGCCATCATGAACTGGTCGGCGCCGCCCGGGCACGCGTCCGGGTGCCACCGCAGCGCCGCGCGCCTGTATGCCGCCTTGATCTCCTCGGGCCCCGCCGACGTCCCCACCGACAGCACATCGTACATCGTCGTCTTCGCGGCCGTCGCGGCTCTCTCCGGCGCCGCCGCCACGGCCGACACCCTCACCCGCGCCCGCCGCTGGCACTTGACTCCTCCCGGGAAGAATGAGGGCCTCGCGCACACCGCGCTCATCTCTGTGATTAATGGATGCTACGGCCACCAGAAAACTGAAGAATGACAGATGGATGGATAGATGGACGTGTAAGCTAAGGCTTTGCTTCTCGCGCTTGAAGTTGGAAGCTGTCAGCTAAGGCTTGATTCTATTTTCTGCACGCGACGGAGTGGTGGTTATATAGCGCCGAGGGATGAGGGATGCGTGTAGGTGTGGCGGCGTGGGCTTCTGGAAGAGATGGACGACGAAGACATGGGCTCGTCGCCCACGGGAAGGGCCATCCTCTATTCTTAATTATACCACCACTAATTAATCTTACTGTCAACTTGCTGTCAGACAAGTTGATCTCGGCTTCTAGTTTGTCTTGAGATGTCAACTTGTTCTAGTATATTATTATTGCTCGGGTGCTTTTTCTTTCAGATGAGTTCGAGATTACTGGAACATGGTGAGATCAAGCCGAGGGCGTCATTTCTGGCTGGGGTTTTCCTACGTGGATAATTTACTGGCTGACCCGGCTGGAGTTGCTCCGATCCGGGCTGGTAATTGCAAAACATGGTCGGCCAGTCGGATTGCGAGCCGAGATACCGCTCACGTGAGGTGCAAGCGGCGCCTGAGTAAAAGCCCGCTGCCGGTACGATTAAACCAGCTGAAAAATCATTCGTCTTTTTGCAGTTTTTTCTTTTGACGTGTTTTTTTTCCGAACCAAGGGCTGTCCCGAAGAACCTAGATAGCTGCATAAGTCAAAGTGGTGGAGGTATAGATTACATAGGGGCCACTCACGAAAATAGGAATTACACACAAGCCCCTAGATTTTGCACAGAAGGCCCTAGATTTAAAACCAGAAAGAAGATCCAGTCCTCCCTCTCCTCCGCTGTCGGTGTGTACGCCCAGACTCCGGCCGCCGCCGCCTTCACAGGGGAACAAGCCACTTGGGAAGGGAACAGCGTTGGGCGCCGCCTTCGAGCCACCAGAACCAGGCCTCCGATAGAGGTTGTAGATGTGCCTAGCCGGCACCGCGAGCCGCCGATTTCCAGTGTGGATCAGAGAGTGGCACTCGCCGTCTCTGTGGAAGAACTCGCCATAGCAGCCATACGACCCCACCTCCGGTCGAGATCGGGATGAAGGACTCGAAGACACTGCACCCCCTCGCCTCCACGGCCGACCAGGGGCAGGATCTCCTCGTCGGCATCCAGAAACCGCTGAACCAGGCGTTTATTTGAGGACCTTGTACCCGATGCCGTTGTAGCCTTCCACCATGGAAGGGACAACAGCCTCATCGACACCTCCGTCGCTTAGCGCACCAGCAGCAGCAGCAGCAGAGGAAGGCTCCGGGCTTCAACTTTATTGACGGAGATGCATGGGCTCCTACCTCACAGCGGCAACCGCCCCAGCCGGATCAAAGCCACAAGAAGGAAGAAAACCAGGGTGCGCCGATAGCAGTTGAGAACCTTCGACGACCTACTCCCAGACACGGTCGTCATGGCCAAACCTAAACCTAAACCTAGACTAGCCCTACCTACTACGGCGCCGCCCCTTCCCCGCCTTTGGCCGGCATCACCGCCAGATTTGGGTCGGGGGGCCCAGGCGCTCACAGGAGACTCTCAAGGGGGATTTTTGACGTGTTTAGTCTACTTGGTGTTAGTACAGGCCCGCTACTCCGAGCTTTTTCTATAAAGGATTGTATTAATGTCATGAAAATTCCAATTACATTGAGCCTATACAACATCAGTATCCTAATGCTAGTATGGATGCACACAACCTTCCTGAAGAAGCATTACCTCCGAGGAGCCAGCTGTGGTGTTGGTGGGAGCGCTAGTTGTGGTGGTGCTGATGATGACTATAATGTATATTTCGGAGTAGCTAGTCTTGATCAGAAATGATGGTAGGTTTGTATATTTTGCGAGGTGATATTCAGTTGTAAGTACCGAACTTGTGTTGCATCACGAGTAGTTGTTTATGAATCCATATTTAGATTAGTTAGCACTATTATATTAGTCATTTTCCCTCATAATTCTCCGAAACACATTTTTTGTGATGTTCTTGTGATGGGTAAACTCACCAGATAGTCCAAAAAGTAACAACATCATGCATAATATATGTAACCAAATGACTAGCATATAGCCAGGACTTAAACTTTAGGAAACCAAACAACTAATGTTTGACTTTTACTAGGATGCAATGAATAAAATATGGGTGACCAAACTAGTCGCACAACAAGAATTAAAGGTTGTATCCGCGCCCATTTCCGCTAGATCTATGTTCACCAAATGCGCAAAATCGATGTGCGCACTTACCGACTTGCAGTTGCTGATGAGGTCTGATGTCCGCTTGCATGATTGGAGCTTTTCTACTTGCAGATTTTTTTAGCGTCTGGCAAAAGATTTGTCCCATTCCATTAATAAAGAAGAAGAGTCATGCATGACGCGGTTCAATCCAAGCAAAAAGGGGAAAAAGGACAGTCTAGGAAATTACTCTTCTAAGATTGCAAAACTCAAAGAAGTTGCATCCGCGTCAACCCAAAGCCTAGCATCTCCTTTAATAAGCTCAAGGAGAATAGTAGGCAGTGCGGCTTTTTTATTGAAAACTATCGTATTTTGCTCCATCCAAATGACCCAAGATATGAGCATAACAAGGGGTGCCATCGCTTTATGGTTCGCCATCGTTTTTTTCGTCATTAAAGACCACCATTACTTGATGTTAAACCCGGAGTCCAAGCATTGGTGCAGATGGATGGAAGTCCAATCCACTCTTTGACAAGGACCATCTTGGTGTAGCAGCAATGGACGAATAGGTGTGCCGCCGTTTCTTGTGTTTGCTTGCATAACGGACAAAGGCCACAATTATCCCATCCTCTTTTCTCTAACCGATCTGCGGTCCATAATCTATTTTGGATGGCCAACCAAGCAAAGAACTTGATCTTTGGCGGAGCCCAAGCTTTTCAACCATCTTGCTCATGGTGGTGAAAGTAGCTCCAAAGAACTACGCATCGTAGGCCGACTTGGATGAGTACTCTCTATTGCTAGTGAGGTTCCATATGATGGAGTCTTCGGTGTCTTCCCGAAGTTGCACTCTAGTAAGCTCACTCCAAAGACGGACATATTGTTGGATGTGGGGGATGGTCAAGGATGTGTCCATCTTAATCTTTGATATCCACGTGTTGTTGTGGAGGGATTCTTTGATGCACCATTTCTTCTTTGTAGAAACCTCAAAAATGAGGGGTCTCATATCTTTGGGTGCCTTCCCATGGAGCCATGGCGAGCTCCAAAGGGGGAAATGCGTCCATTCCTAATGGTGATAGTGGTGGTGGCATAGAATAGGCTCATGTCCACCTCGTTGCAAGGGTTTCACGTCTCTGATGACCCACATGTATAGGGGGTGTATCGTAGTACTTTTGATAAATAGGAGTGTCGATCCCAACGAGGAGAAGAAGGTGCTGAACAGTGGTATGGAGCAGGAAATCCCTGTGAATACTTAGCAAACGGATTTTTAGTGGTTTTCTGACAAAGCAACAAAGCAAGGAGCAAGTAACAGAAGTAACGAACAAACGTAGCAAATGGCCCAATCCTTTCTTAGAAAAGGACAAGCCGGTGGAAATACTTATAAGGACCAAACGTTCTTGAGGACACATGGGAATTCTGTCAAGTACTTTCGCTTCAAATAGCTGAGTACTCTTCTCTGGTGTTGTAAGTGTTGTGTGGGCGAACCTGTGCTAACATACTGCCCTTCCTAGGACTAATACATACTTATGATTAAACCCCCTACAAACATCCTTAACTACATGAAAGTAATTAAGATATAAATCTAACCATAGCCTTAAACTCTGAGATCCTACACTCCCTTGTGCAAAGGTGTCCTAACGGGGGTTCAGGTTTCTGTCACTCCGGCAACCCCATAATTAGTATCCAAATACACAATGCATTCCCCTAGGCCCATAAATGGTGAAGTGTCATGTGGTCGACGTTCACATGACACCACTAGAAGAATAGAACCACAACTTAAATACTAAACCATTGAATAATAACTCATCACAGATTCACTACTAACAGCATGACTTCTCCCATGTCCTCAAGAACTAAACAAACTACTCACAAGACATCATATGGATCAAGATCAAAGATGATATGGTAATGGATAACAATCTGAACATAAACAATATGAAGGGATACGGGTAGGCTACACTAGCGCAAATAAAAAATTTCTACCGCGTAAACCAGGAATATTGTTGTCATAGATCACGGGATTACCACTAGACGCGCAGTTGCGGAACTTGATGAAGCGCGTCGAGGCAGTGCAGACGATCTACGACTCCTCCTCGTTCTCGTTCCACGAGTAGCTCCCCTTGCGCGGCTCGTCCAGACACTATAGATGCAGCGCCTCCGAGGTATCCACACGTACAGGGTGGAAGCGTCAAACGCCGGACTGCTAGGTCCGCGCGCGCGATACAGGCGTGAAGAGTGGCGGCTGGCTAGAATGGTCTGAGGTCTAACCTCGGTCATCTCGCCCCACCCTCTCTTATATAGGCGTCCCTAGTGGGCTTCTACATTAGCAGCCCATTAGTAGCCTAAGTCTGGTCTAATTCGGATCCAATCCTCATTAGGCTTCCAGCCCCTTAAGTGTGTGACCCTATAGGTTTATATGCGTATAAACATGACACGGATACACTTATTCTGTCAATAGTTGGTAGATGCCTCTAGCAAGACGTGCCAACTCCTAAACGCATGCAAAGATCATATCGGACGAACCATTACAAGGTTTAGTACATGTCTTTCCCTTTTCCTCACGATATTGGGTCTAGCTCCAAGCTGGCCTCGCTTTCTCGATACTGTGATTCGGAATCCCTTTACTAGGTTAACTCTTGACCATATGTAGCACGGCCATGCATTTCTGGATCCGATCACTCGAGGGGCCCAGAGATATCTCTCTCAAGTAGAGAGGGTCAAATCCCATCTTGATTGACCATGCCTTGCAACATGCTTCAGGACAAACCCGAAAACTACCTTTATAATTACCCTGTTACGGTGCAGCGTTTGATATCCCCAAAGTAGGTCGATCCACATCTCAAGTACATGCGACAATCTTAGGTCTAACGACAAAACGTACACGATGTGTAGAGAAAGAGCTGCAACTAATTGCCAGTCTCAGGCTGGGTCAGTCCAACCCCATGTTCATAACATGTGTCCACATCATTGGTTTCACATCTCCATGTCCATGACTTGCGAAACATAGTCATCAACCAATCGATGTGCTAGTCTAATATCCATGTTTGTCCTCACATTAACTCCGACTAGGGACAACTATTAAATAACCATACAAGTAAAGAGTTTCACAAACAATTCACATAATTGCCAATCAATACAAGTTGCCTGATATGGATATTTAAGGAACATTACAATAACTCATGGATATATATGAAATATAATCATCTCTATGATTGCCTCTAGGGAATATTCCTTCACAATAATCCAATGGTTCCACTCACAAGCATCAACTACAATAGTAATCAACACCGGGAAAGTTTCCCCTAATGAACTAAGCAATATCCAACACAATTATTACAGCGGGACAGAGTGGTGATGATGGTGCTGGTGAAGATGATGGTATGGATGATGATGATGATCCCGATGAAGCCTAGCTTGATGACAGTGTTGATGGAGACGGTCTCCCCTCTCCGGGAAGGAATTCCCTGGCAGAAATCTGTCTGCCAGAGAGATCTTTCTCTCTCGGTGTTTTCCGCCCCCTAGAGGCGGCGGAAATCTATCTGTGGTCGGCCCCCGAGGCTTAGGTTTCGTAGGGAATATATAGGCGAAGGGGAAGAGTTGGAGGCCAGGCAGGTGGGCCACACCTTTCCTAGGCGCGAGGTTAGGTGGGACCGTGCCTAGGGGTGTGGGACCCCTGAGGCCCTTCTTCGTCCCTCCTTCTGGCTTCCTTCGTCCCCTGGTAAAATAATGTGTTTCCATATTTTTCTGGTATTTTTCTGATCTTTGTGAAATTGCACCGAAACGCTTTCTTTTCCATCAGAATCCAGAATCCGGCAGTCCATCCTCCAAAAATCATCCAACATGCATAAACAGATGAAACGCCATAAGTAATACCTCATAATAAGACAAATATCAATGAATAGTGGTAAATTATGATATAGAAAGGTGGTGCAAATTGGGCGTATCAACTCCCCCATGCTTAGACTTCGCTTGTCCCCAAGCGAAAACTGAGCTCAGTAAACATGTCCACAGGTTTATGGAGTGAAGTGTCGATAAAATAATACGAACAAGAAGCATCACACTTACCATTGCACAACTCATAGAAGAAAGCAACTCACCATTATATAGCAGTAGCACCTCGGGTAAAACCACTACTAGAAAATCGCTTGTTGTTTTATGTTCGTGCATCATCATTATATCATCATGCATTTGTTCGCCTAAAACTATTTTCCAAAAACCCTATTTTTGCTTTCTACTTACTCCCTCTTATTTCAAAGTATAAGGTCCAGTATGTCCAGATCTTATATTTGTCTAAAAACTATTTTTAAAGGTTTATCAAATAAAATTATTAAAAACTATTTTGTCCGGGGAGACAGTCCGGCCGGTCAGGCCAGAGGCCCAACCGGACCAGACCATCTACGACCCGGCCCAACTAAACCCTACAAGATCCAGACCTAACCCTAACACTAGACC
Source organism: Avena longiglumis (assembly GCA_030063025.1). Taxonomy (NCBI): domain Eukaryota; kingdom Viridiplantae; phylum Streptophyta; class Magnoliopsida; order Poales; family Poaceae; genus Avena; species Avena longiglumis. Next base: position 463,200,921 of record CP125975.1, on the reverse strand, counting down.
ATCCTCAAACCTCCCCAGACATAACCCTAGCCGACAGGCACCCCAACTCCCCCGCCCCGCCGCCACACACCCGCGCGCATGCCAGCCTCGCATGCCCAATCCGCCTGCTGCCGCCTGGCCCCACCCCACAAACCGCGTCAAACCCACGCGATCCCCACAACTCATGTCGCTCCCCTGGTCCCACCACCCCTTCGCCCATGCTCCCGTCCCCGTCACGAACCCCTCCACCTCGCGAGTCCCCAACCCCGCCTCTCTTCCCAGTCCGCCGCCAGCCCTGTACCCCCCGGTTCCCGAGCCGTCGGCCCTCCTCCTACCCAGCTGCGGCCCGAGAGCCTCTACGTCGCCTCCATCGGGTTCCACCCACCGTCGTCGTGCGACCTCCCCTGTAACCGCCGTCATCGTCCACCGCCCCTCCCGCTCCGGCAGCAAGCCCGGCCACCCGCCGTCGCCTTCCGCGCGCCCCGGCTCTCCAGCAAAGCCGCCTTGACGTGACCTCGACGCCGCCGCTCTAGCTGCACGCGCCAGGCCACCTCCGACCTCGTCTCTGCACCGATGCTGCTAGGGGCACCCTCGCCTCCTCTGCCCCGTACTGCGCCCGGCCTCTGTCAACTCATCTGTCTCCATGGCGCCAGGCTCTGCCTCGAGCCGGCCTCCTTTGCAAGCGCTTGTTGTGGCTGCGTCCTCCATTGAGCCCCGCGCCGTACAACGAGGACCCGAGCCTGTCCCCGATGCCTTCTGCCGCGGATGGTGTTGCGACCGCATGATCCCTGCTTTCTGTTACAGCCTGAACCTGACGAGTTCGGTTTGTGTTTCCGGTGCTTAGTACAGGTGCTTTATTTTTGGTGCCATGTTGGTCTTGTCTGAGTCCACCAGATCCTCCTCGTCCTAGGGTGGCTTCGTATCCGTCAAGATCTTCGCGTGATTTCAAAGATGCGAGTGTGCCTTCACCAAGATCCCTGAACAAAGATCGTCGAGAACCTCGGGTGCGCCAACATGGAAAACCGAAGACCGATCCCGGCATCTGAAGCCCAAAGACCGATCCCTCTTCGACCCCCCCCCCAAGATCGCCGAGCCCCCCCATGTGTGATCATATCCGAGCCCTATTTTTATTAAATGATATATGTACCTTACTGCATATTAACTTAATCATATTGCATGCATCATGTGTGGTTTGGGGGCTTTATGCCGATTCACCTCATAATTGAATATGGAGTCCATATGCGGGCGAATCTAGTCTAATATTGGCTCCATTTAAATTTGCGTAACGAACCGATGCCATGTTTTGCCTTGTTAATACAACATTTAAAATGCGGGGTATCTAAATAACATGAACCATCTAATTAATTATCGGGACCCCGGTTCCTTTTAATATGGGCTAATCGCATCGCATCTTTGCCATGTAATACATTATACATGCATCATGTCCGATCTTCTGTCGTAGTATTAAATAGTGCATTCGATGTTTCTTCTAGTGTTTTGCTTCTTTGCGGATAAGGCCGTTGAGTTGATGTGAGCTTCGCTCCGATCTTCGAATAAACCTTCGACAATGTTTTCAGGCGAGCATTCTCCCTCTTTCTACCTATTTTATATTTTTAGTCTTTATTTCCTCCTATTGAACTATTGCTATCTGTGTTGCGATGCTCTAGTTTTCGTACCCGAGATATCCCTTGCAGCCATTATATTGCCTTGGACACCTCCTATTACCTGTTGTTTGGTAGATAGTCGGACTTGCGAATTGTAGTTGCTTGCTCAAGTGCTGCTTCGCGTTGTTGATGTTCCACCGTTGTTGGGTGGTTGGCACATGCTTAATGGTGGAGATGATCATGGATTTAATTACTGTTTAATAACTAAAATTGAAAGTAGGTAAATAATGCAGAGGCACCGGTGGGTAATAGACAATATTTGGTTTTTAACCGCTCACTGGTGTCCCGTAGGACCCCGAGTTCTTGACACTTGTTCCGAGATCGAGCGCGCTAACCACAGGTGGAGTGTGTGGGCACCCCATCGATTAGTACCTGATTTCAAAGTACTGTACCGGGGGCCACAAAATAGTTTGGGGCTTTATTACTATCTTGTACTTATGCCATGTTTTACTGCTTTATTTACGATTGCCCGTGGAGCACCTGTACTGTTTTGGAACCAATGTAGAATGTTTTCGCGGTATCGATAAGCCCAGTCACACTTTCAGGTTCCCGGTCGTTTACAGCCATTGTCACAAACCTCTGGGTCCGTCTCAGAGACCGGCTGACTTCGTTGCGGGTAGCTTAGTGGGGTGGCCCCCATGTGCTTGCTTTGGGTCTGGGAAACGTCGTGTCCGAAACCCTGTCGACTTACCGTTGGGTGTACGTTTTGTGATCTTGTACCTACCTGATCTGACAACAAGGGTGTAGGTGTGTGTGGAAACTTTGGTGCACCCCTCCAGGGTTAAATCTTTTCGAGAAGCCGTGCCCGCGGTTATGGACGACTTGGAGCACAGTTCTCGATCATAGACAACTATAACTAAAGTTTACTGTTATAATTTGGCTTGTATCCGATATGACTAGTAATCAGCTTCACTACAACGGAATGGCTAAATAAAAGTACCAACAACTACTGGGTTTGAGATATCTCATGCTAATTGTATCTGACTAGTAAGTGTTGCAACTGCAACGGAATGGTTCACTAAAAGTCCCCACTGCTTATTATATCAGGATGACTATCTATACCTGACTAGTAATTGCTGCAACGATAACTGAATAAATAAAACTGCCAACTGTGTGAGTTCCTCGGTTGACTTCCTCGTTTTGTCTCGAGGGGGAAATACCAGGATGGGTATGTTTGGTCGTAGTATCAGGTTGGTTCCGAATAGGCCTTTCTTATCCCTCTTGATAGCCGACAGTTATATCGAGTCTCTATAGATTGTTTAGTGCATGCTGCGCTACCGCTTCAGTCCACCATACCTATGTAGGCGAAGACCGCCGAATTCTAGTCTCGCCGTGTACTGGCCTCAGTACCGACCGCTCTCTTTTTACTTTGCCCTTTGTCGGCACCCTTGTTGTTTTTAGCAGGTTTTGAGATCGACGTCGTTAGCAGGGTTACCCTTCCGGCTTGGCCTGGGCAGGGTTATGGACGCCATTGGTTATTCTTCAGGGCTCTTAGCTCAATTTGCATCTTGTCCGTACTCGGACGCTGTATCGTTTTCAAGGTGATTTGAATCTTTGTACTGTATATCTGTATTCTTGACTCATTGAGTCGTTGTTGTATATATATGTTTTGTGGGTTCCATCGAGGACTATTGTGTAATGATATTACTTTGTTTTCCACCCGCACGCAAGTGCCTGGTGGGCACCTTTGAATCATTTCTATGCGGGTTTGGCGGGAAGCGCTAAAACTTGCATAGGGTCGATTCTGAGGGTGTTACAGAGTGGTATCATAGCTCAGCAGTTGCGATACCCACTGGTCCAGCCTGTAGGATAACCTAGCTAACAGACGTTGTAGAGTGTCAAAACTATTTTAAAAATCGGTTGGATAGATCTGATTAGGTCTGCTTTTACTCCTTACCCTCTGCTATTCTTCTCTTACCTTTGCGTGATTTGAATCTGCTCTCTTATCTTTTCTTCAAGTCGAGGAATTCCCGTGGTTGGGTTTCCATCGTACCTTCAGGGTTTCGCTTCCATGCTCTTGTAATGGTTCTTCTACATCTGGTCTTCATGCTATCTAAGGAATCTTCCTTTGTTGTACCTTTCAGTGGACCAAAATTCACTAAAAAATTTCTTTGTCTCCTCCGGTGTTCTCTTATACGACGAAGTCATCCACATCAGATCCGATGAAGAGTTTGCATCACTCTTTTGCTCCTGAACCTTGTTTGTCGAGACCTTCAGTCAGAATCCCGAGAGTTGGTTGCATCAGTCTTCTATTCATGAACAAAGTAATGCTTTGAGTGCGGGATGGAGTCGCGACCATACCACTACTCTTATCATTGTTTTTGTACATTGAATGGGGGATCAATGCAATTCTTACTTCTTCCATGGAAGTTAGAGGTGGCCTTACCTTTAACTCCTCTATTGTTTGTCCGGAGTGCTCCCTCGACGAACGTGAGCAACGACCTTGTTGGTGGTGTCGTGGATTTCAAGATGGAGAAAGAACCGTTGTTAGTGGTGTCGCAAAGATTTGCACGAAGCGAGAAGATTCAGATCGTCGACCTTCTTTCCGGTACCATGAGGCGGATCTCAAGGGCGAGATCCATTGTTAGTGGTGTCGAATTGTAGCACCCCGGGTAAAATCACTACTAGAAAATCGCTTGTTGTTTTATGTTCATGCATCATCATTATATCATCATCAATGGTAAGGAAATCGGTAATCGTTAACTGCTCAGCTGTCTTGGTAGTAGCGATTAATCGGAATTCGGACGATTAACTGATTTAATCGGTTGGCTATTAATCGGTGGAACCTAAAAAAATAGCACCTAAAACACATATGCCTCCTCTTGCACCTCAACCACCTACCCTATTAAAGGTAGCCTCGAGCTCCCGGATGAGATACTCAAGGAGCTCGAGCTCTTGTATCTAAGGTCTGATCGGCAACTACGAGGATTTGGCCAACAACGACAAGGAACTGACTGGTGATGGCAGAAATCAAGCTCCTGGAGGCAGGGATCGAGCGGGAGATTCGAAAAACCTACTTCATTTGGGCAGGCTAGTGGATGGATGGGCGATATGTGTTGATAATGTTGCAACTTTTTTTTACCAAGTGTAGTAGTTAATCGGGAACATACCTACTAATCGGAGTGTTAGAGCTATTAATCGGGCTAAAGGATTAACACAAAAGATTAGTGGTAATCGACACGGTCAGGTCCCTAGTAGCGATTAATCGGCCTATTAATCGCTGATTCGGCCTATTTTTTGAACAGTGATCAGCATGCATTTGTTCGCCTAAAACTATTTTCCAAAAACCCTATTTTTTCTTTATACTTACTCCCTCTTATTTCAAAGTATAAGGTCCAGTCTGTCCAAATCTTATATTTGTCTAAAAACTATTTTTAAAGGTTTATCAAATAAAATTATTAAAAACTATTTTGTCCGGGAGACAGCCCGTCAAAGCGAGGCCAACCCACTGACCATCTACGACCTGGCCCAACTAAACCCTACAAGATCTAGACCTAACCCTAACACTAGACCATCCTCAAACCTCCCCAGACCTAACCCTAGCCGACAGGCACCCCAACTCCCCCGCCCCGCCGCCACACACCCGCGCGCATGCCAGCCTCGCTTGCCCAACCCGCATGCTGCCGCCTGGCCCCACCCCACTAACCGCGTCAAACCCACGCGATCCCCACAACTCCTATCGCTCCCCTGGCCCCACCACCCCGTCGCCCACGCTCCCATCCCCGTCATGAACCCCTCCACCTCACGAGTTCCCAACCCCGGCTCTCTTCCCAGTCACGCCAGCCACCAGACTTGCCCCGAGCTGCCCGGCCCTCCTCCTACCAGTGGCCCGAGCCTGCCCGCCTCCATAGGGTTCCACCCACCCTCATCGTGCAACCTCCCCTGAAACCGCCGTCATCGCCCACCGCCCCTCCCGCTCCGGCAGCAAGCCCGACCACCCGACGTTGCCTTCCACGCGACCCGGCTCTCCAGTAACACCGCCTTGACGCGACCTCGACGCCGCTGCCCTAGCTGTGCGCGCCAGGCCACCTCCGACCTTGCCTCTGCACCAACACTGCTAGGGGCACCCGCCTCCTTCGCCCGTCTTCGCTGGCCTCAACTCGTCACCTCGGGCGCCAGCCTCGAGCCGGACTCCTCTGCAAGCGCTTGTTGCGGTTGCATCCTCCGTCGAGCCCCGCGTCGTACAACGAGGACCTGAGCCTGTCCCCGATGCCTTTTGCCGCGGATGGTGTTGCGACTGCATGATCCCAGCTTTTTGTTTATAGCCTGAAACTGACGAGTTCGGTTTGTGTTTCCGGTGCTTAGTCCAGGTGCTTTATTTTTGGTGCCATGTTGGTCTTGTCTGAGTCCACCAAATCCTCCTCGTCCTAGGGTGGCTTCGTATCCGTCAAGATCTTCGCGTGGTTTCAAAGATACGAGTGTGCCTTCACCAAGATCCCCAAACAAAGATCGCCGAGAACCTCGGGTGCGCCAACATGGAAAACCGAAGACCGATCCCGGCGTCCGAAGCCCGAAGACCGATCCCTCTTCGAACCCCCCCAAGATCGCCGAGCCCCCCATGTGTGATCCATTTCCGAGCCCTATTTTTATTAAATGATATATGTACCTTATTGCATATTAAATTAATCATATTGCATGCATCATGTGTGGTTTGGGGGCCTTATGCCGATTCACCTCATAATTGAATATGGAGTCCATATGCGGGCGAATCTAGTCTAATATTGGCTCCATTTAAATTTGTGTAGCGAACCAATGCCATGTTTTGCCTTGTTAATACAACATTTAAAATGCGGGGTATCTAAATAACATGAACCATCTAATTAATTATTGGGACCCCGGTTCCTCTTAATATGGGCTAATCGCATCGCATCTTTGTCATGTCATACATCATACATGCATCATGTCCGATCTTCTGTCGTAGTATTAAATAGTGCATTCGATGTTTCTTCTAGTGTTTTGCTTCTTCGCGGATAAGGCCGTTGAGTTGATGTGAGCTTCGCTCCGATCTTCGAATAAACCTTCGGCAATGTTTTCAGGCGAGCATTCTCCCTCTTTCTACCTATTTTATATTTTTAGTCTTTATTTCCTCCTATTGATCTATTGCTATCTGTGTTGCGATGCTCTAGTTTTCGTACCCGAGATATCCCTTGCAGCCATTATATTGCCTTGGATACCTCCTATTACCTGTTGTTTGGTAGATAGTCGGCCTTGCGAATCGTAGTTGCTTGCTCAGGTGCTGCTTCGCGTTGTTGATGTTCCATCGTTGTTGGGTGGTTGGCACATGCTTAATGGTGGAGATGATCATGGATTTAATTACTGTTTAAAAATTAAAATTGAAAGTAGGTAAATAATGCAGAGGCACCGGTGGGTAATAGACAATATTTGGTTTTTAACCGCTCACTGGTGTCCTGTAGGACCCCGAGTTCTTGACACCTGTTCCGAGATCGAAGCTTAACCACGTGTGGAGTGTGTGGGCACCCCATCGATTAGTACCGATTTCAGCATCGCATCGGGGCCACAAAGTAGTTTGGGGCTTTATTACTATCCTGTACTTATGCCATGTTTCTTTGCTTTATTTATTGCGCGTGGAGCGCTGCATCTTTTTGGAACCAATGTGGAATGTTTTCGCGGTATCGACAATCCCAGTCACACTTTCGGGTTCCTAGTCGTTTACAGCCATTGTCACAAACCTCTGGGTCCATCTCGGAGACCGGCCGACTTTGTTGCGGTAGCTTAGTCGGGTGGCCCCCATGTGCTTGCTTTGGGTCTGGGAAACGTCGTGTCCAAAACCCCGTCGACATACCGTTGGGTGTATGTTTTGTGATCTTGTACCTACCTGATCTGAAAACAAGGGTGTAGGTGCGTGTGGAAACTTTGGTGCACCCCTGTAGGGTTAAATATTTTCGAGAAGCCGTGTCCGCGGTTATGGACGACTTGGAGCACAGTTCTCGATCATAGACAACTATAACTAAAGTTTACTGTTATAATTTGACTTGTATGCGATATGACTAGTAATCAGCTTCACTACAACGGAATGGCTAAATAAAAGTACCAACAACTGCTGGGTTTGGGATATCTCATGCTAATTGTATCTGACTAGTAAGTGTTGCAACTACAACGGAATGGTTAACTAAAAGTCCCCACTGCTTATTATATCAGGATGACTATCTATACCTGACTAGTAATTGCTGCAATGATAACTGAATAAATAAAACTGTCAATTGTGTGAGTTCCTCGGTTGACTTCCTCGTTTGGTCTCGACGGGGAAATACCAGGATGGGTATGTTTGGTGGTAGTATCAGGTTAGTTCCGAATAGGTATTTCTTATCCCTCTCTGATAGCCGACAGTTATATCGAGTCTCTATAGATTGTTTAGTGCATGTTGCGCTGCCGCTTCATTCCACCATACCTATGTAGGCGAGGACCGCCGAATTCTAGTCTCGCCGTGTACTGGCCTCAGTATTGACCGCTCTCTTTTTCCTTTGCCCTTTGTCGGCACCCTTGTTGTTTTTAGAAGGTTTTGAGATCGACGTCGTTAGCAGGGTTACCCTTCCGGCTTGGCCTGGGCAGGGTTATGGACGCCATTGGTTAATCTTCAGGGCTCTTAGCTCAATTTGCATCTTGTCCGTACTCGGACGCTGTATCGTTTTCAAGGTGATTTGAATCTTTGTACTGTATATCTGTATTCTTGACTCATTGAGTCGTTGTTGTATATATATGTTTTGTGGGTTCCATCGAGGACTATTATGTAATGATATTACTTCGTTTTCCACCCGCACGCAAGTGCCTGGTGGGCACCTTTGAATCGTTTCTATGCGGGTTTGGCGAGAAGCGCTAAAACTTGCATAGGGCCGATTCTGAGGGTGTTTTTACTTAGCTTGCAGCCAAGTATATCAGTCACAATAGAGATGCATAAAGATAAATCATAATTGGAATTGGCAAACTTGTTCTTGGTCAGAGAACAACTGGCAAACAGTTTCACAAAAGATTTTTGTAGAATTTTCAAAACAGGAGCACTCTTTGCTCAAAAAGGTTTTTCACAAGTGAAGGCTTTCAAAGTAATACTCAATAGATAAGAGTTTTGTGTAAACAAGTAAGATAAAGAACATGATTGAATAAATCACCATATGAATGCTTGAAACACAACAACTCAAATGCTTGCTAGAGATGGAGAGGAAGTAGGTTTATGACTCAACTTGGAAGTGGGAGAAAGGTCCCTTCTTAGAGGGTAGCAGGGATTACAAGTCATAAAGAGCTTCCAAAAGATTATGGTACTTACTAGCTTTGAGCCCTCATTTCCCCTATCATAAGCATCTTGAGATGATCAAGGTTAAAGTGAACAAAGATGGAGTATATGTTGGAATTATGCCCTAGAGGCAATAATAAAGATGTTATTATTATAATTCTTGTTCATGATAATGTTTATATTCCATGCTAGAATTGTATTAAGCGGAAACTTTAATACTTGTGTGGTTTGTGAACAACACCGTGTCCCTAGTACGCCTCTATGGACTAGCTCATTGATCAATGATGGTTAAGGTTTCCTAACCATAGACATGAGTTGTCAATTGATAATGAGATCATATCATTGGGAGAATGATATGGATGCACCCAAACTAAGCGAAGCAATTAGATCGTGTCATCGTGTTCGTCTTTGCGAAGCTTTTCTTATGTCAAATATTGTATTCCTTAGACCATGAGATAATACAACTCCTGGTATCGGAAGAAAGCTTTGAGGTCATCAAACGTCATCCTATGAGAGGGTGATCATAAAGGTGTCTCGGTGATCGGAAAGTATCATTGGGTTGTATGTATCAAGATGGGATTTGTCCCTCCCAAGTCGGAGAGATATACTGGCCCACTCGTAATCGATATCAACACCTGCAAGCATGTGGTTAAGGAGTTAATCACAAAGTGATATCGGATTCTGAACAAGTAAGTACTTGTCGTGAACGAGATTGAACTAGGTATGACGACCGACGATCGAATCTCGGCAAGTAAAATATCGCGAGACGAAGGGAATATATATATGGGATTGATTGAATCCTGGCATCGTGGTTCATCCGATATGATCATCGATGAATGTGTGGGAGTCAATATGGGTTTCGCACCCGCTGTTTATTATTGATAGAAGATCATGTCGCATATTCTCGAACCCGCAGGGTCACACACTTAACGTGTCTCGACGCTAGGATAGATTGGATAATTGGTTTATGAGTTTTTGTTCGGAGTCTCGGATGGGATCCGGGACATCACGAGAGGTTCCAGAGTGGTCCGGAGAATAAGACTCATATAAGGCAGTGCAGTTTTTGGAGTTCGGAATTGTTCCGGGTTAATCGGTATTGTACCGGAAGCTTCTAGAACCTTCCGGAAGGGGCCAACGTGGCCCCACCTTCCGGGAGGGGGCATGGGCCTATGAGGGAGTGCCCTGGCCGCATTGGGCCAGGGGCACAAGGCCCCATAGGGCCCAGCCGGCCAAGGGGGTTTTAAACTCGAGATAGACCTTCTAGAAGGGGGGTTTCCTTGCCCCCCACTCCTCCTTTGGGGCCGCCATTTTGGCTTGGGGGAGGGTCTAGGGCTGCGCCCACCCCTCTATATATAGAGGGCCGGGGGCGCACCAACCCCTCACACCTTCCCCTCCAACCCTAGCCGCCCTGCTGCCCTCCTCTCTCCCTCCCGACTGCTTGTGGGCGGATCCCTGCTGCAGAAATTCTCCACCAATTGCACCGCGCCGTCGCGTTGTAGATCCAACCCATCTCTCCACCATACTTGCTGGACCAAGGAAGGAGGAGACGTCGAGGTGCTGCACGTGTGCATCTCACGAAGGCACCGCCACTTGTGGTGCTAGATCGGATCGGATCGCGAGGAGGAGAAGCGAGTACGACTACATCACCCACGCCCGATTAACGCGTTCACATGCGAATCTTCAAGGGTATGAAGATATAATACAATCTCTCTCGTTGTTTTCATCTCCTAGATTAGATCTTGGCTTTCCCTCTATTCGCATCCGTAGAAAATTTTGATTTACTATGCCGCGAAACCCTTCAGTGGTATCAGAGCTATATCTATGCGTAGATGTGTTTCACGAGTAGAACGCAACATGGTTGTTGCGGGCGTTGATGTTTTCTGTTGCAAGCCTCTTGTTTGTGTTCTTCTTATGATGCGGGATAGTGAGATTGAAGCGGTCCAGGCAAACCTTACGCGACGTCGTTGGCGAGACCGGCTCCGCACTTGACGTGTGGCTTGTTCCACACATGCGGCTGGTGGATGTCATTTTCTCTCACTATAGTTGTCATGGGATTAACACCGGAGTTTGGCAACCATAATATCACCGTTGTGGATTTCCGTAGGTAAGAATCGTTCTTAGCATCTACTCCCATAAGCCACGTAAAACATGCAACAACAAAGTAGAGGCGTCTAACTTGTTTTTGCTGGGAGTGTTTTCTGTGATATGGTATGGCCCAAGATGTGATGTGTATATTGTATGTGATGATCATGTTTTGTAATGTTTCACGACTTGCATGTCGATGAGTACACAACCGGCAGGAGCCATATGGTTGTGTTTATAATTGTGTATGACCTGTGTGTCAACTTCTTATACGCCATGTAATAGGTTCACTTTATCGCTAAGTAGTTAGCAATAGTTGTAGTTGCTATTCGTGGTGGAGGCAATCATGGTGGAGTGATGGAGATCATGTACACGCACAAGATGGAGATCATTGCGAAGATTGGCTATACCATGTCACATTAAAGTTATATGCATGTGATTTTATCCTTTATGTATCTTATCATGCTTAGATCGCATGACGGTAGCATTATAAGATGATTCCTCACTTAAAGATCAAGATAAAATTGTGTTCTCCCCAAGTATGCACCGCTATGAAAGTTCGTCGTGTCCAAGCATCACGTGATGATCTGGTGCTATAGACTCTATGCTCACATACAACGGGTGCAAGCCAGTTTTGCACACGCGGAAATACTTGGGTCTAACTTGACGAGCCTAGCATGTACAGACATGGCCTCGGAACACATGAACCGAAAGGTTAAGCATGAGTCATATGAATGATATGATCGACACTTCGTTGTCCACCATTGAAGCCACATCTCTTCTCGTGATGATCGGATTAGGTGTGGTGAATTTGGATCATGTTCACTAAACAACTTGAGGGATGTTGAATTTAGTGGGAGTTCATCTAGTAATTTGATTAAGTTGAACTATTTATCATGAACATAGTCTAAAGTTGTACTTGCAAATACTGTAGATCACATGGCTAAGTCCAACTTCAACTTCAACGTTTTTGCTGAGAAGGAAAAGCTTAGAAACAATGGGTCTAACTTCACCAATTGGTTCCGCAATCTAAGAATCATTCTCTCTGGCGGTCAAAAGGACTATGTCCTTGGGAAAGCGTTAGGTGACCCCCCTGCTGCAACTGCGCCGGCTGATGAGAAAGCTGTCTATCAGTCGCGCAAAGATGATTATGGTGTGATTAAGAGCACCATGTTGTTTGCTATGGAACCGGAACTTCAAAATCGTTTTGAAGACTATCCCGGGCCCTTTGAGATTCTCGAAGAGCTAAAAACCATGTTTCAGACTTAGGCTTGTTCTGAGTGATATGAGATCTCTGAGAAGTTCTTTAACTGCAAGATGGAGGAAGGGAGTTCCGTTAGTGAGCACGCCATTAAGATGACGGGCTACACTCAACGCCTTGAGCAACTGGAATGCACGATTCCAGAGGAGCTCAAGATTGATGGGGTTCGCAATCACTCCTCCCAGCTACAAAAGTTTTGTAGTGACTCATAATCAGATTGGTTCCATCGATACGATCACCGAGCTCTTCGCAGCTGAAAGCATGGAAGTGGACATCAAAAGGATAATCATGTGTTGATGGTCAACAAGACCACCTTCAAGAAAGGTAAGGAGCAAAGAAGCCCTTCAAGAAGGGCGGCAAGCGCATGCTCGCCGAGAAGAAGCTCAAGTCTGGTCCTAAGCCGGACATCGAGTGCTTCTATTGCAAGGACAAGGGTCACCGGGCGAATCGTCAAGTACTTAGCGGACAAGAAGGCTGGCACCATCAAAGGTATATTTGATATACATGTTATTGATGTTTTCCTTACTAGCCCTTGTTGTAGTGCCTGGGTATTTGATACTGGTTCAGTTGCTAATACTTGTAACTCGAAATAGGAGCTACGGAATAGACGGCGGCTTGCGAGGGATGAGGTGACGATGCGCGTTGGCAACGGATCAAGAGTTGATGTGATGGCCGTCGGCACGCTCTCCTTAGTTTTACATTCGGGATTAGTTTTAAACCTCAATAAATGTTATTATGTGCCTGCGTTGAGCATGAACATTATCTCTGGATCTTGTTTATTGCAAGACGGTTATTCATTTAAATCGGAGAATAATGGTTGTTCTATTTATATGAGTAACATCTTTTATGGTCATGCACCTATTGTGAATGGTTTATTTCTTCTAAATCTCGAAAGGGATGAAACACACATCCATAACATTGAGGCTAAGAGATGCAAAGTAGATAGTGATAATACTACTTATTTGTGGCAATCTGCGTCAGGTCATATTGGTGTAAAGCCCATGAAGAAACTCCATTCTGATGGACTTTTGGAGTCTCTTGATTTTGAATCATTTGACACATGCGAACCATGCCTCATGGGCAAGATGATCAAAACCCCGTTCTTCGGTATGATGGAGCGAGCAACGGACTTGTTGGAAATCATACATACCGATGTATGCGGACCGATGAGTGTTTCGACGCGCGGTGGATATCGCTATTTTCTCACTTTTACCGATGACTTAAGTAGATATGGGTATATCTATTTAATGAAACATAAATCTGAAACGTTTAAAAAGTTCAAAGAATTTCAGAATGAAGTGGAGAACCATCGTAACAGAAAGATTAAGTTTCTACGATCCGATCGTGGAGGTGAATATTTGAGTTATGATTTCCTCACGCATCTTAAAGCAAGTGGAATCGTTTCACAACTCACGCCACCCGGAACACCACAGCGCAATGGTGTGTCTGAACGCCGGAATCGAACCTTATTAGATATGGTCCGATCAATGATGTCTCTTACTGATTTGCCGTTATCATTTTGGGGTTATGCATTAGAAACTGCTGCATTCACTTTAAATAGGGCTCCATCTAAATCCGTTGAGACGACACCGTATGAACTATGGTTTGGTGCTAAACCTAAGTTATCGTTTCTTAAATTTTGGGGATGCGAAGCTTACGTCAAGAAGTTGATGCCGGACAATCTCGAACCCAAAGCGGAGAAATGCGTCTTCATAGGATACCCTAAGGAAACTATTGGGTATGCCTTCTATCACAGAACCGAAGGCAAAGTGTTTGTCGCAAAGAACGGTTCCTTTCTTGAGAAGGAGTTTCTCTCGAAAGAAGTGAGTGGGAGGAAAGTAGAGCTAGACGAGGTTACTGAACCTTCTCTTGAGTTAGAGAGTAGCGCAGCACCTGAAATTGTTCCAGTGCCGCCTGCACCAACGATAGAGGAAGCTAATGACAAGGATCATGAAGCTTCGGACAATGCTGGTACTGAACGTCGCAGGTCGACAAGGTCGCGTGCCCCTCCTGAGTGGTACGGCAACCCTGTCTTGACTGTCTTGTTAGTAGAAGACAGTGAACCTACGAACTATGAGGAAGCGATGATGAGCCCAGACTCTGAGAAATGGCTGGAAGCCATGAAATCCGAATTGGGATCCATGAGCGAAAACCAAGTATGGACTTTGGTGGACACTCCTAGCGACCGAAAGGCCGTTGAGTGCAAATGGATCTTCAAGAAGAAAACGGACGCGTATGGTAATATTACCGTCTATAAAGCACGGCTTATTGCTAAAGGTTTTTGACAAGTTCAAGGTGTTGACTATGATGAGACTTTCTCTCCCGTAGCGATGTTTAAGTCCATTCGGATTTTATTAGCAATCGCTGCGTTTCATGATTATGAAATATGGCAGATGGATGTCAAGACTGCTTTCCTTAATGGCAACATTGATGAAGAGTTGTATATGATGCAACCCGAAGGTTTTGTCGATCCTAAGGATGCTGATAAAGTATGCAAACTTCAGCGTTCCATTTATGGACTGAAGCAAGCATCTCGGAGTTGGAACCTTCGTTTTGATCAAGTGATCAAGAGCTTTGGATTTGTTCCAAATTGCTACGAAGCTTGCATCTATAAGAAAGTGAGTGGGAGCTCGGTGACATTTCTGGTACTGTATGTGGATGACATATTGATTATTGGAAATGACATCAACATGCTTAACGATGTGAAGAGTTATTTGAACAAGTGTTTTTCAATGAAAGACCTAAGTGAAGCTGCTTATATATTGGGCATCAAGATCTATAGAGATAGACAAAGACGCCTGATAGATTTAAGCCAGAGTACATACCTAGACAAAGTTCTGAAAAGGTTCAGAATGGATAAGGCAAAGAAAGGTTCGGTGCCTATGTTGTCAGGTAAGATATTGAGCAAGGCTCATTGTCCAGCTACGGTAAATGATAGGGAAGCTATGAGCAAAGTGCCTTATGCCTCGGCCATAGGTTCGATCATGTATGCCATGTTGTGTACTAGACCGGATGTGTCCAATGCTCTTAGTTTGACGAGCAGATATCAAAGTGATCCAGGAGTGGAACATCGAGCCGTGAAGAACATCCTAAAGTACCTGAATAGGACTAAAGAAATGTTCTTAGTCTATGGGGGTGATGAACAGCTCGTCGTAAAAGGTTACGTCGACGCTAGTTTCGACACCGACAAGGATGATTCTAAATCTCAGACAGGATACATGTATATTTTGAATGGAGGAGCTGTGAGCTGAAGAAGCTGCAAGCAAAGCGTGATCGCGGGATCTACAGTAGAAGCGGAATACATGGCTGCTGCAGAAGCGTCAAGTGAAGGAGTTTGGATCAGGAACTTCATCACTGAGCTTGGCGTGGTTCCAAGTGCATTGGACACACTTGAGATATTGTGTGACAACACTGGCGCCATAGCACTTGCTAAGGAACCAAGATATCATCCAAAGACCAAGCATATCCACCACAAGTTTCATATAATCTGAGATTATATAGCAGATGGAGATCTGAAGATCAGCAAAGTACATACAGATCTGAATGTCGCAGATCCATTGACTAAACCTCTTCCACGTGTAAAACATGATCAGCACCTCAGTGCCATGGGTGTGAGATTGTTGCCAGATGTAAACTAGATTATTGACTCTAGTGCAAGTGGGAGACTGTTGGAATTATGCCCTAGAGGCAATAATAAAGATGTTATTATTATAATTCTTGTTCATGATAATGTTTATATTCCATGCTAGAATTGTATTAAGCGGAAACTTTAATACTTGTGTGGTTTGTGAACAACACCGTGTCCCTAGTACGCCTCTATGGACTAGCTCATTGATCAATGATGGTTAAGGTTTCCTAACCATAGACATGAGTTGTCAATTGATAATGAGATCATATCATTGGGAGAATGATATGATGGGCAGACCCAAACTAAGCGAAGCAATTAGATCGTGTCATCGTGTTCGTCTTTGTGAAGCTTTTCTTATGTCAAATATTGTATTCCTTAGACCATGAGATAATACAACTCCCTGGTATCGGAAGAAAGCTTTGAGGTCATCAAACGTCATCCTATGAGAGGGTGATCATAAAGGTGTCTCTCAGGTGATCGGAAAGTATCTGTTGGGTTGTATGTATCGAGATGGGATTTGTCCCTCCCAAGTCGGAGAGATATACTTCGGGCCCACTCGGTAATCGATATCAACACCGCCTGCAAGCATGTGGTTAAGGAGTTAATCATAAAGTGATATCAGATTATGGAACAAGTAAAGTACTTGCTGTGAACGAGATTGAACTAGGTATGACGGTACCGACGATCGAATCTCGGGCAAGTAAAATATCGCGAGACGAAGGGAATATATATATGGGATTGATTGAATCCTGGCATCGTGGTTCATACGATATGATCATCGATGAATGTGGAGTCAATATGGGTTTCGCACTCCGTTGATTATTGATAGAAGATCATGTCTGATATTCTCGAACCCGCAGGTCACACACTTAACGTGTCTCGACGCTAGGATAGATTGGATAATTGGTTTATGAGTTTTTGTTCGAGTCTCGTATGGGATCCGGGACATCACGAGAGGTTCCGGAGTGGTCCGAGAATAAGATTCATATAAGGCAAGGCAGTTTTAGAGTTCGGAATTGTTCCGTTAATCGGATTGTAATGGCAAGCTTCTAGAACCTTCCGGAAGGGACCAACGTGGCCCCACCTTCCGGGAGGGGAATGGGCCTATGAGGAGTGCCATGGCCGATCGGGCAGGGGCACAAGGCCCCATAGGGCCCAGCCGCCAAGGGGTTTTAAACTCGAGATAGACCTTCTAGAAGGGGGTTTCTTGCCCCACTCCTCCTCCTTGGGGCCGTTTGGCTTGGGAGGGGGCTAGGCTGCGCCCACCCTCTATATATAGAGGCTGGGGCGCCAACCCACACACCTTCCCCTCCAACCCTAGCCGCCCTGCTGCCCTCCTCTCTCCCTCCCGACTGCTTGTAGGCGAAGCCCTGCTGCAGAAATTCTCCACCAATTGCACCGCGTCGTCGCGTTGTAGATCCAACCCATCTCTCCACCATACTTGCTGGACCAAGGAAGGAGGATACGTCGAGGTGCTGCATGTGTGCATCTCATGGAGGCACCGCCACTTGTGGTGCTAGATCGGATCGGATCGCGAGGAGGAGAAGCGAGTACGACTACATCACCCACGTTCCGACGAACGTTCCGTTGTGCGAATCTTCAAGGGTATGAAGATCTAATCCAATCTCTCTCGTTGTTTGCATCTCCTAGATTAGATCTTGGCTTTCCCTCTGTTTGCATCCGTAGAAAATTTTGATTTACTATGCCGCGAAACCCTTCAGTATATGCTTAACGAAATATAAGTTGGCAATCTCATGTCCCTTGAATATGAGGGCCCCTCATGCTACCCAACTTTGGTCACACGTAAGTTCTTGTCATTGTAAGTATTTGCATAACATTGAGAACCGCCAACGGGGTACCCCTTGCACATGGTACAGGAGCTATCCCATAACCAAAATGACAAGGCAAGCAGACAATGAGCATCTCAACGATCTTTTTATTTACTATGTGCATAGCTTTTTATTGAGGATGCTTCATAGATTACTCACTATGGTGATGCTGCAAGTTTCCACCATGATTAAGCATGGCTTAGGCTAGCGGCCCAGGCGTTTCTCTAACACAGGATACAAAATCCATGGACTTACAATTACCTCTTTATTTCACACTGTTGACATCCATAGACAAAAGAGCACGATATCAACTGTGTACGGAGTACAAGTGCAATGTTGAAAATGTTCCCCGTGATAGCACGGTTCTGCTAATTCCAATGTATAGATGCAAGCATATACAACTTCGATGTTCACAATGGTTCAAGTCTATTAGGGGCAAGTAAATAAGGTGCTCCATCAAGTTCGTGAGAGCTTAACTAACTAGTTTTCACATAACAAAAATACTTTTTAATTCGAAAGGTAGAGGAAGCTTGAGAATTTGCTTGGAATAGAAAAAGCTACTAGGTAGATATGGTGGACACAAGTGGCAAAAGTTTTGGTTCAAAGGGTTTTGGAAACATGATAAGTATGCCTTCTCAAAACAGGTTTTTGGCTAGCAAGGCTGGGTAGCAAGCAAGAGAGTTGAAAGAAACAAGCAAACATACAAGTAATAAAGCCAAACATGCAATCTTCCTTGAAGACACAAACTAATCTTAAATAAATAATACTAAGCTTATGAGCCAACAAGAAAGAAAACAAATTATACAAAATACCTGTAAGCTTTTTTTTTTCTTTTTTTTTCTCTTTCATAATAATGCTACTGACCAGAACTCGGTTTGCCAAAACCAATTTAGATCCACTTGATGATCCCAAAGTGGTCCAATACTGATCAACAAGATCCATCATATAATAGAGATTGTAAACTAAAAATAAGAAGTGCAAAAAGTAAAAGATGAGACTTCTCATTAATATTCAATAAAGGCACTCACACCAAGGGATACATAGATAATCAACTAAAGGAGAGATACTTCCACATGCAAACCAAATTATAAGATAACCTCTCTACCACAGATATGAATCCACTAAAAAGGTAAAAGATAAAAGATAATGGTGGTGATACCGCGGCACTCCCCCAAGCTTGGAACAAGCCAAGGGGATGCCAAACCTGATGACGAATTACTCCTTCAGTGGTGGTGGTGTTCTCTTGATAAGCTCCTCAATAAGTTTCCTCAACTACTCGAACTCAAAAGTAAGAGTACGGATTAGCTCCGAGTTTTTCTCTATTCGGTTCATGATCATGTCAATCCGAGAATCCCAGTTCTTGTTATTCTTTCCCCACTCTTCATACTTAGCATGATCCTTCTCTGCATTGTTAGAACAAGGCATATACCAAACCGAGGGAAAATTCCCTTTGGCCACATGTTGATATTGATATTCATGAATAAGTGTATGGAAGGGTCTCTTGTTACATGGAGGAGATGATCGTGGAGAGAGAGTATGAAGTCGAGATTTCCCTCCTGTAGACATCTGTGTTGTCCTCTTAAGCTTGGTAGGTCGTGCCACCAAACCAATGCTTGCGATGGTAGCGCGAGTGTCCGATTGCTTGTCCTCCTCCATGTCACCTTCATACCCTACTGAAATCTCCTCCTCCTTGGGGACTTGAGATTCTTCTTCCTCGGGCTTCTTGCCTTTGTCGTTGGCGGAATCCATGGTGCTCTAAACTTGAGAAGATTTCCTGACAAAAACATATTGAAACAAAAACACGACGAGAACACGATGCACGAACCTCAGGGGATCCAGGGGTTATATATTATGAAGTTTCAATGCATAAGGAAGGTTTTGACATGGAAACGAGGCGGAGACAGAGTTCGAGGGGGGAACACCCCTCCAGGCGCGGCCAGGCTGGGCCCGTGCCTGGGGTGGGTTTGTCCACCTCAGACTCTGTTTCCTCTTCAGTTTCATCTCGTAGCTTACCTTATGTATTAAAAACATCAAAAATATAAAAATATTGGGGTTTCACGAACATTCTATTTTCACCACTTTTACCTATTCAAAGACGAACTCTATAGATTCCTTTTCTCTTTCTCCTGAGAATTTCCTTCATACAAAACCCTTGCACAAACTCAATGACAACATTAGTGTAAGCAAAAACAATAACCCTTTGGGTACACACTTCAACTGAAAACCCATCAAAACAAAAGCTTCTGTAAGAGGCAAATGCAAATGATGACAGAAATATGTCAAAACAGACCAGCAGGTAAAGATTGATTTTTCCGAAGACCTTCTGTTCCTCAAATAAAAAATTGCAGAACTGATGAAAGTTAGGTAACAACTTGGGGAATAAACTCAGAAAAACGCAGCTCCATCCGAAGTACTGAGCTTCCTCACGATTTTTTATAATACAGCACAAAAATCTGTCCTAGGACAGCCACTTTTCACAACTCATCTGCTTCACAAAAGTAGTTGAACTTCACACAAAAACCAAAACAAAAAGGATAAGGAGCGGTTATTATAGAGGTAATAACTTCCAAGACTCGACAAAACTCTTAGGTTATCTCCCAACAAGTACTTTTCTTTAATACCTTTAAGTTAGGCTTGAAACTTCCAAAGATGCTCACATAGGATATATATCTGAAGTGAAAGAGAGCATCAAGAAGCAAATAACCAACACACTTGAGTCTAATCCACTTACTATGCATGGGGGTATCGTGAGAAAACGAATTGTTGAAACAAAAAGCCACTAGCATAGGAAGACAAAACATATGCAACTTCAAAGCTTTCAACATAAAACGGGGAAACTTAACATTATTAAGATGCATAAAACCGTGTTTCCCTCTCTCATAATAACTTTCAGTAGCACTTTGAATAAAGTTGACAATATAACTGTCACTGGAAACAACTTTATCATCAGAATAAGCATACTTACAGTCATCAAAAAGAGGTCCAAAGTCATAAACCGGGTCAATAGAAGCAAGTTGTTCCATCCTGAAATCTTTATTAGGCAAGCTATTTTCACAGGGAGATTTAGAAAATTTGGAAAAGTTAAACTCATAAGAATCTCCATCAAACTTAGTTAAAACTTTTTCCTTCTTACAATCAATAACAACTCCATAAATGTTCAATAAAGGTCTACCAAAAATGATAGGACAAGTTTTGCTAGTTGCTGAATTAAGCACTAGAAAATCAGCAGGATACTTAATCTTACCACAAAGAACCTCCACATCTCTTACAATACCAATGGGGAAAATGGTTTCCTTATTAGCATGGTGGATAACCACATCAATGTCCTCAAGCTCACAAGGACCAATCTCATGCATAATTTCCCTCTAAAGATCATAAGGAATAGCACTAGAACTAGCACCAATATCACATAAACCATAGTAGCAATGATCACCAATTTTAACATAAAGCACAGGAACACTAGCTTTTCTAGCCTTACCAGGATGAGAAATAATATTAGAAGCGTCTTAACAGAAGACAATATGCTCATCCTCTATATTTCTAGTGACAGTGTCTTTCACAATAGCTACCACAGGTTCATCACTCAAATGCTTACCAGGCTCCACAGTTTTCATTGTACCTTTTCTATTTGCACTAATAATCATAGAATACTCCTTTACCTTAGTTGGGAAAGGCATTTTCTCAACATGGGATTCAGGCACAATATGATTAGTAGTACAAACTTGAGTACTTCTAACTGGAACATGACTAACAACATCTTTATAAGGAGCATGGTACTTATTCCACTTCTTCTTGGGAATTTCTATGTAAGAGGCAAAGGCCTTAAAACAGTTGGCAATACTTTGGGAATCAAGACCAAACTCATTACTAATATCACGGAAGTCATCAGTTCCCATAAAAGATTTAATGCATTCATAATCATAGTTTATACCTGACTTTCTTCCTTTGTCATTCTCCCAAGCTTCAGTGTTCTCTTGAATACGGTCTAAGAGCTCCCATTTAGCTTCTTCCTTCATATGTGTGAATGATCCAGCACAACAAGCATCTAGTAAATCTTTATCATGAAGAGAAAGCCTAGCATAAAAGTTATTAAGAATAATATTATTAGGGAGTTCATGAATAGGACTTTTAAGCATTAGTAACTTCAATCTCCCCCAAGCTTGAGTTGTACTCTCTCCATCAAGTGGCCAAAAGTTATATATAAGATTTCTATCCTTATGAATTTCACTAGGAGGATAAAATTTAGAGTAAAAGAGAGATGCCATCTCCTCCCATTCCATGGATTGTCCATTCTTCAGCAGCTTATACCATTCTTCAGCTGTCCCTTTCAAGGATATGGAGAGTAACTTCTTCTTCACCTGTTCAGTTGTGATACCTGCACACTTAAACAACCCGCATAATTCATGGATAAAAAGCAAGTGATCACCACTATGGACAGTTCCATCCCCAAAATAATAATTATCCATAACACGATTAACAATACTTGTAGGTATCTTAAAAGGATCTATTTCAACGGGAGGTGGTTCATCTACTACCCTAGAAGTGGTAGTAGTTTTCCCAAACAGAAAACCAAGTGGGTTATCCATATTGGAAACAAAGTAACAAGCAGTAACAAGAGCAATACTCACAGTAAAAGTTTCCCTTACCAGTTCCACTCTTCAATAGCGCTTCACTCCCCAAGAATCCGCTAGAAAATAGTCTTGATGACCCACAAGTATAGGGGTGTATCATAGTACTTTCGATAAATCGAGTGTCGATCCCAAAAGGAGCATAAGTCTTTGAGCAGTGGTATGGGCAGAAATCCTGTGAATACTTAGCAAGCATTTTTAGTGGTTTTGACAAAGCAACAAAGCAAGGAGCAAGTAACAAAAGTAACAAACAACGGACAAGTGGCCCAATCCTTTCTTAGCAAAGGACAAGCCCGTAAATACTTTTAAGGACAAGCGTTCGAGGACACATGGATTACATCAAGTTCTTTCGCTTCAAATAGCTGAGTACTCTTCTCTAGTGTTGTAAGTGTTGTGTGGGTGAACCTGTGCTAACATACTGCCCTTCCTAGGACTAATACATACTTGTGATTAAACCCCCTGCAAACATTTGTAACTACAGGAAAGTAATTAAGATATAAATCTAACACAGCCTTAAACTCTGAGATCTTATGCTCCCTTGTGCAAAGGTGTCCTAACGGGGGTTCAGGTTTCTGTCACTTCGGCATCCCCACAATTAGTAGCCAAATACACAATGCATCCCCCTAGGCCCGTAAATTGTGAAGTGTCATATAGTCGATGTTCACATGACACCACTAGAAGGATAGCACCACAACTTAAATACTAAACCATTGAATAATAACTCATCACAGATTCACTACTAACAGCATGACTTCTCCCATGTCCTCAAGAACTAAACGAACTACTCACAAGACATCATCTGGATCAAGAGCAAAGATGATATGGTAATGGATAACAATCTGAACATAAACAATAATCCAATGGTTCCACTCACAAGCATCAACTACAATAGTAATCAACACCGGGAAAGTTTCCCCTAATGAACTAAGCAATATCCAACACAATTGTTACAACGGAACTGAGTGGTGATGATGGTGTTGGTGGAGATGATGGTGTGGGTGATGATGATGATCCCGATGAAGCCAAGTTTGATGACGGTGTTGATGGCGATGGTCTCCCCTCTCCGGGAAGGAATTCCCTCGGTAGAAATCTATCTGCCGGAGAGATCTTTCGCTCTCGGTGTTTTCCGCCCCCCGGAGGTGGCGGAAATCTATTTGTGGTCGCCCCCCGAGGCTTAGGGTTTCAGGGAAGATATAGGGGAAGGGGCGGAGTCGGAGGCCGGGCAGGTGGGCCACACCTTCCCTAGGCGCGGCGTCAGGTGGGCCCATGCCTAGGGGGCGCGGGCCCCCTGAGGCCCTTCTTCGTCCCTCCTTCTGGCTTCCTTCGTCTGATACGCCCAATTTGCATCACCATTCTATATCATAATTTACATCTATTCATTGATATTTGTCTTATTATGAGGTATTACTTATGGCTTTTCATCTGTTTATGCATGTTGGATGATTCCTGGAGGATGGACCCACGAGTCTGGATTCGATGGAAAAAGGCGCTTTTGCAATTTCGCGAAGATTAGAAAAATACCAGAAAAATATGGAAACATATTATTTTACCGGAAGACGAAGGAAGCCAGAAGGAGGAGCGAAGGGGGGCCTCAGGGGGCCCACACACCCCCTAGGCGCGGGCCCACCTGACCCCGCGCTTAGGGTGGGTTTGGCCCACCTGTTCGGCCTCCGACTCCGCCCCTTCTCCTCTATCTTTCCTACAGAACCCTAACACGAGGGGGGCGACCACAGATAGATTTCCACTGCCTCTGGGAGGCGGAAAACACCGAGAGAGAAATATCTCTCTGGCAGACAGATTTCTGCCAGGGGAATTCCTTCCCGGAGAGGGGAGACCGTTGCCATCAACACCATCGTCAAGCTAGGATTCATCAGGATCATCATCATCATCCACACCATCATCCCCACCAGCACCATCATCACCACTCCGTCCCGTTGTAACAATTGTGTTGCATATTGCTTTAGTTCTTAGGGGAAACTTTCCCGGTGTTGATTACTATTGTAGTTGATGCTTTTGAGTGGAACCATTGGATTATTGTTTATGTTCAGATTGTTATCCATTATCATATCATCTTTGATCTTGATACATATGATGTCTTGTGAGTAGTTCGTTTAGTTCTTGAGGACATGGGAGAAGTCATGTTGTTAGTAGTGAATCTGTGATGAGTTATTATTCAATGGTTTAGTATTTAAGTTGTGGTGCTATTCTTCTAGTGGTGTCATGTGAACGTCGACTACATGATACTTCACCATTTATGGGACTAGGGGAATGTATTGTGTATTTGGCTACTAATTGTGGGGTTGCCGGGGTGACAGAAACCTGAACCCCCGTTAGGACACCATTGCACAAGGGAGTGTAGGATCTCAGAGTTTAAGGCTATGGTTAGATTTATATCTTAATTACTTTCCTGTAGTTACGGATGTTTGCAGGGGGTTTAATCACAAGTATGTATTAGTCCTAGGAAGGGCAGTATGTTAGCACAGGTTCACCCACACAACACTTACAAACACCAAAAAAGAGTACTCAGCTATTTGCAGCGAAAGCACTTGACAGAATTCCCATGTGTCCTCGAGAACGTTTGGTTCTTATAAGTATTTCCACCGTCTTGTCCTTTGCTAAGAAAGGATTGGTCCATTTTCTCTGTTTGTTAGTTACTTCTGTTACTTGCTCTTTGTTTTGTTGCTTTGTCAGAAAACCACTAAAAATCCGTTTGCTAAGTATTCACAGGGATTTCCTACTCCATACCACTATTCAGCACCTTCTTCTTCTCGTTGGGATCGACACTCCTATTTATTTGAAGTACTACAATACACCCCCTATACTTGTGGGTCATCATCGTCCTCTGGTAAAATAATATGTTTCCATATTTTTCTGTTATTTTTCTGATCTTTGTGAAATTGCACCGAAACGTCTTCTTTTCCATCAGAATCCAGACTCCGGCAATCCATCCTCGAAGAATCATCCAACATGCATAACCAGATGAAAAGCCATAAGTAATACCTCATAATAATACAAATATCAATGAACAGAGGTAAATTATGATATAGAAAGGTGATGCAAATTGGGCGTATCAGTCCCCGCACAAAGCCTTTTAGGTTACCTCCATTCCAACCAAAGCCACCTCAACCATAGAGCCCGAGCAAACTTCCTGAGGTGGAGAATCCCCAACCCCCCGAGGTGTGTGGGCCTACAAACTGTCTCCCAATTTATCTAGCATTTGCCCCGGAGATCTCATGAGTTCCCGCCCAAAGGAAGGCACACTCGATTTTTTTCATGGTATGAAAGCACCCCGACGGGATGTGGAGTGGAGTGAGGTGAAAGATTGCTTGGGAGGTGAGCACGGACTTGACAAGATCTCCCCGGCTGGCCGCATTGAAATTCTTGCCATCCCAAGTGAAAAGCTTGTCAGCCATTTTGCCCTCCAAGGGATGGAAATCCACTCTTTTTAGCTTCCTCGCCGAAAGTGGAAGGCCAAGGTACTTCAAAGGAAGCATTGCACAAATCACTGGGAGACCTTGTAGTACATCATCGAGGTCAATATCTCTACACCGAATAGGCACGACCATAATTTTTTTGAAGTTGGTTTGGAGCCCGGTGGCCTCTCCAAAGAAAGTGAGGATGGATGAGAGGTTTTAGATGTCTTTCTTGTTTGGGACGTTCTCAAAACATTTCATCTTCCTCTAATCTTTTGTAGAAGCTCATGGTTGATACATCGTAAACGTATCTATAATTTTTTATGCTCCATACTTGTTTTGTATCATTTGTCTTATGTTTTGTCTACACTTTGAGGTATTTTTATGCACTTTCTGGAACTAACCTATTTACAAGATGCCACAGTGTCAGTTGCCTGTTTTTTTTCTGTTTTTGGTTCCAGAAAGGCAGAAAATCAATATTCTCGGAATTGGACGGGACGAAAACCAAAGTCATTATTTTTCCCGGAGCAACACGGAACCACGAAGTAGAGCCAGAGGGGGGCCATAGGGTGGTTGCACCCCCCTAGGCGCGGGAAAGCCCTGGAGGCGCCCATAGGGGGTGTGGGCCCCCTATACCCCCACCGACCTTGATTCATGCGCCTATAAGAAGCCTCTGACCCAAAAAGCCTAGGGCATCCATAAGAAATCCACGAAAACCTCCATAGAGCTGCCGCCATCGAAGGGGAGATTCGAGGGACAGAAAGTCTCTGTTTCGGCACCCTGCCGGGACAGGGAAGTGCCCCCGGAGCCATCTCCAACAATCTCCACCACCATCTTCATCGCTGTTGTTGATTCCCATGATGAGGAGGGAGTAGTTCTTCCTCGAGACTAAGGGCTCTACCGGTAGCTATGTGTTCATCTCTCTCTCTATGCATGGTCATATTGTGGTCATGAGCTTTGTAATCAAGTAGATCTACCTTGCTACTCAAGTGCTTCATTAGATCTCTGCTCTCCCCATGTGTGTGAAAGTGACAGCGTGCACGCCATGGTGGCACTTAGGCTTGAGTCTATATAAATACTCTTTGTGCTTTAATAGATCTATGTTTTTCCCCACGTGTGTGAAAGTGACAGCGGGCATACTGTGTGTGTGGCACTTTGGCTAGATTGAATATTTGTTATGATTTATATTTGGAGTTGGATGACTCTATGAAATTGTGGTGTTTGTTGGAACCATCTAGCGCTCAAGGTGATAGTGTAGGGTTATCTAGATTGGGGAAGGCGGACTTTGAGGTTTAGCCTTAGTTTTCTTGTGCTTTCAGCTTAGAACTTTTTAGTCCTTCTTTGTGGATTTGTGAGACAAGATCACTGGTATTTATTGATTATTATCTTTGTGAGTTGTTTCAAATAGGTTGATTGGTGTTGGAAAAGAGTAGAAAGTTCTTGCTTGTAAGTGCAAGAGGAGCTTGCATTGACTGTGGCTTAGACTTTATCATGTCATGCTAGGTGTTGTTTGACCTTATGCTTAGTGATTATTGTTGTAGCATGACTTGTTCCAAACAAATAGGATTGCTTAATGTGCCTTGAAGGAATCATGCGTTGTTTTAGCATAAAAAAGCATAGTATTGTGGTATTCTCCTTTGATACTTTGTTTGGGTTGACTTGGCACATGCTCACACCATGTTATGACTATGAAAAGTCACCATAGCCTCTATGATCATTTAGTCCTTGACTTGTAGTACCACTCTATGTTTTGATTAGTAAAGCTTTGTTGCTCTACATGATTATGGCCATTATTGCTCTCTTAGTTGGTTGCTCCCGGTCTTTTGCTATCCTCCACTTGTATGAGTAAGTTCTACTCATGCTTCCAACCCCCAAGAAACCAAGTTATTCCAAAGTGTCCACTATAAACTCCTATACATGGTGTGTTACACCATTCCAAGTATATTCTCGTTTTCAGCTATCTTCCAATTAAAAACTATTTTATTATGTGAAAACTTAGTGATTAAAGCCCTCACGAACTTGATGGCACACTTTATATTCTTTGCCCCTAATAAACTTGAACCATTGTGTCATCTATGTTGTATATGATTGCACTTGTACGTTGGAATTAGCGTAACCATCTTTGTCATGGGGAACGTTTTCAACATTGCACTTGTACTTTGTACTCAGTTGATATCATGCTCTTTTGTCTATGGATGTCACTAGTGTGAAATAAAGAGGGAACTTGTAAGTCCATGGAGTTTGTATTCTGTGTTAGATAAACGCCTGGGCCGCTAGCCTAAGCCATTCCTAATCATGGTGGAAACTTGCAGCATCACCATAGTGAGCTATCTATGAAGCATCCTCAATAAAAAGCTATGCATATGGTAAATAAAAAGATTGCTGAGATGCCCATTGTCTGCTTGCCTTGTCATTTTGGTTATGGGAAAGCTCCTGTACCATGTGCAAGGGGTACCCCATTGGCGGTTCTTTATGATATGCAAATACTTACAACGACAAGAACTTACAGGTGACTAAAGTTGAGTAGCATGAGGTGTGGCCCTCGTATTCAAGGGACTTGAGATTACCAACTTATACTTTGTCAAGCATATACTCCATAGTATTTTCACTTTAACCTTAATAACTTCAAGATGCTTATGATAGGGGCAATGAGGGTGAAATCTAACAAGTACCATAATTTTTGGAAGCTCTTTTTGAAACTTGAAATCCCTGCTTCCCTTTATGAAGGGCCTTTCTTCCACTATTATTGAGTCTCCACCTTCTACCTTTAGGCACCATTAAGAGAGCATAGTTGCCATTCTATGTGCAGTGTCCCAAAACTTATTTATTGATGCATATTGTGATCATATTGTGACATTACTTGTTCTTGTGCTATTTATTTCTAGTCACCCTTGTGAACTTTGAAGGTGTCCTATGCATCTATTTGATACTCTATGAGGGACAAGCTGATTGCCACTATGCCATGTTTTCTGTATGTGAAACAAACAAACGTTTTTCAACGCATGTTATTCATGATCTTTGTTTGTATCCTTTCATGTTGCATGCATAGTTACTATGTCCTATTGTTAGAACTCCATCTTTCATGCACATGTCTAGAGTTCTTTGATCCCAGCTTTCAATGCTTGCAATTGGTTTGATCTTCGTTTTGATGGTGCATGTCACCTCAAAATTATTCTTTTTATCACTTACCTACTCGAGGACGAGCAAGAGTTAAGCTTGGGGATGCTTGATACGTCGTAAACGTATCTATAATTTTTTATGCTCCATACTTGTTTTGTATCATTGGTATTATGGTTTGTCTACACTTTGAGGTATTTTTATACACTTACTGGAACTAACCTATTGACAAGATGCCACAATGCCAGTTGCCTATTTTTTTCTGTTTTTGGTTCCAGAAAGGCAGAAAATCAATATTCTCAGAATTGGACGGGGCGAAAGCCAAAGTCATTATTTTTCCTAGAGCAAAACGGAACCACAAAGCATAGCCGGAGGGGGGCCACAGGGTGGCCGCACCCCCCCAAGGCGCGGGCAAGCCCTGGAGGCGCCCATAGGGGGTGTGGGCCCCCTGGACCCCCACTGACCTTTATTCATGCGCCTATAAGAAGCCTCCGATCCAAAAAACCTAGGGCATCCAGAATAAATCCACGAAAACCTCTGTAGCGCCGCCGTCACCGAAGGGCAGATTCGGGGGACAGAAAGTCTCTGTTCCGGCACCCTGCCAGGACGGGGAAGTGCCCCCGGAGCCATCTCCATCGATCTCCACCACCATCTTCATCACCGTTGCTGATTCCCATGATGAGGAGGGAGTAGTTCTTCCTCGAGGCTAAGGGCTCTACCGATAGCTATGTGTTCATCTCTCTCTCTCTCTCTCTCTCTCTATGCATGGTCATATTGTGGTCATGAGCTTTGTAATCAAGTAGATCTACTTGCTACTCAAGTGCTTCATTAGATCTCTGCTCTCCCCATGTGTGTGAAAGTGACAGCATGCACGCCATGGTGTCACTTAGGCTTGAGTCTATATAAATACTCTTTGTGCTTTAATAGATCTATGCTTTCCCCATGTGTGTGAAAGTGACAGCGGGCATACCGTGTGTGGCACTTTGCCTAGATTGAATATTTGTTATGAGTTATGTTTGGAGTTGGATGTCTCTATGAAATTGTGGTGTTTGTTGGAACCATCTAGCGCTCAAGGTGACAGTGTGGGGTTATCTAGATTTGGGAAGTCGGACTTTGAGGTGTGCTGTTATAGCCCTGCCTTGGATTAGAGTGTCCAACCGGAGAGTAGTTAAGAGTAGTATCATGAAGAGAGGATATTTATGTATGGGTTCGTAGCATGGAAAACAAAAAAATTCTATCGCATACAAACAAACAAGCCAAGATCTATCTACTAGATTGTAGCAACGAGTCGATAGAGGAACTCACCCTCGAAGATTCCAAAGCGGTTAACGAGCGATTCTCGTGGGTGATGTAGTCGTACACTTGCCGATCTCAAGATCGCGTGACGATCCTTCCGGCAATGCGTTCGGCGCTCCCATGATCGGTCATACGTTCGGTACTGACGAAGACCTTCCTCTCCCTTGTTCCAAGAAAGTGAGAGGTTGTAGCACTCTCCTCGCGATTCCAGGCAAAGGCGTGGTACCGAAGTAGAGGGAGATCCGCAGGCTTCGCTTAAGCGCCGAGCGAGTATGGTGGAGTATGAGAAAGATATTAGTGGTCTAGGGATTAGACACACCAATTAGAAGGCTCTAAACCAAGGCTAGTGCAATTAGAAGCTCTAAACCAAAACGGCTCTAAACGGAGATTAGAGGATAGGAACTTGTGTGTCTAGAGGAGGCCCTGCCCCTCCTTTTATAGGTGGGAGGCGGCCAGGGAGGTCCCTCCCCAAGTCGGCCTTGGTGGCGCCTGCTTGGAGAGGAGGACTCCTCCTCAAGTTGGTTTCAACCTCCTCTTGCTTGTTTCCACGCTTCTGTTTTAGCGTTTGACTTTCAAACGGCCATTTGACTTTTCAGTTTTAGGATTCAATTTAATCCTTTATTTGGAACAGCAAGAACACTTAGTACATGATGCAATCATTCCAATATGTAATGACACATTCATGTACCCCTTCCCCCGAGTCTGGGACATTCCGAACCTTCTAGAACATTCCGATGAAAACCTAATCATTCCCGAACTCAAACGGGACTTTCCTTATATGAATCTTATTCTCCGGACCATTCCGGATCACCTCGTGATATCCGGATCCCATCCGAGACTCCAACAACATTGGTCTCTTTCTCATAATACCATAACTACTCAAAACAACGTCGAATCCTTAAGTGTGTCTCCCTACGGTTCGTGAATTATGCGGACATGATCCGGACACTTCTCGAACAATAACCAATAGAGGAATCGGAAATTCATATGGCTCTACATATTTCTACGATTACTTTGCGATCGAATGAACCACTTACATACGATACCAATTTCCCTTTGTCTCACGATAGTTTACTTATCCGAGGTTATGATCGTCGGTATCTCTGCATACCTAGTTCAACCTCGTTACTGATAAGTACTATTTTCTCGTTCCCGTGGTATGTGATCCCTTGTGAGCCATTCACATGCTTGCAAGCTAATTGGATGACATTCCACCGAGAGGGCCCAGAGTATATCTATCCGTCATATGGATGGACAAATCCCACTCTTGATCCATGTGTCTCAACCAATACTTTCCGAACACTCAATGCCACCTTTATAGCCACCCAGTTACGGTGTGGTGTTTGATGTCATCAAAGCATCCATCCGGTAAAGGTGATATGCATGATCTCATGGTCGAAGGAATTAGGTTACTATGTATCAGAAAGCATATAGCAATTGAACTACTGAAATGACTTGATCTTTATGCTACGCTTATCTATAGGAGTATGTCCATCACATCATTCTCCTAATGATATGACCCTGTTGTTAATAACATCTCTATGTTCATGATCAGGAAACCATGATCATATATTAACCAACAAGCTAGTTTAACAAGAGGCTTTACTAGGGAATCTTTATGTTTACAAATCACACAAGTATTAATGTTTCCGGTTAATACAATTATAGCATGGTATGTAAACATTTATCATAAGTGTGAAGATATGATAATAACCATTTTATTATTGCCTCTTGGGCATATCTCCAACAGTCTCCCACTTGCACTAGAGTCAATAATCTAGTTTCAAACCTTTGTGTATTCAACACCTATGGCTTTTCGGTGTTGTATGTACACGATTGCTAGTGGTCAACTGATCTCGGATCGACACTTCAGTCGTGTGTAATTGCATGTCTTTGCGTCTCGCATCACTCATTCTCTAATGAGATGGCTTTGTATAAATTTGGTCTTCGGTGTGACCTTTAGCTCTTTGGGGTTAAAACATGTTGATAATATTGTCACAATATATCTTCATAATATTATCCCAATGTGAACTACACCTAGTTTGATAACAAACTACTTGACACAAATGCCCTCTTTTCGCTAAAATAGCGCTTATATACTTAGCCTTTTGTTGTAGTATCTCATCACAATGTCTTAACTTTGGAACTCATCCAAATCCATTATGGAACTCACTTTCCATTATATTGTGCCACCCTTAGTTTAGATTGAGATAAACTTAATTTGTACTTTGTGACAAAGCTAGTATCAATGTAGTACTTTTACAATGAAGTAACCATCTATTTGTCACTTCTACAAATATTATACTCTTAGTTCTTCCAAAAGATCATAATAATATCCTTACTATTGTCCAATGATCATCTTACGAATCATTCTGGTATATGCTCACAACATTTAGAGCATAGGACATATCTGGATTTGTACATATCACAGTATGATTGATATAAATACTCTTTGTGATTTCATACATCAAGTATCAATCTATACTTGATTATTTGTTTCACTTTACCAAATGTCAATACACTTGAATATATCATCAACATTGAACTCTTTCAATCCTTTCTGTGCGACAAGAACCTCTCTTGTAGTTTCTATATTGAACTCATTCAATATCTTGTCTATGTACTTCTGGCACAATCATATTAGCGTCTATTGATGCCAAATATTTGGGTTTTGCCTAAGTCTTTCATCGGGATGAAATTCTTAATATGTGTTAATAAAAGATACATCATTTCCAATCAACAATATGTCCTCCACATAATGTATTAGAATATGTCTTAGTGCTCCCACTTAATTTCTTGCAAATGCAAGCATCTTCATTGTCTCCGATGAATTTAAACTCTTTAAGTTTCATCATAGTGAAGATTCCAACTCCGCTATGCTTACTTCAACCATTGAAGTTTGCATATAATTTTAGCATCCTTGAATTAACAAAACCCTTTGGACCGTGTCATGCACACGTCCTTGGTAACCATTCTATTAGAAGAACTTGTTTTGTTTATTCAACACATAACAAAATTATATGTCGTAGTTGCTACATTAATCCGTCTAGACTAAACATCGTTATGAAAGATCAAATCTTATCATAGTCAATCTTTGAACATTGTTGTGAACTCTTTCCCAACATGTCGACTATTTCATAGATGTGCAACATCCATGTCTATTTCTTTTATAGATCCAAACACAACTGTAAGGTCTTACACCTTTCTCGAGGGTCCTTCAAGTTCAAAACTTGATTTCTCGTGTATGGAACTATCACGGATTTTATGGCTTCAAGCCATTTGATGGAGTCAGGGCCCATCATCGCTTCTTTGCATGTAGTCCGTTCATTATTCTCAAATAATGATTCAACCCTCAAATCTTGGTATTTGATTGTTTACTCGACCTACTTGGTTCAATAGAAACTTTGACCTTCGTAACCACAACCTTTGAGGCACGTGAGCCATGAGCATTGTTGCTGCCTCCGGAACACTTTTCGGTGCTGCGCAACTTTGCACATATAGCTAAGGTTCCTTTAACCTTATCAATGTTCTATTGTCCTCCCACTTATCTTTTCACGAAAAATTCCTTCTCAAAGAAACTTGACGTTCTAAGCGACAAACACTTTTGTCTCCGGTGTTTTATGGAGGAATACTTAACAGTTATTCGAAATAACATACAAAGACAGGTTCATCCGACTTTGGTTGCAAACATCCTTTTATGCATAGCATGCCAATGTTTAAGAAAGGACAACTTGGGTTTTATCCCAAACCATAACTTTATATGGTGTCATTTCAACGGATTATGATGAAGCTCTTTTCAGTGGAAAAACGGTAATCTCTAAAGCTTTTAATCTTTAAAATAAAATAGTAGTTTTATGAATTATACCTTTGATCTTACCATGTCAAACAAGGTTTAATTACATATCTCGAATGCTCCATACTCTTATGGTGTTTCGGGAAAATGCAAATCCACGGAACGATTCCTTAAATCTTTAGGTATTATGCTAAACTTGTAACTTAAATATTTTCCTTTATGATCTTATCATAAACTATTCATATTCTTGTTACAATGATTTTGCACTTCATCTTGAAAGTCTTTGAACTTTTCAAGTGTTTCATACTTTATTCTTATTAAGTAAATATTCATATATTCACTCAAATTTTTGGAGAAAGCATATGAAGTTGAAATCCATCGCTTTTGACTACACATAATGGATTTCGTACAACAATATGTACATGTTCCAATAAGCTAGTCATTCGTTCCCTTTTGGCCTATGAACGAAGTTTTAATTATCTCTAGGAAAGTTTCTCAAGCGTCATTTGATTAAAATCAAATAGACTCCAAAATTCCATCCATATGGATTTTCTTCATGTTTTCTTTCCAATATAATTTAAACGGCGATGTCACTTCCTAAGTGATCTTTTAATCAATTTGTCTTTCGACATTTTTAGCACTAGTTTTATGGATGTGATTTCTCCAATGAGATTTGTGAATCGTCCATCTTTTATGGATTACGGAAATTATTTGAACAACCCTTTTGTTCTCATAATACCTGATAAAACAAATCCTGAAGGCAAGCTTTGATGTTTAACGAGCAACACAATAACCCTTTATTTGTTCTCGATGAACATCATCACATATTCTTTTGCTAGTTACTTAGGCCATTGTAGTTCATGAATTGTGTTGTTTCGTATGACGATTCACACCAACAAATTCAGTATCAAATACTTGAGAACCACATTGTTTAATAAGCAAAGAATATAGCCATAACATGTATATCATCTATATACTTAAGCTGAACGATTCTAGTCTTTTCCTTTCTGCCATATACTTATGAGATTTTCTTTCAATATTTCCTTTTCTGTTTGAAAGAATCTATCAACATCAATAGTGGAGTCATACATATGACACATAGTCCAAAGCGTGTATAATTAAATACCAATGTCTTTGGACTTGCACTTTGAAGTAGATCACCATCATCAAATGTTTGGTGTTCTTCCAAATTCCTTTCTTTAGTAATCTCTTGGTGTAGTAAATATTTTACCTACATCTGTTATCACCATATTTTGGCCAACGAAGGAGATGGGCCGTGATCAAGATGGGCTTGGAAGATGCGTATATTCAACGTGTTGTTGGATCGGCCTAGTACGTAAAATTGGGCTAAACTGCCCGTGTATCTTGTATCATAGTAGGTTTCGTTTCAGTTTAGGTTCGTTTCAGTTTAGGTAAAGATAGAGTTGTAGAGTTATTCCAAAAGTAGAGAGTCTCCGGACTATAAATATGTACCTAAGGTTATCAAGAAAAGGAGGACAATCACGTTGACAACAAACACAATCTCGGCGCATCGCCACCCCTTGTTTCTAGGGTTTCTTTCGGGTAAGTGTCATGCTGCCTAGATCGCATCTTGCGATCTAGGCAGTATCTACTATCGTTACTGGTTTTACTCTTGAAGCGTTGTTGATGGCGAGTAATACTATTATCATAGATTGTTTGAGGCTAGCATCGATGTTTTTTCACTATTATCGTCAAAGTTATGCTACCTCTAGTTATCTCGCTACCTTTGCACCTTTTCCCAAGTGTAAGGGTAGCATCTTGCTTGATCTTTATTTAGCTGATTCGATCTGTTACGGTTACACCTTGCTCACCAAGGTTTAGTTTGATATCTACGTAGCCGTGCCTTACAAACGGGTTGAACGATCCAAAGAGTATGCGTAGCGTGGCTTATTCGTTCTAGAGAAGTTGTTCGTAATTGACTTTCGTTGGTTATTAGGCCTCCTCTAGGGTTAATATTCTTCATCTTTTGTACATACCAGGCTCAATTACGTGTAGGACGCCCGATTACGTGGTGAAAACATTAAACCGTCAGAGATCGATTTAACTTGTAGTGATCAAGCAAAACCCCATGTTATCGTAAATCGATGCGTAACCATGGGGCAATCGGCTCTAGGAGCCGATTCTGGAAACCAGGAGCCGGTCACGGCTCGAATTTTACGTATACTTGTTTACCATGCAGAAATCAATCGAGCAATCCTTCACCTTCCGGCCAGGTATAGGTCGGTGTACGCCTCGAACCAAGCCGGGGCGTGTCTTGGAGTTTTGCGCCGTCGCCCGAGGGACCGAGCCCCAGCGATTACTGGAGCCTCCGGCTCTTCGTGTTGCTCGTCGCTGCTCGCCGGTGAGTTTTGGCGAGCAACACATTCGGCACGCCGATGGGACATTCAACAACGTCTACATCAACATCAACGCTGCGATGGAGAACAGACCGATCACGCATCTGACGAGCTTCTGAAGAGCACAAAGCGGCATGACGAGATCGAAATCTCTTGAAGCCGATCTCATCGGCTCTTTTGAGAGGACCGTAAGCATGGCATCAAGTGGAGGGTTCTCCCAGGGTGCTCTTGATGAGATGGATATGTCTGTTCCTTCGAGGAGCGCACTGTGGCTCTGACAGAAGTCAACTACATGGTGGCTCATTCTCCACCGCCTCGGAGCTTGGTGAACGCTTTCGAGCGGGTCGCGGTTCGCGTGGTTCAGAGATCATGAAACATCGGTATTCTCCGGAGTGGCTTACTTTAGGGACTCACCAGGAGAAAGACCGCTCCGGACCACACCGCCATTCACACTTGCAGCTCGGAGCCAGAGCAGCGGCTTATGTCGTCTACAAGGTCGAGGCGACCAGGCGATTTCAATTCCTGTTTGAGCCACCTAAGGAAATCCCACACGGGTATATATGCGCCTACGTGCGGATCGCAATAACGACGCGCAAACAGATTGCAACGCAGGAGTTTCTGCGGGGAGTTCTGGGCGGGATCTTCAGAGGCGTGTGGCGGCGATGTATGCAGGATGGGCCGACAAACAGGCGTGGCTAGCCAAGTATGCCATCGAACAAGTCATGAGAATCTAGCCCTCAGCTCAAGCGAAGGAGCAAATCGGTACCATCTGAGGACCGGTTAAACGCGTCTTAGAGAGAAGGACAATCGGCTATTCAAAGCCGTACCCCAACGAGTTTGATCGATTCACGCCACCCAAGTATAAGCTCCCGAGTTCTCAAG
This sequence comes from Avena longiglumis, assembly GCA_030063025.1. Lineage (NCBI taxonomy): Eukaryota > Viridiplantae > Streptophyta > Magnoliopsida > Poales > Poaceae > Avena > Avena longiglumis. The sequence continues at coordinate 463,163,746 of CP125975.1, read as the reverse complement.
GTTCATTGGTCGGAAGGGTCGAGCTCGATCGAGCACATAAGCGATACAGCACAACTAGGCATGATTTGACATCGGATCGGATCGCGTAAGATTTTTTTGCGCAATCTCGACAGACCAGCCTTTGGGTGGTACACCTCGCCGCCACGATTCAATTCATACCGAAGCAACTGGAAGAGCGGTTCCACATCGGTACCATTCAGAGGCTACCGAGGTGGCATTGCGCACTGGCGCAGCGGCGAAGCGGGAGAAACTGGCGAATACATCCGGCGCCAGACCATCAAGAACCGATGTTACTCGGCTCGTTTAATCGAGAAGGAAGCGGTCGAGCTGGCGGTGTTGGGTCTCTTAGCACCCATCAAGGATCTGGCTTTCAAGTGAGTACAACTCATTGGCGCACATGGCCCGAACCGGCGATGTATGAACAGCGCCACCGAGTTGTACCAAGACAAATTCAAGCGTCCGATAGGCCTGGTCGATGCGTAAGAAGATGATCCTACACAAGACCGGGAGGTGGCCGTGGCTGAATGGGCTCGGGGGCGATCTGTAGCTCGCAAATGGGTGAAAGCAAGGGCCTGCAAAAGGGTTCGACTTGATGTGAGCAAAGCCGAGCAGATATTCGATTCTTCTTTGAAGGAGAAGCGGTGAGGTTACCGAAGGCCACAAAATCCCTGGCTCGAGAAATGAGCAGGAGACCATACTGCAAGTTTCATCACTCGTTCACCCACACCACCAATGAGTGCAAAGAGCTTCGCCGCCAAATCCAAATGGCGATAGAACAAGGCCGTCTGATCCTTGGGCGATTCGCCATGAAAGTGGACACGAACCCATTTCCGGCGTCAACATGGTAGAACTCGATCGCTCATGGCGTCAACTGGATTTTTCGCTCGGTGTTAATATGGCGGTCTGGGTACCACCATGACACGTACATGCGTGAAGGTGGTCGCTCTGGGCAAAGAAAGAGAGGAGGCTAGTCCACGCGACCGCCCGGCCACAATGACAAAGGTACTTATGAGAGGAACAAGTGAGGAGAGTGCGATATCGAAGCCACATTCCACGCATCTCCTTAACAAGTATGAGCGCCAAGATGACCAACGTCGCCCGTAGCAGAGGCACGAAAGATATGAGCACCTTGCTAAGGGACCGTCTAAAGAAAAGGAGGCGCAGACAAACCTTTGGGATTGTCCTTTCTTCAAGTATTGCTGGGACGCGGGAATGAGCCGATTGCCTACAGTCGACAACTGCCCGGAATGCGGTCAGCAGAAGGAGGACATGAGGCCAGTGTCAGTGTTCGAACGTCTAGGGCCTCTTCCACCCAGGCCGTTCATAGGAGTCCGCTCGGCGTAAGACCTCGAGAAGCCAAAGAATGACAAAGACGAAGACATATATCACCGTCCAAGGTGGTGTCCCGACGGACTCAGGCACACCCAAAAGCGTAGAGTGCAGCGGCTGCGTAACTTGGGAAGGCAAGAGCGATTCTCCGCTTTAAGAAAGCACGGCCCGATCGGCCGTCAAAATTAAGCGAACCACGAAGCGGAAGACCGCGACAAGGAAAGAATGGCGCCAAACCGGTAAAAGCCGATGCACGGACATCGGCCGCACAAACATGGTGTTCGTACTCGTCGAATTCTGCGCGCCAAGAACCGATGAGCTACCGATGGCACGGTTTGGCTGCGGTCCACGGCGGTTATCTTTGAGAAGCCACGTGAGAAGGGTTACAAACATCGAAAGCCACAGCCTGCGAGGTTACATCAATGGGCAACCTGTCGCCAGGATGTTGGTGGACACCGGGCGGCGATCAATATCATGCCGTACTCCATGTTACGACGTTTGGGGCGCTCCGCAGATCGATCAAAACCAACGTCACGTTAAGCGACTTCAACGGTCGGTCTTGAACGCAAGGCGTCGAGCGTGGACTCCGATGGCAGGAAAACCATTACGTCATTTTCGTCGTGGACAGCAAAAGTACCTCGCTGTCTTGCTAGGTAGAGAGGATTCACGCTAATTGCTGCATTCCATCCACGATGCACCAATGCCTGTCTGATGGGGACGGAGATGAAGTGGAGGTCATCCATGCGGATGATTCTATCGAGATTTCCATAGCTGGCATGAACGTCTGGAAGCGAAGACCAAGAGCCGATCTGGAATCAATCTAGACGGCTGTGGCGCATTGAAGCTACAAAAGCGGGGTGAGGCTGGTCTTATCCACGGCCTTACAGAGTAGAAAAGCCCACGATCATCCGTGGCACGGCCGATCCCTGCGATCGGCCACAAAAAATAAAAAGCAGCGATCGTACGACAAGCAGCTCATGTAGTCGTAGCAGAGAGATGCTCTGCGACTGTAAAACAATAAGGTGTAAATCGTCCTTGACTAATGCAAGCAAAAAGGGGGCCGATTCAAGCAATCGGCCCAAATTATTTTTGTTATCCTCACATACGGTTTGCCCTGTGTTTAGCGTCGATTTAACAGGTGACGGAAAGCTAGGGTATGGGTTTACATCCGCTGATGAGCTAGAAGAGATCGACATTGGTCCTGGGGATAAGCCACGACCAACATTTATCAGCAGAAAGTTAGATCCGAATCTGCGGGGCCCGATGATAGCTCTGTTGAAACAATATCCAGACTGCTTCGCCTGGGACTACACAGAGATGCCTGGTTTAGACAGGAGCATCATTGAGCATCGACTCCCGCTCAAAAAAGGATTTCGCCATTTCAAATGACGAGCACGACAAATGAAGGCCGAATTGGAAGAAGTCAAGAAAGAGGTCGAGAAGATGTTGTGACCAAGTTAATCGGGCCATGCGGTATCTTTGAGTGGATTTCTAGTATCGTACCTGTAGAGAAAAAGGATGGCCGGTGGCGTGTTGCCATAGATTTTCGGGATCTCAACAGAGCTACCCCAAAGGATGAGTATCCGATGCCGGTGGCAGAAACGTTAATCAACGCAGCGGCTGGTCATAAGATCTTGAGCTTCATGGATGGCAATGCCGGTTACAACCAAATTTTTATGGCTCCAGAAGACATACACAAGACTGCGTTCAGAGTCCCAGGTTCGGTGGGGTTGTTCGAGTATGTAGTCATGACGTTTGGACTGAAGAATGCCGGCGCCACGTACCAAAGAGCCATGAATTATATTTTTCATGATCTGATCGGCAAGCTGGTGGAAATCTACATCGATGACATGGTGGTCAAATCGCTTCACGCCGCGGACACCGGACGATCTGCAACGCGTCTGGACCGCACAAGAAAATTCGGCTACGGATGAATCAAAGAAGTGTGCCTTGGGGTGGCGGTCGGTTCTTGGGTTTTTGGTCCATGAGCGGAATTGAAATCGGCTGAAAAGTCGAGGCGGTCACGAACAATGAAGCCACCCACCACGAAGAAAGAACTGCGATCCCTCATCGGCAAGATCAACTTCGTCGGAAGATTCATCTCAATCTATCGGGAAGAATAGAGCCGTTCATGGGACTAGTAAAATCAAATCGACGAGGAATTCATTTGGGGCGTAACAACAACGAGCCTTGACGAGATCAAAGAATATCGACAAAGCCGCGATGTTAGTTCCACCGCATGACAGGCCGTTCTACATTTACTTGTCGATGCGACACGTCCATCGCCTCGGTGGTGGTGCAAGTTTATGATGGGCGGAGCGGGTCGTATTTTACATAGCGAAGGATGCTTTGGGCCTTGAGACAAGGTATCCCGATATCGATAAGTTGTGCCTCACTGTTTTTCACTGCACCAAGCTGCCACATTTTGCTATCGGCGAGATCATCATCATATGCAAATCAGGCGTCATAAAGCACATCTTTGTCGGCTCCTATGTTAAAAGGCCGATGGGCAAATGGATGTTTGCATTATCGAGTTTGACATCCGGTATCAACCCGAAAGCGATTAAGGGACAAGCTGGCGATCTTATCGCTGAAAGGATCAACACTAACATAGCAAAGACCGTCCATAAGAGCGTGGGATATGTTTTTCGACGGATCGGTTTGTGACGATGGCGTGGCATCGGCATTTTACTCGTGTCGCCCGGGCAACATTTTCCTTCTCCATCAGTTGTCTACCTCTCGCACCAACAATGTAGCCGAGTGCGGCGTCGCAAGGGAATGGAGTTACTCCTCGGCGGAGCGAAGCGGTGGAAATTTTGGAGACTCCAAGTTGGTGATTTCCCGCTCACGGAGGACTACAAGTGCGAGAGCGAGTCCTCTTCCCATTATGGCTGCCTTCGCGGTGATGGCGCAATTCGGTACATAAGCTTCACTTGGATCCCACGATCGCAGAATACCGAGGCGAACGATCTTGCAGATGGCTTGAGCTACAAGGGCGTTGTAGAAGGAGCGTTGCTCGTGCAGTTCACTGAAGCGGACGACTGGAGAGCCGATATCTTCAATTACTTGAAGGATTCGTCTCGGGGGGCACCTAAACGGATGAGAACAAGGCCAAAGTAGCTCGTGCATACAACAAGAAAGTGAAGCCAAAGGAGTTCCACGTTGGTGATCTGGTATGGGAAGCTGTGTTGCCCTTGGGGACTAAGGATGCAACATATGGTAAATGGTCTCCAAATTGGCACGGGCCGTACAGGGTCGACCAAGTTTTAAGAGGAAACGCGTACATGCTTGAGGAGCTGGACGGCGTGAAATTCCCAGTGGCGGTCAACGGTCAACATCTCAAGAAATATTTCCCAAGCATGTGGGATGTTGGACAGTAAAACTTGAGGGGCCGATACATGAAATCGGCTAAGTAAAAGCACGTGAGACGATGGACAGTAAAAATGTGGGGGCCGATGCTGAAAATCGGCCGAATAAAAGCAAAATGTATAGCCGATGCACGGTCATCGACTTTAGAGGTTCACACACGTTACAAACAGATGCCAGTTTACACATACGAGCTACTGAAGAAATGCCTCGAAGGCGTGGAGGGCGTCAGCACGGACACGATCCACCTCGGCGATCTCGGCTTCGTCATCTTCATCCTTACCCATCACTAGCTGCTTGCTCGAGGCACGTATATACGCGGATCGGTCTTCGCTGAGCTTTGAGGCCTTCCGCCTGCCTTGGGAATGGGCGATGGATTCTTCCTTGTCGCGGATGAGCTGTTTAGTCACCGGACCTTCTCCTCAAGATCTTCCAGCTCCTTTTTCAAGGATGCGAGCTCGGCGGCTTGACGGAGGTGTCGGTTTAGCATCCGAGACGCTTTTTCGTTAAGCGACATCATGCGGAATATCGGCTTCGGCGGAAGTTGGGCGTGTGATTGATCCTTTCACGAGCTAACTTCACCGTGGCGAAGAAGGACAGATTTGCAAGACCAAAGCTTCACTTGCAATGCTCTGGAAGATGGTCACAATGTCGGCAAGAACGCTCTTCACTTCCTCGTAACCTCGATCGAGGAGGACAAGATTTTAAGGCTGGAATTGAGGTAGAGCAACCACGGCTTGTGGTTCAGGTGGGCACAGAGGAGTTGGTTCGATGGATTCAGGGTCGAACGACAGCAAACCTGAAAGATCACAACTCTGGCAGCCAGAAAAGCGTCAGTATGCATCCAAACGTGTAAGGATGAGCCGAAAGAACCTGAACGTACCTCTCCTAAGATCGAGGGGATAGCCGATGAGGAGACCATCGGTTTGTGTGTGGTTGCTGGTGGCTTGGCGAGAGTGGTAGCCGTTTCATCTACACCTTCGGGGATTCCCAGATCCGGCGTCGGCACTGCCTCAGCTGTCCCGCTGAAGACATCAGTCGTCTGCATAAAGGATGTTCTTAGCCAGTGTGAATAACAATAAATCGGCAGATGAAAGGAAACAAGTAGGAGGAGTATGAAGGGCGGTGATTTTTGAAACCTCCTGGCTCGATGAAGAAGCTTGTTGTCCTTTGCGAGCTCTCTTGGGACCCGCAGTTGGCCCCGCCTCGGCTGGTGCTCGGGGCGGCGGGTTCGAGCCGACCTTTTCACGGAAGCCGATGGTGGTGAATGCTGGTTCGTGTGATGGTCCTCTCGAATCCGTTGGGCCTAGTTCTCCTCGATTAGTCTGGGTATCCTCATCGGAGGTGTCTCCGGAAGCCTGTAAAAAGGAGAACCCGATGGCGCGAGCATGTGCAAGAATGAAGAATGACAAGGATCGACCAAGGCCTGAATTAGCTTACATGCGAAGTTTGCGGAGAAGGGCTCTGGCGCCTCAAAGTCTTCCTAGCAGCTACCTTCCTCACCATCGTCCTGGTTTTAGTCGGAACTCGAGGCGGTGACTTAGAGCTGCTGGTTTCTTGGAAGCCGATTGTGGGGTTATCGGTTGTTTCGCATTATGACCTTTTCGAGGTGGCGAGTCTTTGCGTAAAAGAACCACAGGAGCTGGCGGGAAGAACTCGAAGGGAGCCATCATGTCGTGGGCTCGGCCATCTTGTTGCTGCAAAGAGAAAGAGTGGATTAATAAAAGGATCAATTGCAGTCGCATCAAGAAAATTTGCAAGTAGTGGTACCGGTCCACGGGATGTCATAGTCGTCGAGCTGTTTCAATAACGGTCCCGAGCCTTCCTGAAAGCGTGGGTTTTCCACATCATCCACCGGTCTTGAGTCGGTTGATGAAGAAGGTGAGGTCATTTGGAATAGGGATGGTCAGAGCATCAAAGAAAGAGTAACACCTCTGACTGGTGAGAGGATCAGGCAGGTCGGCTCTGCACTCCGTAAGATGATGGAGAAAGAGATGGGGAGGTACTTGCCCAAGGCCAAATTGCCGGGCCACTACGACCGGCTGATAGAATTCATACCCAGGCTTGATAATTCTGTTGGATGTGCTCATGCCAACTGGAAGGAAACAGGGACGGATCACAATGGAAAAGAGTTCGAAAGTCTTTGGTGTCATCGGCAAAGTTATCTAGCCCAAGGAGAGTGGATTTTCGAAATGTTCAGATTCTTCCATATAAGGGAAGAAGGTAGGATTGTCCAGGCCTTGGAAGAAAGTGCCGAACCACTTGGCTGCTTCCTTAGGGGATAGTTTGCTGCCTGGCAGCCTATACAAAGCTTGGCCATAACTAGTGCATCGGATCTTTCCCTTTAACATCGGAAAAGTACAACTCGCGGAAGGAAGTCAGGATGTGGTTTTGGAAGTACAATGAGCCCATAACTGAATGAACCACCAAGGTCCACCTGTTTTGATTGCTATGCGAGAACAACAATGTACATCAATGGAGATATCGATAGACCTCTCCAAGGAACAGTTCGATGCCAAGTTGAGTACCTTTGGCGGTTATGGGCTAAGGAAAGATAGTTCTTGGTGGGAGCAGGAAGGCCCGAGAATGAAATGCTCCAGCTAGAAGTTGAGGAAGGCTGTATGTTCTTTCTCTGAGACAGGGCCCTTTGTTTTCATATGGCGTTGGAGGTAGGCACCCCAGTTTGTGCAGTCTGTTTTAGAAGACAGCTTGTAAGGGACTTTGGTCAGTTTAAAGGCAGAGGGGCTGTGTGATGTAACATCCAGGCCAGTGATCATCACCACATCTAATAAAGTTGGTGACATAGGGCCATGACCGAACATAAAGCAGTTCAGAGCGTCAGACCAGAAGTAGCCGATGGTTTTCAGAAGGTTCTCATGTTTTTCAAGAGGGGACAATGATAAGTGCAAGGCATCGGCTATCCCTGTAGTTTCCCATTGGGATTGGTAAGCTCTAGCTACTCTACTGAACCAGGAGACCCAATGTTCGGGGGGATTAGGCCAGGCTCGCAAGCAGTCGGCCCAAGAGTTCAGATCTAGGTCTTGGCTTACGAAGGGGATTCTATTTGCTTCGCAAGAAATCAGATGGGCAGGATTAGAATCATGCGAGGGGCGAGAGAGAATTTGGGAGAGAAGGATGCGGCAAAAAGATGTATGAAACCTAGAAAGTTTAATGGTGGAATAAAGGCATTAATTCGGTGTTCGCCATTGAATTCTAACATTGCGTTGACCTGCGAGGGGTAGGCGTACCTTCGGACGGAGACCTCGGGTTGGTGTTGGACGATTCGCCATCTGGTTTGCCGGAGATGGATCTATGCAGATTGAGGATTGAGGGTTCTTGTTCGTGAGCTCGATCTGGTCGGTGGGCGCTGGGGATCTAGGTCGCCCTTTTGAAGAGAGTCGCAGGTTACCGTTTGAAAACTAAGAAGTGGCCGTTTAGGTTTGCCTAAGTATGCGACTGAGTTGACCTTGTCAACGATTTCGGGAAAGCCGATGTGCATCGGCTCTTTGAGTTATAGCTTGGTTGACTGTGAGAACGTAACAAGGTGAAAGCCGATGCGTTGCTATCGGCTCGGAGCATCGACTTATTTGTGTTATCGACAAAATTGGGGCGGAAAGACAATCTGCGAGAAACGGATTTTTCATTCATTCATTCAAAAGCAGATTGCTTACAAGCGACTGATGGATTACAAAAGGGGACCTACTACTACTACGGCTACTATTACTGGTTCCTAATCTAGGCCGAGGTCGTCGTCGCTGCCGTCGCCGCCGTCTTGTCTTGCTGTCCTCGCCGCTACCAGCGTCGTCTTGACTGCTTTCTTGAAGAAGCCAGCAGGGGCCTCCTCGTCCTCGTCCTCGTCGATGTCTTCGCTGGACCCGGTGCGGAAGTACTTCACCGGCTGGTACTCCTCGGAGGAGGTGTCCTCCTCTGCCTCCTCTTCTTCGGAGGAATCGATGCCGTCCCAGGACATGGCGTCGTCGCTGCTGTCTGCCTCCAGTTCCCCATCAGCAAGGAACTGCAGGTCTTCTTCGCCGTCAGTCAAGGACGCGTCGTCCTCCGACCAAACGGCGAAGTCCCAACCCCTCTCGTCCCACCATTGTGGGGCGAGAGTGTTGTACGCCGCCGTGGGCGGGTGCTCTGGCGTCGGCTCTCGGTCACTGATGCTGTTGGAGGCGTGGGAGGACAGACCAGAGGAAGCAGAGGAGGCCATGGCGAGAAAGAGGGTTTTTTCGGCGGAGGAAGAAGGGTTTTCTGGCTACTGGAGGAAGATGGGATCGCGAATCGCTCGCTTTAATTTAAATAAGGGAATAGTGGAGACGGTTCAATGCCATAGCGGTTTCCCAGATTAAGCTGCCAAAATCGTCAAATCATGCAATCGGAGGAGTTGAGAAGACAGGCATCATGATGAAGGGTAGCGTGGCGATTACGTTACGCCACGCGTCACATCAGCCGACCCGATAAAAAAAAGAGGAGAAGAGGAAAAAAACACAGAGTGGTTTTGGAATTATCATTGCCAAAACCAGGGGGGCATGTGTTATCACCATATTTTGGCCAACGAAGGAGATGGGCCGTGATCAAGATGGGCTTGGAAGATGTATATTCAACGTGTTGTTGGATCGGCCTAAGTAAAATTGGGCTAAACGCCGTGTATCTTGTATCATAGTAGGTTTTGTTTCAGTTTAGGTTCGTTTCAGTTTAGGTAAAGATAGAGTTGTAGAGTTATTCCAAAAGTAGAGAGTCTCCGGACTATAAATATGTACCTAAGGTTATCAAGAAAAGGAGGACAATCACGTTGACAACAAACACAATCTCGGATCGCCACCCTTGTTTCTAGGGTTTCTTTCGGGTAAGTCATGCCTAGATCGCATCTTGCGATCTAGGCGAGATCTACTATCGTTACAGTTTTACTGTCTTGAGCGTTGTTGATGGCGGTAATACTATTATCATAGATTGTTTGAGGCTAGCATCGATGTTTTTTCACTATTATCGCCAAAGTTATGCTACCTCTAGTTATCTCGCTACCTTTGCACCTTTTCCCAAGTGTAAGGGTAGCATCTTGTGATCTTTATTTAGCTGATTCGATGCATTACGGTTACACCTTGCTCACCAAGGTTTAGTTTGATATCTACGTAGCCAGGCCTTACAAGCGGGTTGAACGATCCAAAGAGTACGTAGGGGCGTGGCTTATTCTAGAGAAGTTGTTCGTAGTTGACTTTACGTTGGTTATTAGGCCTCCTCTAGGGTTAATATTCTTCATCTTTTGTACATACCAGGCTCAATTACGTGTAGGACGTTCGATTCGTGGTGAAAACATTAAACCGTCAGAGATCGATTTAACTTGTAGTGATCAAGCAAAACCCCATGTTATCGTAAATCGATGCGTAACCATGGGGCAATCGGCTCTAGGAGCCGATTCTGGAAACTCAGAGCCGGTCACTCGAATTTTACGTATACTTGTTTACCATGCAGAAATCAATCGAGCAATCCTTCACCTTCTGGCGGTATAGGTCAGTGGCACGCCCTCGAACCAAGCCAGACGTGTGCCGGAGTTTTGCGGGCCGTCGCCCGAGGGACCAGGGCCCACCAGCAGTTCTGGGAGCCTCCCGGCTCTTCGTGTTGCTCGTCGCTGCTCGCCGGTGAGTTTTGGCAGGAAACAACATCAAATATTCACCTTTATCATGGAATTATCCATGATCAAGCTACTTTTAGCTCATAAAGATGAATCGTGAGTATAATGTTGCTATCCAAAACCTTTTGGTGGATTAGGACAACTAGTGTCTCCAACCCTTTGCAAATTCTCATCAAAATATGAGAACATGAACTTTGCCATATTATAGTCTATCATGTTGTAACCAATACTTCGTTTCAGATATCACAATATTTTCCAGACAACATGGTTTCTGAAACAACTCTTTCAGATCCTAGATAACCTTGATATTAAGACAATCCTTTGAATATCAAGAATCATGGAAACAAACATGATACTTATACACTAACACTTGGAATTGTTACTCTTGATTTAATACTAATTATTAAACTTCATGGAGTAACTTCTTGAAAGTTTGCAATAGGACTTTTAAACTTTAGATTAACACTTCAAAACAATACGATACCAGTTCGTAAAGTAACTAACCAGAATTCTATAGTTCTATTATCTCAATTATAACTAAGCGCAAGGTGGTAAACGGATGCCAATGACTACAACAACTATGCAATTCACTTTGATTTAGTTTATGATAAATTGAGTTCTAATTAATAATTAAATTAATCTAGGTGAACTCCCACTCAAAACAATATCCCTCACATTGTTTTAGTGATCACACGAATCAAATCCACCACATCAAAACCGATCATCACGAGAGTTGATATAGCTTCAATGGCGAACAATCAACATGTTCATCATATCTACTATATGACCCATGCTCTACCTTTCGGTAATCCGTGTTCCTGAGGCCATGTCTGTACATGCTAGGCTCGTCAAGATCAAACCTTAGTTTCCGCATGAGCAAATCTGGCTTGCTCACGTTGTATACACTTGTCGAATCTAACACACCCGATCATCACGTGGTGCTTCGAAACAACAAGCTTTAGCAACGGTGCTAACTAAGGGTGAACACTTTATGACTTGAAATTCATGTGCATGAGGGATCATCTTATAATGCTATAAATCGTCTACTAAGCAATACAAGATGCATAAAGGATTAACATCACATGCAATTCATAATATGTGATATGATATGGCCTTTCTTCTTTGTGCTTCCGATCTCCATCTTCTAGCACGAACATGATCTCCATCATCACCGACATTGCATCAAGGTCAATGATGCTTCTCCATGGTTGTCGGGCTTCAACTATTACAACTACTTTGAATAGACACGCGGGTCTTAACAGAAATTAAATACAACCATATGGCTCCTGCCGGTTGCCGACTTACAATAAGGAACATTGCATACTTCATATACAATCACAATCATGGCCATATCACATCATCGACACCCTGCAAAACAAAGTTAGACGCCTCTACTTTCTTTGCATATTTTACGTGGTTTGGGGCTTTCGATAAGTGTCGTTCTAACTTACGAACAAGAACCACAACATTGATACTAGTATTGTTAATCACCCGTTGTAAATTGGATCTTAACTATGCTAGGGAAACAGCACCATAAAGCCACTTATGCAATACAAGTTGCATGTCAAGCGTGGAGCAAGTCTCATGAACGATGTCATGTAAGGTTAGCCGGCCGCTTCATCCCAACATACCGCAAGATGCAAAGTACACAAGAAGCAATCGACAATAAAGCATCAATGCCCACAATGACCATTGTGTTCTACTCGTGCAATGATCTACATATAGACACGGCTCGATACCCTTTGTAGGGGTTCGTAGCATGGAAAACAAAAATTTCTATCGCATACAAACAAACAAGCCAAGATCTATCTACTAGATTGTAGCAACGAGTCGATAGAGGAACTCACCGAAGATTCCAAAGCGGTTAACGAGATTCGTGGGTGATGTAGTCGTACACTTGCCGATCTCAAGATCGCGTAGACGATCCTTCCCAAGTTCGGCAGCGCTCCCGATCGGTCACACGCGTTCGATTACTCGACGAAGACCTTCCTCTCCCTTGTTCCAAAGAAATGGAGGTTGTAGCACTCTCCTCGTGATTCCGGCAACGGGCGTGGTACCTAAGTAGAGGGAGATCCCAGGCTTCGCCTTAAGCGGGCGAGTATGGTGGAGTATGAGAAAGCTATTAGTGGTCTAGGGATTAGACACACCAATTAGAAGGCTCTAAACCCAAGGCTAGTGCAATTAGAAGCTCTAAACCAAAACGGCTCTAAACCGGAGATTAGAGGATAGGAACTTGTGTGTCTAGAGGAGGAGGCCTGCCCTCCTTTTATAGGTGGGAGGGGCCAAGGGAGGAGTCCCTCCCCAAGTCGCCTTGGTGGCCGGGCTTGGAGAGGAGGGACTCCTCCTCCAAGTTGGTTTCAACCTCCTCTTGCTTGTTTCCCACAGTTTCCTGTTTTAGCCGTTTGACTTTCAAACTGGCCATTTGACTTTTCTGTTTTAGGATTCAATTTAATCCTTTATTTGGAACAGCAAGAACACTTAGTACATGATGCAATCATTCCAATATGTAATGACACATTCATGTACCCCTTCCCCCCCGGAGTGTCGGACATTCCAGAACCTTCCAGAACATTCCCGATGAAAACACCGGAATCATTCCCGAACTCCGAAACGGGACTTTCCTTATATGAATCTTATTCTCCGGACCATTCCGGATCACCTCGTGATATCCCGGATCCCATCCGAGACTCCGAACAACATTCGGTCTCTTTCTCATAATACCATAACTACTCAAAACAACGTCGAATCCTTAAGTGTGTCTCCCTACGGTTCGTGAATTATGCGGACATGATCGAGACACTTCTCAACAATAACCAATAGAGGAATCTGGAAATTCATATGGCTCCACATATTTCTATTATTACTTTGCGATCGAATGAACCACTTACATACGATACCAATTTCCCTTTATCTCACGATAGTTTACTTATCCGAGGTTATGATCGCTTGTATCTCTGCATACCTAGTTCAACCTCGTTCGATAAGTACTCTTTTCTCGTTCCCGTGATATGTGATCCCTTGTGAGCCAGTCACATGCTTGCAAGCTAATTGGATGACATTCCACCGAGAGGGCCCAGAGTATATCTATCCGTCATATTGATGGACAAATCCCACTCTTGATCCATGTGTCTCAACCAATACTTTCAGAACACTCAATGCCACCTTTATAGCCACCCAGTTACGGTGTGGTGTTTGATGTCATCAAAGCATCCATCCGGTAAAGGTGATATGCATGATCTCATGGTCGAAGGAATTAGGTCACTATGTATCAGAAAGTATATAGCAATTGAACTATTGAAATGACTTGATCTTTATGCTACGCTTATCTATAGGAGTATGTCCATCACATCATTCTCCTAATGATATGACCCTGTTGTTAATAACATCTCTATGTTCATGATCAGGAAACCATCATCATATATTAACCAACAAGCTAGTTTAACAAGAGGCTTTACTAGGGACTCTTTATGTTTACAAATCACACAAGTATTAATGTTTCCGGTTAATACAATTATAGCATGGTATGTAAACATTTATCATAAGTGTGAAGATATGATAATAACCATTTTATTATTGCCTCTTGGGCATATCTCCAACAATTTATATGAGAGAGTGTTCACTAGTGAAAGTATGATCCCTAGGCCTTGTTTCTAAGCATTGAAACACCGTTTGCTACTAGATATGTTGCATGTTTTCTTGCTTCCTTCTTGTTGCCTTTAGTCTTTGCCTCACCCTCAAGCTATTTTCTGGCACCGTTACCACTTGTATTTCACTATCTCTTCGCCGAACTAGTGCACCTATATTGGGTGTGTTGGGGACACAAGAGACTTCTTGTATCTTGATTGCAGGGTTGCTTCAGAGGGAATACCTTTGACCACTTCCGCCCTGAGTTCGATAAACCTTGGGTAATCCGCTTAAGGGAAACTTGTTGCTATTCTACAAACCTCTGCACTTGGAGGCCCAACAACTGTCTACAAGAATAGAAGTGCATAGACATCAAGCTCTTTTCTAGCGCCACTGCCGGGGAGGAAAGGTAAAAGGCACTCACACATGTTACCTCACAGCAACATCAAGCCAGAAAGCTCTTTTCTGGCGCTGTTGCCGGGGAGGTAAGGTAAAAGGTACTCACATCCTCCGGTGTGAGTGCTCGAAGTTATTTCCTTTAGATTCTGCATTTTTGTCTTTATGTTTCTTGTTTTCACTAGTTAGGCTTAATGGAAAACAACAACAAAATTAGAGAGCTTTATAGTGTTTATCTTGAGCTAGGACACGAAGTGTTTTAAGAGAAAATTAAAAAACCTATGGAGCTTTATTTGCATGCTAATAGAAATGTTATTAGTATGAACTCTTTGGACACCATTATTGCTAATGCTATGGAAAATTCTAAGCTTGGGGAAGCTAGTTTTGATGAAAATGATCTTTTTAGTTCCCCAGCTTTGGAAGATAAGTATTCTATTGCTTATGATGATACCAAACCTCCAATATATGATGATTACAATGATGAATATGATATTTTCCGTCCACCTACTATTGAGGAGAATGTTTATTGTGATTACAATATGCCTCCTATATTTGATGATTATGGTGATAAGAATATTAATGATAATTATTTTGTTGAATTTTCTCCTACTATGATTAATAAGCATGAATATGCTTATGTGGAGAGTAATAATAATTTTATGCATGTGGCTCATGATAAAAATGGTTTATGTAATAGTTATATTTTTAATTTTATTCATGTTTCTACTGAAAGTTATTATGAGAGAGGGAAACATGGTTTTATGCATCTCAATAATATTAAGTTTCCCCTCTTTATGTTGAAAGTCTTGAAGTTGCATTTGTTTTGCCTTCCTATGTTTGGTGCTTTGTGCTTTCATGACTTGTTTCTTTACAAGATTCCTATGCATAGGAATTGGGTTAGACTTAAATGTTCTTTTAATTTTCTTCTTGATTCTCTCTTTTAAATCAATTCATATTTCCTATGTGAGCATCTTTCAAGCTATAAAGCCTAACTTAAAGGCATTAAAGAAAAGTACTTGTTGGGAGATAACCCAAGAGTTTTCTTGAGTCTTGGAAGTTACTACTTCAGTAATGACCTCTCCTTATCCTTTTTTGTTTGCTTTTTGTGCCAAGAATGACCTCTAATGAGAGGGAAGTAAGATTTGGGGAGTTGCTATCCCGAAATAGATTTCTATCCTCCACCATAAAAATTCGTGAGGAGTCTCTGTAACTCATATTGAGCTCAAAATTTACGAATAAATCCCCCAGTATGTTAGCTAACTTCCATTAGTTCAACACGTTTTTATTTGAGCAACAGTAGGTCTTTAAAAAATCGGTTTCTACCTGCTGGTCTGTTTTGACAGATTTCTGCCATTATTTGCATTTGCTTCTTATTGATTCCTTATTGGGTTATTTTTGGGAAATTGAGGAAGGAGTTGCTACAGTAGCTTGTGTTTTTAGTGAAAAGTTTTGCTATTCCAAAGCTTTGCCAGAGGTCTAATATCTTTTAAATACACTAATGTTGCTAATGAAGATTGTGTGAAGTTTTGTATGAAGGAAAAGTTGCAGGTGTAGAGAAAGAATGATGTAATGAGATGAAGAATGGGCAAAAGCGCAAGCTTGGGGATGCCACACCGTGTCACCCCAAGAAATATTCAAGAGGTACAAGCTTCAAAGCTTGGGGATGCCCAAGGCATCCCCTTCTTCATCAATAAAAATCTCAAGTCTTTCTAGACACTTCGTTTATATTGTTTCATGCATTGTTGTGTTGTTCTTGTAGCGTCTTAGTTTTCGTTTGCTTATTTTTCTTGAGTAAGTTGGTTGGTTACACCACACTTCTTTTGGAGAGAGACACACTATGTCTCCATTGCCTAGAACACTCTAGTTTCACTCTTATTGTTTTGTGAG
Source organism: Avena longiglumis (assembly GCA_030063025.1). Taxonomy (NCBI): domain Eukaryota; kingdom Viridiplantae; phylum Streptophyta; class Magnoliopsida; order Poales; family Poaceae; genus Avena; species Avena longiglumis. The sequence goes on along the minus strand of CP125975.1, from coordinate 463,147,515 downwards.
TGTTCACTTTTGCTAGCATTGTGTTTAGCCTTAGTTTTCTTGTGATTTCAGCTTAGAACTTTTTAGTCCTTCTTTGTGGATTTGTGAGACAAGATCACTGGTCTTTATTGATTATTATCTTTGTGAGTTGTTTCAAATAGGTTGATTGGTGTTGGAAAAGAGTAGAAAGTTCTTGCTTGTAAGTGCAAGAGGAGCTTGCATTGACTGTGGCTTAGACTTTATCATGTCATGCTAGGTGTTGTTTGACCTTATGCTTAGTGATTATTGTTGTAGCATGACTTGTTCCAAACAAATAGGATTGCTTAATGTGCCTTGAAGGAATCATGCGTTGTTTTAGCATAAAAAAGCATAGTATTGTGGTATTCTCCTTTGATGCTTTGTTTGGGTTGACTTGGCACATGCTCACACCATGTTATGACTATGAAAAGTCACCATAGCCTCTATGATCATTTAGTCCTTGACTTGTAGTACCACTCTATGTTTTGATTAGTAAAGCTTTGTTGCTCTACATGATTATGGCCATTATTGCTCTCTTAGTTGGTTGCTCCCAGTATTTTGCTATCCTCCACTTGTATGAGTAAGTTCTACTCATGCTTCCAACCCCCAAGAAACCAAGTTATTCCAAAGTGTCCACTATAAACTCCTATACATGGTGTGTTACACCATTCCAAGTATATTCTCGTTTTCAGCTATCTTCCAATTAAAAACTATTTTATTATGTGAAAACTTAGTGATTAAAGCCCTCACGAACTTGATGGCACACTTTATATTCTTTGCCCCTAATAAACTTGAACCATTGTGTCATCTATGTTGTATATGATTGCACTTGTACGTTGGAATTAGCAGAACCATGCTGTCATGGGGAACGTTTTCAACATTGCACTTGTACTTTGTACTCAGTTGATATCATGCTCTTTTGTCTATGGATGTCACTAGTGTGAAATAAAGAGGGAACTTGTAAGTCCATGGAGTTTGTATTCTGTGTTAGATAAACGCCTGGGCCGCTAGCCTAAGCCATGCCTAATCATGGTGGAAACTTGCAGCATCACCATAGCGAGCTATCTATGAAGCATCCTCAATAAAAAGCTATGCATATGGTAAATAAAAAGATTGCTGAGATGATCATTGTCTGCTTGCCTTGTCATTTTGGTTATGGGAAATCTCTTGTACCATGTGCAAGGGGTACCCCATTGGCGGTTCTTTATGATATGCAAATACTTACAACGACAAGAACTTACAGGTGACTAAAGTTGAGTAGCATGAGGTGTGGCCCTCGTATTCAAGGGACTTGAGATTACCAACTTATACTTTGTCAAGCATATACTCCATAGTTTGTTCACTTTAACCTTAATAACTTCAAGATGCTTATGATAGGGGCAATGAGGGTGAAATCTAAAAAGTACCATAATTTTTGGAAGCTCTTTTTGAAACTTGAAATCCCTGCTTCCCTTTATGAAGGGCCTTTCTTCCACTATTATTGAGTCTCCACCTTCTACCTTTAGGCACCATTAATAGAGCATAGTTGCCATTCTATGTGTAGTGTCCCAAAACTTATTGATTGATGCATATTGTGATCATATTGTGACATTACTTGTTCTTGTGCTATTTATTTCTAGTCACCCTTGTGAACTTTGAAGGTGTCCTATGCATCTATTTGATACTCTATGAAGGACAAGTTGATTGCCACTATGCCATGTTTTCTGTATGTGAAACAAACAAACGTTTTTCAACGCATGTTATTCATGATCTTTGTTTGTAGCCTTTCATGTTGCATGCATAGTTACTATGTCCTATTGTTAGAACTCCATCTTTCATGCACATGTCTAGAGTTCTTTGATCCCAGCTTTCAATGCTTGCAATTGGTTTGATCTTGGTTTTGATGGTGCATGTCACCTCAAAAATTATTATTTTTATCACTTACCTACTCGAGGACGAGCAAGAGTTAAGCTTGGGGATGCTTGATACATCGTAAACGTATCTATAATTTTTGATGCTCCATACTTGTTTTGTATCATTTGTATTATGGTTTGTCTACACTTTGAGGTATTTTTATACACTTACTGGAACTAACCTATTGACAAGATGCCACAGTGCCAGTTGCCTATTTTCTTCTGTTTTTGGTTCCAGAAAGGCAGAAAATCAATATTCTCATAATTGGACGGGGCGAAAGCCAAAGTCATTAGTTTTCCTAGAGCAAAACGGAACCTCGAAGTATAGCCGGAGGGGGGCCACAGGGTGGCCGCACCCGCCCAAGGCGCGGGCAAGCCCTGGAGGCGCCCACAGGGGGTGTGGGCCCCCTGGACCCCCACTGACCTTTATTCATGCGCCTATAAGAAGCCTCCGATCCAAAAAACCTAGGGCATCCAGAATAAATCCACGAAAACCTCTGTAGCGCCGCCGCCACCGAAGGGGAGATTCGGGGGACAGAAAGTCTCTGTTCCGGCACCCTGCCAGGACGGGGAAGTGCCCCCGGAGCCATCTCCATCGATCTCCACCACCATCTTCATCACCGTTGCTGATTCCCATGATGAGGAGGGAGTAGTTCTTCCTCGAGGCTAAAAAGGGCTCTACCGATAGCTATGTGTTCATCTCTCTCTCTCTCTATGCATGGTCATATTCTGGTCATGAGCTTTGTAATCAAGTAGATCTACCTTGCTACTCAAGTGCTTCATTAGATCTCTACTCTCCCCATGTGTGTGAAAGTGACAGCGTGCACGCCATGGTGGAACTTAGGCTTGAGTCTATATAAATACTCTTTGTGCTTTAATAGATCTATGCTTTTCCCCACGTGTGTGAAAGTGACAGCGGGCATACCGTGTGTGGCACTTTGGCTAGATTGAATATTTGTTATGAGTTATATTTGGAGTTGGATGTCTCTATGAAATTGTGGTGTTTGTTGGAACCATCTAGCGCTCAAGGTGACAGTGTGGGGTTATCTAGATTTGGGAAGTCGGACTTTGAGGTGTGCTGTTATAGCCCTGCCTTGGATTAGAGTGTCCAACCGGAGAGTAGTTAAGAGTAGTATCATGAAGAGAGGATATTTATATGAGAGAGTGTTCACCAGTGAAAGTATGATCCCTAGGCCTTGTTTCTAAGCATTGAAACACCGTTTGCTACTAGATCTGTTGCATGTTTGCTTACTTCCTTCTTGTTGCCTTTAGTCTTTGCCTCACCGTCAAGCTATTTTCTGGCACCGTTACCACTTGTATTTCACTATCTCTTCGCTGAACTAGTGCACCTATATTGGGTGTGTTGGAGACACAAGAGACTTCTTGTATCTTGATTGCAGGGTTGCTTGAGAGGGAATACCTTTGACCACTTCCTCCCTGAGTTCAATAAACCTTGGGTAATGTACTTAAGGGAAACTTGTTGTTGTTCTATAAACCTTTGCACTTAGAGGCCCAACAACTGTCTACAAGAATAGAAGTGCGTAGACATCAATGGTGTGTAGCTAGCTCAAGGATTTGTTGGAGAGCGTCATTGGAAGGCACAAAGAGAAGTGGCGAGAGGGGTTCCCCTGACGGAGCCCTCTCCCATGCTCGATCGGGTTCCTGGCGATTCTATTGAGGAGGACCCTCGATGAGTAAGAGGATATCAAGGCGGCAATCCAATCCCAGAATTTGGGTGGGAATCCATGACACTTGAGGAACTCGAGGATGAATTCCCACAGGACCGAGTTGAAGGCTTTATGGATGTCAAGATTTAAGAGGAGGGTTGGGATTTTGCTCTTGTGAAGTCTTGTAGCGAGGTTGTGGACATACATAAAGTTATCATGAATGCTTATTTTTTGAATGAAGACGTTTGGGCGTTGGAGACAAGGTCGTTCATGAGCAGCGCGATACGAAGAGCAATTGCAACATCCAATATTTAAATTTGGGAATTGATTTTTTTTTTCATTTGCATGTTTCATGAGCATTGTATTTCATCCACGCAAGCATTCAAAACTTGAATACAAAAAATCCCTATATCAAAGTGTTTAGTTTTGCAAAATATTCCTATATAAGGAATTATAAAGGTATTTGTAAGACCAATACTTTTACTAAGTAAAAAGGATACAAAATGACTCTACAATGATCTAATGAATATTAGAAACAGTTTTCAGCTCATTTGGAGTTATAGAGAAAAAAGTTATGAGTAAAATAGTAAAATGGAAAGGAATAAAAGAATAAACAAAAAATACTAACTACCCTACATAGAAGGTCAGCCTGAGCCAACCCGTTCTATATATCAGACTTGATGCTGATGGACAAGAACAAATATCAGCCCATTGCTCCCAGCCATCCCACTTCCCCCCCCCCCTCTCTCTCTCTCTGACAGTGCGGTCCCACCTGTCATCCGCCACCCCTAGCCAGGAGACCCAGCTCGCCACGGTTCATCTCCGATCCCGATTGGAATCCGTCTGATTCACGCGCGATTTCTTGCCCCCTCTGCACGCCATGCTCCCATATAATGCCCTCCCTATCTTCCGTGCTAGTTTTTGCAAAATCTCGAAGAACCGGTCTCACCGGAATCACCGCCGCCAGGAGCTTCGAAGAGATTGATTTCCCCGTCGAATTCGAGCTCACATCCCTCTTTTTATTATGCAGTTGCTTACTGACCCACTGCATCACCCCCTGCTGTTTTCACCAACCGCAGGCGATCAGAGAATCCCCAATTTCTCGACGGAACCACTAGAACATCGCCGGAGTTCGTGACGACCAGACGCACATTGTTACCATTCCACAAAGGAGGATACGCCGACGAGGACACCCACGAGCGCCCCCTGATCTCCTCTATGTCGTGGACTATACCACTGTCACTGGAGACCGTCGAATCACCGCCCCATCCATTGTCTGAGCTCCACGCCACCGTCCTCCGTCGGCCATCTATGTCATTCTAGGTGAGAGCTAATCCAGCTCGCCTCATCCGCTCGATCCGATCTGGGCGGTTCAGATTAGATCGCCAACTCGAAGGGGTACCTACCAGTAAAAAATTGCTACGTGGTGCACGGTTAGCATAGCCTAGTCAGCGTTCATTTAAAATAATTAAATAAATAGAAAATTTGACAAATATTGTTTTAATCTTGGGAAATTCATAGAAAAGTATTTATAAGTCCAAATTTAGCATATAATATATCAATGGATTGCAAATTTTATCTAAAATATTAATATGTGATTAGATAGGAGTTTTGTTGATGTTTAAATTTTATATAATTAAAATCCTATTTATGGGTATTTAATTCATATAAAATTATCAGAAATTTTATTTTAGTTGATTCTTGTTGCGTTGGGTTCGTAATTGTAGTACATATCTTTTGGCATTGAAATAACCTGTTTAAGAGTCATAGATCTGTTTCACGGTAGTTTGGAAGTATAGACCCCTTTATGATCATATTTGGCATAAAAACAATGGAAATAAACCAAAACCTGTTGGAAATTGATCCCAATGACATCCTTAACACATTATAGCTACAAAATATTGTTCTTGGTCGAATTAAAATCACCCTTGCATACTACCATGTTGTATGCATGCATAATTGTCATTGTGGCATTGTTTTGCGCAAATTTGTGAATAGATCTATTCTTGTGTTTTCGTTAGATTGCTCGGAGTGCGCTGTGGAGTATTGTTGCTTAGAGTGTTGTTCAGATCAAGGAAAGTTACACATTTGTTCATATCTTTGTCCTAGTTTTGCTAATATGCATGTTTTGATCTTAAAAATAGTAGTATGCATGTGTAGGATGTTTTGGTAGAAGTACTTAGAAATATTTTACAAGTATGGTATTGTTTTGTAGTATGTCATAGCCTATACTCAGGATTATTTCCACTCCTAATAGGTTCTCCTGAATTTTCTAAGTATTATGCTTGTGCTATGCTATGTATATGCAAATACTGATGGGGATTCAAAAGACATAAGTTTTCTAAGTATAAGAGCTTGTTTATGAGCGCAAGCTTTTCTCCTCAAATCTACTTCAAAATAAAACTATGTTTTTCTCAGGACGAAGTGGTATGTCGGGAACGACTACAAGGGGGAAGTATATTGGATTGGCGCTGCTTGCGCCCGGGGACGAATATCTTGTATTGGCTCTGCTTGTGTCCTCCACCGCCCAGGATCAAAGAAGCTTGTCTTGTTTCACAATTTAGAAGCTTCCAGTGCAACCACAATATATACGGGCTCTGTCTTGGCCTAGTACTTAGCGGGAAACCTCACCTGAGTACCACAGCTTTGGCTCGCGTGGAACCGATAGAGGTGCCAAAGCTTCGCCATGGTCTTGTTTATAAAAGGACTTGATCGTGGATTGTAGGTAAAGTACACAAACTCTAGAGAGTAATCAATCTGATCGATCAGCCGTGTTCACAGAAAATAACAACTTTGAGCGTCTGAAGGATGGACCCTCTGAAGGATTTCCTCTCTCTTTTCTAAAGAACTGTTTAAAAATTTATGGCCGTGGAATCGTTCATAGATGGGATTTTGGGTTGTATGGTGTACTCCATGTGTTAGGTTGAGGGATGATAGCCTGCAGTAGGACAAAACTCATCCTTTTTTCTTCTTGACTTAAGAAAATTGGCTTTCTGCAAATAAACCTTAAGCCTTTTGTGTCAGCCTATGCATATAGTGATAGCCAAGTATTTTCTTTCATGGTGTAATTTGCCAATACATTCAAAGTATTGACCAACTCGTTTGACTGCACGTTTAATGTGCAGAATTTGGAGATCATTGTTAAAAGGTGCGCTAGGATCACGGATCTTTACTCAACCAGCCTGTGGCGTTGATGAGACTCAAGTTGTACTTATTCCGCTTCCTGTTGTAATAATATAAACTCTGAATTAATTAATTCGTGTAATAAAGATTTTTGTTTTACATGATATTTTCATCGACTGTGAGTGCTAACTAATGATTCAGGGACTAGCATGTTAATCACATGGACTTGGGATCTTTAATTGATCCGAGTTCACTACATAATCATCTTAGCAATAATCTTGGAAATTGCATGAATCAAACTAATAGGCCTATAGTTCGAGATATCCTCGGCCCCTTCTTTCTTTGGCAAAAGGACAATGTTTGCCGAGTTAACCCATTGGAGGTGCCTCACTTGGAGATTATTGAAGTGGTGGATGGCTCCCATAACGTCCTCTTTGATGCAAGCCCAACATTTCTTGAATAAATCGCCGGTGAAACCATCTAGTCCAAAGGATTTGTCGGAAGGTATTTGGTAAATTGCTCTCTTAGCTTCCTCTTCCAAGAAAGGGTCATCAATGCCTTCCAAGTCAGCATTGCCCAAATGAAGGTTTTCCCAATTTAGATCATGGCCCCGCACTTGTCCTCTTTCCATAACCGAGGAGAAGTGTTCATTGATGATCTTCTCTTTTTTTCTCATGATCGGTAACTCATCCACTATTATTCTTGAGACGTTGGATGTTGTTTTTCTTCTACGTGTGTTAGCCTTTAAGTGGAAGAATTTGGTGTTGGCGTCCCCTTCCTTTGTTTCTTTCACCCTCACACTTTGTTTTTTCCTAGACCTCTAGATGATGGAGAGGCTAATAACCTTTCTCTTGAGGCTAGCCCGAAGCTCAAATTCATCCGCGGGGAGAAAATGGATTTCCTGGGCGATATCAAGATGAAGCAAGACGAGGAGAGCGGCGTGGAGTAGCATCTTTGTTTGGGAGAAGAGGGAATAGCTCCAGTTAATAAGACCTTTAGACATTGTGTTAAGCTTATGGAAGAGGTTTAGGTAGGGGTCGGAGTGCCCAGATGGGATGCTCCAAGCTTGGGAGACGAGGTCATCAAACCCGGGGATGCTAGTCCAAAAATCTCAAACTTGAAGCTTCTTGGCCTTCTAGGGCCACAATCATTAGCAAGGAGAAGTGGGCAATGGTCGGAGAGGGCTGAAGAGAGCGTGTTGAGGACATGGCCGCTGAAATGGTGGTCCCATTCGGAGTTGGAGAAGAAGGCATCGAGTTTACTCATGGTTGGGTTTTTCCTCTCATTGCTCCAAGTGAATATCCTATTTTGGAGTGGTATTTCTTTGAGCTCACAAGATTGAAGGGCGTTGCAGAACCTATTCAGCCGGCTACGATTTACATTCCTCTTGTTCTTGTCCCTAGCACGGTAGATTTTGTTGAAGTCGCCAAGGGCAAGCCATTTGGTTCCCCTTGCGGGCTTTTGAGTGATCAATTCGGCGAAGAAGTCATCCTTGCGTGCATAAGCGGTAGGGCCGTAGACGGTAGTGAAATTGAACGATGATCCGGTCTGGATGATAAGGATCGAGGCCGATAGACAAAACTCCGTGATCGCAATGTTGGATACTTGCACCACTGCCTCATCCCAAAGCATAAGGATGCCACCTCTAGTGCCGGTGGCCAGGCGCTGCGCAAAACTCTTTAGCCTACTACCTCCGAGAAAGCACGCGGTGAATTGTTACACATCATCGAGCTTGGTTTCTTGCAAGCAAACAAGATGGAAAGAGGAGGAGGCGATAATCTCGTGAACAGTTGCTTGCCTATCTGGGTCGTTTAGACCGCGGACGTTCCAACACAGCAGGGAGATGTTGTCACTCATCTGGACACATGCAACTCATGGCGACAGGCAGGACACAGGGCCCAAACATCTTGAGCACAAACGGGGAGTAGCAGCTTAAACATTGAAACAAGTGAAAATCTCTGGCAGAGCAAATTCAGGGACACACGAGACACTACCAGTACACACCCAACAAGCAGGAACAAATCTAACATGCTGAACCTGATCGACTCAAATGCTATGCTGCAAGGAAAGTAATCAGGCATTGTCCACGCTGATATCCTGCACTGCTTCGAACTGCTCCACCGCAGCAGCTCCGCCCCTGGACATCATGGCCCTCTCCACCTCGCTGCACCTGTCATCATCCAGCTTGAACATAGCCCTTAGGGCGCGAACCGTCTCGGCAGTGGCCTGGTCCTTGAACAGCCCCACGAACTCTTCCAGCACTAGTCGGTGACGATCTGGCTATCCTTGATGATGCCCAGGTCAGCTTCCTTTGCCGCCGGCCTAGCCTTCCGTTGTGCCCGCAGTCGGTTGCTCGAGCAGCGGAAGGTCAAGACACACACACACCCAAAAAAAAAACAGAAAGCAATGCTAACAACAGCAGATCGACTAGGGCCCAGACAGGAGGGGCGTGGCTGCCGCGGCAAAGAGCCGATCCAGGCCAGCGGGCACGGAGGCTGCTGTGGAGGAAGCCGCACTGCCCACTATAGGAAATTGCCTACTTGCATATGAGATCTGACGTGATGCAAGGACCACTTGCCGTGTAAGCCTATCTCCTCGTGGCTGTCTACGTGGTGAATCTTTTTATTCATCGCTAATACACCGTACAGTACGTAGTTTCCCAGCTTAGCAGACTATGAGTATGTCTAGACCAGGGGCGAAGGACCCCTTTGGGCAAGGTATGGCAGCTGCCCTACCTTGAATTTTTTCAAGAAATTACATATACATAACCTTCTATTCGATATAGATATAGTTCTCTGCAAAGTACGTGAGTTCTGAAGAAAAACTACTACTCCCTTCGATCCATATTAATTGACTCACATTTGTCTAGATTTGGATGAATCTAGACACTATTTAGCATATAGATCATTCAAATTTTGATAAATTCAAGTCAATTAATATTGGCCGGAGGGAGTACCGAAAATAGAAAATGGGCTACGTTGGAGGGGATTCGGCCGTACTGGCCGTTTGTTGGGCCACGCACTAGGGAGCAGTAGGCCCCCTGATCGTGTGTGTGTATGTGGCCGGAGCCCCTTCTTGTCTTTGCCCCAGAGCCATCGAAGCCTACGAGTCCAGGACTCGAGCGACGAGCAGGAGGAACGCCGCCGTGTTCTACTAATCTACTCCCTGCCGGAAAAACTGCCCGCCGATCAGGCCGCCCTCCCCATAATCCTCCTCCAACCTTCTCATTTTCTTAAATTTTAAATTCTCACGGTGACACGGTTCACCCAGCTAGGGCTCCTTCTCATCTTAGTTATAATTTCTGACCCTGCTTCAAAATATAGGGTTATGCTCCTTTCTATTAGTGGCCTCTAGGTTCCGCAAATTTATGGTAGAGATAGACAAGAAGGGGAAGAAACCTGCAGCTTCAAATGGGACAGCTATAATTTGTGATTTTGTGGTCAATTGAACTATTGAAGCAAGTTTGAATTTGTGGTTAACTGATTATGCTATTACCATTGTATCGATACAATTTTGATTTTTTGCATCATATTTTTTATACCTTAGAGTTTGCCCGACCTTAATTTTTTCTCGTCCTTCGCCAGTGGTCTAGACTCTGAGGTATAACCGCCTCTGGTCTCAATCACCTCGTGTTTATAGAAAAGAAAGCATCCATCTGCCTCAGTCAAGTCCAATGTGTACGACTCAGTCACGATCATTGAAAGAGAAAACTAGGAGTAGTATTTGGCTGGACCGCAGACTCTGAATTTAACACCTAGACCTCTAGCTCACCTATCTAGTTCATCTTTTTCTTTGGAAACGGAGTAGCTCATGGAGACCATGCAACTAGTCAATCATCAAGGGGATCGATCGAATCGAATGGTGGCCAGTGTTAGCGCAGTAGCGTCAGGAACTGTTGCGCGATCACATGATCGGGACGTGCTGCAGATCTTCTCGACTCTCTACTCTACCTGGCAAACGATCTGTGCCCGGCCGTAATTTCACACACCTGTATCACTGTATGGCTGCCAGCAGATCAGGCCTTAGCCTGGATCAGCGTCTTGGCAGCAGATCAGCTCCTGCATCTACTCTACCCATCTAGCGACTAGCGCGCTCATTGCGTTTCCCTCCACAACCACAACTCGAGTAAAACCTTCCAGATGATCCATAGTTTCGTATGCGTCGGTCTACCCAGCGGGCAGCGGCGCGTACGGTTTCTCCGAGCAGGTCGAACCCGGAGACCGTGAACGCCATCTCGACAGCGACACGCGACGCTTGGACTCTTGGCAGAAAAACTGCACGTCCACGTACACATCGACGGGAAACAGTAATCCGCCAAGAAAGAAAAGGAACTGCGGCGGCTTGAGGGGTTCTGTTTGCCTCTGAATCTGCAAGGATCGTGCCATTCCATTGTTGCAGTTTAATTACCGGGAAGCTTGTCCGGTGCCGACCTGTCCCAAGCTTTCCAGCTGCACGGCTAGTCGGCTACACCGCAGATCTTTGGCAGCGCAATACGTGGAAGAGAAATAGTTTTATGCTAATGATACAACGTCTCTGTCGATGAGCGAATTAGCTAAAGGAAGAAAATGACGAGGCTGACACGTACGGAGAAGGTAAATCTGTATTTTAGCACCACAATTTGCTTGCTCATTGCACATGATTGGGTCCAACACTGGAATCTCTATGGCTGGGTCTCCAGAGACTCGATATTTTTCGGTCCGACTTTTGCTATCTCGTGTTGTGGAGTGGATCGGAGTAAGTTAGTGATTTGGGTGCCCTTGGTTGTCCGATCAACACATGCCAGTGACACTATAGGAATGGAAAGCTACGCCGACGGCCGGTCGCTATGCCGACGGCCAAACGTCGGGGCAGTCGGCGTAGCCATCGTCCAGGCCAGCCCCGCCAAGCAGTCGTCGGCGTAAAATTGCCCTCGGCATATTCTATGCTACGCCGACGGCTGCCCTCGGCGTAGCTATTTTTTATTTTATCTCATTAAACTTTGAAAAACCATAACTAAATTATTCCAATTCGGAAAAATACAAATAATATATCAAAATTTGCAGAAAAATAAGACATATCTATCTACACTCAAATATTACACATTTATAAATAAAAATTAAGTAAAATATAAAACATTATACATAGTTTAAAACGGGCATAAAAAATTCAAAAACGATCGAAACAATGCGAAACCTTCGCGTGGTGTTATATTATATGGCATAGTTAGAAGGAAAAATATCAAACTTGATATATTGATTATGTCTCAAAGAAACCTTCACAAAATGACCTATCTCATTCGAGGTTTCTTGGCTTTCGAGTCAAATGATCAATGTTATGGCTAGAATCAAGGCATAGTTTGTGATAATATGCCCATATTGTGCATACACATGCATCATGGGATGGCGAACAATGTTGCAGGAGGAAGTTTTCCTTTTCGTCGCACCAAAAAGCCATTTCCCATTTTCTGAGCATAAAAAATGGACGGTTTTGTGAAGCAACCACCAAATGGCTAATTCAAAATACTACCACCATATTTTATAAAAATACTATACCACCTTATACGGACAATGTACCAACAGGGGATCCGAAACCTTTTCGTCCACCTTTGCTGAAAAAGACAAATTCCTGCCGAATAGGTATGAAGTGGGTCAGATATGAACTACAAGTACATGATCCGATGCTCATGTTTTTTTACAAAAATTATTTTTAGTTTCACAATATGCTATTTTATCAAAGATCCAATGCAAGTTTAGCGAGGCTAGGCCCCGAGCTAAGAATCTTTATGTCCGTCGTTCGACAAAGTTTGACGATTGTTTAAAACGGGCATAAAAAATTCAAAAACGATCGAAACAATGCAAAACCTTCGCGTGGTGTCATATTATGTGACATAGTTATAAGGAAAAATAGCGAACTTGATATATTGATTATGTCTCAAAAAAACCTTCACAAAATGACCTATCTCATTCGAGGTTTCTTCGCTTTCGGGTCAAATGACCAATATTATGGCTAGAATCAAGGCATAGTTTGTGATAATGGGCCCATATTATGCATACACATGCACATGGGATGGCGAACAATGTTGCAGGAGGAAGTTTTCCTTTTTGTCGCATCAAAAAGGCATTTTCTATTTTCCGAGCATAAAAAACGGACGGTTTTGTGAAGCAACCACCAAATGGCTAATTCAAAATACTACCATCACATTTTACAAAAATACTATATCACCTTATATGGACAATGTCCCAACAGGGGGATCCGAAACCTTTCTGTTCACCTTTGGTGAAAAAGATAAATTCCTGCCGAATCCGTAGGAAGTGGGTCAGATACGAACTACAGGTACATAATCCGATGCTCATGTTTTTTTACAAAAATCATTTTTAGGTTCACAATATGCTATTTTATCAAAGATCCAATGAAATTTTAGCGAGGCTCGGCCCCGAGCTAAGAATCTTTACGTCCGTCGTTCGATAAAGTTTGACGATAGTTTAAAACGGGCATAAAAAATTCAAAAACGATCGAAACAATGCGAAACCTTCGCGTGGTGTCATATTATGTGACATAGTTATAAGAAAAAATATCAAACTTGATATATTGATTATGTCTCAAAAAAGCCTTCACAAAATGACCTATCTCATTCGAGGTTTCTTGACTTTCCGGTCAAATGACCAATGTTATGGCTAGAATCAAGGCATATTTTGTGGTAATGTGCCCATATATGCATACACATGCATCATGGGATGGCGAATAATGTTGTAGGAGGAAGTTTTCCTTTTCGTCGCACCAAAAAGCTATTTTCTATTTTCCGAGCATAAAAAACGGACGGTTTTGTGAAGCAACCACCAAATGGCTAATTCAAAATATTACCACCACATTTTATAAAAATACTATACCACCTTATATGGACAATGTCCCAACAGGGGGATCCGAAACCTTTCCGTCCATCTTTGGTGAAAAAGACAAATTCCTGCTGAATCGGTAGGAAGTGGGTCAGATATGAACTACAGGTACATGATCCGATGCTCATGTTTAAAAAAAATCATTTTTAGGCTCACAATATGCTGTTTTATCAAAGATCCAGTGAAAGTTTAGCGAGGCTCGGACCCGAGCAAAGAATCTTTATGTCCGCCGTTCGACAAAGTTTGACGATAGTTTAAAACGGGCATAAAAAATTCAAAAACGACCAAAACAATGCGAAACCTTCGCGTGGTGTCATATTATGTGACATAGTTATAAGGTAAAATAGCAAACCTTATGTATTGATTATGTCTCAAAAAAACCTTCACAAAATGACCTATCTCATTCGAGGTTTCTTGGCTTTCGGGTCAAATTACCAATGTTATGGCTAGAATCAAGACATAGTTTGTGATAATATATCTATATTATGCATATACATGCATCATGGGATGGCGAACAATGTTGCAGGAGGAAGTTTTCCTTTTCGTCGCACCAAAAAGCCATTTTCTATTTTTCGAGCATAAAAAACGGGCGGTTTTGTGAAGCAACCACCAAATGGCTAATTCAAAATAGTACCACCACATTTTACAAAAATACTATACCACCTTATATGGATAATGTCCCAACAGGGGGATCCGAAACCTTTCCGTCCACCTTTGGTAAAAAAGACAAATTCCTGCCTAATCGGTAGGAAGTGGGTCAGATATGAACTACAGGTACATGATCCGATGCTTATGTTTTTACAAAAATCATTTTAGGTTCACAATATGCTATTTTATCAAAGACCCAATGCAAGTTTTCCTTTTCATCGCACCAAAAAGGCATTTTTCATTATCCGAGCGCAAAAAGGGGATTTTCTAAAGCAACCACTAAATAGCTAATTCAAAAACGGAGGGTTTGTGATTAGTTGATATGGATATCATATTTGGATTCCTCTCATTTTTCTGATCAATTTAGACATATTATTTGTTGAATTTCGATTTAGAGATTTAAAGATATTAATTATTCTATATAAATAGAAAAATACAAAAAAATAAAATTATTATATTTTTATTTGAATTCAATAATATTTTTACTTATTTATTAATATTTACTTAAATAATTGTTTGTAATTTCAAAAAATACAAACATGTGACATGATACTATAAGAGTTAATAGGATTGATATCATAGTATTGACACCAATGTATGAATTACTTTGCGGAAACGGATTCTAAAGGAACGAGAAAGTTAAGCGTGTTGAAGCTAGAGTAGTATTAGGATGAGTGACTTGCTGGGAAGTTTGACTAAGACTGAAATTTAATCAAATTTTAAGTATAATTAGTGTTAAAAATGTTCAAAGTAGGAGATTAACAAGTGAAACAATTCAAAGAATAAAAAAATTGAGAAAAAAATAAAAAATATATTTTTTTTCAAAAAAAATGTTTTTACAACCGGCCGACAAGCTATGCCGACGGCCGTTACGCCGACGGCAAAGCCCTCGGCATAGCATATGCCGATGGCATTTCGATACGCCAACGGCTTGAGTGTGCTCCGCCGAGAAAGATCTTTGCTGAGCAGGCTACGCCGACGGCCTATTGCCCTCGGCGTAGCGCGCGTCCCGTAGTGTGATTCGAGCGGTGTTCGCTGGATATGTTATCCTATCTAAGTAAATGGATCATTCCCACTAAGTTATTTATCTAAATATGCAAGCTATCAAGCTAATCTACGTCGAAAAATATTTTATTTTGAATTTTCTGTTTAATTGACTCCACCATCGAAAGGCATGTAGCACCAGTTCTCTTCACATTCTGAAACTAAAGAGACATTCTGAAACTAAACGATGGGGTGATCATGTTAATGCTTATATTTGATAGACTTGGGTTTTGAGAAAAAGCGGCGCGACGGAGACTTTGTCGGCTAACAAACAAGCAAATGAGGACATGAGGTTTACCCAGGTTCATGCCTTCGGAGAAAAAACCCTACTCTTACTTATATGTTCTTGATTGATGATTGAACCGAAGGTTTATAAGGTCGTCGAGATGGCAATGGTGCGCAGATTAAATCTGGCGATGTATGAGCGAGAGATTGATGTCAAGATCTATTGTCTATTGTGGGAGGTGTCCTCCTCGTTGGACCCTCCTAACCTTTATATATGGGAGAGGCTAGGTCTCAGGTAACAATACGAGTAGGTTACAAGTTGGATTTGAACTTTAGTCTTGAGTTTTTCTTGTCTTGCGCGCTTGAAGTCCGTGTTTATATGGGCTTCGTACCATCCAAACTGTCATGGACTTCATGAACCTTGGCAGGTCGTCTAGTGGACTTCCCACTAGGCCAGACCTGATTAGGCCAATAATAGATACCCGTATGTGGTTATTTCTTTAACTACATATTAGATCCGTATGTGGTATTTCCTTCGGCTGGAGACGCAGACTAGACATGGTTATTGTGCTATTAATAGAGCATAAAATTTGAATTCGATGCTCTATTAAAAACCGAATTATTTCCTATATGCTAGATAGCCCAAAGTAAAACACAAACACCCACATGTATTTGAGCTTTCTCATGTTTATATCCATTTAGCCAATTCCCAAACAATTTTTTAATGTTTTATTAGGTGCTAAATTGAAAGTCATATGAACAATACACCAGAAAATTTTCGCAAACGAACAATGAATAGACATTGTATAGTTTCATTATAATGACCAAAGCAACACTTCTGACTACCTTGCCAACTTATTTTTGTTAGATTTTCCTTTGTTAACAAAACTTTATAATTTAGGAACCACATAAAAATCATAATTTTCAACGGTACCTTAATTTTTCAAATATAATTGCGTAGGAACCTTGCGTGTCTGTTTAGGAAGTCATGGTACATCGATTTGATTGAGAAAACCCTTGAAATAGTTAGAGCCCATGTGAACTGATCATCCCATTGGCTAAGTATATATCCATCAACCGGTTAACTAAAATGAAGCAATCTTGACCACCTAGTACAAGTTAGTGCTCTACGAAAAAATGTTCAGTTGGTTATGTGCCAACACCCGTGGTGCCGAATTTTATCTTCGTTGCACAATATTGTAAAGAGATGGATATTGAAATGCTAGGGGAGTTTATCTTAGCTAAGTATCCTCCCAAAAAGGAGTACTTTGTCCCTCCCAGAAACGAGTACTTTATCTGTTTCTAACAATAAAATACCCCTTGCCAAAAAAACTAATTTTTCACTCGCATAAGTCCTTTCCAGAAAGCTGAGTCTGATGGATTTGTTGGGACTAACAACATAGTCTTGGAATGTAGGTATTTGTTTTTAAGAAGTTTTTGCCAAACCCCTTCCCCGTTCAAAAGTTTAAACAACCATTACTAAGTAAACATTTGCTTTTTTACTTCTAGAATCTCCACACCCATACCACCTTGATCCTTTAGTCGACATGTAATATTCCATTTAGTTAAGTAATACTTCCTTTTATTCTTGTCACTTTTCCAAAAGAAGCGAGACCGAAAGAATTCTAATATCTTCCGAATCCCTTAGGAATCTCCATTTATGATAACATAAACATCGACAAGTTTGTTAGGACCAAATTATTTAGAACCAAATTATCTCCATATGATAATAATTTGCCAAGCCAACGAGCTAATTTCTTCTCAAATCGGTCTTCTACTGGTTTTCCATTCACCATTCTTTAGCTTTCAATATTGAATTGAATTTCCCAAGTATATAAAAGAGAACGCACCTGGTTCACAATTGAACAACTCCATATATTGATCTTCTACTTTTTAGCTTTTCCAAAATAGAATATCTCACTCTTATGAAAGTTAATTTTTAAGAACTAAGAGTTGCTAAAAAATATATAGGATTAATTTCATGTTTAGGGCTTTCTTCGTATCATGTTTCATAAACATAATTATATCATCGGTGTACGGTAGTATTGAGATTCCACCCCCAACTAGATGAGGTATAATCTCATCTACTTAACCATCTTCCTTTGTTCTAGCAATTAATATGGCCAACGTAGATCCCCTTGTCTTAATACGGCGACTAAGTTGAAAAGAATTGTTCAAAGTGGATCCCCTTGTCTTAATTTTTTTTAAAATGTGACTGATGTCATCGTTTTCCTAAATACACACACCCCCTTTCCTAACTAAGGTCCCTTATTTTCAGCTTCTAAAACAGATTTGAGGTTCAGAACAGTCGAAGCCTAAAAGAAGGGTCTAGATTTTGGCCCGATTATTTCTACCGCGAATCCGCTTCCTTCGTAAAACGAGAAGCGGCCATCGACCTGCTTTTCGATGGATTCCCACGATTCTCAACTGGAAAATGAAACGTTATCTTGAAGAGCCCTTGTTGTTGGTGGAATTTACACTGGCTGCCACCGCATACAGGAAATTTATGTCATCCTTACAGTCACGACTCCAGGCACGAACCACGCTGCAGCACGTCTTTCCTATCATCTGTCACGCATGGTCAGTTTTTTTTCGGGTCATCCATGGTCAGTTGTTCTACATCATTATAAATTTCAGTAATCTACTAATGATTCGTAATGTATTGCTAGTTAACGGTGGATGTGTGTGAGTTATCATAAATTTCCAAATCTAGAAAAATGCAACTTAAATAATTTGGATCGGAGGAAATATTTTAAAATGTTTTTTTAAATCAAATATCCTAAAATGTTATTAGAAAAAATTATACTTTCTTCCGACTAAAAATAAGTGACTTGCATTGCTCTAGATTCGCATGTATCTAGACACGTTTTAGTATATAGATAAATGCGAATCTAGGCAATTCCAAATTATTTATTTATTTCTGCCCATTATGTATTTAAAAACTCGTACATCTAAAAATTTAGGGACGTTATAGACATTTCACAACTCAACACATCAAACAAGCCAAATGTCTAGAAACCAAAAAGAATAGAAGAGACCAGATTCTGTGAGTTTCTCTCCACCATAGCTTCTCCCCAAAATCTGCCAAAAGCTAACTTCTATAGAATCACAAGCTAAAAAGAAGTCGGACTAAATCATTAATCCAATCGCACCATAATTGATCAAAGCCTTTCATACATAATGACTGTTGTAAGAAAGACCATTTAACTTTGTCATAGGCCTTCTAAAAAACTATTTAAGAACTGCCCCATCTAATTTCTTTGAATGCAATTCATGAATTGTTTCATGGAGCACCACTGCTTCTTCTAGTATGTGTCTTCCAAACATAAATGCAGTTTGAGTTGATTTAATTACTTTATATATCACATGTTTTTAGGAAGTAGGATGACAATACCAAAATTCAGCTGGAATAATGGTAACTCTCCTATATGAAACTGTGCAACCATTTCCATCAGATCAATCTATCTTAATGGCAGACCCAAACTTTTGATAAAAAATCATAGGGAACCCGTCTAGCCCTCGTGTTTTGTTCTTCTCTATTTGTATTATAGCATCACAAACCTCCTTCTCTGTGAAGTCGGCGGTGAGAATTATATTCTCTTTTGCGGATATTTGTGTAATATTATCAATTTGTTGTTCTACCATAGTAAATTTGTTTTGCAACATCTCTCCAAATATTTGTTTATAATATTCAAAGATATAAGTTTGCAGACTTTCTTTTGTCAAATGATAGTACCTTCATCTTGCTCTAGTTTTTACCATTAGCAATGATATGAAAATACTCCATTTTATTCCCCCCTTCTTGAATATGCTTAACTTTAGCATGCCGAGCCCACTCGAACTCTACATTGCACCTAAGTTTAGCTAAATCATCATACTCTCTCTGGAGAGTTAAGAGGAATGGTTTCAACTTTGCGATCTTGAAATCAACAAGGTTGGAGAGATGCTCATTTTCTTTCTTATAAATATTACTTTGACTTTTTGCCCACCCTTTCAAGAAATTACGGAGATGGCAGGTCTTATCCTACCATTCCCATCGGGTTGTGCCCATATGAAATAGACTAGGGTTGTGTTTGTTTGGGCTGCAGCTGTTGAAACGCAGCTGTGAAGAATTAGCTGTGGAAAATCGGCTGTAGGAAGCAGATGTTGGAAACAGAAATTTGGTGTTTGGTGAAGTGCTTTTGATGACTGTTGTTGTCGATTTTAAGAGTAAGATGTCTGAAATACCCCCGAGTGTAGAAAATGTTACATAAGGGTGTTTTTAACCTTTTTTTAATTAAGTATAATGTTTAAGGGCTGAATTACCACAAATTGTCTATTTTTAGGGCTAAAATAATTGTAAACACATTTTGGGATGTTTGGTTGGACTAAATAATTGTGTACCCTTTTTGTTGGAGTAATATTGGGATGTTTTCTAGGCTTCTGGCTTTTTCCTTTTTTGTTTTTGACATTTTTTAATGATAAATGCACTACTGTACTGGAGAGGCCCTGGTTCTCCCCACGCCCAGGCCTCCCCGCAGATGGTCCAGAAATCACCGCTGCCCTCCACGCCCTGACCTCGCCGCTAACCCCACGCCCAGGAGCCGCCGCCCTCATGGCCTGAATTCGTCGCCGCCCCCACGCCCAGGCGTCGCCGCTCCCACGCCCAGGCATCGCCGCCCCCATGCCTCCCGCAATCCCCGAAGCCCATGGATCACCGTCCCCACAGGACGTGACACCCATGGCTCGACCGTCGGAGGGAGGATTCAGGGTGGAGCTGGCCGGGTGGCCAAGTTGCTGGCGGCGGGGAACGGTGGCGCCGAGCCCCTATCTCTGGTGGCGGCGATGAGGCTGGGAGCGTAGGAGATCGGAGCAGTGGATTCGGAGGAGGCCCGGAACGGATTCGGAGAAGGGGATTCGAGCTGGCGACGGAGGATGGCGGCGAGGAGCAGCGGTGGCTTGGGGGAATGGCGACGGCGGATGTGGAACCCTAGCCCGCCATGGCTGGACGGGAGAGAGCGATGAGAAAACGTGAGACCAGCTCGAGGGGAAGCGACGGCAAGTATTTTGTAATTAGGGTGAAGTGTAGAGGACAGTTTGGTCCACACCAACTCGGGAAGCGGCAAAATCTGCGGGAAGCGCCTCCCGCTTAGCTTCTGCCGCTTCGCTCTCTTTAGTGCAAATCGGGACAGCGCTTGTCGGCAGCGCTATACAAAATTAGCTTGTTTGTTTTGGCCTCCGCTTTTTTGGCCCTAGAAGCAGTAGAAGCACAAGCAGAAGCTGTAACAAACAGAGCCTAGAACAGATATGCGCGCGTTGTCGTGTCCGTCTATTTTAATAGAAGTGTATAATTGTACAAGCAAAATAGAAGAAAGGTTAAACTAACTTAGAGAAATGTCTTAAGCATGCAGAGCTACAAATATTTATACAGACTGCAACAGAATACATAAAGATTTCAGTTTCTAGGTAATGTAGCATGATAAAACAATTAAGTAGTAAAGTTTATTGTCTTCTAAATTGCTGTATGAGTAAGCCAAATTAGGTACAACACCCAAAAAAAGTTCACACGAAGTGATGCTTTTAGCCTTTGGAGCAGAGCACTAGTAATAGCAGTAGCTCAATAAATCTAGACTAGTGCTACTCCAGATTGTTAGAAATAATGGGCTAAATCATTAGACCCATGTGTGATTTCAGATTTTCCCTAAATCTTAAAGCCCATGTGTGTGAAAGCATATATATGATTTGACCCAAGTTGGTGGCCGTTCACATGTGTGTAGCAAGAGATGTGGGAGCTAAAGTTTAGTCCCACATGGGAAATTGAAGGACAGTTGCATCACATTATAAGGTGGAGTGTTGCACCACTTTGTAAGTAAGTGACAATAAGAGAGCTACACGCGCGCTCCTCCTCTGATGACGATGTCGCTTGCACGCACGCTAGTCTCGTCACGACGCGTGCGCGTCGCGGGTTGCGGGAATCTCGCCGAGCCGAGCTTTATTTTGCTGCTCAGAAAAATATGTGTTGTTAAACAGACGTGCCAACAGTTAGCGGATTCGGGTCGCTCCCAGATCGTGGGCTATCTGTAACCGACCCGAACGTGCGCGACGTGGGTTTGGTCCACTTCGTGTCTTGTATGGGATTTCCAAGCCGCTCTATATAAACGCATGTGCGGCTTCCACAACATACGACACCAAACCAATCTAGGGTTTTGCTATCCTCTCTTCTTGCGCCGCCACCGTAGTCTACTCCATCCCGCTTGTCGGCGTGCACCAGCGGTCGGGAGAGCAGGTCTCCGAAACCACTCGTCTTTGTGATCCTGTACGGAAGAGGGCGAATAAGGTTTTTGGAAAGCGCTCCGCGCGACTGCTCAAGTTTGTCATCACGGTGCATCTTCCTGGTCATCAAGTCGGTCCTCGTGTACGTCGTCTTCAACGCTGACTTCTTCGACAGACTATTGCAAACGCTGCACCAATAGCGACTTCATCGACAATCGATCAGTACATATACCGTCGTTAGATCTGTTGCTTAACTATGGCTGTTAGTGCGTATACTCTGCTACTGTTCATGTTGATCAATACATCTAGTATGTTAGAGGTTCACGTGATTGTAGCTGTTGTTGTCATGATTTATATTCTGGAATTAATAAACATGGGACACTTGGCCGATGCTATGAAGCCGGAAAAGTTTACCGCTGTTCATTTTAAGAGGTGGCAGTATAAGACCACTTTGTGGCTGCAAGCTCTGAAAGTATTTGAGGCTAGTGAGGGTTTACCTGAAGGAACTACATCTGATAAGGTTCAAAACAAGTTCAAGGAAACCAATTTTGCTTTTGTGGGATGCGTTCTGAGTGTTCTTGATAACAAGCTGTTTGATGTGTACATGCACATCAAAGAAGGAAAAGAGCTCTAGGAGGCACTGAACGCTAAGTTCGGTGCAGCAGATGCTGGCAGTGAGCTATACATCATGGAGAACTTTCATGATTACAAGATGGTTAGCAACCGTTCTGTAGTTGAGCAAGCTCATGAGATACAGTGCTCTGCCAAGGATCTTGAAATCCTCAAGTGTATTTTACCCAAAAAGTTTGTGGGTGGGTGCATTATTGCAAAGTTGCCTTATTCGTGGAGGAACTTCACCACAACTCTCAAACACAAGAGATAGGAGATATTGGTTGAAAATCTGATAGCGTCTCTTGATGTTGAGGAGAAGGCTCGGGATAAGGAAACTACTAAGAAAGGGGAGGGTCATGCCACTGCTAACTATGTGCAGAAAGGTAAATCCTTCGGCAAGAACAAATGGAACTATAAGCCCTCGTTCAACAAGCCTAAAAAGACTACAACCTTCAAGAAGAATAAGAAACCGAACAAGGCTGAGCTATATTGTTATTCATGTGGAGAGCTCGGCCACTTTTCCAAGGACTGCCCAGAACATGCAGATCATAGAGGGAAAGGTGGGAAGACCGTCAACGTCATGACCGCTAGCAACACTGATGGGTATGGTAACTTATTTATTGTTCTTTCAGTATTTCAATCACCATGTTGGTGGATTGATACGGGTGCTAATTTTCATGTGTGTGCTGACATCTCTATGTTCACTTCTTATCAGGTCGCTCGGGATTCATCCGTCCTAATGGGGAATGGATCACATGCTTCTGTTCGTGGTGTTGGTACGGTGAATCTGAAGTTCACTTCTGGAAAGATCGTGCAGCTGAGGAACGTGCAGCATGTCCCTACTATAAACAAGAATCTCGTTAGTGACCCCTTCTATGCAGAGATGGGTTTAAGGTTGTGTTAGAGTCCAATAAAGTCATTGTTTCAAAACATGGACAATTTATTAGTAAAGTTTATGAGTTCGGAGGCTTGTTCCGATTTTCACTTTCAGAGTTTTGTAAAAAATCCGTGAATCATATTTGTGATAATGTTAATGATGATACCAGTGTTTGTCATTCTCGTTTATGTCACATTAATTTTGGTTTGATGTCTCGGATGTCCAGTATGGGTTTAGTTCCAAATTTCACTATTGCCAAAGGTTCTAAGTGCCATAGTTGTGTGCAATCAAAGCAACCTCGAAAGCCTCACAAGGTTTTCGAGGAGAGAAACTTGGCACCTCTAGAACTCATACATTCTGATCTATGCGAGATGAATGGTGTGTTGACAAAAGGTAAAAAGAGATATGAAAGGTGAAGGGTTTCGCAGCATAGTAAATCAAAAAAATTCTACGGATGCGAACGGGAAAGCCAAGATCTAATCTAGGAGATGCAAACAACGAGGGGGATTAGATGAGATCTTCATACCCTTGAAGATTCGCACAGTGAACGTTAAATCGGGCGTGGGTGATGTAGTCGTACTCGCTTCTCCTCCTCGCAATCCGATCCGATCTAACACCGCAAGTGGCGATGCCTCCGAGAGATGCACACGTGCGGCACCTCGACGTCTCCTCCTTCTTCGGTCCATCAAGTATGGTGGAGAGACATATTGGATCTACAACGCGACGACGCGGTGCAAGTGGTGGAGAGTTTCTGCAGCAGGGCTTCGCCTACGTGCAGTCGGGAGGGAGAGAGAGGAGGGCAGCAGGGCGGCTAGGGTTGTGGAGGAGGTGTGAGTGGAGGGTGCGCCCCATCCCTCTATATATAGAGGGGTGGGCACCATCCCTAGCCCCTCCCCCAAGCCCTAGGCCGGCGGCCAAGGAGGGAGGAGTGGGGGGCAAGTTCCCTCCCCCCTTCTAGAAGCTCCCCTAGGGTTTCCCCTTGGTTTGGCCGGCTGGGCCCTATGGGGCCTTGTGCCCCTGGCCCAATGCGGCCAGGGCACTCCCTCATAGTCCCATGCCCCCTCCCGGCAGGTGGGGCCACGTTGGTCCCCCTCCGGAAGGTTCTAAAAGCTTCCGGTACAATACTGATTAACCCGAAACAATTTCGAACTCCAAAAACTGCATTGCCTTATATGAATATTATTCTCCGGACCATTCCGGAACCTCTCGTAATGTCCTGAATCCCATCCGAGACTCCGAAGAAAAACTCATAAACCAATTATTCAATCTATCCTAGCGTCAAGACACGTTAAGTGTGTGACCCTTCGGGTTCGAGAACATGCATACATGATCTTATATCAATAATCAACAGCGGGGTCTGGAAACCCATATTGACTCCCACACATTCATCGATGATCATATCGGATGAACCATGATGCCAGGATTCAATCAATCTCATATATATATTCCCTTCGTCTCGCGATATTTTACTTGCCCGAGATTTGATCGTCGGTACTGTCATACCTAGTTCAATCTCGTTCACAGCAAGTACTTTACTCGTTCCGTAATCCGATATCACTTTGTGATTAACTCCTTAACCACATTCTTGCAAGCGGTGTTGAAATCGATTACCGAGTGGGACCTAAGTATATCTCTCCGACTTGGGAGGGACAAATCCCATCTCGATACATACAACCCAACAGGTACTTTCCGATCACCTGAGAGACACCTTTATGATCACCCTCTCATAGGATGACGTTTGATCACCTCAAATCTTTCTTCCGATACCAGGGAGTTGTATTATTGTAACACCCTCAGAATCGGCCCTATGCAAGTTTCAGCGCTTCCCGCCAAACCCGCATAGAAACGATTCGAAGGTGCCCACCAGGCACTTGCGTGCGGGTGGAAAACGAAGTAATATCATTACACAATAGTCCTCGATGGAACCCACAAACATATATATACAACGGCGACTCAATGAGTCAAGAATACAGATATACAGTACAAAGATCCAAATCACCTTGAAAACGATACAGCGTCCGACTACGGACAAGATGCAATCAATGGCGTCCATAACCCTGCCCAGGCCAAGCCGGAAGGGTAACCCTGCTAACGACGTCGATCTCAAAACCTGCTTAAGCAAAAGGGGTGCCGACAAAGGGCAAAGGAAAAAGAGAGAGGTCGATCGAGGCGATTACACGAGGCTAGAATTCGGCGGTCCTCGCCTACATAGGTATGGTGGACTAAAGCGGCAGCGGCAGCGGCAGCATACACTAAACAACCTATAGAGACTCGATACAACTAGCGGCTATCAGAGAGGGGTAAGAAAGACCTATTCGGAACCAACCTGATACTACCACCAAACATACCCATCCTGGTGTTTCCCCCTCGAGACCAAACGAGGAAGTCAACCGAGGAACTCACACCGTTGGCAGTTTTATTTATTCAGTTATCGTTGCAGCAATTAATAGTCAGGTATAGATAGTCATCCTGATAGAATAAGCAGTGGGCACTTTTAGTTAATCATTCCGTTGTAGTGGCAACACTTACTAGTCAGGTACAATTAGCATGAGATATCCCAAACCCAACAGTTGTTGGTACTTTTATTTAGCCATTCCGTTGTAGTGAAGCTGATTACTAGTCATATCGGATACAAGTCAAATTATAACAGTAAACATTAGTTATAGTTGTATATGATCGAGACCTGTGCTCCAAGTCGTCCATAACCGCGGACACGGCTTCTCGAAAAGATTTAACCCTGCAGGGGTGCACCAAAGTTTCCACACGCACCTACACCCTTGTTGTCGGATCAGATAGGTACAAGATCACAAAACATACACCCAACGGTATGTCGACGGGGTTTTGGACACGATGTTTTCCAGACCCAAAGCAAGCACGGGGGGCCACCCCACTAAGCTACCCGCAACGAAGTTGGCCGGCTCCGAAACGGACCCAGGGTTTGCGTCAGTGGCTGTAAACGACTGGGAACCCGAAACTCTCGGGCTTGTCGATACCGCGAAAACACTCCGCTTACCTAAACAGTACAGGTGCAATACTTCGCACAATTTAAATAAAGAAGTAAAGCATGGCATAAGTACAGAATAGTAATAAAGCTCCAAACTACTTTGTGTCCCCCAGTACAGTACTTGGAATCAGGTACTAAATCGATGGGGGTGCCCATACACCCCACCTGTGGTTAGCGCACTCGATCTCGGAACAGGTGTCAAGAACTCGGGGTCCTACGGGACACAAGTGGACGGTTAACAACCAAATAACATCTATTGCCCACCTGTGCCTCTGCATTTACCTACTTCAATTTTAGTTATTAAACAGTAATTGAATTAAACGATAATTAAAGCCATGATCATCTCCAACATTAAACATGCGGCAATACTCCAACAACTGTGGTACTTGACGCATAGCGCACACTTGAGCAAGCGACTACGACGCGCAGGTCCAACTATCTACCAAACAACAGGTAATAGGATGTGTCCAAGGCAATATAAGGCTGCAAGGGATATCATGGGTACGAAAAACTAGAGCATCGGAACACAGATAGCAATAGATCAACAGGAGGAATAAATACTATAAAAGTAAGATAGGTAGAAAGGGGGAGATGCTCGCCTGAAAACATTGCCGAAGGGTCATCCGAAGATCGGGTCGACACTCGCATCAACTCATCGGCCTAGTCCGTGAAGAAGCAAAACACTAGCACAAACACCGGATGCACTATTTAATACTACGGCAAAAGATCGGGCATGATGCATGTATGGTGTATGACATGGCAAGGTGCAATGCAATTAGGTCATATTAAGCGGAACCGGGGTCCCGACAATTAATTATATCGTTCATGTTGTTTAGGTACCCCGCAATTTATATGTTGTCTTAACAAGGCAAAATATGACAACGGTTCGATGCACATATTTAAATGGGGCCAATATAAGACTAGATTTGCCCGCATATGGGCCCCATATTTAATTAAGAGGTGAATTGGCATAATGCCCCCAAACCCATGATATGAGTGCAAGCATGACAATTTTATATGCAACAAGTTTATATTTCATTTCATAAAATAGGGCTCGGGAAGGAATCACACATGGGTTCGACGATCTTGGGTTCGATGTGGTTGGGTTCGGTCTCGCCGGGATCGGTCTTCGAGTCATTGGGGTCTTCGGTCTCCGTGATGGAGGGCTTGACGTTCTAGGGAGGAGAGCTTGGAGGTTTTCAACTTCAATTAGCGAAGGTGTACTTGGTCCTCGTGTCGATGGAGTCTTCGGGTACCGCGGGTTCTCGGCGTGGATCTCTCGGTGGTCTCGATCGTTCAAGGCATACAGATATCTTGATTCTTGACAACCTTGTCCATCGCGAGGGCCTCGAACCACCGAGTCACCCGCACCATATGATCTCGCCACTGCGTCACCACCACGTCTGAACACTGCAACCGCAATTTAATTACAACACTGTCAACACTAGCGCTTCTCTTGTATCCCCAAAGGAACAACCTGAGAACCATAGCACATCTACGAGTTGGGCCAACTGTGCTCGGGCCTGGAGCTGCTGTGCACAATAGATGGATAGGAGGCGACTCGCGCGCGGATGATGAAAACAACGACGCGGGACGGCGAGGATGCGGCGACCTCAGCGCATGGGCCGATGGCGGTGAAGTGGCCGGTAGCGCTCGACGGGGACGGCCTCCTGCAGGAAAAAGGAGACGGGGCAGGCACGGCGGAAGACGCGGGGTCGAGGCAGAGGACGCCGTCGGGCGGCAGGGCAGAGGCAAGAGGGGCGGCCCCGGCGGGATCTGGCGGCGAGCGCGGGCTTGAGGCGGCCGTCGACGAGGTCCAGGACCGAGTGGCGTCGGAGACGGTGGCAAGGGATCGCGCGGCCGCGGGTGGAGGTCGGGGCTGCGGATGATGGGGCCGGCGCGAGGAGAGAGGCCATGTCGGCGGCCGGACGACGGGGACGGAGGAGCTCGGGGCCGACGGGGTGCACGACGATGCCAGCAGAAGCGAAGCGGCAGAGAGGCGGGCTCGCCGGGCGGGCGAGCTTCAGGAGAAGGGAGTCCGGAGGAGGCGCGACCGATCGGCCGAGGCGGCGGGCAGACCTCGGCGAGGCAGCGAGGTGAGGCGCGAGGCGACCACGGCCGAGGAGATGCGACGCCGGAGGAGGTCGCAGGCGTCGAGGTTGACCCAGCAGGCGGCCGGCAGGCGTCGGCAGGCGGAGCTCGGCGGTGGTCCGAGGCGGAGGCGGATCTTTGGGAAGCGCGCAGAGGCAGAGGGAGAAGAGATCCAGGGGAGAGCGGGTCGGGGAAGGTGGGGGAGGCCCGATGCGGGGGAGGTGGGATCGGTCGGGTGGGCCCAGGGAGAGAGGTAGGAGTGGGTGGTGGCGTGCGTGCTGTGGGTCGGGTTCCGGTGTGGTTCGATTTGGGACCAAGGGGAAGTGGTTTGTGTGAGCTGACGTGGGGTTTGACCAGGTGGGGAGGCTGAGGTGGCGGGCTGGGATAGGATAGGGGGAAGGGAGTGGTGAGGTGTCGCCAAGGGCTTGGAGGGGGTGAGGTGGCTGAAGGGTGGGTAGAATAGGACTGGGTAGGAAAAGGGTTTAGGGGGGCTGGTTTTTGAACTGGGGGTGGCCGACTGGGTCGGATCGGCCCGGTACGGCTGCCCCCTAAAATAATTAAACATTTTATTTATTAAAAACAAGGCGTTTGTAAACCGTTGGCAGACAAAACAAAACATTCCGGAGACCCGGGTTTTAATTTGAATAAGACGGGAATATTTAGAAAACAAAACTAGGCGTTTCGAAAATAGTTTAGACAAAAACCATGCAGGATGATGATGATGCTCAAATGCGATGTGGCATGATGACATGAGCATGCGGTCATGATGATGCAATGCACAAAAACAACGCGATTTTCTAGTAGTGGTTTTTGCAGGATGCCACAATTATCTCATGGTCTAAGGAATACAATATTTGACATAAGAAAAGCTTCGCAAAGATGAACACGATGACACAATCTAATTGCTTCGCTTAGTTTGGGTCTGTCCATCATATCATTCTCCCAATGATATGATCTCATTATTAATCGACAACTCATGTCTATGGTTCGGAAACCTTAACCATCATTAATCAATGAGCTAGTCCATAGAGGCATACTAGGGACACGGTGTTGTTCACAAACCACAGAATCATTAAAGTTTCCGCTTAATACAATTCTAGCATGGAATACAAACTTTATCATGAACAAGAATTATAATAATAACATCTTTATTAATGCCTCTAGGGCATAATTCCAACAAAAGGATCGTATGGGCACCTAGAGGGGGGGTGAATAGGTGCTACTTCAAATTTTACTCTTTTTCAAATTAGGGTTTGACAAGAAAGGTAAATTCTCTAGAATATGCAACTATGGTGAATTTACCTATATGTCCAACAAGCACAAACTAACACAACACTAGGCAAGAACGAGTAAGTAAAGTGCGGTAAAGGATAGAAGTAACCAAGGAGTGGACGCGGAGACACAAGGATTTGTTTCCCGTAGTTCCTTCCTTTTGAGGGGAAGTACGTCTACGTTTGGAGAGGGGGTGGTTTCAAACCACCAACGCCACGAGAGGCCTCCCTTGTTCTCCGATGAACCTCACCCCAACGGGCTCGATTCACCTTCCACTATATCGGCAACCTTCGAGGTGGAAGCCATCACCTTTACAACAAGTTCGGGGCACACATCCACAACTGAATTGGAGGCTCCCAAATACAAGCAAGCTGTCAAGACAAATCAAAGACAAGCTTGTAAGAACCAAATCAAAGTTAGGGTTTCCAAAGAAACACTAGAGCTTGGGGGCCCTCAAGTGAATGAGGGGGAAATGAAGATCTCTCTTGGTGAAGATGTGAATCAAGGCCTCCTCCTTCGATTCTCCAAAGATCAATGACTTTGGATGGTTGGATGAAGAGATCTTGTGGATTTGGTGGCTCTAATGGTGTTGGTGTTCTTGAGCAGCTCGAGCAACTGGATGAAGAAGATAAGGGTCCCTATTTATAGACACCCCCCCTCCACGAACCGTTTCCTGACCGTTGTAGAAAAGTCAGACTGGAGACTCCAGTCTGGATACCGGAGACTCCAGTCTACACCGGAGACTCCGGCCAATCTCCGGACCAGTCTCCGGACTGGCCTTCTGACTGACCCAGCCCATTTCTTCACCAGCAACACCGGAGACTCTGGCCTTCCAACACCGGAGACTCCAGTCTGACCAAAGTCCAGAGACTTCGGAGTAACCTCCGGTGCAGCCTCCGGACCCCTAGTCAGAATGTCCCAGCCATGTCCTGGGAGGCTCCACCGGAGCCAGCACCGGTGAAAGTACATTTCTTAATCCCTAGTGTTTTGTGTGTTAGATAACAATACCAAGGATCATTTAATGTGTGTTGAAGTGTTGCAGCTCAGAAATCTACCTTTGGGGGCGGATAATCCGCCCCACTGGCGGATAATCCGCCTCCCTCCTCTGTAACTGCAAGCCCCGGAGAGGCGGAACATTGGCCGGACTTTCCAGCCAGGCCGGATAATCCGCCCCCCAGGTGGGCGGATAATCCGCCCCTCCTGCTCTTCCCCAAGGCGCAAGCCCCAGAGAGGGGGCGGAGTTTTGGCCGGACTTTCCGGCTACGCCGGATAATCCGCCCCAGGAGGGGGCCGGATAATCCGCCCCCCAAGATATTCTCCAAGTTTCACCAAGGCGCAAGCCCCAGAGAGGGGGCGGAGTTTCCCCCGGAGAATCCGCCCTTGGGGCGGAGTTTTCAGGCGGATAATCCGCCCCAAAGTTGTCTGTGGCCAGATCTGGGAGGGGTATTTAAGCCAGCAATCCCCTCCCGCCGAACTCTTGATTCATCTCGAAAAGACAGATCAGATCTCAAAAGTTCATACAAGAGTGCTCCACCTAGATCCATCCAAAGGCCCCATCCCTTTGGGAATCGAAGGAGGAGAACTCGACCTTCATCATCGACAATCAAGCGCTTCATCTCCTCTCCATTCATTTGGAGAACCTCCGATCTAGTATTTCTTGCAAAGATCTAGATCCTTGTTTTTGTTTATATTGATAAACCTTGTTTTGTGGCAGCTTGTTGTCATCCGGAGCCCCAATTCGGTTGTGGTGTGTGCCCGATAGTGTTGTAAAAGGCACCGGTTCCTCGAAGGGATCCAATAGTGGAGAAGGTGGATCAGGCCTCTCGTGGCGAGATCCATCGGAGAATAGGGTGAGGCCTATTGTGGCGTGGTGGTCTTAGAACCGCCCACCCCTCCAACGCAGATGTACTTCCCTTAACAAGGAAGGAACTGCGGTAAAACAAATCCCTGTGTCTCCGCGTGCTCCACTACGGTTTCCTCGCTCCTCTTTTACGTGCTTAGTAGTTAGGGTTACATATAGGGAAATTCTCGTAGTTGCATATCTAGAGAATTTACTTTGTGTCAAGCCTAAAATTGAAAAAGTTTATTAAAATTGGTTAGCACCTATTCACCCCCCCCCCCCTCTAGGTGCCCATACGATCCATTTCAATTGGTATCAGAGCCTCGGCTCTTATTTCGGGCTTAACAGCCTAAGAGAAGTATGGGTTCCAAGGGAGATGGGAGTGATGCTCCGGAGGTAGTCACCATGAACGATCTCAAGACGTTGGAAACAACCTTGGTGAGTTTTATGGAGGCTAAGATGGAAGAGATGCGTCAATTGATAATGCGTCTCTCCACATCCGACAAAGATCACCTCCATCTAACTGAGGATACCACTCAAATCCAAGGAAAGCGGTAAAACTGTTTCCAAAGATAACGAAGTGGTAGGTGATGATACAAGTAAGAGCTCCTCCTCGAAAAGGATAGCGGTAAGGATGGATACAATGAGGTTTCTCATGTGTATTCCCCGATCCGCCTATTCCTCACCCACATATACATAATAGGGTGATCCACCCAAACCGCCGCCTTCTACTTTTCTCAATGGCAATTTTGATGAAATCTCATGTGCAGTTCCTCCATAGAGTTGTGGAAGATCATCGAAATGGTCTTCACGTTGAAATCCTAACAATCTCACAAGGAGAGAAGTGGTCGATAGCCAACTCAATGCTATGGCCCTACACATGACTGACTTGGTGTGGGAGATAAAGACATGCCACACATTCAGATCTTAGCACAGCTAAAGAAGCTTGGGATGCTCTCACCGAGCTCTTCATCGGGAATGAAAGTATGAGAAGGAATAGATATGATGCCTTGAGCAATGAAGCTGAAGGATTTTATATGCTGGATGGAGAAGACCATGAGGACATGTATAGGAGGCTCAAGGCAATAGCTACTACCTTCAGAAACCACGGCGCGGCTTATGTTGATGATGCTTGGATCAAGCGCAAGTATGTCAGTGCTCTTATGCCATTTGAGCCCACAGATTTGAAAAGTCTCCAAGGTAGGCATAATTATCACCTCATGTCATCCAATGAGGTAATGCAAGAAATGGCCGCATTCAAAGTGGCTGCCAAGAATGCCGAAGATGCTCGTGCTCGAGCTATGGGGATGCAAAAGGGGGTAAACATGGCTTTGAAGACTAGTGTGGTTGATCATGATGAATATGCGGTAGAAGGCCTGGACTGTACCGAAGATATAAAAAGGATCCACGGACAATACTTGGCTCTTTATGCAAGAAACTTTTGGAAAGATCCAGCCAAGGCTAAAGCTGAACTAGATCGCAAAAGTGGAGCCTATGGAAGAAAAGAAAATGGTCCCAAGCTGAGAACTTGCTTTAATTGTGGTGACCGGTTGCACTTAAATGAGTGTCCATATCAAAGTAGAGAGGATAATGGAGGAAGACTCATTTTCAAGGACAAATCAAAAGCTCCACGTAAGAAACAGTTTGTAAAGAAAAATGCTCCTTTCAAGAAGCAACCAAAGATTGTTCTAGTAGCTCAAGAAGAATATTCATCGGGGAGTGAAGATGAGGACGAGGACGATAGCTCTCAAGAGGTGGCTGCTATAGCCACCACATCTACATCAACATCACTCTTCGACTCTCCAAACGAAAACATCATCAACAAGAATCCTACTTGTCTCATGGCAAGAAGCTCAGGTAACTTCTTCTAACTCTTCCTTTCCCAAGGCTATGATAGACATGGATGATCCTGCTAGTCTTAAGGTTAAAGAAGAGATTATTGCCTTGGATTATTTCTATACTAACTTGCAAGGTGAGCACAAAGTTCGTTTTGAGGCTCTTATGGATCTGTTGGCCCAAAGCAAGCTCTTCTCAAGAAAAGGGCAGAATTGAAAGGGAGGATGCAATGGAAATTGCATCCCTAAAAAATGCTCTTGAAGAAGAAGAAGAAGCTCGGGTCTCTCTTGAAGAGAGGCTTGAGTCTATGGAAGAGTCACATGAAGAAATTGTGACTAAACTCGTTAAGGAACGTGATAATGCGGTCACCAAGGCAAAGAAGTTAAAGAAGGAAAGGATTGACTTTGGGGCTGCTCATGATAGACTCTCCGAGGAATTGGAGAAACTTGACAATGCTCACAAGGCGTTGAAAAACGAGTTCTCTATCCTCAATGAGTCACATGATCAGCTTCAAAGTAGATTAATATATATGATACTCCTAGCTCGTCCAACTCAACATATAGTAACAAGAAAAATGCTAATGTGGAAAAAGGAGTGATCAAGGACACCACTACAAAGGACAAAGGTGTGCTTGATGAAGTCCTTGACAAGCAAAGGTCAAATCATGGTAGAGAGGGACTTGGGTATGTCACCAAGTCCAAGAAGAAGAAAACCAAGAAGAACAAGACCAAGAATGTGCAATTAAAGACAAGCACGGCTGAGAAGGTTGTCACAAAAGACAATACTAAAAATATTGGTTTTGCAGGGCCTCACAATCCGAATTATGAACTCTTTTGTGATGATTATGGCGATGTTTATGCTTATTATGTTGGTCCTTTTGATGAATTTATTGCTTGGTCTATTTGGGTCCCAAAGACCCTTGTTACTAACATGAAAGGACCCATTGAAAAATGGGTACCTAAAACCAAGAAGTAATTTTCTTGCAGGGCTATGCTTCCGGTGGGTCGAAATGGGTCTTTGGATAGTGGCTGCACTAGTCATATGACCGGAAGCAAGGAGATCATCACGGAGATGCGTCCAAATCTTGATAATATCACAGTCTCCTATGGTGATAAGTCTAAATCTCAGGTATTGGGTCTTGGCAAGGTTGTGGTTGCCCACGATATCTCTCTCGTGGACGTCATGCTTGTTGAGACCCTTGGCTATAATCTTCTTTCTGTTCGTGCCCTTGGCAAGATGGGTTTTGCTGTTTTTATCGATGATGATTTGGTGGTACTCTTATGGA
The DNA here is from genome assembly GCA_030063025.1 of Avena longiglumis. NCBI lineage: Eukaryota > Viridiplantae > Streptophyta > Magnoliopsida > Poales > Poaceae > Avena > Avena longiglumis. The sequence continues at coordinate 463,112,978 of CP125975.1, read as the reverse complement.
GCAAGTCTCTAAAGGTCGCTTTCGTTGGATACGTCGAAAATGACCTGTATGTGGTGGACTTCTCGGGGAAAACCACTTCAGGTCCGATGTGTCTATTCGGAAAGGCCGACGTAATGGCTATGGCATCGCCGTTTAGCCCATGTCAACATGAGAACTTTGCAAAGTCTCCAAAAGGGTGGCCACATTCTTGGACTAAAGACAATGTCTCTTTGCCAAAGATCATGTTTGCAGGGCCTGTGTTGAAGGAAAATGCATGATTCTCCCACAAGAGGAAGACTATTGTGTCGAAGAGGATCTTGGAATTACTCCATGTGGATTTATTTGGACCTCCTTCTCATGCAAGTCTTGGTGGGAAGAAATATTGCTTGGTCATCGTCGATGATTACTCAAGATATACATGGGTATATTTCTTCAAGCTGAAAAGTGAGACTCAACAAACTGTCATCGACTTTGCCAATGAAGTTCAACGTCAACACAATGTTCCCATATTGGCAATTAGAAGTGACAATGGCACAGAATTCAAGAACTACACTTTAAACGAGTTTCTTAGCGAAGAGGGGATTAGACACCAATATTCCGCTGCGTACACCCCTCAACAAAATGGTGTAGCCGAGAGGAAGAACCGGACTTTGATGCATATGGCAAGATCTATGCTAGCTGAATTTAAGTCTCCTTATAATTTTTGGGCTGAAGCCATATCCACTGCTTGTCACTCATCAAACCGGCTTTACCTTCGGAAGATCTTGGACAAGACCCCATATGAAATACTTACCGGCAACAAACCCAACATCTCATACTTCAGGGTATTCGGGTGTAAGTGTTTCTTTCTTATTAAAGGTGTCCGTTTGTCAAAATTTGAATCCAAAGCTTTAGAGGGTATATTTGTTGGTTACGGTGCCGAATCCCACACTTATAGAGTCTACAACAAGCTCACTGGGATTGTTGTAGAATCTTGTAGTGTGGAGTTCGATGAAAATAACGGCTCCTTTGTAGGGAAAGTTGATGTTTGTGATGCATATGTTGAAATACCCCAAGATGCCATAAGAAGAATGGGCGTGGGATTTTTCCGCCCCATTGAGGAACCCCTTGTGGCGGATCGGGAAGGACAATGCTGCACTCAAGTGGAGCCCTCATCTTCACAAGATCAACAAGCTCCTACTGTTGGAGAAAATCCTGCACCAACACCACAATCTGCTGAAGACCATCTGTCCCCTGGACAAGCTGGTAGTCCCAGGCCGGACTATCCGCCCCCTCCAAGGGGCGGACAATCCGCCCCTGGCACTCCAACTTGTTCCAGAGGATCCGAAGGAGAAGTCAACAACTCTGAAGCTCCCAGGCCGGATTCTCCGGCCCCCGAGGGCGGATTATCCGGCCCTGGGTCTCCAAATCTAGTCAGGCTTTCTCAGGAAGATGGTTCTGGTACTTCACCGCCCAGGCCGGATAGTCCGGCCCCTCCAAGGGGCGGATTATCCGGGCCTGAAGAAAATGTTCAGCATCAATCTTCTGACAGTACCCGTGACCAAGATCAAGGACAAGGCAGTAATCAAGACAAGGATACAACAATTGAATCCACTCCTTCAAGAAACAATAAGGATATTGAGGCTCGTCGCAAGGCTCGTGCTGATCGCAACCTTGAACTAAGAGGTCACACTCTTGACAAGGTCGTTGGTGATCTACGAAGGGTATCCACTCGAGAGAGCTTGCTAGCTTCGTGATCATCAAGCTCACATTTCCATGGTTGAACCAAAGAAGGTTTTGATGCTCTTGAAGACCCGATTGGGTTGTTGCAATGCATGAAGAATTAAACAACTTCAGCAACAAAGTGTGGAAGCTCGTAGAAAAGCCAAAGGATTGCCGCAATGTTATCGGCACCAAGTGGATCTTCAAGAATAACAGGATGAAAATGGCATTGTTGTGAGGAATAAAAGCGACTCGTGGCTCAAGGATTCTCTCAAGTAGAAGGGATTGATTTTGGCGAGACATATGCTCGTGGCTCGCCTTGAGTCCATCCGTATCCTTCTTGCATATGCAGCTCATCATAATTTTAAATTACAACAAATGGATGTTAAGAGCGCTTTCCTTAATGGTCCTCTACATGAGTTAGTATACGTCAAGCAGCCCCCGGGGTTTGAGGACCCCAAATTTCCGAACCATGTCTACAAACTCGATAAGGCGCTCTATGGCCTTAAACAAGCCCCACGTGCGTGGTATGAACACCTTAAAGAGCTTTTGCTAGACCGTGGATTCGAAGTTGGGCAAATCGATCCCACTCTTTTTACTAAGAAGGTCAATGGGGAGCTTTTTGTATGCCAACTCTATGTAGATGACATTATTTTTGGCTCTACTAACCAAGCTTTTAACGATGAATTTTCAAAGCTTATGACCGTACGGTGTTTGAGATGTCCATGATGGGTGAGCTCAGTTCTTTCTTGGATTTGAAATCAAACAACTTAGAGAGGAACCTTTATTAATCAAGCTAAATACATCCAAGACATGCTCAAAAGGTTCAAGATGACGGATCTCAATGGCGTTGCTACCCCAATGCAAACAAAGTGTCATCTTGAGCTCGATCCCAAGGGTAAAGATGTGGATCAAAAGGTATACCGATCCATGATCGGCTCTCTCCTTTACCTCTGCGCATCTAGGCCCGATATCGTGTTAAGTGTAGGAGTGTGTGCAAGGTACCAAGCCGCTCCTAAAGACAGCCACTTAGTGGCGGTCAAGCGAATCTTCCGATATTTGGTTCATTCCCAAAATTTTGGGTTATGGTATCCCAAGGGTTCAAGTTTCTCTCTGTGTGGTTACACCGATTCAGATTGGGCTGGTGACAAAGATGATAGGAAATCAACCTCTGGTGCATGCCAATTCTTGGGCAGGTCTCTAGTGTGTTGGTCATCAAAGAAATGTAATTGTATTTCACTCTCAACCGCTAGCTGAATATGTTGCTTCGCAAGTGCTTGTACTCAATTGTTATGGATGAGGCAAACTTTAAAGGAATATGGTGTCAATTGTGACAAAGTGCCTCTTTATGCGACAATGAAAGTGCTATCAAAATTGCTTACAATCACATGCAAGATACAAGAACAAAACATATAGAGATTCGCAACCACTTTATTCGGGATCATGTTGCTCGTGGAGATATTGCTCTGTCATTTGTGAGCACGAAGAACCAACTTGCTGATATTTTCACGAAGCCCCTCGATGAAGCAAGATTTTGTTATTTGCGGAATGAGCTAAATATCGTAGATTCAAGGAGCTTGGCTTGACTATTCTTGCACACTCACTTGCTCTTATTCATGTATTTGGTTTAGATGTGGGCATAGACATAGGGGGAGTGTGGTCCTAATTGATTGGGCCAACCCTCCCCCCATCATGCCGAAAGCAAGTAAAATCATTTCCCTTAATATCATTTTGTGATATGTGGGTCATCGATGAGCATTGGTTTTGAACTCAAGATACATCTTCGCGGTGTCATGCCATGCGCTCCAACATGGTGGCTTCGGCCACCGCCCTCTTCCTCGAGAAGAGTTGGTTTTTCATGGGTCTCGTTGGATTTTCTTGCATCGCTCTTCTTCCTTTTTGGCGTTTCGATGCCAAAGGGGGAGAAGTAGTTCTATTAGGTCTCGTGGATTTGCAAGGGTCGGGCACAAGCTTTTCGTTTTTAGTCGTTTTTTCTTTTGCTTGCTTGTGCCTTTTCTAGCGTGAACTTGTTTGCTATTTGTGGTTGTTTGTGTAAGACTATATCGTACTCCACAGTTTGGTACTATGTTTGGTATTCATGGATTTCTGGATTTATCTATCATGGACCCCATGGAATTCTGGAATTATGGAGCATATTTGATGACATATGGATTCATGGAATTTTCTATGTATGCCTTGGCTATAGATTCCGGTGGTATGGTGGATTCATGGAATTTTCTATGTATGCCTTGGCTATAGATTCCGGTGGTATGATTTTTCTCTCCAAACCTTAAAAGTAGTGTTCTACCTAGTGTGTGTATTTGTATTCAAATGCAAATCTTAAATATGCACACATCTAGGGGGAGCGCCTTTCATTATCTAAGGTGGCACTTGCCGGTCTCTTTGCAAATCCTAGTATTGTCATCTAACACCAAAAAGGGGGAGATTGAAAGTACATTTCTTAATCCCTAGTGTTTTGTGTGTTAGATAACAATACCAAGGATCATTTAATGTGTGTTGAAGTGTTGCACTCGAAATCTACCTTTGAGGCGGATAATCCGCCCCACTGGGCGATAATCCGCCTCCCTGCCAAGCTGCAAGCCCTGGAAGGGGGCGGAACATTGGCGGACTTTCCGGCCAGGCGATAATCCGCCCCAAGTGGGCGGATAATCCGCCTCTGCTCTTCCCAAGGCGCAAGCCCCGAGAGGCGGAGTTTTGGCGGACTTTCCGGCACGGATAATCCGCCCAGAGGCGGATAATCCGCCCCCAAGATATTCTCCAAGTTTCACCAGGCGCAAGCCCCAGGAGGCGGAGTTTCCCCCGGAGAATCCGCCCTTGGGCGGAGTTTTCCCAGGGGGCGGATAATCCGCCCCCAAAGTTGTCTGTGGCTAGATCCGGGAGGGGTATTTAAGCCAGCAATCCCCTCCTGCCGTAACTCTTGATTCATCTCGAAAAACGGTCGGATCTCAAAAGTTCATACAAGAGTGCTCCACCTAGATCCATCCAAAGGCCCCATCCCTTTGGGAATCGAGGAGGAGAACTCGACCTTCATCATCGACAATCAAGCGCTTCATCTCCTCTCCATTCATTTGGAGAACCTCCGATCTAGTATTTCTTGCAAAGATCTAGATCCTTGTTTTTGTTTATATTGATAAACCTTGTTTTTGTGGCAGCTTGTTGTCATCCCGGGAGCCCCCAATTCGGTTGTGGGTGTGTGCCCCGATAGTGTTGTAAAAAGGCACCGGTTCCCGCCTCGAAGGGATCCAATAGTGGAGAAGGTGGATCAGGCCTCTCGTGGCGAGATCCATCGGAGAATAGGGTGAGGCCTATTGTGGCGTGGTGGTCTTAGAACCGCCCACCCCTCCAACGCAGATGTACTTCCCTTAACAAGGAAGGAACTGCGGTAAAACAAATCCCTGTGTCTCCGCGTGCTCCACTACGGTTTCCTCGCTCCTCTTTTACGTGCTTAGTAGTTAGGGTTACATATAGGGAAATTCTCGTAGTTGCATATCTAGAGAATTTACTTTGTGTCAAGCCTAAAATTGAAAAAGTTTATTAAAATTGGTTAGCACCTATTCACCCCCCCCCCTCTAGGTGCCCATACGATCCATTTCAACCGGAAACTCCGGACCACACCGGAGACCCCGGTCTTGGCAGACCGGAGACTCCGGTCTGGAGTTTCCAGAACAGTGGCAAATGTATGTGGTCTTTTCCCAAGAGTGTGTGATGTTTATCTGTGGTCATACCAACCTGTGGACAATAACAAACTGTAAAATGATCAACTTGTTGTTACCGAACACCAAAAGTGATTATGACAATAAATGCCCTTTCAATCTCCCCCTTTTTGGTGTTCGATGACAACAAGTGATTTGCATGGAATAACATATAAATGAGGCTCCCCCTGACTATGTGCAGCAACATAATGAAGTAAATCATGTAAGGAAGATAATATCAACGATAGCACACATAAATCTCACATGAGTTACAATAGGTGTTGCACACAAGCACATAGTCATAGACACTCATAAGAACAGCGGATAACACACATAAAGTTCAAGTTCGAATATCCAAATAAAAGGAAAAATAACGGCAGATAGTCGCAAATCCCAAGTCCCATGCAAAGCAATGAGAATGTCTTCTCCCCTTTGGCATCGAAACACCGAAAAGGGAAAAGACCTATACTAGCGCCCCAATAACTCAATAGTCATCGTCGTCCTCGTCATCCTCGGCATCCTCATCCTCATCCTGGTCATCCTCGTCCTGGTCACCCTCGTCCTGGTCATAGTCATCATCATCATCATCCTCAGGAATAGCAGGCCCTTTGCCGTGAGGGCGAGAAGAGGAAGTACCCTGGTATCCAAACCCAGAGGTGACATCAGCAAACGTCTTCCAGTCCACCAGACTATCTTGTTGGGCATTCCATGCCCCAAATGAGAGAGTGTGATAAGACTCTGTGGACTGCTGGGCCCCATGCTCATCATTGTATTCATCTTCACCTTCCTCAGTATCAGCAGCACCCTGGTCCTCGATCTCTTTGAGGAGCTTCTCAATGCGGCGGTTGCTTTGGTAAGATGCATGCTGCTTCTTGCGAATGTCAATGTTCATGCAGCAAAGAGTCCTCTCCCAGAAGCTGGCCTTCTTGACCCTCTCATGCACATAGTCTCTAGTCATGGTAGGCATAGAGACATTGGAGGCATTCTTCCTCCGAACTCTAGGTGGAGAGGGAGACCTCTCCGTCTCAATCTCCTCATACTCATAATTTCCATATCGGCGCCTTGGAGCTGGCCCCATGTGCCCCTTCTGCTGCAGAGAGACCAGAGTGTGCATCGTGAGGTGTGGTGGTATGCCATGTGGAGAATCATGTGGCTGGGAGTTGATGAGTCTCATAATCAAGGGTGCATATGGAGGAGATTTCTTGAAAAGAATGGCATGGAACATCTACTCGAAAATGAAGTCCATCACATCAATGGGTGCAGCCTCAACCTTTGGTCCAGCATTGAAGGTCCGGTGAGTATGGTACAGGAGGTTGACAAGTCCTCCCCTGAGAGCATCATCATTTCCAGCACTTGGAGCAATAGTGTGACGGAAAATCCTCAGCATAAGGTTGTAGAGGGGCTTGAGTCCCTTGGAGGCCCCCACAACACCATCATCATACAGAGGTGCCAGCTTTAACTTGTTCTCACCCAATGCTGCAGAGTGCATGCGCTGCCCCATAGAAGTAGATACGCCGTGAAAAGTCTCAAAGATGACATTGGCAAAGTCATGGAAAGTAGTTGTGCAGCGAGTAGAGCCAGTCATCCACACCATGGTCCTGTCAAGATCAGACCCAAACACCACTGTGGCATAAAACTGCTGAACAATGTGCACACTGTAGTATTCATGTAGCTCCATCAAGTTGTAGAGACCCAGCCTCTCACAGATCCACAGGGCATCATTGAAATAAGGGCTCTGGCGCATTTGCTCAATGTTCATGAACTTGTGAGGGCAAACAGGTGATTTGGTGAGTACACCATACACATCCTTCATGAACACACCCTGCTCTTTCCTCCAGAAACGAGGGTCCTCACTGGTACGAGGCAGTGCATAGAAATTTGTCTTCCTCATCTCACGGTACTCCTCTTTAGACATCTTGGCTAGGGACTGGAGGTTGTCATACTTGGTTCTCTTTGCACGTTCCTCCCGTTCAGCCCTCTCTTGATCCCTCTTCATGTAAGCTGCATCACGTGCCCGCTGTTTCCGGTTGGATGGAGGCACGATAAACTGACCCTGAGCATCATCATAGCGAGGATTGCCCCTTTGGGACTTAGCCTTGGTACGACGAGGGAGACTAGAACCATCACCTATGAACAGCAGTGAGGGAGATAGCATGGAGATGAGTATATATGTCCCAACACCGGAGTCTCCGCACCAGACACCGGAGTCTCCGGTCCTGGGGACCGGAGTCTCCGGCCTGGACCGGAGTCTCCGGACCTAAGTCCGGAGTCTCCGGTCAGGAGGCTAGGGTATGCGATGGGGAGATGCTGGTGAGGGTGAATCTAGTAGATCGGGCAATGCAACAAGGCTAAAGTACTAGAGTGCAAGCAAACAAGTGATTCCAATGGACAAATCAGCAACAATCCTCAAAAACACATCTAGGGATGAACCCTAGGAGAAAAAAAAAGGAGAGGAGAGGTACCATATCTGTCCATGGGATCGATTCCTTCGGTGGGAATAACCCAATGGAGGATAGGGGAAGGTTGGCCGGCTGCACGGCGGATCCCGGGGGCTTATTGACCTCCGGGGAGGATTTTTGGAGGAGGAGGCGACGGGTTTGGAGGTAGGGGACGGGGTGAAGAGTGAGGAACTGTTGTTCCAGTTCACCCCACGCCCCTTCTTTAAGTGACAGAAACCGTCCAGACCGGAGACTCCGGTCTACACCGGGGACTCCGGCCTACACCGGAGACTCCGGTCCTCCTCGACCAAAAATTCCAGGAAAGGTGTTTGGGGACATATATGAGAGATAGATGGTTTTTAAGATAGGAAACGGGCTTGGGTTGAGACATCAAACTGTGAATAACCAATAAGAGCCATAGAAGTTCGAAAATAATCAGAAAAGATCCAAGAGGCTAAAATCAAGCAAATGACGAACATGAGTAAGTGCCAACCTATCAAATGAGAGAGGGCGGTGGCCTAGGCCACCATATTTGAGTATACTTGGCTTGGCACCACGAAGATATATCTTGGGTCCATTACCAAAACTCATCATTAAGCTCGCATATCACTAAATGATATTAAGAGGAATGATTTTGATTGCTTTGGGCATAATGGGGGAGGGATGGTCCAATCAATTAGGACCGCACTCCCCCTATATCCATGCCTACACCTAGACCAAATATGAGATGAAACATAGGTGAGAGTGCAGTAACATCAAGTCAAGCTCCTTGAATCTACAATATTTAGTTCATTCCTCAAGTAGCAAAACCTTGCTTCATCAAGTGGCTTCGTGAAGATATCGGCAAGTTGATCTTTGGTTGGTACATATGATAGATCAATATCACCTCGAGCAACATGATCTCTAATGAAGTGATGGCGAATATCAATATGCTTTGTCCTTGTGTGATCCACCGGGTTGTAGGCAATCTTGATGGCACTTTCATTGTCACATATAAGAGGCACTTTGTCACAATGGACACCGTATTCCTTTAAAGTTTGCCTCATCCATAGCAATTGAGTGCATGCACTAGTAGCTGCCACATACTCGGCTTCGGCGGTGGAGAGAGATATACAATTTTGCTTCTTGGAAGACCAACATACCAAGGACCTACCAAGGAATTGGCAAGCCCCGGATGTTGATTTTCTATCATCCTTGTCACCTGCCCAATCCGAATCTGTGTATCCACAAAGAGCAAATGTTGAGCCTCGAGGATACCAAAGACCATGAAATGGGGTATGGACCAAATATTGAAAGATTCTCTTGACCGCCATTAAATGGCTTCTTTAGGAGCCGCTTTATATCTTGCACACACACCTATACTCAACACAATATCGGGTCTAGATGCACAAAGGTAAAGCAAAGAACCAATCATAGACCGGTATACCTTTTGATTCACATCTTTACCATTTGGATTTTGTTCTAGATGAGTCTTTGTAGCCATGGGAGTAGGAGCTCCATTCAAATCTTGCATTTTGAATCTCTTGAGCATATCTTGAGTATACTTGGCTTGATTGAAGAATGTCCCTCCTCTAACTTGCTTGATCTCAAAGCCAAGAAATACTTTCAACTCCCCCATTAAGGACATCCGGAACCTACTAGTCATAAGCTTTGAGAATTCATCATTAAAAGCTTTGTTAGATGAGCCAAAGATAATATGATCAACATATATTTGGCATACAAAAAGCTCCCCATTGACTGTCTTAGTAAAAAGAGTGGGATCGATTTTCCCAACCTCAAAGCCACAGTCAAACAATAACTCTCTAAGGTGCTCATACCACGTACGTGGGGCTTGCTTGAGCCCATAGAGCGCCTTGTCAAGTTTGTAGACATGGTTTGGGAAGTTGGGGTCCTCAAATCCCGGGGGTTGCTTAACAGATACCAATTCATTTAAAGGACCATAAATAAATGTACTTTCTACATCCATTTGTTGCAACTTAAAGTTATGATGTGCCGCATAAGCAAGAAGGATACGGATGGACTCAAGACGAGCCACGGGTGCATAAGTCTCTCCATAATCAATGCCTTCAATTTGAGAATACCCTTGTGCAACCAATCTAGCCTTGTTCCTTACTATAATTCCATGCTCATCTTGCTTGTTCTTGAATATCCACTTTGTTCCAATAACATTGCGGTAATCCTTTGGCTTCTCAACTAACTTCCACACTTTATTTCTCTCAAAGTTGTTGAGATCTTTGTGCATAGCTTCTAACCAATCCGAATCTTCAAGAGCTTCCCACACTTTCTTTGGTTCAATCATGGAGATGTGTGCTTGGTGTTCACTGAACCTCTTCAATTGTTCTCTTGTGGAAATTCCTTTCCTTAGATCTCCAACAACATTTTGGAGGGTGTGGTCTCTTAATTCCAACATTCTTTCTTTTCTAGCTTCGCGACGAGCGTGGATCTCCTCATTGTTTCTTGGGGGACCCACTTCATCATTTTGATCCTCGTCTTGACCATCAACTTGACCTTGATCATCATTGGAGTCATCCTCTACATTGGGAGGCAAGGATTGACCTTGGTCTTGATCAAGTGCTCTTCTAGCATCAATTTGAGCTTGTCTCAAAACAGTTGGATGGATCTTCCTTGACAAATTAACTTGGCACCACTTGACAACCCATCGAATGGACCAAGCTCCCTTTGACTAGAGTTCACACATTAATCACTATGTTGAGGGTCCACATCTTGTCTTTGGCTTGAGCCAATGTCCTCTTCGGTAGATGGAGCATGTTGAGGTTGTGAAGATGAGGGCTCCACTCGAGTGGATCATAGTTCTTCTCGATCCGCCATAAGGGGTTCCTCAACGGGGCGGATAAAACCCACACCCATTCTTCATATGGCATCCTGAGGCATTTCATCATCTGCATCACAAGCATCACGCCCCCCTGGGGACCATCATATTTTTCGAAGGTCACACTACAAGATTCTATGACGGCTCCGGAGATCTTGTCATAGATTCTATAAGTGTGAGATTAGAGACCATAGCCAACAAAAATACCCTCTAATGCTTTAGACTCGAACTTTGACAAACGAACACCTTTGATGAGATAGAAACACTTACAACCGAACACCCGGAAATAAGATATGTTGGGCTTGTTACCGGTAAGTATGTCATATGGAGTCTTGTTGATTTTCTTGCGGAGGTAGAGTCGGTTTAAAGCATGGCAAGCGGTGGAGACGACTTCGGCCTAGAAGTTGTATGGATATTTAAACTCCGCCAACATGGTCCTAGCCATCTCAATAAGAGTCCGGTTCTTCCTTTCGGCCACACCATTTTGTTGAGGGGTGTATGCAGCGGAATATTGATGTTTAATCCCCTCATCACTAAGGAAATCATTCAAGGTGTAGTTCTTGAACTCGGTGCCGTTGTCACTTCTTATAATCAACACGGGGACATTGTGTTGCCGTTGAAACAAGTTGATGAAGTCGATAAAAGTCCTTTGAGTTCCACTCTTCAACTTGAAGAAATAAACCCAAGAGTATCTTGAAAAGTCGTCAACAATCACCAAACAATATTTCTTCCCTCCAAGACTTGCATGAGATGGAGGACCAAATAGGTCCACTTGGAGGAGTTCCAAGATCTTGTTAGACTTGTGTCACATCCCAAGATTTTCCAAATCTTGTAATGTGAAAATAAATGAATAAAATAAAACTTTTTTTGATTTTCAGAGCCAGAAGAAACTTTTGAATTCAATTGGAACTTCAAACCCATTTGAATTAAATAAAATCCTAAAGGGGTTTAAAAAGATAAACACTTTAAATAGAGGAAATAAAATGTTTTGGAAATACCAATATTGATCTTTTAAAATAAAAGATTTGTTTTTAAAAGGAAAAGGTGGATTTACAAATAAAGAATATTTTTAAGGCCAAATTAAACCTTGGCCAAACTTTGGGAATTAAAACATTTTATTTAAAATAAAATTAGCAAAGGTTTATTTAAATAAAATAATAAGGATTTAATATCCAACTTTATTTAAATAAAAGGTTTTACCCATTTAATTGAAACATCAAAACTTATTAAATTGTTTGAAATAAGTTTCCAAATATTTGATATTCATAAATAATACCTACTAAAGTGTTTTGGCTTTATTTTAGATTTTAAAATAAATATCTCAATAAAACAAATCCTATTTGATTTAATAACTGAGACCCATTTATTTAATTGTTAATGGACCATAAATAAAAGGTTATTTTATTTTTAACAAGCTTTCCAAGTATTCTTTACTTTCAAATAAAACCTACTGAATTGGTTTTGAAAATATTTGGATTTTAAATGAAGATTTCATTAATTAAAACAAACCCTATTTTATTAAATAACTAAAGATCCATTTTATTTAATTAAAGAATGGATCTTAAAAAGAATAAATAAAATTATTATTTTATTTTGGATTTTGGTTTATGTTACTGAACAGAACCAAATTCATAGTTGCAAGGTTTGTTGATTGTTTGAATTGATTTGAGTATGATTTGTTTGTTTGGAATTTCAAAACAGAAATCAGAAATAGAAAAGAAAAAGTTCTGAGAATAAAAAAAAATGGAATTGGATCTGACCCAACACAGGCAGCCCAATAGGCCCAGCACCAGCCCAGTTTCATCACCCCGCAAGAAAAAGGTTCGCACCCAGTAAATAACCCGCAGAGGGAATGACCGGTGGACCTCTCCCTTACTCCTTTCCCACGACAGTAGACCCCGCTCTTGTTAAATCGTCCTCACCATGTGACCCCTTCTCCCCAAACCATGCTGCGTTCCTGTCAATCATCCGCACGCTTAATTCCTCATACTGGCTGCGTTAATCTCGCCTCGACCTTGCGTGCTTAAGCGCGCGCCTCCCTCCTTTCCTCTGTCGCCACTCCTCTTTAGGCTGCCGCCAATCACTCTGCACCGCTGCTCGACGAGCTCCCATCTCCAATCCCAGCCAGTACACACCACCCTGCCTCCTGGCGCCTTGGCAGCTTCCCCACTCAGGCGCATGCGATATCTCCCATTCGGCGCAGGCGCCCAGGCGTCGACTCATCGAACTTTCGAGCGCCGCCGTCGCTCCAACTCCGGCAAGCACCGGTAGTGTCGACGCCGCGCCTCCTCGTTCACACTCCCATACTCGCCACATCCTTCGCATCTAACCACGTCGATGTTTGCCTTGGGGTGAACCACGGCCGTCTCGACCTCGGCGGAAGCGATCGACGCCGACGGCGACTCCGTGCAATCAATCCCAGAGCGCCTTGCTTCCTCGAGAGTACCTTGAGCATCCCCTCGACCACGCGAACACGGTAAGACCCTCCCCTGTCCTCCTTGCTCCCTAGGACCACCGCTGGACCACCGTCGGCTGCCGCCACCGCCAGCCGCCCATCTATGACCAGGCAATAGCAGCCGTTAGATCTGGATCGGACGAATCAGATAGTTTACTTGAACCACGAAGGGGTATGTTATCTAGACCGTGCGATCTAGCCAGATCCAACGCACCTCGCTGCTGATCCGACCGAATCGGTACCCACGAATAGAAACACGACGCGTGTCGCCTATTCTGTTTAAAAACAAATTTGAAAACAGAATTATTTGCAAACTTCAAACCTTTGTATCTTTGGATCCACACGTCCAAAAATTGCAAATTTTATGTCGTTGGATTCAGGAGAGCAAGCCCTAGCCAACTGTGGCCTTAGTTTAGAAAATAGTAAATGTTAGTTTGCTTGATTTTGCAGATTCATTTGTATGCTTATTTAGAGTAGAAAAATTGTTTAAAATTGAATTTAGGGTTAAAACTTTTGCAAAATGGCTTGTTGTGACCTTACTAACCCTAGGAACCAACCCTTGGTGTTAAAAATGATTTTGGTAAAATTTGGGTTGAATTATTTGACTTAGCCATTTTCTAGCCAAATAAAATTATTGATTTTATTATGGAAATGTTTATGGAAAGAAAAACTTTGAGAAAATGTTTTGGACCAAACCTACTGACCCAAAACACCAAGCTTTGCAAATGGCAACTCACTTGGTGAAAAACATAAAGTTTTGCTTTGATAAGAATATTTTTCACCACATGAAATGATGGTTGGATTTTAAAAATGGTTTATGGAATAAAACCTTTTGCAAATGACTTTGCCATTTTGGTAAATGACCAATGTGGACCTTACAAAGTTTATAAACCTAGTGGAGACCATCCTTGCAATAGAACCATCCTTTGCATACTTATGCATGACTTAGGTTCCATTACTTTGTGAGTATGAGATTGTTTGTTTGACTTTGGTTTGGAATGTTAATTGATTTTGTGATTGCTTGATTGATTTGTAGTGAATTTAGCAAAGTGAGAGACTAGCAAGATCAAGGAGTGAACCACCATTCCCTACCAAAAAGGCAAGTTACACTATCATGCAAATGCTCTACTATTTTCATTATACCTAGTGGATTTTGAAACATGCATGAAAATACTTTTATACTTATGCTATGCTAAATCCTAATAGGATTCCCTATACACTCCTTAGTGAAGATATTGTAGTTGTACATGCTTAGCCATGCTTTATTTTGAAAAGAGATACATGTTGAGATTTTACAAAGGTTGAGAAAAGGACTTATGTTTTACATAATAAAACAAGGACTCAATGAACCACCTAGGTGGTGGATACTTTAAGTTTTGGAGAAGGTGGCAACAAAAGGGAACCATGTCTATGAGAATCACTTTGTGTTGTGCTCCAAAAGAAAACCACCTAGGAAACTTAGAGATTGAACATGTTTCTCCAATTGTGGCTTTCGTGTGCAACCACATACTATTATGGCTCTGGCTTAGTCAACTACATTAGGAAGACCCATACATTGTCTTTAGTTACCGGACATGGGGATCTGGAATGCTTCATGGGGGCTGAAGACAAGCTAGCAATGATGTATGGGAGAACCTTTTGGAAAGACTTCGTCACACTCTCAGTCTGCCGGTACTCCATCTTGGTGAGCACTAATCCAGTAGGCCACTGGTGGCAATAAGATGGGATTGTGACATGTGGGTAAAGTGTACTCCTTCTGCAGAAGTTAATAAAATCTAAGTACTTAGCCGTGTCCCCGGTTATGGACAATACTGAGCAACTAAAGTTTGAACTATGGGAGATCTCGACATTCTAACTTCTAAAATAAAAACTTGATGCCCTTGTGTGTCTACCAAGGAATTCAAAGAAATTTTGTTAAAGCATGTTGTACTTGGGGATTACCAAGGAACTCATGAGGTTTTGATAAAACTTGTTGCACTTGGGGTTACTAAGTGGCTCAAGAGATTTTGACAAGTACTTGAACACTTGAGTTTCTACCAAGGAGTTCAAGAGATTCTTGGAAAAGAGATTTGACAAAAGGACCAAAACCATTTTTTGAAAAGATAGGATAAAATTTTGCTTTGTGCAAACAAGCCTTAAACTCTACTTAGCCAAATATGCATGTATTAATAGGATCCACTCTTATTTTACATAGAAATGAAGCTTGCCAATACAATTCAAAATGTATTGACCCTTGTGGCTGTAACTTGTAATGTTGTAGGTTTGATTGATTTGAATGAAGATTGTATGATTAGGATTACAAAGTCTACAACCAACATCTGCCTGTGGCACTTTGAAGATAAAAGACCCATACTTATAGTTATTCCGCTGCAATGTAATGTAATAGCCAAATGAGCTATGTATGATGTAATAAAACTATGTTATTCCTGGTTATAAATTTGTATTATGACCTTTGTATCTTGATATTACATCTTAACTGTGGATGCTAGCTATTGATCCAGGGACTAGCATTGTAAACACAGGAGGATTCTACCTTATTAAAGGTTGGGACCCCCTTACAGATGGTATCAGAGCATTGTGTTGCCTGTAGGATTTGTAAACCCTAGGAATGGACAAAAACCCTTAGGAAAATAGGAGTTGTATTTGTTCCAAAAACTTATTTACAAAAACACTTGTAAACTCTTTCCTCCACTATTTTGGTTTCAACTCTACTTCTCTACTATTTTAACTTGATGGAAAACCTACCCCATGACCAAAGACTACACTATGTGCAAAGAACTTCTTCAACTCCTTCAACTCTAATGACTTCAACATCTTCAACTCTAATGACTTCAACATCTTCAGCATATTTCCCAAGTACTTCCAACTTGGATATCACTAAGGACCACAAGTGAAACAAGGAAAATCTTACTCAAGATTTAGAGACTGAGGGAATGCAAAATAAGAAGGAACCATCAACAACTTTGAAGTATTGTGACCAAGATTTCTTCTCAAAGAAACCATGATCTCATACAAGAAGAACCAACCAAGAAAGATGGAAAGATCACAAGTGAACCATATAGATGGACCACCATATTTTAGATAAGTCAAAACCACCAACTTATGTGGTGTAACAAAAATATTTTGTTGCTTAAAAATGTGCTTGAACTTTGATTGTTTGAGTGAAATGTTTGGTTTGTGATTGCATGCACATTGCTTGTGTGAATTGTGATGTGTGTGACTAGAATTGACTCCTTAGAAATATCTTGCCTATTCTAATCTTCCTTCAACCCAAACAGATGACTACCCCAAAAGACTCCAAGGTTGATGACACCAACACCAACCAAGCTGATAGCATGAAGGAGCTCATAGCAACCCAACACCAGTTGAACCAACTGACAACTCAGTTCATAGCCAACAATAGTGATAAAGATCCAGCACTCCAAAAGTTTTTGGAAGAACAATCCCAACTGATGCTTAAGGTGACTAATCAAATGATCAACATGGAGGAAATCTATCCTAAAGGAGTTTATGACAACAAGGATGACAAGAATGTTATTCTAGATGGAGCCCCAGCTTGCATTATTTGTGGAGACAAGGACCATACTTCCAAGGCACATGAAGGTCAATGCCCTAACTGTGAAGAAAATCATCATGTTGACAATGTCCCACCTCTCAAGCCACTTGTTATCTTTGTGAAGGAAATGATCATGTTCCTACCCAATGCCCCATCTATGCCATGGTGGAAGAAAGGAAACAAGAAGGATCCAAGTCTACCAAAGGAAAAGGACCACTCATACCTCCAAACAAGACAACCCAATTCAAAGGATCAAAGAAAACCAAGAAACCTAGACAGGACATGCACCTTGTGCAATGCCGTAAATGCAAGGAAATGGGACACTACTCCAGTGAGTGCCCAGAGAACAAGAAAAATAAGGGAATTGACCAAGTGGTGTGCAACAACTGCAAAGAACCAGGTCATTATGTAGCAACTTGTCCACAAGAGCAACGTAAAGAACTCCAAGATATCCATTGTTTCAACTGCAAGAATCCAGGACACTATGCAAGCAACTATCCAGAAAAGATGAAGAACAAGTTGAACAAGCCTATGGAGAAGCTCAACCTTGGCCCATGAGTCAAGTATGGAAACCAAGGAAACCATGCAAATGTTTGCCTAGAGAAATTTCCCCAGGATCCCAAGAAGGACAGTATGTAATTTTTGTTTGAAAATTTTAAAGGGTGGTAGTACTCTAGTTGTGTGAACATGCTTGTAACCCCAGCCTTCCCAAATCTCGGGACGAGATTTATTTTAAGGGTGGTAGCCTGTCACATCCCAAGATTTTCCAAATCTTGTAATGTGAAAATAAATGAATAAAATAAAACTTTGTTTGATTTTCAGAGCCAGAAGAAAATTTTGAATTCAATTGGAACTCCAAACCCATTTGAATTAAATAAAATCCTAAAGGGGTTTAAAAAGATAAACACTTTAAATAGAGGAAATAAAATGTTTTGGAAATAACAATATTGATCTTTTAAAATAAAAGATTTGTTTTTAAAAGGAAAAGGTGGATTTATAAATAAAGAATATTTTTAAGGCCAAATTAAACCTTGGCCAAACTTTGGGAATTAAAACATTTTATTTAAAATAAAATTAGCAAAGGATTATTTAAATAAAATAATAAGGATTTAATATCCAAATTTATTTAAATAAAAGGTTTTACCCATTTAATTGAAACATCAAAACTTATTAAATTGTTTGAAATAAGTTTCCAAATATTTGATATTCATAAATAATACCTACTAAAGTGTTTTGGCTTTATTTTAGATTTTAAAATAAATATCTCAATAAAACAAATCCTATTTGATTTAATAACTGAGACCCATTTATTTAATTGTTAATGGACCATAAATAAAAGGTTATTTTATTTTTAACAAGCTTTCCAAGTATTCTTTACTTTCAAATAAAACCTACTGAATTGGTTTTGAAAATATTTGGATTTTAAATGAAGATTTCATTAATTAAAACAAACCCTATTTTATTAAATAACTAAAGATCCATTTTATTTAATTAAAGAATGGATCTTAAAAAGAATAAATAAAATTATTATTTTATTTTGGATTTTGGTTTATGTTACTGAACAGAACCAAATTCATAGTTGCAAGGTTTGTTGATTGTTTGAATTGATTTGAGTATGATTTGTTTGTTTGGAATTTCAAAACAGAAATCAGAAATAGAAAAAGAAAAAGTTACAGAATAAAAAAAATTGGAATTGGATCTGACCCAACACAGGCAGCCCAATAGGCCCAGCACCAGCCCAGTTTCATCACCCCGCAAGAAAAAGGTTCGCACCCAGAAAATAACCCGCAGAGGGAATGACCGGTGGACCTCTCCCTTACTCCTTTCCCTCACGATGTAGACCCACTGCCATCGCTCGTCCTCCTCACCACCCTTCTCCCCAAACCGCTGGCGTTCCTCGTCAATCCGCACGCTTAATTCCTCATAATGGCTGCGTTAATCTCACCTCGACCTTGCATTTAAGCGCCAGCTTTCCTCCTTTCCCCTCGCCGCCACTCCTCTTCCCCTAGGTGCCGCCAATCACTCCTGCACCGCCACGCTCACGAGCTCCCATCTCCAATCCCAGCCAGACACACCACCTGCCTCCCCGAGCGCCTGGCAGCTTCCCCACTCCCAAGCGCATCGCCAAGATCTCCCATTCGACCGGGCGCCCAGGCGTCGACTACGTCGAACTTTGAGCCGCCTCCAACTCCCGAAGCACCTGTAGTCTCGACCGCCCGCGCCTCCTCGTTCACACTCCCATACTCGCCACATCCTTACGCATCTAACCACGCCGATGTTTGCCTTGGGGTGAACCACGGCACTGCCTCCGACCTCGAAGCGGTCGACGCCGACGACGACTCCGGCGAGCAATCCTGCCAAGACCAGAGCGCCCCTTGCTTCCTCGAGAGTACCTTGAGCATCCCCTCGACCACGCGAACACGGTAAGACCCTCCCCTGTCCTCCTTGCTCCCTAGGACCACCGCTGGACCATCGTCTGAGCGCGCGCCGCCACCAGCCGCCGCGCATCGCCGCCCATCTATGACCAGGCAATAGCAGCCGTTAGATCTGGATCGGACGAATCAGATAGTTTACTTGAACCACGAAGGGGTATGTTATCTAGACCGTGCGATCTAGCCAGATCCAACGCACCTCGCTGCTGATCCGACCGAATCGGTACCCACGAATAGAAACACGACGCGTGTCGCCTATTCTGTTTAAAAACAAATTTGAAAACAGAATTATTTGCAAACTTCAAACCTTTGTATCTTTGGATCCACACGTCCAAAAATTGCAAATTTTATGTCGTTGGATTCAGGAGAGCAAGCCCTAGCCAACTGTGGCCTTAGTTTAGAAAATAGTAAATGTTAGTTTGCTTGATTTTGCAGATTCATTTGTATGCTTATTTAGAGTAGAAAAATTGTTTAAAATTGAATTTAGGGTTAAAACTTTTGCAAAATGGCTTGTTGTGACCTTACTAACCCTAGGAACCAACCCTTGGTGTTAAAAATGATTTTGGTAAAATTTGGGTTGAATTATTTGACTTAGCCATTTTCTAGCCAAATAAAATTATTGATTTTATTATGGAAATGTTTATGGAAAGAAAAACTTTGAGAAAATGTTTTGGACCAAACCTACTGACCCAAAACACCAAGCTTTGCAAATGGCAACTCACTTGGTGAAAAACATAAAGTTTTGCTTTGATAAGAATATTTTTCACCACATGAAATGATGGTTGGATTTTAAAAATGGTTTATGGACTAAAACCTTTTGCAAATGACTTTGCCATTTTGGTAAATGACCAATGTGGACCTTACAAAGTTTATAAACCTAGTGGAGACCATCCTTGCAATAGAACCATCCTTTGCATACTTATGCATGACTTAGGTTCCATTGCTTTGTGAGTATGAGATTGTTTGTTTGACTTTGGTTTGGAATGTTAATTGATTTTGTGATTGCTTGATTGATTTGTAGTGAATTTAGCAAAGTGAGAGACTAGAAAGATCAATGAGTGAACCACCATTTCCTACCAAAAATTCAAGTTACACTATCATGCAAATGCCCTACTATTTACATTATACCTAGTGGATTTTGAAACATGCATGAAAATACTTTTATACTTATGCTATGCTAAATCCTAATAGGATTCCCTATACACTCCTTAGTGAAAATATTGTAGTTGTACATGCTTAGCCATGCTTTATTTTGAAAAGAGATACATGTTGAGATTTTACAAAGGTTGAGAAAAGGACTTATGTTTTACATAATAAAACAAGGACTCAATGAACCACCTAGGTGGTGGATACTTTAAGTTTTGGAGAAGGTGGCAACAAAAGGGAACCATGTCTATGAGAATCACTTTGTGTTGTGCTCCAAAAGAAAACCACCTAGGAAACTTAGAGATTGAACATGTTTCTCCAATAGTGGCTTTCGTGTGCAACCACATGCTATTATGGCTCTGGCTTAGTCAACTACATTAGGAAGACCCATACATTGTCTTTAGTTACCGGACATGGGGATCTGGAATGCTTCATGGGGGCTGAAGACAAGCTAGCAATGATGTATGGGAGGACCTTTTGGAAAGACTTCGTCACACTCTCAGTCTGCCGGTACTCCATCTTGGTGAGCACTAATCTAGTAGGCCACTGGTGGCAATAAGATGGGATTGTGACATGTGGGTAAAGTGTACTCCTTCTGCAGAAGTTAATAAAATCTAAGTACTTAGCCATGTCCCCGGTTATGGACAATACTGAGCAACTAAAGTTTGAACTATGGGAGATCTCGACATTCTAACTTCTAAAATAAAAACTTGATGCCCTTGTGTGTCTACCAAGGAATTCAAAGAAATTTTGTTAAAGCATGTTGTACTTGGGGATTACCAAGGAACTCATGAGGTTTTGATAAAACTTGTTGCACTTGGGTTTACCAAGTGGCTCAAGAGATTTTGACAAGGACTTGAACACTTGAGTTTCTACCAAGGAGTTCAAGAGATTCTTGGAAAAGAGATTTGACAAAAGGACCAAAACCATTTTTTGAAAAGATAGGATAAAATTTTGCTTTGTGCAAACAAGCCTTAAACTCTACTTAGCCAAATATGCATGTATTAATAGGATCCACTCTTATTTTACATAGAAGTGAAGCTTGCCAATACAATTCAAAATGTATTGACCCTTGTGGCTGTAACTTGTAATGTTGCAGGTTTGATTGATTTGAATGAAGATTGTATGATTAGGATTACAAAGTCTAAAACCAACATCTGCCGGTGGCACTTTGAAGATAAAAGACCCATACTTATAGTTATTCCGCTGCAATGTAATGTAATAGCCAAATGAGCTATGTATGATGTAATAAAACTATGTTATTCCTGGTTATAAATTTGTATTATGACCTTTGTATCTTGATATTACATCTTAACTGTGGATGCTAGCTATTGATCCAGGGACTAGCATTGTAAACACAGGAGGATTCTACCTTATTAAAGGTTGGGACCCCCTTACAACTTGATTTGGTTCGTGGGCTTGTGAGGAGCGTCATGCATCTTCCCTAGAACACATGCCCTGCAAATACGATCTTGGCAAAGGAAACATTTTCTTTTAGTCCAACAATATGGTCGTCTTTATGGAGACTTTGCAAAGTTCTCATATTGACATGGGCTAGTCGGCGGTGCCATAGCCAACCCACATCGGCCTTTTCGTATAAGCACATCGTACCTGCAGTGGCTTGCCCCAAAAAGTCCACCACATATAAGTCATTTTCGACGTACCCAACAAAAGCGACCTTGAGAGACTTGCTCCACATGAGGACCACAATATCATCATCAATAAAGACGGCAAAGCCCATCTTTCCAAGAGCACGGACAGAATCCAGGGGTTTCAACAAGCATGACGTTCATGAGTGTAATGTCGTGAGCCACCACTACCTTGCCGAAACCCATTACCTTAGACTTTGACTTGTTGGCATATGTGACGGTGATTTGTGTTGGAGATATGCCCTAGAGGCAATAATAAATGTAGTTATTATTATATCTTTGTGTTTATGATAAATGTTTACATTCATGCTATAATAGTATTAACAAGGAAACATTAATACTTGTGTGATTTGTAAACTTAATTTGAAGTCCCTAGTATAGCCTCTATACTTCACTAGCTTGTTGGTTGATTAATGATTGTGGTTTCCCTATCATGAACATTGAGATGTTATCAACAACAAGATCATATCGTTAGGAGAATGATATGGTGGACATACTCCTATAGATAAGCGTAG
The DNA here is from genome assembly GCA_030063025.1 of Avena longiglumis. Taxonomy (NCBI): domain Eukaryota; kingdom Viridiplantae; phylum Streptophyta; class Magnoliopsida; order Poales; family Poaceae; genus Avena; species Avena longiglumis. The sequence continues at coordinate 463,090,564 of CP125975.1, read as the reverse complement.
CATAAAGATCAAGTCATTTCAATAGTTCAATTGCTATATGCTTTCTGATACATAGTAACCTAATTCCTTCGACCATGAGATCATGCATATCACCTTTACCGGATGGATGCTTTGATGACATCAAACACCACACCGTAACTGGGTGGCTATAAAGGTGGCATTGAGTATTCGGAAAGTATTGGTTGAGACACATGGATCAAGAGTGGGATTTGTCCATCCATATGACGGATAGATATACTCTGGGCCCTCTCGGTGGAATGTCATCCAATTAGCTTGCAAGCATGTGACTGGGTCACAAGGGATCACATATCACGGGAACGAGAAAAGAGTACTTATCGGTAACGAGGTTGAACTAGGTATGCAGAGATACCGACGATCATAACCTCGGATAAGTAAACTATCGTGAGACAAAGGGAAATTGGTATCGTATGTAAGTGGTTCATTCGATCGCAAAGTAATCGTAGAAATATGTGGGAGCCATATGAATTTCCAGATTCCTCTATTGGTTATTGTTCGGAGAAGTGTCTCGATCATGTCCGCATAATTCACGAACCGTAGGGAGGCACACTTAAGGATTCGACGTTGTTTTGAGTAGTTATGGTATTATGAGAAAGAGACCGAATGTTGTTCGGAGTCTCGGATGGGATCCGGGATATCACGAGGTGATCCGGAGAATAAGATTCGTATAAGGAAAGTCCTGCTTTGAGTTCGGAAATGATTCCGTGTTTTCATCGGAATGTTCTAGAAGGTTCCAATGTCCCAAGACCGGGGAAGGGTACATGAATGTGTCATTACATATTGGTATGATTGTATCATGTACTAAGTGTTCTTGCTGTTCCAAATAAAGGATTAAATTGAATCCTAAAACTGAAAAGTCAAATGGCCAGTTTGAAAGTCAAACGGCTAAAACAGGAAACTGAGGGAAACAAGCAAGAGGAGGTTGAAACCGACTTGGGAGGAGTCCTCCTCCAAGCCGGGCCCACCTAGGCCGAGTTGGGAGGGACTCCTCCCCTGGCCTTGGCCCCTCCACCTATAAAAGGAGGGGCAGGGCCTCCTCCTCTAGACACACAAGTTCCTATCCTCTAATCTAAATCCTAGCCCTAGACTCCGGTTTAGAGCCGCTTTGGTTTAGAGATTCTAATTGCACTAGTCTTCGGATTAGAGCCTTCTAATTGGTGTGTCTAAACCCTAGACCACTAATAGCTCTCTCATACTCCACCATACTCGCCCGGCTTAAGGCGAAGCCTCAGGATCTCCCTCTACTTCCTGTACCACGCCAGTCCGGAATCGCGAGGAGAGTGCTACAACCTCCATTTTCTTTGGAACAAGGGAGAGGAAGGTCTTCGTCGAGTAACGTGTGACCGATTACGGAAGCGCCGAACGCAGCCTGGAAGGATCGTCTACACTGTCTTGAGATCGAGAAGAGTACGACTACATCACCCACGAGAATCCGCTCTCGTTAAACACTTTGGAATCTTCGAGGGTAAGTTATTCCATCGACTCGTTGCTACAATCTAGTAGATAGATCTTGGCTTGTTTGTTTGTATGCGATAGAAAATTTTTGTTTTCCATGCTACGAAACCCTACAGTGGTATCAGAGTCGTGTCTATATGTAGATCTGTTGCACGAGTAGAACACAATGGTCATTGTGGGCGTTGATGCTTTTATTGTCGATTGCTTCTTGTGTACTTTGCATCTTGCGGTATGTTGGGATGAAGCGGACCGGGCTAACCTTACATGACATCGTTCATGAGACTTGCTCCACGCTTGACATGCAACTTGTATTGCATAAGTGGCTTTGCGGGTGCCTGTTTCTCCTAGCATAGTTAAGATCCAATTTACAACCGGTGATCAACAATGCTAGTATCAATGTTGTGGTTCTTGTTCGTAAGTTAGAATGACACTTATTGAAAGCCCCAAACCACGTAAAATATGCAAAGAAAGTAGAGGCGTCTAACTTTGTTTTGCAGGTGTGCGTGATGTGATATGGCCATGATTGTGATTATATCCGATGTATGCAATGTTCCTTATTGTAAGTTGGCAACCGCGTGAGCCATATGGTTGTCTTTAATTTATGTTAAGACCCGTGTCTATTCAAAGTAGTTGTAATAGTTGAAGCCGTGGGCGACAACCATGGAGAAGCGTCATTGACCTTGATGCAATGCCGGTGATGATGGAGATCATGTTCGTGCTTGAAGATGGAGATCGGAAGCACAAAGAAGAAAGGCCATATCATATCACATATTATTGAATTGCATGTGATGTTAATCCTTTATGCATCTTGTATTGCTTAGTATACGACGGTAGCATTATAAGATGACCCCTCATGCACATGAATTTCAAGTCATAATGTGTTCACCCTTAGTTAGCACCGTTGCTAAAGCTTGTTGTTTCGAAGCACCACGTGATGATCGGGTGTGTTAGATTCTGCAAGTGTATACAACGTGAGCAAGCCAGATTTGCTCATGCGGAAACTAAGGTTTGATCTTGACGAGCCTAGCATGTACAGACATGGTCTTGGAACACGGATCACCGAAAGGTAAAGCATGAATCATATAGTAGATATGATGAACATGACGATTGTTCGCCATTGAAACTGTATCAACTCTCGTGATGATCGGTGTTGATGTAGTGGATTTGGTTCGTGTGATCACTAAAACAATGTGAGGGATGTTGTTTTGAGTGGGAGTTCACCTAGTTTAATTTCATTAATTAATTTGAACTCAATTTGTCATAAACTTAGTCTAAACTATTGCAAATATGTTGTAGATCAATGGCAGCCCCTACCATCAATTTTAATGCATTCCTAGAGAAAGAAAAGTTGAAAAACAATGGAAGCAACTTCGTGGATTGGTTCCGCAAATTGAGGATTGTCCTCACAAATGTAATTTGACCTATGTCTTTGGATGCACATTGGGTGACCCACTGCGGTGATGCTCCCGATGAAGTAAAGAATGTTTACCTCGCCGGAAGAATCGATCTCCATAGTTCAGTGTGCTATCTTGTATGGTTTGGAATCGGAGCTTCAGAAAAGGTTTGAAGAGTCAGACCCATATGATATTGTCGAGGATCTCAAATTGATTTTTGAGACTCATGCGGCAATTGAAAGCTATGAGGCTTCTGAAAAGTTCTTTAACTGCAAGATGGAAGAAGGCAGCTCCGTCAGTGAGCACGTGCTTAAGATGTCTGGGCACGCAAACAAACTCCAAAGCTTGGGTATAGTGATTCCTAATGCTTTGGGGATCTACCGTGTCCTACAATCACTACCACCAAGTTACAAGAACTTTGTGATGAACTACAACATGCAGAACATGAACAAGACGTTGCCAGAACTCTTTGCCATGTTGAAATCTGCAGAAATGGAGATAAAGAAAGAGCACCAAGTGTTGTTGGTCAATAAGACCACCAAATTCAAGAAAGGCAAGTCTAAGCAGAAGGGACACTTCAAGAAGGGTGGTAAGAAAGTTACCACGCCGGCGAAGAAGACCAAGGCTGGACCCAAGCCTGATACTGAGTGCTTTACCGCAAGGAGAAGGTCATCGAAGGAATTGCCCAAAGTACTTGGCGGATCAAGAACGGCAACATCAAGAAGAAAGGTATATCCGATATACATGTTATTGATGTGTATCTCAATAGTACTAAAGTAGTGCTGGGTATTTGATCTTGGTTCGTTGCTCATATTTGTAACTCAAACATGTGCCGCAGAATAAACGAAAGCTAGCGAAGAACGAGGTGACGATGCGCGCTGGGAAACAGATCAAAGGTTGATGTGATCGCGGTCGCACGCTACCCCTTCATCTACCATCGGGATTAGTTTTATACTTAAATAATTGTTATTTAGTGCCCTGTTGAGCATGAACATTATATCGGGATCTTGTTTATTGTAGACGGTTACTTGTTTAAGTCAGAGAATAATGGTTGTTCGATTTATATGAGTAATATGTTTTATGCACATGCACCTTTGATAAATGGTCTATTCTTATTGAATCTCGATAGTGGAAATACACATATCAACAACATTGAGGCTAAACGTTTGAAATCAAGCGATAATTCGACCTATATGTGGCACTGTCGTCTTGGTCACATTGGAGTGAAGCGTATGAAGAAACTCCATTCCGATGGACTTCTTGAATCACTTGATTTTGAATCACTTGAAAGATGTGAAGCATGTCTGATGGGAAAAATGACTAAGACTCCATTTTCTGGTATGATGGAGCGAGCTACGGACTTATTGGAAATCATACATACCTATGTGTGTGGTCCAATGAGTGTAGCATCGCGCGGTGGTTATCGTTATGTTCTTACCTTCACGGATGACTTGAGTAGATATGGGTATATCTATTTCATGAAACATAAATCTGAAACTTTCGAGAAGTTTAAGGAGTTGCAAAGTGAGGTAGAGAATCAACGTAACAAGAAGATTAAATTTCTACGTTACGATCGTGGAGGTGAATATCTAAGTTACGAGTTTGGCGAGCATTTGAAGAAATGCGGAATACTTTCACAGTTGACACTGCTGGGAACACCACAGCGTAATGGTGTGTCCGAACGTCGTAATCGAACTCTCTTAGATATGGTTCGTTCTATGATGTCACTTACAGATTTACCGCTATCATTTTGGGGTTATGCATTAGAAACAGCCGCATTCACTTTAAATAGGGCACCGTCTAAATCCGTTGAAACGACACCGTATGAATTATGGTTTGGGAAGAAACCTAAATTGTCGTTCCTTAAAGTTTGGGGATCTGAGCCTATGTAAAGAAGTTACAATGACAAGCTTGAACCCAAAGCGGAAAAATGCGTCTTCATAGGATACCAAGGAAACTATTGGGTATACCTTCTATCATAGATCCAAGGCAAAATCTTCGTTGCGAAGAATGGATCCTTTCTAGAGAAGGAATTTCTCTCGAAAGAAGTGACTGGAAGGAAAGTAGAACTCGACGAGGTTGTCGAACCTTCTCTCGAAATTGCGAGTAGCGCAGCACCGGAAGAAGTTCCTGTGGTGCCTGCACCAATAAGAGAGGAAGCTAATGATGGTGATCATGAAACTTCGGTTGAAGTTGCTACAGAGCCTCGAAGGTCAACGAGAACTCGTACCACTCCAGATTGGTATGATCCCGTTATGAGTGTCATGTTGGTGGACAACACCGATGACCCCGAGACATATGAGGAAGCGATGATGAGCCCAGATTCCAATAAATGTCAAGAAGCCATGAAATCCGAGATTGGATCCATGTACGAAAACCAAGTATGGACTTTGGTGGACTTACCGGATGGCCGAAAGGCTGTCGAGAACAAATGGATTTTCAAGAAGAAAACAGATGCTGATGATAATGTTACCGTCTATAAAGCTCGACTTGTCGCAAAAGGGTTTCGACAAATTCAAGGAGTTGACTACGATGAGACTTTCCCACCAGTAGCAAGCTAAAGTCTGTGAGGATTATGTTAGCAATCGCTGCATATTATGATTATGAGATATGGCAGATGGATGTCAAAACAGCATTCCTCAATGGAGATATTGATGAAGAGTTGTATATGATGCAACCCAAAGGTTTTGTCGATCCTAAAGATGCTAACAAGGTATGCAAACTTCAACGGTCCATCTATGGATTGAAGCAAGCATCCCGAAGTTGGAATCAACGTTTTGATAAGGTGATCAAAAGTTTTGGTTTTGTACAAACTTATGGAGAAGCTTGTATTTACAAGAAAGTGAGTGGGAGCTCAGAGCATTCTTAATACTATATGTGGATGACATATTGTTGATTGGGAATGATGTAGACCTTCTTAATAGTGTCAAGGAATATTTGAATAAAAGTTTTTCAATGAAGGATCTTGGCGAAAGCTTACATATTAGGCATAAAGATTTATAGAGATAGATCGAAACGCCAAATATCATTGTCACAGTACATATTTGGACAAAGTTCTAAAGAGGTTTGGAATGGAAGAAAGCAAGAAAGGGTTCTTGCCCATGTTGCTCAATACGACCTTGAGTAAAACTCAAAGTCCGACATCGCGTAAGATAGAGAAAGGATGAGTAAGACTCATGCCTCAGCCATAGGATCCCTAATGTATGCCATGCTATGTACTAGACCGACATTGCATATGTTGTTAGTTTAACTAGCAGATATCAAAGTGATCCAGAGTGGATCATTGGACAAGATCAAAACATCCTTAAGTACTTGAGAAGAACTAAGGATATGGTTCTTTCTTATGGAGGTGATGAACAACTCGTTGTTAATGGTTACACCGATGCTAGTTGGAACACCGATCCGGATGATTCTAAATCACAACTGGATACGTATTTATTTTGAATGGTGCAAAGCTTAGTGGAGGAGTGCAAAGCAAAGCGTTGTGGCGAGATCTTCAACTGAATCGGAATACATGGTCGCTTCGGAGGCTTCACAAGAAGCGATATGGATGAAAGAGTTCATTACAGAAATGGTGTGGTTCCTAGTCTACTGGACCCAATGTCTATCTATCAGTGATAACATGGGCGCCATAGCCAATGCGCAAGAACCAAGGTCACACAAGAAGTCAAGCATATCAAGCTGTTTTCACGCTATTCGAGAACATATCCAGGATGGGGATATAAAGATTTGCAAAGTACACACAGATCTGAATGTGGCGGATCCGTTGACTAAACCTCTCCCGAGGGCAAAACATGACCAGCACCAAACTGCCATGGGTGTTCGGTATATTACCATGTAATCTAGATTAGATGACTCTAGTGCAAGTGGGAGACTGTTGGAGATATGCCCTAGAGGAAATAATAAATGTAGTTATTATTATATCTTTGTGTTTATGATAAATGTTTACATTCATGCTATAATAGTATTAACAAGGAAACATTAATACTTGTGTGATTTGTAAACTTAATTTGAAGTCCCTAGTATAGACTCTATACTTCACTAGCTTGTTGGTTGAATAATGATTGTGGTTTCCCTATCATGAACATTGAGATGTTATCAACAACAAGATCATATCGTTAGGAGAATGATATGGTGGACATACTCCTATAGATAAGCGTAGCATAAAGATCAAGTCATTTCAATAGTTCAATTGCTATATGCTTTCTGATACATAGTAACCTAATTCCTTCGACCATGAGATCATGCATATCACCTTTACCGGATGGATGCTTTGATGACATCAAACACCACAGAATCGGGTGGATATAAAGGTGGCATTGAGTATTCGGAAAGTATTGGTTGAGACACATGGATCAAGAGTGGGATTTGTCCATCCATATGACAGATAGATATACTCTGGGCCCTCTCGGTGGAATGTCATCCAATTAGCTTGCAAGCATGTGACTGGGTCACAAGGGATCACATATCACGGGAACGAGAAAAGAGTACTTATCGGTAACGAGGTTGAACTAGGTATGCAGAGATACCGACGATCATAACCTCGGATAAGTAAACTATCGTGAGACAAAGGGAAATTGGTATCGTATGTAAGTGGTTCATTCGATCACAAAGTAATCGTAGAAATATATGGGAGCATATGAATTTCCAGATTCCTCTATTGGTTATTGTTCGGAGAAGTGTCTCGATCATGTCCGCATAATTCACGAACCGTAGGGAGACACACTTAAGGATTCGACGTTGTTTTGAGTAGTTATGGTATTATGAGAAAGAGATCGAATGTTGTTCGGAGTCTCGGATGGGATCCGGGATATCACGAGGTGATCCGGAATGGTCCGTAGAATAAGATTCGTATAAGGAAAGTCCCGTTTCGGAGTTCGGAAATGATTCCGGTGTTTTCATCGGGAATGTTCTAGAAGGTTCCGGAATGTCCGACACCGGGGAAGGGTACATGAATGTGTCATTACATATTGGAATGATTGCATCATGTACTAAGTGTTCTTGCTGTTCCAAATAAAGGATTAAATTGAATCCTAAAACTGAAAAGTCAAATGGCCAGTTTGAAAGTCAAACGGCTAAAACAGGAAACTGAGGGAAACAAGCAAGAGGAGGTTGAAACCGACTTGGGGAGGAGTCCCTCCTCTCCAAGCCGGCGGCCCACCTAGGCCGAGTTGGGGAGGGACTCCCCTCCCTCCCCTGGCGCGCCGGCCCCTCCACCTATAAAAGGAGGGGCAGGGCCTCCTCCTCTAGACACACAAGTTCCTATCCTCTAATCTAAATCCTAGCCCTAGACTCCGGTTTAGAGCCGCTTTGGTTTAGAGCTTCTAATTGCACTAGTCTTCGGATTAGAGCCTTCTAATTGGTGTGTCTAAACCCTAGACCACTAATAGCTCTCTCTCATACTCCACCATACTCGCTCCGGCTTATGAAGCCTCATGGATCTCCCTCTACTTAGGTACCACGCCAGTTGTCTTAGGAATCGCGAGGAGAGTGCTACAACCTCCATTTCTGCGGAACAAGGGAGAGGAAGGTCTTCATCGAAAATCGAACGTGTGACCGATTGACGGAAGCCTTTAACGCAGCCTTGGAAGGATCGTATACACGGTCTTGAGATCGGGAAGAGTACGACTACATCACCCACGAGAATCCGCTCTCGTTAAACACTTTGGAATCTTCGAGGGTAAGTTATTCCATCGACTCGTTGCTACAATCTAGTAGATAGATCTTGGCTTGTTTGTTTGTATGCGATAGAAATTTTTTGTTTTCCATGCTACGAAACCCTACAATTGATCTTCATTTGACACCAAGACCTTGACAATAGACGAGCTTCCGGTCATATGACTTGTGCAACCACTATCGATTACCCATTTTGACCCTCCGGAAGCATAAGTCTACAAAAGATCAAGCTAGTTTTTAGGTACCCATTTTTCAATGGGTCCTCTTTTGTTAGCAACAAGGGTCTTGGGAACCCAAATAGACCAAGCAATATAACCATCATAATGACCAACATATTGTGCATACACATCACCATAATAATCACGCATTAGAACATAGTGAGGGTTACCACTTCCCGCAAAATCATCATGAGACATAGTTTTACCATTTGTGGTCTTACTCTCCACAATGGTCTTGTTGGTCTCTTGTGCGGGCATGTCCTTCTTCTTCTTGTTGTTCTTCTTCTTTGTTTTGGAGACAAAACCAATGCCCCCTTTATCACCAATACGCCTTTGCTTGCTCAAAAGATCATCAATAGACTTGTTGCCTTGTGGAAATGTGGCCTTAGCAAGCTCCCCCTTCAACCTAGCATTCTCTTCAAGGATAGTTATGCTACTAGATGGAATGAAGTTACTAGGTGAAGGAATATCGGCCAATTGAGTTTGAAGCGTTTCATGGGACTTTGTGAGTGACAAGAGTTCACTCTCCAAGGCCTTGTGGGCCTTGTTAAGCAAGCTAAAGTCCTCGGCAAGTTTTCCATGAACCACACCAAACTCAATCTTGTCCTTTTTAGCTCTTTTATATTTAGCAATAGCATGATCACGCTCTTTGATGAGTTTGTTAACAATAATTTCATTTGCCTCATCAAGCCCTTCAAGTTTTAATTCAAGTGACAACCTAGTTTCTTGTTCTTCTTCTAGAGCATTGTTTAGGGCCTCTAGCTCAATCATATGTTCATGCCCAAGTTTACATCTTACATCTAGAAGCTCTTCAGTATGTGATAGTTGATCTAAGATGTTTCCAAAATGTAGCTTAACATCACCTTCTAGGTTAGTCATAAACTCATCAAAGGCAATTAATTCCTTTTTAACATCAAGAGACATCTCATCATCAATTTCATCATTATCTAAGTGAGTAGAGCGGGATGATGAAGATACCTCCGTTCCTCTTGCCATAAGGCAAGTGGCGTTCTTGGTGGAGGAGTTCTCATTTGGAGAATCAAAGAGTGAGAATGTCGGAGTAGATGTGGTGGCAAGAGCAGCCACACCATGAGAAGTTTCCTCTTCGTCATCTTCATCATCTTCATTGTCGGAGGAGTACTCTTCATGAGTGATCAAGACAATTTCTCCCGACTTCTTGTTGATGGGATTCTTTTTGATGAAAGGTTTCTTGTACGGTCCCTTGAGAGTCTTATTCAACACAAGCTTTCCACCATGATCTTCTCTCTTCTCGTAGGGGCAACTAGCCACAAAGTGGCAGCGGTCACCACAATTGAAGCAAGTTCTCAATCTTGTGGTATTCTCTCTTTTCCCATTTGGATTGCTTCTCCGTTCCATTTCCATCTTGGCCTTGGCAGGGTTCTTCCAAAAGTTCTTTGCATAGAAAGCCATATATTGACCATGAGCAATCTTCACTTCATCGGGATGGTCCATGGAAAGCCCTTCATCACTATCATCTTCATCCCCATGGTCCACAACTTTGGCCTTCAAAGCAACATTGACAACATTACTCATACCAAGGGCACGAGCACAAGCATCTTTGGCATTCTTGGCGGCAACCTTAAAAGCGGCCATCTCTTGCATAACTTAATTTGAGGTCATGAGATGGTAGTTATGTCTTCCTTGTAGACTCTTCAAGTCGGTGGGCTCAAAAGGAATGAGTGCACTCACATACTTCCTTTTTATCCATGCATCATCCACATGTGAGGCACCCACATTTCTAAAGGCGGTGGCGGTGGTCTTGAGCCTTCGGTACATGTCTTCATGATCTTCACCTTCTTTCATGTAGAAGCCTCCGGCTTCATTGCTTAGAGCATCATATCGATTCCTCCTCATACTCTCATTGCCAACAAACAACACAGTGAGAGCATCCCAAGATTCCTTGGCAATGCTAAAATGCTCAATGTGTGGGTAATCCTTTGTTCCCAATCCTTGTTGAATCATATGCAAAGCAGTGGCACTGAGTTGACTATTGACAATCTCTCTTCTTGTCAAGTTGTTTGGATCCCCAATAAAGAGTCCATGCTCGATGATGTTCCATAGTTCAATGCAAGAGCTGCGCATATGAGTTCTCATTAGTGATTGCCATTGAGCAAAAGTAGCGGATTCTTCAAGCTTAGGTGGGTCACCTCTATTGTATACATGAGGGTGAGGGATTGGAGGGTCGGGAGAGTACCATGAGTCACGATGCTCACCCTTCCCACCATTATTGTGTGTGGAGGAATTAGCGTTGTCTGGTTTACCCCCTACCAATGCACCCTCGGGGGATACTGACGTATTCCCTTTAGGTAAAATGGATGGTTGATCCTCTTGAGGAGATGGGGGTGGTGAGCCTTCTTTGTCTTTAATAAGTTGCTCAAGCATGTTCTTGACTTCGTTGACCAAGGAAGAGCTCAATCTTGTTTCCAAGTTTTTGAGATCTTCCATGGTCACCGTGGTCGGCTCACCATCACCATCCCCTTCGCGGCTACCCATATTCTCTTAGGCGATAAAGCCCAAATAAAGAGCCGAGGCTCTGATACCAATTGAAAGGATCGTATGGGCACCTAGAGGGGGGGGGGGTGAATAGGTGCTACTTCAAATTTTACTCTTTTTTAAATTAGGGTTTGACAAGAAAGGTAAATTCTCTAGAATATGCAACTATGGTGAATTTACCTATATGTCCAACAAGCACAAACTAACACAACACTAGGAAGAACGAGTAAGTAAAGTGCGGTAAAGGATAGAAGTAACCAAGGGAGTGGACGCGGAGACACAAGGATTTGTTTCCCGTAGTTCCTTCCTTTTGAGGGGAAGTACGTCTATGTTTGGAGAGGGGGTGGTTTCAAACCACCAACGCCACGAGAGGCCTCCCTTGTTCTCCGATGAACCTCACCCCAACGGGCTCGATTCACCTTCCACTATATCGGCAACCTTCGAGGTGGAAGCCGGCACCTTTACAACAAGTTTGGGGCACACATCCACAACTGAATTGGAGGCTCCCAAATACAAGCAAGCTGTCAAGACAAATCAAAGACAAGCTTGTAAGAACCAAATCAAAGTTAGGGTTTCCAAAGAAACACTAGAGCTTGGGGGCCCTCAAGTGAATGAGGGGGAAATGAAGATCTCTCTTGGTGAAGATGTGAATCAAGGCCTCCTCCTTCGATTCTCCAAAGATCAATGACTTTGGATGGTTGGATGAAGAGATCTTGTGGATTTGGTGGCTCTAATGGTGTTGGTGTTCTTGAGCAGCTCGAGCAACTGGAGGAAGAAGATAAGGGTCCCTATACATAGACAGCCCCCTCCACGAACTGTTTTATGACCGTTGTAGAAAAGTCAGACCGGAGACTCCCGTCCGGAGACTCCCGTCTGACCAAAGTCCGGAGACTCTGGAGTAACCTTCGGTGCAGCCTCCGGACCCCTAGTCAGAATGTCCCAGCCATGTCCTGGGAGACTCCACCGGAGCCAGCACTGGAAACTCCGGACCACACCGGAGACCCCGGTCTTGGCGGGCATCGGAGACTCCGGCCCGAGTTTCCGCACAAGGCAAATGTATGTGGTCTTTTCCCAAGAGTGTGTGTGATGTTTATCTGTGGTCATACCAACCTGTGGACAATAACAAACTGTAAAATGATCAACTTGTTGTTACCGAACACCAAACGTGATTATGACAATAAATTCCCTTTCAAGATATTTCATGACGTTGATAGATGATGCTATTAAATTCTGCTATGTTTACTTTCTGCAAACTAAAGATGAGGCTTTGGACTACTTTAAAATTTATAAGGCCGAAGTTGAAAATCAACTAGAGAGGAAGATCAAACGTCTTAGGTCGGATCGTGGTGGTGAGCATTTTCCCAAAATGTTTGACGAATTCTGTCAGGAACACGGAATTATTCATGAGAGGACGCCTCCCTACTCACCGTAATCAAACGGGGTTGCCGATAGGAAAAGCCGCACGCTGACTGACTTGGTGAATTCCATGTTAGCCACTGCTGCTTTATCAAAGGCATGGTGGGGGGAGGCTTTGTTGACTTCATGTCATGTCCTGAATAGGGTTCCTAACAAGAATAAAGAAAAGACCCCTTATGAGGAGTGGGTTAGGAGAAAACCATCACTGTCGTATCCGCGCACTTGGGGGTGTTTGGCGAAGGTCAACATACCGATCCCTAAGAAACGTAAGCTCAGACCCAAGATAGTGGATTGTATCTTTCTAGGATATGCTCCACAGAGTGTAAGCTATAGATTTCTAGTGGTTAAATCTGAGGTACCTGATATGCATGTTGATACTATAATGGAATCTCGTGATGCAACATTCTTTGAGAATATTTTTCCTATGAAAGATATGCATAGCATTGGTAGAATTTCTTCTGAAATACTTCCTGAATCTAGTGCATCTATTGAGAATTCTGAACAACCACATGAGGAATTCCTTGAGAAGGATGACGATGAACCTCTCACGAGGAGTAAGAGACAGAGGATTGCAAAATCCTTTGGTAATGATTTCATCGTGTACCTTGTGGACGATACTCCCAGATCCATTGCAGAGGCATATGCGTCTCCTGATGCAGATGATTAGAAAGAAGCTATCCAAAATGAGATGGACTCGATTCTTTCTAATGGAACTTGGGAATTATCAGAACGATCCTATGGTTGTAAACCTGTGGGATATAAGTGGGTGTTCAAGAAGAAGCTAAGGCCTGATGGTACTATTGAAATGTACAAGGCACGTCTTGTAGCTAAGGGCTACACACAGAAAGAAGGCGAAGATTACTTTGACACATATTCACCTGTCGCTAGACTAACCACCATTCGAGTACTACTATCCCTGGCTGCCTCTTATGGTCTTCTCATTCATCAAATGGACGTGAAGACAACTTTCCTTAATGGAGAATTGGAAGAGGAGATCTATATGGATCAGCCGGATGGATTTGTGGTAAAAGGTGAAGAGACAAAGGTGTGCAAGTTATTAAAATCTTTATATGGCCTGAAACAAGCACCTAAGCAATGGCATGAGAAGTTTGACAGAACTCTATTTTCAGCTGGCTTTGTCATTAATGAGGCTGATAGGTGTGTTTACTATCGCCATAGTGGGGACGATAGCATTATATTATGTTTGTACGTGGATGATATTCTGATCTTTGTTACAAACATGAAAGTGATAAATGAAGTCAAGTCTTTGTTGTCAAAGAGTTTTGATATGAAAGATCTGGGAGAGGCTGATGTGATTCTGAACATCAAGCTTATTAAAAACGAGAATGAGATTACTTTAACGCAATATCATTATGTTGAGAAGGTCTGGAGCCGATTTGGTTTTATTGATGGCCAGACTTCTCCAATACCTTATGATCCCAGTTTGACATTACGAAATAATAAGAAGAAACCAACAGATCAGCTGAAATATTCACAAGTTGTTGGTTCTCTCATGTACTTAGCAAGCGCTACAAGACCTGATATCTCTTTTGTTGTGAGCAAGTTGAGTAGGTTCATGTCTAACCTGGGTATTGATCATTGGCATGCACTTGAAAGGGTCATGCGCTATCTATGTGGTACAATGAGCTATGAGATTCACTATTCAGGGCACCCTCCTGTGCTTGAAGGATATAGTGATTCGAACTGGATCTCTAGAGTTGATGAACTCTACTCCACGAGCGGGTATGTGTTTACCCTTGGAGGCGGTGCGGTGTCATGGAGATCCCGTAGACATACCATATTGGCGAGGTCAACTATGGAAGCAGAGCTTACTGCTTTAGACACAACCACTGTTGAGTCAGAATGGCTGCGTGAGCTCTTGATGGACTTGCATGTGGTTAAGAAACCTGTGCCGACAATCCTTTTGAATTATGAAAACCAAACTGTTATTGTCAAAGTGAACAATTCTAAGGATAACTCGAAGTCATTAAGACACGTGAAGAGACGTTTGAAGTATGTCAGGAAATTGAGAAACTCCGGAGTAATAACTGTTACGTATATTCAAACAGACAAAAACCTGGCAGCTACCTTTACAAAGGGACTATCACGAAATGTGATAAAAAGTGCATCGAGGGAGATAGGGTTGAGACCCATGGATGTCACACCTAGTGGTAACCCAACCTATGTGATCGAAGATCCCGTGAATTAGGACCTGGGAAGAACAAGCTAGTTGTTTGACTGAGGAGAGTAGTTGGTAACCCTCTCTATGTGAAGATACATAACTCTCATAATCTATAAGGCAGGTTGGCAACATACCTTAATGTGTTTCTGTTGGCTTTAACTAGCAAAGGCACTGTCCTATAGGGCATTCTTGAAAGAACACACCTATATGAGCTCGACTGTAAACGTCGCGTCTATGAGACTTGGGTGATATCTAGTAAACTCATGAAGAGATCAGAGAGTATGACGCATATGATCCAACCCGCGGATAGGCTACTGGCAGCCAGGTACTAGTTATGTTTTTGAGTGAAATCTATTGGCACCAAACTTGCAATTCAAGGTTCGTCCATTGTTCAAGTTGTTGATAGACGTAGTTCAAGATTCTAGATGGAAGTTCAACTTAACAGTCTCTGCTGAAACACTGGTATATAAACAAGTAGCGAGAATTGGCAAATCTTTAAATGGGCATTTGAGATCTGGTGGGGGATTGTTAGAAATAATGTGCTAAATCATTAGACCCATGTGAGATTTCAGATTTTCCCTAATTCTCAAAACTCATGTGTGTGGAAGCCCATATGTGATTTAACCCAAGTTGGTGGCAGCTCACATGTGTGTGGCAAGAGCCGTGTGAACTAAAGTTTAGTCCCACATGAGAATTTGAAGGAGAGTTGCACCACCTTATAAGGTGGAGTGTTGCACCACTTTGTAAGTAAGTGACAGTAAGAGAGCTACACGCGCGCTCCTCCTCCGACGACGTTGTCGCTCACATGCTCACCTCGTCTCGTCATGACACGCGTGCGCCGTGGGTTGCGGGTTGCGGGTTGCGGAAATCTTGCCGAGCCGAGATTTATTTTGCTGCTCAAAAAAATATGTGCGGTTAGACAGACGTGTCAACAGTTAGCGGATTCGGGCCGCTCTCGGATCGTGGGCTATCTATAATCGACCCGAATGTGCGCGGCATGGGCTTGGTCCACTTCGTGTCATGTACGGGATTTACGAACCGCTCTATATAAACGCATGTGCAACTTCCACAACGCATGACACCAATCCAATCTGGGGTTTTGCCATCCTCTCTGCTTGCGCCGCCATCGTAGTCTACTCCATCCCGCTTGCCGGCGTGCACCAGCGGTCGGGAGAGCAGGTCTCCAGAACCACTCGCCTTTATGATCCTGAACGGGAGAGGGCAAATAAGGTTTTTGGAAAGCGCTCCGCGCGACCGTTCAAGTTTGTCATCACGGCGCGTCTTCTCGGTCATCAAGTTGGGCCTCGTGCACGTCGTCTTCAACGCCGACTTCTTCGACAGACTACTGCAAACGCTGCACCAACAGCGACTTCATCGATAACCGATCAGTACGTATACCGTCATAAGATCCGTTGCTTTATTATGGCTGTTAGTGCATATACTCTGCTACTGTTCATGTTGATCAATACATCTAGTATGTTAGAGGTTCACGTGATTGTAGCGGTTGTTGTCATGATTTATATTCTGAAATTAATCGTGAAAATTATGCCTAATAATTCAACAGAGATGACCATATTATCATTTAGCATGCCTATAGTCTAAGAAAATGATGTGCCACCAGAATTACTGTCATAGTTGATCCATAACAGGTTAGTCCCATAATCGGGCTTCTATCAGTAATGTTAATTTTTTCAGAAAGATCAGTCGCGTTTTTTCTACTCCCTCTGACCTAAATTAGTTGACTCAATTTTATCAAAATACGGATGTATCTAATACTAAATCATGTCTAGATACAGTCGAGTATAGAATATCTAAGTCAACTAATTTGGGTTGAAGGGAGTACATTTGTTGCTAAAAAGAATACAATCCTTAGTCGGGGAGACGAACATCGGCGAACCGGGAGGAGTTGTTCCTTTTTTCTCTCTACCGAGTGAATGGACCGGACCGCTCATATACAACACAAAATAGGCCCTTTCTAGGCCCGATTAATCACATGACATCTGGCTTAGTTTGTGGAGTAGCGGCCCTTCTACACTGGCCAGGCCTTGAGGCACGGTAAAATCTGCACGAGTAGAATTAGAAGATCTAAAACATCTAACAACTTAGTCGTACGGTTAAAATGGTCAAAGCTTTTAGTTAGTTCTATTTTACTGTTATATATACTTCCTCCGTTTCAAAATATAAGATGTTTTAGCTTTGTAAAGCAAATGTATGTAGACTCCTTTTAGTATGTAGGTTTACTTAGATTTGGAGCGAATGTACACACTAAAAAAAGTCTAGATATCGTTTTTCACAAATCTAAAACATCTTATATTTTAAAATGGAGGAAGTAGCTAATACCGACTCTTGTGCAACCTTTCCTACCTCAGCCAAGATGATTCGAAAGAAAAATGGGCCTTGATACTCTTGCTCCCCACAATCAAGCAACAAAGGTGTGTGGTCGAGAGTGATCTTGTTAGTGCTAAAGTACTTTAGAATTTCTAGTACAATTTCGTAGTCAAAATTACATGTTGTACTTGTATTTCCAAAAGAAAGGTGAAACTATACCTTAACTTCAAATACCGAAATACTTGTATGTTTTCTCGAATAAATAAATAAATACGGAGTACTTGTATTTTCCAAATATTGACTGAAGGCTACTGGTCTCAACAGCGGTGGGACTTGGGAGGCCCACCAAACGCACAAGAGGCCCCTACACACAGAACCGCAAAAGCAAGCAGGGGAGGACTGCAGGAGGCCGATCTGGAGTACTAGTACAGACCAACAACAAAGCGAGGTTGGCTGAAGCAAATCCATTTCCTCTGCGTCGCGTGGTGGAGTGGAGGAGGAGAAGCCCCGAAAAAGCCAAAGCCCACCCAGAACCCTAGCCTAGGGTTTCGCCGCCATGGGATCCGCCGCCTCCGCCCCAGCGCCGCCACCGCCACCGCCTCCTCCAGCGCAGCCCCACGGGGTCGCACCGCCGTATGGCCCCGGGCTCGCAGGCATCCTCCCGCCGAAGCCGGAAGGGGATGAGAATGAGGAGAAGAAGGTGGACTACCTCAACCTCCCCTGCCCTTTGGCCTACGAGGAGATCCAGCGGGAGGCCCTCAGTTCGTCTCCTTCTCCCTCCATTTTTTAAGTTTTAGCTATTGTATATGAATTGCTGCGGCATTGCCGAATTGCTACTTGAGGTGTATCTATGTGCTCGTGCGGGCGGTGACGAATTCGTGCTATAATCGGCTCCTTGGTCGCGATTCGGTTGCCTGCGTGGATGATTATTAGGCTACCCACATATATTTTACCGATCATTTTATATGATAGTGCGCTGTAGGGATCTAAAGCAAGCGAGTGATCAAATTTAATCCATATGGGATCTGTTGAGCTTTTTAAAGCCGGAAGCAAGGAGTGCATCAGAGTACTACTGTAATGCAACATTTGTATAAGAAAAATATGGTAATGTTCTCCATAGCTTACCGCATTCCACTTCTGTTCCAGAAGGATCCTTAGGCGGAGTAAGTGAGTGACCTTGCAGTGTTTTACACATGTGATACATGGTCTAGACTTTTAAATATACATACTTACTGAGCTTTTCTCAGACACGTGCTTCAGCTATCCTAAATTTACTTTTTTGTTCAAGAATATATGTTGCTTTAAACATGGGCATGACTAAATATGCAATGCTAGCTTTGTAAGGATATGTAGTTGCTTGCTTTGCATATTTGTGTACCTGGCTAACTGCTATACAGGCAGTTCGGCTCTTGAGATTTCTTACATGGGCTCTACTGACATGCTCCATTGCAGTGTCTTTGAAGCCTGAACTTTTCGAAGGTCTGAGGTTTGATTTCACAAAAATGTTAAGCTCGAAGTTTGCACTTAGTCACAGGTGAGACTAATTCAAAACGCTGGTGGTTCTTTTTTTATATATTTCTTATTTATGATGTATTCTGACAACATCGACAGTCTTCTTATGGGTTCTATGGAAGTTCCATCTCAGTCAGCTGATGTTATAAAAGTCCCAACAGCACAATATGAATTTGGTGCCAATTTTCTAGACCCAAAGGTTTGTCTTTGTCACATTTGATATTATATGGCCCAACATTTCTGCGTCACATGTTGTATTTGTGAACTTGATGATTAATTATGTGCGAAATTTTCTTTAGTTAATGCTTATTGGAAGGTTGATGACTGATGGAAGGTTGAACGCTCGTGTGAAATGTGATCTGACAGAAAATCTGGCCCTGAAAATAAATGCACAGGTAGTTGAATTTGATGTTCTTTTGTTTTGATGACTGTTGTTTTAATCTTCTTTGGGCTGATAGTTTCCTGTTTTCAGCTTACCAGTGAGCCTCATTACTCCCAAGGGATGTTCAACTTTGACTACAAGGTCAGTATTTTGTGACAATGCTTTTTTAAGCAACAAATTGTGTTCCAAGCATTTCCTATCAGTTGCTTGTAAGCATGCTTAATCAGCAAACTACCTTTTTATTGTGTGTGCTTCCATCTGTTAACACCTGGAACATTTGTATAGGGCACTGACTATCGAGCACAATTTCAAATTGGAAACAATGCATTCTATGGGGCGAATTATATTCAGGTAACGATCTTGTGTCATATTTTATTAACAGTGCCATCTACCTGCATTACCTAAGGGAAACCAAAATGGGAATATGAGTATATTCCAGCTTCTCCCTGGCAGTTCATTTGTTCCTTGATTGTTTACATTCTTCAGAGAAGTCCAGCTACTGCCGCTCATCTGTTTGCACTCAGCCTTTTGCTTTCTCTCTGTCGAGCTTCTTTTATATCTTGTCCCCTGACCTGTGTTCTTTGGTTAATGTTGTGATTATGCTTGACCATCATAATTTGCAATTTCGGTTTGTTTGAACCTTGAGCTGGTTTTATGCTTTGACTTGAAAC
Organism: Avena longiglumis; assembly: GCA_030063025.1. Lineage (NCBI taxonomy): Eukaryota > Viridiplantae > Streptophyta > Magnoliopsida > Poales > Poaceae > Avena > Avena longiglumis. The sequence goes on along the minus strand of CP125975.1, from coordinate 463,070,798 downwards.
AAACTATAATCTTGAATCACAGCTAGATTATATTCTGGTATCAAGTTTATTACTCCCTCCATCCCAAGGCTTAAGGCCTATAACTTTTTTAAAAAGTCAAGCCACATAAAGTTTGACCAAACTTAAAAAAAAACTATCAAGAACTATTATATTATATAGATACCATGCGAAAATATGTTTCATGATATATGAAAGGGTATGAATTATGTATTGTAAATATTAATATTTTTCTCTAAAAACTTGGTCAAACTTTAAGTATTTTGACTTTTGAAAAAGTTATATGCCTTAAGCCTTGGGACGGAGGTAGTATCAATTAAGCATAAATCTGCCGCTGCAAGATTGTTGCATTTTGTCGCTTTCTGTGGGAATTAGTAAGTTATATTTTGTAATGGTGATGTTTACATTTATAAATGGACTCAACATCATACCTAGAAGTTAGAATTTTGTTAAGTGGCAAGCATATTTTGTATCAATCACTAAATAACCTTGCTTGCACATATTGATTAGCTTTGTAATGAAGTGGGGCATGCATGAATTTTTCTTTACAATGAGATAACATTTTTTTTGTATTCCAGAGTGTTACGCCAAATTTATCTATGGGAACAGAGATATTCTGGCTTGGTCAGCAAAGGAAGTCAGGGATTGGTTTTAATTCTCGCTATAATACTGATAAAATGGTAAGGAACCTGTGTAGTCTTTTCTGTTTGGTTGGTACATAGGTTGAACTTTTGCATGCCATACTTAAGTTTACAGGCCCATCCATTTAGTTTTGTTATGAAGTGTTGAACTGGGTAATAAGATTTTCAGGTCTGGTTTTGGATTATTTGTTTAAAAACTTGTAGAGGAATTAAGATAGGCCCTTGGGCACATGCTTATTTTGGAAATTACTCCCTTGTGTCACTAAAGAAATAAGAGATAGTGGGTCTTTCCCCATAATCATTCACTATAGTAAGCACTGTTATTCATCGTACCTAGCTTACTGAGCTTTGCTTATACTTGGCTCAAGTATCAACTCATGTTGTGCATAGAAAATTAATCAAATGTGAAAATGCATGCTGATGCATAGCGAATGAAGCTACTTTTCAGGCAGAAGGCTGAGCGCCATTTTTTATGACCATTGCAGGTGGGTACTCTACAGATCGCTAGCACTGGTATAGTTGCGTTAAGTTATGTCCAGAAAGTTTCCGAAAAGGTTTGACTCCAATATTTCCAACATGAATCTTTGGCATATGCTGTTAACCTGGTTCTAACTTATCAATGTATCAATCTGTAGGTGTCTCTTGCTACTGACTTCATGTATAATCACATGTCCAGAGATGTGACTTCTAGCGTTGGTTACGACTATATGCTTAGGCAGGTCAGTGTCTGTACAAAACATTTTGAGTATTTGACATATTGTATCAGGTAGAAATGCATTGCTCTTCCAAGATCTGTTTCTTTGCATGAGCTTGTTCTGCCAATGGATGTATCCAGACATTATAAACCATTGTTGCCTCACCCATGTATTCCAATATTTTCTGAAATTTCTTTCTTGTAGCTTTGATTTATTAATGCATTATGTTACAGTGCCGTCTAAGGGGCAAAATTGATTCAAATGGTGTCGTTGCTGCATACTTGGAGGAGAGATTGAACATGGGTGTAAACTTCCTTCTGTCTGCAGAGGTATGAGTTGTAGTATGACAGCTCCACTAATAATGTTTTCTTCCTCCCACATGTTTGTTCTGTTAACAAGAAATGAGTGGTGAGTGCCCTGATTATTTTGGATTGGCTTTTTCTGAACTTGTGTTTTGTTACACAGATTGATCATTCAAAGAAGAACTACAAGTTTGGTTTTGGAATGACGGTAGGAGAGTAGATCTGCTGACAGCAATTTCTGTGAGAGAGACTACAGGTGCTTCCTCGGTTCGTCATATGTGGAGGTCTACCATAGTCTCGGTTTCAATCAAGTGACAAGGTTCTTTCCCTCCATGCACTGGGAGAGCCTAGAGTCTGGGTTTTGCTACTTTACATAGATTCCTCTTGGGTGTACTCGCGGTTGTCTCATTTCAGCTGCTTGAGATAACATGGGCATTTGGGTGTCCATGATTCTTTGTTTGTCCAAACAAGCTGAAACGTTGTTGTAATAATGTTCTCTTGGCTGCTGGGAAATTTTAAACCTAGGTTTCCAGCACTAGGCTTTTCTGTGCAATGACCATAGTCCACAAGCTGCAGAAGATACATTCAAAGTTCATGTGCAATCCTCGTTCTCATGTGCAATACATTTTGTTTAATGGTAAAGCCAGTTAGCATTTATTGAGTTGTTCGATATCTCGAAAAGGTTCAGTTTTTAAGTGCATTGTGATTTGGATTATTTGATTATTATGGTACTGTATCATATCGGCAATAAGAAGTTTTTCCTCCCATCGTGTATGGTACCAAAGGAAACGTTGCTCAAACATTGTTCAAATCACTGCTAGCATGGCATTTAATGAAGGTTACCAGTATAGGTAAATACTGAACACGAATTCACGCATTGAGCATATGGCACCATTACATATAAGCATTCAAAAAGGACAGCCTGTTCAAAAATATGTTTAATCGGTTGTTGCCTATCTCTCGAGTGCAAGTAATATAATAATGTATCAGTGTATGATTTCCGATTAGTGTATCCGGTATCCAAGTGTAACACCCATTGGAAACCCATTGGATACTACTTACTTCTGTAGTGTGCTAGAAACATGTACCCCTTCGGTTCATATTAGTGTACTTAACTTTGTTTAGATTCGTATGTATCTAGTTAATTATTTAGATTAGATGCATTCGTATCTAGACAAAGTTAAGAACACTAATATAGATCAGAGATAGTATTTACCTCTGTTTCAAAATAAGATACATAGAGAAACAGCAACTAACTGGATACTGAACTCGATCCAAACAGCCACGCCAAAAAGTATGAATGCATGACAGTGTAAACGTAGCGGAAACTGTTGCCAAACAATGGATCTGTTCCATGTATGCGTCCATTTATGTGCATCAGTGTATTACCTTTTTCTGAGTTAACGTAAGCGCATTAACTCATAGCTGAGAAACGCCACCATTTTTCCTTTGCCTCCGTTGCACACTTGCACCTGTTGCGAACAGACACAATCTTATAGGACGCGACAGAGCGCCTTCTTACATTACCCTTGGTGCTTTGTTGGGATACTTTGCAATTGTTGCTTTAGCACAACAATTCAGGGATCTTTTACCCTTTCTCTAAAATTTCCCTACATTGCAACTCTCCCACTAGGCTATGCAATAATTTGCCAGTGTAAAGGCAAGACATATGCAAAGTACTACTAGTAGGAGAAGCACAAGTCTACTTTCACTCCCAGGTTTGGACTTGCAAGTTGCTATGAGACTTGACCAGACACAACAAGTGAACTGCTTTTACTCGCACGCTTAGGCTATACTCCTATACATCCCCACCACTCATCCTCGCCGCACGAACACAAAACAACGAGACAGACACACACCGCGCTCCCCCATCTCCACATGTCAGGGAGAGCACGGCCGACACAGCCCAGAAGAGGCCAACAAGCCACGCCCTCGCCGTGGCCATGATGCCACCGGCGGCCGTCGCCCTCCTCGCGCTCCTCGCGCTCTGTACGCTGCACCCCCGCACGACGACGGCGCGCGCGCAGCTGCCGGCCCCGCCGGCGGGGGCTCCGGCGCCCAGCAGCTGGGGGGAGCTGGACTGCAGGGCCGCGATGCTCAACCTGTCCTCCTGCCTGACGTACGTGGAGTCCGCGAGCGCGCTGACGCGGCCGGACCATGGCTGCTGCGGCGCGCTGTCCGGCGTCGCGGACGGCGAGGCCGCCTGCGTCTGCGGGCTCGTCGGCGGGTACGGCTCCTTCGGGGTCCGCGTCGACGCCGTGCGCGCGCTCGCGCTGCCCACCGTCTGCCGCGTCGACGCGCCGCCGCCCAGCCTCTGCGCCGCGCTCGGCATGCCCGTCGCCGAGGCGCCGGGCGGCGCCGTGCCCGCGGAGTCAGGTACGATACGAAATGAAATGACAGTATATGCTCTGCCGCGTGCAATAAACGCTCAGTACTTTCGCTTTCTTTCTTTCTTTGCAATGTGGGTGGCCCTCGTCCAGTAGTGTGTAAATTGAAGAATGGATAGGAAATTTGCGAAAATTTTAGTAGTTCTGGTAGATTCTCTCATGCGTAATTCGAAACGAATGGGCCATTTGTAACATTAGTTCGCGAAAATACCATATGAAACCGTAGTAGTAGTACATGTTCATATCAAAATTCTCGAATTAACTGTCAGCTAGGCTCATGTCTGCACTCTGCACAATCGTGCCAATATTACATGAAAATGCGAGTACACTGTATGAAACTGAACAGAATACATACTACTACGTACTACCAAGTAATGCCGTTTTCATTGTTGTTGTAGCCAGCCACTCGCTCTGTAGCTAAAACAGTAGTGGAACCAAACTGTCTGTTCAAATCCTGTTTCTTTTTTTCCACATAATATCGAGTATGTGTGCACTAACAAATAAAGTCTGAACGCCCGGCAGGAAACGGCACGCCGGCGACCACGCCGGCAACCTCAGCCGCGAGCGGCGGCCCGGCGGCGACGCACGGGAACCGACGGCGTCATCTGCACCTCGTGCTCCTCCTCCTCCTCCCGTACTGCGCCGCGCTCCTCACGCTGCTGCCGTGAACTCCCGAGCCCACACGGCACGGCATCACGCGTACGGGGGCTGCTGCGTTCCGCTTCCGCTCGGCATCCGTACAGAAACTGTACATGTACACACGCGCGTGACCGCGACTCATCAAATCGATTCAATTCATTTTCAGCAGCCGTCCATGTGTACATGTACGCCATGCTTGGAAGATCGCATTGTCCGGTCCGAGTCCGTCGCCCCACTGCCCGGCTGGCCGGCCGAAACCGTGAGGTGGCGCGTGATGGACCGATGGGGACGTCCGACCTGCCTGCATCGCAGCTGCAAATGCAAATGCGCAGCGGCGGGGACGCGTGAGATGGGTTAACTTAAGGCGCGGTGGGTTGTGTGCTTGCCGTTCCATTCCATGGGCCAGCGCGCGCGGGCAGCGGGCTACATCATGTGACCAGCTGAGTGGCGGTTGCGTGCGGCTGTGCGACGTGCCATGCCCAAGGCAAGAGGACGCGCCGTCGGTGTACGGCGGTGGGTCTGCTTGGTTTTGGCCGCGCATGGCAGGTGCTTCGTCGCTGTCGGGCTCAGCTGCTCTAACTTGTGGTTTTTGGTCATGCTTCTCTCTTCTCTTCTCTTCTCTTCTCTTCTCTTTTCTTCTTTCCCAAAGAAAACACCAACGTTTCATAATGACAACTGTGTCCGAAAATCAAAATGTGCCAGCAATATACAGTTCGAACCATGCACAACAAACAACAAGTTTGTTGTAAGAGGCGGAATAACTCATGGAAGTTGTTTTCTCAGCAGTGCGGGTAAGACATTTTTTTTGGTCTCTGTTTCTTATAACAAAAAAAAAAAGACAGATGATTTCTTTTTTTAGAGAACAAGAGGAACGTATAAAATGCTTGTAGTAGAAGAACAAGCCAGAGGGAGAGGCCCGTCTACATCTAGGCCCATTAGTGGAAGGATAAGAGTCATGGTCTCGACCTATACATTCCACCTTTCAAAGGATCCTTACTTTTCAGAAACGTTGATCAGCCAACTGTTATGACAATCTTAAATTTAATAGGTGATGGCAGCATATGGTCTCACCGGTCTAGAAAGCCCGCTAGAATTAGCTGACTTTGTGGTGGCTGACTTTGAGTCACTGACACGTGGATTCTGCATATAATAAGATCCACCTATCAGTGACTCAAAGTCAGCTGACTTAGAGTCACATAAAGTCAGCCAATCTGTGCCTCTAGAAAGCCGCCTGAAAAGATAAACATTTTGCGTGATTATCTCACCGCATGTAATTAAGACTAATGGAAACTTCGTCTTTTTTTGAAACAAAAAGAAAAGCTTTGTCTTATGGGAAGCACTACGCGTCCTCCGGGGGATATTTTTCCCGATCCCCCGGGTGGACAGCACGCCACGTGTCCCTAAAAATCAGTATCTTCCCCGCTTTTGCTACGAATGCCCCGGTTTTGCTATATAATATCCCACTTTTGCTACACGTAGCGAAAGACGGTTTGCTCTAAAAAATAGAAAAAAAAGACTGACTCGCCTGAGACTCTGTAGCAAAAAAGTTATGCTAATGTAGCAGATTCGACCTAGCCGGAGAGTTTCGCCGATAGACCTCGCCAGAGACCGTGTAGCAAAAATTTTACGCACTTGTAGCAAAATCACAAAACCATAATAGCAAAAAAAATATGATAATGTAGCAAAAAGACCGACATCGCCAGTGACTACCGTAGCAAAACCGACTCTGCTCAGGACTTTCGTCGAAAATATCGTAGCAGATACTTTGTGATATTGTAGCAAAAACATAGAAGAGAAATAGCAAAAACTTGCAACTATTGTAGCATCCCACTTTAGCAAAAATATCAAAACACATCTATTTGTCGGTAGCATCGCGACCCTTCATATGTAGCAACGATGACCACTTCCAGTAGCATCATCATCCTGCCTGTGTAGCACCGTGCCAAACGAGAAGGAGATGCACGAAATCTTCAGTTGCATGTATGATGGGTTGAGGCAGGGGTGTCCTTCGGTAGCAATGTTGGCGGCCGCACGTGAGGAGACTGCCGTCGTCGTTCACAGCAGCGATGGTACGCCAGATCGGAGCTCACATGTAGTAGCACATCAGGCAGAGCTTTGCAGAGAGGCGCGGGACGGAGGCCAGGAGGACGGAGCACCAGGAGCGGCAGGCGGGAGCACCGCGAGGGCGAGCTCGGCCAGTATTGAGGCGAGATCGCGGCGTGGCGGTGGCCTACTCCATTGCAGTAGCGACGGAGTGAGGTCGCGGCTCATGGTGGAGGCGAGGTCAAGGGCGCGTGCCGGCGGGAGGCGGCGGCTGAGTGAAGTATGCTCATGGAAAAGAAGACGACGGGATAAGAAAACAGAAGATAGCACGGTGGGCCTCTCGTGGCGTAAACGTACGAACGCGCCAGCGATGACCTGGGGGATCAGAACGATTCGATCCCCCGGAGGATGTGTATCATTTTCCGTGTCTTATCCATATTAAGAAGAACATGCCTAGTTAATTAGCGGAAATCCAGAGGACACCACAGGTCCAAGCCCAAGACCTAGGAACAACAAAGCTCGAACTCGAAAACACTACTCCACCAAGACTAAACTCCATTTACCACATTTGGAGAGAAGACATCGTGACTACTATGGGAGTAGCCGACACGGGAAGCTCGAATATAGATGATGAAGCCAACCCGCCAAGGAGCGCGCAACACCCAAATATCTAAGGCCGCCACCCCAATACAGAGCTGCCCCGCCACGCCGAACGGACCACCTTCCAGGACCGCCATCCCGTCTTACCACCGCCGCGCTCAAGCCATAACGCAGCCCGAATCAGCTACCTGCAACCCAAGCTGCACATGGCAAACCGCTCATAGACCACGACTTCCACACCAACATCTAGGGCCGCAACCCGGCCTAAACGTCAACCGCTGTAACACCCTCAGAATCGGACCTATGCAAGTTTGAGCAAAATTCGCCAAACCCACATAGAAACGATTCAAAGGTGCCCACCAGGCACTTTCGTGCGGGTGGAAAACGAAGTAATAACATTACACAACAGTCCTCGATGGGACCCACGTAAGATATATATAACAACACCCAAAGAGTCAAGAATACGATATAATATACAAAGATCCAAATCACCTTGAAAGCGATAGAGCGTCCAGCTACGGACAAGATGCAAATGGGGCTAAGAGCCTCAAGAATAACCGATGGCGTCCATAACCGCCAGACAAGCGGAAGGGTAACCTCGCTAACGGCGTCGATCTCAAACCTGCTTAAAAAGGGGTGCCGACAAGGGCAAAGGAAAAGAAGGAGCGTCGATCGAGGCCAAGACATACGAGGCTAGAATTGGCGGTCCTCGCCTACATAGGTATGGTGGATCAAGCGCAGTGAAAGATGCACTAAACATCCTATAGAGACTCGATAACCGGCGGTTATCGAGAGGGTAAGAATAGCCTATCCGGATCCAACCCGAAGCTAACACCAAACAAACCCATCTCCGGTGTTTCTCGAGACCAAACGAGGAAGTCAACCGAGGAACTCACACCGCTGGCGCTTTATTTATTCGCTTATCGCGCAAGATTTACTAGTCGTTTAGATAATCATCCCGATAAAGTAAACATGGGCACTTTTAGTTAATCATTCGTGATAGTGGCAACACTTACTAGTCGATACATTTATCATGAGATAACCCAAAAACCCAGCAGTTGTTGGTACTTTTATTCAGCCATTCCGCTTGTAGTTGCAGGATTTACTAGTCAGTACAATTGTCAAGCGACAACCAATCAAGCAATTGTGGGCGATTAATTAGCCATTCCATTATAGTGAAGCTGATTACTAGTCATTATAAGTCAAATTTATAGCAAGAACTTTAGTTATGCTTGTCTATGATCGAGATATCGTGCTCCAAGTCGTCCATATCCGCGGACACGGCTTTCGAAAAGTTTTACCCGCCGGTGCACCAATAGCAACACGCTCGATTAACCTCGGAAAAACCAAATCAAAACCCAACGAGGCTTTCACGATCGAACAATCACAGATTCGAAATATTTCAGGGGCCACCCATTAAGCTACCCGCAACGTAAGCTAGCTCGAGACTCAAGGTGCGGGTATACGGTATGAACGATCGGGAACCCCAAACGGGCTTGTCGACACCGCGGAATCGTGTCCCGATCCTAAAAGACAAAGTGCTATCATCGCTGACAATCGTAAATAAAGCGGTAAAACATGGCATAAGTACAGGATCGTAAATAAAACCTCAAACTAGTTTGTGGCCCCAAGAAATAAGAATGAATCAAGCTCTGGCCCAGGGGGGTCCCATATACCTCCCGGATGTGGATAGCGCGATAAATCAAGGAACATGTATCAAGTACTCGGGATCTTACGGGACACAAGTGGGCGTTCGGAAACCAAATATTTTCTATCACCCACCGATGCCTCTGCTTATTTCAATTTTAGTTGTTAAACAGAAATTTAAAGTGACGATAAGTAAAACTAGAATCATCTCCAACATCAACATGCGGCAATACATCAGCAACTGTGGCATATGACGACACACATCAGCGCTTGAGCAAGCAACTACGACGCGCAAGTCCAACTATCTACCAAACAACAGGTAATAGGATGTGTCCAAGGCAATATAAGGCTGCAAGGGATATCACGGGTACGAAAACTAGAGCAACGCAACACAGATAGCAAAAGATCAACAGGAGGGAATAAAGACTATAAAAGTAAGATAGGTAGAAAGAGGGAGATGCTCACTTTGAAAACATTGTCGAAAGGTTCATCCAAGATTGGGGCGAAGCTCACATCAACTCAACGGCCTTATCCGCTGAAGAAGCAAAATACTAGAAGAACACCGGATGCAATATTTAATACGGCGGAAGATCGGCATGATGCATGTATGATGCATGGCATGGCAAGAGTATGCAATTAGGTCATATTAAGTGGAACCGGGGTCCCGACAATTAGTTATATGGTTCAAGTTATTTATCTACCCCGCAATTTAAATGTTGTTTTACATGGCCAGATATGGTACCGGTTCGCTACACAGGTTTAAATGAGGCCAATATAAGGCTAGATTTGCCCGCATATGGGCCCCATATTTAATTATTAGGTGAATCAGCATAAGGCCCCAAACCACAGATATGCATGCGAATATGACAATTCAATATGCGACAAGTTGTTATTATATGATAAAATAGGGTTTCGGGGAGGGGTTCACACATTAGGGGTCTCGACGATCTTGGGGTTCCCGGGGTTCGGGGGTCCGGGGTCGGTCTCGGGGTTCAGGGTTCGACGGAAACGTTCTCGGCGGAAGCGTTCTCGGGTTACTGGGGTAGGTCTTGCCGCATCCGGGGGCTCCGGGGTTCGACGATCATGGTGTTCGGGGAAGGTTCTCGGTGTCGGTGAGGTAGACCTTGTCGTGCCTTAGCGTAGATCTTGGGGAGGTTCGGGTTTCCACGGGTTCGGCTCGACAACCGGACTCCGGAACGGTTCTTGGTGAACTTGGTGTGTCGAGGTGTGGTCTTGTCCGCTCAATCGGGTCCATGTCGAGTACTTGTCGCCCCACGTGGCCTTGGTCCGGGGTCCCAGGAACAATACACGTCGTGTCCGTGACGGAGATCTTGAGGGTTCCTACACTTGACGAGCTTCGCCTCGACGACAATCATGGATCTTATTATCCACCTCTGTGTGGTGTTGAGCTTCACGCCACCGCCAATTGGTTGTCGAGGTCGGTCTTGGGGTCCCGTGAAGGAGGCCTTCGCGTTCCATGATGAAGATCTTGATACCGGTCGTCCTTGCCGAGCATCTGCAGATTACCTCGCCACTTGTCGATCTTGTCGGGTTTTGCATCGGGACCTTGTTCACTTGACAATACTTGACCTCGGTCTTGAGAAGGCAGCCAAGGCGACGCAGACGGCGGAGGTCTGGGTGGCTGAGGCGCACGGGCGGCTTGAGGTCGCCACATGACGGCGAGCGAAACTTCATGGAGCGATCATGGCCTGGAGGTGCGCGGCCGGGCGGGCAGACGCTGGAATGAGGCAGGCGGGCAGGCGGCGAGCGAGAGGGCTGACGGTGGCGCAGGCTTAGCGGGCGGCGAGAGACGAGGGCCCATCAAGGCAGAGGCGCAGGCGGCGGGCAGGGCGGAGGAGAGGGCCGGACGGGCGAGCCAGGTGGCGGCGAGACGCAGGGCCACTGGCGAGGCGCGGAGCTTGCGGCCTGGGGAGGCGGCTCAGGGCGGCGGAGGAGCCTCGGCGACGCGGCAGGAGCCTCGGGAACGGGCAAGGAGGGGAGAGGGCAGGCGGCGAGGCGAGTGGAAGGAGGCGCTGGGAGTCTGGGACCGGTGGAGCGGCCGACGCGAGGACTCTGGGCGGTGGCGGGCGGAGGCCGAGGGCGTGGCGGCGCGGCGGTGGCAGAGCGAGTGGCGGCGTGGGACGGGCAGCCCGGCTTGGCTGCGGAGCTGGGAGGAGGAGGCGCTATGAGGCGGGAGGAGGAGCGAGCCGGGCGGGGAGGGCGCTGGCGACGGTGGGTGAGCGACGGGCGAGAGGTAGAGACGGTCAGGCGTGAGGGAGGTGGAGCGGGCGCACCGCGGTGGGACGGGGAGCAGGGAGAGGCACGGGACGCGGTGGGGCGGCGTGGGGCCTGGCCGGGCATGTGGGCCACGGGTCGTGGTTGGGTAGGCAAAGGCGTCGTTGTGTGCGTCGTGCGTGGCCTGTGGCTGTGGAAGGTGTGAGGAGGTGGGAGAGGGAAGGAGAGAGGGGTGGGGTGAGTTAGACTAGGTGGCGATTATGAGTGGTTGGGGGAGGGGTGAGGTGGCGACTACCCATTGGATGGGGTGATGTGGCCGTGGTGTGGGTAGGATAGTGGGTAGCTTTAGGAATTAGAGGGCATACTAGTTGGACCGATTTAGTTTACAGGCGTCGTTGGTCACTCGGCCCGTTTCGACGCCTATTAAAAATAATCTTAATATTTTATTTATTTTTAAATAGCTTTTATAACTAGTTTTAGACAAACAAAAATATCCGGAACATCCGGGGGTTTGGCGTTTAAATAAAGACGGGGCGTTTTAGAAAACAACCCGGGCTTGCGAACATAGTTTTATGCAAACAATGCAGGATGATGACGATGCAATGCACAAATTCGACGCGATTTTCTAGTAGTGGTTTTGCGGGATGCCACAATTCGACACCACTAACAATGGACCTCGCCCTCGAGATCCGCCTCATGGTACCGGAAAGAAGGTCGGCGATCTGCGTCTTCTCGCTTCGTGTAGATCCTCGCGACACCACCAACGATGGTTCCTTCTTCATCTTGAAAACGGCGACACCACCAACAAAGGGTCGTTGCTCCTGATCGTCGAGAGAACACTCCGGAAACAAAAGGTCGAAGGTAGAGGTATCAACAATAAAGCCACCCCTAACTTCCGTGGACGGAGTAAATTGCTGGATCCACTGATTCGACGTACAAGGGCGAATGATAAGAGCAGTGGTAGGGTAGCTACTCCATCCCGCACTCAAACCATTACTCTGCACACGAATAGCGGGTTAAGCAACCAACTCTCGGAATCAGACTGAAGATCTCGACAAACGAGGTTCGGAACAAAGGAGTGATGCAGACTCTGCTTCGGATCTGGCGTAGACGATGCCGTTGCGTCGGAAACACCAGAAGAGACAACAGAAATCGTATGAAAGACACAATGATTAGGTTCCGCGATGGTTCCATTGGCATGAACAACACATGCTCAAGGTCGACTCCTACTTCACCTAAACTCGTCATTCTCATATGTTTTCCAACGACACTGATATCCAGCAAGGAACACACATAGATAAAGAGCTCAAGAACAAAAGATCGGATGAAGGGCACAACAGACAAGTTGCAGAGTGATGATCGTAGCACCTCCGTTACCAAAAGGAAGAAAGCGAAACCCTGAAGGTACGACGGAAAACCCAACCACGAGAATTCCTGGACTCGAAGAGAGAGAAGAGAGCAGATTCAAAACACGTAGAGGTAAGAGGAGAACAGCAGAGGGGTAAGGAGTAAAATCAGACCTAACCAGAACTATCCAACCGTTTTTGCAAAATAGTTTTGACACTCTACTTCGGCCGTTAGCTAGGTTATCCTACAGGCTGGACTTGTGGGGTATCGCAATCGCCGAGCTCGATACCACTCAGAACACCTCGAATCGGACCTATGCAAGTTTGAGCAAAATTCGCCAAACCCACATAAAACGATTCAAAGGTGCTCACCAGCACTTTCGCGGGTGGAAACGAAGTAATAACATTACACAACAGTCCTCGATGGGACCCATGAGCAGATATATATACAATGACCCAAAGAGTCAAGAATACATATATAATATACAAAGATCCAAATCACCTTGAAAACGATAGAGTCCGCTACGGACAAGATGCAAATGGGGCTAAGAGCCTCAAGAATAACCATGGCGTCCATAACCCCGCCAGCCAAGCCGGAAGGGTAACCGCTAACGGCCGATCTCAAACCTGCTTAAACAAAAGGTGCCGACAAAGGGCAAAGGAAAAGAAGGAGCGTCGATCGAGGCCGACACGGCGAGGCTATAATTCGGTCCTCGCCACATAGGTATGGTGGATCAAGCGGCAGCATGCACTAAACATCCTATAGAGACTCGATACAACTGGCGGTTATCAGAGAGGGGTAAGAATAGCCTATCCGGATCCAACCTGAAGCTAACACCAAACAAACCCATCCTGGTGTTTCCCCCTCGAGACCAAACGAGGAAGTCAACCGAGGAACTCACACCGTTGGCAGTTTTATTTATTCAGTTATCGTTGCAGCATTTACTAGTCAGGTTTAGATAATCATCCTGATAAAGTAAACAGTGGGCACTTTTAGTTAATCATTCCGTGATAGTGGCAACACTTACTAGTCAGATACATTTATCATGAGATAACCCAAAAACCCAGCAGTTGTTGGTACTTTTATTCAGCCATTCCGTTGTAGTTGCAGGATTTACTAGTCAGGTACAATTGTCGCAAGCGACAACCAATCAAGCAATTGTGGGCAGTATTAATTAGCCATTCCATTATAGTGAAGCTGATTACTAGTCATTATAAGTCAAATTTATAGCAGTAAACTTTAGTTATGCTTGTCTATGATCGAGATACTGTGCTCCAAGTCGTCCATATCCATGGACACGGCTTTCGAAAGTTTTACCCGGTCGGGTGCACCAATAGCAACACACGCCGATCAACCTCGGAAAAACCAAATCAAAACCCAACGAGGCTTTCACGATGAACAATCACAGGATTCAGAAATATTTGGGGCCACCCCATTAAGCTACCCGCAACGTAAGCTAGCTCGAGACGGACTCAAGGTCCGGGTATACGGTCAGAACGATCGGGAACCCCAAACGGGCTTGTCGACACCGTGGAATCGTGTCCCGATCCTAAACAAGACAAAGGTGCTATCCGTCGCACAATCGTAAATAAAGCGGTAAAACATGGCATAAGCAGGATCGTAAATAAAACCTCAAACTAGTTTGTGGCCCCAAGAAATAAGAATGAATCAAGCTCGCCAGGGGTCCCATATACCTCCGGATGTGGATAGCGATAAATCAAGGAATGTATTAAGTACTCGGGGTCTTACGGGACACAAGTGGGCGTCGAAACCAAATATTTTCTATCACCCACCGATGCCTCTGCTTATTTCAATTTTAGTTGTTAAACAGAAATTTAAAGTGACGATAAGTAAAACTAGAATCATATCCAACATCAACATGCGGCAATACATCAAGCCAATCGTGGCATATGACACACATCAGCGCTTGAGCAAGCAACTACGACGCGCAAGTCCAACTATCTACCAAACAACAGGTAATAGGATGTGTCCAAGGCAATATAAGGCTGCAAGGGATATCACGGGTACGAAAACTAGAGCAACGCAACACAGATAGCAAAAGATCAACAGGAGGGAATAAAGACTATAAAAGTAAGATAGGTAGAAAGAGGGAGATGCTCGCCTGAAAACATTGTCGAAAGGTTCATCCGAAGATTGGGGCGAAGCTCACATCAACTCAACGGCCTTATCCGCGAAGAAGCAAAATACTAGAAGAACACCGGATGCAATATTTAATACACGGCAGAAGATCGGCATGATGCATGTATGATGCATGGCATGGCAAGGTGCGATGCAATTAGGTCATATTAAGTGGAACCGGGGTCCCGACAATTAGTTATATGGTTCAAGTTATTTATCTACCCCGCAATTTAAATGTTGTTTTACATGGCCAGATATGGTACCGGTTCGCTACACAGGTTTAAATGAGGCCAATATAAGGCTAGATTTGCCCGCATATGGGCCCCATATTTAATTATTAGGTGAATCGGCATAAGGCCCCAAACCACAGATATGCATGCGAATATGACAATTCAATATGCGACAAGTTGTTATTATATGATAAAATAGGGTTTCGGGGAGGGGTTCACACATTAGGGGTCTCGACGATCTTGGGGTTCCCGGGGTTCGGGGGTCCGGGGTCGGTCTCGGGGTTCAGGGTTCGACGGAAACGTTCTCGGCGGAAGCGTTCTCGGGTTACTGGGGTAGGTCTTGCCGCATCCGGGGGCTCCAGGGTTCGACGATCATGGTGTTCGGGGAAGGTTCTCGGTGTCGGTGAGGTAGACCTTGTCGTGCCTTAGCGTAGATCTTGGGGAGGTTCGGGTTTCCACGGGTTCGGCTCGACAACCGGACTCCGGAACGGTTCTTGGTGAACTTGGTGTGTCGAGGTGTTGTCTTGGTCCGCTTCAATCGGGTCCATGTCGAGTACTTGTCCCACGTGGCCTTCGGGTCCGGGGTCCCAGGGAACAATACACGTCGTGTCCGTGACGGAGATCTTGAGGGTTCCTACACTTGACGAGCTTGGCGTTCCCTGACGACAATCATGGATCTTATTATCCACCTCTGTGTCGGTGTTGAGCTTCACGGCCACCGCCAATTGGTTGTCGAGGTCGGTCTTGGGGTCCCGTGAAGGAGGCCTTCGCGTTCCATGATGAAGATCTTGATACCGGGTCGTCCTTCGGGCATACCTGCATTACCTCGCCACTTGTCGATCTTGTCGGGTTTTGCATCGGGACCTTGTTCACTTGACAATACTTGACCTCGGTCTTGATGGCGGGCAGCCAAAGCGGCGACGCAAAGACGGAGGTGCTGGCTGAGGCGCAGGCGGAAGCTTGAGGTCATGACGGCAGCAGCAACTTAGCGAGGCGGCCATGGGCCGGAGGTGCGTCAGCGACGGACGGCACGCTGGCGGAGAGGGCCGCAGCGGCGGGCAGGCGGAGCGGAGAGGGCACGGTGGCGCAGGCTTGGGCGGCGAGAGACGCAGGGCCCAGGGCGCGGAGGCGCAGGCGGGCGGGCAGGCGGGCAGCGGGAGAGGCCGACGGTGGCGCGAGCTTAGGTGGGCGGCGAGACGAGGCCCAGGCGGCGGAGGCGCAGCTTGCCCGGGAGGGGCTCAGGGCGGCGGAGAGCCTCGGGCGACGCGCGGAGGAGCCTCGAACGGCGGGGCAGAGGAGGAGGGAGCAGGGCGGCGAGGCGCGAGGTGGAAGGAGGCGTCGGAGTCTGGGACCGGGCGGTGAGGCAGCGCGAGGACTCAGGCGGTGGCGAGGCCGAGGACGCGCGGGAGGCGGTGGCGGCGCCAGCGGGCGAGCGCAGTGCTGGCGGCGTTGGCGGGCGCAGCTGACGGGCTTGCGGGAAGGAGCTTGGGGAGGAGGCTGCTTGGGGAGGGTCGTTGGCGGGAGGTGGAGGAAGCGGGCGACGGGCGGCAGGCTGCGGTGCGACGGTGGGGTCTGGTGGCGACGGCGAGAGGTAGAGACGGTCGCGGCGTGAGGGAGGTGGAGCGCGTGGGGACGCGGGAGGGGAGAGGGGCCACGGGACGCGTGGCAGCGTGGGGCTGGGGTCGGTCGGGCAGTGGGCGGGGGCCACGGGTCGATGGTTGGGGTAGGCAGCGGCGTTGTGCGTTGCGTCGTGCGTGGC
This sequence comes from Avena longiglumis, assembly GCA_030063025.1. Classification (NCBI taxonomy): domain Eukaryota; kingdom Viridiplantae; phylum Streptophyta; class Magnoliopsida; order Poales; family Poaceae; genus Avena; species Avena longiglumis. Next base: position 463,054,137 of record CP125975.1, on the reverse strand, counting down.
CTGTGGCGAGGAAGGTGTGAGAGGAGGTGGGAGAGGAAGGAGAGAGGGGTGGGGTGAGTTAGACTAGGTGGCAGATTATGAGTGGTTGGGGGAAGGGGAGGGGTGAGGTGGCGACTACCCATTGGATGGGGTGATGTGGCCAGCGGGTGTGGGTAGGATAGTGGGTAGCTTTAGGAATTAGAGGGGCAGACTAGTTGGACCGATTTAGTTTCTGGGGCGGTCGTTCGGGTCACTCGGTCCGTTCGACTGCCCCTATTAAAAATAATCTTAATATTTTATTTATTTTTAAATAGCTTTTATAACTAGTTTTAGACAAACAAAAGTATCCGGAACATCCGGGGGTTTGGCGTTTAAATAAAGACGGGGCGTTTTAGAAAACAACCCGGGCTTGCGAACATAGTTTTATGCAAACAATGCAGGATGATGACGATGCAATGCACAAATTCGACGCGATTTTCTAGTAGTGGTTTTGCGGGATGCCACAACCGCCTCCCCTAAGGTGTGTCGACCAAGACGACAACGTCGTCGCACTAGTGACACAAGATTTTCACCCAAGAAATGTGAGCAACTTCTCTACCCCATGAAGCATCTACCCGCAATGGATCCCGTGGACGCCGCCTCAACGCTCAACCACCATCCAGGGGTCGCTGCTGTGATTTCCACCAACCCCAACGCAAGACAAGCTGCATAGAACCGCCAAAGCTAACTCACCAAGAAGATGACCACAACAGGAAGTTGACATTAATGTTTCCACTCTCACTAACCGAAGCTTGGGTAGACATTGATGATATCGTCCCCCTTTTTGAGATGTAATATATTGGCCAGAGAGTATTTCCCTCTTGGTGATTGTCAAAACAAAAAAATATCCATAGACATGATTTGATTTTCTTTGTCTAGGTTGCTGATGAGACTGTACTCGTCATCTCTAGGGAGGGGGTGGGGCTGAACAATATATGATATGCTACCGAGATGACAAAATAGTTGTGCAAAGCACATCCAAATTCTTTATCGTCTAGCTAAATTCGTTTAGACCTCCAATCTCCGAGGAAATATGAGACTACCGCTTTCCTCGTCCTACAGTACAATAGGGAGATGGTCGACAGGACTCGGTGGCGGCAAGCACAACGATTTATGATAGGGACATGTCCCTTTTTATAGACCGAGCAACTGATAACCCACATTAACCTAGGAATCATCACTAATGGAAAAATGGCTTATAGTCCTAGGTTGTAAGGGTGTTTAGTCCTGATTTTGCATCCGGGACTACGAAATCAGGACTAAAGGCCTTTACCTTTAGTCCCGATTTGCTACACCACATGGCGGTTTTTGCAGCGCGGGGGACGGAGGACCTTTAGTCCCGGGTCGTAATATGGCCCGGGACTAGAGTTTTTTTTCAAATTTTTAAAATTTATTTTTTAAAATTTGTTTTCAAATTTTTTCTTAAACTTTTGAATTGTTTGACTCGTTAATCCTATCACTTAAAATATTTTTAACACTAACTATACTTAATCTTATGTCAAATTACACTTATAGTCAAACTTTCCGATCGGTTATCCATTCTAGCACTACTCCACCCCAGCACGCTTAACTTCTCTGTTCCATCAGGAAGTCTTTGCGTGAAGCCCATTTTACCTTATTGTCAACACTACCATAACAATTTTGTTGGTCCATATCAATATGTCATACATCTTTATGTTTTGAAAATACAAACAACTATTTAAGTAAACAACAATAAATAAGTAATAATAATATTTTAATCTAATGAAAGTCGAAAACCTAAATAAAATAATCTTTTACTTATCTTTTTGCCATTTATTCATTTAATATGGCATAAATAATATCTTTAAATCTATAAATCGAAATTCGACAAATAATATATCCATTATTATCAGAAAATTGTGAGGAATACAAATATGGCATTAAAAATTGCTAAAAAAATATTTTTTAATTAACTTTTTTCTTTTCGAATTTTAAAAATCTAAAAGAATCCTAAACAGCCTAAGGCTATTGAAATCGAACTCAATTTATTTTCCGCATATTTTGATAGGTTGTACGTTTTTTTTCAACATCGTACGCAAAAGTTATAGCCATTTTAAGTTGTTCGCGTCCGTACCCATCTAGTCTCGGGCCGTATCACGACTCGAGACTAAAAGGTGTTGCAGGCGCCCACACTCCTTTAGTACCGGACCATATCACGACCCATGACTGTCCGAAATAACCCTGACCTAGAATTTTCTCATGCTCCTAGCCACTGAAAATGGTACGGGACTAGTGCGCATGCTAATCCCGGCTCGTAGCAAATCGAGACTAGTGTAAGACTCTGGACCGAACCGAAGCCCATTTTTTACTAGTGCCCCTAGGATTTCTCCATCTTACACATCCCACTAACACCAAGAGGTTCTTAGCGTTCATGTCTCACATGGCAGGAAGTAAGTTTTGGTAATACATGTATCATCTCTCAAACTCACAAGCCACACGTATTTAAACATGAATAAATATGAAATACGAATGCGCTCGTGGTGTATAGCAACCATTGTAAATTGGCAACGTGGGACTAGATATTCCACACTTCCACCAAACCAGCCACCTTTTTTTTATAGGAACCAGCCATCTCAATTTTTTTTTAGATAAACCAGCCACCTCTTGAGTATTGACTTCTTTTCCTTTTCCAAATCCGGCCCATTTGTAAATGAGGCCCATATTTCCAACAGATTCTATGAAGGTACATCATCCGAAATATTTTTTATCGAACAAGGTAGCACCCAAAATCTTATGTAGAAAGTCACAGGCTGCAAGCCCAGCAAAAAGGCGCCATTGTCCTGGATTTTGTTATCACGTGTATATGTAGGGTGTCAACTGGGATCCCACCAAAGTCCCACCTTTAGTTCATTTACCAAAATCTAGTTTAAATTTTGAGAAAAAATTTACACTAGATTTTGACAAATGAAGTAGAAGTGGGATTTTGATGGGATCCCACTTGACACCCTATGTATATGTAGTAGCAATCTCTCTACAGGTTAATCACTACATGTGTGAGATTTTTTAACCCGTATAGCAGAGTATTCTCTTGTTTTGGTTGCAGCACTGCAACCAACAACTAGTTTTTATTATTTCTGAGAGTCTTTATATTACTCTCTTCGATCCAAATTAGTTGACTCAAATTTATTAAGATACATATGTATCTAATACTAAATTATGGCTAGATACAGTTAGATCTAGACAAATCTAAGTCAACTAATTTGGGTCAGAGAAGGTATTATTAACGAGTATTGATATATTGGTGAAATTATCGAAAAAAAGAAACTATAGTAATTGACACTAGCCGAGTGGAACGTTTGGTCAAGTTCCATAAGGACCAGGGTTGCGGGTAAATTTGGACACCAACCTGCGGCCTGCTGCGGTTTGTTCTTATGATTCCACATGACAACAATCAAATTCACTATCACAAACTCACACTATACTCTCGTCAGAGTTGAGTTGGTTGTCCTCGACTAAAATCGTGAATGATGGCCACGAGCATGCCGTATACTCTCGTCTTCCTAGAGCCAGCTTGGAGACGAGCATGTCAGCATGCCGCGGTTCCTAGTGGTACCCTCTCTATACGGTGGGAGAGGGTTGGTACTTGGTAGCGTATGGGCGTATGGAGACCGTGAATGCTGGGAGCTCCTATATGCGGTGTGCCGACCGGCAGTGGCTTTTCTCTTTTTTTTTTTTTTTTCCGGTGTATATCCTATTGTTTTTTTTTTCGTTTGTCAAAATCGCAATATTTTAATTGTAAACAAAACATTTTCAATTTTTTCTTGGAATTTGAACATTTAAAAAATGAACAATTCGAATTCTGTATTTTTTCAAAAAATATATTTTTGAAATCTGAACGATTTTCAAATTTAAACACTTTTCTATCAAAAAGGTTTTGGAATATGAACATTCTTAAAATGAACACTTATTTTTTACTTTGAACACTTTAGATTTGAACATTTTTCAAATGTAAATAGATTTCAAATCTAAATTTTTCAAAAAAATGAAAATAAAACATAGAAAAAATCATAAAAAGGAAAAATTAAAAAGGCAACAAAAAAAGAAAAGAAAAGAAAAGAACGCAGACTGGGCCGGCCCATGCTGCACGCGGTGGTCAGCATACAGCATACAGGATTTCCGTGAACGTGGTGTAGTTCCATGAGCTCAATGGCTTCATCACGGGCATCCAGGCCAAGTCCATTATCACTTGGGCAGTTCGTCGGCCTTTTTGTGGGAGTTTAGGATTTTCACACTCTAACATCACATCTCCACCATAACAAGGCATCTAAATCGATCAAATCTACGCCAGCTCATATAACCGCATCTACACACCACAGCTCCTTTCGCTTGGATGTGGTTTTTTTTATAACTCCGGGACGTCTAACTTTTATATTAACCAAAGGCAGAAAAAGAAAGGTAAACGTTCGCATCAACCAAGATGATCAAGGCTTAGATTGGGTATACATGTACATGAACCTACAGATACCGATACCCAAAGCTTCACTTCACCCCACCCACACACGCTCTCTTATTGATCAGAGTAATAAACCACACCCAAATTACTTCATGGCACCTCCTCATTCCCAAAAAGAAAGCAAGGCCTCCAATAGATCAATCAGCGCCCAGAGGTGCACGGACGGACGTACGAGAGACCACGAGATCTCCCGATAGATCGCCAGCAGCTACCAGTGCGATCCGAGCCACTGAACGTAGACGGGCAGGGGCAGCCCACACCGGGACACGACTCAGACAGCGAAGCGGAATCCCTATGCTCCCACGCCTACGCCGCGTGCGGCCCCGAATTTAAAACGAAATCCGCTCCCAGAATCCACACGGGAGACGGCCATCGGAGGCAGCGCCTGCCTGGCCGGAGGGAGCACACCGCCCGCCAAGTGGCCATTGACAATGGCTTCGATCGTGGTACGCAGCTCCGTCTCGCGTCCCTGCTCCGCGTAACATGCAACTGTCTGCCGCGGCGGTTGTGCAGCGAACCTGGTACACTTGGCTTGCGCTGGGGCGCTTTGGACGAGATGATGGCAAGCGGCATGTGCGTTTTTATCCTCCGGCAGCGGCTGCCACTGGCAGGGAAGCGTTTTGGGGTGTTGCACCAAGAAAGGGATCGGATCAGGAGGCTGCGGGCTGCGCCCCTCCCCTCGATTGCCGGCGACTCATCGTCAACTCAGGGCAAGCCGTTCGTTGTCTGCCCATTTCTGCAAGTTAAACGCCTCACAGTGGTTTCTGAAACACACGTTACCTTTGTTGTGTTAGGGTTTATTATCAGGCAAAGGTAGGATATCAGAATGCCTGCATATATGCAGTAAACAAAAAATGGAACGCTTAATCCTGAATCCAATCTGACATATTAATTGTGCACTTCTGGCAGCCTTCTTGCAAATGAAGGCAAGCAAAATCACAGAGCCATGTGCATAGCAGCAGTTAACTGGGCCGTAGCTGTACGAATCCGACCCTTCATGCACCCCAAAGGTTCAGATGAATAATAATTACCGGCCGGCTGATGTTTCCAAAGATGCATAGGAGGTCAGAGCGTGCTTTGGTGAATCAAGAGGTGAAAGCAAACCCTAAGCTGGCACCGCACATCCGTGTATGTATACGCACGCTTCTGCATACTATCTGTCTGTCTGCTTGGCAACATGACAGTCTGGACTGACAGGGATACCACTTAATTAAGGATTCAAGTCTTGGAGACTAACACGTATACGTGAACTATGTACTAGTATAATATACACACCACATGATAGGAGTTGAATATGTTAAAAAGGACACCCTGTTTCAATCATTATTAGCCTTGTATATTTCAAGTGGCTCGTGGGAGATTACAAAGTTTAAAGAGTTGACCTCTTCTGTACATATCATTGAGTTTGTGAACACATGAAATTTAGGCGATCAAATCCAGAAGATAAGTGTCCACGTGTTTCCAACCGTAAAGTCGGCCCATGATTTGAGAGAGAGAGGAATTTAAGTTGATTTCTTAGTGAACGAAATGGTAATACTCTATATTTCCTGTTTAAGGACATCTCTAGCCGACCGCTTAAAATTTAGCACAGTATATGGCCTCTTATTATTTTAACTCCTTGAATTTTCTCCTCTAGATTCAAACTAGTGGTTTCTAGTCGATCTTTTAAACTTAACTCCTTAAAGAAAGTTGAACATAAACTCATGCAAATTTGATTCAAACTAGTTCATCAAACTCGATTAAAACTACTAGTTTGAACTATATATCCATCACTTTAGTGAATTGAAGTAGGATAGAGCGCGACGGGTGCTACGGGGTGTCGACAGTGGCACGTGGTGGTAGGCGGAGGCAAGGTGGACAAAGTCGAGGTGGACGCAGCCGAGCGGGGGGATAGCAGCGACCGGGGTAAATTATCCCCAATTTTGAATTCAAACATTAGAATTTCTTCAAACTATTGTCTCTAGGTACATGAGTTGTGTTTTGGATGATCAAATTTACATGGTGCATCAGTTATTTTACCTATATATATTATGGTGGATGAACTTGTTTTCTACTTTCAAACAACTTAAGTGGAAATTTGAACTTCAAATCCTAGTGCTGACCTCAGTAAAATTTGACACTAGATTCAAATTCACTCTCAGCACACTTCAAACAACAAAAGTTTAAATTCCCTGTCGTTTTAAGATACATGATAATCAATTGCACAAATTCAACATCGACCCTTTTCTTCGGGATGTTATAGATTATTACCGATCGAGATTCTTTTGGCAAGAAGATACTGAGAAAAAGATGTATTGACTGACCAAATTGAGTGTGGTTTGTTCTCCCAAAGACCAAGGTGGGCTAGGTATTCATGAACTTAAGGTTTAAGGTTTAAGATACTGCTCTACTTGGTAAATGGCTTTTCATGCTACTTCAAGAAGATGGTGTATGGAAAACTCTTCTAAAAAGAAAATATATTGGTTTAAAAGCATCATTACCAATGCTTTGGAAGCCTAGGGATACTATTGGTTCAAAAGCATTGTTCCCAGTGCTCTACTTGGTAAATATATTGAAAATGCTACTATCTGAAACAATATTCAGCTCCGCACAACATTGTTCGTCACAAGGGTGATACTATTGTCACAGTTTTAGAATCTTTTGAGATTTAATTGGCCTCAAACTTGCATCGTGGAACATTTTGTTGCAATGTTTAGCCATAGTGCAATTGTCAAGTGGAGCTGATGAGTTTCGATGAAATCTACATGAGTGGTAAATTTCTCGTAGATTCCATGTATAGAGCTCTGGCCCAGCCTGATGTGCCAGTTGACAATAATAAGAAAGTCTGAAAAATGAAGGTACCACTTAAGACTAAAAGATTTGCTTGTTACCTTCGTCGATAAGTTATTCTTTCAAAAGGCAACCTTGTAAAAAGGAATTGGCATGCAAGTACTAAATGTGTTTTTATCATCATGATGAGAAAATTAAACATGTACTCTTTCAATGCAAATTTGCTCATTTTATATAGCTTCTGGATTGTATTCTCCATGTAGTGTCACTAACATATTTGAGAATTAGCTACATGAGAATGAGAATAGGTTCATAATTATGATTAGGGTGGGAGCTCTTGTTGTTATTTACTCACTTTACCTATATAGAAATGGTAATATTTTTAATAATAAAAATTCTATTCTTACGCGGGTTATCTACTGGTGTACCAATACGTTCAGTTTATGGTCGTCTATATATCGTCTGGAGTACCACAACCTGTTTACGGAGGTCTATTTTTTAAATCAGGCTTTCGTCCCGCTATACTAATATAGCAACCAACACACAATCCGATACAAACACGAGATCACTGCTGGGCAGGCATCACCACAAATCCCAAAAGGAAAAACAAGAGAAATAAAAGAGAAAAAATGTCGACATTGTCGGAACGACAAAAGCGTCGGTGGCTCACAACCGATGTGCCCTCCGAAGAATTCCCACCACAATCCTATGCCGTCAAATCGCCGTGTACCAAGCAGCACCTTCAAGAAGGGATGTGACGACGCTGCTGCCCGGACAAGTCCTAGGATTTTTCCCGGTACACGAAGGGGAATGGGAGGAAGTACACCCGACGGCCTGCACAGGGAAGGTGGCACCCTCAGACGTCACCGCGTCGGTGTTGGCAACGCCGACAAAGATTTTTGTCGACTCCCAAAACCCGGACAATCTGAAGCGCGCCCCCAAGCTTGCCGCCCACCAACATGCACCACCACGGTCTAGAGGACACCATCACCGTCGTCCCGTATCAAACATTGTGAGGCCGACCAGACCGAAAGAAGAGAACCATAGGCAAGGAGCGATAGTACATCAGCCCCGTGGGAGGGAATAACCTCCACCGCCATAGACGGTAGTCGGCCGAACGCAGCGGCAAGAGAAGACCTGCCACTGGGAGCTGGAGGGTGACAACCGTGAAGACTTCTCGAGGGCATCCTCTACCGCTGAAGGCAGGCGTCGACCGGACACGGCAACAAGGACAAACCAGGCCGAACCCAAGAGAGATCCGTAAAGTCCTCGCCATCACGCTGCAGCACATAAGCATTGTCGTCGCTACCCTCACGTTCAGTGCCCTAGGCCCGACCGGGCAGACCCGTGAAGCTCCCGCTGCCTTGTTGCAGCAGACGTGGCGTCAGCGCCACCACCCTCATCACGGTCTCTACCTTGGACCAACCGAAGCCGACGCAATAGGGCCCGAGCAAACCCGTCATCGACTCGTCGCCCGCACCACCAACCTCGGCCGCCGCCTGCGCTACCGTCTGCGTGTCGGGCCGCCACTTATTCACCGTCGCCAAGACGGCCCGCCCGCGCGGAGCAGCTCGGCTCGGGGGTGTGCTCAGCACCGCTGCCTCCCGGAGGAGCCCAGGACAGCCACCGCTTTACCCAGCGGTCGAAGCCCGCCAGCCCAAATCGAGCCCGGTTTGTCCACAACACGCCACCACCACCCGACAACCGGCGACGTAGTCCCGCCTTGCCGCCCGAAGACCGTTGCCGCGCCTTTCCACCCTTCCACCGAATCCTGACCGTCGCCGACGAGGTCTCACCAGGGAACACCGTCGTCGGCCGAAGCACCTCCCGAGCAGGGTTGCGAACGCGCGGGAAGAAGAGGCCCCGCCGTCGCCGGCACCGCTAGGGCTTTGCCCGGCGGCGCACACCGACGGTGGCAGAGGGGTGGGGGAGGAAGGGCTGGGCTATATGGGGAGGCTGGCGGGGCCGCTCCGGTCGGCCGCGTGGGGGCGACACGGGGGGAATATTTCCGCACGACCCAGCTAGTACCCTTTCTTCTCCTCTTATGAAGGTCTATACATGCTCGAATGACACGGCGAGGGATACTATACTATCCAACATGGATGGCAAGATGATCTTCACGGTCCTCAATCACCATAAACGTTATGTAGTTTTCATATAATTTCATGCATCTCGCTTTTTTATGTATGTTCTTTTGAGTTTGGAATTCTGATAGCCGTCATGTGCATCCTAGGTAGGCTGGTTGAATATTTTAAGTAATAAACTACCCAAAGGCAATCCGAGGAAACCCAGCCACACAGGTACTACAAGTCGAACTTTTTCCCCTCTCCTCGCGACCCTTCCAGGCTTGAGATTCGTCTCTCTCCTTCTGCCGCCGCCCCTCTCCTCCCCTCTCCCAGTAGCTCATGGCCGAAAGGATGGATCAGAGGTGGCTTCTCCTAGTAGTAGCTTTAGGTTTAGGAGTAGATCTTGGGTGAATCCCGTGTTTTCCCTTGTGGAGTCTGAGGGTTGGACGGTGGCCCTTGGCGGCCGGAGCCACCGCGTCCTGGGTCGTCCCTCTCCTCTTCCTGGTGGCGGTGCATGCGAGCGGAAGTACTCGGCAGGCCCTTGCATCCCTCTCAATAAGGTACGCCCATGGAGCTTAGGGTCGAACTACTGGGACCTAGTTCGGCGCGTGGTGGTGCTTCTCCTCGTCGTTGTGCTCCGGTGGAGTGAGCCTATGGCAACGACGGGAAGGACTGCTGGCTCCTCAAATAAGGTCCTGGGTCTTGTCTTCCTTGGCTGCTATCTTCTTGGCTTCTCCACTCCGGATTGTGGCAGATCCCTGGAGTTTGTGGGCTGCCGGTTTTCATCGGGCAACGATGGAAGATAGTCATTCGGAGGTATCCCTGATTGGAGCAAGGCCATTCTCTCCTCCTCTTCTCCTAGGTGGAGCCGATGATTGGAGTAGGGTTCTTGTCCTCGATCGAATCTCAAGGCATGGGATTGATGAAGCCTTCAACATCTCGAGCTCTACTCACTGGTCCAAAGCGACCCAACTATCGGTAAGCTCCAAACTCGATTCAATCTCCATTGGGAGGCCCTTTATGGCTAGTCTTCATTGTGGTTCCTGTCGGCATTGAAGCAAGTGGTGAAGTCCCCATGGCGATGTTCGGCAACGGCAAGCTGAGCTTCTGGCTCGACGGTGGGGAAAGAGAAGGGCCTGGTTGTTTTAATGATAAGGCTTCTAGCCCCTTCAAGGGGCTTCCCGTGTTCAAAAAAAAAAAGTAATAAACTACCCATTATCAAAAAGAATATAAAATCTACAACGATAAAGTCCGTAAACTACAGAAAGTTTCTAGTCCCATTCTCACTTCCTCTGAAAGTTTCGCCGATAACTTTTGAGGAAGTAGGCTTTCCTAGTCAAGTGTGGGGGAAAAGGGCGAGGGAAAGACGCAACGTGACGATCTCCTGCCGACACCGAGAGGGTAAAGGTGTACTAGAGGCCGATCCCATCGTGGAACCGAGGCATGGAAAACCCCCATGGTCCACCCCTCCTGCGCCTGCGCGTGGGCGCGCGTGGGTCTAAACCCCGACGTGTCCACCGGAGCTCCATCGCCGTACTAACTCGCTCCATAAATACTTATAGGTCTCTGGGCTGCGGTCGGGTACGAGGGAATTCAGAACCAAGGGAGCACCGCAAATGAATTGCCTTCCTTCAGTAGCCGCGATCCACACCGGCAGGGGCTCGGTGGAAGAAGCGTCAAACACGGACGGACGGACGAAAAGGTAAATCATGCGCGCGCGTGCGTATACGCGTCTGCCATTGGTGCACACGCCTCCATAGTCCATCCATGCTTGCTCAGCCAGGGCGGCTAAAAGTTTCTCATAGAAAATGGGAGAAAATCGAACACACGTAATGCGCTGGGACGGTAAATCATGTCGCTGAGATTTGGGTGACACGCTGACACTACGTTTTTTTTGTAAAGTACTAAGTTGACAACGGTAGCTCCAATCCGCACGTGGTGATATGGTGAATTTTATTGGGGGCCCATTGGTACGTACTGCCAAAGTTGAGGCCGGCCGGGACCCATGGACCGCCGTAATGACCTCACCCGCACTACAACCCTCTAGCCTGGCTGGCTGGCTGTCATTTTGTCGATCAGGTCGTCGTGCTTCATCATCCGATAATTTCCACACGAGCGATCCCTCTCCTCTGCCTTGCCTCGTGCGTAGTTGCGTCAACTAGGCGAAAAATCTCTCCTTTAATTTTTCTAATTTCTAATTACATCGCCGTCACGCGATAAGAGAAAGTACATTTATCTGTTCTGCATATATAGGAAAATGTCAGTCACAAAAGATAGCCCGTCACGATTATGGATGCGGAACTCGTTAGGTAAAGGGGTCCAAAAACGAGCACGATGGAAACTAGAAATTCACTGGTCCAACACTATCTTGACCTCTCACAAGTCTCTGGCTTTGCGGTAACATAGAGACGTTAAATTGCAAGCATCCATTTGTCACTGCTGCATGCGTAGTGACTAGCGATCGTCTACTTGTTTCACTGCCTCCACAGCACCAAGTGCCCCCAGTGGTAGTGTAGCATCATGCTGTTTAAGCTACTCTTTTCTTATCCTAGTAGTTTGGATTTCATCATCCTGGAAAGATCCTTGATCATTTGATGAAGGATGTGGCTATTGCAACACTAGAGCAACTTGTCACTTGTTGCTCACTACTTCCTCTGTTTTAAAATATAAGATGATTTAGTTTTGTGAAACGAGTGTATCTAAATCTTATTTAGTATGTAGGTTTACGTCAAATCGAAACGAACCTATACACTAAAAGAGTCTAAATACACTTATTTCACAAAACTAAAACATCTTATACTCTCTCCGTCCTAAAATATGTCTTAGATTTGTCAAAATTTAGATAAATATATATACTAAATAGTATCTAGATTCATTCAATTTTAACAAATCTGAGACGTCTATTTTAGAACGGAGAGAGTATTTTAAAATCGGAGGGAGTACAAGAGAAAGGGACATGCGCAACTGTAAGTGGACAAAGACATTACCCGATTCATAGAGCGGGAGAAGACACCAGCTTCCATCTGCATCCTCTTCCTTTCCTCAAGTCGTCAAGTGGCAGGTACAGTCTGCAACCGAGGCCAGCCACAAATTTGGAGCTCACGATTTCACAACTATCTTGTAGGTATAGCGTCAATCCGTCATATAATTTTCATGGTGAGATCCTGAGTGGGGATTTTTTGGCTCCTAAGCACCGTGCTTCTGTTATTTAAAAATATCAAAAATTATATTTATAAGTTTCAAAAATGTTTGAACAAAATATCCCAATATAGCCAATTTCCCACAAACATCTGAAATATTAATTTTAAATATTTTATTCTGAGCTACTAAAATAACACATTGGTCGTGCTTCCTCTGATAATTTCCACACGAGCGATCCCTCTCGTCTGCCTTGCCTTGTGTGTAGTTGTGTCAACTTGGTGAAAAATCTCTACATCGCCATCATGCGATATAAAAGAAAGTACTATATTTATCTGTTTTGCTTAGGAAAATGTCAGTCACAAAAGTTAACGCGTCACGATTATGGATGCTGAACTCGTTACGTAAAGGGGTCCAAAAGAGAGCACGGTGGAAACTAGAACTTTACTGGTCCAACACTATCTTGACCTCACAAGTCTTTGGCTTTACGGTATCATGGAGAGCTTGACTTGCAAGCATCCAACTATCAATGCTGCGTAGTGACGACTAGCGAGCGTCTGCTTGTTTCACTTGCTACACAGCAGCAAGTGTTCCAATGGTAGTGTAACATCTTGCTGTTTAAGTTACTCTTGATATACTAGTAGTTTGGATTTCATCATCCTGGAAAGATCTTGGATCATTTGATGATTCCTTATTTTCACAATGTAGCTATATATTGCCCACTAGAGCAACTTGTGACCTGTTGCTCACTACCAGAGAAAGAGACATGTACAAATATAAGTGGACGAAAGACATGACCCGATTCATAGAGCCGGAGAAGACACCAGCTTCGAACTGCACCTCTTCTTTTCCTCAATTCGTCAAGTGGCACGGACAGTCTGCAACCGAGGCCAGCCACAAAATTTGAGCTGGGGATTTCACAACTACTCCCTCCGATGTCAAAATATAAGATGTTTTAGATTTATGAAAAAAAAAATCTAGACTTGTTTCAGTGCGTAGATTCACTTTAAATCTGAGTAAATCTACACACTAAAAAAAATCTAGATACATTTGCTTCACAAAGCTAAAATATCTTATATTTTAAAACCGAGACGATGGTGCCGGTAAATCATATAATTTTCATGGTGAGCTCCTGAGTGAAGATTTTTGGCTCTTGAGCACCGTGCTTATGTTATTTAAAAAATCAAAAATATATTTATGAGTTTTAAACAAGTTCAAACAAAATATCCCAATGTAGCAAATAAATTTTTCCACAAACGTGTAAAATATCAATATTAAAAAAAAATTGAGCTACTAAAATAAAAAAAGTGCATCGGTACATGCATTTTTCAAATCCCAAAACTTTATTAGTTTTTTTTTAACATTAGTCGATTTTATCACTTTTATGTAGCCCATAATATAACTAATTTTGTGTTGCAATTTTATATGCTTATGGGATACAACACCGACTATATTCAAAACTATTCTTACATATTCTAAAAATTTGTAAATATATTTTTTATTGTTTAAAAAAATAAAGAAAGCACCGGAACTCGGGAGCAAAGACACTTTCCGGGTAAACTCCCCTATACAAAGACGAGGGAATGACAAAAAACCACCACATTTGGGGCGGCGTTGTCACATGACCACCAAGTGGAGGCAGAGGGACACATAACCACCACCTCAGGGGCAGGTGCTCGACAGAGAGCACTGATTGCACGATTTGCTCGGTTTAATGGGTTTTCCGACAGGTGGGGCCCACAGTCAGGTCCGACGTGGCGTTGTCCTGACGGAGGGCGTCGACGGCCGTTAGGTTTGCGCGTGTCGGGGCGGTTCCAGTCATTTCTATCTCTCCCTGTATTCTCCGCAAATGGTGACGGGAGGCGGCGGTAGTGACGGCGGCGGCCCTGGTTGGTGGCTAGCCGTCGATGAGGAAGAAAGTGGCAGAGACGAACGTGACCACCATGCGAAGCTCTTCCCGGATGGCATACTCTCTCTGGCAACGGATCCAGAGGAGGTCAGGCCGCTGCCGGCGCCACCGCGCCTAGAGCGCCTGGGAGAACAGCGTGGACATCTGGGCGGCAGCTCGAGCCATTCGATGAGCCATTACGCTCCGACAACGGTGCGTGTTCAAGATCCCATTTTACTTCTCGTCCAATTGCGAGCTAGTGTTATATGTTATCTGAATTTAGTACTGCTTATGCCCCAAATGATCTGAATCATTTCTTAAATTTCAATATTTAGGTTAGACACAGAGATGTGGGAGCTGTTTGTGCAGTTTGATGGTGTGAAGTTTGTGCAGAAATAAATGGCTAGGTCTGACATTAGGTATCTCAATTTGTTGGCACTAATGGAGAAAGAGGGGTATGGCATATGTGACTCAATGTACTATGTTAAAGAAGAAGGTGAGGGATTGAATGGCCTAGATATAGTTGACAACAATTTAAAGGTTGAAGAGATGATAAGGAAGTATGAAAATAGGAAGAAATTGGTACTTACTGTCATGAGAGATAAGAAGAGAAACCAGGCAATTGTGTTGTCACCTTTGAAGAGAAAAAATGCAGAGACTATCAGGGCCAAATCTAGGCCAATTGACATTGATCTTGAGGAGGATGATCCTGTTCCTTATTAGATGCAGACTCAAGAGAGTGTTTACTGTCAGCAGATTCACACACAAGTTTCAGAGGATGACATTGCTGGAGAAGAAGAGGAGGGACAGTATGACTATGGCCTAGTTGATCCTGATTATGCAGAGGAGATAAAGAGCAAATAGGAGGAGTGGTTGAATGAGACACTTGCAGAAATGAAGAAGAATAGGGAGGATCCTTTGACACATTGTGAGGGTGACACAGATATTGAGGATATATTTGTTATTGAAGAACAAACTGAGCCAATTCAAGTGGAAGTGCCTGTGTAGAAAAAAGTGAGGAGGCAGGGACCTACTACTAGATCACATTCCCAGCAAGAAAGGAAGGTGTTGCCTGACTGGGTGCCTTCTGATGATGAAGAAGACCAAGGTTTTTTTAATGAGAATGATGATGATGGTTATGAGGAAGAGGTTTTTGTGCAGCCTAAAGGGAGGAAAAGCAGAGCCAAGAAATACAAACCTAGGGTGTGGTATGATGAGAACAGAGAGAATCCAGAGCAGCAGTTCTGAGGATACATTTTGCATTAAGAAGATGGAGCTAAAGCACACATGTCCAACTGATCCTAGCAGTACAAGGGTGAATTCAAAGTGGTTGAGCACCATGTATGTTGACAAATTCAGATCTGACCCCAATACCAACATCACTTCTTTGCAGGACAAAGCAAAGAAAGATTTTGGGGTTGAAGTTCCCAGCAGGATGGCATACAGGGCAAAAACTAAAGCCAGGCAGAGGGTGCTTGGTGATCATAAGAAGCAGTACTTTAGAATAAGGGATTATCTACAAACTGTAATTGATAAAAACCCTGGTTCTAGATGCATTGTGACAACTGTCACTGGCCCAACAGAAGAAGAAACAGAGGCAATGAAGCAGGGACAAACTGTTGATATCTGCTATGATCCTAGATTCCATGGTTTGTTCTTCTGTGTGAATGCTGCAAGGCTGGGGTTTCTTGAAGGTTGTAGGCCATTCATTGGCTTGGATGGTTGCTTCATTAGATTGACAACAGGTGCTCAGATACTAGCTGCTACAGGAAGAGATGGCAACAACAACATATATCCACTTGCTTGGGCAGTAGTTGCTAAAGAGGATACGGAGAATTGGGTTTGGTTCTTAGAACAGCTCAAGTATGCACTTGGTGGAGAAGATGACCAATTTGGGAGGTACACTATCATGTCGACAGTGCGAAGGGTTTCTTTGAAGGCGGTGTCAATCAGATTCCCAAATAGTCCACAGAGATACTGCTTGAGGCACATCTATGCCAATTTCTAGACTGCTGGCTTCAGAGGAGAAGACCTGAAGAAATGTATGGACAATGCAACATACTCTTACACAAAACATGGTTTTGATGTTGCAATGGAAGAATTAAAGAAACAATCTGAGCCAGCTTGGGTGTGGTTGTCCAAGATACCAGTGCACTCATGGGCTAGGTGGGCCATGGACACAAATTGCAAAACAGATTTGGTTGTCAACAATTTGAGTTAGGTGTTCAATAGGTACATACTTGATGTTAGAAACAAACCCATTGTAACTATGCTAGGTTGCATATATGACAGGCAAATGATGAGGTTTGATTGCAAGAGAGATGGAGGAAGAATGGCTAGATGGGATATAACTCCACACTACACAGAAAAGCTAGAGCTCATGAAGAAGTACTCAAGGCAATGTGTCCCAAGGAGGTCAGATATTGGCCTATGGCAGGTACAAAGTGGCAACCATACTGAAGAGGTAAACTTGGAGAAGATGAGCTGTTCTTGCACGAAATGGGACCTCTCAGGACTGCCTTGCAATCATGCAGTTAGTGCTATATATAAAGCTGACATGCATCCTGAAGATTTTGTCTCACATTTCTTCAAAAAGCCCATGTATTTGGCTAGCTACAAGCCAATATTCTATCCCATTCCAGCACAACATGGTTGGACAAAAACAGACACTCCAGATATAATGCCCCCAAAATTCAAAGACCACATGTTGGGTAGAAGGCAAGAGAAGAGAAGGAAGGGAAAATATGAAGTGCCCAAGCCTAAGGATACCTCTAGGATGGCTACCATAACATGTAGCAATTGCAAGTTGCAAGGACATAAGTACACAAGTTGCTCACAACAATTGAGGCCTGACCTTGCCATTAGGAAAAATAACCACAAGGTAATGCTTTATTTGTTGTTATGTACAACTACTATTACTACAATTTACTTATGTCAATTTGCAATGAAATGTTGCAAGCTAGTAGAGCAATGCCTGATGCTCCATCATCTACTACTACATCATCTACTACTACTGGTCCATGTTCTACTACTCCAAGAGCAGCTGCACCAAGGCCTCCAAGAGCAGCTGAACCAACATCTTCTGATGCTCCAAGATCATCTGCAGAAAGGCCTCGTTCCACTGCAGGCAGGGGTGTGTTTTCATACTTCACAGCTGGGGCAAATGCAAGTGTTCGTAGAGATCCAGGTGTTGGCCCTCTTGGAAAATCATATGCTGGTCCTTGTTCTTCAGCAAATTCAGATGTTCTGTGAGCTAAACTGAGCAAAGAAATGTACCAAAACCCCTTATTTTTTGTTCTGCTATGTACCCTAAACCCCTTATTTTGTGGTTTGTTGATGTCTGAAAACAATGTAAAACCTGGTAATTTGCACTGATCAAATTGCTGATGTCATTGATGTGTGAACAGATGCTATGTTTACACAAAATATTTTACCATTATATGACCAAAAGGATCTGGACCAAGTAAAACCGGTGATATGTGAAACAGATGCTAATTATATGACCAAACAGATGCCAACTCACAATAAACAATGATCTAGACCAAGTGATAAACATCATCATAATACATAATTCACCAACTAATTATTGCACTAACAGATTCATAGTTCACCAACTACATCAGTATACTAATTCAACTCACAAATTACTAAATAGTTCAACAATACAAGTGAAAATCAAAGATTACAGTACATTCATGCACACTACTCATTACAGATTTGTTTGATCTTCCTAAGCTTTGATCTAGCCCCTTCTTTCTGCTTCATCAGTTCTGCAAAGGTGTGTTCTAGATTTCTCTTCTCTTCCTTCAACATGTCCCTCTGCTTCTCTGCATTCAACCTCAAAGACTTGTGCATGTTAGATGTGGAGGCATCAACTTTCATCTTTCTCTCTAGTTCTGCCCTGGCATCAATCAAAGCTTGTTCAGCTTTGGCCTTCAAAGCTAGTGTAAGCTGCTTCTCTTCCACCACTTGCTTTAGATTATCTTGTGCATTCTTCAGGGCAAGCTTAAGCTTGGCAATCTCATCCTCATACTCCATCCTAGTATCAAAAGATTTCAGGGAATCATTAACCCTACCATCCTTGCAGGTAGAATACATGTCCCATAGCTTTGTCAGGCTTTTGCAAAGGATTCAGCGACATTATCCACCTAGTGGATAAAGTCACATGTTTCTCCTTCCTAAAACATAAATGACATAACAGAGAACATTTAGTAAGAACACTATCAAAAAATATTGCATTTAATCTAAATTCAGTAGAAACACCTCCCTACACATGAAGGACCTCATGCCACCAAAGATCCTTGAAGCAACATGTTTCACAATGCACAATTACATTTGCAAAGAATAGGGTTGTCTCCATCATCGGCTCTTCCATTGTAATCCGAGTCATACATGCTATTGGGACCCTAACAAGCCAAAATGTACTAATTAAATAGCCTAAAATCGAGCTCAACCCCAAATCCCCAAATTTCATATGAACCCTAACCCTAGATATATGAGAATGCAGAGGGGAACACTAACCTCGGTGCCAAGGGAGCTCATATCGTCGGAAGATTTCTCGCCGTCGCCCCAGGAAACCATTTCGGTCGCGGGCTGAGATCTGTGTGGCCGGCGCGGTGGCGTCATGCTGAGAGAAGGAGAAGGCGGGGGGGAGGCGACTAGGCTAGAAGACGATCTTGCCGTCCGGCTTAATAAGCAACACGCGCAAACCTAACGGCCGTCGACGCCCTCCGTCAGGACAACGCCACGTCGGACCTGACTGTGGGCCCCACCTGTCGGAAAACCCATTAAATCGAGCAAATTGTGCTATCAGTGCTCTATGTCGAGCACCTGCCCCTGAGGTGGTGGTTATGTGTCCATCTGCCTCCACTTGGTGGTCATGTGACAACGCCGCCCCAAATGTGATGGTTTTTTGTCATTCCCTCATACTCCCTCCGTTCCAAAATATAAGACGTTTTAGATTTGTGAAGAAAATGAATCTAGACTTATTTTAGTATGTAGTTCATTCCAATATATTTTGAAACGGAGGGAGTACAATACAAAGACGGGAGAAAAAAATAACCTAGCAAGTTGAGCTAGCTTATGCACTCGTATCGTGTTCACGGAGATTCATTTCATCACCAGTCAGTACCCCGCGGCCCAGACATTGATGGCTATAGCAAGCGATAAGGCTGCATGATTGCTTCTCACCTGCCAAATCATGAAGAAACAGGCTACTGCTGCTGCCAGTACTACCGTGCAGATACAGGGTCAAATCGAGCAAAACAGAGGAAGGTGGCACAGAATGGCGACGCGCATAGTGCCTTCCTGGATCTTAACTAAGCGGGGCCCGCTTCAAGCGACGAGTCATCTGAAACAGTTCAACCGACTGTTTACCATCGCACCCTCCGTCCTGAGATAGTCGAGGCCTACGAACGCTACGTCGGAAGAATGTTCGCATTGGCAATTTTGACATGACATCGTACTTGTCAATGTTTGTACTCCCTCCGTTTGAAAATATAAGATCTTTTAGGTTTATAAAAAAAAAATCTAGACTTGTTTTAGTATATAGATTCACTCAACTTTGGGATAAATCTACACATTAAAAAAAGTCTAGATTGATTTTCTTCATAAATCTAAAACATCTTATATTTTAAAACGAAGGGAGTATTTATGTATTATCAACGCCGTACAAAACGGTTCATTTTACCACACGTTTATGTACTTTTTCTTTTTTTAGAAATAGTCATCCATAGATTAATACACGGATCTCCGGTAAATGCTGGACAGTGAGACAAGGTTCCACTTAGGCAACCCGGGTTTTTTTTTCAAAGGACCTCGAAACTGCAACCAATAAAACGTCCGTGGGTACAAATAACCAGCAGAGCCTTGCAAATGCAAGGAAAAGGAAATTATAGCACATCCTAGACTTTTGTGCAAAGGACCCTATAGCAGAAAAGGAAGACGCAATTCAGCCCTTGGTCCTCTCCACCGGGATTGAACCTCGCAGACACAGTCCGGCGGGCAAGATCTGAAACTCCACTCCCAGACGCCATAGAGGACAAATGGACACTAAAACTAAGCCTAAAACCTAATCTACCAAGGCCGACACCTTGCCTCCACCATCTCCAGATGACATCGCCATCGCGGACGGCTTCGATTTGGCCTGGGCAGGGCAAGACGACTCTCAAACATGCAATCTGGGTTTGAGTCTCCTCACCCAGTATTGAGTTGTCGAAGCGGGTTTCTCCCTCCCCTAGATTGTTTTTCTTCACTATATTGCAGGGACACGCTATTTGACTACCATTCGAAGTAGTTTTACACACATCCTATTTTTTTATAACATACATAATTTTATCCATCATGTAAATTTTGCCTTACCCGATAAGTTATGAAGAGCATAAAAATATAGATAGGACGTAAATACTTTTTGTACATGGCGTACGGTGCAAAATACATTTTTTTTTGTTGTTATGATTGTGTTTCTTGTATCACATTTTGTTGATTGGTAATATAGATGTAGTTATTTGTATTCCAAACATTATTTCTGGTGAAACACCGTAAAAAATGTGGCAAAATAGCCCCATGTGCTAAATAGGATTTCTATTTTACTGCATCATATAATAACAAATTTCATTCAGGTTTCCAATAGTATTGTGTTAGGAGTCCTCCGGTTGCGAGATACACGGAGAGTGCAAAGCCAAATTATTAGGAAATAATTAGAAAAGGAGAACGCCATTATAAAAAATTGGCACATGCTCATCGATACCAGATAAGGCAACAATAAATTTTGAACTTTATTTCCCGCCTTTGGCAATAACTAAATTATTAGATCAATGGTTCTCCACACTCTAAAACAATGGTTTCTAGATGTCGTTTATTTCACCAAACATGGAGGATCTTGGTATATGTGGAGTCTACTTATCTGGATCTTCTTTCTTATTTTTCTCTCGATTCTTGACTACATGATGGCTCGTGTGTGTCCGAACCATCTACCGCCTTCACAAGATTTAACATGTTAGAAGTGTTGGACTTGAAGTTGGCCGGTCTGAGCACGATCACTCGTACTAGTGCACCCTACAATCGCGAAATTCGTTTCCGAAATGGAAATTGTGTCAAACTTTATTTTCTACGCAATTATGGTGTTGGATCCAATTAAACGATGCATCCAATTGAACATCAAACTTTTCTCCAATAATAGTGGTCAACTAAAAACAATTACATGTCGAAATGTAGGTTAGAGTAATATGAAATCTTGGAGAAATAATGAGGCATAAAGAAAGATTGACCATTGATTAACAAGCATACTATCCCAGTCCAAAACAGAGATGAGAGGGGATAGAGAGAGCGAGATGGGAGAGGAGAGGACGTGCACATGAGCATACCTCGCTTGGCTCGGAGAGTGTAATCCAAAAATTTCACATGTATATTGGTTATGGTATGGCGAGGCAACGATCGAGCTAGAGACAGACAAAAGGGTGTATGATTCAGCATTGACTTACTATAATACTATATTATTGCACTTATGTACAAGATCAAGGGAGATCATCGGACTGTCCGTGGAAGCGCTGCACGTCCGTCTACTTAAACCATTTTCAAGTTGACTCTCTACATAGAAATCGAATTGCCATAGTTGACAAGAGTTGTTTATATCAGAAGGCCAACTATACTGCTCCATGAATAATGGAATTCCTTAAAAATGGTCGATTTTCCCAATCATCAATGTATTAACAATTTAACAGTCACCCCATAAAAAAGAACACAGCCGATGCACTCCAAGATTCCCCACCGCTGCTTAACCTCTTAATTAAGTGTCAGATGACGACCATGGACTAGCTTTGCGGTATCGATCACATTATTACACCCTGTAAGAGCAAGTATAATAGGGTACAATCAGCTGAATATAAGAGATAAAATATTATAGTTTAATGATGTGGAAGAAAGATAAGAGGTATGATTAGGCATCTAATTCCCGGAGGTGGGACGATACCCCATATCTCTGGTGTGGTTGGGCATCTAATCCCCGGAGGTGGGATCACCCACCTCCAGTATGCGGACGATACCATGATCATGGTGCAGGGGTCGGAGCTTGATATCATTAACCTCAAGTTCTTGTTCCTGTGCTTTGAGTCCATGTCCGGGCTCAAGATCAACTTCGACAAGAGCGAGGTTATGGTCATGGGCTTCCTCGAGGAGGAAAAGCAGCAGATCGCCGACCGCTTGAACTGCCGATTGGTGGTCTTCCCCATCACCTACTTGGGGATGCACATGCACGACTCTTGGGTGCTGATTAGGGACCTTACCCCCATGGTCGCGAAGATTCGGTCTAAGGCGGAACCGTGGCGTGCGCGCTTAACATCCAAGGGGTCCAAGACTGTCCTGATTAACTCATGTCTATCCAGCCTCACTACGTACCAGATGAGCCTATACTTGCTCCCTGAAGGAACTCATGCTGACTTCGCTAAGGAGTTATCTAGGTTCTTTTGAATGGCCAGGGACGGGCACCATAAGTATCATATGGTGAAATGAGCAGATATTTGTACCCCCAAAATCCTTGGGGGTTTAGGAGTCCTTGACTCTCGCCGCTTCAACGTGGCCTTATTACTCAAGTTGGTGTGACGCATTCTACAAGACGACGGCGGACTTTGGCTCCAACTCATTAAGGCCAAGTACCTCTGGGGCCGTCCCCTGATGGCGTGCGAACGCCGAGAAGGGTCCCAGTTTTGGCGATCTCTACAAGACATTAAGCACTTCATCCGCCGGGGTTCTCTCTGTCAAGCTTCATGCACTAGCCAACACAACCAAAAGTCTGAACTGATGAAAAGGGCTAGTGCAATCCACTTATACACTTCAACACCCCCTCTCACGTGTGACAGGGAGAAGTCAGCACGTGCAACCGGAAGAGAGCGACGGGTTTAGGAGTCCTTGACTCTTGCCGCTTCAACGTGGCCTTATTACTCAAGTTGGTGTGACGCATTCTACAAGACGACGGCGGACTTTGGCTCCAACTCATTAAGGCCAAGTACCTCTGGGGCCATCCCCTGATGGCGTGCGAACGCCGAGAAGGGTCCCAGTTTTGGCGATCTCTACAAGACATTAACCACTTCATCCATCGGGGTTCTCTCTGTCAAGCTTCATGCACTAGCCAACGCAACCAAAAGTCCGAACTGATGGAAAGGGCTAGTGCAATCCACTTATACACTTCAACACCCCCTCTCACGTGTGACGGGGAGAAGTCAGCACGTGCAACCGGAAGAGAGCGACGACGCGCGAAACTCACGTATGACTCAAGAGGCCTATCCGTGGACACGGAGGGGTCAACAACAATTTTAGGATAAATTGCGAAAGCCAGGACTCGAACTCGAGAACTTAGGCTCTGATACCATGTCAAGCTTCATGCACTATCCAACGCAACCAAAAGTCCGAACTGATGGAAAGGGCTAGTGCAATCCACTTATACACTTCAACACTCTCTTCGTGGTAGGTAACGGTCAGGAGTTCCTTTTTTGGATGGACCCCTGGCTTTCGGGGATCCCTCTCCATCAGGCGTTTCCTGCGATGTTTGCCATCTGCACAGCCCCCATGATGTTGGTTGCTGAGGCGGCTCATGAAGGACAATGGAACATCCCGTTTCGGAGGACCTTTAATGATGTTGAGGCAGCTGACTTCGTGAGACTGCGGGGCCCCTTGCCCTTTTCCCTCTCCGAGGAGAGGGATAAGGTGACATGAAGCCAGTCTCCTTCGGGAGCCTTCTCTGTTAGTTCGGCTTACAGGACCCTCTTCCAGGGCCTTGAACTGATGTGGTCTTCCCCCCTTTGGAAGGTGCCCATCCCTTGTAGTGTGCGTATCTTCCTGTGGCAGCTGCTTCGGGACCGCCTTTCCTCCGGGGTCGAGGTTTCGAAATGCAATGTTCCCAGCAACGGGCCATGTCCATTATGTGGGACACAGGAGTCGTGCACCCATATCATGTTCACGTGCCCGGCCGCTCAGTTTTTATGGAGCTTTATCCGAGAAGCTCCGAGGCTTGCTTGGCAGGCCTAAGACCTCGGTGAGTTCCTCGAGACCGAGGCAACCCGTACCGGGAGGAGGCGTCACCTCTTCTGGTTGGTGTTGGCGGCCATTACTTGGACCCTATGGAAGATTAGGAATAAGATGGTGATCGAGCAGATTTTCCCTCGTCAGGCTTCTGACTCTGTTTTTTTTTTTGCTTGCCCATCTACAACAGTGGTTCCCCCTATCCAGTCAGCGTGATCAGGAGCGTGTGCACAGCATCTTGCAGGCACTCAGGCGTCGCGGTGCCTGCTAGTGTGTCGGCGGCTCCGTAGGATGAGCTACCTCCCGGCTCCTCCCTCCTTTTGGTATTTTTCTTTTTTGGGGCTTGATGTGATGTGATGCAGCGGACCTTTTATTTCCCTTTGACGTCTGGGCGTCGGTGACTTGTATATACTCTGGATGGTCGTTGGTTTATTTATAAAGCTGGACGAAAGCCTGTTTCAAGAAAAAGATAAGAGGAGAAAGAATGTAAACGGGGTGTAAGTTAACAACCGGCTCAGCATGTGCTTCTAAAAAGTTTGTAAGAGTGAAATATAGGTCACATATTATTTGAACAGTAGTCTTCTATAGCTAACTATTATATAAATAAACTATAAAAGTGCTATAGATGACATAGCATTTTTTTATAGCCAAGTGCAAGCTATATTATTAACGTACACCCGCGATTAATTACCATCCGTGATCGCGGACCACAGGAGGCGTTAGTGGACGGACGGGACCAGCTGGTGCTAGCCGATGCCGCCACGCATGTTGAGCTGCAAGAAAAGCACGATGAGCACGTGCGGCGGCTCGGAGTCGGAGTGGAGGTCACGACGGACGGACGGACGGCCATGGATACATCGTCCTTTCCGCGACGTGTACGGGCTGGATCGGTGTCGGCCAGTATATTCCCTCGCGTCCCATCGAACAGGTGAGGTGAGCACGGGTGGTTCACATGTTCTTTTTCTGATATGTACGTATGTATGTATGTATATACTTCCATGGAAGGAAGGTACACAACAGCCTGTTACGCCGATTAGTTGGCATACAGTGACAGTGAGCTAGTTGTGTTACCAGCCGGTGGTTCCTATGTCCTTCAGGCCGTTCATTTGAAATATATTTTGCGTCGTGGGTGTCCATGTATTATGCAAGGCTTATTATGGAGGTGTCGCCAGAACTACGTACTCCAGTCGAAATTGAAACCGAAGCAGGCTGGAAATTTCGTACTGGAGCCAATTGACCAACCGTCCCAACAGCCTGTGTGTGTGTGGCTGCAGAAACGGCCGTGCTACTGCTGTCAAATGTGTCGAGAAGACGACGACGACCCTCGCCAAGATAAAGCCAAAGCAAATAGTGAGCGTGATTAATTGGTCATTACTCATTACGCAGCTGTCCATTTCAGCCGTATCTGTCCATACCCAATGTCACTGAAGACTGGCTGAAAAAGGGTAGTAAAACATGTGTCTGACTCTACAATCATCAAAGAGGTAAAAAAAAGGAAGGTGAGCGGTAAAAATCTGGGAGGCATTTTGCTTTTTCTCCATCTTTTTTGCACCGAGGCGGTTCTGTTCCGGCCGTGTGAAATCGGCAGGGCCTGTGTCGCGCGTCCTTTTGCGCAAGGTGAGCGTGCGTGTGACGCCACACACAGCCTGGGGGGATGTGGGGCCGGCCAGTGGGGTTGCACACGTGGCCCCCGCCCATAAGGCAGCACGTGGTCGTGCTTCAACCTCCTCGCGGCGGCGGCTACGGATCCAAAGGCCGTCAAAGTTAACCAGATTTGATGAGGAGATTGACTGCATTTCCCGTTTTGCCCCCCGTCACAGGGGACCCTGGTACCGCTGTTGATCCTATGCGGATTGTGTGGCTGCAGCCATCCCATCAAACTGTGCGTCTGTTGCTAAATAAAACAACAAAGTCAAATAAATTCTAACAATCCACAATATGCGTCGTTGTAAATTTTGCTTCTCGTCTAACTTTTTGTATCCCCTTTCTTTCCCTCACCTCCCTCGCTCGTCGAGGGTCGCTTTCATCGCCCCGGCTCCTCTTCACCACTCTTCCGGTGGCTCTGCCGGTCGAAGAATGGAGGGGGGAGGGGAGGTCGGATCTCTCTTATAGATAGGCGCAACTCTATCTCTAGTTTGAAGTCTCATGTGGTGTATGGCTCTATGTCGTGGAGGGAGTTCTTGCTAGCACTATCACGTTATGCTAGGAGATCGTCGGAGCAATTCCTCGGTCAACCGCCGTGGTGGTGGATCCATAAGGGAAAAGGTGATAGTGAACCCTTCTTCAAAATGGCCTTGGAGCTCTGGGTGTTGTGATCCTTTCTAGATCTGGCTATCAGAGTAACATTTGGGATGGCTAGATTTTGAGATCTCGAGTTCATAAGGATGAAGGTGAAGCTACAAGTCATGGAGTTTCTCTTAGCCGGCAATATCGAGCCCAACATATTCTCAACCAAAAGAGAAGGCCACTTCGCACTCTTGTGCTCTTTGTGCTCGAGTATTTTCGTCCTCCTGGTAGGCATGCCTTTTCGGAGGATCTTCCTAGACCGCGGTGCAGCATCGCACACTTGCTCTACTCCAAGTGGCTTTGTCCTCGGTGGCAAGGAAGGTGATTGATGGATGTGTTCGTATTTAAACTAAATATTATTCATATATTTGATAAAATATCTCTCTAAAACCTGCCACTAATGCCTAATGATCAGAGAGGTATGCAATCCTTTCTTACTATTTTTCCCTATGTAGATAATGACGTATGATGATGGGAATCACTATATAAATACTAAAGATACAAGATTTCCAACACGTTAAAGAAACCAAGAGCCATGAAGTGGATCCAGAAGACTTAATGATCAACTATACAAGCCGCCGTCATATAGTTTGCACTGACTTCATTAGGTCAAATAGAATGATGACTCGTTGTTGACGTGGAGCACTTCGTCGGGAAACCCTAAGATCATGGTGTGAAGCAGCATAACATCAAGTCTTCCCTCAGTAAGAAACCAAGGTTATCGAACCAATAGGAGGAAGAAAATGTCTCAAATGTGTTTCAAGCAACGTGGAAACCTGCACAACGCAAACTCAAGACTTTGCCCCAATGAACAGTGAGGTTGTCAATCTCACCGGTTGCTGTAACAAAGAATTAACTGTATGATGTGGAAGGTGGTGATGGTTTGTAGCAATTAAACAGTAACAGTGGAAGATGTATCAATGGTAAAGATTGGACCGGGGTCCATAGTTCACTATAGGTGTTCTCCTTAGATAAACAAACATGACATGCTGGGTAAATAAATTATAGCAGGGCAATTGACAGGACTGATCAAGGCATAACAATGCAATACTAGACATAAAGATCCTATGATATTCGATTGGGAAATATAACAATATACATAGACCGCCATCCAACTGCATCTATGACTAGAAGTCCACATTTGGGTTATCATCTGAACCCCCTTTAGTATTAAGTTGCAAGCAACAGACAACTGCTTTAAGAAAAGTGTGTAAGGTAAACAATCCACTTGTTCCATGAACAAGAGATCGTTGTTTTCTCCCTAGTGGCAACAACACATCTACAACCGAAGATATTTCTGTCACTTCCCTTGGAAACTAGAGGCATGAACCCACTATCGAGCATAAATACCCCCTCTTGGAGTCACTAGAAACTACTTGGCCAAGATAGGTACTAACAACGGAGATCATGCAAGATAACAAACAACACAGACATGATAGAATCAATAAGACAAAACCATTAATCAATATGACATAGTAATCTCAATATCCATCGGATCCCCGCAAACACAACATGCATGATTACAAATAGATTAGATCTTGATCATGAACGGAGCTCACAAGATCTATACATGAAAGCACAAGGAGGAGATACAACCATCTAGGTACTACATGGACCCATAGTCTAAGGTGGAACTACTCACGCTTCATATCGAAGGCTGGCATAATGAAGAAGAAGGCCTCTGGAATGATCTCCCCTCCGGCAGGGTGCCGGGAAGAGCTTCAGATCCCCCCAATCTAGGGACGATGGTGGCGGAGGCTACAGACGGTTTCGTGGAATTTTGATCGGGTACTTAGGATTTTGGCATCCGGGGGACTTTATAGGCGAAGAGGCGAGGCAGGGGGCCGCCAGGGTGGCTGTACCCCCCAGGCGCGGGCTGGGACCACCCGCGCGGCCAGGGGTGTGTGGACCCCTGGTGAGCCTCCTCAGTCTCGTATTTTGGCTTCGTGTTGCTCACTAGAAAATATTGACTTTGGCTTTTGTCCCGTCCAATTCCGAGAATATTGATTTCCTGGCTTTGTAGAACCAAAAACATAAGAAAACATGCAACTGGCACTGTGGCAACTTGTTAATAGTTTAGTACCAGAAAACATATAAAAACACTTCAAAGTATGGACAAAGCAACGCAAAGTATATATTAAACAATCATGGAGCATCAAAACTTATAGATACGTTTCCGACGTATCAAGCATCCCCAAGTTTAACTCCTGCTCGTCCTCGAGTAGGTAAGTGATAAAAAGAATAATTTTTCAGGTGACATACACCATCAAAACCAAGATCAAACCATTTGCAAACATTGAAAGCTAGGATCAAAGAACTCTAAACATGTGCATGAAAGATGGAGTTCTAACAATAGGACAAAGTAACTATGAATTCAACATGAAAGGCTATAAACAAAGATCATGAATAACATGCATTGGAAAATGTTTGTTTGTTTCATATACAGAAAACATGGCATAGTGCCATTCAGCTTGTCCCTCATAGAGTAGCAAATAGATGCATAAGACACCTTCAAAGTTCATAAGAGTGACTAGATACAAGTAGCACAAGAACAAGCAATATCATCAATATGAATCAATCAATAAGTTTTGGGACACTGCACATAGAACTAAGAATGACAACTATGCTCTCTTAATGGTGCCTAAAGGTAGAAGGTGGAGACTCAATATAATAGTGGAAGAAGGGCCCTTCATAAAGGGAAGCAGGGATTTAAAGTTTCAAAAAGAGCTTCGAAAATTATGGTACTTGTTAGCTTTCATCCCTCATTGTCCCTATCATAAGCATCTTGAAGTGATTAAGGTTAGAGTGAACAAAGATGGAGTATATGCTTGACAAAGTATAAGTTGGCAATCTCATGTCCCTTGAATACGAGGGCCGCACCGCATGCTACTCAACTTTGATCACCTGTAATTTCATGTCATAGTAAGTACATGCGTATCATAGAGAACCGCCAACGGGGTACCCCATGCACATGGTACAAGAGCTATCCCATAACCAAAATAACAAAGCAAGCAGACAATGAGCATCTTAGCGATCTTTTTATTTACTATGTGCATAGCTTTTTATTGAGGATGCTTCACAGAATGCTCATTATGGTGATGCAACAAGTTTCCACCATGATTAGGCATGGCTTAGGCTAGCGGCCCAGACGTTTCTCTAACACAAAATACATAACTCCATGGACTTACTGTTGGAATTATGCCCTAGAGGCAATAATAAAGATGTTATTATTATAATTCTTGTTCATGATAAAGTTTATATTCCATGCTAGAATTGTATTAAGCGGAAACTTTAATACTTGTGTGGTTTGTGAACAACACCGTGTCCCTAGTATGCCTCTATGGACTAGCTCATTGATTAATGATGGTTAAGGTTTCCTAACCATAGACATGAGTTGTCGATTAATAATGAGATCATATCATTGGGAGAATGATATGATGGACAAACCCAAAATAAGCGGAGCAATTAGATCGTGTCATCGTGTTCGTCTTTGCGAAGCTTTTCCTATGTCAAATATTGTATTCCTTAGACCATGAGATAATACAACTCCCTGGTATCGGAAGAAAGCTTTGAGGTCATCAAACGTCATCCTATGAGAGGGTGATCATAAAGGTGTCTCTTAGGTGATCGGAAAGTACCTGTTGGGTTATATGTATCGAGATGGGATTTGTCCCTCCCAAGTCGGAGAGATATACTTTGGGCCCACTCGGTAATCGATATCAACACCGCTTGCAAGCATGTGGTTAAGGAGTTAATCACAAAGTGATATCGGATTATGGAACGAGTAAAGTACTTGCTGTGAACGAGATTGAACTAGGTATGACGGTACCGACGATCAAATCTCGGGCGAGTAAAATATCGCGAGACGAAGGGAATATATATGGGATTGATTGAATACTGGCATCGTGGTTCATCCGATATGATCATCGATGAATGTGTGGGAGTCAATATGGGTTTCCAGACCCCGCTGTTGATTATTGATAGAAGATCATGTCTGCATATTCTCAAACCCGAAGGGTCACACACTTAACGTGTCTCGACGCTAGGATAGATTGGATAATTGGTTTATGAGTTTTTGTTCAGAGTCTTGGATGAGATCCAGCACGTCACGAGAGGTTCTGGAATGGTCCGGAGAATAAGATTCATATAACGCAATGTAGTTTTTGGAGTTCGGAATTGTTTCGGGTTAATCGGTATTGTACCGGAAGCTTCTAGAACCTTCCGGAGGGGGACCAACGTGGCCCCACCTGACGGTAGGGGGCATGGGCCTATGAGGGAGTGCCCTGGCTGCATTGGACCAGGGGCACAAGGCCCCATAGGGCCCAGCCGGCCAAACACCTAGGAAACCCTAGGGGAGCTTCTAGAAGGGAGGGGGGAAACTTGCCCCCCACTCCTCCCTCCTTGGCCGCCGGCCTAGGGCATGGGGGAGGGGCTAGGGCTGGCCTCCCACCCCTCTATATAAATAGGGCTGGGGGCGCACCCCCTCACACACCTCCTCCTCAAGCCCTAGCCGCCCTGCTGCCCTCCTCTCTCTCCCTCCCGACTGCGCGTAGGTGAAGCCCTGCCACAGAAACTCTCCACCGCTTGCACCGCGCCGTCGCCTTGTAGATCCAATCCATCTCTCCACCCTACTTGATGGACCAAGGAAGGAGGAGACGTCGAGGTTCCGCACGTGTGCATCTCTCGGAGGCATCGCCACTTGCGGTGTTAGATCGGATCAGATCGCGAGGAGGAGAAGCGAGTACGACTACATCACCCACGTTCCGTCGAACGTTCCGCTGTGCGAATCTTCAAGGGTATGAGGATCTCATCTATTCCCCCTCGTTGTTTGCATCTCCTAGATTAGATCTTGGCTTTTCCGTTCGCATCCGTAGAATTTTTTTTGATTTACTATGTTGCGAAACCCTTCAGTGGTATCAGAGCTAGATCTATGCGTAGATGTGTTTCACGAGTAGAACGCAATATGGTTGTTGCGGGCGTTGATGTTTTCTGTTGCAAGCCTCTTGTTTGTGTACTTCTTATGACGCGGGATAGTAAGATCGAAGCGGTCCAGGCCAACCTTACGCGACCTCGTTCGCGAGACCGGCTCCGCACTTGACGAGTGGCTTGTTCC
Source organism: Avena longiglumis (assembly GCA_030063025.1). Lineage (NCBI taxonomy): Eukaryota > Viridiplantae > Streptophyta > Magnoliopsida > Poales > Poaceae > Avena > Avena longiglumis. The sequence continues at coordinate 463,022,371 of CP125975.1, read as the reverse complement.
ACACATGCGGTTGGTGGATGCCAGTTTATCTCACTATAGTTGTCATGGTATTTACACTGGAGTTTGGCAACCATAATATCACCGTTGTGGCTTTCCGTAGGTAAGAATCATTCTTAGCTTGCTACTCCCATAAGCCACGTAAAACATGCAACATCAAAGTAGAGGCGTCTAACTAGTTTTTGCAGGGAGTGTTTTCTGTGATATGGTATGGCCCAAGATGTGATGTGTATGTTGTATGTGATGATCATGTTTTTTAATGTTTCACGACTTGCATGTCGATGAGTACACAACCGGCAGGATCCATATGGTTGTCTTTATAATTGTGTATGACCTGTGTGTCAACTTCTTATACGCCATGTAATAGTTTTACTTTATCGCTAAGTAGTTAGCAATAGTTGTATTTGCTACTCGTGGTGGAGGCAATCATGGTGGAGTGATGGAGATCATGTCGGCACACACAAGATGGAGATCATTGCGCGAAGATTGGCTATACCATGTCACATAAAGTTATATGCATGTGATGTTTATCCTTTTATGTATCTTATTATGCTTAGATCGCGACGGTAGCACTATAAGATGATTCCTCACTTAAAGATCAAGATAAAATTGTGTTCTCCCCATGTATGCACCGTTGCGAAAGTTCGTCGTGTTCAAGCATCATGTGATGATCGGGTGCTATAAACTCTACGTTCACATACAACGGGTGCAAGCCAGTTTTGCACACGCGGAAATACTTGGGTTTGACTTGACGAGCCTAGCATGTACATACATGGCCTCGGAACACATGAAACGAAAGGTTAAACATGAGTCATATGAATGATATGATCGACACTTCGTTGTCCACCATTGAAACCACATCTCTTCTCGTGAAGATCGGATTAGGTGTGGTGAATTTGGATCATGTTCACTAAACAACTTGAGGGATGTTGAATTTAGTGGGAGTTCATCTAGTAATTTGATTAAGTTGAACTAGTTATCATGAACATAGTCTAATTTGTACTTGCAAATATTGTAGATCAAATGGCTAAGTCCAACTTCAACTTCAACGTTTTTGCTGAGAAAGAAAAGCTTAAGAACAATGGGTCTAACTTCACCAACTGGTTCCATGATCGAGAATCATTCTCTCTGGCGGACAAAGGACTATGTCCTTGAGAATGCGCTAGGTGGCCTCGTTGTAGATCTGCGGCTGATGAGAAAGCTGTTTATCAGTCGCGTAAGGATGATTATGGTGTGATTAAGAGCACCATGTTGTTTGCTATGGAATCGGACCTTCAAAATCGTTTTGACGAGTTCGTCGGGCCCTTTGAGATCCTTGAGGAACTGAAAACCATGTTTCAGACTCAGGCCCGTTCTGAGAGATATGAGATCTCTGAGAAATTCTTTAACTTCAAGATGGAGGAAGGGAGTTCCATTAGTGAGCACACCATAAACATGTCGGGATACACTCAACGCCTTGAGCAACTGGACTGCAAGATTCTAGAGGATCTCAAGATTGACAGGGTTCTGCAATCACTCCCTCCCAGCTACAAAAGTTTTGTAGTGACTCATAATCAGATTGGTTCCACTGATAAGATCACCGAGCTCTTCGCTAAGATGAAAGCTGCGGAGGTGGACATCAAAAAGTATAATCATGTGTTGATGGTCAACAAGCCCCCCAACTTTAAGAAAGGTAAGGGTGCAAAGACGCCCTTCAAGAAAGGCGGCGGCAAGCGCGTTGCCCCTGCTCAGAAGAAGCTCAAGTCTGGACCTAAGCCGGACACTGAGTGCTTCTATTGCAAGGACAAGGGTCACTGGAATCGCAACTGTCCGAAGTACTTAGCGGACAAGAAGGCTGGCACCATCAAAGGTATATTTGATATACATGTTATTGATGTTTTCCTTACTAGCCCTCGTTGTAGTGCCTGGGTATTTGATACTGGTTCAGTTGCTAATATTTGTAACTCGAAACAGGAGCTACGGAATATACGGCGGCTTGCGAGGGATGAGGTGATGATGCGCGTTGGCAACGGATCAAGAGTTGATGTGATGGCCGTCGGCACGCTCTCCTTAGTTTTACCTTTAGGATTAGTTTTAAACCTTAATAAATGTTATTATGTGCCTGCGTTGAGCATGAACATCATATCTGGATCGTGTTTATTGCAAGATGGTTATTCATTTAAATCTGAGAATAATGGTTGTTCTATTTATATGAGTAACATCTTTTATGGTCATGCACCTGCTGTGAATGGTTTATTTCTTCTGAATCTCGAAAGGGATGAAACACACATCCATAACATTGAGGCTAAGAGATGCAAGGTAGATAGTGATACTACTACTTATTTGTGGCACTGTCGTCTAGGTCATATTGGTGTAAAACGCATGAAGAAACTCCATTCTGATGGACTTTTGGACTCTCTTGATTTTGAATCATTTGACACATGCGAAGCATGCCTCATGGGCAAGATGATCAAAACCCCGTTCTCCGGAATGATGGAGCGAGCAACGGACTTGTTGGAAATCATACATACCGATGTATGCGGACCAATGAGTGTTTCAACGCGCGGTGGATATCGCTACTTTCTCTCTTTTACCGATGACTTAAGTAGATATGGGTATATCTATTTAATGAAACATAAATCTGAAACGTTTGAAAAGTACAAAGAATTTCAGAATGAAGTGGAGAACCATCGTAACAGAAAAATTAAGTTTCTACGATCCGATCGTGGAGGTGAATATTTGAGTTATGATTTTCTCACGCATCTTAAAGCAAGCGGAATCGTTTCGCAACTCCATACCGGAACACCACAACAAGAATGGTGTGTCCGAATCTTGAATCGAACTCTATTAGATATGGTCAGATCAATGATGTCTCTTACTGATTTGCCATTATCATTTTGGGGTTATGCATTAGAAACCGCTGCATTCACTTTAAATAGGGCACCATCTAAATCTGTTGAGACGACACCGTATGAACTGTGGTTTGGTGCTAAACCTAAGTTGTCGTTTCTTAAAGTTTGGGGATGCGAAGCTTACGTCAAGAAGTTGATGCCAGACAAGCTCGAACCCAAAGCGGAGAAATGCGTCTTCAAAGGATACCCTAAGGAAACTATTGGGTATACCTTCTATCATAGAACCGAAGGCAAAGTGTTTGTCGCAAAGAACGGATCCTTTCTTGAGAAGGAGTTTCTCTCGAAAGAAGTGAGTGGGAGGAAAGTAGAGCTAGACGAGGTTGTTGAACCTTCTCTTGAGTTGGAGATTAGCGCAGCACCTGAAATTGTTCCAGTGCCGCTTGCACCAACAATAGAGGAAGCTAATGACAAGGATCATGAAGCTTCGGACGATGCTACTACTGAACGTCGCAGGTCGACAAGGTCGCGTTCCCCTCCTGAGTGGTACGGCAACCCTGTCTTAAATGTCTTGTTAGTAGACGACAGTGAGCCTGCGAACTATGAGGAAGCGATGATGAGCCCAGACTCTAAGAAATGGCTGGAGGCCATGAAATCCGAATTGGGGTCCATGAGCGAAAACCAAGTATGGACTTTGGTAGACCCTCCTAGCGACCGAAAGGCCGTTGACTGCAAATGTATCTTCAAGAAGAAAACAGACGCGGATGGTAATGTTACCGTCTATAAAGCACAACTTGTTGCGAAAGGTTTTTGACAAGTTCAAGGTGTTGACTACGATGAGACTTTCTCTCCCGTAGCGATGTTTAAGTCCATTCGGAATTTATTAGCTATTGCTGCATTTCATGATTATGAAATATGGCAGATGGATGTCAAGACTGTGTTCCTCAATGGCAACATTGATGAAGAGTTGTATATGATGCAACCCGAAGGTTTTGTCGATCCTAAGGATGTTGATAAAGTGTGCAAACTTCAGTGTTCCATTTATGGACTGAAGCAAGCATCTCGGAGTTGGAACCTTCGTTTTGATCAAGTAATCAAGAGCTTTGGATTTGTTCCAAATTGCTACAAAGCTTGTAGAAAGTGAGTGGGAGCTCAGTGACATTTCTGGTACTATATGTGGATGACATATTGATTATTGGAAATGACATTAACATGCTTAACGATGTGAAGAGTTATTTGAACAAATGTTTTTCAATGAAATACCTAGGGGAAGTTGCTTATATATCGGGCATCAAAATCTATAGAGATAGACAAAGACGCCTGATAGATTTAAGCCAGAGTACATACCTAGACAAAGTTCTGAAAAGGTTCAGAATGGATAAGGCAAAGAAAGGTTCAGTGCCTATGTTGTCAGGTAAGATATTGAGCAAGGCTCAGTGTCCAGCTACGGTAAATGATAGATAAGCTATGAGCAAAGTGCCTTATGAACCGGGCATAGGTTCTATCATGTATGCCATGTTGTGTACTAGACCGGATGTGTCCAATGCTCTTAGTTTGACGAGCAGATACCAAAGTGATCCAGGAGTGGAACACTGGACAGCCGTGAAGAACATCCTAAAGTACCTAAATAGGACTAAAGAAATGTTCTTAGTCTATGGAGGTGATGAACAACTCGTCGTAAATGGTTACGTCGACGCTAGTTTCGACACCGACAATGATGATTCTAAATCTTAGATAGGATACGTTTATATTTTGAATGGAGGAGCTGTGAGCTGGAGAAGCTGCAAACAAAGCGTGATCGCGGGATCTACAGTAGAAGCGGAATACATGGCTGCTGCAGAAGCGTCAAGTGAAGGAGTTTGGATCAGGAACTTCATCACTGAGCTTGGCGTGGTTCCAAGTGCCTTGGACCCACTGGAGATATTGTGTGACAACACTGGTGCCATAGCACTAGCTAAGGAACCAAGATATCATCCAAATACCAAGCATATCAACCGCAAGTTTCATATAATCCGAGATTATATAGCAGATGGAGACCTGAAGATTAGCAAAGTACATATAGATCTGAATGTCGCAGATCCATTGACTAAACCTCTTTCACGTGCAAAACATGATCAACACCTTAGTGCCATGGGTGTTAGATTGTTGCCAGATGTAAACTAGATTATTGACTCTAGTGCAAGTGGGAGACTGTTGGAATTATGCCCTAGAGGCAATAATAAAGATGTTATTATAATAGATTCTTGTTCATGATAAAGTTTATATTCCATGCTAGAATTGTATTAAGCGGAAACTTTAATACTTGTGTGGTTTGTGAACAACACCGTGTCCCTAGTATGCCTCTATAGACTAGCTCATTGATTAATGATGGTTAAGGTTTCCTAACCATAGACATGAGTTGTCGATTAATAATGAGATCATATCATTGGGAGAATGATATGATGGACAGACCCAAACTAAGCGGAGCAATTAGATCGTGTCATCGTGTTCGTCTTTGCGAAGCTTTTCCTATGTCAAATATTGTATTCCTTAGACCATGAGATAATACAACTCCCTGGTATCGGAAGAAAGCTTTGAGGTCATCAAACGTCATCCTATGAGAGGGTGATCATAAAGGTGTCTCTCAGGTGATCGGAAAGTACCTGTTGGGTTGTATGTATCGAGATGGGATTTGTCCCTCCCAAGTCGGAGAGATATACTTCGGGCCCACTCGGTAATCGATATCAACACCGCTTGCAAGCATGTGGTTAAGAAGTTAATCACAAAGTGATATCGGATTACGGAACGAGTAAAGTACTTGCTGTGAACGAGATTGAACTAGGTATGATAGTACCGACGATCAAATCTCGGGCGAGTAAAATATCGCGAGACGAAGGGAATATATATGGGATTAATTGAATCCTGGCATCACGGTTCATCCGATATGATCATCGATGAATGTGTGGGAGTCAATATGGGTTTCCAGACCCCACTGTTGATTATTGATAGAAGATCATGTCTGCATATTCTCGAACCCGAAGGGTCACACACTTAACGTGTCTCGACGCTAGGATAGATTGGATAATTGGTTTATGAGTTTGGTTCAGAGTCTCGGATGAGATCCAGGACGTCACGAGAGGTTCCAGAATGGTCCGGAAGAATAAGATTCATATAAGGCAATGCAGTTTTTGGAGTTCGGAATTGTTTCGGGTTAATCGGTATTGTACCGGAAGCTTCTAGAACCTTCCGGAGGTGGACCAACGTGGACCCACCTGCCGGGAGGGGGCATGGGCCTATGAGGGAGTGCCCTGGCCGCATTGGGCCAGGGGCACAAGGCCCCATAGGGCCCAGGCGGCCAAACACCTATGAAACCCTAGGGGAGCTTCTAGAAGGGAGGGAGGAAACTTGCCCCCCACTCCTCCCTCCTTGGCCGCCGGCCTAGGGCTTAGGGGAGGGGCTAGGGTTGTCCGCCCACCCTTCCATATAAAGAGGGCTGGGGGCGCACCCCCTCACACACTTCCTCCTCAAGCCCTAGCCGCCTTGCTGCCCTCCTCTCTCTCTCCCTCCCGACTGCGCGTAGGCGAAGCCCTGCCACAGAAACTCTCCACCGCTTGCACCACGCCGTCGCGTTGTAGATCCAATCCATCTCTCCACCACACTTGCTGGACCGAGGAAGGAGGAGATGTCGAGGTGCCGCACGTGTGCATCTCTCGGAGGCATCGCCACTTGCGGTGTTAGATCGGGTCGGATCGCGAGGAGGAGAAGCGAGTACGACTACATCACCCATGTTACGTCGAACATTCCGCTGTGCGAATCTTCAAGGGTATGAAGATCTCATCTATTCCCCCTCGTTGTTTGCATCTCCTAGATTAGATCTTGGCTTTCCCGTTCGCATCCTTAGAATTTTTTTGATTTACTATGCTGCGAAACCCTTCACTTACAAGCTTACTCTTTATTTCACACCGGCGACATCCATAGACAAAAGACCATGATATCAATTATGTACAAAGTACAAGTGCAATGTTGAAAACGTTCCCCGTGACAGCATGGTTCTGCTAATTCCAACGTATAAGTGCAAGCATATACAACATAGATGACACAATGTTTCAAGTTTATTAGGGGCAAGGAATATAAAGTGTGCCATCAAGTTTGTGAGGGCTTTAATCACTAAGTTTTCACATAACAAAATACTTTTTAATTGGAAGATAGATGAAAACAAGAATATACTTGGAATGGTGTGACACACCATGCATAGGAGTTTATAGTGGACACTTTGGAATAACTTGGTTTGTTGGGAGTTGGAAGCATGAGTAGAGCTTACTGATACAAGTGGAGGCTAGCAAAATACTGGGAGCAACCAACTAAGAGAGCAATAATGGCCATAATCATGTAGAGCGACAAAACATTACTAATCAAAGCATAGAGTGGTACAACAAGTCAAGGACTAAATGTTCATAGAGGCTATGGTGACTTGTTCATAGTCATAATATGGTGTGAGCATGTGCAAAGTCAACCCAATCAAAGCATCAATGGAAAAAACCACAATACTATGCTTTTGTATGCTAAAACAATGCATGATTCTTTCAAAGTACACTAAGCAATCCAAATTGTTTGGAACAAGTCATCATAAAAAAATAATCACTAAGCATAAGGTCAAAACAACTCCTAGCATGTCATGCTAAAGTCTAAGTCATAGTCAATGCAAGCTCCTCTTGCACTTCTCAAGCAAGAACTTTCTACTCCTTTCCAACACCAATCAACTTATTTGAAACAACACAGCGAGAACGGGGGTCCAAACTAGTTTATTCAAGCAAACTAAACAAAGTAAGCAAACCAAATAAAAACTAAGACGTTTCAAGAACAACACAACAGTGCATGATACAATAAAAACGAAGTGTCTAGAAAGACATGAGCTTTTTATTGATGAAGAAGGGGATGCCTTGGGCATCCCCAAGCTTTGATGCTTGTACCTCTTGGATATTTCTTGGGGTGACACCGGGGTGTAATACCCAAGATTGAGCTTTTGTCCATTCTTAATCTCATTACATCATTCTCTCTTTACACCTGAAAATTTTCCTTCATACAAAATTTCACACAATCTTCATTAGCAACATTAGTGTCAAAAGATAATAGACCTTTGGGTTTAGATTTAGAACAACAAAACTTTTCACTAAAAATACAATCTACTGTAGCAACCCCTTCAAAAAGCTCAATTCCCCAAAAGAGAACTCAAAAATGAATCAATAAGAAGCAAATGCAAATAATGGCAGAAATCTGTCAAAACAGACCAGCAGGTAGAAATCGATTTTTTCGAAAATCTTTTGTTGCTCAAATCAAAAAGTGTTGAACTAACGAACCTTATCTAACATACTGGGGGATTTATTCGTAAATTTTCAGCTCAATCCGACTTACAAAGACTCCTCATGAATTTTTATGGTGGAGAACGTAAATCTGTTTCGGGACAGCAGCTCCCGAAATCTTACTTCCCTCTCATTAGAGGTCATTCTTGGCACAAAAAGCAAACAAAAAGGATAAGGAGAGGTAATTACTGAAATAATAACTTCCAAGACTCAAGGAAATCTTGGGTTATCTCCCAATAAGTACTTTTCTTTAACGCATTTAAGTTAGGCACAAGAAGAAAGAAATCAAGTATTTTCAAATGAGGAAGCATTAACATCAAACCTTACTTTCAAAGGAGGAGCAAAAAGCAACCTATCTCTCATCATAGGGAACTGTTCAATACCTTTCTTGAATGGAAATTGATATTTAATGGTGCATTCTTTCATATCAATGATGGCACCAACAGTTCTAAGAAAAGGTCTTCCCAAAGTAATTTGACAAGAAGCATTGTATTCAACATCCATAACATAGAAATCAACAGGTAAATAAGCATTGTTAACCGTGATGAGAACATCATTAATACTCCCCATTAGTCTTGAGTTTGTGTTGTGCAGGTTTACACGTTGCTTGCAACACCTTTGAGACGTTTCCTTCGTCCTACTGGTTCGATAACCTTGGTTTCTTACTAAGGGAAGACTTGGTGTTGTGCTGCTTTACACCTTGGTCTTGGGGTTTCTGACGAAGTGCTCCACGTCAACAAGGAGTCATAAACAAGTTTTCTGGTGCCATTGCCGAAGAGGCTAAGGACGTTTTCACAAGAGGAGTCCTCCTCAACCTTCCTCTTTACTTTGTTTTTAGTTTGCTTTGTTTCTTTTGCTTGGTTTTGTTTGCCTCTTTTCGAAAAACCCAAAAAAAATGAGTCTAGTTTGGTTTGCTTTCTTTATTCAAAAACACACAAAAATTAGTTCCTACTCTAGCTGCTACTGCTGTTGTTTGGCTTGGCCACCTTTGCCAAAATGAACTCTGCTGAGAACACCAAGTTGTGTGACTTCACTAGCACCAACAACAATGATTTCCTTAGCACACCTATTGCTCCACCTGCTCCTGATGCTACCTTTTATGAAATTAAGCCTGCTTTGTTGAATGTTGTGATGAGAGAGCAATTTTCTGGTACTAGTTCTGATGATCCTGCTGCCCTTAATAACTTTGTTGAACTTTGTGAGATGCAAAAATATAAGGATGTAGATGGAGATATTATTAAGCTCAAACTTTTTTCCCTTTCTCCTTGAGAGGAAAAGCTAAAGAATGGTTGGTTTATTTGGCTAAAAATAGTATTGATTCTTGGACTAAGTGCAAAGATGCTTTTATTGGAAAATATTATCCTCCTGCTAAGATTATATCTATGAGAAGTGACATTTTGAAATTTAAAAAACTTGATAGTGAACATGTTGCTCAAGCTTGGGAAAGAATGAAATCTTTGGTTAAGAATTGCCCCACTCATGGACTCACTACTTGGATGATTATCTAGACTTTTTATGCAGGTTTGAACTTCTCCTCAAGAAATCTGTTGGATTCAGCTACTGGAGGTACCTTCATGGGCCTCACTTTGGGTGCTGCAACAAGGCTTCTTGATAATATGATGGTTAACTACTCTGAATGGCATGTTGAGAGAGATCCACATGGTAAGAAGGTAAATTCTGTTGAGGAAGCTTACTCTTTGAGTGATAAGATTGATGTCATTATGGCTATGCTTGTTAATGGGAAAGCTCCTTTAGATCCTAATAGTGTTCCCTTAGCCTCTTTGGTTGCTCAAGAAGAGCGAGTTGATGTGAACTTCATTAGAAACAACAATTTCAACAATAAATCCTATAAGAATAATTTTGGTAGCAAAAACAATTATATGCCTTTATCCTCCTAATAATGGCAATTCCTATGGAAGATCTTACAATAATGCTAGAAGTGCTCCCTCTGAACTTGAAGTCATGCTCAAGGACTTTATTAGTAAACAAACCACTTTCAATAAGACTATAGAGGAAAAGCTTTTAACTGTTGAGAAAAACATATCCTCTTTGTCTAAAGCTCAGTCTTCCTTGATTAATAAAATGGCTGCTAAAACTGAAACTATGGAAAACACCTTTGCTATTGCTCATACAATACAAGTTACTATTGATGAAAATGTTAGGTTGTTAGCTCAACTTCATGCTACGTGGGAAAGGGAGGCTGAAATTGATAGAAACAATAGTGTGTGCACCATCACCATTAAACCACGGGTAGTCCCTATTCCTCCTCCGACTATGCCTAAGCCTATTGAGACTACTACTAGTGATGCTAAGTTTGATTTTGATATTGATGGTTGCAATATTTCTGAAGTGATTATTATTCCTACAAAACCTTGTTAGAAGTCCTGATGCTAGTGATATGCATGTTGCTTTCACTAAACACATTACAGATGCTCTTGTTAAGATTAAGGAAGAGAAGCTAAAACACAAAGATTATATTCCTAGGAAAGTATAAGATAGTTGAAAACCCATTATTAATATGCAAGTGAATGACTTTGATCTCAAAGATTCATGTGATCTTGGTTCTAGTGTCTCTATTATGCCTAGGAATATTTATGAAATACTTGATTTGCCATCATTATGGTTAACAATGCTTATGTCCCTGTGAATTTCTATGTTTTGGATGTTGAATACAATGTTTCTTGTCCTATTACTTTGGGAATACCTTTTCTTAGAACAGTTGGTGCCATCATTGATATGAAAGAAAGCACCATTAAATATCATTTTCCATTCAAGAAAGGTATTGAAAACTTCCCTATGAGGAGAGATAAGTTTCTTTTTGCTCCTCCTTTGAAATCAAGGTTTGATGTTAATGCTTCTTCATTTGAAAATACTTGATTCTTCTTGCTTCTTGTGCCTAACTTATCCTTTTGTACTTGTTGGAAGATAACCCAAGAGTTTCCTTGAGTATTGGAAGTTACTACTTCAGTAATGACCTCTCCTTATCCTTTTTGTTTGCTTTTTGTGCCAAGAATGACCTCTAATGAGAGGAAAGTAAGATTTGGGGAGCTGCTGTCGCGAAACAGATTTCTGTCCTCCAACATTAAAATTCGTGAGGAGTCTCTATAACTCGGATGGAGCTCAAAATTTATGAATAAATCCCCCAGTATTTTATCTAACTTTCATTAGTTCAGCACTTTTTGATTTGAGCAACAGAAGATGTTCGAAAAAATCGGTTTCTACATGCTGGTCTATTTTGACAGATTTCTGTCATTATTTGCATTTGCTTCTTATTGATTCCTTTTATATTTATTTTTGGGGAATTGAGATTTTTCAAGGATTTACTACAGTAGCTTGTGTTTTTATTGAAAAGCCTTGCTGTTCTAAAGCTTTCTAATATCTTTTGAATAAACTAATGTTGCTAATAAAGATTGTGTGAAGTTTTGTCTGAAGGAAAAAATTTCAGGTGTAGAGAGAGAATGATGCAATGAGATGAATAATGGACAAAAGATCAAGCTTGGGGATGTCGCCATGGTGTCACCCCAAGAAATATCCAAGAGGTACAAGCGTCAAAGCTTGGGGATGCCCAAGGCATCCCCTTCTTCATCAATAAAAAGCTCAGGTCTGTTTAGACACTTTGTTTTTATTGTTTCATGCACAGTTGTGTTGTTCTTGGAGCGTCTTAGTTTTTGTTTGCTTTGCTTAGGTTGTTTAGTTTGCTTGAAAAGTATTTTGTACCCCCGTTCTCGCTGTGTTGTTTTGCAAATAAGCTGCTTGGTGTTGGAAATGAGTAGTAAGTTCTTGCTTGAAGTGCAAGAGGAGCTTGCATTGAGTGTGACTTAGACTTTAGCATGACATGCTAGGTGTTGTTTTGACCTTATTCTTAGTGATTATTATTGTAGCATGTCTTGTTCCAAAAAATTGGGATTGCTTAGTGTGCCTTGAAGAATTTATGCGTTGTTTTAGCATGCAAAAGCATAGTATTGTGGTATTATCGTTTGATGCTTTGTTTGGGTTGACTTGGAACATGCTCACACCATGTTATGACTCTCACAAGTCACCATTAACCTTTATGATCATTTAGTCCTTGACTTTAAGTACCACTCTATGCTTTGATTAGCAATGCTTTGTTGCTCTGCATGATTATGGCCATTATGCTCTCTTAGTTGGTTGCTCCCAGTCTTTTGCTAGCCTCCACTTGTATGAGTAAGATCTACTCATGCTTCCAACTCCCAAGAAACCAAGTTATTCCAAAGTTTCCACTGTAAATTCCTATGCATGGTGTGTTACACAATTCCAAATATATTCTTGTTTTCAGCTATCTTCCATTTAAAAAATATTTTGTTATGTGAAAACTTAGTGATTAAAGCCCTCACAAACTTGATGGCACACGTTATATTCTTTGCCCCTAATAAACTTGAACCATTGTGACGTCTATGTTGTATATGTTGCACTTATACGTTGGAATTAGCAGAACCGTGCTGTCACGGGGAACGTATTCAACATTGCACCTATACTTTGTACTCAGTTGATATCATGTTGTTTTGTCTATGGATGTCACCGGTGTGAAATAAAGAGGAAACTTGTAAGTCCATGGAGTTTGTATTCTGTGTTAGAGAAACGCCTGGGCCGCTAGCCTAAGCCATGCCCAATCATGGTGGAAACTTGCATCATCACTATAGTGAGCTATCTATAAAGCATCCTCAATAAAAAGCTATGCATATAGTAAATAAAAAGATCGTCGAGATGCTCATTGTCTGCTTGCCTTGTCATTTTGGTTATGGGATAGCTCCTGTACCATGTGCAAGGGGTACCCCGTTGGCGGTTCTCTATGATATGCAAATACTTACAATGATAAGAACTTACCTGTGACTGAAGTTGAGTAGCATGATGTGTGGCCCTCGTATTCATGGTACTTGAGATTGCCAACTTATACTTCGTCAAGCATATACTCCATAGTTAGTTCACTATAATCTTAATCACTTCAAGATGCTTATGATAGGGGCAATGAGGGCTGAAAGCTAACAAGTACCATAATTTTTGGAAGCTCTTTTTGAAACTTGAAATCCCTGCTTCCTTTATAAAAAGGCCTTTCTTCCACCATTACTAAGTCTCCACCTTATACCTTTAGGCACCATTAAGAGAGCATAGGTGTCATTCTGTGTGTAGTGTTCCAAAGCTTATTGATTGATGCATATTGTGATATTACTTGCTCTTGTGCTATTTGTTTCTAGTCACCCTTGTGAACTTTGAAGGTGTCCTATGCATCTATATTGCAACTCTATGAGGGACAAGCTGATTGCCACTATGCTATTATATATGTGAAACAAACAAACGTTTTTCAATGCATGTTATTCATGAGCTTTGTTTATAGCCTTTCATGTTGCATGCATAGTTACTATGTCCTATTGTTATAACTCCATCTTTCATGCACATGTTTAGAGTTCTTTGATCCCATCTTTCAATGCTTGCAAATGGTTGGATCTTTATTGTGAGGGTGCATGTCACCTCAAAAATTATTCTTTTATCACTTACCTACTTGAGGACGAGCAGGAGTTAAGCTTGGGGATGCTTGATACGTCGGAAACGTATCTATAATTTTTGATGTTCCATGCTTGTTAGTATCTACTATGCTTTGCTTTGTCTACACTTTGAGGTGCTTTTTACATGTTTTATGGTACTAACCTATTAACAAGCTGCCACAGTTCCAATTGCCTGTTTTCTGCTGATTTTGGTTTCAGAAAAGCTAGTAAGGAAATATTCTCGGAATTGGACGGGACAAAAGCCAAAGTCAATAACTTTCCATGGGAAACAAGAAGTCCGGAGGGGAGCCGGAGAGGCGGGCTAGGGCGCCCAGACCCCCTAGGCGCGGCTGGGCCCTGCCCCGCGCCTAGGTAGGGTGTGGGGCCCCTGACCATCGCCTCGGCCTCCTCCTTCGCCTATAAGAAGCCCCCGATGCAGAAACCCTAAGCACCCGATCAAATCTCCATGAAACCGTATATAGCCGCCACCACCATCGTCCCTAGATCAGGGGGATCTGAAGTTCTTCTCGGCATCCTGCCAGAGGGGAGATCATACTGGAGGACTTAT